>OW386288.2:179300857-180600699 GCA_936432065.2 Rutpela maculata
TTTGACGATATTTCACTATTTTTTACCAACGAAGGAGTAGGTTCAACAACGAATGAATGCTGAGAATGCTATCTATACCAGCTATATGGAGGGGGCTGAGAGCGGCTTACTTATGACCGTTGAATATCAGTTGAATTAATTTCAGCCTAAAGTTTTGTTGTTGTGTACTTGTGTTCGAAAATCAAATGACAACGCTTTCGTTTGATCTGGATCAGGAGTAAGCAGTTTTCATATACATATCTTTGGAAAATAATAGCACATACTTTGAATATTTTTTAATTTAAATGCATGCATAAATAAATATTTTGTTTTTTTCAGCGATTTAAGCATGTCTCTACCGTTACCCCGCAGATGTAGTTCATGCGATGGAGATTTGTGTTTGTGTCCCTGGGACGAGGAGCCGTATGTAAAATTTAATGCTTTCTAATATTCTCAGATTTAACAAGGAAGTTTTTTGTCAGAATACACCTCGAGGAAGGGTATATTGCTCAAGGTGAACCTCCAAAATCTCCTCTTCCAGTCATGCTATTAATCCAACCAGAGCCTATCTCTATGGATCAGGAGTAAGTAGTTTTCAAATACATTTTCTTTAAAAAATAATACCACGTACTTATACACCCATTTCGCTTAAAACTAAGTGTGATTTGTTCTAATACTTTGAACACCTTTAATTTAAATGCACACATAAATAAATATTTTGGCTTTTCAGTGATTTAAGCATGTCTCTACCGCTACCTCGCAGATGTAATTCTTGTGATGGAGATTTGTGCTTGTATCCCTGGGACGAGAAGCCGTAAGTAAATTTTAATGCTTTCTAATATTCTCAGATTTAACAAGGAAGTTTTTTGTCAGAATACACCTTGAGGAAGGGTATATTGGTCAAGGGGGACCTTCACCACCACCATCACCACCATCACCACCACCACCATCACCACCATCACCACCACCACCACCACCACCATCACCACCACCACCACCACCACCACCTACAAAACCATAGATATATGTGTACTTCTACTAAATATATGCATATATATTTAGTAGCACTTATTACTATATGTATTCTAATTATGTAATTTAGTCATGGATTGATAACATAGAAATAGTGTGACGTTGTGGCCTCATCTATCATCAGTATTAATAAATTAATTTGAAAATAACACTTCAGTATTTATTTGAGCAACAGTGAAGACAGTCATAATGTCGGATTCTAGTATTGAAAATGATTCATTTTCATTCACTTCACCATGTTCATCTCCTTATTGGAAATATGTGGATAGTATTCTTGTAAATTGTAGAGAGAAAATTAAACAGGAGAAACAACTAATCAACGAAGTAAAATATTCATTATCAAATTCTACTCTACAAGTCTCGACAGGAATAAGCGGTGCTAGAGGTTTCGAGCCATCAGTCAGACTTATCAGTTCAACTGATGTAATTTCGCTTATGGATTTGGATTGGTATGATTTTATTGCAAATATTGATATTACACCGGACAATGACAAAGAAAAGGAATTCATTGAAACTGTAATGGAGTTTGAAAATTTTAAAATATCCAGTCAACTATGTATGGATGAACATCTATTATTACTAGAAAGTGGTGATAGTGTTATATATATTAATGATGAGTGTATCAAAGAACTTGTCAAGATTAAACATTTAGTAAATTTTAGATTAGACTTTTTACAGTGTTTAAATTTTAAGAACTTTTATAATAATACTATGCTGTATATTACTAATTTTGATTGTGACAAGGAAACATATGTTGATAAATTAAAAAACCTATGTAATTTAAATAAATGTGAGCAAGCTTACTGTTTACTAGAGTATATAGAATTTAATAAAAATACAATTGTTCTTGATATTGATAGGATGGTGATGTATAATGCTAATTAAAATAAATTTTATGAAATCATCAAGTGTGTGTTTATTTTATAAATACTAAATATAACTAGAAATAAGTGAATATCCAAGTCAGGTTGGCCGAGTGGTCTAAGGCGTCAAATTTAAGCTCTGATTCCCCTATGGGAGCGTGGATTCGAATCCCACACCTGACAAAAAAATGTTTATTTTGTCATTACAACATATTTTATTATTGTCGTTTTCATATAAAATATATTGGTATAGAGCAGAGTGTGAATATGACTGGGAAGTTTGTAATAAAACGCTGGAAAATGTGCTAACAAAAATTTATTTAATAATTCCCATATCTCGTAAAGTATTTACATAAACATCATATTTCATGCCTAGACGCCTGTTCAACCTTATCGCTTCAATCAAGTCATTAGGGTCGGTATCTGAATCCCAATTTAATATATCTTCATTTTTCATTCTCTCAGAAGTTTTTTGATAATTATCAAAAACACTATGCTTGGAACGTCTCAAAACTTGCTGCTCTGACGTCAAATCTACTGCAGACGGCGCTGCTGAGTTTTCTAATTCTTCGTTTGCTTGCATTTTATGTTCAGCAGGAGATGTATACTTTCCTCCAAGTAACGTTATCACCTGTCTATTTTGATTTTTCCTTTCATCTTCAATTGTCTGAGATGGTCGACTAATGCTTTCCGAGGTCACTACCCGGCTATTGGATGGAATATATGGAGCATTGTTGTGCACTTTTTGTAAGTGACTTTTTAAGTTATCCTGTCTTTTAAATGTTTTATTACACAAATCACACTGAAAAGATTTGTTTTTATGAATATTAGCGTGACGGCTTAACCCACTGAACCAAGTGAATGTTGCATTACAGATATTACAGGTATACATGTTTTACGTTTCACTCTATGACATCAAATGATATAACTAGTATGCTATCCCCATTTATCCTTATTATCCTTAATTACCCTTGTTTTATCCTTATTTACCCCTGTTTTATCCCCATTTACCCTCGTTTTACCCTCATTTACCTTAATTACCCTTATTTACCCTTAATTACCCTCGTTTTACCCTCATTTATCCCTGTTTTACCCTTATTTACCCTTAATTACCCTCATTTATCCTTGTTTTATCCTTAATTACCCTTGTTTTAGCGCTAAAACAAGGGTAATTAAGGATAAAACAAGGATAAATGAGGGTAATTAGGGTTAATTAGGGTAAAACAAGGATAAATAAGGGTAAAACGAGGGTAATTAAAGGTAAATAAGGGTAATTAAGGGGAAATAAGGGTAAAACGAGGGTAAATAGGGATAAAACAGGGGTAAATAAGGATAAAACGAGGGTAATTAAGGATAATAAGGATAAATGGGGATAGCATACTAGTTATATCATTTGATGTCATAGAGTGAAACGTAAAACATGTATACCTGTAATATCTGTAATGCAACATTCACTTGGTTCAGTGGGTTAAGCCGTCACGCTAATATTCATAAAAACAAATCTTTTCAGTGTGATTTGTGTAATAAAACATTTAAAAGACAGGATAACTTAAAAAGTCACTTACAAAAAGTGCACAACAATGCTCCATATATTCCATCCAATAGCCGGGTAGTGACCTCGGAAAGCATTAGTCGACCATCTCAGACAATTGAAGATGAAAGGAAAAATCAAAATAGACAGGTGATAACGTTACTTGGAGGAAAGTATACATCTCCTGCTGAACATAAAATGCAAGCAAACGAAGAATTAGAAAACTCAGCAGCGCCGTCTGCAGTAGATTTGACGTCAGAGCAGCAAGTTTTGAGACGTTCCAAGCATAGTGTTTTTGATAATTATCAAAAAACTTCTGAGAGAATGAAAAATGAAGATATATTAAATTGGGATTCAGATACCGACCCTAATGACTTGATTGAAGCGATAAGGTTGAACAGGCGTCTAGGCATGAAATATGATGTTTATGTAAATACTTTACGAGATATGGGAATTATTAAATAAATTTTTGTTAGCACATTTTCCAGCGTTTTATTACAAACTTCCCAGTCATATTCACACTCTGCTCTATACCAATATATTTTATATGAAAACGACAATAATAAAATATGTTGTAATGACAAAATAAACATTTTTTTGTCAGGTGTGGGATTCGAATCCACGCTCCCATAGGGGAATCAGAGCTTAAATTTGACGCCTTAGACCACTCGGCCAACCTGACTTGGATATTCACTTATTTCTAGTTATATTTAGTATTTATAAAATAAACACACACTTGATGATTTCATAAAATTTATTTTAATTAGCATTATACATCACCATCCTATCAATATCAAGAACAATTGTATTTTTATTAAATTCTATATACTCTAGTAAACAGTAAGCTTGCTCACATTTATTTAAATTACATAGGTTTTTTAATTTATCAACATATGTTTCCTTGTCACAATCAAAATTAGTAATATACAGCATAGTATTATTATAAAAGTTCTTAAAATTTAAACACTGTAAAAAGTCTAATCTAAAATTTACTAAATGTTTAATCTTGACAAGTTCTTTGATACACTCATCATTAATATATATAACACTATCACCACTTTCTAGTAATAATAGATGTTCATCCATACATAGTTGACTGGATATTTTAAAATTTTCAAACTCCATTACAGTTTCAATGAATTCCTTTTCTTTGTCATTGTCCGGTGTAATATCAATATTTGCAATAAAATCATACCAATCCAAATCCATAAGCGAAATTACATCAGTTGAACTGATAAGTCTGACTGATGGCTCGAAACCTCTAGCACCGCTTATTCCTGTCGAGACTTGTAGAGTAGAATTTGATAATGAATATTTTACTTCGTTGATTAGTTGTTTCTCCTGTTTAATTTTCTCTCTACAATTTACAAGAATACTATCCACATATTTCCAATAAGGAGATGAACATGGTGAAGTGAATGAAAATGAATCATTTTCAATACTAGAATCCGACATTATGACTGTCTTCACTGTTGCTCAAATAAATACTGAAGTGTTATTTTCAAATTAATTTATTAATACTGATGATAGATGAGGCCACAACGTCACACTATTTCTATGTTATCAATCCATGACTAAATTACATAATTAGAATACATATAGTAATAAGTGCTACTAAATATATATGCATATATTTAGTAGAAGTACACATATATCTATGGTTTTGTAGGTGGTGGTGGTGGTGGTGGTGATGGTGGTGGTGGTGATGGTGGTGGTGGTGGTGGTGATGGTGGTGGTGAAGGTCCCCCTTGACCAATATACCCTTCCTCAAGGTGTATTCTGACAAAAAACTTCCTTGTTAAATCTGAGAATATTAGAAAGCATTAAAATTTACTTACGGCTTCTCGTCCCAGGGATACAAGCACAAATCTCCATCACAAGAATTACATCTGCGAGGTAGCGGTAGAGACATGCTTAAATCACTGAAAAGCCAAAATATTTATTTATGTGTGCATTTAAATTAAAGGTGTTCAAAGTATTAGAACAAATCACACTTAGTTTTAAGCGAAATGGGTGTATAAGTACGTGGTATTATTTTTTAAAGAAAATGTATTTGAAAACTACTTACTCCTGATCCATAGAGATAGGCTCTGGTTGGATTAATAGCATGACTGGAAGAGGAGATTTTGGAGGTTCACCTTGAGCAATATACCCTTCCTCGAGGTGTATTCTGACAAAAAACTTCCTTGTTAAATCTGAGAATATTAGAAAGCATTAAATTTTACATACGGCTCCTCGTCCCAGGGACACAAACACAAATCTCCATCGCATGAACTACATCTGCGGGGTAACGGTAGAGACATGCTTAAATCGCTGAAAAAAACAAAATATTTATTTATGCATGCATTTAAATTAAAAAATATTCAAAGTATGTGCTATTATTTTCCAAAGATATGTATATGAAAACTGCTTACTACTGATCCAGATCAAACGAAAGCGTTGTCATTTGATTTTCGAACACAAGTACACAACAACAAAACTTTAGGCTGAAATTAATTCAACTGATATTCAACGGTCATAAGTAAGCCGCTCTCAGCCCCCTCCATATAGCTGGTATAGATAGCATTCTCAGCATTCATTCGTTGTTGAACCTACTCCTTCGTTGGTAAAAAATAGTGAAATATCGTCAAAAACTAAAATACCTATAATACATCGCATCTATTTAGATCAGACTTAAATTACTATTCAAAAAACTTTGTATCGCTATAAAATGTTCTTTACTGGAAATATTCTTTTTTATTCTAAATTTTAATTATTTTCTATGTTTCTGCATTATGAGGTAATATATCTGTGTTTTATATGATAACCTATCCCATCTCTGATTTTTTCGATTGGAGTTATCCATATTTTGTAGAATATGAGTATAATTGATCTCGTTTTGATGTAGCACTTCATTTTGATGTTTAAAAGACACTGTTTTATTTAATCCGGTGGTAATGTCATTATGTTTAATTTCTTTGTAGTAGGATTTCATCACTTTAGATTCCGTTTGACAAATTTAAACATTTTCCATCGCAAATTCTAGAAAATTGTTGTACTTTTATCATAATTTCTATAATGTTTAAATAATTAAAAGTGTTTTTCGCGGCTACAATAGTTATTAATAATTTAGAAAAATCACTAGATAGATGATCACAAAAATAATGAATCGCTGATAAAAGTAAAAGTATGCATGTGATTTTCTCGAAATCTGTTAATCCTAGTAAAAAGTTTTAAACACGAAGTTGCTTCTTACCTTAGAAAAATTTATATTTCTACACTTATTAAAATTTGCCTTTGCATTAACCCATTTTGTTAACAAATATAGTGGATAAGAATGTAAAAATAAAACCAATTCAACGTCACGTTTTTGGTTTATGCAAGTTAATGGAAAGAATAATTCTCTTATTTTAATAGTAAATTGTACAATACCTAGACATGAAAATGTAAAATGTAGAAATAATATCACGTGTAATGATGTATTTTTATGAGTAATATTTGTGGTGAATGACATCATCTTCAGTTTCCTATAAGATCCTGATACTTGTTTTTTAACCCCGAGGGGATAATCTAAAATATTATGAGATATTCATACAATACATTATTCTAACAAATGAAGTCAAGCAAACAGTGTCGGTGAGTTGTAAATAATGTGAGTGGCTCCCTCCAACGGTATTTGCAGCAAACACTTTATAGAAGTCTCGACTAAGTAAATAATACTAAATGTGTTTTAGTTTCTGAGATATCTGAGCTAAATATTTTATCCCATAAACGTTCGGATGTGAGCTTTATAGTTACTAAATATCTGAAACCATTATTTCTGTAGAAATTAGAGTAAATTCTCATTCAGTTTAGTAGCTTTCTTAATTTTCTCTTACATCTAAAATACCTAGTATTTATTAAGATATTTGTAAAGAAATAATAATTATTAAATATTTTAAAGCATAATTTTTTTTAAACAAGAAGTGTTGTAACCGGATGAAAAAAATTTGAGTGCCTAGTCGTGATATATCTTTTTAATTATTGTATGTACATTATGGAAAATGCATTTAAAACTCGGTTTATGGGTACCTGCAATAGCATACTAAATTTGTATAGACCACCGTGTAAAAGATCTGTATCTCAAGTTATCTATTGTTTAAACGCTTCATTGCATAGTATAATAAAGTTATATTAATTTCAACTTTTATTAATCATTTGAGATTTTATTGTTACTAAGTTTCATTTAATTAATAATAAATTTATGCTGTAATAAAATAAAAGTTTTATCAAAATAAAATAAGTTTTATTTACTCAAGTGTTATTGAGATAATATAGTAACTGATAAATTGCGAGAAGAATAATCCATTGTTCTATTTATAGCTAGTTTTTCTAATGACAACGTATTCATTATCTTGAATGAAGGAGCCTTTGTTTATGTTATATGATTACACAACTGTGCTTTGATATTTTATCTACGGTGTTATATTTTATTGTCTTGATAATTTTATAAAGGAATGTTATTATAATAAATTGCGTAATATTTACGGTATATGGATTATGAATGCATACATATAAATAGGACAGTCACCGTTGGAGTGGGTAGGAATGGGGGCGGGGGGGGGGGGGGAGGAGTTTGCACTTTCTTTCATTACTATCGAACTGTGACTTGACAATACTTCTTTCATTATTGTGATAAATAGCAATATAGATAAGTAAGACACCTCCACACTTTTTTCATTATCATATATTCATATCAATTCTTTACAAATAATATCCGCTTGCAAGTGCAGCACATTATTTCCTTACTTAATTTTTTCAAAATAGTACACCTAATAATGCCTAAATCTCGAAACAACATTCACATATATGAAATTTTATTTCCCTCGAGTTAATGGCATTGGATTTCAATGAAATTTTGGAAATGAACCTGACGATGCCTACTGTATTAGCGAAATCGGTTAAATCATGTATAGCTTCAATATTTCAACTTTATGGCGTCAGATCGATCTAAAATTTTACGTGGGTATTGTTGATATTGAATACAATCGTTTGCCGTAATATATCAAAAGGGCCTTACCTTAAACTTTAACCGTTTTTAATGAAACAAAAACTAAAATTCATTAAAAAAATTACCCTACATAATAACTAGAGGTAAATTTTCTGTACATCCATAAATAATAAAGTTATTAAGAATCCAATTAATATGATGCAATATTGCGCAATATTTCGAAATATGTTGAAATGTGACGCAATGTGATGTAATATTTGAAATATGGTGCAATATGATGCAACATTGCGTGATATTATGCAATATGGTGCAATATTTTGAAATGTCTTGAAATAGGATAGAGGTGGTGTAATATTTGAAGTATGGTGCAATATATTGAAATATCTCGAAATATGATAATAGTGATGTAATATTTGAAGTATGGTGCAATGTGATGCAATATTGCGTAATATTATGCAAGATGATGTAACATGGTGCAATATTTTGAAATATCTTGAAATAGGATAATGGGGATGTAATATTTGAAGTATGGTGCAATGTGATGTAATATTGCGTAATATTATGCAAGATGATGTAATGTGGTGTAATATTTTGAAATATCTTGAAATAGGATAATGGGGAAATAGGATAATAGTGATGTAATATTTGAAGTATCGTGCAATGTGATGCAATATTGCGTAATATTATGCAATACGATGTAACATGGTGTAATATTTTGAAATATCTTGAAATAGGATAATGGTTATGTAATATTTGAAGTATGTGCAATATTTTGAAATATCTTGAAATAGGATAAAGATGGTGTAGTATTTGAAGTATGGTGCAATGTGATGCAATATTGTGTAATATTATGCGAGATGATGTAACATGGTGTAATATCTTGAAATGGGATAACGGTGTTTTAATATTTGAAGTATGGTGCAATATGATGCAATATTGCGTAATATTAGTCTATGATGTAAGTATCATGGTGCAATATTTTGAAATATCTTGAAATTGGATAAAGGTGGTGTAATATTTGAAGTATGGTGCAATGTGACGCAACATTGCGTAATATTATGCAATACGATGTAACATGGTCCAATATTTTGAAATATATTGAAATAGGATAATGGTGATGTAATATTTGAAGTATGTTGCAATGTGATGAAATATTGCGTAATATTATGCAAGATGTTGTAACATGGTGCAATATATTGAAATATCTTCAAATGAGATAAAGGGAGTGTAATATTTGAAGTATGGTGCAATGTGACGCAACATTGCGTAATATTATGCAATACGATGTAACATGGTCCAATATTTTCAAATATCTTGAAATAGGATAATGGTGGTGTAATATTAGAAGTATGGTGCAATGTGATGCAATATTGCGTAATATTATGGAAGATGATGTAACGTGGTGCAATATTTTGAAATATCTTGAAATAGGATAACGGTGGTGTAATATTAGAAGTATGGTGCGATGTGATGCAATATTATGCAATATGATGTAACATGGTGCAATATATTGAGATATCTTGAAATGGGATAAAGGGGAAGTAATATTTGAAGTATGGTGCAATGTGATGCAATATTGCGTAATATTATGCAAGATGATGTAATATGGTGCAATATTTTGAAATACCTTGAAATGGGACAATGGTGATGTAATATTTGAAATATGGTGCAATATTTTGAAATATCTTGAAATAGGATAAAGATGGTGTAATATTTGAAGTATGGTGCAATGTGATGCAACATTGCGTAATATTATGCAATACGATGTAACATGCTGCAATATATTGAAATTTCTTGAAATGGGATAAAGGGGATGTAATATTTGAAGTATGGTGCAACGTGATGCAATATTGCGTAATATTACGCAACATGATGTAACATGGTGCAATATTTTGAAATACCTTGAAATAGGACAATGGTGATGTAATATTTGAAATATGGTGTAATGTGATGCAATATTGCGTAATATTATGCAAGATGATGTAACATGGTGCAATATTTTGAAATATCTTGAAATAGGATAATGGTGATGTAATATTTGAAGTATGGTGCAATGTGATGCAACATTGCGTAATATTATGCAAGATGATGTAACATGGTGCAATATTTTGAAATGTCTTGAAATAGGATAATGGTGATGTAATATTTGAAGTATCGTGCAATGTGATGCAATATTGCGTAATATTATGCAATACGATGTAACATGGTGTAATATTTTGAAATATCTTGAAATAGGATAATGGTGATGTAATATTTGAAGTATGTTGCAATGTGATGCAATATTGCGTAATATTATGTAAGATGATGTAACATGATGCAATACTTTGAAATATCTTGAAATAGGATAATGGTGATGTAATATTTGAAGTGTGGTGCAATGTGATGCAATATTGCGTCATATTATGCAAGATGATGTAACGTGGTGCAAAATTTTGAAATATCTTGAAATAGGATAATGGTGGTGTAATATTTAATGTATGGTGTAATGTGATGCAATATTGCGTAATATTATGCAATACGATGTAACATGGTGTAATATCTTGAAATAGGATGATGGTGATGTAATTTTTGAAATATGGTGCAATGTGATGCAATATTGTGTAATATTATGCAATACGATGTAGCAGGGTGTAATATTTTGAAATATCTTGAAATATGATAATGGTGATGTAAAATATGAAGTATGGTGCAATGTGATGCAATATTGCATAATATTATGCAAGATGATGTAACATGGTGCAATATTTTGAAATATCTTGAAATATGACACAAGGTGAAGGCGGAAGGATGACACTCCTCTCAATGGGTGATGGTGGGATAGATTTTCATGTATTCCTTTAATACACTTTTAATATGATACACATCCATACACAGACAGATAAAGTATTTGGAACAGTGGTAAAATATGTACTGCCCAACCTATGACATTTCCGATTACCCCTTCCATGGTGATGAGGAGGGAAGGGGGTTCAGAATTATGGTGGGGATGTGAGGTGGGAGGTTTGAATTATGGTGGAATAGATTTTCATGTATTCCTTTAATACACTATTACATCTGATACACATCCATACAGACGGACATAATGATAAAGTAGTAAAATATGTACTGCCTAACTTATGACATTTCCGATAAGGTGATGAGGTGGAGAGGGGATTCTGAATGGCGGTAGGGATGGGAGGTGGGGGTTTTAATTATGGTGGGGGGGGGGGGTTATGAGAAAGTGGAAGGGGGATTGAAAAGTGGAGGGGGTGGGGCGTGGCTTAGAGAAAAGTGGAGGGGGGTTCTGAAAGAATGGAGGGGATTGGGTGGGGCTTGGGAAAAAATGGAGGGGGGTTATGGAAGAGTGGAGGGGATGGGGGGTGGCTTATGAAAAATGGAGGGGGGTTCTGAGAAATTGGTGGGGGGATTGGGAGAAAAGTAGAGGGGGGGATCGAAAAGTGGTGGGGAGATTGGGCGGGGCTTGGGAAAAAATGGAGGGGGTTCTGAAAGAGTGGAGGGGATTGGGCGGGGCTTGGGGAAAAATGGAGGGGGGGATTGAAAAGTGGTGGGGGGATTGAAAAGTGGTGGGGGGATTGTCACAGAACTGTCATTTCTTTACTACTGATATTTATGGATGGTTGGTTACTTATAATATCAGAAGTTGGCATTGTGTCAGACCCTGGTAAGTACACGCTATTAAAGAATTGACCAAAATTATTTACAATGTCTTGCGGGTTATCAATTTCTTTTTCATTATAATACATTTTACCAGGTATTCTAGTAGTGCCTTTTTTATTGTTTATGTAGGACCAGAATTGCTTAGGGTCAACAGTTAATGTGGTCTCAATATTTTCTATGTAATTTTTGTACGCGTCTTTGGTTTGTAATTTGATTAGTGGTCTTAAGCGTTTATATTCTTCTAATGTATTTGCATCGTTATATTTCTTGTATTTTTTGCGGTGTTTATCTCTCAGCTTCACGTTTTTTATTATTTCAGGTGTGTACCATACGGAAAATTTTCTTTTTTTATCTTTAAATTTCGGAACATGTACGTCAAAAATTGAATATAGTTTTTGATAAAATTCATCGCATGCAATATTTATGTCGTGAAAATTTTCAAGAAACGTCCAGTCAACCTGAAGTAATGAGTCGTACAGTGCAGGATAGTTTGCTTTTCGAAAGTTATAATTATGCTCATTCGGGTTTATTGGAAATCTAACAGATTTAATTATTCGCGGAACAAAAGTAATTCTTAGAGCTGGATGGTGAACATCCTCTCCCACAAAAGGTGCATTGTCTCGAGAGACAGTACAATTCGATAAATTAGATACTACTAGGTCTAAAAGTCTCCCATTTATATTTTCAACATTGTTAAACTGTGTCATATTGCTAAATTCTAGGAATGATTGCATAAGTTGTCGTTTTGAATCAGTGATATTGTTACTGAAATTTGTAATATTAAAATCCCCTAACACTAGTATATTACTATTGCTACTAACAGTTTGTGCAAATATATTGAGAAATATTTCAAAAAGTTCCACGGAAATGCCTGGCGGTATATATACAGCATATACGAATAAAGTGAATAGATTGTTAATTATACATTTACAACCAACTATATCTACTAGTGGAATAGTGTCCAAGATATGAGATAAGTTAATAGGCTCGGCGAAAAACTCACTCTTAATAACCAATAATGTACCTCCTCCTTTTGAAAGTCCTGTATCAGTAAAGTTTCGATCGCAGCGTAGTACAGTGTAGGTATTCGGAAAGTATTCTGTGTTAGACACGTCTTCGGACAGCCAAGTTTCGACCAAAGCCACAAGATCAAATTCATTACTACTCACAGCACAAAAAAATTCGTCCACCTTAGTTCGCAAGCCTCGTACGTTTTGGAAATAGCAGAGTAATTCGTCATCAATTGGTGTTTGGTTAATGCTATCGGTACATTTATTGTGTTCGCTCTTCTCTATAAAAAATCTATTTTACACTTTTTAATTTCCAGATTTCTTATGTAAGCAGGACACTGCTTGCTCCAAGTAGGATGATTAAAGTTAACTTTTAGCTTGAGTTTCTCTACCGCGTATTTACAATTAACACAAATCGCATCTTTGTCATCAGCTTGGCATTCTTCTATACGGTGAGATTCTCCACACTTAGCACATACATAGTTCTTTGTACAGTCTTTGGCTACGTGATTAAATCCGTGACATTTATAACACATAGTGACGTCAACGGCGTCGTATACATAACACCTGTCCCATCCATAACACCTGTCCCATCCAATATTGACTTTGGCTAGCTTGAGTATTTCAACGTACGTTTCTCCATCAAGTTCTACATAGGCAATGTAGGTTCGGCTGTTTCTTTTATTTTTTGTAACTTGAACTACTTCGCTTCTTGAAAATTTCGTCGTTTTGGGCAACCAGTAATTTTTCTATTTCCTCTGGTTCGTTTGTTTCTGTGATGCCTACTATTTTTACCCTGGGAAGTTGTTTCTTGGGTTCACTTACAGTGTAATTTTTGCCTAGTTTATTTTCGGCTTCCTTTTTAAGATTTTCAACCGCATTCTTGTTCTTGCATTCTACTATAACTCCTCCGTCCCGCGTATTCATCATCCTAGATACAGCTATTTTTGTAGGATCAAATGAGTTTTTAATTTCTCTTCGTGTGTCATTGTTGGTTTGCTTATTTATGGGCTTGATAACAACTACAGGATCAGCATTTTTTAATTTCACCTTTTCGGCAAAAGTTTCAACATTCTTTCTGTCAGCGATTTTATGTCCTGTTTTATTTCGTCCTTGTTTTTCGCCACAGCTTCTGAGAGTGTTTCGATGATTGTATTTTGTTTTTCAATGGATTTATTTTGGTTTTTCACTTCTTTTTCTACATCGTTTATTTTCTTGTTGAGTGAATCAAACAAATTCTTTATATATTTGTGTGCTAAGCATGTATCGCAAAGCCATACAAAATTTTTATATCAGAGCATTCTGTAAATATGAAGATTTAAACACTCGTGTGGATTGGCACCACAGGGTGTCCTAAAAAATTCATCAACCGAGTAAAAACCGTACTTTAGATTTAAATATTTTACATCCTTTTTAAAGGACAGTAAGTTTAGTTGCTTTATATGACATGGTAAGTGATTATACAAATTCAAGTTTAAGGGGGAATCTTTAGCGCTTAGAATTAACCTGTAGCGAGGTACTCTAAGGAGTCCAGCGGCACGTGTGTTGTGCTGATAGTAATCAGACTGGATGGAGAGACTGGACGCACCCCTGTGAATCTCTACAAGACTAAAATACATAAACAGTGAATGGAGGGGCATAATGCCCAGTTTAATGAAAATAGGTGTTCCGTAAACTTAGCACTAACGATTATTCTTATGGCCTTCTTTTGTTGTCGGAAAACTTTTAACGCGTTACCCCATAAGACCACTGCGTTGAAAGTCTAGAGTGGAAAACGGAAAAATTATCTAGATATATACTTAGGAGTTTAACGTGCTCACCTTTGGATACATTTTTTTTAGTTGATATTATAAGCCTCTGAGTTTTTTCCTGATTGAGTGTTAGTGTATTTAGAGTGAACCAGTTTTTTGCCTGGAGTTCTATGGTGGAGCTTAGTTGGATCAGACTGGCAATGTTGTGATTAGAGCACAGGAGAGTGCCAAACAAAGTTGATTTGCTAGGCAACATAAATTGTGGAAAGTCATTAATATAGATTAGAAATAACAGTGGCCCCAGGACAGAGCCCCGGGGTACACCATGATTAATATCTAGAAAATCTGACATGTCATTTCTTATGACGACACATTGCTGGCGCTTTAGCAAATAGGAATTAAAAAGAGAGATATATAATTGCATTTTATCAATTAGCTTATCATGAGAGACATAGTCAAAGGCCTTGGAAAGATCACACAGAGTAATAGCCTTCCTCAAGACCCTCAACTATGTCACTCACGATCTTTATGACAGCTTGCATGGTTGAGCGTCCAGAGCTGAAAGCATATTGATAGAGGCTGAGAAGTGATTCATATTCCAGATAACTTGACAATATTTCTGTCAGAATAACTTCAAATATTTTACCAAAAATGGGGAGGATTGATATGGGGCGATAGTTGTCTAATAGTTGATTCCTTTTTTAAATACCAAGCAATTTTAAATATATCTGAGTAAACAATTTCGGCGATATAGTTATGTTTTATCCAGGAGCGGATTTAGGATTTAAGGGAAAGGGGAAAGGAGAAAATGAATTTCTATTCAATATGTCTTTATTAAGAATCAGTTGAAAACAAAAAATATTGACTGCTACTCACGTGACGTACGCTTGGCTTTGATAGACCAGAATTTGAAAACCGGTTGAAAAAACTGCCGTTGACTATAACAATCCAGGTATTCCTAATTACCTATAACTAACATGCTAAAAATGTATGTGCTAAATGTCGGCATTTAGTAAGGTAACTGTTGATTTTGTTTGATAATATGGGCTTGTCTATAATGCACGTTCATCAGCATGTTTATAAAGATAAACATGTATTCAAACGTATTGAACCAAAATAATAATTTTTAATGATAAATTATATAAAATATTGCTATGAAATTTAGTTATGAATTAGGTTTGGCACTGTAAAGTTGACTAAATCACTTACAATTTGTTATTTTTTTATTTTTGTATGACTAAAATGATCAATCAGCAGTAAACATAGAAAATACGGTTTAAAAAGAATTTTGAAGTATCTGTTTTTGATATATTCGTGAATATAGATCGTAAAAATCGGCTATGTATAATTACGTCATTTTTTGGGAAGGCCATGTCTCCGTCCGATTGTTTTCCCCACATATTACGACTCGAGTGATAATGTTATTCCTCCGTTCTCCGGTTGGATGCGCAACTTTTATCTAGAATAAAATTTTCCCAGAAATCGATAATAAAATAGTTCCTCGTATGTTGTAAACTTTTTAAATCCATTATAGACTCAGAAAAATGCCATAGCCAATATTTAGATAATATTTACACTATAGAGGCACCAAAAAAAAATACATTCATATTAGATAAAGATGCCTTTCTGTAAGGGATGCCGAAAAATTTTAAGCCCCTCCTTTACAGTTTCTCTTCTTCTTCTTCTTCAGTTGGTTCGTCAGATATATTTCTAGGTATTTCAATTTGTTTGCCATTCTTAGGGAGTATTAATCCTATTTTGTATACTTCTTCGCAGACCGGACTCTCTTTTGTTGACGGGTTCCACACCATTTTTAGATGCCCTTTCATGTTTTCTAGGAAGTTGAGAATATCCTGCTCTTCTTACGTGACGGTTAGGAAATCATCATCGTATAATAGTATAATTACGATTCTTTGAAATCTCGTGTTTCCTTTATTACGCTTCGTCTCTTGAACTTAGCCCGTAGTGAATATCCTATTCTCTTGTTTGGTTTTCGTCGTCTCTCTGAACCAATGAATTTCAACGCTCTTGTGAAGGCAGGTTTTTGTTACTTTCTCTGTTAGGTAGTGCGGTAATCCTTTGCAGAGTAGGTTGATGACTATGGTTTTGCGAATGATAGTGTCAAATGTCTTCCAGAGATCTATTACGACTATGTTATTTTTGTCCCGTCCTCCATGTTTCTTCCAGGTGGTGTACTTATTAGTGTTGTTGATCTGCCTTTGACGAATTCTGTCTAGAATTCTGGTGGGGTTTCGATGTTCTGGTTGTTCGAGTGAAAAGTATGCGTAATATTTGTACCCTGCGCTACCGAATGTTATTCTTCTGAAATCATCTACAGTGTGGGCTTTTTAAGACCGCAACACGTTGGAACGCGTTGACAGATTTTTTTTTTTTTTTGATATAGTGCTCGATGAGCTTTATTTGACTGTTTTGAAAAATTTTCATATTTTCAAAGTCCCTAAATGGGTCGAAATTTCGATAATGACTATTAGGCAATTTTTTATCGGCAAGTTGGATAGCGTATTCGATTCGCAGTTGTCTCAAATAATGAGGTATCGATACCTCATATGAGGTATCGAGCTAAAATTTTGTATAGAAGTATTTGAGACAACTGCGAATCGAATACGCTATCCAACCGATAAAAAATTGCCTAATAATCGATATCGAAATTTCGGCCCATTTAGTGAAGTATAGTAGGCCTTGAAAATATGAAAATTACAAATTTTTCAAAACAGTCAAATAAAACTCATCGAGCATTATATCCCAAAGAAAAAAAAATTAAAGTCGGTCAACGCGTTCCAAAATAACGGTGTGTTGCGGTCTTAAATAGCACACACTGTATATCCAACGGTGAATTGATATTGGGGAGAGTTATTTATATAATGGTGTTCAATTTAGGAGGATAGATTTCCATCCATGCTCTGGTTGTTGTTTGTTTTGTCTACTCCAGGTGCAGCATTTCTTCTAATTCTAACCATTACTTCTACCAGTTGGCTCTTTGACGATGGCTTGTCCAGGTGTCTGTGCTTTTTCTAACTCTAGTTTCTTGGAACAACCTTGCGGTGACATATATCTTCCAGTGCGCGTATTATTTTTTCTTGTATATTTTTTCAGATATCTGAAGGTATGGTTTAGTCGTTGTCCTGATGGAAGTGTTTTTGAAAAATACACTGCATTTTTTCTCCTTTAGTCCAGTCGAATTTGACATCATAAAAAATTTTGCGTACTGCGGACTTTTTTTTGTGGAAGTTGTTTAAGAGGACGTAATAAGTAAGCACAGAAAACTACACCCTGGTACACCACGTGCGTCCCCTATTTATGGGGGTTGAAACTTTGAAATTTTACTTATGTGTCCACATCTGTTTCCCTATTGCCCGTAGGGTTCTTTACCAAGTTACACTTTTTGAAGATTCATCCCTCCTCTGCGTAATATATGTATATTACACATTTGCCGTAGGGCAAACGGTTTTGGCTGTACGAGGCCGGAAAGGTCGCGCTGTCCGAATTTGGGGGTCTTCTGTACAGATTATTTCCAATCTATAATACTACACATACTAATGCCCCTAAGGAGGGATGATGATCTGTGAAAAAACTTTTATCGAATACCGCGCGGTTTCCATGATACGGGATGTTGAAATTTTGAAAACCTCTTTTTTTTTTTTAGAAAAGTGAACCTACTTTTTTTCGCCCATTTTTTTTTCATGCATGTATGATCCTAATATAAGAAAATCTACGTTGGTTTCATTTTAATACATTCATTGGTTTAGGAGCTAGACAGCAAAATATGTCAAAAATGGCTATTTTGGTATTGTTGCATTAAAAAAACCAAAACCAGTACAATTCTGGTAAATGTTTTTGTTTATCCTAAATGTTCAATTCATTGCGCATAGAAAATGTGTTTTCGTATTTAAGTAGGATTAACACTTATTGTGTAATAACGATTTATGTCATGTGTTTTCCAGTCTCCTTTTTCACAATTTTTTTTTGCTGCCTTATGGCATACTTTGCTGTCTAGCTCCTAAACCAACGAATGTATTAAAATGGAACCTTATATTAGGGTCGTACATGCATGAAAAGAAAATGGGCGAAAAAAAGTATGTTCACTTTTTTTAAAAAAAGCAGTTTTCAAAATTTCAACATCCCATCATGGAAACCGCGGGGTATTCGATGAAAGTTTTTTCACATATCATCATCCTTACTTAGGGGCATTAGTATGTGTAGTATTGTAGATTGGAAATAATAGTCGTGTGTCCTGTACAGAAGACCCCCAAATTCGGACAGCGCGACCTTTCCGGCCTCGTACAGCCAAAACCGTTTGTCCTACGTCAAATGTGTAATATATTTATTATGTAGAGGAGGGATGAATCTTCAAAAAGTGTAACTTAGTAAAGAACCCTACCGGTAATAGGGAAACAGATATGGACACATAAGTAAAATTTCAAAGTTTCAACCCCCAAAAATAGGGGACGCACATGGTGTAGCAGGGTGTGGTTTTCTGTGTTTGCTTATTATGCCCTCTTAAACAACTTCCACAAAAAAAAAGTCCGCAGTACGCAAAGTTTTTTATTATGTCTAATTCAACTGGAGTATTGTAGATTCTCTCCGTCTGTCTTTTAGTTTTTCGTTTATGATTCATTTATTGTTTACGTTCCACGTTAGGTGTTGCTTATTTGTAGCCTTCATATTTTTAGCTATTCGTATTCGATTTTCCTTTATTATTGGGCGCATATGTAACTTCTCCCTGTTTAACGTTTTTCTCGCCACAACTTTTACTTTTGAACTCATTGATATCCAGTCTAGTTCTTCTCCTATACCCCTCCTGTAATTTTTCTGTTTTCTCACGGAATTTCTTTTAGAAGTCTTCGTGCTGTAGTAGGATGCTATTCCAATTACTATACGGTGTTTTGCTATTTCGTTCACGTCTTTTCTATTTTTCGTATTTTCAGTTTCTCATATAGTATTTAGTGGTCTGTATTGACTTGTGCTGTTTTTTTTTTTTTTACTTGAATATTCTTGTTCCGTCTTATCTCCTTGCCTAACAGGATATGGTCTATTTGTAAAAGGGAGCTTCTACCGCTCCAAGTATCAATATATGTTTGGCTTTTAATCCAGGAATTCCTTATTGTCAGACAAACATATGTGCTGGATTTTTAACGAGTTTCCATTTTCGTTAGAACGTGTATAGAATTAGGTTTTTCCGATGGTATTCTTGTCTTCCTCCGTCTAGCTGTTTTTTCCTACATGTGCCTTAAAGGCTGCTAAAATTACATTTCCTTACCTCATTTCTTCTGGCTCCTTGAGTTGTCTGCCTTTTCTGCCCTCTTACCTGAGAGTATATGTACTATCGTGCAGATGTTGTCCTTTGAAATTTGTATAACTGCAGTGGTTACATTTTCATTTACTTTTTTCATCTCAATCTCGATGAAATGTGACTTCTCTACTGGTCTCCCTCTCTTAGTTACCATTTTTAGTTTTATATGACCGCTATACCTTCTATTATGTGGATTTTTTGTATGCACGCAACGTCGATGATTTTGTCTGTAGGAGCCTTGTCGATTTTTCTCTTTTCACTCTTTATATGCATCCCTTGACATGTCACCAGAGATATTCAATCAGCTAGTGCTTACTGACTGTCCGTCTTCCGTTCTCTGAGATATTTCATACTTATTAAAATTTGTCACTTCCTCCTGCTCTAGACATGGCGCTATTAACCTGCGTGAAACATTTTTTTCTCTTAATCGTAATTGTTCGTCTATGCTGTCCTCATGATTTCTGTAGTTTCTACAGGGTGTTTCATAATTGAATGCTGGGCGATAATCCTTGGATGATTTTAAGAAAAATTCTTTATATGAACATACCGCACCGCTTTATTTCTTATTACACTCTATTGGTGTATTCTTGTTCTTATGTTGGTTGTTGTGGTAGAAGGTTATAGTCTCTCCGTCGTTTTAATGTATTATTATTGGCTCGTTTTTCAGGTTTATCGTTGCTGTGACCATCTCATATCCACCCCAAAATCTGTCTCTTCTCCAATCTCCGATAAACGCCTCGATCCTCTTCTTGTTCTGTCCCATTTCATTGATTTCTATTGTTTTTGTGTACAGTTTTCTAGTTTAGTATCAGAATTTGATAAATTTGATAAACCATATACAGACTGAAAATAAAAATTACTTAATTCGGCCTTGGAATTTTCTATGCGTGTCTATTGATAATTAACATGTATTGCACACACAAAATAAAAGCTGATTCTAACAAATTGTTTAAAATATATGGCCTTGAGAAACGTGCAGACTGATAAATCATCCAGTCAATAAGAAAAAGGTTCAGACATTTTTTAACAGCGATTTCTAATTCAAGGTGACCTTTATCTACCATAAAAATATGTCTCTTTTGTTATGAATCACTCTATATAAATGGAGAAGCGAATCCCAAGAATTTTTGTCCCAAACACTTATCGAATATGAATCGAATATTCATCACGTAAAATATAAATTTAACCGGATTCAGAAATAATCACAGAATAAATCCTCTCTAACTTATCAGAGTAAAACAGAACTCATTTATGAAAAGAACTAACTTAATTAATAATGAACAAATATAATTGGGATGAAGCGTTGGCATGAGATTGAATTAGAATTAAATGCATCCCTCTTCATACAATCTACAAGTTTTCGTGTAATAGAAACAGAATTATGTCCAATTGTTGAAATCTTAGCGGTTCGCAAAATGTCCCTTATTGTTGCAAGGATTATTTGTTACAAAAGTCAGATGGTATTTAATCCAAGTTTCCAAACTACTAGTGTACAGCAACCTCTATGTAGAATTCCGAACAAAGAGAAATTAGTTGCAATCAAGCTTCCTTCTTGAAGTTTGATTTTTGTCCTATTAATTCTGTGATATATTAGGAATGTGAATATCTTTCACATATTTATTGGTGTTCTTCCATAGAGGCATTGCTCTAGCAATGAACTCGGGAAATTGCTGAGTAAGGAAGAGCACGAATAAGTATTGATGAAAGAAATTAGTAGAGAGAATTCATTACCGCGTTAGCTCCGGAAGGAGACGGTAGCCGGGAGTCATTGAAGAGAAAAATCCCGAAAGGGTAAAATTAAAATTCATTACCGCGTTAGCTCCGGAAGGAGACGGTAGCCGGGAGTCATTGAAGAGAAAAATCCCGAAAGGGTAAAATTAAAATTCATTATCGCGTTAGCTCCGGAAGGAGACGGTAGCCGAGTCAGTGAAGAGCAAAGTCCCGAAAGGGTGAAACTAATTATTGAAATTTTCTAAGTCCAGCCGCCAGCCGCCTACCCATGTTGAGAGTTCAGGGAAGAATACTGTAAGTATAATCATTCTTTTGTGTACCAGTTTTCAAATAAATTGTATTTGCCGTTCAGTAACAGATAGTTTCACTTGTGTTCGTGTGTGTGGCCCTACCCCTTTCTGTTGAAGATGCCCGGCGCCTCCACCATATGTCGAGCCTCTGGGGGCGGCCCCTTTTAAAATGGGGTACTCGCTTGGGTACTCGACTTAATTTTCCCGAGGAACCGGGTATCTTCAACAGAAAGGGGTAGGGCCACACACACGAACACAAGTGAAACTATCTGTTACTGAACGGCAAATACAATTTATTTGAAAACTGGTACACAAAAGGATGATTATACTTACAGTATTCTTCCCTGAACTCTCAACATGGGTAGGCGGCTGGCGGCTGGACTTAGAAAATTTCAATAATTAGTTTCACCCTTTCGGGACTTTGCTCTTCACTGACTCGGCTACCGTCTCCTTCCGGAGCTAACGCGATAATGAATTTTAATTTTACCCTTTCGGGATTTTTCTCTTCAATGACTCCCGGCTACCGTCTCCTTCCGGAGCTAACGCGGTAATGAATTTTAATTTTACCCTTTCGGGATTTTTCTCTTCAATGACTCCCGGCTACCGTCTCCTTCCGGAGCTAACGCGGTAATGAATTCTCTCTACTAATTTCTTTCATCAATACTTATTCGTGCTCTTCCTTACTCAGCAATTTCCCGAGTTCATTGCTAGAGCAATGCCTCTATGGAAGAACACCAATAAATATGTGAAAGATTGCATAGACAACGGAAATATCCTATTACCTCCGTTGCCTATACGCGAAGTTATGTCTCTAATAATTACACGATTTAAATAATTTCTATTTTCTAACGTAAAATACAATAATTTAATTTAATTTTTGATATTTTCCGACAATATGCATGAAATTATTTGCAGTTTCTTAGAATGCACTCGGTAATTAATGTTTCGTAAAGTTTTCACTATCTCAGTCTGAGCAGCATATAAATAACGCATCGTTATACGTTACAGCTGTGGTCTTTTAAAAAAATCTCATGGAGGCAAAGGAATTTGTAGACATAGTCTCCACAACCTACTTCATAGTCTCCACAACCTACTTATTAGGACAGTCGGTTGTGCCTTCGAAGCGAACGGTTGGGTGCCTGAAACACTCCCACTATAAACGCAAAATTGCTGTGAAAAACCCCGTCAAATTTGATAAAAATTAGGTGAATTAAAGCCCAAGAATTTACGCGCAAATTGATACCTCATATCAAAAGAACAAAGTTGAAATAGAATTAATATTTGAAAACAACTAATACAGTTTTGTGACCAGTGCTGTGTATTAAGAAACGAAAAGAGCGTAATTAAACACACAACCCAAGACAGGCAAAAGCAAGATAAGTACCTCCTTTTTCATTTTTAAGTACCTTCCCAGACAAGTGTATTTATAACCATTGAAGGGTTTAGGCCCATCACCCTTGAAGAGTCGACATTGTCGACAAGTTTATGGCAATAAATTAAAGCATGGCATGATATCCATCTGTAAACCTGTAAATTATTTTTTAACCATTATAAAAATATTCAAATGAATTTGATCTGTCTGTAAAGTATGGTCATATAAATTTCTTTTGTTAACCTTCAAATAATCTTTTTTCATAATTATTAAAAATACTCAGGCGAATTTAATATAAATTGAACCCCTAATAATCAAACGTATATGGTCATAATATTCTCTTAGGTAAAATATCAAGTGAGGGTTTTCAGGTCGAAATTACGCTCATTGTCAAGTGTAATAACTTAAAAAAACCGCTGCCCAAGGAATCACTACTTCCACATCCAGATTCTCTATCCAAGTCACTCACAACGAAAAAACTTTGTATGTGAAAACATTTGTTTATGGAACTTTAATAATATAATATTTGAAATCCTCTACCCCAAAAACCCATAAAACGATACCCCACATCGGTAGTGGAGTGGGGGTGGTGATAGGGGGGTGGTAGTGGGGGGTGGATGAAGTAAAAAATATTTTGAGGTTTCTGGTTTCTGTACATGCACTAAATCACATTTTTTTTCATCCCCTTTAATAAGGAGGTGGGGGTGGTAATGGGGGTGGCTAATGCCAAAAAATTTTTTGAGACCTCAGCTTCTCTTGTATATACTAAATACCAATTTCATGGACTCTTACCTGCTTGATTTACCCATTTACCCCAAATTTACCCCAATTTACCCCCTAACCCTTCGACGGAACAAGATGAAAATATAATCTAGTTCTAGATCTCGTTAAAGTACACATGTGTACCAAATTTCAAATCAATATCTTAAACGGTTCCAGAGTAAACGTGCGCACAAAAAAAAGTTACCGACAGACAGACAGAAATTTTTTTTTCGCTCAAACTTAAAATCTCGATGTTTCATGACATTTTAAGCCTATTTGGACAATAAAAATTTTTAAAATTTTTTTTGTCGTTACTATACTTCCACTGGACGTGGAAGTAATAAGTCAATAAATAATCCTTTCTAGCAAATTTACATATGAGTCTGGCCAGGGGCGTGCCCCATCAGGGTGACAGTGCACTGTGTGGAATTGAAGCAATTTATGAATATAATGGGAATTTGGATGGAATTGGTGGCCATTGGCTTGGTTTCGGTGCCATTGGAATTTGGAAAGCCTCATCCATGCTATGGAAACATACAAATTGTTTATGTTTCTGGTGCGGCTAGGATGGGACTGAGAAAATTTATTAAAAAGTTTAAAAAGGTTAGGACCGTAACAGTGACAAGCAGGGGGTAAACGGGAGATAGTAGCTCTCCGGAAAGCACAAGAATGATGTATCTACTGCGGAGCGCGGGAGCGAGGACACATTGGCTACTAGTGCGAGGGATCGACGGCGACGGGAATTGTCTGTGTGGAGCGCTGGGCCATCGTTGGAAGGAGAAAACATAGAAAACACATTCCTTTTTGTGTGCCATCACTTGGTCTGGATACAGAGTGCGAAGGATACAGTTTTTGAGTTAGGTGAAGGATGAGTGTTTGAGAGGTGATGCATACCTCGGGACGTGTGATTGACGATTTTGTGAGTGATGATTGGTTTTGTATATGATCCAGAGCTAGGTGCAATGTTTTTGGTGTGGTGCGGTAGAGCGGATCAAAAGGAGAGGGGGATGGAGGGGAGGAGAGGTATCACAGAGAAGTGTTGTTGATCCTGACTTTTTGTTGGTGTCTAGTTTAATAGGAGTGTGTTTTGTGGTATTGCATATTTTTTGACGGTGTGGGTGTTACAATATAGTGTTGTGAATCTGATTACATAATATTTTTCTTAAGTAAATTATCAAATGAGGTTTTCAGGTCAAAATTACGCTCGTTGATAAGTGAAAAATTCTACATTAAATTCTTCACTAAAAACAGGGAGACCAGGTTACACGTGGAAATCACAAAAAGGATAGAAATGTACGCAATGAAGTACTGGGGAGACGTACAAAGAAGGGAACCAACACACCTACTGAAGAAAACACTGAACAGCAGCAAACTTAAAATGGGGAGACCATGTAACACGTGGAAAACAACAATCGAGAGGATCATGAACAAACTGGGAAAGGACCAAACATACTGGGAAAGAAAAGCGAGGGGAAAGAATGAATTTCACAAAGAAATCGGAGCGATATATACTCTACCAGAATCAGAAACGGAGGAATCAGAAGCCTCAGAAGAAGAAGAAGACTTGTAGAAACAGAAGTACAAAAATAGGAGCACAGATAGCAGCGACACAACGCGGCAAAATATCTCACAAGAAGACCCAGAATACGCAGAAGCCCAGAACCAAAAATACAAAAAAAGGGGGCTTAAACGCTCCCTCACGACATAATGCGGTAACGCATCTCACAAATACCTACACCTCCCATCCCACATTCCTTTACCATGCGCCATGTGGCTCTCGCTGCTGGCAACAAGCATGACCTTAGTCCAACCCAGCGTGGACGTAGCAGGCCCAGCTGTATAACTTGGGAGTGGCAGTAATGCCTACCTCACGCTGGTAAATCAATCAATCAATCAATCAATAGTCTCCACAACCTACTTATTGAAATCGTATAGATTCCCATAAAAAAAATTAACAAAATAGAGAAACAAATAGCAGAGATGTGAAATGGATATCAATGAATTCAGAAAAAAATCTATAATTTATCGAATACTAGGAGCCACCACCTTTCCATTTGAAAAAAAAAGTTTTCAATAAAAAAGTGATTGTTCAATGTTGGAGGCTTCGTAAATAGTTAATAATGAAATTAAACGAAAAATTATATTTTTCCCTTGGACTTTACCTGTCGTAGAACAAATTTTGGTATTCCAAAGCACTCTAGACTAATGTCTTAAAATGCTTAAAAAAACTGAACATCGACTCAAAAATTCGCGAAAATCTCATGGTATACTCAGAATGTTGTCTTGAACCCAAATATGTAAAAATTTACAGAGTGTTCAATTTAAAAATCGAAAGTTGCGGTCATTTCCGGGTAGAACCGAAATGATCTCATACCGATTTTTATGTCCAAAAATTTATTTTTACAGGTAGTTTATGCATCCCAAATTTCAAATGAATAAGTTAAAAAATATATAGGGGGAGCCACTAGCCTGTGGCACCCAGTATATTATACACCTAGGTAAGCACTATACAATATTATGCACATTTTAAATTTGTACTGAACAATTTGTAAGTTGTTATGAAAATAGGTTCCTTAATGTCCGTTACGAAACCAGTTGAATATGTCCAGTCTATCCTGCACACTGTCATAGTTATTACACATAATGTGCAATGTGAGAGTATTTTAATAAATTGGTATGACTAGTCCGAAGGTAGAAAAATTTCTTCAAATCTGGTTGCGATTGTCGGTATATGAAGACTTTTGATTTGATACAATTTCATCACACACTCAAAGAAAATGATAGGTAAATTCAACCAAAAAGAGCATATGAAATCGCGAATATCTAGTTTCATAGTTAAATCAATCAGAAAAGAATAGTCATACAACTTTATTTGTTTTCGTAAACAAATAGCAGTTTAATAATCATATCTTCTTGTAACAAATTAAATAGTACAATGACATTCTTTTATGTTCACTAACCATTTTCAATTTGGTCTACAATTAAATAGTACAACGACTTCGTTTTTTGTTCACCAACTAATTTTTAGGTTGATCTACATTTTATTGTATGATAAAGTTTTTTTTGGTTAGCCAAAATCTCAGTATTGAGACATCAGACCACCCAAACCAAAGATTAGAGATCGTTTATAAGATCCATCCAAATATATCGATGATCCCTGAGAGAATTTGAACATTGCAATCATGTTATTAATTTTCTATAAATTCATAAGAGTATAAGATAATGCATGATTGATTATTGTCAGTGATTTGTATGTGGCGTCATCTAGGAATAATTTCTGTAATAGACTACGTGGTAAGCAAGCAAATTTTATGGTAATTCTTTTAGAACTTCCAGAAGACGACAATAATATTGGTTTGTCTACCAAGTACAATAATACAGCGAACTAATACTGGGTTAGAATTACAATTCGATAATAGTTAAAAATAAAATATACTATTATCTAGTTTAATTTGACAGAATTCAACAAAATAATAATCAGACGAACAAAATAATAGTCTTATTCATCTATTTTTTAAGTTAATGTTTGTTTTGTTGTACGACAACTTTTTATTAATTAAAATACCTTCAATATACCATCAATATAGTTTGGTTTAACAAAATTAATGATATTGTTAGTTTTTTTTGTTGAATTTACCCATACTATTTCATTGAGTGCAGGTATATATATCTTGTACCATTTTAATTAAAAAGAAATATCAATGAATGAAGCTTTCTGCGATCTGCCAAGCCGAGCACTGAGTATCTACTGAGGAGTACTAATGTGATGTTCCAATTGAGGATATATGCCAATAATTCTATAGCGAAGACATTTTAGGAATCTTTTTTGAACTATTTCAATTTAGTCATAATACCCTGGGTAACAAATTAAGCTTGCATATTTTAATTTAGATTTTACGAATGCGTTAAATAGCTAGCAAAGGCATACGAATTCCTAATAACTACACCAGAGTTCTTTAAGGATGCTAAAACAATATTTTCAATATGCTTTGAAAATGACAATTTCCGGTCCTGTCACTCCTAGATCACAGAAGTATTCAGGACGTTCAACAATTGTTTCGTTCAGATTATAAGCAAAACCAAAATAATTTTTTTTCTTATGGTAAACACTTAACAGCATTTAGTGGCAGCGTATTAATGCACCACTCCAGAAGTATATTTAATGAACTCTACATGCCAGCAGGATTTTAAGCCATCAGCATATAGCAAGCGTGGCGCCTGTATTGACTCAACAATATCGTTAATAAAGATAACAAATAATAGCGAGCCCAGGACAGAGCCCTGGGGTACACCAGCCATACTGCCTTCGCATACAAACATATGATTTAAAAAACGTGAGGAATGGACGATAATCCCACACTGTTTAACTTATTTAAGAGAACACCTGCTGTGTAGTTGTCGAAAATCTTCGATAGATAATGGTTGAATAAAGTTAAACATATTTATTCACTTAGTCAATGATGATCTTCTACAGACTGTAAAAATTGATATTTCTCCTTATACAGAATGCCACCGTCCAGCATAAATCAACAAAAAGGTGTAAATAATTTTGTCAGGATGGGAATATGAAAGATATTCTAGTACGGTGATATGTCGAAATGAACTTAAAATTAAATAATTTATGACAGGTTAATATACCTACCTACTTTAAAATAAAATATTAAACTTGAAAATAAAATAGACATAAGAAATAAATATATATTTAAAATGTGTTAAAAGTGTTATTACAGAAATAATAATAATAATGTATCTTTTTTTGTAAAAGGGAAGAGATGCAAGAGAATAAATTAGGAAGATATTCAACATATAAGTTACTGTTCCCTACAACCATTTCAACTAAACAGATATACAATGAACATAGGCACTAATTAAACTGTGCATACCCCAAACAAAATATTAACAATGTTATTCATGATTGGATGTAAAAAAAAAGGGAAAAATAAATAACATTTCATCAACTTGAGTTTAGTAAAAACGAATTTAACTTACACTTATATTTAATTTATATTTTATATTTAATTTAATCATTTTCTCTGGACAAATGCCTAAAGATATGAAAGGATTCATCATAGCGCCAGTATATAAAAAGGATAATAAAAAATTTACAATAAACACAGGCCATTATAAACCATTTTTCAAAATTATTAGGGAAGTGTCTGAAAATAAGTTTAATGCATTTTTAAGAAAGTAAAAAGTTACTTAATAATAAAGAATTTGGTTTCAAATAAAGTTTAAGTACCCAAGATACAATTATAGAATTCTTAAGTGAAATTGTAAATGGTTTTAAGGAAAATAAAAAATGGTTGACAACATTCTTGGATTTAGCTTTAATACTGACAAGTATAAATTGTTAGATTAGAACCTGTAGATGTAAGAGGTGAAGCATCTAGGACTACTTTACAGTGCGATATTATCAAGTAAAAAACCGCTGCCCAAGGAATCACTACTTCCACATCCAGATTCTCTATTCAAGTCACTCACAACGAAAAAACTTTGTATGTGGGAATAATTGTTTATGGAACTTTAATAATATAATATTTGAAATCCTCTACCCCAAAAACCCATAAAACGATACCCCACATCGGTAGTGGGGTGAGGGGTGGAAGTGGGGGTGGATGAAGTAAAAAAATATTTTGAGGTTTCTGGTTCTTGTACATACACTAAATCACAATTTTTTTTCATCTCCTTTAATAGGGAGGTGGGGGTGGTAATGGGGGTGGCTAATGCCAAAAATTTTTTTGAGACCCTAGCTTCTCTTGTATATACTAAATACCAATTTTATCGACTCTTACCTGCTTGATTTACCCATTTACCCCAAATTTACCCCAATTTACCCCCCAACCCTTCGTCGGAACAACATGAAAATATAATCTAGTTCCAGATCTCGTTAAAGTACATACGTGTACCAAATTTCAAGTCAATATCTTGAACGGTTCCAGAGTAAACGTGCGCACAAAAAAAAGTTACAGACAGACCGACAGACAGACAGAAATTTTTTTTTCGCTCAAACTTAAAATCTCGACGTTTCATGACATTCTAAGCCTATTTGAACAATAAAATTTTTTTAAAATTTTTTTGTCGTTACTATACTTCTACTGGATGTGGAAGTAATTAATAACATAGGCACTAACTTGTAATTTTCTTCTTGTTACAATGGGTATTCTCTAGGGTAATGTACTGGAACCCATTTTCTTTTTAGTGTATATTAACTACAAATAGAGAGTATAAATGGGGAAGTTATAACTTTCACTGACAATACTACTGCTGTATGACTCCCGGTAAAATTAGTATAAAAAATCATAAGGAATGGGAATTTTAAAGCAGTTAGATTGATAGCCTTGTGAACATAAAAGCTCAAAAGTTTAATTTATAACTTTTTCTTCTACAGTTGCTGATCAACTAAATTTAAACAAAAAAAATCACTCTAGGCCACGTAACAATGTAACAACTTGTATATTGAAAAAACTGATTTTGTCAAATATCGTGTGCTGACTGACCAATATCTAAAGTGAAAAGATCAAGGGAAATGTATAACAGGATGGCTCAGAAGGCTGATACGTAAATTTGATCAAATGAGGAACATTTTAAATAAGAAAATTATTCATTTGCCTAGATATGCTGCAAAACACCATTTTAAAATATTGTTTAAAAAGAATTATAGTTATTCCATCAAGGTACTGTATAATGAATAACAGAAACAATATCTGCATACTCCTTAGCCACTACTGATTTCGATTCAAAACTCTGACAGTAAAAAATTAATAAAATGCGACTTTATGATACACAGAACGGTAAACAGGGTCACATAAAAACTGTCGTATTATCATAGCGGTATGTTTGTGTTTTATGATTGCTTATCGCAACTTTAAAAGCTCTATTTTCTGTGGTAATTATCACTTCATCCGTGATTGTTTGAAAACGCTTTCTTTGTTTTTGAAAGTTTCTAGAAATTTTTATATTATACCTTTGATTTAACATCAGACAAAAACGCAAAATTGTTACATCATAGAGGATTGCCAACGTGTTTTGCATTAGTTCGCTTTGGATATTATAACATTTTTATTAATATTTTAATGCAAGTACGCATAGAATTAATATTAATGTTATTCACTAATTGTGGTAAATTAAATGGCTCTATTAATTAATTGATTTGCTGTATAGGCTTTCAGTATAAATTGCCCGTTTAATTACTGTTATGATTAAATATTTGTATCAGTTGTTAATAATAATTTTATACATAATTTATAGCATTGTTGAATTCCGGTAAGCAAAAATAAATGATTAATTTTAATTAGGCAGGTATTTAATGATATTTTATCATTTAAATGCTAAATATTATTGTTTACTGTAATGTAGTGTACGTGTGTGTGTGTGTGAGATGTGAATATAAAATACATTCGTGCGTATATTCTGCATAATTTTAGAGGAAGTAGAAAGTGAAATATGATTAACATGATTTTATTTATTTATCATTTATGGATAAATGCATGTAATAATGAATGGGTACTTTACAGGTACTCTACTAAAATCGTATGAGGCGATTTTATAGGTCTCACACAGAAATTTTAAAAATGTATTTTCTTTAAAAACGTAAAATACTTTCAGAGGCAAAATTGGTTTATTTACAATGAATATTGATCCGCGGTAAAAAACCTACGCAGAGGAGAAGGGTGAACACATTATTTCACAGGAACTATGACATCTATGGTAGGATATACCATAATTAAACTTCATTTTAACTAAGAACATATATTAAGGTAAAAATAAGTTATTAATATCATTCCTTTATAAAATATTTCATCATTTTGCAAAAATTAAATGTGTTGATAGTAATATAGATGTTGTTTCTTTTTTTGTTTCTTCTTCCATGGCAACCCAAAACCCTTTACCTGGGATAAGTGAGCTGCTACATACACCCCCCTCATTAATAAAAAGAAAAATCAATCAATTAACATATCTATGGCAAAACGTACCTTTTTAATATAGGTTGGTGGAATATTACATCTGTCAACTAACAAAAAAGCAGGTTTGACTCTGTCAATACTGACAGTTATTTCTTTTATCAAAAGTAATTAATTTATTTGTACGGGATAAAACTTTAAATGGACTCTCGTACAAAGGAGAAAAGGTAGGTTTAAAACGTTCTTTGCGAACAAATATTAAATCACAAATAGAAATGTCAGGGCTGACACGATTTGTGATGAACATGAGGAAACTTCGTAATTTGTCAGTAGAGTAAGGAATGTCAGAAGTATTATATGACTATAAAAAATTCGCCAGGTAATCGTAGAGTTTGACCAAGAATTAGTTCGGCAGAAGAACACTATAAATATTCTTTGGGAATCGTTCTAATAGCTAATAATATAATAGGGACAATTTAGCTCTAGCAGTTAAAACAGTTTTAAGAGTTTGGTGGAAACGTTCAATCACACCATTGCTTTGAGGGTGGTAAGTGGTTGTACCAATTCTATGAAAACCCAAAAATTTTGCAAATTCGTTAAATAATTTCGATTCAAATTGAACACCTTGGTCAGTTGTGACAGACAAAGGCACACTGAAATGATAAAGTTTTGAAATAATGAACGTGCCACAGTTTTCGCAGTAATATCTGGCAGAGTATATGCTTCTGGCCATCTGGTAAATCTTTCGATCACTGTTAGAATAGAAGAGGAACTCTTGGATTAGGGTAACGGTCCTACTAGACTAATATGAATGTGATCGAACCTGCCTTCAAAATTATCTAGTGGGCTTTTAGTGTGACGTTTGACTTTAACAGTCTGACAGTTAACGCACGACTTGGCTCATAAGTTGCAGTCAGTAGTCATTCTGGGCCAGAAATAATTATTAGTGACTAAAATCTTAATAATTTTAATTCCAGGGTGAGATAGACCATGAAATATATCAAATATAGTTCTTCTGTAAATAATTGGAAATTAAGTTCGTAGTTTTGGACGAGAAACATCGCACCAAATAAATTCATCCAAATTTTGAATTTTAATTCTTTTCAAGTTGAAAGTGCTTTTAGAATTTGATGATTGATTTGATAATAAATGTTTAAGGTCAGAATCTTTCTCTTGAGCTATGCTTAATAATTTTAAATCAAAATTAATTTTAATTAAAGGAGATTTTTCTGTTTGATTTGGTGAAATACATTGCTCTAAAGAAGATGTGTCATATACACATGATAAAGTGTCCGCTATGACATTATATTTTCCTTTAATATGATTAATTTCGCATGAAAATTGAGCAATATATTCTAAATCACGTCGGGGTCACCAATTATGGTAGGATATACCATAATAAAACTTAATTTTAATTAAGACCATATATTGAGGTACAAATCATCATTTTGCAAAAAATAAAATTGTTGATATGATACTAATATAGGTGTTGTTTCTTGTTGTTTCTTTTTTTTTTGTTTCGTCTTCCATGGCAACCCAAAATCCTTTAAATGGGACAAGTGAGCTGCTACAACATCATAATGATGAACTTCTGCTCCATCGTGTAATAGATTTCTAGTTATGTCTTTGGTGTGCATGGCTTATTACTTACAAGTAAATTGTTGCTGTAGATAAAACTTTTAGTAGAACTTATTAGTTATTTTTTAGAAATAAAGACTGTAGCTAAAAGAGGATAACTGTTTTGCTAGATATTACGTATTAATGACCACAATTGAATGCAATTTTTGCATCCAAATTACTTGTTCAGGGATGTATCTTCTATAACTAACATTTTACTATAACATTTACCTATATTTTACGTAAAGTTTAAGTCAACTAGGTTAAGTTAAACGTGTTAATTGGTGATAATGATGAATAAAATAAGTACATTTCCTTTGTAAATGTTCGTTTTGTTTTAAAAGCCGCAGTAAAGAAATAAACATAAATTCCCGATTAATTCTTACCTGTTTAAAATTCAACTTTATTAATATTGAAATCTATTATGTAGATATGCATGCAGGGGTTCGTTGTATACGTGCTGAGTGTAAGTTCCTCGGTACAGAAAGCGGTGCGGTTATGTTTCTAAAATTCTAAAACCAAGCCTCTCACGCTAACTTGCCCATTCCTTAACGCGAACCATGTTGTTTTAAGTTGCGTGCAAACCCCATAAATATAGGTTAAAGTTGAACATCCATACCACTTTAAAAACTCAATAAAAAACTAATGAGAAGTGAAAATACCTGTTATGAACAAAACGTAGGCAAATTGTGACTTATTGCAGCAATTCAGCTCGACTGATTGTTATTATTCTTCCGGGCGCCATATTATTTATACAAAATTATAGATGAAGAAAATAGCATATTAAATACAAAACTGTCCCTGACTCAGAATGAAACTCTTAAATATCCTAGCAAAAAGCAAGCAAAAGTGAATTGTCTGTGGAGACTATTTTTTCCTGTTGCGCATCACGATGGATATGTGTCCTATCCTCTTTCAGACCACTCATAAAATTAATTTTCAATTCGTTAATTCTGCTAAGAATCGATTTTAATTACAGCTTTTTGAAAGAGGAAAGGAAAAATGGTACAATTTTTATATCCATTTGAACTATTATTATACTCTTCGCAAAAACGTATATATTCCATTTGATCGGCACATTTCTGAAATAGTAAATATCGCTCGTATTGAAAAAAATTTCATATCATTGTCTTAGTGAACGAACAACTTTCAAAATGTCCATCTGCCTGTCCGTCCGTCACGTTGCTTGTAAGTACGATAACTTAAGAAAAATAAGTCCGATTATATTGAAATTCGGAAAATAAGTTGGCGTTGTTTTTGAAAAAAATCAATTAGTATTTAAAAAAGTTATTAATCATTTAAATTAAAAAAAATATCTTAATTTTTGTCACTTGTAATTAAATAGAAATCTTGCGAAATGTTATTCTCTATATTTTTTTTTTGTTTATGCATTTTACTAATATACCTACATACTTCATAATAATATATCTAATCCGTTGAAATATAATTCTCGAATGATATACTAAATTCCAAAAAGACTTATTCACACCACTTAATATTAGTGAAAACACTTGATTTTTCAAGTGTACGGGATTTTATTGCACCGAAGTGTACACTTTACATTACAGACAATTTTTGTAGTAATGTGTGATGGTCGTGTGTTTTTTTCCATATTTTTTTTCACAACAAAGTTGATATCACATTTTAGAATGTGCAAAAACTAACACTAGTTACTAATTAAATTAAACGTAATTAAATTTACAGATATAGCAATGATACCTAAAAATCGACTTATTTTTTTATTCGTTTATTGTTTCATTTTTTTACTTTAACATATTTTTTGGTTCTTTGAATGTATAATACGAGGTATAATACATTCAAACACTCTGATTTAGATATTCTATTTAATTTTTATTAACACCTTGACTTGCACATTGTAAGCAAATCTTACAACTCACTTTTCACCCACTTCTAATTGTTGGATCCATTTGAAATTTTGCGAACTTATGCAATTCTGGTGACAATACAATGGTATGGTACCATTGACCTTGTATGATGACGGAGGTGGGAAGTAGTGATAGGGACTCCTCATGGGCGTATCACCGGCGAATCCGCCATAAACTCGAATTTTCCGCGACACGGAGAGAAAATAAATTATAGTTAAAAAACCTAAAAACACGCTTTTACGAGTAACGCAATAAAAAAAGCATTATAGAGGTCTTAGTACAGTAAACGAAGCTCAAAATGGCAGCCAAATGAGAAAATTTTGGAAAGTTTGGGATATTTGGACCCTTTATGTAAAACATGCGCTGATCACGAAAAAAATACTAAAAAAATTCCAAACATGTCGCATCATAAAATAAGCATTTTTTTTTTAAATACCCCAGGCAGCAAGGTGCCGTCATTATGACGTCGTTTTTTCGGCATTAATTACGTCAATTTCACCTTTAGCATGACGTGAAAATGACGTGAAAAAGACTGCACAATGTCACAGCCCAATGACGTCATACATATGACGCCAATATGACGTATTGGTAATCAGTGAATTTTGCGATAAGGGATGCAAACCTCTCATTATAATATTTTTCCACAATTATTAATAAAGTTTTTGACGAAACAAAAAGCCGGAAGGTGCAGGGATCGAACCGCCAACCTCTTGACTCGCAACCTAACACTTAACTCACTGAACCATTGAACATTTTTATTTAAATATGTTTAAAAGTTGTATACCTAGTTAGAAATAGTAAAACAAAATTACTATTACTATGTGGCAAAAATTGAACTAGTCACTAAATACTTCTATTTATTTTTATTTTATAATGATTTATTTAAATTAAAATTTCAGGTTGCAAAATATATTCGGCAACTATGTCAAAACATACTGTACGTTTTTATTGTAATAATATATTGCTATTATGATTGGTCAAAGATCTCTATATACATATACCTATATAGTGAATATATGAATATATATAGTGAACCAAATGACCAATTTTGACTACAAAATGACGTCAAAATAATGACCTAAAAAACGTGTATTTGACGTCTTCATGATGACGTCAGAAGTACGTTTTAAATATCACGTCTCTGGTACGTCATTTATTGGGACAATGACGTCGGCGACGAAAAATCTTCTTTAAAAGACGTCATAATGACGTCACCCTGCTACCTGGGTACATGAATAAGAAGTGTTAGAATATAACCATGGCATTAGATTTTCCCTTTAGTTTTCCGGAAAAACGGAAAATCCAACGTATATAATTATATAGTTTTCCTCAATTATCTCGCTATCTATGCGTTTTTCAAAAAATTGATGAGAGCAAAAAGTGTTTAAAATGCATTTCCCATATGGCTATGCAATTTTATCTTTAGTTTCATATGTTATTTTTCCGGAAAACTAAAGGGAAAATTGCAAATCTAATACCTTGATCATATGGAAAATGCGATTTTAAACACTTTTTATTCTTATGTATTTGAAAAAAATGCTTATTTTATGATATATTGGCATTTTTTGCGACATGTTGCAACATATTTGAAATTTTGTTAGTATTTTTTTTTCGTGATCAGCGCATGTTTTTACATAAAGGGTCCAAATATCCCAAACTTTCCAAAATTTTCCCCGCCATTTCCTTCGTTTACTGTACAATTTAGGCATAATGAACAAAATGTAACGTAGTTATCTACCTACCTATACAATAAGTGCGCCCCTCGCTTTTAAATTTAGTTACCTAATAATTATTATTAAATTTTTAATACGCTACTCATAAAAGCTTGTTATTTGGTATTTTAAACTATAACCTCGACTACAATTTAATTTTATTAACGTATACATTTGACATAATTAAAACTGATAGGGTATTATAGAAAGCTAAAAATTCTTTTAAAAGAGGTTCTACATGAACCATGTTGCCATTAAAAAAAAACATCAATGACGTCACAACTTTGATAACGATGACATCATGGACTCACCGGTTATTAAAGGATGCCCTTTCAAAGGTAAACATCGATCTATCAAAAATTTATTTTTTAAAAATAAACTGATTATGAAGTAGTTCATTTATTTCATATCTTGACACAACAATTTATATGGCATCTTTCTAATTCTTCACAATTTTGCTGTTAAGTGCTGCGATCCATATTTTCCTCATTACACAAATTCACGAATTTTCATAAAGAAATAAACTACTTTTAAATGGGCTTTGCATGAATGAGAATGATATTATTAAAGAGATTAAAAAGATAATTGTTAAATAACGTCTCATCTCAAAAGTTGCAGATAACCCGAGAATAGAGGAAATATATTTTTAATCCGCCTTTTATAAGGAATAACAAAGGAAAATATAAATCCTTCAAATAAAATTTGGTACGGAGCAAGGCAGCAACTTTTAACCATACTTTAAAAGTTGACAGTCCAATGTTCAATAAAAATATAACCGGCCAAGCCCAAAATATAAATACTACCAAATAAATCAATTTGTTTATGTCGGCTGACAGTAGAAAGCCGTGCCACACCGGATGTACGACCAACGGACGAGATTCAATAACGTAGGAACAGACAAGGCGTTGGGTATCTGGACGCACGTAAATTGATCTAAGTCTACATTTTTTCTAACAGCTCAAAAATACCTAAAGCCATTTATTGTTAACACAATAATAATAGTAATTTTTTATTTTATTTTTAATAAGCACATAATATATGCAGTTACAAAAATCTTATAATTGTATGTATTAAATTAAAAAATAAATATATATTTATAGTTGAAGCAATCGCATTTGTGAGCAACTTTGAGAGGCAAAGAGTGCAAAACGCAGAGCTGGATTTAACTATATTGTAAATAGATATAAAATAATAATAATTTATAATATTACATTTACAATATCTCCCAAAGCACTGCTATGAATTGGTAACAAAAACACATTACCAAATAAAGAAATATAAAGTAATTATCAAATTATATCTTCACCCCGACAGTATAAGCTCGACTGCGATGTCCTAACTGCGGTCCTGGGTTAATCAACACACTTATAAGTTTACACCCACAATCCCACGTCAGATAGCTGACATCGAATGGCCGCTATCTTCTCTCTCACTTAATGTAAAAGTGGAGCAAATACGGGATATGAGTTGCCGCCTTTTTATTCCCCTTGCCTCTCACCACACTTCTCACTAATACGATTACTTCTACTATACATCTATGTTAAGTTTTAGAACCTTGAGTATAGATAAATGGCACATCAATATTAGATTGTTTGAATTCAGCCAACAATAACAGCATCTATTATTAACATAAGAACTGCTCCCACGGCTGCATTGGAAGGCCTTTTCGACCTGACACCACTATACATATTTATCCAAGGGGAAGCTCGTTCAGTGGTACATAGGCTAATGCAAGACACAACGCCCAAAAGGCAACAACACGGAACAGAGCATCAAAAGTTATACTCAAAGTTGAAGGCATTTTGGGAATGTCCAAGGACACTATGGTCCCAAAGTTCTATACAAAATTTTCAAATCAAAATACCAGACAGAGAGGACTGGAAGAACGGTCCTCCAATATCGGCGCAAACGATCTGGTATACAGACAGCTTCAAGACAAAACAGGGAGTCGGAGCGGGGATTTACGAGATAAGGTCGAAAACGAAAATCCCGATAAGTCTAGGAATACACGCCACAATATTTCAGGCTGAAGTGGCCGTATACAGTGGTGTGCAAAGGAAATAATTAGGCAAGGAACTGTACACCAGTCAATTACCACTTTTTTCGACAGCCAAGCAGCGTTAAAGGCACTCGATTCCATTCAGGTCGATTCAAGACTAGTATGGGATTGTATAAATGCCCTTACGGAACTCAGAACAAAGTGAACGTGGCATGAGTACCAGGACACGAGGGACAGGGAACCCTTTGGGTTTTGTGGGTAAGCCACGTATACGAACATCCATTAATGAATGGGTACAAAATAAATCTCTAGAATGGGGGAAGAATTTCCTACGACAGAAACAGTCCAAAAAGTTCATTAAAGAACTATCGGCCCAATTCACGGACGACCTACTACGCCAAAATAGAAAGGCTATTAGGATAATGGTAGATCTTCTAATAGACATATGAATCTAACGGGCCTGGCAGAAGATGCAACATGCAGATTCTGTCAAGAGGAAGAGGAAACATCGGTGCATGTGCTGTGCCATTGCGAAGGCCTAGCCAGATTAAGGTTTCAACTACTTGGTAAAGAAAAACCAAGAGCAGATAGCTATACCAAGGAGCCCTTATCAAGGCTCTAAGTAAAGTTAGACAAGGAGTACCACAATAGATCCACAGAGGTCGCGGTGGTCAAGGCCAATCAGCCAGCTCCTTTTTCAAATCTAATGTAAATCTAACCTAAAAATATAATAAATAACAACAATCAGAAGTATAATTTTAGCTTAGTACAAGGGCCACATAATATGTATTAAATTGTTAAATCTGTCAGTGATTTTAAATAATATCTGTCATTTTCTCTCAACCACTTATTAACCATTTTTTTTTAAATTAAACACAGTCCTATTATTCTTGACGTTCCTGGGCAAATTGTTATAAAATGATTGACCCAAATAAACAAAGTATCCTTTTTTGCTACTCCTATTTTGATAAGCTCATTTTCTTTTTACCGAGTACTAGTGAGTCGGAAAAAACCTCGAAAAGTGTCACCAATTCAGAGCCTAAGGATACTATGTCTACCCCCGTTTTCGAGGATGTTGAACACGGTGGCGGTGGTTTAAACTCTTTCCGAGTTAACCCCATCCCCCCAAACAGCCAAAAACCACCCCCGTAAGGGGTTAGCGCGGATACGCAGTCTCATAGCGGCTAAACCTACGTCACCCCCCGTTTTCGAGTATGCTGAATACGATGGCGGTGGTTTAAACTTCTTTCGAGTTAACCCTACTCCTTAAACGGCCAAAAATTACCCCTGAAAGTGGTGAAACGCGGATACGCCGTCTCATATCGGCTAAACCTGCATCACCCCCCTTTTTCGAGGATCCTGAACACGATGGTGATGCTGGATCTTCTCCCCGAAGCAAAGTAACCCCTCAAACGGCCAAAAACTACTCCTTTGATAGCCGGTTTTATGAAGTGCATCGGATAAGAGAAAATAAATCATTTGTTCACAGATCATTAAATACACGCCGGATGATGATTACAGGTTTCTTGATTGACTGTTCAACTGAAAAAATAGGCGCATATTTCGTGTCTAGTTTTTAGGTGGGAAAACGACATATACGAAAGAATTAGATTCAAAAGTACGCGGGCTCTCTGCAGCGAAGAGTACACATCATCCCGCGCAGCATCTCTGCGCCTTCACTTTTACTGTAGCTGGACCACGTGCAAGATTAGTCCATTAGCATAAAAAAAATTAATACTAAAATAAGTAATTATATGCGTCAATAAAAAGGTTCATTATTTAATATAATAAAATAAAAATAAATTGTACCAGTGATTTCATATACCTGATTTTCCCACCTAAAAATTAGACACGAAGTATGCGCCTATTTTTTCAGTCAATCAAGAAACCTGGAGTCATCATCCGGTGTGTATTCAATGATCTGTGAACATATGATTCATTTTCTCTTATCCGGTGCACTTCATAAAACCGGGTATCAAAGGGGTAGTTTTTGGTCGTTTGAGGGGTTAGTTTGCTTCGTGGAGAAGATCCAGCATCACCATCATGTTCAGGATCCTCGAAAACGGGGGATGACGCAGGTTTAGTCGGTATGAGACGGCGTATTCGCGTTACACCCCTTTCGGGGGTGGTTTTTGGCCGTTTGGGGAGGGGGTCAACTCGAAAAAAGTTTACACCACCACCATCGTGTTCAGCATACTCGAAGACGGGGGGGGGGCATAGTCTCGTTAGGCTCTGAGTTGGTGACATGTCTGTCCGATTTACAGAAGCCATATTTCTAACTCACGATATAATTGATCTGTACATTACCTGATATTTTTATTGAGCATTATTTTTATAATTTTCTTTTGTAAATATTTCTACTGGCATTAAATAAGTCTTTTTGACAACAGCATAATAAATTGTTCTCAATTGTTTAAGGGTCAAAAAAGTGTTTAAAATTTTTAATTTGTATATTAAATATCTGAGCTTTCTTCCAACACGAATCGATTAAACCCCGTTTTAATTTTTTCAGATCCGTTGATACAGAATATCGTAAATCCAGTCATCTTCAAAAATATTGCAGTATCATCTGCATATGAGACGATATTTCCTTTTGTAGACAAGGTAAGAAAATATATATTGAAAATAGGATAGGTCCTAGAACAGTGCCCTGTCGTACTCTATAAGTCATAGTTCTTTCCTCACTAGCCACATCGTCAATCATAACATTTTGTTTCTTATTTGTTAAATAACTACGGAACAGCTCTAATGTATTTTCCAGTTTCTCCAACAAAAGCTGACCGCGTCAAAAGCTTTGGCTAGATCCACGAACACACATATGGCTGCTTTACTTGGATCGAGTACGTTATATAAGTTCGAGGTTAATGTAGTTATTGCATCTTGTGTAGATTTATTTTCACGAGATCAGAATTGCACCTCATGAAGTATTTTATATGTATCCATGTAAATGTATAGCCGCGTTTTTATTACCTTTACTATTATTTTAGCTAATGCCGAAACCAGCGATATGTCCATAGGGTCCATAGTTCAATAGTTTTGTTCGCCAATTTTAAAGAGTGATTTAATAGCCGCTGGTATGATAACTTACTTTAATTTTGAATTTGGTACATATACAATACTATGACAGAGAAGATATGCTCACAGGCAACATTAGTTTTGGAGCGTTGTGCCCCAATAGAGACAAGAAAAGCGATTTAAATTATTATGAATAAATGTATGACTTTTGATAAAGTATCTGAAGTAATTTCCACAACCACCAAAATACTTGAACACTACACGCGATTACTATCACTCAACGCGGGTTTCGCCAACCATGGTGGCATAATCTGGGACTGATTAAAACTAAAAAAATAAAGTAAAACAAAAAATATTCCTATATTTATTCTAAAATAATGTTGCAGTTAAACGCAATCCTGTCATCCCCACCTAAATTCTGTCTTGGTACGATAAACTGTGATCTAGTAATCAATAAAATAGACTATTTTGAATACTCCCTTTGTTACTATTCATATTATTTTTATATTTTGTAATTTCTTAAGTATCCATCTGAATGAAACGCAGATTTTAGTAAACTCTCCAGAACTCCTCGACCTTTCAAACCCAACAGAATTCAAAATTTGTATCAATTCCATATGAACCCCGTTTTTTTTTCCTTATAGGTTGCCGTACCGAAACCCCGCCGTACTGAAGCTTAAGCTTATTGGACCCCATGCCTCGTTGTCACATTAGTCCCGTTCATCTCCAAAAGACGATGGGAGCTCTAGCTATTTCTTCCGATGTCATGAATGGTCCCCAAAGTATAAGAGCCTTCCAGCCACCAAGGCTGGGCATTTACATAATATATGGATTGTTCCTCACTCCTATATTGGTTAGGTGTTTATTTAATGTGCGATGCACTGTTAGGATGTACATTGCACATCTTAGCTGTTTCCTGCTCAGCTTTAGCAATTCGTTGGTCTTTGTCTTGAATGGCCTCTCAGTGTTGAACATACGCGCCCCAGTCCAAGACTAGTTGTATTTCTGACTCAATAGTTCTTTTACCATCCCTCTTGAGGTATTACATGATATGTTAGATCACGGTTCACATGAATGACTTTTTAAAAACTTTTATTTACTTAAGTGGAGCCAACGTTGGCTCTTGGAGAAGGAATAATAATAAATTAGAAGTGTTGCATTCTAACTGAGTTTAATAAGTGACTTTACAAAGCATGTCTAGTCGTATTTATAACATACAGAACCTGAGTAAGCAAAATATAGAACAAAGGAAATGCAATTCGACAGTCAGCATAAAATGTGAGAAACAAAGGTGAAACATAATATCTCTAAGATAAGCGATTAATAAGAGAAGTCGTTATTATGTAATATGATATACTTGTGAAGGATTGTTATGGCTAAGTCTTGGTAATAAGCCTATAATTTTATATAACAGATATACCGCAGGTTGGCTCGGGTCCCATCAAAGCTCTTTTTGTACATTCTTTGGCCAGCTATTCTGATTTTTCATTACCTTCATTGCCCTGGTGTCCTCGCGTCCACTCCAGTTGTACACTATTGTGTTCCGCCAGTTTCGCCAGGGAATTAAGGCAGTTTTTGAGAGTTTTAGAATGTCTCTGCGGTATCCAGAGCGTTGAGAGCTGTTTGGCTGTCAGTGATGGTACGGATTCTTTTGTCAGTATATGACCTCTGGATTATTTCTTGGGCACAGATTTCTATAACTGTGACTTCTGCTTGGAACACTGTTGAGGTAGGTTTCAGACTAGGTTTAGACTAATGTTTGTCCCTAGTTGATCCCCCATAGCTGCTTCTCCAGTACTTTTTGACGTTTCGTCAGTATACCATATGGTATCATTTGAATGTCTTTGTAGTTGCTCCATACTCTGAAGATTTTTGCGAGGTCGTGGCTTGTGCCGATTTTATCTGACTGCATGTCTAGTAGTCGATTTTTTTCTATTTGTTGAAACATTTCGGTATGGTATCCTATTCTTGCAATGGTCCCGTATCCGTCCGAGGGCCCCACTCTCCACGACTAAGTGTAGTGGAGGTAGGCAAAGTAGTGTTTCCATGGCTGCGGTATGTATTTTTGACATTGCTCCCGTTATACTTAGACAGGCCAGTCTTTGCACCTTTCTTAGCTTCCTCATTGCCTCCCCTTTTCCGGATTTGAGGTTAAGTTTCCTCTTTTTTGTGAAAGTGACCACGGTGGTTTTCCCTGGGTTAACGGAAAGACCTTCCCGGATGCGCCATCTGTCTACCATAACGAGGGCTCCCTGCATCTTTTCTGATGCAGCGATCTCGTATGTTCCTAGTACTAGGATGACATCTGCATAACTTTGCGCATGTATTCCCTGCTGTTCCAGTCGAGATAAGAGCTCGTCCACGATCAGGCACCTCAGTAGAGGATATCCTCTGGTCTCGGACACCTCCTCTGCTGTGGATCCTAGAGTCTATCCATCTTTTTATGAACTTTTCGACTCCGCGCCTTTCCACTGCATCGTTAACTGTGGTCTAAACAGAATTTATAGAAACTTAAATATGATATCAAAAATCAAATATCGTTTACAAAGAAGTTCTTTAAGCATGCCATAAATAACTCGAAATGACACTCAGCAGAGCCAAGTACGATATAAAAAAAAATTGCAAAAAAGTGAACCGCCCTCAAAAGAGATCGCAAAAATGATGAAATAAAAATTCACCGGCGCCAAGTTAACTGGACTCTATTGAAGTTGAGTCCTTCTTAGGTGACGAACTGGGCAAAAAAATATGGAGTAAAACAGAACATATCTACTTATACTATGGGACCACCATCAAGCTATATTTTGCAGTTTGAGAAATATTTCATAAAACAGCTGCAGCCAGTCCAGCGTAAAGATTGAACATAAAAAAATATACGGATCGAATTGTCTTTTTTAAACTTTGTAAAGTTGGTTAATAAAAAAATATAAGCTCAGTAAATAACTATTTCCTTCTGATCACACATTGAATACAGAGCGATTTTGATCTATTCTAGTTTAATTTCACTCTGTGAAGATTTAAAACTGAAAGAGTTGCATCATAAAGAAATAAAATACACGATATACCGTGTATTATTTAAAATGCACAAACTATAAAATACAAAATTACCTTTAAAATACTTTCATCGCTGGCGTTACTCACGTTTAGAATGAAATAAAAAAACACATCAAACCCCGTCACACCACTCGTCACAAATATAAACCTATTTTAGCTCATTTCAGAAGTCTAACTAAATGACTGAGTTTTGCAATAAAAATATTTATAAATGAACAATAATATGGAACGTGCTTATTAAAAGCGTTTAATTTCCTGGACGAATGAAATTTTTATTAGTTTATGATGTTGCGGTATGTTTTTTATGCTTATTGGTTCCCGAGTTGGGTATAAAGATATACACGGTGTGCGAGAATGATTTTTAAAATAAATATTTATAAGTAATAGTTAGGTTCTATTCTATTCTCACTTTTGTTATGTCATATAGAAATAATATATAATTTTTTACCATTTTACTAAAAAAAAAAAAACATTAAATATGCGAAATTTTGATGTTATTACTAGCTATGGCATTTTACTCTCCGAGTAGATTGCCTATTAACGATTAAATATATCTATTGTTTATACACAATTGTGTGGTTCTCTAACCTAACCTACATAACTTAATGTTTAATGGAAAATCATACGGCGCGGCGGCGTCCCTAATACTTGTTAAAGCAACTTATAAGATATAGGCCATAAGCACCAAATACATAGACCAGACAAGAAAACAGACATCTATTTTATAATAGAGTAGGAGTAGATCATATAATGTAGTTCCGGAAAAATAATGTGTCCACCCCTCCCTTCTACGTGGTTTATTTACCGCCAATCAATTTTTATTGCAAATATAACAATTTTACCTTGGAATATTTTAAATCGTCTCAAGTATTTTAAGTTTTTAAATAAAACATTTTTTTTTCTTGAATGTGTTTTTAAAATATTTGTAAAATGTGAAGAAAATTGTCTTATACGACTATACGACTTCCGTGGCGCAAAAAATACATATTCTACTTGATATCTATTAAAAAATCATATATTAATCTTTTTGATCACTCGTCAAAATTTCAATACAAAATGGCCCCTTAGAGCCTATTGAAAAATATAACGAACATAGTACCACGTAACTTCAAAACATTCTTTCCCAGTACTTTAGACCTCGCCAACGTTTTTCCTTCAGTCGAAGTCATTAAAATTTATATTCTTGACGTTAAAGATAAATGGGCTCTATTTAAGATAAAGTAATATCATCATAGTCTCAAAGATTTTTGAGTCTATTCTGGCTTTAATATTAATTTAAAATTAAATTAGTCATATTTTCAGGTATGACAGGTTTAAGGAGAGTGGAATAAACAGTTTGAGAGAAACAACTTCTTCTTATCTTCACAAGACTACAAACAACCCTGTAATCCTAGATACCAGCTGATTGTAGATGGGTAAAGTCGCGATGAGAGTACTACTCCCCAATTAATGATACCATATCATATCTGAGAGTGTAAGTTTTACAATATTTTGACTACAGTGGTTTACCAGTGATCGTAACGCATAGCAACAAGTGCGTAGTTTATTATACAATTCATCAATATGAATATCCTATTTTAAGCCTAAAATTTTACTTGAGTTATGAATGTTGAACAGGTCCGAATTTTGGGTATTTAAATTAGCTTGCGAAATCTGTTGTTTGAAGAATGTCGAGATGGCTTTTTGCTTATTTAAATTGATTAGGTTTTTTTTCAGACCAGAGAATTCATTCTGTGTATATATTTTCTGTCGAATTTATTGCTGCCGTTTGCTTTCCATGATTAGAAAATTTGCATCGTCAGCATAGCATACTGTTTATAAATTCTCAACTGGCTTTAAGAAATAAACTAGATCCTTAATAAAAATAATGTATAATAGAGAGGCCCAGGATGGAGCCTCGTGGGACAAGATGGGGTTACCTTCCTGGGTTCACTTTTGACATCATTGATTTGAACAAATTGATCTCGATTGTTTAGGTATAATTTTATAAATTTTAATGGGGGTCCACTAATTCCATACTTGCATAGTTTTTCTAAAAGCAATTGATGGTCTACGCCAAGGATTCCCAGCAAGATTTTTTCAAGGACCCCCCTCATCGGTTGCTATACTGACAAGGACCCCTTAAAAGCTGAAATTCTTCTTAAAATGGAGATTATGTAGAATCTACTACTGCAAGTCAAGTAAAATACAACACAATTGAATATCTCAGTGACATTTCGCGGACCTCTAAGACATCGTTCGCGGACCCCTAGGGGTCCGCGGACCATCTGTTTGGAATCCCTGGTCTACGCAATCAAAATCCCGGGAAAAATTAATGAATAGACCAAACGAGCATATTTTTTGCCAAGCCCATTTACAATTTCTATATGAAAATTACTTAAGGCCGAATCCACACCCCCATTTTTTACAAAACCATGTTGCTCTGGAGAGATTATGTTATTACGTATGCAGTTGACCATTTACGGGTGACTCGTATATCTTGGAAAAGCTTGATAGTAATGCAATAGCTCGATAATTTTCATACAAGTTGTCATCACCTTTCTTATATAAAGGACTAACCATTGAAAGCTTTAATTTTTCAGGAAATACTCCTTATTCAAGTGATAAGTTTATCAGATACGATAAGGGTTGACAGATAAGATATTTACAATTCTTTAATAAATTATTTGATACATTATCGTAGCCCTAGAATTAGATGGTTTGAGATTGTTTATTAAGGCTACTACATCCTGTTCGCTTAAAGGTGACAGAAAAAAGGAAACAATACCCAAAGGCACATTCGCATTCAAGGGTTCAATATTTGTTTTTTGATTATTAGTTATTAAACTGGTCGTAAAATGTTTATTAAAATTATTTGCAATTTCATTATCGTTTAATTTAATATTATTTGTCACAATATTTATTTCCCTTCTGAAGGTTTGTTTTCCCTGTATTTCTTTTATAATATGCCACATAGTTTTTGTTTTATTATTCGTCTTTTTGGTAATCATAATATTCCTGTTTTGCTATACGTAGTTCTTCTTTGTATTGATTATTTGTGTTTGCTATAGTTTTATAGTTCGGGATGCTTTTGTGCTAGATCCGAAAATAGTTGAACTTTATTTTTAAATTAAAGACTCTTTAAATGTACAATCAAATGACAACTAGGCCGAGCTATTCGAAGCCACGGGTGGCAATACACTATGTAAACATAGTTGTAGTGCAATACCAACTTTAGAGTTCTTTATATGGATACGGAATTTGCACACTGATATAATTTTGAGTTGGTACTTTATGACGTCAAAACATCACTAGTAATGACGTGCATCTATTAATATATTGGAATTATTTTGCTTAGAATGTTTTTACAAAACTGGGAGAATTGACGATGTACCGGCAGCTTTGTATGTAGCATAGTCCGTTCGCACATGGCGCTGTCCAACCCGTACTTGTCAGTCCGGTGCCTTTTTATCTCGCATACCGGCAACTCTTCGCCCACCATCTACCACTTTTTAATTAAAGACCCTTCAATAAGTGGATCAACTCATTTAAATTCGTGGCCCACCAGAATTACAATCAAAACTAACGAAAAAATTTAAGTGGTATAAAGTTCAGAAGTAATTTGTGTGGAGATAAGCTCCCCGGGGCTGAAAAGTGACAGTGGAATTTTAATTCCTTTATATACTTACGGCTGCTTTTCCTGAGTTATATTCGGGCTCGACGTATTAATTCTTTCATTAATTAGAATGCTCGGCTGGTGTTATTCTATAGTTTGGGCTCTCAAACTCTTCACGTATTGATCTATAAAAAAAAATTAATATGGCAAATGGTACATATATTGCTTTTTGTATAAGCGAATGTTTTCATTTTAATGTTAAAAACTTAGAAAACTATTTTATTCAATTGATAAGGAAATTTTATACACACGACGTTTGATGGCAACTTATAAGTAGCAACACTGTAATCGTATAGTGATTTATTTTAACACTGAATCATTACACATTTTCATAAAATAAGTATAGGAAGGTGGAACACAGCCGATATTTGATAAAAACCTTTTAGTATAATTATGTATTTGTAAGTTCAATGGTCTGGTTTTAAACATGCATTTAAGTATTTCAAGCGTATATAACTGTTGAATATTGTTAACTCCAAACTCACTGAATAATTGTGTTGTAAGGTATCACATTGGTTTAGACAGTATTATTTTCATAAGAAGTTTTTGGATGATTGATATGTTTCTTAATATCATGTTATAGGGAGCCCCCTATACTAACAGACCGTTACCCTATTATCGATTGTACTAAAGCATAATATGCCATCCGTAGTAACTTAAAGGTTAATGTTTGAGATGGCAATCGACAATTACTCCTAGATATTTGACAGATGTCGTTCTCTCAATGCTAATATTACAACTACAGACCTCTGGAATGTGACACGTATACCTGGTCTCACCATAGTTTAGCATAAGTAAACTATTATCTAACCACACTTTAATATTTTGTAGCAACTTCTCTGTTTTTCTTTTTACCTCTTGCCAGCAGGTTCCCGCGACATACAGGGCAATGTCATCGGCATATGATACAAAATTGCAATCTTCTTCTAAATCAAGAATGTCGTTTATATACAATATGGAAAGAATGGGGCCTAGTACAGTACCCTGCGGTACCCCGCCATTTAAAGTTAACAGCTCACTGATCTTGTACCCATTCTTTATATATTGTACCGTCTGATATAAATAACTTTTCATTAGTTCCAATATTTTACCTTTAAAACCATATACTGGCAATTTAGTAATTAAAATGATAACGATATAAACGTTTCATTTATTGCAATCTTCTTCTAAATCAAGAATGATGTTTATATACAATATGGAAAGGCTGGAGCCTGGTACAGTACCCTGCGGTACCCCGCTATTTAAAGTTAACAGCTCACTGATCGTGTACCCATTCTTTATATATTGTAACCCTCTGATATAAATGACTTTTTATTAGTTCCAATATTTTACCTCTAAAGCCATATACCGGCAACTTAGTAATTAAAATGATAACGATATAAACGTTTCATTTATTCGCACTGAAGTTATTCAACGTCATCACTGAACACACTGCAGAATATTTTAAAAGTAAATAAAATTTTGAAATTTGTACGTGGCATATTATAATGATGAGCGACTATTGTAATTAGCATTTCCACAGCAACTACAGAAGCGAGAAATTCCACAGATATAAAGGTATTCTAAATACCGCTCGGTACTGAATCCCATGCAATGATATACTAGGCTTTGTCTCTGGGGACTTGGTGACAGATTATCTTCTCCTAGGAACGTGAGGGAATGCCTGAATCAAGTAGGTAGACAAATATAAAGCGTGCTATTTAAAAACTAAAATGTTGTTATAAATACAGGGTATTTCCGTCTTTGAACACAGAAACGTGCTGGCATTTTTGTCTATTTTTGTAAAAAAGGGAAATAAGTATATATTTATTACCTATTTGTCGCTTACTATAATAATGATAATGATAATTTTAGTTTTTAAATAGCACGAATAGTGGAATAGTAGAGTGGATAACATTATTAACCTTAACATTATACAGGGTACTGAAAAGTTAAAGTTCCTTTTCACTAAAAAAATAACGCCGTAATTTGATTTGCAGTTATATCATCTGATGATACGTTAAATTACCTTTCCACAGATGTATCATAGTAGGTATTTGTCTTTTTACTTTAACAACTATAATCAATTTAAAAGAACTACGATAATAAATATACGAGAACAACGATAGAATTTCTTACCCATAAATCTCAACGAAAATGATATACTATTTACAAACTCCTAAGATTGTACAAAACTATATGAATTCTTTAAGGAATCTCCAAAACATGATCTAATTCCAAATTTTTTCTAAAAAGTCTTACAAGGCAATATCTTGCATTTTCACTGCTTTATAAAATCGTTGCCCAATAATATAATACTGCCTTAACGGGTGTAAACATACTAAAATTCTGTTTTAACAATCCTAGTATAGAAAAAGCTATGCCTAAAAATTACAGAGCAATTTGCTTGAGACAACCCCGTGTAAACTCTCTGAAAGGAGAAGACTAAGCGACTTCTTGATTGATTGATTTACCAGCGTGCGGTAAGCATTGCTGCCACTCCCAAGTTATACAGCTGGGCCTGCTACGTCCACGCTGGGTTGGACTAAGGTCATGCTTGTTGCCAGCAGCGAGAGCCACATGGCGCATGGTAAAGGAATGTGGGATGGGAGGTGTAGGTATTTGTGAGATGCGTTACCGCATTATGTCGTGAGGGAGCGTTTCTGGGCTTCTGCCTATTCTGGGTCCTCTTGTGAGATATGTTGCCGCGTTGTGTCGCTGCTATTTGTGCTCCTATTTTTGTACTTCTGTTTCTACAAGTCTTCTTCTTCTTCTTCTGAGGCTCCTGATTCCTCCGTTTCTGATTCTGGTAGAGTATATATCGCTCCGATTTCTTTGTGAAATTCATTCTTTCCCCTCGCTTTTCTTTCCCAGTATGTTTGGTCCTTTCCCAGTTTGTTCATGATCCTCTCGATTGTTTTCCACGTGTAACATGGTCTCCCAGTTTTAAGTTTGCTGCTGTTCAGTGTTAGTGCTTTCTTCAGTAGGTGTGTTGGTTCCCTTCTTTGGACGTGTCCCCAGTACTTCATTGCGTACATTTCTATTCTTTTTGTGATTGTCTTCCCTTCTAGTAGTGTTGATGTTTTATGTCGTTGTTTTTGCCCTGTTGTTTTTCTGAGTAATTGGATGATGTCTCTTTCAGCTCTTCTCAAACTTCTTCTGTTGGCTTTTGTTGTTGCCGCGTTTTTAACTCCATATGTCATTGTTGGCAGTATGATGGCTATGTACAGCCGTTTGGCCAGGCCCCATGATAGTTTGTTTTTCTCAATGAACGGTATAATTGCTCTTGTGACTCTGTATGCTGTTTTTATTATCTCCTTTACTGTTTCTCTCCTTTTCAGTTGGTTCGTCAGATATGTTCCTAGGTATTTCAGTTTGTTCGTTGTTCTTAGGGAGTAGTCACCTATTTTGTGTTCTTTTTCACTGTTGATGGGTCTCGCTCCATTATTAGACATTTCTTGAAATTTATTTTCAGCCCAGATGTGTCCAAATGCGGTTTCATGTTTTCTAGGAAGTTGAGAATTTGTTGCTCTTCTTCTGCGACGATTAGGAGGTCATCGGCGTAAGCTAATACGATTGGGGTTCTCAGCGTTTCCGTGTCTTCGTTAAAATTTGGTGTTTCCCTTATTGTGTTTTGTATCGCTTGGTCTAGGACCGTGGTGAATAGTCGGGGGGATAGGGGGCATCCTTGTTTGACTCCTCTGTTCTTTTGTCTGGTTTCCGTCATTTGTCCGAACCATTGTATGGCAGTTGCTTCATGAAGGCAGGCCTTTATTATCCTGTTTATTAGATAGTGCGGCACTCCTTTGTTATACTATGGCTTCGTGACTGATGGTATCGAATGCCTTTTGGAGATCTATAGCGGCTATGTGCTGTTTTGTCCCTTCTCTCCATTTTTCTTCCAGTATTCTTCTGGTGGTGTACATGTGGTCGTCCGTCGATCTGCCTTTGGAGAAGACTAAGCGACTTCTTATATATAAAAAAAAAACATCTTACCCTTGTTAATTTGGATTTTGTGCGCACTATTCAACAACACACCAAATACTGTACATTTACAAATTACACAGGCCCACAAAAAAAAAAGTTGTCTGCGCCGGGGTACTGACCATACCTATCCCTTGTATTTTGTGCCGCTGAACACGAATCTGACCTTAGTTTTTCCCCTATACGTCAGGTTTTTTTTTTAACAGCAAATAAATATATAAATATCACGATTCAACACGACTTTTTTTGCTGTTAAAAAAAAACCGGACGTGTAGGGAAAAACTAAGGTCAGATTCGTGTTCAGCGGCTCAAAATACAAGGGATAGGTGTGGTCAGTACCCCCGCGCAGACCACTTTTTTTTGATTGCCACTGTGCCACACTCAGTGTGGCGCAATCCCACAAAAAAAAGTCATCTGCGCGGGGGTACTGACCACATCTATTCCTTGTATTTTAAGCCGCTGAACACGAATTTGATCTTAGTTTTTCACCAGCACGTCAGGTTTTTCTTTTAATAGCAAATAAATATATAAATATTAGACTTTTTTGCTTTAGAAAAAAAACCTGACGTATAGGGGAAAAACTAAGGTCAGATTCGTGTTCAGCGGGTCAAAATACAAGGGATAGGTATGGTCAATACCGCGGCGCAGACAACTTTTTTTTTGTGGGCCTGTGTTATTATTACCTCTGTATTAGAAAACAAAAGTCATACAATAGTTGTATTTTTGGACACAGCCCAAGCATTTCATAAAGTATAGTTAAATGAACTATTATCAAGTTAGTCAGTATAAGCTCACCGGCATACCTCACTAATGTTACTGCTTCATTTGTAACAAACATGACTTTTTGTATCAGAATAAACAACTGCTTATCGTATTAAAAAGAAATCAACACAGGAATACTTCAAGGCTCAATTTTGGGTCCAATACTGTTTAATAAATATAGTCTTTCATGATATTCCTCTACCGGCATCTACGAGAGGTATGTATGCAGATGACATTGCAATAATAACACAAAATCATAATATTCACAACACTGCAAACAAACTTATTACTTCACAGGATTAGTTTATAAATTGCAATAAATGGCAAAATGTGAAGCAAACTCTAAAGAGAGAGATCACAAAATCCCAATAAGAGTACCGTCAATAATAGGGATTGCATTACCGGTTAACCGGTTATCAGGACAAAAAACACATGACGATAATTACCGGTTATTTTAATTTTTTACCGGTTATTTCGGTAAACTCTGAACTTATGATATGTCACATATTCAACGTTTCTATTTATGTCACTGACTAATATTCACTAAATACAGAGTGACTGTCCCAACACCGAGCAATTTTAACAATAAATAAATAATATTATAAAAAGTAAACTCCAAACACCAACTAAGAAATACAAGAGAGACATTGACAATATCTTACGATAGAAAATTGAATATTTCACTGTCGCAAATATCCGTGGAATACATTTAGAAGTATGTTATTACCAATTACACAAATATCAGACGACTAACAGATATAGCTTTGAAAAACTAACCCTTTTAACAGGCTATTTTTAAAAAATATTGTATTTTTAGATTAGGTATTCAGTAAATGCCCTATTTGAGTTTATGTTTATAATTTTTGTTATTTACAGAATAATTATTTATTTAAATTTATTTTATTTGTTTTTTTTTCCTTTTGACAAATTAACTCCTATATAAAAAAGTCTATTTTACAGTCACATTTTTGTCACTTTGACAGCGATAAAAAAGGTGCATCGTTTTTTATCACCGATAAAAATGCCTGTTCTTCAAAAGCAGAGTACATCTAGTAGTCGCACGTCACTTTAAAATACTATACTACTGTCAGCTATAATTTTTAAGTATTGTGGAAACAATACTGTACAATATGAGTCTTTTTGGGAAAATTATAATTATTTTTAATAAATTATTGTTGTTGTTCGTTCACATATTCTGTCGTTAATTTATCTTGCCAAAAAACACTCGAGCTTTTCTTTTATGGATAAATTTCTTTTTAACTCAAAATTTTTCCAATCAGTAATTGTGCTCGAAAAACTGACATTTGACAAAATCGCTCGACCTCCGGTCTCGCGATTTTTTCATATCAGTTTTTCTTAGAAAATCACTGATTGGCTAAATGATTTCGTTACAAAGAGAAATTTATTCGATAAAAAAAAAGCTCTTGTGATTTTACTGTTGATAAAAAACCTTTTGTTTGTTCATTATATTAAATATACGTATGTAAAAATGTTTTTGTTAAATTTAGATAATTTTGTACATGGAAAAAGACAACTGCCATTTTCGCCACCCTAATCATCAATTCTAAAAATTACCGGTAAATACCGGTTAACCGGTTATTTACATTTTTATTTACCGATTTACCGGTTATTAAAACTTCCGGTAAATTGCAATCCCTAGTCAATAACGAGGAAATAATATGGACTCCTACAGACAGTGCAGTTAAATACGTAGTCTACTTAGACAAACGACTAACATGGAGTTACCACATTAAAAAAATACTTAATGACGATTATAAATAAACATCAAAAACATTAAGAATTGCAGTAAATGCCTGGTTTATAAGAAACAATCAAATTCATCGGGAGCTTGAGACACCACAAATTGAAGACTTCAAAAAATCATGTGCAAGGACCTTCTTCAAAACTATAAACAACTACGTCAGTGCCAGGTATTTAAACATATGTGAAAAGACTTGCAATAATAAACTGAGATAACGACTACCACAAGATATCTTAATTTCTAGTAGTGGTTCCGAAATATCAAGATTTTACTACTGTTATTTTAAACCAAATATTCCTGTTCTTTTTCTTAATTGTATACATACTACCTTGCATAATATTATTTTTTTGAACTGGCATTTTAAATTAACAAAAAAAATTTTTTCTCTATAAGGGTTGCATAAACGTTAATTTTCTACCTCTCAGTGTCATTCAATGGTGCTGTATGCTGCGTACACTGGACTTAGAAAATAGGATAAAATTTGTGTTAGGTTTGTTGTTGTGCTATCCGTGGATGGCACACGAAACACCAGACCTCTTTTTGTCGTATTTTTATTGGGAGTTATTTGAAAACAAGTTTTTAATTCAAATGACAGTCTGTACTAAACAGGGTGGAAATTACTCAAAGAAAAGCAATTCGGATTTACCTTGGTGCAATGAATTTCATTCCCATCCATCCACTTTATCTTGAAGCTCTTGACCCCCGGGAGTTTCTTAGCAACAAATTCGTGCTGAAACACTTTTATTTCAAAACTCCACTATTAGACAAAACTTTAAGCTCAAACACATTCGATTTATGTACTAAGTTTGGATTTAAAACCTTCATCCCCTCCCCCCGACAACAGATTTTCGGTACTGCTCTGAACTTCCTGACTTTGAGAAATTCTCTCTAGATGAATTTAATTTATTTGATTTACTTACCAATATTCACATCATTACGCCATCTTATGGTGAAAACCACCTCATAAACTCTAGTACCTTAATAGGTATTCTAAATCAATTTGACGACCCACTGATCATTTACACAAATGCATCTAAAATCAATTCACATACTGGTGGGGCTTATTTCATCCCATCATTGAACTTAGAGAACATTTTTAATCTAACCACCAATTGTACTATTTTCAAGGCAGAGGTCATAGCAATATATGAGGTACTACAATATGTTAAACAATATAATTATCCAACTTCAAGCATTCTATCCGTTTCCCTATCTGTTCTCAATGCAATAAATAATACAAACGGCAGTCAAAGTCCTGCTTGATTGGCATTGAGTCAGTGGGTTTGGTCATGTATTCAAATTAGATTAGCCCCAAAATCCTTAAATGAGCAACCAGGTCGCCTGATCTAAACTTAAGTGCCTGATGCAGCCTCAGGGCACTAAGTGCTGCCTCCCCTTAAGTGCGAACGCAAAGAAAGTAGGTCCAGCATTGCCTCCATAGCTGCTGTGGGACAGGAGCGCATTGCTCCTGTAGACCCTAGACAGGCAAGACGTTGCAATTTCTACAGCTTTATTCGTGCTAGTTTTTCTTCTGTTTTTGGCCACCACACACATGATGCGTAGGTCACCAAGAGTCTGACAACCGAAAAGTAGGACCAATGTATCATTTTTGGCTTCACACTCCAAGTCTTACCAAAACAGCCTACGGCACGTCCAAATATCCGTGGTTGATTTTGTAAGTGTCCTTTCCAAATGCGAGTTCATGGTAAGTTTTTTGTCCAGGATTACTCCTAGATACTTGTTGTGGGTGGGTAATATGGATGTTGGCTGCGTTGTTTCAAATCAAAGCCCATGTAAAATGAAGAAAACATGCTGTATGCGAGAAAATACCAAGTATACCATTCCAAATACAGCAATAATTGACCAAATTCAGAATTTGGCAACATCAGTATATAAAATATTATGAATTATTTTTTGTTTTCGTGTAAACGGAAACCTACTCGACTGTGTGTAAAATGTAACTTTCTGACACAAATTCGATTGTCTACTATTGTCTGCTAGCTAAGAAATAAATAATAAATTCAAATATTTGGAATTAATTATCATATGAAAAATTGATTATAACTGTCCCTTTTGAATATCCTTTCGTTTAACCGCCACGTTAATGATCACTTGAGACTATGACGAGTAGGTGTGAATTTTACTTTTATGGCTCGAAAATTGCCATCCTACACTCAACTTCTTCAAGGCGTAAATAAAGTGAAACAATTTCGTTGTTTACCGATAAAATTATATTGAATAAAATAATGCCCTTTTCTCCCTGTTTCTCCCAGCATTGGGTCCAATATTAGGTCCGAAATAGATATAACGGAGATTAATGAATTTTTCACACAATCTTGCGCTTCATCATTCAGCCCAGTAGGAGGTCTCCCTGGGTGCGGCATATCAGCCGAGTTGTAGTTAAATCTAACACCTACACTATTGAGATACTTTTATTTATATTTCCATACAAACACTGAAACACTCCATAACAGATTTCGATAGGAATCGGGCCTATTCTTATTCATGAGGCAGCGGTGTTTAATTATTCATAAATACTTAGGTATTTGATGTTAATAGAATAATTATTAAAATTTAATCGCACTATATGTTGGTTTATGTTCATTTTGGATCTGGTAATTTACATGCTGGTCATTTTTAATAATTTTTACTTTAGTTTACTTTACTGGTTGCTATATATAGAAAGAGAGTTCAACAAATTTCTTAGACAAATAAACTTTCACGTGTTTATATTAAGCAAAATCCAACTCAGCATGGATGTAGCCGGCCCAGCGGTATATCCTGGGAGTGGTAGCAATGCCTATCGTACGCTGATAAATCAATCAATCAAATAAATCAATTTTGTTGAAATTATATTAATAATAGCTATGCAGGAACTTTCGTAAGAATGCTAGAAGAGTACTTTAAAACACTATTTGTTTTTTTTTAATACAATATTCCATTTTGTGGGTCCAAATATATTTGGGATGGAATTTTTTCGATGCAGCGTTTTTAGTGTTTTATTAGTTTTCGATGTGACAGCAAGTGAAATGAAAAGTTTTGAATTAAGTCTGACCATTGCCTTATACAACGTTTGAACAATGTTTGTTGCCAAATTAAAATTTTCTGCTAATTTCATTTTTATCTCCGATCCTAGTAATCACATCGTAAAATATATCATCAATTGCATGGTTTAGGAGTTGCTTCCGTAGTAATAAACTTTATGTATAGCTAGTAATATCGAATCTAGGCAACTAGAACTTACAGTAGGTGTACCACAGGGATATGTCCTAGAACCACTTCCTTACAAAATTTATTTGAACAATTTTGTGGAACAATTTCAGTTATTTTGGCTAGTGATACTTCTCTGCTTATCACTGCCCAAAAAACTGCAGACGCAGTTGCAAGGACAAATGAGCAATTTGTAAATGCACACAATTGGTTTAGTGAAAACAACTTGTTCCTGAATAGTAGTAAATCCATCTTCATTCGTTTTAATATTAATAAAATTAATGCTGATCGTAGCCTCTTAATAAAATCAAATGAAGGATCCATTCAAAAAAATGCATCCGTAATATTTTTAGGTTCACATATTAGTGAAAGCTGTACTTGGACAGTACATATAAATGAAAAGTGTACAAAAATACCTCCAATATGTTACTGAGTCTGTCAAATGATTAATAAAGTACTGTTAATTAATTACTACTGTACACGCCTTGAATCAATTATTATTTATACCTTAATTGCTTATGGTTCTTCAACTGATATGTTTTTACAATCAGAAGAGAGGTTCAATTGGAGGAGTAACCAGGCGAACCAATTATTGAGACATTTATAAACAACTTGGTATAGTTACTTTACTCTTCCTCTACTATCCTCTACTATTCCTCTTTAGTATATGGTATATGGCTGATCACAATTAAATAATAATATAATTAATGCAAATCATTTATATAACACGCGATATACTCATACCCTGAAAATTCCGGATCATAAACGATCATAAACATAGCCCAAAGCGATTAATTTGTAAAATATGCTACCCAACTCACACAAGTCTCTTGGCGAAAAAAATGCAAAAAAAGCATGTATTGAAAAGTAAAGCATACTGTTCTGTTAACGAGTACCTTAATAATAGTTTGTAAGTTTTATATTTTGCAAAATTTAATTTTAATTTAATATACCTCATATATATTGTATATTTTATATTTGTTAGTTTATATATTGACATTATAATATTATATTATCTTTTACTTTAGATAATGTTTTGACGTATCCTATATCATGCAAATAGTTCTGTTTGCTGATAGATGTATCCATCCCGAATGACACCAATGAAAATATTGAAGTAGAGCAAATACAAAGACCTCCAAATGGAAGTTAGCAGAATGTGGAATGCAAAGGCCACAGTAGTGCCAGTTATTGAAGGAACCCTTGGCACTGTCAAGAAGGGCCATGACCGAAGTTTACAACTGCCTATGGTCAACCGAGAGCACAGGAAGTACAGAAGATCGCACTATTGGGAATTGCACGCATTTTAAGGAGAGCATTAGAGTAGGAGTCTCTGTGAGTTCTTCATCAATTCTTCAATTCCGCGGGCCCAATAGAGCTAAATCCCAAACGAGCACGAGGAATCGGCGAATAGTTATTTATTGAAAAGTCTCTATTAGCGAGTACCTTACATAATGATAGTTTGTAATTTTTCTATTTTGTAATATGATGTACCCGATATATGTTGTATATTTTATATTTGTTAACTTATCTATTGACATTATATGTTATCTGACACTTTAGATACTGTTTTGGTAAATTATTATTAATACTATTATTATTGAAAAGTCGGGTATATCGTCGGGTGCAGATATTTTTTGTTTTTAAGTTTAGTATTTATAAGGAAAACGTCTCGTCCTCCCTCTATTAGCTCACATAATAGATGATCTATTAGCGTCCGCAGCTCCAACAAAAATTTTACTACCCATTAACAGACTAACAAATAAAGTAGCGGCGAAGATAATATATCAAAAATATTTTTTGTGCGCACCGCTCTCGCTTACGAGTAATAGCTACAGAAGTTTCACTAATGATGTGGTAGAATAGATGAATGGTCGGGAGCTGCGACGTAATAAGGAGGAGAGAGAAAGAAATGTAAATAATTTACTTCAGAGGGAGAAGCGAAACTTTACCTGGGCATTTTATTCATTCTCTGTATGTCTCGCTTACCGGATGCATGGGCACAACAGGTAAAATATCTTCGTGCTTGGATGCAACAATATCCATTGTAGTCGACTGGCCTTGGGTTCGGGTTAGGATTTTGTCTGCATTTTGCCTTCTCGGCATTTAAAACTGGCTAATTGATAAGCTTGTAATAATAGCGTATTTTTAGAAAGTTATCCGTTAATGCTTCATTAAATGAAAACACAATAAGGAATTTTATTGTGAGTAGTCATGCCTCTTACGAAACTAGACGAATTATTTATACTTTTTATATTATAACCAGAGAAAATTGGTCAATGTAATCATAGTCCGAGAGACGTCCACGTGAAACCCTGGCAATCGAACATCCGATTAATTCTTGATACATTCGATGAAATATATATCAAAAAAACACCAACCCATTGACCTGCCTAAGTATATCCTGAAGGAAAGCTTTTAATTAAGCTGATTCGAGCATATTCATTCCAACCATTATCTAACAAGATGTTCTAATGGCACCAAAAAAGTTCAAAAATAAGATTACAACAGGACCTGATGGTATAACAGCTTTCTTATTAAGAGACTGTGCATGTATCTTTGCCTTACCACGTTCCATTATTTTTAATTTAGCCTTTCAGACCACTACATTTCCATTTTGAACACAATCAAAAATTTGTCCCATTTTCAAAAAAGGCTGATAATAGTTATTTATGTATCAAGGCTTGTAAGTGTATTTTAAAAAACTGTGTAGAACATATTGATGAAACTGTGCTGCTTGCATACTTCGGCGATCTCGCTGAAACATTTTCTTCGACTTCCTTATGGTCCAAATATTCAATGGTAAAGAAGACTTTAATGGTAAATAAGAATATTAACATCGCTAATTACCATAAGTTAAGCGAATATTTGAAGCAACAGTCAAAAGGATACCAGCCAAGAAAGTCTAAAGTTCTGTCTAGAGAAGATGTTTTAAAATTTATTCAGGAGGCACCGAATGAGATGTTTTTAAAGAACAATATTGCATTAATATTGGGTGTATTTGGTGGATGTCGATGACAAGAACTTGTGAATATGCTAGTTACTCACGTAGAAGATAGAAAATCAGTTTCCGTGGTAAATGTACCAGAGACAAAAACCGATAAAAAACGCGTTTTTACCATTGTTGACGAAGACGAAATGAACAGTTTGAAGCTGATGAGAGACTACATGCCTTTACGACCAGATGGTTGTTCAGAAAAAAGACTTCCTGACCTATAGACAAGGTCGGTGTATTGTACAGCCAGCTGGAAAAAACACATTTGGAAAAATCCCGTTCATCATTGCGAAATATCTGGGCTTGAGCGATCCTGATAAGTATACAGGACACTTTCTGCGTCGAACATCGGCAACTCTTCTGGCAGAGGCTGACGCCAGTATGACCACGTTGAAGCGCCATGGTGGATGGAAGAGTACGTCGGTTGCTGAAGGATATTTAGAGGACAGTATATCTTAAAAAAATGCGGTTTCAAGGATGCTGGCAGACATACCTTCTGGATCTGGCTTTTCCTTACAGAAACTTGATACCCAGACAATGAAACATGAATCAACATTTGCTGCAAGCAATCTAACTATCACCGGATCCTTCCAGAATTGCCAGTTTAATGTGAATTCGACTAAATAAAGTTAAGTAGATTATTTACATAATACTTTAATTTCATATTTTGTAATTAATAAAGTTTATTAATAAGTTAATCAAAAAATGTTTTTTTTTTGTGTTTATACCCACGCTGGCTGTAAAATGCCCGCAAGGGTATAAAGTACACTATTATGTAATTGGTAACTAAGCAATAAAAATACAATAATAAAATGGTATGACATAACATACATTTTTGTATTGATAAATCTCTTAATTATAAGTAAAAATACATTATTTTATTTTTATTATGCGTTTATTGTACAAAGCCAGTAACGGTAGCTCGAGCCGAAATATTTTTTAGTAGACTGGCATGTATAAAAAATGATCTTAGGTCAGCTGCGGCGCAAAGTAGATTCTCTAGTTTGGGGGCTTTAACAATGGAATGTGATTTGGCTAGACAGATACATTTTGACGGCGTCATTGAACAATTTGCTAGTAGGAAATCTAAGAACGTTTTATTATACCTTTTTTGGTTTTGTGTTAATTAAATTATCATTTTGTTCTTATTACATTATATATGAATAATATAATATTTCAAATTAAATATTGTGTGTACTGAAAATTAGTACTTTTGATTTGTCCCAGCCGAGGGGGGGGGGCGTCAATTTGGTTTTGACCCTAGGCCCATACTGACTTTCCACGGGCCTGCACGGGTTTATAGTGGGTACATCTACAACAACTAATAAGGCAAGTGTTACCCATTTTATCGCGAATACGCTAGACCGTAGTAGTCAAGTAGATGTAATTCATACAACTTATCAAAAACATTTGATAGATTTGATCATGAACTTATTTTGCAAAAATTGTCAAAAGTTCTTTTTAGTCCAATCTTGGTAACAGAAAATTACATGTGCAGTATCAAGGCCTTTCATATAGAGATGAGTTAGCAACATCAGAAGTCCCACTGGGTTTCGTTCTCTGGCCACTATTATGTATTATATTTACCAGGGATATTCAAAGATATGTTCTTTTATATGTTGAGGATCTTAAATTGTGTTGTCTTTCACTTTGATGAAGATTTTCGTCATTTGCAACAAGATCTCTCAAAAGTTAATTTGTGGTGTGAACCTAATAACTTACCTTTAAATATATGAAAATGTAATGCCATGACTTTCACCAAGGAAAATAATTCGATACACTCTTCTTATAAAATAGACAACGAAACGGTTAATAGATGCGGCCAATTTAAAGATATTAGAGTAATTTTACTTCCACATCCAGTGGAAGTATAATAGTAACCACAAAAAAAATTTAAACAAATTTTATTGTTCGAATAGGCTTAAAATGTCATGAAACGTCGAGATTTTAAGTTTTAGCGAAAAAAAATTTCTGTCTGTCTGCCTGTCTGTGTCTGTCTGTCTGTCTGTCTATCTGTCTGTAACTTTTTCTTGTGCGCACGTTTACTCTGGAACCGTTTGAGATATTCACTTGAAATTTGGTACACATATGTACTTTAACGAGATCTAAAACTATATTATATTTTCATCTTGTTCCGTTTGAGGGTTGTGGAGTAAATTGGGATAAATTTGGGGTAAATAGGTAAATCAAGCAGGTAAGAGCCCATAAAATTGGTATTTAGTATATCCAAGAGAAGCTAAGGTCTCAATAAAAATTTTGTCATTACCACCCCCACCCTATTATTAAAGGGGATGAAAAAAAATGTGATTTGGTGTGTGTACGAGAACCAAAATCCTCAAAATATTTTTTTACTTCATCCACCTCCACTACCACCGCCTATCACCACCCCCAACCAGTCTACCGATGTGGGGTATCGTTTTACGGGTTTTGAAGATTTCACATATTATATTATTAAAGTTCCATAAACAACTATTTCCACATACAAAATTTTTTCGTTGTGAGTAACTTGGATAGAAAATCTGGATGTGGAAGTAGATTCCTTGGGCAGCGGTTTTTAATTCAAAATTAACATCTGTTACCCATGTAAATAACATTACTGGTAATGCTTACAAAAATTTAGGCTTTCTTATGAGAAATTCGAGGCATTTTAGAGACATTTCCATACTTTCTCTTCTGCTTAATGCTTTTGTGGACCAAAATTAGGATATGCTGGTATTGTTTGGAATCCACAATATGATATTTATATCTTTAGTTTGGAGCGATTTCAGAGCAGGTTATGTTAAATATCTTTCCTTTAAAGCTGATAGTATTTATCCACCTAGAGCTACTCAACAATCTGATTTGTTAGCTAGATTTGACATAAATGGTTTAGCATTTATTTTACAAACAGACCATCTTTCAAGATATTCTCAATATGTGAAATGTTCATACAACATTTATAACTAAATATTTTGCATTACATGAAAATTAATTACGTTTACATCGTTACACCGGGACAGTATTTAAAAAGGAAAAGTGATTTTTATCCATTTTTCCATACATAATTTGACTCGATTAAACAAAAACACGTACATTTGCGTTTCATACTTCCCTGAACTTTTATGTACCTTTGATTATATTTTATCACAAAAGCAGACAATTATATTTTCATTGTACACAAAATTAATTATTACGATGTCTGTGGTGAATTTCATTTAAGGCTATCCATTTTAATTAAAATCATTAAATTCTAATTAGCCAATTAAACAAGCCAGTGGGAACGGAATTAAGGTGGCATTAAAAATCAAATATCTATCTCATACATGTTTAATTTGCGCAAATTTATGTAATTTAAATTACTTATAAATATATAAGCATTTGTTTTTATAATCATCTAATTGAATTTTTGTTTCTAAAAGAGAGAGCCTTTTCTTTCAGTACTTTCAATGGCGGGACGGTAGCGCAGCTAGCTTAAGCGTGTTAGTGACGAGCACGTTTGGTCACACTGTTTATCGTTTACTGGGTTCGATCCCTATCTCTGACACTAACAATGTCGGCAGGTACAGTTTTCATTTATGCTGATGATACTACTGTCCTAGTCTTGGGAAGAACAAGGCAAGAGATAATTAACAAACTCGATACAGTATCTCAACAATTTGTAGATTGGTGTACCGCAAACCACCTAATAATTAATCCAAACAAGACAGTGTATCTAGAGTTTACAGGTATATACACAAAATAATTAAACTTACATTTAAATGGTCCCACTGAACAAATAATATCCAACAATTCAACAAAATTCGTGGGTACTCTTTTAGATGGCTCGTTAAACTGGAACGAGCAGATTGATCATGTCTGTGCAAAACTAAACAGTTCCTTTTTCGCACTAAAAACTCTGAAAAACACTCTAACTGAAGACTCACTATTCAATTTTTACTACGTATTCAGCGATGTCAAATGACATAAAGGTCTGGGGGCAAGCAACTGAGCATTGATTCAGTATTCATTATTCAGAAAAGAATAATACGTCTAATTTTTGATCTGACACAAAATGAATCTTGCAGGGATACATCTAAGACAAAGTAACTGTTAACTCTTATATGGGTCCAACTCTGTATCGAGTTGGCCCCATGAGAACTTTTGATCAGAAACAATCAACATATTGAAAATTCAGACAATTTAACAGGAGGCTAATCTGCATAAGATCTGAGCGGAGTCCTTTGATTATTATTTTAATCATCATTAAAATGGGCATTCACAATCATGTAGATAAATATCTGACGCACTTTCATTGAGCATTCCTGTTACGTATGGACGATTTATGTGTAATGGACGATTTATATTCGGGTGCCAGTTCCAAAATTCAAAGCGTTGGAACACACTTACCGGGTAGCTAACGATGAAGAAAGTTAAATCCAAGCGATCAATGCATAAATGAAACTCACATTTTAAAACCACAAGATCATAGTTTATTAATATTATTGGAACTTGCTTACTGAAATAGTGCTCGGTAAGTATGGAAAGCAATGGAAAACTGATAAATTAAGCAATGTTAACAAGCAAACCGATATTAATGAATGCTGTGCAAGAAAACTACTAGTCTACTAATCTATGGATCTATAATAATTCTACAAGCGGCGGCGCAGAAATCAAGTATTAGGGAGGAAGCTCAAACAAATAAATGTTTGTAGTAGAGAGAAATAAATTTCATATAATTGTATTAGTGGCCGAATTCTGTCTGTCTGTCCGCCTGTATATTCGTCAGTCCATCACGTTTCTTGTAAGCACAATTACTTAATACGAAATACTCTGATCGAACTGTAATGTGCGCAGTAAGTAAGTGTTAGCTAGAATTCTATTGTTTTTGAAAAATATATCTATCAGTAAATATAGGAATTATGTAACTTTTCTGAAAAAAATGCACATTAAGAATGTTATAACCATTGATAATAATCTGCAAGCGGAAAAATACTGCAAGGCATACTAACAAACGTTTTCCCAATCAAGAGAGTATCACCGGGTGATAACTAAAATTACAAGTATAACAATTAGACTTAAAGAAATAACTTCTGTTTTATACCTACATTTTAAATAAATGTAAAGGAAAAATCAGAGTTATTTTAGAGGTGTCTACATCGCTTCATCCTGTATAACACCCATCAACAAAAATATATTTACGTAAAAAGATTTTCATGAGTGTGTTCGTGATAGACACAGGTTAATGTGGCATGTAAGAATCTCACTATGTAATCGTATGGGTAGGTATAATACAAAAATAATTTCAACAAGGAAATTATCTTATCCCGTTTCCTTAGACTTCTTATCTTATTTATAACTGAGTGACTTTGTAAGGAAGGAATATTTAACCAGAGAAGTGCAAACACCGAACTTAGTAAACTGTTGTAACATTTATCATTCACTATTCATTACCGCGGAATGTACCGGGCTGGGCACTCAACAGGATGAGAAGAGTCATCTTAAATTATCATTTTGATTCACGTAATATTTGACTTGCATTTTAAGACAATATTGATTAATTAAAGGGCATAGCAGGATAAGCATGTGTTAGGTGCCCCCGCACCAATCGGGTCGAAATTTTTAGCACAAGTTGATACTAGTGTTAGATGAAATTTCCCAAAATGTTATTTTTGGAAAACCATTTTTACGGGAGTTATGGGGGTAAAAAGAAAAATAGAAAAAAAAATTTTCCTCGAAAACGGATAAACCGATTTTCATGAAAAAAATATATATTATGGCTTTTGATGGTGCAAATGTGGGAAAAAATTATTGAGTCCATTTGTCGAAAAAAAGTGGTGAAAAAATTTTTTCAAAATAAAAAAAAAATTATTCTTAGGGGATGTTCTAGAGGCACACCCACCATTTTCTTCCACATAAATGCTTATATGCCCCTTTAAAACATATCCAATTTTCAAAGCGATCGGAAGGGTACAACATACTCAAAATTGATAATCATTGGCAGACTGCGGGCGGCGCGTAATCTATGTAATGAAGCATTATAAGACGACTTTTTTGTAAATATTTCGTGCAAAGACGAGATTGCCTCCCCCCCCTCGTTTTCGAGGGTGCTGAACACGATGCAAGTGGTGGTAGAAGTTTTTGACCGCCACGGCCCCCTGAAACGGCCATCCCTGTTATGGACCCCTTTATGTTTTCATATATAAACGGGTTTGGGGAGTGATTTATCACGAGTTATACTTGAAATAATATGAAAGGGGGTTATAGAGTGAGTGAAGTCCAGACAGCAGGCCCAGGGGGTTGATTAAACCCCCCCGAGAGGTGTAATTTTTTTTTTCAAATGGTTCAAATGGGTATGCCCCATTTTCGGGGTCGCTGATCACGGGAAAAATATTCATTTTTAGCTCCAACCTCCTCAAACAAGAAAGTAGAAATCACCCTCTTACTCATGGTTTGAGAGATGATGAGGGGTTGGAGCTAAAAACGAATATTTTTCCCATGATCAGCTACTCCAAAAACGGGGGAAACGCATTTGAATCCGAATTATTTGATAAAAAAATGATTTTCCACTCCTCGGAAGGGTTTAATTAACCCCCTAGGCCTGCTGTCTGGACTCAACTTAGTGTATAACCATCTTCCATGTTATTTCAAGTATAACCCGTTGATAAATCACTCCCCAGACCCGTATAGAAAACATAAAGGGATCCATAAGAGTGGTGGCCGTTTTAGGAGGTTGCGGCGGTCAAAAACTTCTCCTACCACTTGCATTGTGTTCAACACCCTCGAAAACGGACGGAGGGAGGTAATCTCCCCTTCGCAAGAAATATTTACACTATTTCTGCCTTTATTACATAGACTAGCGGTTCTTTACTATATCTTACTACCACGGTCACTGGCGACCATTACAACCCCACCATTTAAATCAGTATCAAACTTCAAGAAGTGTGGTGCAAAAATTCTCTGACGTCAACTGTGGGGTCAAATAAAATCTAGTTTGAAAATCTGAAGATTTTGCAATGATGACATCTGTAGTCAGCCTACGAAAGAACTAGTTTTCAAAGTCCACTACGAGGAGGTTACAGTGCCTTTCACTAGTGAAGGTGCCTGTTTATTGTGAGTCTTCTTGCCTCTAACTAGTTGGGGCGCTTGTTTATTTTAAGTTCCCTTGCCTCTCATTAGTCGAGGTGCTTGGTTATTATGAGTCCCCTTGCCTCTCACGATTCGGGTTGACTTTCTTGCGTGAGTCCTCTTGCCTCTTACGAATCAGGTTACTCTATATTGATGAGACTTCTCTTAGTCTTCATTCTTCGAGAACATCCCATAAAAAAAAATTATTTTAAATTTTTTTTTCAAAACTTCTCCCACCACTTGCATCGTGTTCAGCACCCTCGAAAATGAGGGGGAGAAGGTAATCTCGTCTTTGCACGAAATATTTACAAAAAAGTCGTCTTATAGTGCTTCATTACATATACTACGCGCCGCCCGCAGTCTGCCAATGATTATCAATTTTGAGTATGTTGTACCCTTCCGATCGCTTTGAAACTTGGATATGTTTTAAAGGGGCATATAAGCATTTATTTGGAAGAAAATGGTGGGTGTGCCTCTAGAACATCCCCTAAAAAATTTTTTTTTTTTATTTTGAAAAAATTTTTTCACCACTTTTTTTCGACAAATGAACTCAATAATTTTTTCCCACATTTGCACCATCAAAAGCCACAACATATATTTTTTTCATGAAAATCGGTTTATCCATTCTCGAGAAAATTTTTTTTTTCCATTTTTCTTTTTACCCTCATAACTCCCATAAAAGTCGCTTTCCAAAAATAATATTTTGGGAAATTTCATCTAACACTAGTATCAACTTGTGCTAAAAATTTCGACCCGATTGGTGCAGGGGCACCTAACACATGCTTATCCTGCTATGCCCTTTGCTAATACAACAATTTTAATATACAAATTTTTTAATGCCTATTTTTATTCCATTTATTCAGTTACTTATGTTTATCATATGTTGAATAAAGCGATGGCAGACAAACAGGCAGACGGTTTAGGAGCGGACAAAGAGAAAGACGTCATCGGGAAAAATGGTCAATCTCCTTCTTATTCACAACGTCTCGATTTTGTGACACATGAATTATTTTAGTTGTTATTTTGCTGTGGGGCACGTTTGACAGCGTCACGCCACCTGTCAGACGCACAGCCTCTCCAGCCCAAAATTTATTATAAATATAAATTGAATATTCATTGGAGCAATAGCCACATAGTAAAATAATGGAAGGCATTCGTTGTTATTTCTGTAGAATAATCAGGTCAGCTATGCAAACAATAAAATTAATTTTTTACAGCGACAGTAGTCGTTTATACTGAAACATTGATAGTTGACGTCAGCATACGTAAAATCTGATACAAGGAAATTTTCCAACAATGAAATGATTACAATGGTCGTCACAACGGTTTATATGATTGCCAAGACAACTGTCGTTGGTTTTGTTGTATTCTTTCTAGCCCAACCAAATAAATCGTATTTATATAGACGAAGTAACAACTAGCAAAATCTTGTGTTTGCCTTTCGAAAATCTTAGAAAACATGAATTATAGCAAAAGAGCATGTGTTCAAATCTTATCATATGCAGACAATAAATATCTGTCAGTTGCATCTACAGATATGGCAATTAAGAACCTTTTAATGTAGATTCGTGCAAAAGATGAAGAACTGCCAAATCTGAAGTCAAACAGTCACAGGTGTCATAAATACCGTTTGAATAACTAATCTGAATAGTACTCAGCTTATATCAATAATTGTAATAGTATTTTGATACCCAAGGAAAACATAAATTAATTAAAGAAATAAAATGGTTGAAAAATTTCAATTAAACTAACTAATCAATAGGGTACCACAGCAGTTGTCACAATCGAATCTTCATCAAAATATATGCAGTCGTTTACTTTGGTAATGTAATTAAGGTTTTGCATTGTCATGTGTTTGAAAAAATTTAGAAAATAAGAAATCTGATTAAACAAGTTTTTACCAATTAAGAATGAGAATGCAATGGCAACAATTTAACAATACCTTATTACACTTTTTAAATCCTACCTAACTGATAGAAGACAATATGTTGTATATCATGGTGTTAGATCTATTGAAGTCTTAGCTACGTCGGGGGTCCCCCAAGGTTCAAATTTAGGGCCACTTTTCTTTAATTTGTTCATTAACGACATAGTAGATAGTATCACTGTTAACTGCCTTCTATATGCTGATGATCTAAAACTATTTTGCAATGTCGCGTGTGAATATGATTGCCTTGAATTGCAAAATAATATTGATCGTATTAATACATGGTGTATAATAAATAAATTACCTTTAAATTAAGCAAAATGTAACACTATGACATTTACAACAAAACATAATGTTATTGTTTTTGATTACCAATTGAACAATCACACACTTTCCCGTCCTGACACTTTTTGTGACTTGGGTGTGACATTTGATAGAAAATTAACGTTTGTAAACCACATCGAACTTACTGTCAGTAAAAGTTATAGAACACTGGGTTTTGTCATTAGAAACTCCGCACATTTTAATAACATAAATACATCAAAACAACTATACACTACTCTTGTTAGACCACATCTTTAGTATGCTTCAATAGTATGGTGTCCTGTTTATAATGTACACATACAAAATTTGGAAAGGCTTCAACGTCGATTTCTGAAATATGCGTCTTTTAAGACTGATGGGACCTATCCTGCTATTGGTTACCCACATCAAGAATTACTCTCTAGATTTTCCCTAGACAGTCTAGAAAACCGTAGACACCGATTACAATTAATTTTCTTATATAAAATTTTACATGGTAACATCGACTGTGGAGAAATTTTAAGTATGCTTAATTTCCAAATTCCTAGGGCGGCCTCTAGGCACAACAATTTATTTTACTTGCCATTTTCAAGAACAAATGTAAAGAAATTTTCTTTTATTCAGCAAATGTGTAATATATATAATAATTTGGATACTTCTTTAGATATTTTCACCTGCAGTGCTGTAAACATAAAAAAATTGTCTCTAGCTTAAATATATTTTTGTTCTTTCTTGTTGACTTGCGGACTATTAGACTCAATTTAGAGTGTACATCTGACGTTCACTTTGTTTTATATATGACAAATGCATTGTATTAGTTTAATTTAGTTTAGTTTATTAGTTTAATTCAGATATATGAATAATATGTAAATATCTTTTTGTTCGTAATTTAGATAAGTATTGAATTATTTTGTATTTTCCTATTCTGTAATTGGGTTTCACCTGTTGAATAGTGTACCAAATAAATAAAATAAAATAAGTAAATAAACAATATTCAGAGGACTTTATCTAGTATTTTATACACGGCTAGATTATTCGTATTTTCTCCCTCTGATTCAGGTATAGATTCCTGAAGATCGCCCATTTCGAAAAAATTGCTTTTTCTGTGCAGAAAACTGCAAACTGCAAATAATCCAGTGGTCGCTAAATTTGTCACGGCAACTAAATAATGACCCCAGGAGATGGTTATTTGTGGGTAGAAAGACAACGTCCACAAGAAGTGTTTGCGATTTCCACCAGGCCCAATGAGGCAGTTGTCACAGCCACCCCAACTAAAGAACTATCCCAGGAGATGGTTCTTTGTAGGTATACAGGCCTTAAACACATATACACTTGATGCGTGGTACTTTCGGTTGGTCTGGAAATTAACCAATCTACTCGAGTTCCATGCGTTTTTATATACTGATCTTTGCGGCCAGTTAATGGAGAAGATATGCTACATGAAATTAAAGAGTAAGCGAGCTAGCACAGCGCCGCACAGTGGGGCAAATAGCTCATTTTTTGGACAAGCGATAATTCCCAAGCCTGGAATTAATGAAATTTAAAATTTTTTTTTTTAAACTCTTCGTTATAAAATTGCCTTTAATTCTATCGAGCCCGAATTTTGAAATTTCAAAAGTAAAGGACTTAAATTTTGAAAGTAAATTAAAATTTTATCAAAAGATTGTTTAAAATTATAAAAAATCGTTACTTGGGGGGTTTTTTTGGTTTCTAATCTCATTTCTGATCCCCGAATTTTGCTATTCAAAACACCAAGATAGCGGATCCAATATGGCGGCCATAATATTTTTTAAATAAGATGTACATGCGCAAATTGATTAAAATTGTTACTTCGGGTTTTTAAGGGCTTCTGACCATGAATATGAAGTCTAAATGATGTAATATCGTAGTCCAAGATGGCGGATCCAATATGGCGGCCACAATATTTTTTTAAATGAAATGTACATACGCAAATTATTAAAAATTGTTAATTAGGAGTTTCAGAGTCTGCTGAACATGAATCTGAAGTCTAAATTACGTAATATCGAAATTCAAGATGGCTGATCCAATATGGTGTCCGTAAGTTAAAATAGAATGATAAATCAAGAAAGAGATTGCTAAAATTTGTTACTCAGGGACTTAATTCGCTAATTTTGTTTCGGATGGATATTTTAGTTTCGTCACTTTGGAAACCATAATATCGGATCCAATATAGCTGTTATAAATTTAAAAGAAAATAAGACGTACATGCAAAAATCATTAAAAATTAGTTCCTAGAGGTTTCTGATTCTGCAGTTAAAATTTCGTAATTTTGAATTCTAGGGTTGCATTTCCAGTATATGCTAAAATAAAAAATTAATCAAAAATTAATCTTAAATGTCCAATCATAGAGTAGTCAAAAGACCAATACTATTAGCTAATACTATTAGGCAAGAACTATTAACTTTAATTCTAATATTTGGTCAAGTCAAGTAGAAAGTAAAATATTGTAAGCCATGAACTTAAAATAACCTAATGCTTCTAGTCCTAAACAAACAGCTAGAAAAGTACGATAAGATATAAATCTAACATAATCTAATACGTAAAATGATGAAGGAGTAGAATCTTCAACTTACGGACACCATATTGGATCCACCATCTTGGATTTCGATATTACGTAATTTGGACTTTAGATTCATGATCAGCAATCTCTAAATCCCCTAAGTAACAATTTTTAACAATTTGCGCATTTATATGTCAATTAAAAAAATATTATGGCCGCCATATTGGATTCGCCATTTTAGATTACGATATTACGTAATTTAGATTTCAGATTCTCGATCAGAAACCCTTAAAAGTCCTAAGTAACAATTTTTAACAGTTTGTGCATGTACATTTCATTTAAAAAAATATTATGGCCGCCATATTGGATCCGCTATCTTGGTTTTTTGAATCGCAAAATTCGGGGATCAGAAATGAAATTAGAAATCAAAAAACCCCCCCAAGTAACAATTTTTTATAATTTTAAACAATCTTTTGATAAAATTTTAATTTATTTTCAAAATTTAAGTCCTTTAATTTTGAAATTTCAAAATTCGGGCTCGATAGAATTAAAGGCAGTTTTATAACGAAGAGTTTAAAAAAAAAATTTTTAAATTTCATTAATTCCAGGCTTGGGAATTATCGCTTGTCCAAAAAATGAGCTATTTGCCCCACTGTGCGCCGTCTGTGGAGTATGAACACTTTCACAAAGCTATTTATATAAATCACTTATTAGGGAATTTAATTCATTTTATAATACCTACTACTCTCTATCGCTTGCGGATACGATTTTGTATATTTATTATACTTATTTTGGCCACATGTATTGGATGTACCATGATGAAAAACTACAAGAGGGCCATCGCCGAGCAATCATATTGTATCTGGAGAATTTTGGTTATTGTCAACCGGAAACTAAGTTTCTAATTTAAATCTCTGGCATTCGCCAAATTTGGGATACTGGCGATATCATAACTAACTCTGTATTAATGATGTGTAGCTCCCTAAAAATTTACCTAGATGAATCCTTGCTAAAATCCTTCTCGACAAATATAGTGCAATCAGTGGGGGGGGGGGGGGGGGGGTTGTGCTCTACAAAAGTGGGGTAAAAATGATTATGATATATGTTGTTTAAGTTGAAAAATACATGTTTTTGACCTTGGAGGAGGAAGGTACGAGCCGCCATTTTGAATGAATTATGCAAAAAAATTATTTTTTCAACGAGAAAAATGTTCAAGACAAAGGTGAAAACGACAAAATTTCCTACATTTTTGTATATACATTTTTATTGTCTAATGTGTAACGAGATTCAGCGGTGGGAAAATGAAGTTTAACGAAGTTTTTTTTTTAAATCATCAAACTCCTTTTCTGTTTGTAAATTATAATAGCAGCATAAAAGTTAGCGAAGAAAAAATTGTCGTCAACCCATTAATGCCATTTCAGGGAAGAAATCCGCTTGCCCCATTTCCACAGATTGACATGCAAACTTATTAACACTCCTCCTTGCGTCTGAGCTTAATAAGCGACTTTTGTTTATACTATAAAATAGAGTTATTAGCCCAGTTGATGAGTTCGTGAAAGTGTATAGAATAATATCCTAAAAAGTTTACATTTCGCTTGGATGCAGAACATAAAAAAAAGTGAAAAAACATTTTTCGTCCATTTTTTCAAAATTTTGAAATTAAGTCAAGCTAGAAAAAAATAAAAATTACAGATGGATAGATCACGTATCACGTATTTCTGAACAAAAAATGTCCTAACAAAATTTATCGCTAAAGCCACGGTTTTCCCGGAGAAGAATAGCCAAGTGTAATGTTATAACTCGGAGCGAGATCCACACGCACGCGTGCTTGAATACGCATACTAATACTATGTCACTAAATTAAAATTTGTTCAACCTATATGAGTGTTGGTTCATTTAAGAGATGAAAATTGTAGCTTTCTGATATATTTTTGTATATATTATCACGCTTGAACTCAATCGTCGCAATAAAAAAAAACCGCTGCCCAAGGAATCACGACTTCCACATCCAGATTTTCTATCCAAGTCACTCACAACGAAAAAATTTTGTATGTGGAAATAATTGCTTATGGAACTTTAATTATATAATATTTATAATATTTGAAATCCTCTACCTCAAAAACCTAAAAAACGATACCCCACATCGGTAGTGGGGTGGGGGTGATGATAGGAGGGTGGTAGTGGGGGGTTGATGAAGTAAAACAATATTTTGAGGTTTCTGGTTCTTGTACACACACTAAATCACAATTTTTTTTCATACCTTAGCTTCTCTTGTATATACTAAATACCAATTTTCTGGACTCTTACCTGCTTGATTTAGCTATTTACCTCAAATTTACCCCAATTTACCCCCAGCCCTTCCACGGAACGAGATGAAAATATAATCTAGTTCCAGATCTCGTTAAAGTATATATGTGTAGCAAATTTCAAATCAATATCTTAAAGAGTAAACGTGCGCACAAAAAAAGTTACAGACAGACCGACAGACAGAAATTTTTTTTCGCTCAAACTTAAAATCTCGACGTTTCATGACATTCTAAGCCTATTTGAACAATAAAATTGAGACCGATGAGACAGACTTTATTTTGCTTAGACTTAAAATATTGACGTGTCATAATATTCTAAGCCTATTTAAACAATGAAAATTTCCAAAAATTTTTTTTTCGTTAATATACTTCAACTGAATGTGGAAGTAATACACGCTAAAAAAAATTTGTTTAGAGCAAACAAAAATTTTGTTGCGTATATACAAAGCAATTTTTTGGTTGATGTTAATACATTTTTGTTGCCTCAAACAATTTTGTTCGAAACAACAAAAATTTATTAACATCAACCAAGAAATTGCTTTGCATATACGCAACAAAATTTTTGTTTGCTCTAAACAATTTTTTTTAGTGTGTACGCAGAAAATGGCATGACAAAGATATAAAAATCGTTGTGTGCCGTAAACTACACGATAAAAGTACTCTACCTCGAGAATTTTCTTCGAGGAAACCTACTACGCATCCATACTACTCAAGGTAACCCACTGAACTGTTTATATTTACTCTAGGAAAGCCACTGCGCATTCATACTTCTTGAAGTAACCCACTGCGCATCCATTTTACTGGAGGAACTGCGCATCCATATCACTTGAGGTAAACTACTGCGCATCTATAGCACTCGAGAAAAGCCACTCCGCATCCATACTGGTGGTAACCTACTGCGCATCTATTGTACTCGAGGAAAGCCACTGCGCATTCATACTTACTTGAGGTAACCTACTGCGGTCTATAATACTCGAAAAAAGTCACTGCGCATCCAAAATACTCGAGGAAAGACACTGCGCATCGGGGAAACCTACTGCGCATCCATAGTAGCCGAGGAAAGCCACCGCGCATCCATACTACTCGAGGTAACTTTAACAACATAATATTTGAAATAATCTATCCCAAAAACCTATAAAACGATATGCCACATCGGCAGTGGGGGTTGGGGGTGGTGGCAGAGGGGTGGGAGTGGGGGTGGGGGTGGGGGTGGATTAAGTAAAAAAAAAGTTTTGAGGCTTAGGCTCTTGTATACACGCTAAATTACAATTTTATTTTTTTCACCCCCTTTAATAATGAGGTGGGGGTAGTAATGGGGGTAGCTAATGCCAAAAAATTTTTTGAGACTTTAAGTTCTTTTATATATACTAAATACCAATTTTATGGACTCTTACCGGCTTGATTTACCCATTTACCCCCATTTACACCAATTTACCCCCCAACCCTTCGACGGAACAAGATGAAAATATAATCTAGTTCCAGATCTCGTTAAAGTACATATGTGTACCAAATTTCAAGTCAATATCTTAAACGGCTCCAGAGTAAACGTGCGCACAAAAAATGTTACAGACCGACAGACAGAAATTTTTTTTCGCTCAAACTTAAAATCTGGACGTTTCATGACATTTTAAACCTATTTGAACAATACAAATTTTTAAAAAAATTTTTGTCGTTACTAAACTTCCAGAAAGCTTTATTTACTCGTTAGAACAGCTAAGAATTTTTAGAGGTTCTATAGTGTGCATTTAATCGTGCGCTTGGCCGCGCAGAGTGACAAAGTTACTTCGTTATTTTTTTCCAGGAATACCGTGGCTTTAGCGATAAATTTTATTAGGGCATTTTTTATTCAAAAACACGTGATCTATCCACCTGTATTTTTTATTTTTCCTAGTCTGACTTAATTTCAAAATTTTGAGAAAATGTTTTAGGATGTTATTCTATACACTTTCACGAACTCATTAACAAAATATACTCATTTTGCAAATTTTTGTAGGATTCACTATAAAATCGTCTGGGCTATATAATAAAACCGCTGCCCAAGGAATCACTACTTCCACATCCAGATTCTCTATCCAAGTCACTCACAACGAAAAAACTTTATATGTGAAAATAATTGTTTATGGAACTTTAATAATATAATATTTGAAATCCTCTACCCCAAAAACCCATAAAACGATACCCCACATCGGTAGTGGGGTGGGGGGTGGTGATGGGGGGTGATAGTGGGGGGTGGATGAAGTAAAAAAATATTTTGAGGTTTCTGGTTCCTGTACATACACTAAATCACTTTTTTTTTTCATCCCCTTTAATAAGGGGTGGTAATGGGGGTGGCTAATGCCAAAAATTTTTTTGAGACCTTAGCTTCTCTTGTATATACTAAATACCAATTTTATGGACTCTTACCTGCTTGATTAACCTATTTACCCCAAATTTACCCCAATTTACCCCCCAACCCTTCAACGGAACAAAATGAAAATATAATCTAGTTCTAGATCTCGTTAAAGTACATATGTGTACCAAATTTCAAGTCAATATCTTAAACGGTTCCAGAGTAAACGTGCGCACAAAAAAATGTTACAGACAGACCGACAGACAGACCGACAGACAGACCGACAGACAGACCGACAGACAGAAATTTTTTTTTCGCTCAAACTTAAAATCACGACGTTTCATGACATTTTAAGCCTATTTGGACAATAAAAATTTTAAAAAATTTTTTTGTCGTTACTATACTTCCACTGGACGTGGAAGTAAAAGTACCCCTTTTAGTACCTTTTATCAAAGTGGTATTTAGATCATTATTTCAAATCAAATGATGTTATTCCAACCCTGCAAAAAAATATTATTTTTATAACAAAGCAAAGCTAGTGGACGGAAATGGTGTATTTTAAAGTGAATATCCATAATTTATAAACCAAAACACATGCAAAGTTTAAAGATTGGCTTTAACGCCATAAACAAATAATTCTTTTACAAAAAAACTGTATATCAGAACATATTTTGCATATATATGTACCTCTTATCGCAGCTGGTGGTGCACCTATCTTATATTTTATTCAAAATAATATTTTGCTATAATCTGCGCCTCAATTTACTCCACACGTACAGCAACAGCATTTTCCATACGTGTCCTCACAAGAGAGATATTCATGCCGTTCTGCAGGTAATTTTCGAAATGTAAAGTATCCAACTTTGTAAACCGTAATCCCCGATTTCAGATTCAGAAAGAACAAGTTTGTATAGAAAACGACCGAGCTGCGACAAAAGAAATACTTTTCTATGAACGCTATCCGTGGGACAATGGCTTCAAGGTTACTATCCTAACACCTTTTTTCATTCTGGTTTACGTTCGGCTGGCCCAGAACCAATTCAATACCGCTAGTATTTACTGCGACAGGTTATACCAATTTATTTATTATTTCTCAATGGTACGGCCAGATCTTTTGTGCCTGTTCAGGTATTTTAACTCTTGTTTTTATCCCGGCGGAGCGCCCACATGATGAGAATTCTTTCACCTGGCGAGACAGGAAAGTGTTAGTCGTTAAGGAAATGACCGACATGATTTTTTTATCGGTTATCTGATTCAGCTTAACTGCCACTCCCGTATGTTCTCCGTACCGAGATATGCGAGCCTTTTCAACGATCATAATATGGCTTACTGTGCTTTATCTAAATCAAAATCGGGAAAGTAGAAAATATTAAAAATAATGTGTTTATTTATTTGGGAATGGTATTCCAGTGGCTAAAGTAAATTGCTTCAGTAAAATAAACTTTATTTGACACTATAATCGTGCACGTCAATTTAATTATAAATTCAAATTCAAATTCTTTATTGGTCTTTGTTGCTATAGGTACAGAGTGACTTATTTAAAAGCGGAACACCTCTTTTTATTTATTATGCGATTTGAATTAAATTTTACTCAAGTATAGAACAAATTAGGATCTAATTATGACCAGAAAAACATTCGCTTTCTACAAACGCAAAGCCACCTGCGGTACCAAAATATGCGGAAAAAATCAAAAAACCATATTAGGCATTTTATTATCGGAATTTTTTTTTAATGAAACTTTTTCGGAATTGTCCAAAATTTAATCAAAATAAAAAAATATTGAAATTTTGATAAAAATAAATGTCCAAGTCCAAAAATATCATTTTAATGTGTTTTTTATTTAGAAAACTATACTATGACAATTTTGTTTGAAATTAAACCCAAGCTGCCAGGTAGTTGTCAAGTATTTTACAGTATTTTTTTAATAATTATTTTCAAAATTTTTTAACTTTCAATTTTCAGATTTGATTAAATTTTGGATAATTCCGAGCAAGTTTCATTAAGAAAATTTTCCGATAATAAAATGCCTAATTAGTACACGCAAATTAGATTAAAAAAGAGTGAATAGAAGAAATAATTTATAATATTTGAGATGTGTACTTTAGATAGAGTTAGAAATAGATACCCGAAAAGTCCCTTTTTTGCAATAAGCCACCCCTAACGGGGACTTAAAGCTGGTTTTTCATTTTTATCTTGTAAACTGTTCGTCGGAAGAGAAAAAAGCATAAGAAATAAAAAATTTGTCGTTAAATTCTGCATGAAAAATGTTGTATTACCCAAGCAGCAGTTTTAGTAGTTTCTACGTAGTAGTTACCATTAGTGGAACTTTAAAGGTTCCCGCAACTAAGGATTGTTACGTAATGGGAACCATCCTTCTACTAAGCATTCACCAAAATGGGGAATAATAATTACGTAGCAAGTTACTATTCCGGTACTTCTACCGTTACCGTGTTGAGGACTAGGTTATTACGTAAACGGGATGTAACCAAGTAGTAGAAATGACTAACTTTTGGAACAGCTCAGCTGACCGGAATGAGAGCGCAAACTATATATTTGGCTCTCTGTTATTCGAATAGCAAATTAATGACTTATTGAGTTTGAGCCCATAATATGTCCAGGGTCCAAGTTAAGGTGATTATATACAACATGCATATGCATAAGCATTATAAATCATGATGTTTTGCATTTACCCTGAGGGTGGATATTAAAACCACCACTTGTTTTCTGTAAAATGTTATCATGATGTTTCGATAAAAAAGACGCCCCCTCGAGAAAATGGGTTTTTCCGAAAAAAACTGTTTGTAAAATTTATGTGTACAAGCAAAACTGCAAAATTTTTTATGGAAAACGTTTTTTTTAAATTTTATATATTATAAAGTAATAATCTGTTTATAAAACATATTTGCAAATGACCATAAAAAAATATATTGAATTTTATTTTTATCTGTGTCAATACGGCGTCTTCATTCAACAATAGAAAAATGGGGATTTTAATTGCAGTCACTTTGTAGCGGTATATATGTTAGCAAAGTATTTGTCACATATTAGAGGTAGCAAAAACCAAAATTATTTCCCTACAAGTTACATTTCCCATAAAGTAGCAGATGCCACCAACGTTATAGTTGTTGCTACTTTAAAAGTGGTGACGGAAACTACAACAGTTTCACTGTGTAGTTATATTTACCTAGATGTAGGAAATGGGACCAATGACGCTATGAGATCTTGGTAACTATTGCTACCAACTTATTTTCATGTTGGTACAATTGGCAGATACGAGATAGGTAATTTTTTTTTTTTTTTTTGAATTGGCAACACGGTAATAACTGTTAAAGTGTCACTGTGTATGATGTGGATTAAAATTAATTATTATATTTTTACAAAGTACTTTTTATTATCTGATATTATTAAGTTGTTAATAAACTTGTGCAAATAAAATATTTGTTTTTTTACTGAAAACGATGTTGTACAATGTATGTCTTGCAAATCTATTTATTAACGTAAGGTGTGTAATAATAATAATGGAAAGAATACATGATAGTTTTCATATTTTAGTGATCAGTTTATATTTAATTTCATTCAGTTCAATTTATTGTACACTGCGCGTCATAGTACACTTCGATTTTATCAATGCAAAGAAGACTGGACTGGTCACATTTGACAATAATAAAATCTATCACAAATCAGTATTTGAAACAATAACGATCTAGACAGTTAAGTAATATTCAGAAGCTTGAGAGAACATCCACAATCTACCAATAAATTTAGTTAATGGTTTTCAGTTAACAAGTGCTGTAATATATTTATAAGCCGCGCAGTGTACACAAATAATGTCTTATGCCGTTATACTGATATTGTCCGTTCCCCATCGACACAATATTTATTAAATTTGGAGTTTTTAATCGGCAAATTCATTTAATATCCTCAGTGAATCACTAACTGAACTATTGGTCAATCTGTGTTTTAAAGACAAGTTGTAATGTTCGTGCAGTACACAGTATCAGTAATATCACTACAAACTGTTATAGTTTTCGATTACTCTTCTCCTTGTGTTGATGGGAACACTTTTGCACTTCTTGTTGCCAAAAATGATGGTTTTGCTATGGCGAAATAATCTTTCATGTGTGCATTATATTCTGAAGAATCACTATTTCCACTACTGTTTAACTGTTTCTTCAATTTCCTATAAAACGTGGATGAGTGCCGATAAACTTTATTTCGCTTTAACTGAGCATTTCAGATGCCGCCATTTTATTCAATGTCAATAATTATATAAATTGTCTTAAAAGTTAATACTACTTTATAGTAGGTTTTCAAGGTATATGTAACTTTGTAGTCATTTTCCATTAGTGGGGAGCAGTAAAAATAACTTCAAAGTCCCTATGTTCGTAGAAATAACCTCACTTTTACTCGAGATGTCACTAATAAGTTAGACAACTTTGAAGTTCCAGAAAATTTCCCAACAACGTATCGGGGACTTAACATTGCACACTTGAAGTTATCGTTACTTTGAAGTGGTCCTTTGGTAATGCTGTGGGGTCGGCATTACTACCAATTTTCACTTTGCAGTTGAGGATGCTTCAAAGTAATGCAGAGTAGTATCCGCGACGTTGCAGATTCTGCAGAAAGTGTTATAACTATACAATGCCTGAATTCAGTAGAATCTACATAATTGTCACTACAGATGCATACCACAAAGTGAATATTACCTTGAAGTCACAAATTTAGTAACAGTTATGTCATTCCGATGCCTCAGATGCCAGTTCTCATCACTTTGAACGCTGCTTGGGTAACCTTGTAGCTAATCCTCACCTATTTCGTGCTCACAGCGTCTTTTGAAGCACACAGGTAAAAATAAATCCTATATCAATTTTCACAGGGAATATCTTAAAACCGGTTACTTTAACGAGAAAAATGCTCAGGAATGAATTTATAGAGAGGAATTAACTCTATAGCATGTTTTGATACAAGTGATTTTTATTTATTTTCCCCATTTTTTTCACACAGATGCGTTTATAATTATACGTAAAATATGTATAGTACCGACGTAGATAGAAGGCTATACCCGGAAGGATTACGGTAATAAAAACTTCAGACATGAATAATTACCTTAAACGTATATCTAGTATACTTAAAATTATATTGCATTTTCTGTATCGTTTTATTTACTTTTCTCTCAGATGCTGATACTCTGAATATTAATTATAAGTAAATAAACTGACATGTATTTATAATTGTTGAGGTCCTGTTTCAACTTTGAGCTTGCTTAAATTCTTCTTCCTCTCTTCGATGAGAAAGGGTTAATGAGAAAAACCAAGAATTCGTCACTGTATGATATTTTCAATGCTGTAGGAGAGAGGCTAATAGATTTTTCTGATTGCCAGTTTTGTTTGTCCAAGCGTTCAGATGCGATACCACTTCAGCTTTCTTCGGTAAAGGAAAAGTGCAAACGGTGGAATGCGTCAATAAAAGAAAAGATCTCGAAGAGGTTGTCCGCATATTCAACAACCGTAGCTCAACGAAACAAGAAATTACAAGTGCTGGAGAGCAATTCGCGCTTGTATTATACAAAGCCCCAAAGAAAGAGACATCTTTGAATCATCACAGATTGTTACAGTCTATTTTCCCAATTAGTAATTGCTGGAATTTTAGATACTACATTCGTTATCTTCACACATTTTATTGTGCATTTGAGCATATTGGTACCGTCTCTCGCCAAATAGATATTAATAGAGTATAATTGGTTGCACAATAGCACTACTTGATGTTTCACGTCGGCCATTAAATGCGCTTTGATACAGGAAGTGAGTGCGTTCAGATATTAATTAAGAGAGTGCATTGCAAAAACGCCCTTTTAAAGCTTCGACAATGGCCAGTATTGTTGATTAAACCTTCATTTGGTGGGTAGATTTATGAGAGGACGGCCTTCGGAGTATATTATGAAAATATTTGTGGATATAAACGAAGTTAGGAAAATCTATTCTAGTTGTGGGATATACCGTAAAGTGGAAATTCGGAACGTACCGTCGAAAGTGAGAAGAATTTGATTTTTGATAGGGGGACATTTTATCTTGGTCATGGCGTGCTAGAAGATTGAGTCGTCTGAATATGAGTTTTAGCAATATTGTAAGTTTTGCTCCATTTATGGGATTTAGTATTCATCACGATAAGATTAGTCGTATTTTCATTTGGTTTTCAGTATCGTTTTGGGAAATACAGCTACGGATATGTCCAGATTAAGCCAATTTTCTATAGCACGTGGCGTCGTCTGAATGCAAGACTTTGGAGTGCCATTTCGACGGAACATCGAAGGAACATTTTATATTAACAGGTAGCAGGTTATAAAAGTTGCCCCCAGCATATTTCACTGAGGTGTAAAAATACACGGCACAGTAACTTATACAGATTCGGCATATGTAGTTTTCTATATAACTCCTGCGATAAACGAGCGCAAGAAAGAAAATAGGATAAATTAGGAACAATTTAAAGTAACTGTTAGAAATAATGCCTACTACCCCAACACGCCTCTCCACCTGCTCTCTTGGGAGTTTAGTTCCCACTGCAATGCAAGATTGATTTAAAATGACAAAAGTATTCAACACACATGCTGTCCACATCATAAGAAACTTATGTTATGTGCTATGCAGTTAGTTATTATTTAAAGATAATTTAACGTAAATGGCGTTGGAACTACTGAATCGAGACCCAGCGGAATAGTTCCTCGATTTTTCATATTGCGTTCACATACGAAAAACTTATTTAAAAGAAACTGTGATGGCAAATCTGTAGGTAAAAGTAGTAGTGTTTTAAATATATAGACTAGCAACAAAATCAAATTTCAAATAAATGTATCATAAAAACAATCTTCTACATTCCATCGTATCCTATACAGTATCCCCCTTCATTCAAAAATTTAAACGAGATTTCAAGAAAAAATGTTTATAATCGTTGTAAATTCCATTATGTCTAGGAAAGACCTGCTATGAGTAACTAAAATGTTATAATACAAGTAGGTGGTAGTCTCCATGTAAAGTAGTTGGTTGTGGTGACTCAGGTGTCTACTTTTACTGACTGTTACTGCAATAGAATAAAATATTATGTTGAAATGTGACTAACTTTACCCACCTATATGTAAATTATGCTTTTACTTTCTTCATAATAATAATGAGGTATGTTTGCTGAGATTTTTGCTTAAATTAAATATCGATTTTACGAAAATGATCACCAATTGTATGATTTATTTTATTTAAGAATAAATAGAAATATATAACTGTAATATTAATAATAATAAATAGGCAGTATTAAAATTAATTCTTAATAATAAGTTTATGAAGATAAATATAGATTTTTTTCTTTTGTGGGCAATCATCAGAAGATGTCTAATATTAACAGTGTGTGTATATGTGACTATAATGCGAATTTATCAACAATATTACTATTTCTGTAAATTAACAATTTATGCACAAAAACATTAAGGTGCAAGCGAGGGTGCAAGATTCTTCTTCTTTCCATATTGAACCAGTATTAAGTTTTTGAGAAATATATTCATATTTTTTTATGCCAAATATAGACCTCATGGGCGCAGCCACGAGGGGGGGCAAGCCGTCTTCCATGAGCCAAAAAATAAAGAAGCATAATCTCTATCAGTACAAAGCAGTATCCAAATTATCCCTTGAAATAAATATTTTGTAATTAATGCCAATATTATCTAGTAGAGGAATCTACTACTCATCCTCTGGGGAGGCCGGTTCTATTGCCCCCCCCCCCAGATGAATTTTCTGGCTGCGCCGCTGATAGACCTAATATAAGAGTTTACCACTTTTTAAATTCTGCTGTTATAAATACTATCAAGGCAAGGGCCACAGACAAAATCAGTAATTAAGTAGGGAAAGAACAATATTTGTAAAGCAGAACAGAACCTTTGTAATAACTTATTTACATAAGACTTAAATCAGAAGTATGTCTTCAATTCAATGCCAAAATACACATTTCAGTTTGAAGTCGTATAGGATTTATGATTTTTTTCTTAAAATTTGACTTTTGTTTGGGGCCATATCGTGCATACCATAAAATCGCTACCCAAGGAATCACTACTTCCACATCAAGATTTTCTATCCAAGTCTCCCACAACGAAATAAATTTGTTTGTAGAAATAATTGTTTAAGAACTTTAATAATATAGTATTTGAAATTGTCTACCCCAAAAGCCCATAAAACGATACGCCACATCGGTAGTGGGGGCGAGAGTGGGGGGTGGATGACGTAAAAACAGTTTTTGAGTCCTTTGTACACACACTAAATTACAGTCACAAAAAATTTTTTGAGACCTTAGCTTCTCTTATATATACCAAATATCAATTTTATGGACTCTTACTTGCTTGATTTACCCTAATTTATCCCCCTACCCTTCAACGGAATAATATAAAAATATATAGTTCCAGATCTTGTTAAAATACATATGTGTATCAAATTTCAAGTCAATATCTTAAACGGTTCTGGAGTAATCGTGCGCACAAAATAAAGTTACAGACAGACAGACAGGCAGACAGTCCGACAGACAGAAATTTTTTTTTGCTCTATCTTAAAATTTCGACGTTTCATGACATTCTAAGCCTATTTGAACAATAAAAATTTTCAACATTTTTTTTGCGTTACTATACTTCCATTGGGCGTAGAAGTAATAAGCAGATCAAATCAAATGATTTTCCTTGGGAATGGATATTGCTTTCTTTGAAATTAATATAACTATTAGAGATGACTTAGGTATAGAGAAATATTGTAACTAATCAAAAATTAGTATGGCTTATTTTTACCAACATTACGAATTTCACATGACATTAAACACCCTACTTGGAGCCAGCAACTTCAACTTTCTTTACAATATTATTATAACTATATGGCAGCTTCAATATGGCGGATGGAAATTTTTTTATAGCAGGTGCTTTAAGCGTGCAAAAATTGTAAGCATCTAGGTAATGCTATATATTAGTGAAAAACAGTATTTAAGAATGTTTAATTAGTCGATAATTACAGTAACAAGTTGGCGATATTTTTATTGTGAAAACGCACATTTTTTCGGTCATAACTTCTTTGGTATTTACGCTACAGAAACAAAATTACTTAAAAGCCAAGCATTTTTGAAGCGAGTGTTACAGTTTTCAAGATATTCAATATTTAAACTAAATATTCCGTCTTATAAACGTTCGGATACCTTGTTTAACCTTCCACATCTCCGATACATTAATAGGACGTAAATAAAGAAAAAGAATTTATCAGTGCTATTAATAGTGAGGTGGCTTATTGAAATTACCGTTACCTGGCGTATAAAAGCACCAAATTTGGTATGAAGATACCTTAAGGTATATTAATGAATCTCTGGAATTTCTAATAATTTTCATGTACAGCAATAAAATCCAAAATAGCCGACAAATACGACAAAATATCACATGTAGCACAGGAATTTTAGTTTTTGACCCGGAATTAATTATTGTAAAGCTAAAAATTTGCAGGATTATAGTTTTGGTCCAGGACAATACGGACCAAAAAGTCCCCTACTCTGCCCCGTCGGCTTCCCTGTTTTTGCAGAGCAACAAGGGCCTAAGTCGCAGAAACTGCGACTGCGACTGCATCCGTTCGTATTTCAGATGTTTCCATGCATATTTTGTTCATAATTTTCCGTTCTTTAGCAGCGAAACTAGCAGCGAAAAAACAAATTTTTTATTGCATTTTTGAATACATGTATTCGTAGGTGATGATAATATCAACATTATGACCAAAGAGCTAATAAGAAGGCTATTAGTCTCAAATTCTCAAAATAATTTTGACGACCAACGCGTATTTTTCAGGTAAAACACTACACTAAAATAAAATGAGAATTATTAACCTATTAACTATTAATCGATGTAATTGACGATATGCGCATAATGTCTACCTTCTCTTTGTACTAAATTTATAATTGAAAGAAAAAAATGTTTTGATATATATTTTTTTAATATTTTAAATTTTACTGCTGTACATGAAAATTTTTAGAGACTAACATTTATTAGTATACCCTAAGGTACCTTCATACCAAATTTGGAGCTTTTATCCGTCAAGTGAAGGTAATCTTGAAATACAACTCTAACCCACTATAAGCCTTATTTTTAGTCTCTACCATTGTTTCACTAAAATTAATATTAATTAACATATTTACAATGTTTTTTCGATACCTTCATGGTTTGAAATGATTTTTTTTTTTAAACAAGTTCTGTAAACTGACAAAAATTTGAGTATGCTCTCTCTTGACAAAAAATGGTATTTTTTATACATTACCTACTGGCTAATTACAGTAACAAAATGGTCATTTTTTACAAAAAAATATAAATATGCACATTGTTTCTGTCATAACTTCTTTGTTTTTTATGCTACATAAACAGACAAAAATCAATTGAGAGCTTAATTTTGATCGTCTCATGGGCCCAACTCGATCCTATAGCTGGTTTCCGAGATACAGCTCAAGAAATGTGCAAGAATGACCTTACAATAAAAAAAATTTCGAACTCAAGATGTTGTTTTCGTATATTTTATATTGCGATGCCTTCTAATAGCCCTGTGTAATATCTTGCACTAAAGAAATTTGTTCTTTTAATAAAAATAGTGTAAAAAGAAAAAATAAAGTTTGAAAAATGTTGACGAAGGAGCCGGGAATTCTACAGAAAAATAACAAGTGAAAAAAATATTCGGTCAAACATATTAAAAATTCAGCCAATTTAACCGGGGGCCAATTTTCATAAGATCTGAGCGGGGTACTTTTTGAGATATTTACCTTTAAACTAAATATTTCGGTAATTCTATAGAACACCGCCCCTTCTGGATTTTCTCCAAACTTTTTGCATAGATGTGTTCAGAGACGTTAGAGTAATCATTTATGATAGTTGAAATGTTGTGCTTATTTTGGAAAATTACCCCCTAAAATGGTAGTTTTGAAAAAAAAATGCGAAATGCCGGAAGTAGTATATTGTCCTTGCCCTAAATAACTTTATTTAGGACAATTTATTAGGGCAAGGACAATATACTTTTTCAAAACTAGGTACCCCCATTTTAACTTATTATAAACGTTAGGACGTCATCTTTAAACTTCCACATCTTTTAAACTATCAATCCCACATAAATTAGGAAAAAATAAAAAGAAAATTCATCTTAAGTTTCTTATCTTTCTTATTGGTTACTGACATTTTTTAGCTAAATGTGATACTTTTTTAATAAATCATTGAATAGCATTTTGAGATATCTGTTCTCAAACTACACTCACAATTTTTATGTCGTTATAACTTAAAGACTATCAATTCGTATAAAAAGTTTCTTAGAACCTTTTTTTTATTCAAGTTTGATTCTATTTTAGTTCCAATGGTTTTTTTTTTTTTTTTTGGGTGTCACCTCCTAAAAAGGGATGGTATCCAGCGTCTATAAATTAGTAAGCCTCTGCTTAGTAAAGAAATATTTCTTTGATAGATTTGCTAACAAATTATTAAAAACAAACAAACACAATGTAATTCATATGAAAAATTAAATCTATAGTTACTGTATATATATCAAAATATAAGTAAATAAAAGAAAACAAAGAAATAAGTTTTTTTTTAAAAGAGCAATTATTAAAAAATACAATTAATTGCTACATTATGTAGACATACTTTTTACTTACTGCAAGATTTGTACTCAATATTTTTATTTATAATATTTTATAGTCTGTTCTTTATTTGAGACAACCCGTACATTCTAAATAAGAAACATTTGCCATTACTATTACTCAATGAATGATAAATAAAATTTATCAACATCAAACACAAACATCGCAGATAGTAATCCCGGAATTACTCATACTCAGCGACAAATATAAACATTATCGCTTAGGTGCAGACTTGTAGAGACTTGTCAATGAACGTTTTAATTCATACCTCATAACAATTAAGCGGGGGCCCCGCCCACCACTTCCCCGAACCCAACTCACTTAAATAAATGCAACTGAATATAATTCGTTTATCCTAAGAATGCAATAATAAAAGGGGGTCGAAGTAAAAATCAGTACGATGATGCGGTGGTTACTTGTGAACCAGTGCGCAACGGCGACTGCGAAGACAAGAGAGGTGAGGGTGAGGGACCGCGAGTACCAACGAAGGATAGAGTCAGCCCTCGCACACCAGTCAGTGTTGAACTATCCGCGCGAGCTCGTTCTCCGTACCCGCTCGCCTCTCCGTCAATGGGGATAAAAACTTAATTAATTCCCCAGATACGCAACCCGCGATCGCTCTTCATTTAAGACAATTAACAGTGAGTTGCGTCGCGCCGTCTAGATGAACGAGGAGCGTCTGTGATTCCAAGGCTTTTAACTAGTTAAAGTGTTCATAAAAATTATGTATCCTGTTATGGAATATCGTCCTGTGTGGATCTTCCTGTTAGTGTTAGTGGTGGATTTTACCAGTGCCACTGGGGGACTGTGTCCTTCCCCATGTATATGCAAGTGGAAAGGTGGTAAACGGACAGTGGAGTGTATGGAGCGCGGACTGATAACAATCCCCGAGAGTGTCGATGCCGAGACTCAAGTATTAGATTTATCCGGAAATAATCTACAGATCCTCCCTAGGGAAACCTTCATCAGATCGGGGCTGGTCAACCTACAACGAGTGTACTTAAGAAATTGCCGGATAGGTCAAATCGACGACCTCGCGTTCAGAGGACTAACGAACCTCATCGAGTTGGATCTCTCCCATAATTTATTAACTTCTGTCCCGTCGGGCACTTTCCAGGACGTCCCGTTCCTTCGCGATTTAATCCTTTCCAACAACCCCATCCAGAAGATAGACGGAAACGCATTCCAGGCGATACACGGCTTAGTGAAATTGGACCTATCAAATTGCGAGATTCAAATGGTGGCGCCCAAAGCTTTCGAAGGAATTGAAATGCTCGAGTCGCTTAAGCTAAACGGCAATCGGCTCTCTGAGTTAAGACTTCGCACCGTCGAAACTCTAAGCCGATTGCACGGTGTTGAAATGCACGATAATCCCTGGCACTGTGACTGCCGGCTCCGCTCCGTAAAGGAATGGCTTGTGAAAAACAATATCCCTTATCCCGAGGCGCCGACATGCAGCGGAGGTCCCGAGAGAGTCATCCACAAAACTTTCGCAGAACTGCATATCGACGATTTCGCCTGCAAGCCGGAAATTCTACCTGTTAGCCGGTATATCGAAGCAATATCCGGCGATAATGCAACCATCACATGCAGGGCCAACGCCGTGCCTGCCGCTCAAATCAAATGGTATTGGAACGGAAAGCTGCTTGTAAATAATTCAGCGTTCTCCTCACATCAGAAAATTCACGTTTACGAGGAGGGTAAACAAGAAAAGAGAAGCAATCTCGTACTTACAAATGTACAGGAAGTCGATTCGAGTGAGTTTTATTGCGTCGCGGAGAATCGCGCTGGAAATTCTGAGGCGAACTTCACACTTCGCGTGATGATGAGACCGATGGGAATAACATCGCTCGGGAATGGTCAGATAGCCGGCCTAAGCGCCGCACTCGTTATTCTCATTTTGTTTATACTAATAGTTATCTCGATATTACTGGCCCGACTGAGGAGAATGCCGTTCTCGGAAACCAAAACTCCAGGCCAGATAGAAGTCGTAACTGTCGTAAACGGCTCGACTATCCCTAACGGGAAATCCACCATATCTCCCGTCAATCCCCCGGAGGAGACGTCATCGTTTTCAGAAAGAAAGCATCCAACGGAATTAAATTTCTGCAATCCTGTACAGAAGCCACCCCGCCTCAATGAAATATCTTACTCCACTGCACATTACAATGGGAACGGTAGCATCATGTCCGGTTCCTGTTTCGTATCTCCCTCGTCAAACTCTGGCAATAACCCAGATTTAATAAACGACACTAAAGTGTTGGAAAACGGCGAAATAATACCCATCCCCACTGGTACGGATGATCACTTCGACCGCTCTGCCAGCGGCGAGTACAGCAGAAACGCTGACTCTCTATATCCGTCCGGCTTGTGGGAAAACGATACGGAAGTATACAACAACCACTTAGTCAACAACAATTCCGGATTTCATTACAACGACAAGACCCCGATAATGGGTGATGGGTTGAGTACGGGGGGATCGATAGAGGAGCTTACCTTCCGAATGGCACAGGGCACCAACCGCGTCACGGGGTACCCCTCAGACTACGGTCTTCCCATCGCGGAGCCAAATTTGGAGAGTGTCGTGTCTACGTCGGCCACTCAAGTGAACCTTCCAGCAACCGCCAAAACGCTAAGGGTGTGGCAAAAGGGAGCCGTGCCCGTGCTTCCTCCCGTTACCGCCTTGAAAAGGGCGCTGAGTCACAATAGGAATTCACCCGACGAGGGTTACCAGGAGGGATGCGGCACGGACGTTTAAAAGCCTAAACTTATCGTTATACCAAAGACTATTATTATGTTCCTAACTGATTTTTGACTGGAGGGGACTGTCTTGAGTTGCTCAACCTAGCGACTACTAGTGCTGTGAAGTTTTACAGAACGGAAGTGTATATAATTCTGTATTCCCTGTGTGATATTTGACTTTTAGTCAAGCTAATTGTAAATATTGTGAATATTGTAGATATAACCCCTGTTTTACTAGAGAACAAATTTTGGAGTATACATGGTCAAAAGACTGAATTTACATATACATGTTACGTAAATAAAACGATAATAAAACGTATGTCACGGGTACGTATCAAAACCAATAATTTTTATACCTCACTTTCTGTTTTACGATTTCTTTGCATATCATTACTTTGACATATCTTTTTACACGTAGTCAATAATGGTTCATGTATATATAGACAAAAAGTTTTCTTTTCGAATTTTTGCAGCTTGTACCCGCTTCAAACGTGATAAGTAAAATTTGTTGTACGTGTATACATGTAAAAACAATAAATTAACTATATAAATAAGCTATTTATTTTTATATTTATTATTATAATTGTATAAAAAAATGTGTACTCTTCTAAATTACTTAAATTACATAAGTAACTGTTAATAGAAATAACGTGTTCAGTTGTATCAACGGCAGTATAAATGTTAAAAAATTATACACTATTAAAGTGTTGTGTACTAAATATAAATTTACAGTAATAATAATAATTCAGTATTCTTAATGTTACCAGGATGTATATAAATGTGAAAAGGTGCATAACATTTTGTTAATAAATCTCTTAACAAATTGTGAATGGTGTGTTTTAATTCTTTGATCACAGAAACAGCAAATAACATCAATATAAACTCAATAATTTTGAATTTAATACATTATTTCTGATACAAGTCGAATATTTGCTGCTATAAAGGTTAAAACAAGAAAAGAGCAAACAAGAGTCATTAATTAATGATGGTAATGAATCGATTGTTTTTACAATTTCTTGGCTAAATTTAGGCTCTTATCACAAAACATAATGAGACAAATAGAATTTTACAGGGTGAGAGAAAAACAGGCATTTATTTTTAGTTATTGTAAGTAAATCTCGTTATAAATTTTTAAAAAACCCAACATGGTAGAATCTTAAAAAGAGAGGTTCTAAGCAATTGCAATTCTAACGAATGCGCATTTTTATTTTAAATTCTATTATACTTAAATAGTATGATCACTGTTAGAGAACGGTATTTGACTATAACAAAAATTTACAATCAAAAGTGTACCATATAATTGTATTCGTTGGAAGGACCATCTGTGTTTTGTTTTTAAATATTTAAAATAAGTAAAAAATAATCTCGTATTTCCGACTCATTCTGCAAAATTCGAAATTTAAGAAAATAAAAACCCAGCACACGATTTCATTATATTCAATACAACATATCTTTTGTGGAATTTAAAAAAACATGTAGAACTTTTCTAGCGTTGATATTGAGTGATAACAAAATATGAACTTGATTTGTTCCAAATTAGTCATATTCAATAAAAAGTTTAATTTTTGTGCTTTAAAATGCAAGTAATACTATCATGTAATTCAATATCCCTGAGTATTAATTAAAAGAGTAGTTGTTTTGATCGATTCTACAGTAATGTGTATTTTAAACTGCTGTTCTGGATTGTCTTTACTTAACTTATATATTAGCGTGCCAAATTGAGACAATAAATAAAATTTTTCTAATGAAGGATAGCATACAACACAAAATATTTAAGGAGATAAGTTTTATTTTAAAGAAACTAATGTGCTCGCGAAATTCACTACAAATAAAAATGTAATTGTAGTAACCTATTCTCATTAAAAGCTTCTATTGACTGTGAAGGTACAGTGTAACAGTATTTTCTTTGTTGTATGTTCAAAATATATTTTCTCTCAATGTCGATTTAGGCGTCAAAGATACATATAGTACTCGCTATTTAAATTGCGGATTAAAAGTGATAAATAAAATTGTATGGCTTGTAATGCTTCTTGATATCTTTAATTAGTTTTAGTTATCCTTGGTTTTACAATTATTCAAATCACTAATTGCACAGTAGTTAGGTAGATGTATATACTATAGTAGTTTTTATTGCACAAGTGTTATCATGCCAATGTTTTATTAATTTGTGGTAAGATTTAAATAGATTAACTCATTAAAGATAAATTCACACAGTTTTCTGGAGGAAATGTGTATCAAGCTAATAAATTGTATACTTCCCTAAGTGTAAACTTTTCAAAAATATTTCTTTTTGGGTGGTATATTGTTAGCGAAGAAACTTGCAGAATCAATCCAGATGGTCTGTTGTAAAATTCTGAGAACGACATATCTTTTCGTTTTGCGAAAAAGCGCGAAAACCACCCCCATTTACTGAAGCTTTATATAAAATATTTATACAATGCCAATATATTCGCCAATATATAATAAATATTTAATTAACTTGATGTAGGATATCCTGGGATTATCGATCTTTATAATAAAATTACTGTTTCCTTATGTTTCGTTTATTCAACCATCATCAGAGAAATTAATCAATATTATTGAATTGCACACTACAACTATGTACATGTTAGGTGTATTCTGTTTGAGTGTTTAAAAGCGGTTAACAAAAACCCACCACAGATAGTAGACAACCCCCAAATCCATACCCAAGGCTGTGCGGAAGGGGGTTACACATTTGGAAAAACGCAGGCATACATCCACACCCACCGGTGTTGTCAATACCGGGGCTGGGGGTCGAACCTAAAGGTTGCTTTTAAATACTCAATTGCTTTTAAACACTCAAACAGAATACACCTAAAATATAAATAGTTGCAGTTTGCAATTAAATAATATTAATTAATTTCTCTGACGATGGTTGAATAAATCGAAAAGTAAGGAAACGAATATACCTACATCGAGTTAATTTGATATCAACAGTCAAGAAAATAAAAACATCTAAATAAATATTTAAAAAAAAAAAACAATTATTATAACTTATTTTAATAATAATTCCAATGAAATAATGCTTGAGTGACAAACATGAACCCCACTGCACTATACGAAATAGAAAACACCCCCAACGAAGGGGGTTGTAACAATAATTACGAAAAAAGTGAAAAATAAGCATTTGGATTATAAAGAACCTTTATATTATAATATAGTTATTTTTTACTGTTTTTCGTTATTGTTGGTTTTCAACCCCCTTGTAGGGGTGGTTCTTTACTTCGCATTGTGCAGTTCGTTACTGAAGTATTATTTTGTTGCAATTATTGTTAAAATCTGTTTTAATAATAGTTTTATTTTTTAAACATTTATTGCATATATTTAAATTTATTTCCCAAATAAAAAAGTTTCATATAAAAGTTGCAGGGTTGTATGTATATATTTTTTAAATGCAATTAAAAAACAATTGCTTGCATAGGTCACGTGTTATAACAATGAAGGTTGTTTTTTAAATGGAAAACCCTGTATGTCTTTACATATTCTTTTAGATCTTCTTTCCCTGATTTCAAGTATATAAGGATTGATGGGTCTAGCTGACATATCGGACATTAAAAGTTTGATATATTATAAGAATAAAAATAAAATCCTGAGATGAATTTTTACAACTATTTTATGGTTATAATTCACTTTGTCCTTTAAATACCCCCACAAAGATTCATCCAAAGATGTTAAATCAGGGCTGTTTGGTGGCCATGGAATTGGTCTATCGGATTTTTAAACTATTTTACTATTATTTCTTTTATTTTATTTTCTTTATTTTTTTTTACAAATTTGAAATCAGGAAATCAAGATTTAGGTGTAGAACCTTAAGTATTGTAGATATTATTTTTAGCAAATGTGGCAATGAAGAGTTTACGCCTAAATCGGTGTGTGGTTTCTATTAAATTTTCTTTTTCATCTAAAATTCGTTCAAGTGAACGTTTTAAACTTCAGGTACATATATATTATTGGCATTGTTTAAATATGTTCAACGCTTAATTTTTTTTTGCGTTTTTTCGCAAAACGAAAAGTTATGCTCTCCTTAGAATTTCCCAAAGATTAACTTGAGATTAACGGGATCAACTTTGCACCTTTCCTTCTCTCGCAATATACTACCCAAAAAGAGGAGAATTTTGTAGTCACTCTTTCACCAGCTTGATTATAAGAAATATTTCTTTACGTAGATTTACGAGAAAAATATATAATGTGTCAGCGGTTGGGTGTAACAAAGGTAATTAACTATTTATTTTCGATTTCTCGAAAATGAGTCATTCTTCATAACAAATGATTATCTTTAAAGCAAGTTGATATGGTCATAAGTTCAAAAATATGTACCGGATAATCAACAACATGGAAAATGTAAAGTAGCTCAAGAGATCGATATCCTTGTTTTTCATTTTGGAGCAGGAAGTTATTAGAAAAAAAGTTTTTGAAATAATAAAATAACTAAACTAACTAAGTTTCATTATTTTTTTATATTTTTTTGTTTCATAAGTCATTTTTTTTAGCTAAACTTAGTTTATTCGTCAAACTAGTCAAAAAGAAGAATTTCACATTTTTAAGTAGGAATGGCGGTTGACGATATTTTCAAATAAATACTGTCCGATAACTTTATCATACCAAGTGACACACCACACGTTTAATTTCTGCGAGTACTAACTGAGGAAAACCCTTCTTTTGTTAATTCGAATGTTATTTTTATAACACTATTTTCTGGTCTTCATTTAATTCAGGAATAAAGCATTCATTTCAGCAAATACAATTTTTTTTAAATTACAATTTTCAAATAAAGAAAATCAGTTAAATTTAGTATGAGGCATATTTTAATATTTAAAAATACTTTTTTCTTGTAATTCTGTAAAATGAAAAATAAGGATAGTTCTGAGAATTGCTCCCTCTTGAGCTATTTCTACATTTTCCATGTTTTTTAACATCCGGTTGGTATATCGAAAATCGAAAATAAAAAGTTGCGCCCATCTGAGTACACACTCTGTTTAACTATTTCAGTTCGTAAGTGTGTTCTGACAAATTACGTTACAAAATTTAAATATCAAAGTACTTTGCCGTTTTGGCACTTGTCAATAATTACAATCCTTGCAGTCAAAGGACCCCGGCCTTTTCTAGTGAAAATTGAATTTCGATTCGGTTGAATTTTTCTCGGAATTTTTAATAGTAGATTTCGACTTTTTGTTCAACAGCTCATGAGCTCTACGTCTAGTTTCAGCTCAAAAAAGTTGCAATGGACCAAGTTAAAAAATTTCTGAATTTATGAATGTTTTTAATATATTTTATCTCATATTGTGTGATACTTTCAAATAGTGTTTTAGAATAAGAGTTCTCATTTCAATAAAAATAGCGTCGAAAATAAAATTTGAAAAATTTGACGCGGCAACAGAAAATTCATCCTAAAAATAACAAGTGAGAAAAAATGGTCAAATTAGCTAAAACTATTTTACATAAACTTTGTATGTTCCTGATCAAGAAACTCTTATTGAAAATCTTGCGGATATGGCTTTTTTCATCAAAATATTAAAATATTAGTATACAGGGTGGGCCATTTATAATGGGTCATAGTTCAAGGGTAGATCCTTGAAACCAAAAGTTGAGGATATAACCAAATATGCTTTAGTAAATTGTTGCTGTGGAACAAGAGAGAGGGTGTAACATTTTTTTAAGCTAAGAAACAATAACGTATGTATTACATTACGGTAGGGAGTAGAGCGCGCTACATGAACTATACCTGATGATGACTAATTTTCCTACTTTTTTTTACGAAACTTATAGTACTTTTGACTATAAAATTTTATGCTGGCGTCAGCTATAAATCTTGATAATTTCAAAGCTTTCGAGAAAACTGTCGTAAAATATTTCAATATTTTTTTGACAACAAACTCAATATGAACCGCTACATTACATTTTACTTCCACATCCAGTGGAAGTATAGTAACGACAAAAAAATTTTTAAAAATGTTTATTGTTCAAATAGGCTTAGAAGGTCATGAAACGTCTAGATTTTAAGTTTGAGCGAAAACAAAATTTCTGTCTGTCGGTCTGTCTGCCTGTCGGTCGGTCTGTCTGTCTGTCTGTCGGTCTGTCTGTCTGTCTGTCTGTAACTTTTTTTTGTGCGCACGTTTACTCTGGAACCGTTTGAGATATTGACTTGAAATTTGGTACACATATGTACTTTAACGAGATCTAGAACTAGATTATATTTTCATCTTGTTCCGTCGAAGGGTTGGGGGTAAATTGGGGTAAATTTGGGGTAAATAGGTAAATCAAGCAGGTAAGAGTTCATAAAATTGGTATTTAGTATATACAAGAGAAGATAAGGTCTCAAAAAAAATGTTGGCATTAGCCACCCCCATTACCACCCTCACCCCATTATTAAAGGGGATGAAAAAAAATTGTGATTTAGTGTGTGTACAAGAACCAGAAACCTCAAAATATTTTTTTACTTTATCCACCCCCACTACCACCCCCTGTCACCACCCCCAATCACTACCGATGTGGGGTATCGGTTTATGGGTTTTTGGGGTAGAGGATTTCAAATATTATATTATTAAAGTTCCATAAACAATTATTTCCACATACAAAGTTTTTTCGTTGTGAGTGACTTGGATAGAAAATCTGGATGTGGAAGTAGTGATTCCTTGGGCAGCGGTTTTTTTATTTTTACGGCCCTGTGTGACCTAATTCATAATTTCTAGACGGTTTTCTTAAAGATTTTTTGTCCTTTTATAATTATAAACCGTTGAAAACGGTTAAGCTTGCAAATCAATACTTATTTAGTGATTCATCAAAATCGATTTTTTGAAGTCTATTAATAATAAAAAATTGCTATTATTTTTTTTGTATAGAGGTTGGTTTCAAGAAAATGGTGGAGGATCTGGTTATTACTTCCACATCCAGTGGAAGTATAGTAACAAATTTTTTTTTAAAATTATTATTGTTCAGATAGGCTTAGAATGTCATGAAACGCCGAGCTTTTGAGTTTGAGCAAAAAAAATTCTCTGTCGGTAACTTTTTCTCTGCGCACAATTACTCTGGAACTGTTTCAGATATTGACTTGAAATTTGGTTCACGTATGTATTTTAACGAGATCTGGAACTAGATTATATTTTCATCTTATTCTGTTGAAGGGTGGGGGTTAATTGGGGTAAATGAGGGCAAATAGATAAATCAAGCAAGTAAGAGTCCATTACATTGGTATTTAGTATATATAAGAGAAGCTAAGGCCTCAAAAGATGTTTTCAAAATAAGCCACCCCCATTACTACCCCCACCCCACTATTAAAGTGGGTGATAAAAATAAAATTGTGAGTCAGTATGTGCACAAGAGCCAAATGCCTCAATTTTTTTTTATACTTCATCCACCCCCACCACCACCACCAGCCTTCCATGACCTCCACTACTGATGTGGCATATCGATTTATAGATTTTTGGGGTAAACGATTTCAAACATTATGTTACTAAAGTTCCATAAACTATAATTTTCACATAGTGGAGTGCAAATATAGTATCAACATTTTTTTGGTTGTGAGATATAGATAGAAAATCTGGATGAAGTATTTTACCTACAGGTTGCATGGTAATTCGAGTCATTTGAACAAACGAACGTCAGCGTGTCTGCCTTCCAAGATTATTTTGGCGGATTGCTAAATTGATACCAATGTTTCAAGGATAGATGAGGAGATAGCCACGTCGACGCATCATCGCGTGTGTGTCTAGCTTCTACGATTTCGAATTAGAATACCATGCAACCTGTACGGTGTTTATCGATGTTCTAGTATTTTCTTGATTCTATAATAAGTGGGTTTCCTCGAGTAGTATAGATGCGCAGTGGGTTTCCTCGAATAAAATGGATGCACAGTGAGTTACCTCGAATAGTATGGATGCGCGATGAGTTTTCTCGAGTAAAAAGGATGCGCAGGAGGTTTCCTCGAGTAGTATGGATGCGCAGTGGGTTACCTCGAGTACTATGGATGCGCAGTAGGTATCCTCAAGTATTATGGATGCGCAGTGGCTTTTTTCGAGTACTATTGATGCGCAGTAGATTACCTCAAGTAGTATGGACGCCAGTGGGTTTCCATGAGTAAAATGGATATGCAGGGGTTTCTTCGAGTAAAATGGATGCACGTTCGGTTATCTCGAGTAGTAGGTTTCTTCAAGTATTATAGATGTGCAGTGACTCTTCTCGAGTATTATTGATGCGCAGTAGGTTACCTCGAGTAGTATGAATGCGCATTGGGTTTCCTCGAGGGGGGTCAATATGTAAATCAAGCAAGTAAGGGGCCATAAAATTAGTATTCAGTTTACATAAAAGAAGTTAAGGTCTGAACATTTTTCTGGCATAAGCATAAGGGGGTGCAAAAAATAAAATTGTGATTTAGTGTGTACAAAAACCAAAGACCTCAAGAATTCTTTTCACTTCATTCAGTCCAGTCAGTCCAGCTGTCAGTGTTTGTTATGAAAACAATGCGGGATGCTCGCCCCCCTCTTACCATCAGCTGACTCAGTTTTTCGTCAAATACATTAAATATATTGTTATATAACAAAATTTGAACCTTGATGAAATTATTAAAATTTAAACTTTTAATCAACAAGTTTCTATGAGCGGCGGACGGTGGATACGTCATTTTAACAGCTGACTATGATTTTTCATCACTTTCTAAAATATTAAACAACATCCCAAATTTCAACTTTAATGATATGTTTCTATTTCAATAAATTTTTTACGCATGAGTGGCATTCTCGTAGCTTCCCCCACCGCGAATGCGCCTGCTGACCGACGTTTCATGTACGTACACGCGATAAACTATTACATAATGAAAATCAGCCTTAATGGTATGAGTGCCAAAAATGTGTCGCTGCCTCCCGGAGTATGTTCTTTTATTTTTATGTACTTCATTTGGTAACAAGGTTCAATTAACTGGGCAACTGCGTAAAATTCTAATTCTTAATTTTTAGTTTTAGTTACCTCTGTTTTTGAAGGCAGTATAACTTTTTACTACATTTCTGTATTTCTTAATGTTTATTAGATATATATAACCATAGAGCTACAATAAGCAATTATATTATTTTACATTTTCATGTAACACGTACTTAACCAGAGTTTACGACATGACCTTCATCACCCTAAATTTTCCACTAAAGATTTAATAAAGTAGAAACTTTGTCGAGAACTTTGTACTCGTGGTTGTTCAATTGTTCAATAGAATCTTTTTTTGACCCCGTTATTATTTAATAAAGTATCTTTGCAAGTCATGAATGACAACATAGCAACCGATTCAAGTACGTTGGGGCTTTACATTAGGGGCCCATATTTGGGCTTTAAAAGTTGGCCGAGAAGAACATAATAAGTAAAATCATAGCCAAAACGCATATATCATAAATATATTAGATTCGTATTTTAATACGATGTGACAAAATCCTTACAATATAGTGGCCTTTCACCAAAATGAGGATTCAAAGTCTTTTATTTCATTATACTTATATACAGTGTGCTCGCGGATGAACCTAACTATACTTGTAATCGTTTTTGTTCCGCAGTTTAAGAGAAAAGGTCATTCCACATAAAAAGTTTGACTCATAATTTCAAACATATTCCAACTAAATAATTCTGACTAGACCAATAAATATTGGTCAAAGAAAAATTCCCCACCTTTATGTTCTAGTTTTTTTTTTCGTAAAACTAGCGAAGATCTTCATATAGGAATTTAGAATATTCAAATTTATTTTATCCCGATATTCTCGGACATTCCCACCATCAACGTGACTATTTTAAAACATTTGGAGATCAGATTTGCAAGTTATCTCCATATTTACACGGATGCATCCAAAATTTCTGGAAATGTAGGATGTGTTATTTATATTCCATCCAACAAATTCGAAATTAAAATGAAGTCGACAGAAAACACATCTGTATTTGTTGGAGAAGCCATGGTGACCCTTAAAGCCTTAGAATATGTTAAGTGTAATCAAGTCAAGCATGCAGTAATCTACACAGATTCTTTGAGCGCTTTGACAAGCATAAAAGTGGAATATTCAATTACACCCACACAAATTCATATATTCTCGATATAAATCTTCTTCTGTGTGAGCTTAATTAAAACAATCTTCTTGTTAATTTTGTTTAGGTTAAATCCCATGCAGAAATTCCACATAATGAGTACGTTGATCATCTTGCTAAAGAATCTACCTTATCTAATGAACACTCAAACTTTAAGATATGTGTATCACAGTGTATAATTTCCTCCAGACATAACACATACAATAATTGGTCAAATTCATATGGAAATTATCGTTTAGATAACCCTACAAGCCAGTACACTCAAGTTGAGGATTAAATCCCCAAATCATCATGGTTTAGAGGCATTAACGCCCCTAGAAAATTTATTACCACAGTTTGTAGAGTAAGGTTCGGTCACGCTTGCTACCCAAAACATCTAAATAGAATTGGAGTACATAACTCAGACATTTGTAGTACATGCGGCACCACGGGCGATCTGGACCATATTTTCTTTAGATGTCAGAATCACCAAATGGCTACCTACTAATGTTATGTTAAAAAACTTAGTTGATGCTATTTATCTATTGGCCCTTACAACGTATTAGTTAATTTTTTGGACATTATTAAACTGTTGCTTTAATTAGGTTAGCTTGGTATTCCTTAATTATCTTTCCTGTTGTGAGATATACCCCTTCCCGCTGTCTACTTGTGTAATGTTACAATAAAAAAAAATGTGCTGACAGGCCCCTGGACTAGAAGAGAATGTCCTTGCGATATATCCTTTGTGTATTTTCTACTGTCTTGTTAAATTAATCCAGAGAATTAATTAGGCAACAAAGATACATTACGTAATTGGCTAATGGAGAAAATCCAGTGCCACAAAAAAAAGGTTTTGCTCATTCTGTGGAGTTTTTAGTTATAGTCAGAATTTCTATATCCCGCACAGGGTGGTTACAAAATAAAGGTACGTGAATTTGTGCCAAGAGTAAAGTATCAGTTTTTTCATAATTATGATTAAATTGTACAAATTCAACCAGTGTGCATAATCTATCGAATGACATGATATCAAAACCTAAGTTAGAAACTGGTTAGGTATGGATTACCGTAATAAGTGGATTGAACAGATTGGTTCTATAAAATAGCCTGCACACTTCCTGACATTATCTCACTTGATTTTGGAGATACCTAAAACAAAACGTTTATGAGCATGATCTCCCTGATAACGTAAATCTTTTAAAAGAGAAAATTTCAGAAGCAATAACTGTCACAAACGTTTTGAAAAGACATTTAAAAATGTGTAGCAGTAGAGGAACAACACTTAGAGTATCTTTTCTAATTATGTTCAATAGCAATGACCAAAGTAAAGATAATAACACTTAAACACGAATAAACAAAATTCAGCTTTGCTAATAGATCAAACAATTATCTACTTTAAGTAAGCCACGTCAACTTTAATTTGATGCCAAATAAGGTTATTCAAATAGATTATTTGCTTGACGATATAGGAAATACTGAAGTTTAATATAAGACCCAATATGACAAAAAAAAACTGCCCTAATTTATTTGTTTTTAACGTGAAAACATTTAGAACAAAAAATAATTGCTTTATTACTAGGTACAAGAATTGTTTCTAAATGTTATTGTTTTTAGTGTGCTTTCCTGATTCTGAAAAAATGCGAGCTCAGGAAAGCACATCAAGAACAATAGCATACAACAATTGAGAAAAGCATCATTGTTACTATGATTGGCTTACTTAAAATATGTTTCACTAGTATACTATGTACCTAAATATATAAAAATGTTTATTTAAGATATTCTAGAGGCCATTCAACAATACGTTCGTTTTTATGGTAAATTAATTACTTCCACATCCAGTACAGTAGGAGAAGTAGGAAGTATATTAACGACAAAAAATTTTAAAAAAATTTTTATTGTTCAAATAAGCTTAGAATGTCATGAAACGTCAAGATTTTAAGTTTGAGCGAAAAAAAAAATTCCGTCTGTCGGTCTGTCTGTCGGTCTGTCTATTGACTTGAAATTTGGTACACACATTTACTTTAACGAGAACTAGAATATATTTTCATCTTCTTCCGTCGAAGGGTTGGGGGGTAAATTGGGGTAAATTTGGGGTAAATAGGTAAATTAAGCAGGTAAGAGTCCATAAAATTGGTATTTGGTATGTACAAGAGAAGCTAAGGTCTCAAAAAAATGTTTGGTATTAGCCACCCCCATTACCCCCCACCCAATTATTAAAGGGGATGGAAGAAAAATGTGATTTAATGTATGTATATGAACCAGAAACCTCAAAATATTTTTTTACTTCATCCACCTCCACTACCACCCCCCTATCACCACTCCCACCCCACTACCGATGTGGGGTATCGTTTTATGGTTTTTTTGGGGAAGAGGATTTCAAATATCATATTATTAAAGTTTCATAAACAATTATTTCCACATACAAAATTTTTTTCGTTGTGAGTGACTTCGACAGAAAATCTGAATGTGGAAGTAGTGATTCCTTGGGCAGCGGTTTTTTTTTAGTTATAATTGCTATATGTGTAATTTAAATCATTTCCCAATGATCTTGATTGGCGAAACGGTTGTCAGTTATGTTGTATAAATGACAATACTATACTATACTATTTTTGTGTTTGTAAAATTTTATCAAAAGTTACAACACTTCATATGCATTTTTTCCTTACAATTTCTCATAACTTTTACATTTATTAATCGATTTTTTTTTCAAAATGTTCTTCCTCTAGCCAACGTTCCCTTACAGCCCAAATTTCAATACAATGTGTCATTCCTATCTTGAGTTATCATGCTTACAAGAAACACAACGGGCGGGCAGACAGACAGACTGCTGGATATTTCTTTAAGAAAATTCGTAGATATTTCGTGAGTATACATTTTTTTAAACGTTATGAAACATTTTTGGGAGTTTTAAGGAACAAAGTCACATTGTGCAGTGAGTTCATACAAATTACTATAACATAATACATATTTAAGCAGTTGCTGTGAGCAGTCACCCCATTAATATGATAAATTTATTTAGTGACATACTTAAGAAGTAGTCACTTCCTTGATAACGCCGATCAGGCTATGAATATTTGAAATGGTCATTCATAAACTATTATCTAGAAACTTCTAATGCGGATATTACTATAATTGAAAATGCGTAAATAATTCTGAATTGAATTGTAATGACAGCTTTTCTTTGATGTTGCCGTAATATATTATTGAAATTGTAATTTCAATTTTTTATACTAGTGGTAGCAAAGTGGAAAGAACTTTTTCTTGAAAAAGTTAACAGACATACATTTTTTTTTAAATATAACAGAAAATATACGTGCACGTTTGCAGAGTTGTAAAGGGGTTACCCAATGAAGTCCCAGAAGTAGACCATCTTTTTGTGTGTATCATAGAAAAAAATTTACAGGGTGAACCAAATTAGATGGGATTTGAGATCCAGTAAAGAGACGGTCAGACATAAAAATATTCAAAAGACTACAACAAAATTTAAAAGAGTTTAGATCATTTGTAAAACTCCGAGCAAAAATATATAATAAAGCAGGTAGAGAAGCTTTAGAAAAAATATTGTTTTAGAAACTGTAAGAGAAAATTCTAATATTTCGTCTGGCGAAATACGGGAAAATTTAGGAATCCCAAAAACAACTGCAAAGCTTCTATTCTCAAACAGCGACAATGTACAATATATAGATACAGACACAGTGGGTTGAAAAACGTTAAAAAAATAGTAGAGTTTAATAAAAACAAACTCTTAAATATCCTAACACAATCTATTATTTTACGAAACTTTCTTACAATAATGGTTTTTATTAATGGGATCATCTATAATTAATGTATTCTGTAATTGTGTACGGTTCCACCTCAATTAAGAAATTAAATATTTTTCTCTTAAAACGCTCAAAGTATTTAATATTTTTAATTTTATTTGGAAGGATATTAAAAGATTATAGACTTGAATAAAGGGGCCCTTTTTCATACATACTTAGTCTATGAATAGGAAAATTATAATTATTAATACCTTTAATGCCGTAATTATGATTATTTGTCTTTATGATTAAAATTAAAAACTAAACATAAATATATATTGCAAACACTGTCAATACTCTATTTTTTTTAAATTTACCTCTACGTGTTTCTCTTACTGAACTATTATCAATAACGCGAATAACTTGCTTTTGTAAGATAAATATTTTATTTATTTCAACTGTTTTATTTTTTTTTGTTATGTCAGTTACTTTAGTTCTCTACCTCATCCATTCGTTTCTTCTCCTTTGTCTTAATGAGATACTGATCATTGTCCTTTCCATAGCCCTTTGTGTCACTTGTATTTGTTTTGTGAGGGTCCAGGTTTGAGCTCCATAAGTTATGAGAGGGAGAATACACTGGTCAAATACTTTGGATCGCAAGTGCTGCGGTATCTTTTTATTTTTCAAAATGAAAGCTAATTTTCCGAAGGCTACCTATCCCAATCGACGCCCTGTCTTCTTAGAATTAATCACCATCTATACTCAAACGACTTTCAAAGGCATGATTTTTGCGTCAGTGCAATGAAGTGCCAAAATTTGAAGGAACAATTATATGGATAGACGAGGCCCATATAAGCAGTGCCGGAATTTTTAATCGGCATAATGACCACCATTGGGCTCATGAAAATCCACACGTAATCGTCAAGAACGATTTGGATTTGGTGTATGGTGTGGTTTTGTTGGATACCACATAATAGTCCTCATTTTTTTCACGGTAATTTGAAAACCGAAAATTTTATTAACATTCTACGACAAGAAATCCCTTTTAGACAATATGCCTGTAAGACAATTTCAAAGATTAATTTATCAACACGATGGCGCCGCAAGTCATACGTCAAATGAAACACGAAATTATTTAAATGCTCAATTTGGGGAGGATTGGATCTATATAACTCTCAGGACTAGTCTAGTTAGCTAAGTTAACTAAACTGATAACTAACAATTAATTTAGCTATCTGGACATTAATAAACAACAAAGTAGTTTAGATATTATTTAATTTTTAGGAAATAATGGTCCTATTTTGTGGCCGGCTAGATCTCCCGATATAACCTCTGCCGACTCTTGGCTTTGGGGTTATTTAAAAAATATTAGAACGTTCTAATAACATAGAGGAATTGGAAAACATTAGCTACGGTTCGAACAATAACTCCTGTCATGATTGGAAATGCAATAAATGCTGTACGTAGAAGATGTCAAAAATGCATAGATATCAATGGAAGACAATTCGAACATTTATTGTAATTTAATCCACCCTGAATGTGTGTAGATGAATCGATCTACACACTTAAAATGTATATTTCAAATTTGGTGCATATATAAAATGGCATGGTAGAATAGAATAGTAGACATTTTTTAAATTTGGTCCATATCCATCATGCAGGGTGATAACCGGAGGTGTGTAAACTGTCACATTTTATATAAGATGTTTTATTACAATTTTAGAGCACAATGTTATTAATTTTTTTTTTATATACATAATATACATGTTATCAAATATACAATGTGTCTGTCAGGTTCTAACGACTCTGCATAAGATTGGTGATATATGAAATTATTTCTAAAATGTTAATAAGGGATTTTTTAATAAGATTATTACGAAGCGAAATCAGGTGTTGCCTACTGCGAATACGTAATAAAACAACAAAAATAAAAAATATATTGGCTTAATCCCGGTGGCACCACGTAAAGGCGAATTATGCCGTATTCGAGTTAAACATTAATCATGTAGGCATTTGCAGTTGGCCACACCCGTGTGTACCTTCTAGTTATTAATTATTAGAACTTTTCATTTCTATTATTAACTAAAATAATGAAATACTTCTCTAATACAATCTCTGGCTTCTGTTCTTTAACGGATTTACGTCAAAATTCTGTAAAGTTCATTATTTTCGAAAGTTTTCTTGACATTAAAAAGATAAGTTTTAATAAATCTTGCAACTTGAAGGAAACGCTCAAATCATAAAAAGTTACAGCGATTTGTTTTGCCTGGAAACTTTAAATCAGTTTACTGGATATTACGATGTTCTGTTTATTTGCGACTCAAAATATTACTGTACAAAATTGTTAACAACATCTACTTATTCTTTGAGTGAATTAACTAAATGCCACAAACTAATAACCTAAACTAACTATACTCTGAAGAAATAAGTAGAGCTAGAGATACTTGATAAGAAATCTCATAAGGGAGGCTTCTTATAATATGCTGGCATAATCAGACGTAGATCATCAGTATGTAGTAAGAATGGTTATTTTCTTGTTTTTCATACTGAATGTTAGATAGTCTATAAAAGAAGCAGATAAGTGTTTTGTAATGGAGATTTCTTGCCAAATGTTTTATGATTCATGAAAATCCGTCTAGTTGGCCTGCACTTGCTGTATAGCACGTCTGGCTAATGGCATCACGCCATCTATTTTTATTGTTCAAATAGGCTTAGAATGTCATGACACGTCCAGATTTTAAATTCGAGCAAAAAAAGTTCCGTCTGTCTGTTCCGTCTTTGTGCGCACGATTACTCTGAAACTGTTTAAAATATTAACTTGAAATTTGGTACACGTATGTATTTTAAAGAGATCTGGAACTATATTATATTTTGATCTTATTCCGTTGAAGGTTTGAGGGTAAACTGGAGTAAATTTGAATAAATAGGGGTAAATAGGTAAATCAAGCAAGTAAGAGTCCATAAAATTGGTCTTTAATAAAGTTGACTACACAATTCTTAAGCGTGTAAAAAATGTCGGGGTCTTTGATGGTGCGGTGAAGAACAAAGACGCCCGCATTTTTTACACGCATAAGAATTGTATAGTGAACTATATATACCGGGCGTGTAATTTCCCATTAGGCATGTACATTCACGTAGCGCGAGAGATTTGACAACACCGGCAGCCGTAAATTCGTAGGTTGGTGGATCATTCCAGCTCTGTTATTTCATTGCAGCCAGCTGGCACGCGCGATGTTGTAATTCTTCTCCCCATGCCTAGCCCGCGACTACACACACGGTATAAGAGAAGCTAAGAACTCAAAAAATTTTTTAGCATTGGCCACCTCCATTGCCAATGCCAAAAAAATGTCATTGTTAAAGGGGGTGAAAAAAGTAAAATTGTGATTTAGTGTGTGTATAAGATGCAAAGGCCTCAACAAGTTTTTTTTTACTTCCCACCCCCACTACCACCCTTCTACCAAACATTTTTTCCATTAATAAAAACTTAATACAATAAATTTTGCCGAATAAAAATGTATTCCTTTTAACCCAGCTTAAATAGAACATGTCGAGGTTAATATGTGATACTGTTCTATTTCTGTTGAGATGAGACTATCTGATATTTAAATATATTTAAATTAGTTCTATAAAAGTGTTTTAAGTTAACAGCAGGTCTTAACTAATTCCTTGGGGGCTCTTTATTGCTTTTAATTTATTATTTGGTTAGGTTATGCTTTTGTAGTGGGCAGTTACTGAAGCAAGCTAACATTATTGTTAAATATATATCTTTGTAGATAGACCACATAACAAAAGAGCAATAAAAAAAGTGGTTGTACCTGTTATTCAGATTCTATTATTTTTTAAAGTCATTGTTCGATTCTATTTTACATTGTTTGGCGAGAGTAATCTGTGTTGAATAAGACAAATCTCTAGTATATCTACGATATAATGAAATTATATTTAGATAATATGTTATTTGATCAGCGTATAACTTACTTCTGCAAGTTTGTATACAATATACAGACTTCCGATTTAAACCGGGCACCTTTAATAATCCTTGTTATTAATGCATTGATAGAAAAAATATTGTAAAGATATTTACACAAAGCTTCCCATTGTTATTTATTAATTACTTTTCTGCTCTAGGACCACCTTGTATACTTTCTCTCAAAATATATCTCGGTAATAGTATCAACTACATTGAATTATTTTCCACCATCGTTTCTTAATTAATTATTGTTTATAGTGACCACCCTGTATATTTTTCACTAATAGTATAGCAAATTTCTTCCTTGAAGGTTGTGTTATCTACATGTCAAATGGACAATAGTCCTCCTTCACACATTTTCGTTAATTATCCTTTTAATGGTGTCCACCCTGTATATTTTTCACTAAACATTTCTTCTTCGGCAATGGCGGCAATTACCTACGAAATATTATTTTCCTCCTCTAAATAATTTTGTAGATATAGCCTCAAAAAACAGACTGACACCAGATCGATGGAATTGAAATGCTTTAATTCGAAATCCGTGAAAATCCAAGAAAATCTTGGAGAATAATTTTTCCACGATTACAATACTAGGGAAGTAAAATGCCGAGACAAAAAAGTCTCAAGATTCTACGAGCTTCCTGCCTTATAATCTTTTTCCATAAATTACCAAAAATTAAGTTTATCATCTTTTCTTTTGGGGGGAGCGTAGAGGCGACTTCAATGTGAATATCAGGCGATATTCCGTTGAAGCAACGTCGTGCGTGGTTAGTACTTGGATGGGGTACCCATCTTGGGAAATACAGCGTTCTCGTCCCACCTTATAGAGGCTTGTATATCAGTGTATACTCGGAAGTTACATAATTTCAGACGAGGATTACGTAGTGGATATACCATACTTCGGAGGGGATGTAAAGCAGGCGGTCCCTTGACTATTAAATGTTAGGCAAGTAAAAGATCCATTCTCTTCTTAAGGGAAGAGGTTCGGCAAAATTTCCAGATTGGGGGTAGCTCGTCTCCTGGCGTCGGTGATAGGGCTTGGTAGCGGAAATAGGCCGACGTTAAATAGTAAAAAAAAAATCTTTTCCTTTTCCATATTGTTTTTACTTAGACGAATTTAAAAAATCCTAATGATAATTGTGTGCAGCTTCATAAAGATTAGGAATATGGTTTTACTACTCCATAAATTCAACTAGGTTTTGAGATTTTCTCTTGTACTCTATAATATAAAATAAAAATCATAGATAGTGTTCCATTTTAAACAAATGAGTAAAAGTAGATTTCCCAATTTCAGTATAAAATGGCTGATGTTGTTAGATCTGGTAGCAGAACCATAAACTTGAGGTTTTTTGACAATTTTTGGCACAAACTAGATTCCATCATGTTACAGACAGTTTACAAAGCTGACATGTTTTTGGTACAAATTCACCCATATCATTGTACTTACCCATCGTAGACTTCAAATGGCATATTGTTTGAATCATCTTTAAAAGGAGAATTTAAAATATGTAATAATCCGAGTGTTTATGACATCAGGCTTAAATGGATCACCCTGTATATTTCAAAATATTCTAAAACTGCCTATAAACATATACTTGAAAATTTTCGGTATATTTTATGAGAGAGTTGGCATCCTGTATATATGTTTTTTCTTTGTCCATTAATTATGTCAATATCTGCCTTAGAAAACCTAAAGTTAGTTTATTTTTATAGATTGAAAAGTTTTAAGCTTTTAATATTGCAGTAAATTGCAAGAAGAACAATTTTTTGCGATAAAAAAATGACACGACATGGTAATATGTCTACTAGAAAGCAATAATCTATGTGGGATGTAAACATACAATTTTTACTTGCCCACGCTGAAAGTTAGAGATATATGTTAACTCTCTTTGACGTTTAGGGCGTAATAAACATTTCGTTGGTGGTTCCTTAAGGATCTCGGTCTGTCATCGCTGTGGTTTGTCTAATTCTTGACCTCCATCACTGGAAATTCAAACTCTATGTTGTTGTTGTATCAAGTACAAAAGTAAGATTATTTTTCTTATAAGCAGGGTAAGCAAATAAATTTTTAAATTTTTAATTTGTTGAATTCGAGGATTATGATGTCAATTTGTTGAGTATAATTTTAATGGCAACGTAGTTGAGCTGTCAGATAAATCATCACAATTTTTAAGTAGTCGTTAATAAAATATTATTTTCTACACAGGATGCATATGTTACTTAAAAACATATAGTAAAATTCACTACCACCTAGAGTGAACCTACCACCCGCTTTGTTAACCTGGTAAAAGCGTTATTCAGATTATTAAATGAATGAGAGGTTTTAGAATTTCGTGGCAATGGAAGTAAATTAATATAGAACTACCTTTCAAGCAGAGAACATATGAGCAAATTGAGGAGTCAGTAAACCAAGAAAGAATTGTTGAATAAAAAAGTAAATGTTGGAGAAGCTGAATATGTTAAATACTTAGGTATAATATTTGATAAACATTTTAGACGGGATTTACAAGTACATATTACAATAAAAAAACTAATCATCTCGTTGCCAAAATTTAAATATTTTCTAGACTTACCTCAGATTTGTATGTTGTATTGTGCTCTAATCCAGTCTCAACTGACTTACGACATTATTGGTTGGAGTGCAGTTAATAACAACTACCTAAAAAATTTAGAAGTGCTTCTTGACTTGACTATTTTCCAAAGCAACATTGCCTATTCAACTCATATTTTATATGAAAACAGTTGACATCAGACAACTTTATTGTCAGAGTATATTATTATTCTAATTTAAACATAAGTACGAATTGAAATATAAAATACACAAATATAAAACAAGACAAAATTATCACTAGAGAGAAAAGAAAGGATAGAAAACAACAAGAGAATTAACTTAAACATACTTGACACCTATAATGTTTAATCTTCCATCTGAAATAAAACATGCAAATATATTGATAAAATATAAAATTAAAATTAAAGTATAGCTACATGAAACTCAGTGAATGCTTATACAGTATACACGAAATGATAGATTTAGTGATTACTTAATATTCTTATTTATATTATTTGCCTTACTATGTCAGTTTTATGTTATATTTGTAATTTAATTAATTTAACTCCAAATCAAATTTTACGTTTTTACTTATATAGCTGTTGCCATTATTGTTGTGTTGTGCTAAAATAGATCTCTGGAAAATGGTTTGTAATTATTTCGGAAGAGGCTGTTCATATAATTTAAATAAATCTTCAGGTAAGTTTACTACCTCTTCAATTATATTTCACAACCTCTTCCTTCAACAATTACATAATACAGATATTTGAGTTTTTAATAATAGGCTATGATACAATGTAAAAAATTATTGTATTACTTTACATTAACAATTTATAATTTTAATGGGCTTTGTCATTCAGTCGTTAAAGGATATTTTTAAAAAATGGAGAATTGTTAATACAAATGAGTTTTTCCCTCAGTAAATCTTTTTTGAGTTTTAATGGAGGTTCTAGAGCTTCTACATGTAGGGTACCAACAGGAGTCGACTTCATAGCACCAAGACAAATACGAAGGGAATTATTTTGTACCATGTCAATACGTTTAAGGAGTGACTATCAGACCCATAAAAGGTACAGCCAAAAGAGATTGTATGTGTCAATGAATTTTATGAAGTGTGATCATTTATTCTCTGTTTGTTTATACATTTTGTCGTTTGTTTTATGCATTTCTTATGTGTTATACAATTTTGAGAAAATAATTTATTTTATTTTTTGCATTATGCTATGTTTATGCGTATGCTTTAGTTGTTTTGGCACACTCCTTAATTACTTATGCGACATTTATTTAATTATATCTGTGATTGAGAAATACAGATTATTGCTGTTATTAAAGTTTCGGTAGGTATATGGAGTACGTTAAATTACAAAATTCATAACAAGTATTGTATAATTTCCAAAAAATAAATACATTTTATAAAGTAAAAAAACATTATTTTATTTTTCCTATTCAAATTTGTAAACAATACATCCAGAAAGATACACAATTGAGGGTTAGTTTCTATTGCTTTCACCTGATTCTGAGGATGACATATCTTCAATATTCACGTCATCAATAATAAATTTTGGTACCTGACCTAGAACTAGTTATCTCAACAGGTCCCAGAAATACTCTTCTGTCATTCTACTGCAGGTTTAATAAAAAAACGAATATTTACGCACATAACAAACTATTTTTAGGAAACCTTTGAACTCTTCACTTGAAGATATTCGACGCTAACGTCACTGATAAGTTGTTGATTGTTGTTAGTGAATTTTTATGTAGAAATCTTGGAATATATCGAAAACAGTATTTTAATGTAGTAATTACTTTTCATAGATTAGCAATTATTGTGTAATTAGGATATGCGCAACGTGATCAGTATTCCATATAATCGTTTCATGTGTTAATACGATTAGAAATTAAAGATTAGGTTAAATATAATTTCATAATGTATTTTTTAATTGATACAATATTATTAGTCTTCCTTCAATTTGCTTAAGTATTTTTTTCTTTTTTTAACGTTGTCAATGAATAGCTTTATCTATAGCGTTTATTGTCTTGATATTTTATGGAAGTGTACTTCGATTTAGTAACAGCGAAAATGTGGAATGAAATTATAAACGAATGTTCAACAGAGGTTCATGCAATTCAAAGAATGTTTTGGAAATTTATATAAAATAAACAATTTGATTCAAATATATTAGAATTTAAATAAGAATTTGGCAACAAAAATGAGAAAGTGAAAATGAAAATTCCAGACAAATTAATTAATTTTCTATCATTTGAGTTATATTTTATTTGTTAAATTTTCAGTTTCATTTAATTTTCTTGGGTATGAAAATTTTTTAATTTTCTATCTAGGATTTTCTGTTTGTCGTTCTGTTTTTCATATTTCGTTATTTGGATATTAATTTGCTCTATTGTTAGTTAAAGTTGGAAAGAGGTTTTATTTTATGGAGAAAAACTGTCCATATCATAAAATTCTAACCCGCCTCCAAATGAGCTCGAGTTGAAGTAGAGTACACTTATAATAAATTGATGCAATGCAACGAAAAAAATTCGAATACCTGATGAATTTTGATATATTCAAAATAAACGTTTTAAATGTTTCTTAAAAGTTTTAAAAATCTCAGAATTTTTCTTGTCGAAAACAATATTTTTTATTGTAACACTGATATCTTCTGAGAATAATTCAGACAGTTTTATTGATGATTTCGAAATATCGTCGACCTTGAATATGAAAAATCCATCTCTAAGAAACAGAAAACTAATTTATTTTTTTTTCACTTAAACATGAATTTATCATATACAAGGTTTCTCGACGATATTCCGAAACCATCAGTAAAACTGAAGAAGATATCAGTGATACAATAAATGAGGACAGTGATGAAGACAACTAATATTATCATATATCATTAGCATACCATGTTTTCTTTATTATGCATTCTTATTATTAAACACATAATTTTTTATGTATTACCGTTTCAATGGAGCTTTGTAGAAAATATATGTATTGTGTAAAATACATCTCATTATTTCAAAAAGATACGTAGGCTGCTCCAAAAAATTTTCAATACGTGTAATCCAAGCAGTTGTTGTTCATTTATATATTTATTAATATATCGAATTTCTAACCAATTTATACTCTTTTTCTTTATTTGTTGTAATTAGTGCGTACGTAAATGCATTATTGTTTAGTACAGAGGTTCCCAACAAGATTTTTTCAAGGACCCCCACATCGGTCGCTATACTGACAAGGACCTCTTAAAAGCTTAAATTCTTAAAATGAAGATTATGTAGAATCTCCCACTGCAAGTCAAGTAAAATAGAAAACAATTGAATATCTCAGTGACATTTCGCGGACCACCTGTTGGGAATCCCTGGTTTAGTGTTACCCTGGTGTTATAATTTCTGAACCCACGATACAGGGTGTTTACTAAGCACGTAACATTATCTTTGCCAATTTGACTACGTTACCCTTCGTTAGAGTTTTATAAAAAATATATGTTATAGCTTATTGTATGGTGTATAATTAGTAAAAAAATAGAGGTGGTCGCTAACGGGTAAGTACGCATATAAATTTTTCGAAAAATTCAAAAGCATCAATTTTTGTTTTCTTCATGAAAAGATTTCATGAAAATATCAGTAATAAATTGTCTTGAGTATATTTACAATATATGTGAAATACAAATAAATTGGTTTACTTGATTAAGAAAAAAATTTTTTTATGGATTAAAAAAAAAAAAAAATTCCCAGATATTATGAAGTTTTTGAGGTCAAAACTTTTTGTGGTAGCATCTTACGCAAAGATACGTCACTGGGAGAAAAGCAAAAAGCTTACAAAGGCACGTACACTTATCTTAATCTGCCATGGTCTTTGCAAAAAACCAGAGGCATGCTGAAGCAATTTTAATGAAAACTTTATTCAAAAATAAATGCAGCGTTTTTTGTCAGATTTTGAATTGTCTAATTAAAGTAGTGCAATTTTTAGAGAGTTATTGATATGAAAATGGTGCGCTATACTGCCGAGGATTTTACCAATATGCTTTTTATCTTGACATCATGCCATGGGAATGCAGCAGGTGCAGTAAGGGAGTATCGTAGACGACATTCCAACCATCGTGTCCAACTTTTCTTAGGGTTGAAAGAAGATTACGTGGAACCGGACAAGTATTAATAACAATAAATTTGTATATTGACCTTGAACTTTACCGGATCACCCGTATAAGGCACATCTTGCATATCAGTACGAATTTGCTCTAATGAGCATGTAGCCCGCCAAAATAAAGATCCGGATCCACAATTTCATCATCGTACGTCAATCCGCTTGAAGGTTATTAGGAGAAAACTGGTTGCCAGGCACCCATTTTAAAGGGCAGTAACTCGGTTATGAGGCGAGGTAGAAAAAATGTTTAGGGAGCCAGCGTAGAGGCGACTTCAATGTGAATATCAGTCGATATTCCGTTGAAGCAACGTCGAGCGCGGTTAGTACTTGGATGGGCTCCCATCTTGGGAAATACAGCGTTCTCGTCCCACCTTCTAGAGGCTTGTATATCAGTGTATACTCGGAAGTTACGTAATTTCAGACGAGGATTACGTAGTGGATATACCATCCTTCGGAGGGGATGTAAAGCAGGCGGTCCCTTGTCTATTAAATGTTAGGCAAGTAAAAGATCCCAACTCTTCTTAAGGGAAGAGGTTCGGCAAAATTTCCAGGTTGGGGGTAGCTCGTCTCCTGGCGTCGGTGATAGGCCCTGGTAGCGGAAATAGGCCGACGTTAAATAGTTAAAAAAAAATAATTTTTATTAGGAAAATCTTTATCTCTAGTTGAATTTAATGTTCTTTCTTTTGAATCACCCTGTATTTTTAACATGACATTTTAAACAGTTAAACAAATTTTAAAACAAAATTGAAATTTTGTCTGAGATCCATGTTAATATTAAATAAAAATTCAGTTATTTCCATTTAACAAGCTTACTAAGTTCTTCAGTTGAGATAGACGTAATACAGCAGTTCGAAATACTTAAATTCTGCACAGTATTTGGGAAATTTTCAAGGATCGAATTTTTACGTAAGCAATGTCCGATCACTACATTACTGGTTTTATATCATATTAAATTAAAATAGAAAGTACCGTTCTGCAACTAAATTTTATATTTTATTATTATTTTCTAAATTGTTCTTTTTCTACTTTTGTGTTTGCGTTAGTTCTCATTCTGAATGATTTAATTCGTTAGAATCTAAATATTTATACGTTGCGTCAAAGAGTGACAATGTAAACTTCAAGTTATAAATTTGAAATGTAAAACGAAAGCAAATTTCAATTTAACACAAATGGATAGAAAAATATTATACTCGCAAAGTTGATACTTTTGAAACTAATTTCGCCAACTGGAATAAATTTAAAGAACTATGGAAGTATAAAAATCTTTCCGGCATATTTTAAGTAAATTATATCTGATATTTTAATCTAATTATAAGCTGCATTGAGTTACACAGGGTTACTGAAAAGAAGTGGGCACTTTTAATGTCTTATAAATCAAAAAATATCTGTAATATCGACATGCATTTTGCATAGATGATGTAGAATCGTATCTATATAAAGAATTTTCAGAATTTGCATGTTTATAACACTCCCCAAAAAGCCCAACTCCAAAAAGTGCAGTGAATATTGCCTTATAAGCTTAATGAGTCACACCCTCAAGGTGTTCAATGCCAGGATAAAAACAAAACTAGAACAGCGTCTAAGTAGCACGCAGTTCGGATTTAGATGTGGGTATGGAACATGAGAGCCCCTCTTCGCGATGCACGTTTTGGTTCAAAAATGTCTGGATCAACAAAAAGATGTTTATGCCTGCTTTATCGAGAAAGCGTTTGACACCATCAAACACGACAAACTTATAGAACTATTACAACTTTCGGGAATTGATACCAAATTCAGATTATAATAAGCCTTTATTGGAATCAAACAGCACACAACAAGCATGAAGAGTCAGGACATTGTAACTGCTAAAGAAGTTAGACAGATGATGCTCAATAGAGTAACTACAATAAGCAACCAACACAAAGAAAACTTTTATGGTAATTAGAAAAAGAAACATCCAAAATATCGATCCACAAATAGTAACTGAAAGAGTACACCGCTACAAATATTTAGGATACACAGTAAATGATGAATTGGAACCTGATTTAGAGATTAAGGTCAGAATAGAGATAGTAAGTTCATAATTCATAAAAATAAGAAAGCTCTTGAGTAACCGCAACCTAAGCATTGATACCCGATGTGCTCTCTACGTTGCTTTATGACGTGGAAGGGTGAATAATACAAACAACAACAATGAAAAAACTAGAAGTTTCTGAAATGTGGCTGTATAGACGCATACTAAGAATACCTTGGATTGAAAGAGTGACCAATACGGAGGTATTGAGAAGAATGAATAAAGATCTGGAATTACTTACAACTGTTAAGAATAGAAAAGCGTCCTGCCTGGGCCATCTGTTTTGAAGTGCCAAGTATGGTCTATTACAACTTATCATGGAGGGAAAGATAGGAGATAGGAGAGGATTGGGCAGAAAGAAAATAGTATATTGTGTATTTAGGTGTGAAAGCAATACATTCCCGGACGACGATGCAAATTGTTGGCCGAGGCGCTAGCCGAGGCCAACAAGCATCGAAGTCCGGGAATGTGCTTTCACACCGAAGTACACATACTATTTTTTCTGAAATCACAATCAATATTATTATAAATTAAGGAATTTGTATTAATGCATAATATTTCTTCATCACAATCTAACTGCTTACTAATAAATGCAATCTTAATGTGAGTTGGCTTGTCTGCGTGTATTTATTTACTGTCTAAAATATACATAAAAAACCGTACGGGAATGCTACTTTCCCGGCCTAGGCCGGGAAAGTAACATTCCCGTACAGTTTTGTTTATTGTTGCTTGGCAACGGATCTTTTCCGGTCTGTTTTGTGATAGTTTCTTAGCGACGGACTAAAACACTGAAATTGTGCATTTTTCGATCTGAAATCGCGCCGAAAATGTAGACATTCCCGATCGATTTCAGAAAAAATCCATTACGTGGATGGTTCCAAATACCAGAAGCTTCAATTATAATTTATGCGGCGCACCACAGAGAAGCCTACCACATAATGGTCGCCAACCTTCGGTAGAAGACGGCACAGAAAGAAGAAGAAGAATTTGCACGCTGGGCATTGAGTTTGATTACATTTCTTCCATTAATAAAGGTAATTCTTTTTTTAAAATCTTCGATAATTTTCTTCATTCACTCGTTGTGGTGAAAAATATGAAATCGAAAACTTAAAAAACCAAAGAAGAACAAATGATTTTATCTATAAAGTGATCATCGAAAATTCAGTCCAAAAGTTCTCATCAAATTTTTGCCGATGTGCTATCTTAAAAATGTCATGTAGATTTTTATCGACGAGCAAAAAAATGCTCAATGCTCATTACGAAAATTCACAATACGCTATCTCGTAAAGCAAGATTCGCAAATTGCCGAATAATAACAAAGAATTGTTCTCACACTGTTGCAGCCAAACGCAAAATTCCAATGTGGACTAAAAGTCAACATCACCAAAATTGTGTGCACATTATAACGATCATTATATGTTCTTATAATATCAGCAGAATTCTGATCAATCGTAGTCACTATTCAATCCTTCATCCTCACAGACCTTAGTGTTTTCATTAACTTCAAATATTCCTGTTTTTGCCAAACGTAAATGCAGTTGAAAAATTGCTTTTTTAATTGAGAAAAGTCGGTTAAGAAACCCTTCAGCATAGAAAAGCAGGAGTCTAACTATGATTACCACCATCCAAGTCATACAAGTAGTAATATCTGGAATAATTAACCATTTTGTAGGTAGTATCACAATTAACACCCTGTATAGCTTCCTCTTTGCAAAGACTATTTTGCAACAACAAAATTACAAAATATTGAAGAGGGTTGAACTAATTGTCTTTAAATTACAATGCTAACGTGTAACTTAACGACCTCTTACCTATTTCAGTTTCATCCTTTTGTTAGCCTAAAAGTTGTTTCATATTACCATTGATTGATATATGTCTGTATTTGAAAATCCTACTAGAACGTGAGTTTCGCTAGAGTTTGAAATGCCGAAGGGTAATGTATTGCTACCACTTATGAATATGATATCGTTGATTAATATTCAAGTTAACTCATAATTGCTCATATGAAGTCATTGATTAGAGTTTATCTGCATTAAGAACATTAGATATTATTTTTCTCACAAATGTGTTGCATTTTAAAACTAAAATGATTTTTATCGTGAATAGTCACAAATATAAAACTCCTCCGCCCCACGTATTACTCGTATGTTCAAATTACAACACAAAATCTTCTTCTTCTTCTACTTCAAATATGTTGGTTTTATGGAATCAATCTACAGTCTGTTCATCAATTAAGGAAAGCGCGGGTGCCATTGGCGCCTGCCAAATCACATACAGTATACTGATAAATAGTACAATAAATATTTCATAAAAATTTTAATTTTGAACGAATTTTCCTCTTCAGGAATGTGTTGGGGGTAGTTAGGAGGTAAATATACTAAAAGTCCCCACCCCTAGCCCTGCCGATTCTTTGGAAAAGGTGAGTCGTACGGAAAAAAGTTAAACACAATTAAATTTCCTGCAAGAATGTCTATATTCATTTTCTTCCGATGTGTTATAGTTTCTGAGATATTCGCCAGCAAAAATCGATAATTAACAAATAAATTAATTATCTGAAATTTTTCTGTCAAACCGGTTTACCGTGGTCTGCTAATAAATATTAGTCACAAAATGATCTTTATTTTACAACACTCGATGTATTTAATATTTTTCGAAATCTATACATTTCCTTAAATACACAGTATGACTCACTTAAAATGAAGACACCCTTATAACATTTTTATTTTGTTTCCGATTTCCAAATTTTAGTGAAGTAACAAATTAGGATCTACTTTTGACCAGAAAAACATTCGCCTGCTTCAAAAGCAAAGTCATCTGCGGTACCAAAATATACAAAAGTTACTGGACTAACAGGGGAAATGAAGTTTTCAAGGACTGTTTTCGAAATATTTTATACTTCAGCTGAAGATGAAGCGGTTACCAAGAACTGCATGGTGAAAAATCGCATTCATTTTTGTTAAAAATATGTAATAATGAAAAAAGTATTAATAAAAAAATATCCTACGAAGCTGATATTTGGCATGAAGATAATAATATGAGGGGCACATTTCTCTTTAAAATATGTACAGGGTACAGCTCATATTTGACATATAGTTAACATCATTCATTACAAAAACGATAAAACGATACATATTTCGAATCAACACGTGTAATAGTAGGAGGACATGGATTTTGAAGCTTTTGAGAAATGATTTAGAAACATGTTTAATAAAATTGAACCCTCATCTATAATTGCTATAAACAACGCTCCATACTACAGCTACTACTACAGCTGAGGGTGCAACAGTTACCAAACATTGAAAACATTGAAACAGTGAAAAAATTGCATTCATTTTTGCTAAAAATATGTACAGAGGAGAAAAAAGAATTAATATGAGGCTGACATTTGGCATATGGGTGACCCTATTATAACGGAACATTCTTTTATATTTCGATACAAAAAAAACCACAGGGGAGAGTCGCAATGCAAAAATAATTAAATAAAAATCTTCGCTGGAAGCTCATATTTGGCATGTAGATATGACACTACTACAAGGAAACAAAACAGGATCGAGTTTTGTTAAAAAGCATGTGAGAGTCGCAATGAAAAAATAATTAATAAAACCTCAGAAGAATCTCATACTTGACGTGTAGTTAACAGGGGAAAAAAACCTGATAAATTAAAAAAAAATCAGTATGGTCACACCAACGAAATATTCATAAAAAAACAGCAAGGAAACTCGTATATGGTATGTAGTTGACACCATTAAAAAGGGGAAAAATCTTATAATTTTTAAAATTTAATGTTTTAAAATAAGGAAAATTTGTTTCCAATATTTTCTTGTCTTGGACTGTAGTCTAAGCAGCTCGATGAAACTACAATGGAACCACCTACGAACCTCCATTCCTTGCAGTTTGAGAAATATTTCATATAAACCTCTTAAGCTACACATAGAAAATATGTATAGAGGTCTAATTGAAGAATTTTTCTTTTTTCAATTTTAAATTTTTTTGAAGACGAATAAAAGTTGTGCACTTTCTTTTATCGAAATAACAAATATAGTGTTCATGTTTTGGTAGTGTTACGATCAGGATAAAGAAATACCAATAGCTTAAACTATTTGTTAGTGAAAATTTACTTACTACAATAGTATTACCTTTGCCTTGATAACTGGAAAAGTGAGGAATTCTGTAAGTTCTCTCAAAAGTCGAGAAGCATTATTGTTAAATAAGAATTACCTTTTTTTTAGGAAAATACTTGCGTCTAGAGTAAATACAGGAATGAAGTGCCCTTTTTAGTGCTTTCAATATTATTGGCAAGTCATGTCATATCAATTTCCAAATAGAATTTATGAAAAGTAGCCTGAGAAGTTGAATTCTGCAACAAAATTGGTGAAATATTTGCTGGTGAAAAAAATCGAAAATACAAATAGACAAACCTAATTAGTGACGATTTAGCATACTATGGGAAACAATTCAAAATCCATCAACTTTGAAGAATTGGAGATGAGATGGGAAATGGGGGTAAAATGTCATACGATTTTCCGAAAAGTAGATACAAATAACTAAGTAGAACACACTACTATGTTTTTTACCACTATGTATTTATAAAAATTGAGACTGCAGCTTCGACTTACAAAGCCATTGTCAAATCAAAAATGATTTTTTCATTTTTGATTCACTGCTTGACAATGGCTTTGTAAGTCGAAACTGCATTCGCAATTTTTATAAATACACAGTGGTAAAAAACATAGTAGTGTGTTTTACTTAGTTATTTGTGCAAGATGATTAACTACCACAGAGTAATGGCTCCTTCAATCAACTTTTGAAAAGTAGATAGTTGAAATTGGTGCAATTATAGATATAGAAATTCTAAAACCGTCAAAAATGTTGTAAATAGTCATTTAATGACAATATCGCTTATTTCTGTCACTTTATATGATCACGATTGTACAGATTTTCTCACAATATTTGTTTTATCATGTAGAAGCATAACAAGTCATTGAAAATGTTAAAAGGCAAGTTCACACATACACAGACACTCACTACCCCTTTCACTGCGGACGGCCGAAATGCCGTGGCTGGTGCTGTGCGCAATTATTTTGCTGCTAGCGAGTATAGTCGTCTGGAGCAGTATGGTTCGAAGGAGTATGTTTTTTAATTTCTTTTTTTCAGTTAAAAAAAATTGTTTTATCGCAATAAAGCATGTAATTTTGAAAAAAATCATAAATCATAACGTATACAAACTAAAAGAATTATTTTGATATGGTACTATGGTAAAAAAAAAAAAAAATTGCAGCGCGATTGCAATCGGCCGATTCCCACCCATAAACCTGAACACCGCGAGAAAATCCGCCTAGAGCAGTCAGATCCTATTTAATTTTGAACCGCGAGTTGTCTCGTCTGTAGCAGTTAACCCTTTGCGAGTATACTCGTCTTGAGCAGATAGAATATAACATAATACTTGCACATGTCACAGTCTGGTTAGAGAATGTGCTATAATTCATTTAAAAAAAAATACCAGTTACGTTATTCCATTCTTCAGATATCTAGCCAGCAAAATTTCTCTAAGGAAAACCGTAAGCTTTCGATCTATAAGCAGGACTATTATGAATCCATTGAAATAGTATCGAGTTTAAACATCTCATAGCCTGAGGTTGAACATAATGAAAATGCCTCATCTAGAGGATAATGAAGCAGAATTTTTATTCCAAAAGAGTAATAATAATGTTGTGACGACCCATGATAAAATATTACGGTTATTATAAAAGCAGTTCATTAGTGAGAAACAGAATCTTATGAACGATGCGGCAAAATAATCTATTTTTTACAACTCTTTTTTACCGATACAAATAAATTAACTTGATGTGTAGATTTTTTACGTAAGTTTGAATGAGATTTCTACATCAAGTTAATTTGATACCAGTGGTTACGAAAATAAAAATATCAATAGATAGAAATAAAAATATATTTACTTTAAAGTCAGTTCTATATAGTGCGCGAGTTTCATTTTAACCAATATACTGTAATTGACAACACGTTTATCGTTTCCTTTTGTGTGATTGTTGGTACAGAAATGCTTTTTACTTTTTTAGGGGAAATCAAACTAGTTAATTAAATGAAGTATGTCTGATTCTGGATATAATAAATGCTTAATAGATATTTTTACGCAAAAAGTTTTTGACTTCGGTTATGAGATGAACCTCTGAGGTGAACTGACGACGAAGTATTTTCCACAAACACCAAAATGCTTGATGAACGCTAAGCGAATACTACACCTGATAACCGTTAGCATCACATGAAGATGAGTAAAACTGGAAAAATCTATAAGTTAACCAAGTTTCGGTATTGTTTTCGTCAATATTTAATTGAAAAATATTTCATGGACGAGATAGAACCAACCAGTCCTAAAAAAAAAACGACTAAAACTAACACTTGATAGTTTATATCTCTTAAACTATTGGCTTATTTCAGACTTGTAGATAATTTCTTGATCGGTTTACAAATGTTGCCTGAACACTTAACTGTACCATTTTTTTTTGCAAAAATGGTACCACACTAGAGGTAAAATATAAAATATCTAAGCTTTTTTAGATATTACAGATAGTAGCAGAAGGGTATGTTATATAGAACACTTTTCTGGGCCAGAACATTACCTGATTTCGACCCAGTAATTTTTTTATTTCAGAATATCTCAATTTAGGTTCTATTGAGTACATAATCAAATATCAATATCTTCATGATAAACTCTTTTGTTATTTGAATATTATCATGATTCGACAAGATGACACAAGACGTTGAGACGTTAATAATATTTCATCATTTCGTGGTTTTATATTGTTTGGAAATGTCTGACACAGATTCGGGAAAGCTAACCTGCTGACGCATGCGTAAAGAAACTACGGGAGGTTTAATTTGGCATCTTGTCTGTCTCTCTCAAGAACCGAGCTTCTCCTTTCTAGTGTCGCGTCTTTATAATATTATATAGTTAGAGGAAGGTTCCTCTTTATTATTTTAATATCTATATATATAAAAGAATACCCTGACTGACTGACTCACTGATCTATCAACGCACAGCTCAAACCGCTGGGTCAAGAAACTTCAAATTTTGCTTAGAGGTTCCTCGAATGGCGTAGGCATCCACTAAGAATGGATTTTTCGAAATTCGACCTCAAAGAGAAATATTTTTTGTTGAAATCTATTAGATCGAGAAATTTCGATTTTTGCTTTTTGAAGGGGTCAAAACGGGATGGTTTAAACACGTACGGTGCAAACGGCAAATTATATCATTTTGACACTGAAATGATGTCTATAATTAAGTCATTTTGACACGTCAGAGTGACGGGCTCTTCTGAGGAAATAAGGAGACACATATTCGATGGTTTTCAAAAAGAGACCCCCCCAAACGGGTGAACGGGTAGGGGAAGGTTTTTAAGCTTTTCAGAAACGGTTAGACCTAGAAGCATGAAATTTGCCAGAAATACTCTTTATTTTAATCTATTAGATACGAGCAAGACGAAATTTCGATTTTCACTTTTTGAAGGGGTGAAAACGGGGGTGGTAGATGGTCTAAAGGGTACCGTATTTATGAAATCGTTTAAGTCAGAAACATGATATTCCAGCGACGGGCTCTTCTAATGAAATAAGGACACGTTTTTGACGGTTTTCAAAAAGAGATTCCCCCGCCCCCGAAGGGGCGAATAGGGAGAGGGATGTTTTTAAGCATGAAATTTGACACATACCCGCCCATGTGCTCTCTTGTCGATTAAAATATTATTTTTTTTCGTTTAACTCGCTCTAATACAAAAATAGACAAATTGCGATGCGCAGTGGGTTTCCCCGAGTACAAAAGATGCGCAGTAGGTTTCCTCGAGTACTATGGATGCACAGTGGGCTTCCTCGAGTACTATGGATGGGCAGTGGGTTTACCCGAGTACTATGGATGCGCAGCGGGTTTCCTCGAGTACCAAGGATGCACAGTGAGTTTCCCCAAGTACTAAGGATACGCAGTGGGTTTTCTCGAGCACTATGGATGCGTGGTGGGTTTCCTTAAGTGCAATGAATGTGCAGTGGGTTAGTATGTCAATGTTCCTAATTAGACGCGGATGAAGTTTCACGCGGACGAAGTCGCGGGCATCAGGTAGTTTCACATAAAACGAATAGCCATTTATTTATTTTATTTATTTAAAAACAGTGAATTATCTACAATGAAATACAATGGTATGTTGATATAACAATTTTCTGAATATTCTGAATTTTTTGTGAATGAATGGCGGCCTTCATTTATGCAAAATCTTTAATGATCGACTCCATGTTAGTCAATAACAGGACGAAAAGCTTGAGGTATAAGTAGTGAGGTATCTCATAGCTAAGCAAAAACGTTTGTGTTACATTTTTGAATTATTTAGGAGGTTTTAATGTTGTTCGACTAATGGACATTATTACCATTTTAGCAGATATAGATACTGATATTATTCGATATTATTTTCCAACGAAAAGTAATAAAAATGATACGTTAAAAAATATTTAAACAATTTTTGCACTCAGTTTGGCGCCTTTCTGAGCTGGCGCCCCGGGCAGTCGTTCGGGTTGCCCGAAAAAATAAAAAAGACAACTTATAGACAATTTAATTCTCTACAGCTTTCACATTGACCTCATGGGCATCCGATGCACAAGTACGCGAGATATTTGCAAAAAATTTGACCTTCAATATCTTGGGTAGCCATGTTGGGATTTTTGTAACTTTTCTGGATTTGCAAAAATTCAGATTGTTACTAGTTTTGTCCAGGTTTCCTACTTTTTTTGGCTAATTTCCCTGCATTACGAAGTAAAAAAAAATTGAGGCCTTTGGTTCTTATACACACACTAACTCACAATTTTATTTTTTTTACACTCTTTAATAGTGGGGTGGGGGTAGTAATGGGGGTGGCTAATTCCAAAAAAAATGTTGAGACCTTAGCTTCTCTTATATATACTAAATACCGATTTTATGGATTCTTACATGCTTGATTTACCTATTACCCTCATTACCACCCAACCCTTCGACGGAATAAGATGAAAATATAATCTAGTTCCAGATTCCGTTAAAGTACATACGTGTACCAAATTTCAAGTCAATATCTTAAACGGTTCCAGAGTAATCGTGCGCACAAAAAAGTTACAGACAGACCGAGACAAACAGAATTTTTTTTTTTGCTCAAACTTAAAATCTCGACGTTTCATGACATTCTAAGCCTATTTGAATAATAAAAATTTTCAACATTTTTTTTGACGTTACGATACCTACTTCCACTGGATGTGGAAGTAATATCATAATCAATGACAACATAATCAATATTTTTATTTATTAAAACATAGCCAGCTTAACTATTTCTTATATTAAATTACATATCTATTCTTTTGTTTTCAAAGCAGTGTTGCCACCTTGAGCTTTCAGATTTGCCGTGGCCTGTACTTCAGTTAGTGTTTCGGGAGTTTATCTACATTTTCACGCATCTCGATTTACGATTTCGCTACTGCTCGTATAATGTTTCCTTTTATGGAATCCCACAGCTGGATCTTCGTCTCATAATTGGTTGACTTCACTTAATGAAAATGAGCAGATGAGCAACTTGTGGTCTCAATCACAGCCAGCACAGGTAAAGTTTTACAGAGTTTAACTGAAGTTAATAATCGAATTCTTATCATAGTATAATAAATTATTTATTCGCTGGACATTGCTATTCCAGTTTAACAATAAAATATATATACCGGGTGACACAGGAGATATGTAACACTCCGTAGCATGTTTATTTAAAAAGACTATATTTTGAAATTTGGTAGACTTATATAACGCGTGATTGTCCTTTTCTTTGTACAAACAAGAAATTTTTCCACTTCCGGTTTCACCGGAAGAGACATCTACTTCGTTATTTTAAATGACACCCTGTATATATTTTTTCCTATCTGATTCTACTTAAATTTCTCTTTTCAACTATGTATAGCAAGATGACATTCGTTTTTAAAATGGCTGCTGAAAACCATTTTATTGCACAAGTCAAGTTGGCTGTGGTATGAAATGTGGCGGTAATTAATGCTTAATGTGCTGCGATATCAAAAGAACCCTGGTACACAATTTTGTGTTTCATATTTGTTTTGTTCTAATCAGTAGCCGAAGAGACTTTGTAGAATTTTTATATTAAATAAAAATCTGTAGACTAAATCCCCGAAATCATAAAAACTAAGATAGAAACACTAATTTTAAATTTGACCCATTTGTAAAATATTTATTCAGCTTTCACTTTTACCAGATACAATTAATTGTTATGTCTGATTTTGCTTGCTTTTAAATAAAATTATTTTCGAAGAATCTCAAAATGCTGGCCATTATTTTCCTTGCAGCGTCGAATTCTTGTAACAGTACCTCTAAGCACATTTTCTAACTGCAATTCAGTAATCTCATTTATTGCTAACCTAACTCTCATTTTTAAGTCTTCCCTATTTTGCAGTGGAGTTTTATAAACAATTTCCTTGAGATGGCCCCATATGAAAAAATCAAATGGCGTAAGATTCGAACACCTTGGGGGCCATCCAATTGGTAAAAGTGAAATATGAATAAATATTTTACAAACGGATAAAATTAAAAATTAGTGTTTCTGTCTTAGTTTTTGTGATTTCGTGGATTTGGTCTATAGATTTTTCTTTAATATAAAAATTGTACAAAGTATCTTCGGCTACTGATTAGAACAATAAAACAAATATGAAACACAAAATTGTGTACCACGGTTTTTTTGATATTGCAGCACACTAAGCATTAATTACCGCTACATTTCATACCATAGCCAACTTGACTTAATGCAATAAAACGGTTTTCATTAGCCATTTTAAAAACTAATGCCATCTTGCTATACATAGTTGAAAAGAGGAATTTAAGGAGAATCAGACAGGAAAAAAATATATACAGGGTGCCGTTTAAAATAACAAAGTAGATGTCACTTCCGGTGAAACCGGAAGTGGAAAAAATTTCTCGTTTATACTAAAAAAAGGACAATCACACATTAAATAGGTCTACCAAATTTCAAAATAATATCTTTTTAAATAAATATGCTACGGGGTGTTACATATCTCCCGTGTCACCCGGTATATAAATAAAATTCATAACTCTAATTCCTTTCACCCCAAGGGCAAATTTAAAAAGGTAATATGATTTAAAACTTCCAAATGGGAATAAAAGTGGTAAGAACTTAAAACTGTAACCTGCTTCAAGCAACTTACTGACAGCAGATCTACACGCTAACCACTCAGTGGTGCTAACCCCTCTTATTAAATGATTTTTTTTTTCATGGCAAGACGAACATATCCTCGTTCCCAAATATTACGCCCGACACTCTGTAGACTTTCAAACCAATTACTCGTCTGAGACGCTTATTAAATTGCTTTTACGTTATTGCCTAACAATCAAAATTTTAATTAAAAAGCCACGACTGATTAAACAGAGCATAATCATTCCCGAAAAGTATTTGTGTTTAAAATTAATTTGATTCTTACCTTCAGCCACGCAGTCTCATTTATTCATATAGTTGACATTAATAGAATTTTCCCTTTATAGGGCGAATGGAATCTTAAATTAGCTCGGTAATTATTATAATTAACTACTTTGGTACAACCCTAACAACTAAATTGTGAATTGGGTTGGGTGTATCTGAAATTGATTTAATGTATCAGGATTTTGGTTAAAATATTCGTCAGCTGCCAATAATATCAGGTTTAATATTGTATAATGCCTACTTCTACAAAATTTTTGAGTTATATAGTAGTCGAATAAAACTTAACATCAAAAATTCGATTTCAACGATTATTTGGGGAGGGGGAATTTTTTTTATGGAAATGTAATCTATATGTTATCAGGAGTTAGAGTAAAGTTTTGTTCAATCTTTGAAGTGAGCGTTTCTTGGAAGTTAAGTTTTAATTTCTAAAAACGTGTTTTTGCCTCTTTTTTTTTTAAATCTCATCTCATCGAATCTGATCAAACAAAAATTTAAATTTTTGTAAATTTATTATAGACCGTGGGATAGTGACAGATTTTTTTAAACGTTTGGTTCCTATCTGGCCTTTTGGGAGCCTTTGGTGCCTGATTTGTACTAACCATTTGCGTGTTTATCAAACGGTTATCCAGGGCCGCTCAGCGGAAAACAGAAAAGAAAATTTCATGAAAATGAGCAATTTCAAACGTTTTGTTCCTATCTGGCGTCAAGTTAGACTTACGTTTTAAAGAAAAACATCCGACGGAAGCTTATCGCCAGACAAATTCCGTGGGCCGGAAGGCTCGAAATTTCAATCCGAAGTTGTAAGAAAAATGGTCAAAATTGAAAACTGAAAACTGAAATTTGGTATAGATTTATAAAATTGCATTCTAAATAACTGTTCTTAGTGGAATTTTTTCATATTTTGAAAAATAAAGGTACTTTATTAGTGGTGATTTTTACATATTTGCTTATAAAACACCCTGTAGAACACCAAATCAAGTCATTTTTGGTATACTTTAGTTTTACAACAAGCAGGACTCAATCCCCAAATACAATTCCAAAATTCCAAAATTTTTGGTCCATTACACCTCTTGTTACATCTATCCTGGGACACACTGTATATATGATTAGAAATAAATAAATGAAACGCGAAAGATACGATCTCTCAGCTTCAAATTAATGCAGAAGGATCTAATTATATTCTAATTCTAATTGTTCGCTTTTTGAAACACTTTCAACAGATGTCAAAATTATTTAATTAAATACATTTTTTCGACAAAAAAACATTACCAAAAAAATTTATTTTACAGAAATGCACGAATTGCAACTTTAGAATAATATAGAAAATTGATTTTCACCACTATTATAAAACACGTTTAAGAAGCTACATTTAAGGAAAATAAATTCCGAGAGATCAACTGCGCCCAAAATTTTTTACACCAGATTTCCTCTTTAACAAAGGTTTCCTTCAGATTTCCTCGGATTTACTTCAGATTTCCATGGATTTCCTTCTAGGTGTACACCAGATTTCCTTCGCGGTTTGCCCCTCGAGAAATTCTTAATGTGACCAAACGGCACTTTTTTACGCAGCTTCGAAAATACTTAAAAAATGTTGTTTTTTGGGGAATATACTAAATATTTTTATTCTGATATATTATACTATAAATAGTATGTAATTACTGTTTGAATGTTTTTTTATAATATACTTTTAATGCTGACATAATTTTGCCATAAACCCTCCTACTCGCCATCATTCGTTTGTTTTGCACTACTTCAATTTTAATGATTACCATCGTTACACTTTCTTACTTATGTATAAAGAAGTGAAAATAGACATCAAGTCATATTTTTTATAATTTTATATATTAAATCTGCATTTAATTTTACATGTTACACTTGTTTTCGATTTTAGATGAACTTCAAGAACGAATCCTCATTTCATGTCAGATACCTAGTGAAAATAAACCTTTATTAAATTGACTAGCTTTCAATTGGTCCTTCCAGAGTACATAGAAGTTTTGCTTTAAAAATTTACTAGGGATTCCTTGTTAACTGATCCCAAAAGGGCAGCTCAACACTGGTATAAACACGGCGTTCAGGATTTTAAAGCAACGAGCAGTATTAAGAAAAAGCGTTCATAAAATCTTAGAATGCGAGCTAATGGAAAAAACGAATATTTATAAATAATTGTGTTATTTGTTAAGAATCGATTTGGAACTGCATAGTGAATGGTGTTGGAGCTAAGTCTCTGTATCTGATTGATTGCCATCACGCCGCATTAATAAGTTAGGTAATTCATCAAGAAAAGAAAATGTTTCACTTTGATAAGCACAAAAAATTTAATAAATAGTTTACAATTCCACAAACTGTAGTAGTAGGGTATAAATAGTAGCTATGTTAGAATTCTGAAAGGTGCATATGTTATTCCTCTGCGTCTAAGTGAACTTTACGTCTAAAGATTTTATTGAAAATTTCACAGCTATATTTTACAACCAACGACAGGTTTTAATGTTATATCGTTAACAAGGTAACTATAAAAATTTCCGGAAATATTCATCCTTCAGGAAATTTTTCTGTCAAAATATTGACACATGGTTATGGTTGACATAGTAAATAATGACAATGCAATTTGGCATGATATAAGTATAATCTTTGACATAACAATAATCACTCATCGCCTACTAGTCTTGCGTTTTTAAGTTTCAAAATAATCTTAAGGATAGGATTCTGCACAGTGAGAGGGAAATATGCGTTTACTTTCGATATATTATTATAAATATTTGAAAAATCATAAATGGTATAATTTTTAAAATACTTTCACTGCCCTAAGAAATACAACGATATACAGTTTTTATCATAAATTTTGTATATAGTTAAATGCCATATAGTACAGTAACTTTATACATATTCTACCTGACATTAAATCAGGTATGGCAGCTTTTTTAATATGTTGTATAACATTAAAAAGTAATAAGTGTTAAATCCAAGTTTACGACCTCGGCAGACCTCCGGATCTTGATCAAAAATCCAAAAAACTGCGAGATTTTTGTTCTTTTTTCAGTTTTTGTCGATTTTGACACCTAAGGCCTACTTTTTCGGTAAAAACCTCTTAGTATATTTTAAAAGTAGATTAAAATTGCTACAAATTGGTACCAGAGTGGACTCTGTAGATCAAATAGTATCCAAGATACAGCTGTTCAAAGTTTTGCAAAATTTTCATTTTTCGACATTTTTGTGATTGTAGTATAGTAGTATTTCACCATACCACTACCATAAAAATGTCGAAAATTTTTATTGTTCAAATAGGCTTAGAATGTCATGAAACGTCGAGATTTTAAGTTTGAGTGAACAAAAAATTCTGTCTGTCTGTCTGTCTGTCTGTCTGTCTGTCTGTCTGTCTGTCTGTCTGTCTGTCTGTCGGTCTGTCTGTAACTTTTTTTTTTTGGGCGCACGTTTACTCTGGAACCGTTTATGATATTGACTTGAAATTTGGTACACATATTTACTTTAACGAGATCTGGAACTAGATTATATTTTGATCTTGCTCAGTCGAAGGGTTGGGGAGTAAATTGGAGTCAATTTGGGGTAAATACGTAAATCAAGCAGGTAAGAGTCCATATAATTGGTATTTGGTATATACACTTGCGTGCATAGAAATCGGCCCACTGTAAACTTTTGATTTTTACTATATATTTTTTAGAAACTATGCATCAAATCAAAAAAAAAATATACGCTCTTTGAATGAGAGTTTAATATGCTTTAATATGAGTTCAAATTTATTAAAATTTATTTCGGCTTCTTAGACTTAACATAATGAAATTAATGCATGAAGCAAATTAACTTTTTTTCATTACTAAAAGAAGTATGGTTATTGACAATTATTTAAATTAGCACTTAATTTTTAATAATGGTTATGACCACCTCTTGTCCTAATATCATCTCTCATACGATTAGGCATAGATGTAATCAAGTTCACTATTGTTTCTTGTGGGATGTTAAGCCACTCTCCTTCTACTGCAACAATAAGCTTTGGGATCTGAGTTGGGGCACGAAGTCTAGCTCAAATTCTTTGTTTTAGCTCATCCGATAAATGTTCCATCGGATTTAGGTCGAGACTGTATGCTGGCCACTCCATAACGCGAAAATCGACTTCGATAATATAATCTTGCACGATTCTTGCGGTGTGCGGCCTCGCATTTTCATGCATAAAAATAAATTCGTCTCTAATGTAGTCGACGTAAGGTACTACATGAACTGCTAAAATCTCCTCGGTATACCCAGCACCCGTTAAACCTCCTCTTCCGTGACCACAGTCGCCCCTACGGATGAAAGCAGGGTCAGTTCGTGCTTCCATAGAAGTTGCACCCCAGATCATGCAGGAACCACCTCCATAGGCAATCCGCTCTTCAATGCAGCATTCTGCAAATCGCTCTCTTGGTCTCCGGTACACTTTTCTTCTTCGGTCTTTACCATAGAGGCATATCCTGGTCTCATCTGAGAAGAGAACAGACCACCACTGTCCAATGTCCAATTCAAATGATCTCGTGCAAAACGCAGGCGTGCTTGACGATGAGCTGGGGTAAGTTTTGGACCAGTCGCAGGTATTTTAGGGGTTAGGTTGCTTTCCTGCAGTCTTCGTCTTACTGTCCACTGACCAATAGCCACTCCTCGTACTTCACGGAGCTGTTGTTGCACTTGAACCGCATTAAGGTGACGATTTCTTGATGTTGTTGACACAATAAAATGGTCATCACGAGCCGTTGTAAATCGCTTTCTGTCTGTTCTGGGTAACCTATGGGATAATCCAGTCTCCTCGTAACGTTGGTACACTCTTCGAACCGCTGCGCGTGTCATATCCAGGTGTTGAGCAACAGCTCGCAGGCTAAGTAAATTTTCGATTAAAGCAATGACTTGGGCAGCTTTTTGTGATGTAGTATACATTAAACTAACACTCTTGAAAACTAATCAGATTATGAAAAACGAATAATGTGCAAATTTCAATTGCAAAGGCAATAATTTCAATCTTTCACACGTTTACCGGTTGCCACGAATATAAACGATAAGCACTTTTGATAAATTTCAACGCATATTAAAGCATATTACATTGTCTTTCAAACAGCGTATATATTTTTTGATCAGATGAATAGTTTCTAAAAAAATATAGTTAAAGTCAACAGTTTACAGTGGGCCGATTTCTATGCACGCAAGTTTATAAGAGAAGCTAAGGTCTCAAAACAAATTTTGGCATTAGCCATCCGCATTATTAAAGGGGATGAAACAAAATTGTGATTTAGTGTGTGTACAATATTAAAGTTCCATAAACAATTATTTCCACATACAAAATTTTCTCGTTGTGACTGACTTGGATGGAAAATCTGGATGTGGAAGTAGTGATTCCTTGGGCAGCGGTTTTTTACTCCAAATCAGAAACTTCAGTTGATTTTTTGAGCATTTGTTGACTTGTTATGTAGCTGCAAAGGAAGATTATTATAAACATGAAAACATAACTAGATATGATATAAAAGTTTCATATGTTGGGCGTATCGTGTGTATCTAAAATTTCGGTTATATACAGTTTTGTCATATTAATTTTGTCAAATATATATACAGTTTTTTCTAATATCAATACATTGCATTATCTAGGAAAGAAGTGAAGTGTATGAATCGCCTCTTATTTAATCTATTTAATCAATTTAGCCCCGTTGAAATATCTTCTTCCTAAGTCAGAAACTCTAATTGGTCAGATCAGAGGTCAAGGCATCATGAAGAATAGTTGTTAAAACAATAGATGTTCCATGATTTTTTCAGAAGTCGGATTGAATTTTAGTTATAGCAGTGTTGTTACCTATATAGAATAACAATTGCATGTCTAAGGACGCTTTCGACTATTTTAAGGAAACCGAAAATAAGCTCGTAGGTCTAAGTTTCGAGATGCTAGTTATTTTGTCTTTTTTTAGGTATTGGATTAATTAATAGGTGTTTTTAAATTAGTGAAATTGTTCCAGAGTCAAAGACAAAATTTATGATATGAATAAGAGGTTCTGTTAAACGTGGTATACTAAGTTGAAGCATTTTTTCCGATATACCGTCATATCCAGGTTTTTGTTTTAAAATTAAGGAGTGAATTAATTCCATTAAAGCAAATTGAATTTCAAAGCTACTGTCTGAGAATTGAGTGAATTTCAACTGCACTAAATAGTTTTCTGTCATGTTAACGCGTTGTATAGAATCTATAAAGAAGTAATTGATGAGATATTTGTAGCAAAGGTTTCTGAAGCTGGTGTGGTCTGGTTTTGTTTAGATTTCACAATTATTTATTTAATTAGTGTGGTAAGTAATTAAAACTTTTTAGATGACTCCTAGTACTTTGAACTTATTCTATGCCTTAGTTTTCATATTTTCCATTAGAGGTAAAGATTCAATGTTCACTGGTTCTTCTGCTACTAAAAGACTTAGTTTTCAGACTGGCATTATTATCGTAAAGAGCTAATAACCTGTATTTTCACTCGGGGGAAGTTGCAATAACGATACTTTCGATACTTCCTCCCATTTGATTTGTATATGTATTTATATATGTATATGTCAAATAAAGATTGTTTATTATTATTATTATTATTATTATTATTATAATAAATTTGTTAAATTGAAGAGTTATTTTTTATTTGGGATAATTTAAGCCAGATTTACAGATGGATAGAAGTTGTAATCGAGCGCGACTTATAGTTGAAACTTATTCGATTAAGATTTTAATAGAACACAGCATAATTCACTTTTAGACGATGACACTGATATTAAATACTGAGTCAATATTTTTATAATTTTCAAATAGGTATTCGCAGTCAGCTACGCTTGACTGAAACTTTGATTCGTTTCGTAATCTTATAACACATAATAAACATTTTAACGCAAAGGACTAGGCACAGATATAAGGGTGTTTTGAGGCATCGATAGAATTTGCTGAAATTTTAGTATGTTACGCCTGAGGTATTATATATTAGATTAATAATTGCATTCTACGCGACCACGATGGCAATTGCTTTAGTTGTTATACCGGGTGTAATAGAAACTTTCTATTTCTCCCTATGTAATAAACGGTGTTAATATAATTTGTTCAGGGCTTAAATAGTCCATCAAAGCTATTAAATACATCAATTGAAATATTTTTATCGCTGAAAATCTCAAACTAATGAAATTGTACGTAAATGACACAACTAAGTCGTCACCAGAGCACACTTTTCAATAAATTAATTTGTCCTTTTCAAATTGAGTTTATTTTCAAAGAATTCTTGAGATCTATGCGGCAGTTTTCTCGAGAACGGTTGGAATTATCAAGTTCTATCAAAAAAGCCACTACGTTTCGTAAAAAAAAGAGAAAAAATATTAATCTGCAGGTATAGTTCAAGAGGCGCCCTCCATTGGATAGCGTGATGTAATACATAAGTTATTGTTTCTTAGCTTAAAAAATGTACCTTACCAAAAAATTGGGAGAAGATTGGCAAGGGTAGTTGAGATATTGCAAAAAAAAGAACAAAAATTACAATTTTGACATCTTGTATCTTTTTTCACAGCAAAAATTTACTAAGAAGTCTACCCTTAAACTATGGCCTATTATTAATAGTCCACCCTGAGCACAATAAGCCCAGGAGGCTGCAGTGCTGTCGGAGTATTCTTTACAGACGACCCATAGGAGGAGGGGTTTTAGTCAGTTAGAGGCTGACACTCAGACCCATTCCAAGTTGGGATGGGCAGCCCGTGTGGGTTTCCCCTTCTCGAAAAAATGTGTGTATTTTAATATTGTGTATTTTTCATATTTTTCTTCCTAGACAGTTGAATTAATTGCATTCGAGATATTGTTGCCATCTGTCACATTTTTTCTTTAATTTTTTAGGGTGACCAACCTGTATATTTTTCATATTATATCGCCTTCCGTCATATTTTTATATATTTTTTGGCTGACCACCCTGTATATTTTTTTTTCATATTTTTTTTGTTTGATAGTTGTATTAACTGCACGCAAAATATTATCATCCCTGGCACATTTTTTATTTTTTTCTTTTTAGGTGACCATCTTGTAATTTTATTTTCATATTTTCCTTTGGTAGTTGTATTAAATGTATGCGAAATATTATCGTGCTCCGTCACATTTACAGAAGAATTGGGTGACCACCCTGTATATATATATTTTTTCATATTATTTCCACATCCAGTGGAAGTATCATAGTAACGACAAAAAAATTTAAAAATTTTTTTATTGTTCGACTAGGCTTAGAATGTCATGAAACGTCGAGATTTTAAGTTTGAGCGAGAAAAAATTTCTTTCTGTCGGTCTGTCGGTCTGTCGGTCTGTCTGTCTGTGACTTTTTTGTGCGCACGTTTACTCTAGAACCGTTAAATGCATTGACTTGAAATTTGGTGCACATATGTACTTTAACAAGATCTGGATCTAGGTTATATTTTCATCTAGTTGCGTCAAAGGGTTGGGGGTAAATTGAGGTAAATAGGTAAATCAAGAAGGTAAGAGTCCATAAAATTGGTATTTAATATATACAAGAGAAACAAGGTCTCAAAAAAATTTTCGGCATTAGCCACCCCCATTACTACCCCCAACCCACTATTAAAGGGGATGAAAAAAAATGTGATTTAGTGTGTGTATAGGAACCAGAAACCTCAAAATATTTTTTTTTACTTCATCCACCCCCCACTACCACCCCCCTATCACCACGCCTTCTACCGATGTGGGGTATTGTTTTATGGGTTTTTGGGGTAGAGGATTTCAAATAATATATTATTAAAGTTCCATAAACAATTATTTCCACATACAAAATTGTTTAGTTGTTAGTTACTTGGATAGAAAATCTGGATGTGGAAGTAGTGATTCCTTGGGCAGCGGTTTTTTTCTTCTTTTTCGACAGTTGTGTTAAGTACATACATTATCGTCCTCGGTCACATTTTTTAATTTTTTATTGAGTGACCACCCTGTATTTTTTCATATTATTTTCCTTGACAGTTGTGTTAACTGCATGTCAAATATTAGTGTGTTCCGTCTTTTTTTTCTTATTACTTCCACATCCAGTGGTAGTATAGTAACGACAAAACAATTCACCACCCCCACCCCACTACCGTATGGGATATCGTCTTATGGGTTTTTGGGGTAGACGATTTCAAATATTATATTATTAAAGTTCTATAAGCAATTATTTCCACATACAAAATTTTTTCGTTATGAGAGACTTGGATAGAAAATCTGGATGTGGATGTAATGATTCCTTGGGCAGCGGTTTTATATTTTTATAGGCAATGAAACTGTATCCAGTTCTTCGTTAGTAGTAGCGTCAACTACCTACAAAATATTATCCTTCTCCATCAAGTGGTTTTGTAGATATAGCGCCAACAGACAGGCACCAGATCGACAGACAGAGAGACAGACAAACAGACTGACGGAATTAAATCACTTTAATTTTCGTATTCTATGTACTCTAAAACGTGAAAGTCCGGAGAAATCTCGGAGGGTGACTCTTTCACGATTACAATACCTCCCTTCGGTAAGCGAGGGAAGCAAAGAAATATTTGAAAAAATGTTATTCTGAAGTCAAAATTAAAAAAAAATATCACAATGGCGACTCCAATATGGCGGATGAAAGATTTTTCTAAAACAAATGCTTTAAGCGGACAAGAAATTTTGGACATCTAGGTCATGCAATATATTAACGAAAAACAGTACAAACAGCAAAAGTTTACGTTTTTTCGAGAATAATTTTATATTTTCTCTAAAGTAAACGACGTGAAGGGGAGATACTTGCATCTAGGAGTACTATTTGCGATCTTTTTTTCAATACTGACTAATTACAGTAACAAAATAGCAACGTTTTTATTTGACTATTTCATTCCTATAACTTTCGTCCAATCAAAATCGATCATTTTAATCAAAAAATAGTTTCGCATCGACAAAATTTAACATTTAAAATTTTGTCAAGGTTGCTCAACCAATAAAAAGCCAGAATGAAGCAACCAACCTGTTTTTCAGCGGCAAATTTTCCTTTGTTTTTTAAAAACATAGTAACCGATTCAACAATTCGGCATCATTACAATAATTTTTGTAAACGTCAGTTCACGTCAGTTGTAAAAAATGTGCGAGAATAATAATGCTAAATAGTTTGTTTGATATGTCAAAATTTACTTCATATATCTAATAAATTTGTTTTCCTTTGCCTAAATTTTTATTCATGAAATAGTCATGACGAATACCATTCGAGATATAATTTCGTCTGGCAAAATTTAATGATTATTCTACTCGAGTTTGTTGCTTTGGCAATTTCGCTCTTGACATTGACAAAAATAACTCGCCTGGCGGCTCGTTATTTTTATCTATCAATGTCAATCGCGAAATTGCCAAGCAAAAAACTCTTTTAATAATCACTAAATTTTGCCGACAAAATTATATCACTTATGATATTATGTATGAAAAAAGTCTTTGTTCTATATGCAGAAAAAACAAAATTCCTCTTCAGTTTGTAAGATTTCTTACTGGTCTCTGGCATTTTTTTGGTTTTCGAGTTTTAAACCGTTTTGAGACATCTGTTCTTTCAAGCTAAAATCGCAATTTTCAAATCATTATAACTTAAAGACTGTCAATTATTTATATGAAATATTGCATAAAACATTTTTTTTTAAATTCGATTCTCTTTCAGTTTCAATGTTAGTTAACTTCTATTTGATCCCAAAGAACTTTTTCAGATTGTTTTTGTATTACTACAATACATAGCATAATTATTATAAATTTACTTAAAACGATGTACAGTTACTCCCTTTGACTCGTTAATTAATTTACATTAAGTGGTATATTGTGAAATCTTTGAACAATATGCAGTTATTTGTCGAAAGCCAGAAAAATACTGAAATATTTGTAAATATTGGTTTACTGCACTCCTCCCATACAAAATCTTTAGAAAGCACATATATGCTATAATTTCATCCGAATCGTTTTCAGAGGAAACAGTAAATTTTAATCCTTTATTCACCAGACTAGAGTCTTCTTTATCAAGCGACTGCGAAGAATTTACTGACATTGAATGTGATCGCAATATTCTGTAAAGTTTCTAAGTTCCAAGGGTAATAATTTTTTATATGTGTAATTACCAACTTATCTTTCACATTTTTATGAAATTAACCTCTTGATTGTGTGATTAAACATTACTTTAGCAATTCAGCGTAAAATGAATAATACTGTGGTTTAATTAATTATCCTCGGTGACACATAATAACGGCAGTTGGTCATGCAAAGAAATAAAAAAACGACTTGTTTTCTGAGACAAGATCCTACAATGAAGACGACTGCGATATAGCTCTTTTACTACATTAACTTAATAAAATGCTGATATCTTGTTTTTTATATCGCAAAGACCAAACTGAAGCGACGGTTATCTTGACAGTAAAAGCGAAATTGCTATGAAACCCGATGGAAACACGCATTTAATTTAAAGAATTAATTATAAATTTTGTAAAAAGTAACGGAAATATATTTCTGTAATTTGCTAGGGCAACAGAATGTTTTATATTTCTATATTAAATTTATTATACGACTCTAATTGTATGTAATCACATTTTGCATTCATATTAACATATTTCATTAATAAATTTGCAGTGATGACGCGGTAAAAATTTGAGATAAATTCATTGTTCCGTTTTTGATATTAGGGCGACTTAAACGAAAGAATTATTGATTTATTTGACGAGAGAAATGGTCTGCGAAAACTCGTCACGGTGTTACATAATTACACAGGTCTATAAAAAAAAGTCTTGTCCTAAGGTTTTGATGTAACTTTTCTGAAGTATTTTGATACGCTGAAGCCAAATCTGAACAAAAAAGTTTCTATTGTGTCAGTATTTCTCTACCAGCCCTTTTATCCCCTAAAAATGCAAAAAGGCAAAAAAAAAGGTCTTGTCCCAAGGTTCCGATCTAACTTTTCTGAAGGATTTTGATGCACTGGAGCCAATTCTGGACAAAAAAATAATTCTATCGTGTCAGTTTCCTTCTGCCGCCCTTGTAGTCCAGTGTTTGAAGGTAAAAATAGGGTATTACCTCTAAATTCTTTCGTACAGCATCGGTTTTGATAAAAATTTGTAATTAAGCTCATCTAACCCTCCTCTTCAAAGGTTCCTGATGTGTGCTTCTTGTTTTTTGGGGGTGAAAACTACCTTCTGAAAAAAAATTTAAAAACTTAGATTTAAGCGTTACATAGATTGAAATCATGTTTAAATATGTAGAATAAACATTATTTCATGTCCTGGAATATAATTTATGATGTGTTACAATGTTTCAACCCTTTAAAAACCACCTCTTATGACGAAATTTTTTTAAAAATTAGTTTTCAACAGCTTGAAATGTTTTAATGGTGCATTTATTATGCATTAAAATCCCGTCACTGTTTATAATACAATTCATGATTTATTGCAACGTTTCATCCATTACAAACCACCCTCGTGATAAAATTAACCACCATATTTACTTGAAATTAAAAACTGGTCTGTAATTGTAGGCCAATTTTGACAGTTGTCGCCGGAGCATGTTCCGCATGTTGCGTTACAAAAAAGTCCAGCTTTTCGGTAGCTACAAGCTCCGCCGCATCCTTTTTTGCAATTACAGAATATCATTTTGAGGAGTTCTTCCGATGCAGGCATATCCAGCATTTTGATTGGTAGTAAAAATCCTTCATTATTAATCCATCCCCCAATCGGTTGGGCGAATATTTTTGTTCCCCAAGCCACATCGGGGTTTGTAAATAAACCCTCTTAATGTGCTCATTCGGAGCATCAACTGTCGGAACAAGGGATGATAATCTCACAGCATTGTTTTTAATGGTAGCCTTAATAAAGGAATCATAGCACATCTGCTCGAGAAACGCTGATAAGTCTTCGACATGGCTCAATTTTTTTAACTGTATCTCCTTCCAGGGGGTCGGTAGCTCAGTGGGTTGGCGCGTCTAGCTTGCACTCTAAGCGTACCTAGCGAAGTGGGTTCGAGCCCCACATAGCGAAAAAATTTTTCATTGGGAATTTTCCCCAAGAAGTGGTTCGGATTCCACTATAAACTCTAGGGCCCCGTCTCCTTTACTCAGACAAGTCTAGATCTACTAGACTTAATTGAGGTGACATGGAAGGCGGTTAAAACACATTTTAAACACAACACATTTAGCAGCTCCGTACAGTAATATTGCACAATACCTACCGACTTTTAAAATTTATTCCAGCTCTGAATTACTGTCATAAAATATATCCACCTGATCTCTTAAATCGGGGCCGGTGAAACAATGCGAAAAAAGGATTAATTTCGCACTGTTTGGATGATCCACTTCAAAACTTTTCGAGGAATACACCATCGAAGGAACATTTTGTTTTCCTAATTTCAGGAAATAAATTTCTTCGTCGACCTTTGTGCGTGTGTGTCGTGTATGAGGATATACAAGCATATCTGTTTACATGTATTTATAAATGCTCCAAAACTGTCGAAAATAAAACAATTTACATACTCCGAAAATTTCACCGAAAAAAGGCGATTAGGTCTTCAATGATAACTTCCTTCATTTTTAAGTTATTCAATCGCTCCAAAAACCATTTTGCAGAGAATTTTAAGGGCTACAGTACATGTAAAGTTTAACTTCCTTGCACCCTTTGTATTTGAGATTTTTAAGTTTAAAGGGCTCGGGGAAGGTGGTCCTCGCACTCAAATGCAAACTTATAACGGTGTTATCTCAATTAATTTTTATCCTAGAGAAATTAAAAAAAAATAAATAAAATTTCTATTTTTTACGTATCTTCTTTAGTTTTTGAATTATTGTGAACATTTTTTAAGACCTTTTTTTTTCAAATCTAGGCATTCCAAACCGATCAAACTTCTAAAACATGTTATTAGTACTTAAATAAAGTAAATTGTAAATGAATTACGTTCAATTTCAATTCTTGCGGTGAAGCCATTGGTTTTATTGGTGATTTTTTCTTCGAAAAAACGAGACAACCATTTTATTTTCATCATAACTCCGTTAGTTTTTATGGTAACGACTTTTACCAAAGCTCATTTTAAAGGTCTCCGTACTTTTAAAAATATGCGGGTGGCATCAACCCCCAGGGTAAAAGCACACATTGACACTATATAACTTTTGTTCCTTGTGCCCTTCCCTAATTACTGTCCAAATTTTACGTCAATCGGTTTTGTACGAAAGAATTCTGAGCGAAAAATCGTCAAACACTGGACTACTAGGAGGTGAAAGGGGTTGGCTTAAAATATATATCCGTAGTTAGAGCAAGATGCACATCCAGATATGTAAAATAACCAGAATTATTTAAAACATGTATTACAGATTTTGTCGCTAAAAATAATAATTTTCCTGTGTTAACGCTATATTTATAGAAATTCTAATAGGAACATAAATAACCCATTACAGATATTTCGAGCAAATCTCGTCTCTTTTTTGTTCCTTCTCTAGTTCAGCGAAGCATTTAGCCGTAGTTTGTAAACCGATTTAAATCGACTTTAATAGTTTTCTGTATTTCCTATTCAACTAAATGTAGGTGATGAATTGCACAGTTTACATTTATGAATATTTTTCTTAATCCATTTCACGCGTTGGAGTAAAAAATGGAAAATACTTGAAAATGTGTATTCAACGTTACTGTTTTGTATTGTATTGTTTAGTGAGGAAATAAAGAAATTGAAGAAAATATGCAAACTATGACATACTATTTTAAATTTAACATATCTGATGGAGAATTTAACGCTTTTATTTCGTATAAGAGATACTTCTACTGTGGACAATGGGTAGGTCGCTCTAAATATAAATTATACAGTGTTATTCAGATCTTATCTGAAAAATTGTATAGATTTTAGATACGGACAAATAAATTATGATGGACCAACACCGAACGTTACCTTGCAGTTTGAGAAAGATTTTATACATGCCGCTTAAGCCAATCTAGAGTGATGCTTGAACAAATATAAGAAAAATTTCAGACAAACAAACTATAAAAAATTAATACTATAGCGCCCACTCTTTATGGTTGATTGATTGATTTACGAGCGTGCGGTAGGCATCGCTGCCACGCCCAGGTATACAGCTGGGCCTGCTACGTCCACGCTGGGTTGGACTAAGGTCATGCTTGTTGCCAGCAGCGAGAGCCACATGGCGCATGGTAAAGGAATGTGGGATGGGAGGTGTAGGTGTTTGTGAGATGCGTTACCGCATTGTGTCGTGAGGGAGCGTTTAAGCTCCTTTTTTGTGTGTTTGGTTCTGGACTTCTGTCTATTCTTCTTGTGGTAGATTATATATCGTTGCGATTCCTTTGCGGTGTTCATTTGTTGAACTTGATGCTCTCAATTATTGTTCTCCACTGCAGGATGGTCTCCCTATTTTTAGTTTGTTGCTGATGTGTCCCGATGCGCTTTCTTCAGTAGATGTGTTGGGACCCTTCCTTAGGTATATCCCTAATACTTCAATGCGTATATTTCTATAGTGTTGATGTTTTGTGTCGCAGTTTTCATCTTGTTGTGTAGTTGGACGATGTCCCTTTCTGCTCTTCTCAAAAACTTCTTCTGTTGGCTTTTGTTGTTGCCGCGTTTTTTACTCCATATGTTGGCTATGTACATACATTTGGTAAGGTCCCATGATAGATTATTTTTCTCTATGAACGGTATGGTTACCCCTGTGACTCTGTATGCCGTTTTGATTCTCTCCTTTACTGTTTCTCTCCGTTCCAGTTGATTCGTCCAGTCTAGGTCCATCCTAGGTACTTCAATTTGTTCGGTGTTCTTAGGGAATATTCATATATTTTGTGTTCCTCTCCAACTCTCTTTTTTTAATGGATCTCACTCCATTATTAGGCTTTTCTTGAAGTTTCTCTTCAGTCCAGATGTGCCCCGATGCGGTTTCATGTTTTCTAGGCAATTGAGTATGTGTTTATCAAAAATTCATAAGGATGGCTTCCCCAGTGTCGTATATAAATGCTCAGGCTTATAAACTATGTAATGAGCTGAATTCGGCCTTACTACAACTTACGAAATTTAAATCTCCTTATAGCATAAAAGTTCCTTAGAACTCCTGACAAAAGTAGAAAAAAATATGGTACCCGCAAATGCCAAATTAGTTTTACTTGATGTAAAAAGTTTATTTACTTCTGTCTCTACGAAAGAACTTAGGATATATTGCAAGGTCTTGTCTCGAATAGTGAATTAAATCAATTTGAGCAAAAATATTTACAACCATTAAACAGCATCTGTATCAATCAAAATTATTTTAAATTTAATAATAAAATCTACACTCAAGTAAATGGTTTATCCATGGGTAGTCTATTAAGCTCATTGTTAACTGACATTTTCATCGCAATTTTCGAAACTAACCTTTTTAATGAAAAGGAAAATAACCTTTTAAAATACGTAAACTTTTGGGTAAGATATGTTCTGCTCGGTGTTCTGTATATGGACCGGTACAGATGGGCAATTATCTGTGATAGTCCATTCATTGTCTTACTTCTTTAAACAATTCAGTTTACGGTGGAAATAGAAAAGAACGATCTTTAAACTTTTTAAGGTCATTTGAAAGTCAACTTTCATTTTTTAAATCTATTTTTGACCCCGGATTCTAAAAGGGAGAAACATTTTGCATTAGAATTGTAAGGGGTCAAATTGACCCCAGGGGTCAAATATCTCTCGAAATTTTTAGGCTGCTATCTCGTCGGGATAGCGAGAAACGAAGAAAATAACCTCTATAATAGTTGTTGAGGTCATCGGAGGGCACCATCTGGGGAGGATTTGATTGAAGATCATTGTTTTGCAAAGTCATTTGAAGGTCAACTTTCGTTTTTCAAATGGGAACTCCCTAGTCGCCCAAGTCGATCACGAAATGACCGCGTTTTGACTTTAAAATGTCTGTAAGGTGATTTCGATCACCATTGCCTGCCTTCAGTCACCAAACCCTAGGATCATTTTACAACTCTAATGTAACGTTTTTCGCTCTTTCAGAATCCGGGGTGAAAAATGGTTCTCGTTTGAAAAATGAAAGTTGACCTTCAAATGACCTAGGAAAGTGGCCCTTCAAAGTCAAATCGCCAGGTGGTGAACTCGATGACCTCAAGAACTTTTATAGATATCATTTTCTTCATATATCGCTATCTTGACGAGATACCAGCTCGAGGGACATTTGACCTTTAGATGACCCCTAGGGACAATTTGACCTCTTACAACTCTAATGCAAAATGAACATTTGTCGAGATATTTGACCGTTCTGGGACTTTTTGTTCACCCCCTATGTCTATATTATACCCGAAGTTAAAACCTTCCGCTCTTTATTTCCGGTGTCAAAAATGGGGGTTTCCATTTGAAATTCTAAAGTTGACCTTCCAATAATAATCTTGAATCTTACGATCAAGGTCACTGTTTATAGCACTGTAACCTTTGTGGAGGTCATAGATACATGCATAAATACGGACATAGTGGCATACATGCAGACGTACCAACAGTGGCTTAACGCTGTTGTAGAATGCACGAAGGCTATATCTTAAAACCATGAGTTTTTAGACAGTGCCCATAGCGACGTTTGATCTTCTCATCAAAGACTACCAGAATCTAAAATTTCAAAGAATATGACAGAGAGCCATTTCCCATAAGGATTCTGTGGGGTCCTTTCGGCGCTGATGCCAGAAATTTGATCAGTTTTGCTCTAGAAGGTCTTTTGAGATAAAAATTTTCGAAGTCGATTTTTTGTAAATTTTCGACTTGGATCGATTATTCTCCGAGGTTCTATAACTTTCACATCTCATTTACATTAATAATTAATAAAAGAAATGTTACCTCATTTTTAATATTTTAGTAATTTTATTAATAATAATTTTTATTAAGCAATTAATAAGGCAAAATCACATTTTTTATAAATTTTTAAATATCATTTACAACCCGTTAAAAACGTTTAATCATAATTGGTCTTGGTTAAGCGTTATCCGGAGTTTTAGAGGTTTCACATCTAACGTGGTTCCACTAGATATCTATTTTATTAAATAACTGTAATAAATAAGTAAAAATAAACATACATTTGGCTTCACTGTGTTGCAAAACGGACTTGAATGAATGATTTTTTGTTCACTTTCTAGACATTGTTAAGTAATGATATAATTATTTTATTTCGTCAAATGAGCAAAATAACGAAATCTGGGTGACAGAAATTAAAAAACAATTAGCTATCATTCTTTTATTCGTTTTTTCAAATATATTTATATAATATGGGATAAATTAAACTTATCTTTACCTCCGAATGACAATTATCTACTGAATTTATATGCTAACTGGGATAAAAGTAACGTTAAGAGTGATTTTTTGTAGAAACCGAAGTCTCTTTTATTGTCCCAGGCAAACGATCTGGAACTGAAGTGGAAGTAGAGAGTAGAGCCCAGCTATACAATAACGCTTGCTTCGACCGAATTGTCATGGCTCGATTTTTTTTACCCGGACTTGAATGGCTTCTCAATCTCATGACCGTGAAGACACGTATTTTGTGGGATAACTTTTATTGCTTGTAGAGCATGGCAAATATTTCAGAATTTCCTGTTAATTGTGAATAAGAAACACAAAGATTTAAAGGCATCTAAACTGCTATAAACAATAATGTAGAAAAAAATTAGATATTGTTGTATTATACGATACTTGAATGGAATAATACACTGGAACCAATCGCATCAAATAACACTCGTTATTAGCTTTTATAAACAACAATATAAACTGGGGTTTACGCTATTTGTATTTGTTCAATCAGACGCGTTCATGCAATGCCAACTACGATCTACAAATAAGAGAAATAACTAATTATATAAACAAGCCAGACGATTCTGAAATAAACACGAAATCAAAAATATGTCCAGGATGAACTTATTGGTTTTCTTTCTGCACTGTTTGGCTTTATTTATATCTTTTCCAACTGGTAAAAACATCTAAGTTTGTGCAGGCGTGGATTCAGATATAGGAAAAATGTCTGAATTTTTATGCAATTTGTTTTGTCAAAAATCAATTTAAAGGAGCAAATATCTTTTTATAGACTTGCATCACTTATAGAATCACAAGTTCAACTAAAAAAAAAAAAATGAAACAACAGTTCTTAGGCTAAGATTGAATTATTTCTGCATAAGATATATATAGTATAATGATTGCTAATTGCTAATTACATTAAGAAAGTATAAATAAACTAAAAAAGGAACTATTCCAACTCCATTTGCATTTTGAATTCGGGATCGTAGAATATCAAGTCAATCAGTCAATAAATCAAAACAAATGGATTATAAATTGAAACTACAAACGATTATCCTTCACAGGCACCTGAACCGGAGTCACCTGATAGGCTGGACGGAAAGAGGGCGAGTTGAACTTGGAAAACAATAATAGTACAGATTTATTGCTTTCACTGGTGCGCAAATTAATAGAACAGTATAACTTTGAACATGTTCAAACGGAAACTGAAAACAATTTATTAGAAATAAAAAGATCTATAAATAATATTACTTGGATACCAAAAGTAGCAACATTATCAGCCAAAAAACCAAATTTAGGTAATTCAGCGAAGGGAGTGGCAATGCCAGGCCACTTAATTTGTTATTGTAAAATATTTTCAGTTTACTAAATAATTATGGTTGAAATTTTGAAGCTGTTTTTATCTAGAAATATATTTAAAAGCAAAAGGAGAGAAAAATGACAAATAGAATTGAAGAAACAGAAAAGAGTCTAAAAGTTTAAAATTGTGATTTTGGTAGAATTGAAGAGGAAAACTTTTGGCCACAGTTGTTGTCGGAAAATGAGCAACGCTTTGTATGATAGTTTATGCTTTGAGCTAAATGGTGCATTACGTTAATTAGAATGATGTTGTTTGTAAACAGACTATTAGCAAGTTTGAACTGATCTATCTGAGATGTAACTTTGATGTAATCTGTAAGCGGCGTTATGTCACGACAACGTGCATAGAGGTCTCTTGTAACGTAATGAATTTGTGACAAGGCGAAAAAATTGTGTTTTCCAAAACTTTTAATTTTTTTATTGTAGTGGCCGATGTGCTGCGCCACGCAGACGCCATATATGTAAGGGCCGGCCTCGAAATAGCTGTATGACGAAGCGTTCATCAGTATGCTATGCAGCATTAGTATTTTTATCAAAGGTTTTATCGATTTTTTCAAAACACAATAGTTAGCTAACACTAATTTACTGTCCAATTCTCAAAGCAATCGAATTTTTCTGTCTTGAGTTATCGTGCTTACAAGAAACTTGAGGAACCGACAGGTAGACAGACATTTTGGAAATTATTCAGAATTCGACGACTAACATGATGGTTTTGCTCAAAATGATATTTACTTTAGATTAAAAAATATAGGAAAGTTACTTTTGACTAAAAGGTAGAACTTTCAATTCAAAAGCCATTATTTCACCTTAACAAATACATCGACATAGGTTAGGTAAATTCAAATTAAAATACAAATTCTTTATTTGCCTTTTCAGTGTAATTACACAATCAGACATCGGTATAATATACAATGTTTAAAATAAAAATAAAAAAATTGGTACATACATACATTGAGATATTATATATAAAACATAAAATGTAGAAAACAGGTGCATAATTACAAACAAAAAATATATGTACGTGGTTACATATACAAAGATACACTGTCATAACAAATCATCAAAATTATAAAATGCATTTTCTGTAAGAATTCCTTTTATCTTTTGTTCTTTTATATATTGGTATTATTTTAGCAATTTTAAAGCAGTCTGGATATGTACCCTCTCTAAAGCATATGTTAAATAATTTTGTTAAGGGTATATTTAGAATATCCTTGACGTATTTAATTATTTTATAATTCATATATAAACAGCAAAAATAAAAAAACCGCTAGTAAATGGAAAATTATTATTAAGTTGCTGCGATATTTAAATTTTAAGCAGAGCGTTTTAAATCTTTGCAAGTATTACCATGAAATATTAATAGAGGAATTTTAATTATCCAGGCGCTAAGAAATTGTAAATAATGCATTTCATCCTTTTTAGTTTTCCAACTACACATTTTGTTTTTCACTAAAATTGTAGTTGCTCTATTTTGCGGTCTCTAAAGTTGTAAAAAGTTCCTCGTCTTATAAAACTATACCGAAACTTTCTTTGTAAGTTACTGAACTCGAAAATAAAAAGTTTATAATTAAAAGTAATGAAAATACGGCCTCTCAAAACTACCAACTATTGTTCCAAGTAACGAAACGAAGGGAACAGCATATTGTACAGAATTGTATATTAGTGTTTAGTTAGATTGTTAAGTGTTTTAACGTTAGTTATTTTAAAATTAAGTTCAGTCGATTTGTGGTCTAGTTTTCCTAGAAGTTTTAATAAACTTTAATTACACTGACTCATAATTGCGACAAATATTTCTTAATTAAAAATTGGATAGTAGGCATTGAACTTGTGTAGGATATTTTTAGATTCACCTAGAGTTGAGTCAAAAATAATTCCCTGAATTTCTTTAATAACTCATTGAAATTTTAAGACTAATAGACCAATTAAATTAGAAACGTTTTTTGCGTAGTTTCCTTTATGTCTTGACCATTTTTTTTTTTTCGTTCATTATACTCTTCGCAAAAACGAAGAGTATATTGTATTTGGTCGGCACATTTCTAAAATTGTAAATATCGCTCGTAGAGAAAAAATTTTCATATCACTGTGTTAGTGAATGAATTCTGAACAACTTTCAAAAGTCCGTCTGTCCGTTCGTCCGTCCGTCTGTCCGTCTGTCCGTCCGTCACGTTTCTTGTAAGCACGATAACTTAAGAAAGAAAAGTCCGATTGTATTGAAATTTGGAAAGTAAGTTAGTGTTAGTTAGAGGAAGAACCTTATTGTTTTTGGAGAAAATCGATCAGTAAATAAAAAAGTTATTAATTATTTAATTTAAAAAATATATATTTTCTTAATTTTTGTCGCTTGTACTTAAATAGAAATCTTGCGAAATGTTATTTCCATAATATATTTTTTTATGTTTATGAATTTTACTAATATATATTTCATAGAAATATATCTGATTGTCGAAAGATATATTATCACAGACAATCAATTTTCTTAGCAATATGTGATGGTGCAGCGGTTAAAGTTTTGTGTTGGGTTCGTTGGGGCAGCGGGACACGAAGAAGGTCCCGATTTTTGGTTTTTCGCTCTTATCTCGAAAACGGTTAGCCCTAATCAAAAAGTGGCTATATGCAAAAAATCTGAGTAAATTCTCTACAATACTGTTTCTAGTAATTTTTTTCGTATCTGTTATGGTTCAGTAATAGATTTTATATCTTTTGACTGTATCCTAACTTTATTATAAATTTATTATAAATTGAATAAAAATTTTAATAACCATCGTAAAAAAATTTCTTGTACAGATATCCGTTTCACAGCAGACTGAACTCAAATATCGAATAAAAAATGTCTTTGTGTCTGTAAGTGTGTGTGTGCGTGTATACTGTTTCTTGTAAACACGATAACTTCTGGTAGACTTAAAATATTTAATTACAATTTGGAACGAACATATGTAAAACAGCATATTACAATAATTCCTATTGAAATTGAGCCATATCTGTAATACATGGTGATAACCAGAGGCCTACACTATCCGTAAAATAGGTTTTATTTTAATTTCAGAGCAAAATATTACTAAGGTTTTTGATTAAGCATACAAAAATAAGAAGATGTATAAGATTTATAAACCGCAATATACCGCGTGTCTGTTAGGCAAACCAACTTTATTTAAATTAGATGATATATCAATGTTATCCTAAAATATGGAGCATGGTATTTTTAATAAGATTATTATGAAGTGAGTGTTTGTAGGCCTCTGGTTATCACCATGTATTACAGGTATGGCCCAATTTCAATAGAGAGTATTGTAATATGCTGTTTTACATATGTTCCAAATCGTAATTAAATATTTTAAGTCTAACACAAGTTATCGTGTTATCGAACTCAGCAAGAGACTGCATTCATCAAACGTTTTGACATGCCGAGCGACTTTCCCAAAAATAATTTGTACACTTTTTACTTAATTTATCCATTACTTTACGAGAGCACTGTCTGCGATATAAAAACAAAAAATCTCTTATAAATCAACATTTTCATATAATTCAATTTTGAATTAAGAAGTGATTTTTCACTGGTCTCCTAGAAAACTCAATCGTTTCAATATTCAACGTAGATCCGCTAGAAATTCAAATAAAAGATACAACCGTGATTTTTATATTAAATTTATAGTTCCATCTGAAATTCGTTTCGGTCTACCTTAATTCTCTCCAGCCGACCACATTACCTAGACAAAGAAACACATATTGTAAGTAAATAGAATCACTAACGGACCGTATCTTCGAGGCCAACGGAAATGGAAGAAGACCTGTCAAGTCATAATACGAATCTGGTTTTAAGGCGGCTTTCAAGAATTTATTAAATTTAAACAAACGCTTGACTTCTTGTAAATCGTAAAATGTGGTTAATCTCATTTCCGTTCACTTGGGATTTTCTTTTTTCTCTCGGATCTAATCAAGCGCATATCCTTTGCGACTTAAGTCACTAGTATATAATTAAAATTAGATAAACTTCTTACTACTTCCCTTGATGTAAGTGCTGATTGCATAATTAATTTAAATGAACCGAATAACTGTTACCACTTAAGGTTTTATAGAGGATGCTGAAAGAAAACTTGGTATCTCTAGATTATTATTATTAAGATTTGAAAAATGTATGATCTTCCTGTTAGATCAGTAATCTACTTCGAAATTACTTTACACGCATAATCTAACAGCGCCATTAGTAATACGAACTGATTTTTAAGCAATTTCGAAAAAATTTAAAAAGTAGTTCTCAATTCGAGAAGAGAAGAGTCTTATTCCTTATCGGTGATGCCATTAAGACGAGATAAGATAAAATAAGATAATTTATTGGTATCAAGTATAATCTGTATTTACATAAGTCAAAGGATACACAAAAATTTAGTTACATGGACATTTAAAATTCTTAAAAATATTTTAATAATATAAAAGGATGTAACATCAAAAAAAAAACAGATAATATATTTATATTTGCAAACAAATAAATTACAATACAAGTATTAAAACCGCTGCCCAAGGAATCACTACTTGCATATCCAGATTTACTACCCAAGTCACAACGAAAAAATTTTATATGTGGAAATAATTGTTTATGGAACTTTAATAATATAATATTTGAAATCGTCTGCCCCCAAAAACCCATAAAATGATATCCCACATCGGTAGTGGGGTGGGGGTAGTGATAGGGGGGTGGTAGTGGGGATGGATAAAGTAAAAATAACATTTTGAGACCTTTGGTTCTTGTACACACACTAGATCATAATTTTTTTTCACCAGTAATGGGGTTAATGCCAAAATTTTTTTGAGACATTAGCTTAGCAATGATTCAAGATGCACTAGAAATATTTATAGGAATTATTATTTGCTTGTCAACATACTTTTGTAATAAAAGAACTCGATTTTTTGTACAGTTTTATATGCAGCTTTTTAGGAAAAATAAATTTTGACCTCGAAAAAATTAGTACAAGCAAGGAATTTGGTGGAGATGTTTCATTTGCCATCCTAATGAATATACTAAAAGTTCCCTAAAATCGAAGCTGTGCTTCGCCCGCCATGTTGGAAAATGGCAGCTCAATTTCAGATTCTTGTATATAAATCCTTTACCATTGCAGTTAGGAAAAAAGTTTCAAATAAAAAATGTAGGCATTTTTTTTTTAGGTATATTACCATTACAGAAGAAAAATATACTGTGAACAATATGTCCCCCGTCTAGGAAGTAAATACAGTTGTCTATTTCTGGCGATTCCTCCATTTTAAAAGCTGGGACAAGTGATGATTTCTTGCCTTTCTTCATACCAACCTCATTGAAAAGAGAAGTAGGAGAAGGTGCGAGTTCATATTTGAAACGTTATTTTAGCTCCTTTGTTCCTTTAACTACACACACAATTTGGTTGAATAACTGTTGTGGGTTCACAGCAACAATATTTTCTCTCATTTTGGTTGATGAGTTCATTGACGATATAGCCTTTACTTTGCTATTTCTTCGAATTATGATCTCACAAAAATTGTTCCCAACCATTGATGACATTGAACGTAGGCCCTTCTGAAGTGCTTGATCGCAGTCTATAGTATGATCAGCTAACCCTGAAGATAAGCTAACTAAATTTTCACAACCCTGTTTAAAGGGATTATGCTGTTGCATTCAGTTTATAAAAGTTTGTTTATCGCGGGTGTCTCTAGCTTCTCGACTTTTTTCAACGTGTTGTTCTGAAGCGTAGGAAGAAATGCCAGAAAATTTTTGAAATTCCAAACAAACTTCAACCTCCAGTATATTTCATTAGACACTACCCTATAATGATATCAGTCCAGGTTCCACTCCAAAATCTCTCTGACCGTGTTACAGGGAAAAAGCCGTAAGCTCATAATTCAAAAACCGTTCGATTTATAGAAAAAATGTTAATACCAAAAATTGCTTGTTTTATTATTACCTACATTTCTTATTTGAAACTTTTTTCCAATCTGCAACAGTAATGGGTTTATATAAAAAAAACTGAAAATGGGCCGCCATTTTTCAATATGGCGGGCGTAGCACATCTTAGATTTTAGAGGACTTTTAGTATATTCAATAAGATGATAACTGCAACATCTCCACCGAATTTCGTGCTTGTTCTTTCAAGGTTCGCATACTTTTAGACTTATTTTTCTTGCACTATTAATCAATATTATTTCTGTTGTTACCAAGTAGGAAACTTCATCATTAAGAAGTTTTTAACACTCTCTATACAACAACAAAATTTCAGAGGATGACTTTTCTTGACCTCATTGCCTCCCTTACGCTGAAATGATAATGAACCACACCGGGTATATTGCAGGTACAACTTTTCTCCATCAGATCGGGATGCAAATTCTCGATGCCTGAAAATAAACCAGATGAACTGTGAATACCGACAAAGGGCAAATCCCCTCACTTCTACGTTTTCACTCCGTTTAAAGCCAGAATCAATTATCCACAATAAAAAACTACAGGCCTCTTTAAAATGAGGCAATTCAATTAAAACAAGATGAAATAAAATGAATAATGAAGCAATCAAGTATTAAACTCTACTTAAATTCTGTGAAGGGTTGTTTTAATTGTTTTTAGTGTTAAGTGGGCCATAAATTTGATTTGAAACTTTTGCATAACGAGGGTAAACCAACAGTCTCTATGCACGTGCTGCTCGGAACTTCCTACAGACCTGACCAGCGCTTATGTTACCCGCAAACGTGATATTAATGATAAACACAAATTTGTTACTCAAAAGGGGCCATGGGAGCATTCTTTTCAGCGTGTTTGACACCGTATACGTGCTCACATGTTAAGAGAAATATGTTTCCATGCATCACGAAAATATGGCGGGATATAAATTGTAGTTGGAAACTATCGTACCTTTCAACGATTTATAAGCTGTATGGTTTTAACGTTTATTAGAGCAAAACGCTCTACTTTAATTAAACTTTTCACATAATGATGTTATTAGGCCTGCCCGGAATAGGTTAGAAAAAATATGTTTTTCTACAACTGTCAAAAAAGGCTATGTTTGCGTCTAAAATGAGACATTTTTTCATTGACATTATTTTTTTTGCGTTACCATGACACCGTGCGCAAAATATTTTGCGCATTAGGGTGCAAAATATTTTGCACATTACATCCCGATTATTGCCTATTTTTTATAATTTTTAATGTATACACGAGAATTAAACAAACATCTAGTTCAAAAATATTTATTGTTCTATCAATTAAATCAACTGAAAGTAGAATTTTCTAAATTATTTTATTTTAAAAGCAGTATGATTTTTTTAACTAATGGTTTTAGTTTAATCAAATGAAAGTTGTAGAAAAAATATTGTTTGCATCTCGAGTGCAAAATTCTTTGGTCAACTCGAACGATTTTTTGACTCGGCTGCACCTCGTCAAAAAACTTTCGTCCTCGATCACCAAAGTAGTATTTTGCACCCTAGATACAAAAATAACTATTTTCTACGGCTATTAAAGAAACTGTACATTTTTCAATATCTTTGGTGCGTAAAACATATATGTTTATGGCAATAAAGAAAAAAAGTAAAAAGCGTTAAGAATTGAAAAACGTTTAAATTTTGGTATATGAGAAGATAGGATATTATACAGATTTGTATTCAAAAAATTTTTCAGCCATTTTGTGAGCCTTGTCTGGAACAATTGCATCCGCAAATCTAGTATTGTAATTATGAATATCTCAGCATGTCTGCAGAACAGTGATTTACTGTTATGTATTCCAAAAACTTTATAATATATATTTTATATCACTTAGAACTTGATTTGCTTTTTAAAAACTTTTATTTTAACTTTTACAAATTATTTATATGATTTTATATGGTTGAAAATATGTAGATATAATTAGTACAGAGATTAAATGAATACTGAACGCAAATGCGTCTGTTGGTCATATTTATAAGGTTTGATATCAACGTAGGCACAGCATTCTGGGAATTGTTGCCGTGCCAGCGTTTCACATGAGAAGTCTAGGAAGTTGTTATCGCTTAGGTGATAAATGTATCAAATTATATCACGTACCATGATAAGAATATAAAGTTACGTATTTAGATAAGATACTTAGATATTTGAATACATTGATGTGGTTTGTTTAGCATATAACAACTCCCTTTCTTTTTGAAAAGTCGGTGTTATTCAGCGACTTTTTGGGGAAAATCGGTCATTTCTTCCTCTTCTGTAGGTAGATGAGGTCTTCTTCTCAGGAGGGTGCCAATTCTTTTCAGCATCTCATTTGGGGTGGCGTCCTTGGATTCCTTACAACCACAGCATCTTTTCCTACATTTCCAGGCGATGAAGGCGGCTAGGAGACAGATGGACAGACCAATAACTGTATACATGCTTAAGGAAAAATGTTTAGTTATAAATGGTTCGTTTATTAGTTTGTCTAAGTCTCTAGAGTATTGCTCGAGTTTGTGGTTGGCTATGTCTAGATTTTCGACATTTAGATGATCGAACTGGAGAGGTTCCAACTTGGGTAGCTGGAGTTTTTCGGGAATGTCACTACAACAGTCATAGGGTATAACCACTGGATGTGAATTGTCCGTAATGTTGATGGTATTGCGGCTTTCTGCTTGCACTTTTGTTATACCGACAAACGCGTAACAGTCCGGGTGGAGTTTTAATATAGAGTTCTTATTAACACTGGTGATTTTTGTGTCCATTTTATTACAGTTTATGGTGATGTGAATGGGTTCCGAGACAATTATTAACCACACATTGCCTTGTAGTTTCTGAACGTTATAACCTTGTCCATAGACGAGGGAACTTACACAGTTTTCTGGGATTTTTCTGAAGTTTTTCAGTAGCTGGGCTTCGCATGCTGCACTGCTGTCGATCGGGTAGGCGTAGAGGTCTGAGCATAGTTTCTTATGGGAATCTAGTTGTTTGCATGTACTCAGGTCCTTGACGGGGATGTACATTAGTGAATCATCGTTACGCGCAATGAATTTTTGTGAGAATGACAAGACATGGTGAAGGCCAGTTCTGTTGTCTAGTATAGGGATAGGATACAAATGATACAGGGTATAGAGTTGTTGTTCTACTAGTGGTATTCTTAGAACGAAAACAAGATCGGATTTTGATTGAAAGGCTTCTAGTTCGATAATTTCTAGGTATTGGGGAATTTCTGAATATTTTACCGGTAGGGGTAGATTATTTTTTACTAAGTTTTGAGAGATTTCCTGAAGTGCGGTAATCAAACTTTCGGGTGAAATAATTGAAGAGTGTATTATTTTCAGACGAGCAAATGTGATCGCGTTCAAAATGTCATCAAGGTTGCTCTGGAGGTACAAGTAACTTTCAGTCAATTTTTCACATGTTTCGATAAATTTTAATTCGGCTTGAACCAGTGCAACTCTATCATTTACTTTATGCAGTCCGATTTGAATCTTTTTCATGTCCTCGTTAAACGTTACTATATTAATTTGCATATTTTGGATCGTTTCGTTAAAGGTTTTTACGACGGTAGAGGTAACGGATATTTGATTTTTCAGGAGGTTTTCTATTTGATGTTGATCTTTGTTTAATTTGTTAATACTGTCTGTGAAGAATTGTCCATCTTCAGCATCTAGATTGCCGGTAATTGCTTTAAATATACTACCTGCTCCATTTAATATACCGCGCTTGAATCGTTTGGTGTTAACAAAGATTTCTTCAAATTTTACCTTAAGGGAATTTGATACTTGGTTTAGGAGTGTTATGTGTGTTTTGACTTTGACTAGGAATTCTTTCGTTTCGCGTGTATCGGGGGTGAATATATTGACAATTGATTCTAAAATTTTGTTGTTGTTGATAAAGGCTTCTTCGAGGCTTGATAGATTTTTATGGACTAGCAGAGTCCATTTATTATTGGAAATAATTATCCTCGTTTCGTCGTGGTAATAGACTCCGACGGTGTTATTGATGGGTGTTATTTGGTACTGGGACATGGCTGCTCCGATCAGCAAGGTGAACCTGTAAGGCAATTTAGGCTTCAATATATGGTTTTAACCTGTCAAAGTTAGCTTTAGTTTTTTGTTTTGTTTTTTTGTTAAGGAGGGTGGCTGAGTTTTTGTGAAGTTCCAAAATCTCAAATGGCCCGTTATATTTATTACGTAACTTATCGGTGATTTGGGATTCTTTTAAATACACCTTTTGACCAATCTGATATTCGGGGGTTTCCTTTGAAACGTGGGCGTCGAACCGAACTTTCGCTTTTTGTTTTTGTGTTTCAGTTCTGGCGCGCGCGACTTTATAATAATAAGAGAGGCGATTATTTAAGTCTCTGACGTATTTCGTGACTAGTTCTTCCTGATTATATAGCGTTTCAGGTGGTCTGCTAGATGTGTGTCCGAACACTAACTCGTAGGGTGTAAATCCGTGAGTTTTATTAGTAGAGGTATTATAGCATATTATCGCGTAAGGTAATATGTTGAAGGGGTGTTCGTCAGGGTGTTCTGCCACGTGTGCTCGGATCATTTCCAACAAGGTAGCGTGGAACCTTTCTAAGGAACCATTAGATTGGGGGTGTCCGACACTAGACTGCGTTACTTTGATGTCATAGAGGAGACATAAATCTTTTAGGATGGCGTTATCGAATTCTCGGCCATAATCGCAATGGATTCGAAGGGGTGTTCCGAAGTGCTGGAAGTAAACGAGTAGAGTGTTTGCGATTGATTTTGCTGATTTATCTTTGATAGGATACGCTTGAGTGAATTTTGTAAGTTCGTCGCGTATAGTAAGTGCGTAATTTTTCGTTGGGACTTCTAGGACGTCTATGTTTATACGTTCGAAAGGGGATTTAGGCGTCTCCGTAATTACGAGAGGGTTATCTAAATTTTTGCGACAGATTTTTGTTTCTTGGCAGATTTTGCAGGTTTTTATGAAATTTTCGACGTCTTTTGTCAATCCTTTCCAATTGTATTTCTCTCGAATACGACGAATAGTCTCATTTATTCCGCGGTGGAGATGGGCTTTGCCAGTATGATGCTGGTCGATAATAATTGGGATTTCGTCGTCACTAGGTGTTCTAGTAACGTTTTGACATATTTTGAGTTTCACGTCTTTTTCCGATAAAAGAAATGACAAAATTTCAAGAATAGGGAGTTCGACATTGTTTTCGATACAATACGTTTTAGAGTCGTCAAACTCTTCACGACCTTTGTATAGGGAGATAAATAGATTTTGGATTACGGTTTCGGGGTCGTATGGTAGAGCCACGATAAAGTAATTTCTATGTCGCACCGACTTACTCGATAATTTATTTAATTCTAAATCTCGGAAGTCTGCGTTTTCTTCGAACAAATCTTCAAGGATTTTATAATGAAAATCTTTGAGATTGTTTTGTTGGAAAAAGGTCACTATATTTTTATTGGTTTTGTCCAGGAGTTGCCCGTTCGAAAATTCAATTTTAGAATAATCGATAAGTGACTTCGTTTTATACAATTTTACGAAAGTTTCGAATTCGTTCAGGACATCTTCTTGTTCGTTAGTTTCCGTCGTGTCGCTTGTCGTGTCCTGACTATCAGGATCGGGTTCTATTGGAGTTGAGGGACTTTGAATGGGGTACGTTACTAGTTTTGATTCTGCTTGAAAGTTAGAGGAATCTTGAATGTGATTTATCTTTATGCGGGAAAGAGCGTCTGCATTTTTATTAATGCGGCCGGGTTTATATTCGATTTCGTATTCGTATTCTTCAAGCTTCAGTCGCCAACGTGCTAGGCGGCTGCCGGGGTCTTTTATCGAGAAAAGCCACGTTAGAGGCCTATGGTCGGTTATTAGTTTAAATTTCCGACCAAATATGTATGGACGGAAGTGTTTCACGGCCCATACTATAGCTAAAAGTTCACGCTCTATGGTTGAGTATTTGGTTTCGGCTTTACAGAGGGTCCTTGAGGCGAAAGCTATTGGTAAGTCTTTGCCAATTGGGCCTTGTGAGAGCACGGCGCCGATGGCGAACGCGCTTGCATCAGTGGTGAGTAGAAACGTTTCGTCGAAGTTTGGGTAGATAAGTACTGGAGTCGAAGTGAGGGCTTGTTTCAATTCCTCGAAGGATTTGTGACATTCTGAGTCGAAAGCAAAAGGGACATCCTTTTGTAACAATTTGGTGAGGGGCTTGGATAGTTTCGCGAAATTACTTATAAATCTGCGATAATAACCTGCCAACCCGAGGAAGGATTTGATCTCCTTCTGGTTAGTAGGCTGGGGAAAGTTTTCGATGCACTGTATCTTATCGGGGTTTGGTTTTACTCCTTCCTTGGTTATGAGATGGCCTAGGTATGCGACTTCTTTACGAAGGAACTCGCATTTATCAGGTTGGATTTTTAAGTTGGCATTTCGAAGTCGTTTGAACACTTCTGTGAGGCGAGAAATGTGTTCGTGAACTGTCGGGGAATATATGATAATATCATCCATATATACCAGACATCTCTCGTTTTGAATGCCCATGAGGATGTTGTCCATAACCCTTTGGAAGGTGGAAGGGGCATTTTTAAGGCCGAAGGGCATACGAACGAATTCATAGTGCCCGTTGTCTACGCTAAATGCACTTTTCGGGATGTCTTTCGGGTCTATCTCGATCTGGTGGAACCCAGAGGCTAAGTCCAATGTTGTGAAGTACTGGCACTTGCCTAATTGATCCAGGAGATCTGAGATGTTGGGTAGAGGGTATTTATCTCCTACAGTTAACTCGTTGAGTTTTCTGTAGTCTACAACCACACGCCATTTCGGCTTACCCGAAGCATCAAGTTTCTTAGGGACAACCCACACTGGAGATGACCAGGGGGAGTTAGAGGGACGAATAATATTTTGTTCTAACATTTTGGATACCTGCGTTTTGACTTCTTCTTTGTGTATCTGAGGGTATCGGTACGATTTCGTGAATACCGGTTTCGCGTCATTGGTATCTATCGCGTGTTTAATTTCATTGGTGAAAGTTAGTTGGTCACCTTCAAGATAAAAAATGTCCGCGTATTCTAGGCAAAGTTGGGTTATTAGTTCATTTTCTTCCATGTTTAGGTGGTCTAGACGGAGTTGGTTTTTTATTTCATAATGTCTGTCTACACAAGTTTGGGAGGTTTCTTCGTCCATATAATTCAGTGAGAAATTTTGGATCGGTTCTAGTTTTAAATTTGAAAAATTAACGGTTTTGGGTACCGCGTTTACGTTTAATATAGAGGTAATAAATTCACCTTTATCGTCTATCTGAACTATCGCGTTAGGGAGTCTTACCTTGTCTACTTCGGTAGCTAGCAGTATAGCTTCCGTACTGGTCAAGTGACATTTAAGTTTGGTAATTTGTTCTATACGTGGTTCAACTGAAATTATATTTGATATATTACGAGTGGTATCACGATTATCTGGGTTTGGGTAATTTTGTACGTTTGGCAAACCCTGGTCTGTGACTTTGTGGATCGGGATTGTTTTGAAATTTGTTACAAGTTTTTTGTTTTTTATATCCACTATACAATTGTAGTGTTCTAAGAAATCAGACCCTAGGAGTCCATCGAATTCTATGTCAAGATCACATACATAAATTTTGAATGGTTCATTGTTGTCAAACGGGATAAAGACGGCTTCGTTAATATTTATTTTTTGGTCAGTTATGCCTTGGATCGTAATGTTTTCCGGACATCTCCTACTATAATTTTCACAAATTTTGGGTTTGAATATGGATAGTCCTGCGCCCGTGTCGATTAATAATCTATGCGTGTTAGTAATGTCATAGATATAATACAAATTTTTGGATTTGACAGACAATAAGGGGCTTATAGGAACTGTTGTTCCGGGAAGTTGAGATTTGGGTTGAAATTGTCCAAGTTCATTTTGCCAAATTGGGTTTGCAATACTGTCATCTCGGGGTCTCCTGTTTTGTGATAAGGCGGGTCCGACTGGGCATGTGGGCCTGATCGAAAATCCCGATTATATACAGGTGTTGTATCGAAAGTCGATTCGTCCGTGTAATAATTTTCGGAGGGACTATTAGCAGTATAATAGTCTTCGTTGCTGTTGTCGTATTCCGAAGTATTAGCTGTATAATAGTTCGGACTTGTGTAGGGGTTATTATCAGTATAATATCCCTCGTTAATATTTTCGTAAGGGTTATCGTGAACGTAATAACTTTGATTTTGTTGCTCTAGATTTTCGGGTTCAGTATTTTGATTGAGGTGAAGCGTTTTTCTATTTGAATTTGGTCTATAATAATTAGGGTTAGGTTGAATCGCAGGTGGTCTTGCATTATTGAAATTTGGGTTTGGTGCAATGACCGGTGGTCTTTGTTGTTGAAAGTTTTGTGAGCTTCCGGGGTTTTGGTTATAGTAGTTAGGTCTTGGTTGTTGGAAATTTTGTGAATTTCCAGGATTTTGATTATAGAAGTTAGGTCTAGGATAAATTTGGGGAGTACCAAAATTTGGGGGTCGAGAACTTTGTTGTCTCTGACGACATTCATTAGCGACGTGTCCCGTACGTTTGCAAAATGAACAATGTCTTGCGGGTAAGGGGAAGTTTTGGTTACGCGTGGGAGTGATTGCACTATTGTTGCGATTGGTTTTTTGTGTTTCAAAGTAATTGAGTTGGAGTTCTTTTCGAACTCTCGTTATTGCTTTTAGCATATTCTCAGGGTCGCTTGCCCTAACAACATGCGCAAGTTTGGGTTCTAGTCCCGTGAGTAGGGTGTTCAAAACCATGCCCTCAGTTAATTGCGTTTGGGCTTGTTTTTGTGCCGCTGTTAACCGCTGTTTATGAACAGAAGCATGCATTTTTGCTTCGTGGGTTTGTAAGCGCGCAATAAACGTGAGCGGAGATTCACCGGGAAGTTGTCGCATTCTTTGCAAGTCTTGTATTAAGGAGGTTAGGTCTCTACTATCACCGAAATGATTCTCTAAAAGAGTTTTAATTTCTTCCCAATGAGTGGGATTTCTAGAGTTCACTAGTTCAGCTGCACGGCCTTTTAATTTGTTTTTTATGTGAACAGTTAAGAGTACCACCTGATTGCCAATTGACATGCCAAAAGCAGTTCTACATGAATTTAAAAATGTGTTTAAATTTATCTGATTACCGTCATATTCAGGAATAATTGAAAATATTTCGCTCAATTTATACGGTTCAACAGCGTCTGGTTGAGGTTGAGGTTGAGGTTGTGGCTCGTGCTGTTGTTGGTTTTGTTGTTGTTGGTGAGCCATATTTCGAGTAGTTACTGGCATAAACTAATTTGAATTTGAAACTTAGATTTATTTTACTTATAATAGCAATGGACAACAGAACTGTTCTTTTCCACGGACAATACGCAAGAAATGATGCGATTATTATTTTAATTAAATTTGCACTTAAACGGGATGATTCAGTAAGTACTTACACGTAAATCTTCATTTGTAGGTTCTTTCTTGATTTAGGGATTGGAATCCGCCGCCCGTCGTCAAAGGTCTCCTTGTTCCGGCGATCCTTTCCTGAAGTTAGGCCCTTTTTGGGGTGTTCCTTGTTCTTCTGGGAGGTTTTCGTTGGTTAGGCTCTTCTTCCAGGCGTTATTACCAATCCTACCGACTGCGCCACTTTTATATCACTTAGAACTTGATTTGCTTTTTAAAAACTTTTATTTTAACTTTTACAAATTATTTATATGATTTTATATGGTTGAAAATATGTAGATATAATTAGTACAGAGATTAAATGAATACTGAACGCAAATGCGTCTGTTGGTCATATTTATAAGGTTTGATATCAACGTAGGCACAGCATTCTGGGAATTGTTGCCGTGCCAGCGTTTCACATGAGAAGTCTAGGAAGTTGTTATCGCTTAGGTGATAAATGTATCAAATTATATCACGTACCATGATAAGAATATAAAGTTACGTATTTAGATAAGATACTTAGATATTTGAATACATTGATGTGGTTTGTTTAGCATATAACATATATATATGCCGAAGGAAGTGGCATTATTTTAAATTTAATAAAAAGTGGTTTCCAGCGACCTCTGAGTCCTACACTAGCTAATATTCTTATTTCATACTTTTGGAGTCTAACATTTTTTATAGATTGTGTTGAATTACCCCATAATGTTACGCCATAAGTTAAATGTGAGTGAAATGATGAGAAGTATGCAGTATAAGAAATTTCAGGGCTTAATATCTTTTCTAGTTAAATTATTTATATGCGCGGACCAATTTAGCCCACTATCGAGAGTGATCCCCAAAAGTTTAACATTATTTATGTTATTATCATTATTTTTATTATTATTATTGTCTGAACTAGAGAAAAAAACCTCTGTGTCTTATCTCGATTTAATTTCAAGTAGTTAGCAGTAAACCATCTTTCAGTTTTATTTTCATTTATTTTCATCATCTGGTTAAGGTTAATTGTATTTGGGACAGTATGAAGCAAAGTTGTATCACTTGCAAATAAGACAGATTTTTCCGGTATTAGATAATATCAAATATCATTTATGTATACAATAAAGATCAGGAGCCCCAGTATCGAACCTTGGGGTACACCATTTTTTATAGTTCGATTTCTTTTCGCCAATAATAACAAATTGCTGTCTGTTTTTTTAAATAAGACTGCATAAGACAAAGAATTATTCCTCTAATACCATAACGCACCAATTTATCCGGTAACAAGGTGTGGCTGACATAGTCGACTGCCTTGCTGAAGTCACAAAGTGTAATAACACTCTGTTTACCCTCCTCAAGGCCCTCCACTGCCTCAGCCACCATCTTAGTCACAGCCGGGACCGTTATATTTTTTACATGGATGAATAAAGCATAGAATTCCCCACATTTTTTTATCATACACTTTATTTTTTTTTATCGGTCATTTCTCAAAAACCGTTTGAAATAAAGATAAAGTGTGTAATATTAAAATGTGAGGAATTGTATGCTTTATTCATCCATGTATAAGAATTATAATCATTCCATTTAAGAAAATTGAGAAAAATAATAATTTATCAAGAAATGTAAACAAATATTTTGGACACCCAGTATAATAATAATTTATTTCCAAAATGTTTTTCAGTAAATGTATAATTATCAAATAACGTCCTACATTTTTAGAAAAAAACAATTCATAAATCGCGGAGATATGGCAGTCAAAATATGTTTGTAAATTAACAAAAAACATAGGAAAAAAAATCATAACTTGGCAACGCTACATCCGATTGGCAAAACATGTTAGGGTGTAATACAGGACCCTTGGAGGCTTAACTAGCGCCAAAAACAATACAGGGTGTTCCATCTTAAAAAATTATACATTCTTGTGTAACTCGTTTTCGTGACACCTTGTGTAATTGAAAATATTTTTACACTGTAGTAGACATGAAACATTAAATGTTTTGTTAAGAATTTTTTTTTTTAAAGTTACCTGTTTTTGCACAATTTTCCGAGGAAGCACTAACTGGACACCCTGTATGGATAGTATGTGCAGTATTTAGAAAAGCGAATTATTAGGCACAGATAATTTTTCTGCGACGTCTTACTATTACATTTACCTTCACATTTACATGACTTCCTGAATTTCAAATGACAAAATTAAGTTAATCCTATGCATAATTTCATACGATGATATCTTGGTCGGTAGCAGAGAGCATTTTGCAATTATAATAATTATATCTTCTAGGGAACAACCCTTAAATACAATGTCATTTGTGCAGGGAAGTTCTAAAACTTGCTTCGTGAGAGGAGACATAAATTTCTCGTAGACATCCTTGCTTATCTGTCAAGTGCTCCTCATTGACGCAGTCCTGATTCAGTAGCGGAAACCGGGGATTCGAGAGGGACTGCAATTTGGCCTAGATTGGTTGCACGATAGCACCTGTAGGCGTCAAAAATATAGGGAAGTGTTTGATAATATTGTTAATTAACTTTATCAAAATTCTGAAATTACACATGTCCTAATTAACCTATTTCACGTTAGAAAATTTGGTAAAAAAATGTCATAGCGAAAACTAAATTGGTTTCACTAAAAGTATGTTGACCAACTCGTCCAATTCCTCAATTTTGTTATAAAAAAACATACCTATAATATAATAATTGTATAATTCCTTTCAGGATCATTATTGTTAAATTACTTATAGTTCACTACACATTTAGACTGCAAATAAAAAAGCTACAAAAACTGCCATAAAAATATCAAAGTCGGGGCTATTACAAGCTGACAACTACTTACTCTGTTTTGCTTATTACTAGAGTCAATGAAGCCTAAAAATCGTCAAAACCTATTAATTCTCAGCAACCGGTCCGATTTTGATCATTTTTTTTTAATGTATGTTTTTTAATATTATTCAAAATCAGAAACATCCCATTTATACTTTTAAACAATAATAATAATATTTACAAAAAAATATATTTAAAAAATTTTTTTTCGCGATATTTATAAAACATTGAGTTGATTTTAATGGTAGTTTAAGTTCAAAAATGTTTCTCACAGTCGGGGTTGATAATTATTTATATTGTTTATACAATAATAACAACTTTTACAGGATAAATCTATTTTTTTTCCCGATATTCATGAAAAAGTTTATTTAGTCCAATGTTTGAAGGTTTTTCGCTCAGAATTATTTCGGATAAAACCGATTGACGTGAAATTTGAAAAGTAAGGAACAAAAATTATATAGTGCTGATGTGTGCTTTTACCCTGGGGGTGGATGCCACCCCTCCTCGTGGGTGGAAATTATTATGTTCAAAGTAACTGCAGAAATCGATAGAGGAATGAATTCTAAGCAATAAAAAAAAAATTAAAAAACAGGAACATACACTTAATATTAAACTAGCCAAGTCAAACTATTATAATAAAAAAATAAATAACTCATCCAATAAGGCCAAGGAGACTTGGAACATAATAAATTTTAAATTGGGAAGGAAAAATTGTGAAAAATTGTGACATGAAACCTATAGTTCTTAATTACAATGGTCTGAGCAGAATGCTATTAACCACTTTGGACAGAATTTGGCTCTACCTTGTACAATGATGCCAAACGAGAATAACTCGAACCTGTATATAGGTACCATCACCGAATCTGATGTTATTGATGCTCTACTTCAAATAAAAAATAAAAAATCATCAGGGACTGATGAACTATCATTGGTCACTATCTCTTATATTTTAGATTTAATTATGCAACCTCTGCTGTACTTATTAAATCAATCACTACACCAAAGATGTTTTCCGGATGTATTTAAAACCGCCTTAGTCCTACCAGTACATAAGAAGGGTGACTTAAACAATGTTGATAACTATAGACAAATTTCAATTCTTAATGCTCTATCAAAACTGTTTGAAAAAGTTGTCTGTCAGTGCCTCTCTATATATTTGGAGAACAATTCATTATTGACCAACTTTCAGCATGGTTTTAGAAAGAACAGATCTGTTGAGTCAGCTACTTGTGAATTACTGAATTTCGTTTACATAGAGCTTGATAGGGGTAGATATGTTGCCTCATTACTTTTTGATCTGTCTAAGGCATTTGAATCCGTATTCCCAAATTTTTTAATAACGAAACTCAGTAGTTACAACTTACCAGGCAATTTAATTAGTTGGATCCAATCGTATCTTGAGAGGCGAAATATGGTAATTAACAATAATGGTACCAAGTCAGCTGCGCACGATGTAAAACTCGGTGTTCCACAGGGATCTGTACTAGGCCCATTATTGTTTTTGTTATTTATTAACGACCTTCCTATCCATATCCCTGGGGGCTTAGTTACAATGTTCGCAGATGATACAACTATAACTGTATCAGCAGAAACACCACAAGAGCTAGAAAATCTGATTCAAAGTGCTATATGTGATTTAAGCATATGGTGCGAGAGGAACAGACTTGTTTTGAATAAAACCAAAACCAAATGTATAAATTTTTTTTATAAGAAGGGGCATTCCTGCTGATATGGAATTTTCAGATTCAGTAATGTTCCTAGGTACTTGCATTGATAATAGACTTACCTGGGACGCTCATGTGGACGGTGTTTGTAAAAAACTAAACAAGTCGTATTATGCGATCTTACAAATGAAAGATATCCTAACTGTTTCAGGACTTCTAAGCTTATATTATGCCATGGCATACTTACATATTTGTCTCAATATAATAAATTGGGGATGTGCTAGAGATTTTAACAGAATTTTTGTAGCCCAAAAGAAACTTTTAAGGCTAATTTTTAATATGAGGAGCATTGAAAGTTGTAGGCAGGTTTTTATAAATAATAAAATTCTCACTGCCCCTTCAATATACATATACAAATGCGTAACATTTGTTAAAAGGCAGTATCATCTATTCACCAATAATTCCTGTTTTCATGAACACAACACGAGGCACGGTGAGCTATTGAATATTCCTCGTCATAATACTACAACATACAAACATTCAGCAAATTATAACTGCATCAAATTATACAATAAATTGCCTACTAATTTGAAAAATGTTGCAAGTTTAGATATGTTTAAAAAATATATAAAAGTCATGTTGGTTAATGGATGTATTTATAGCACCAAGGAATTTTTATCTGCATCTCTTGATTACCAAAAATATATTATTTTATTTTATTTTAATGTTTATTTTGTTATATACACTATTTGGCATTTTTATTTTGTATACTTTAAATCGTAATTTTATGTTGTTTGTTCTAGTTATATTTGTCTTATTGTGTTTCGTATGTGACTGTTAATATTGTTGTATTTTTATATTATATCTGATATTTCAGATAATTTCTTGACATATCCTATATCATGTACATGATCATTTGGATGAAATAAAATTATTATTATTATTATTATTATTAATAAATGCTGTATGAAATTTTTTCGACGAGTCAATACTTTTTGAGTTATTCTTGATTGGAAATGTTGATTTTTCATCTAAAAAAATGTATATTTTAGAACGATTTTTCAGTAATAACTCGAACACGCTTTACCAAAAAATTATTATAAGCAAAAATGAAGCCTATAAAATAACAAATCGATTGGTTTTTCTTATTTCTGTAGATACAATACGAACCGAGTTATGGCTCGTTGAAGGTGACTTTTTGTTCGCCGAAAACTGAGTTCGATCCTTTCAACGTTAAATAACGGAACAACGGAAAATTTTTGGAGGAAAACATATAAAACATTTTTAAAATTACTTGAAAAGACCTTTAAAATGAAATTTGGTAAATGTCGTTAGCATGAAAACTATGATGATGTTATGATGAAAATAAAATGGTTGTCTCTTTTTTTGGATAAAAAATCACCAATGAAACCAATGAAACCAATGGCTTCACCGCAATTTTTAAGCTATTCAATCGCTCCAAAAATTATTTTACAGGGAATTTTAATGGCTACAAGGCATGTAAAGTTGAACTTCCTCGAACCTTTTGTTTTTGCGATTTTTGAGTTTAAAGGGCTCGGAGAAGGTGGTCATCGTATTCAAATGCAAACTTATAACAGTAATATCTCAATTTTTATCCTAGAGAAAAAAAAAATTCCGTAAAAAATACCTAAATTTTTCTACTGTAGCATTTTTTACGTATCTTCTTTAGTTTTGGAATTATTGTGAAAAAACGAACATTTTTTAAGAAATTTCAAAAATCATTTCAAATTTGAATCAAACCTTTTTTCAAATCTAAACGTCCCAAACCGGTCAAAGTTCTAGAACATATTGCCGGTATTTAAATAAAGCAAATTGTAAATGGATTACGTTCAATTTCAATTTTGGCGGTGAAGCAGTTTAGTTTCATTGCTGATTTTTTCTCCGGAAATACGAGACAAGCATTTTATTTTCATTATAACTCCGTTAGTTTTTATGCTAACGGCTTTTAAGAAAAGCACATTTCAATGGCCCTTTCAAGTACTTTTAAAAATGTCTTATAAAGTTGTCCTCCAAAAATTTTCCGTTTTTCCGTTCCTAACGCTGAAAGGTTCGAATTCAGCTTTCGGCCAACGAAAAGTCACTTTCAACGAGCCATAACTCGATTCATGTTCCATCTACAGAAATTAAAAAAAAAAACCAATCGATTTGTTATTTTGTTATAAGCTTTATTTTTGCTTATAATAATTTTTTTGATAAAACGTAAGGTTTTCGAGTTATTCGTGAAAAATCATTCTAAAACATGCATTTTCTAGATGAAAAATCAACATTTTCAATTGCGGATGGTTATTTTGAATGTAATAATTATTATTATTTTGAATGTAATAATTTCCACCCCCCGAGAAGGGGTGGATCCACCCCCAGGGTATTTGTGCCACTGATTTTGAATAGTATTAAAAAACACATATTTCAAAAAATCGCTCGCTGTTGCTGAGAATTAAGAAGTGAAAACCTTCATTGACTCAACTATATGTCTATAAGGAATATATTTATGCATTTGTGGACGCATTGCCCGTCCCTCGCGATAGTGACAGAGAAATTCAAAGTACGGATATCTTTGTCTGTTACCCTAGGTTTAAACACCGACAATAGAGGTCGTGCCGTTATATTTAGGTTTCAAGATGACCAAATGTGAAATCAAAATTATGCAAAGTTCGAATATTAAAACATATATGTTTTTAATATTTTTAATAACTAGAGGTGATGTTAATAAATAAAAATATATGCATATCGGGTGTGCTGAGCATTTGTGTGAGTTTGACTAGAACTGCAGTTATCGCGCTTAAAAATGCGGTCAGTATTTTTCAAATTACTCCGGTAATTTGGAGTCAAATGAAAAGAAAACAAGAAACGTTTTCAAGATAAAAAAGTACCAAACATTTTTTTTCTAGTTCTAGAATAAAAAATTATAAATACGGTATATATAAATATTATAAATATGCTATTTTTGGGAAAATGCCTTTTTGTAAAAAGTTAATTAGATTTTCGTTTAGAGACATCCTAACGAGACGAAATGAGAAGCAAATTTGAAATATTTATATCTGCTTCAATTAAGATCATTTTTAAAATTTTTATAATGCTTACTTTCAAGATACTTGCAAAAATTGAGAATTTGGTAAAATCCGAAGAAGTGATCTTGAAATACATGTAACAAGAAAATTAAACAGTAAAAAAAATCCGCCAGATTGTTTAGATGTAATAGTATACTTAAAAAAACTACAATAACTTTTTTGTATACGATTTAACAAATTTTTACAGTAATTAGAAAAATTTGGTTTCTCTTCCATAATTTTGACCAGACTCAAAGATGTTCAGTCCCAGGTAATTTCATAAGCTATGTAAGTTGCATATTTGACACTTTTTGACAAAATTTGTGGTTTTCCAAATATTTTCATGAAACTATTTCTTAACCCCTGACCTCTACCCCAAAAGTTAGCCGGTGGTCGATTTTTTTGGAAAACAGAAATTATGGATTTAGCCCTTTTTTTGTCATTTTGAATTTGAGCACTCAGTTTGTAAATTTTAGTGAACATTAAAATGGCTGCATAGAATTGTCTGCCATGTTGTTTTTGAAAAAAGGACGTCATCCTAATGAACATTTTCCATCAAGTTTGGTTATGGAGTTCGCTAATTTTATTTGGCCCTTTTTTTTAACGCTACAGATCTGCGGTGTCTTCAATTTATTTTTTCGCTATGTCAAATACGTATAGAAAGTTCTACCGAGCATTTCAATCGGCAGCTCGGTAAAAAATTTGCCCTCTGCCCTACCCCATGACCAAATAAAAAAGTGTTTATTTTGCCAATCCTTTCAGGTTACCAAGCGGAAGGCTGTAGCTCACTACCTTACCAAATGAATGCCAGCTCCTGGAATAAACTTGCAGTAAGATAATAATAGTTAACACTAGTTGCCTCGCTCTTTGTAATATACGTGCGCACAGAGTGGAGCGGAACTTATGTCTAGTATGAGTCAGAAACCGTTTTTAACCCTTAGAGATAATCTGAGAACTTTAATTTGATGATTCCACGCGTTACAGATTTTTGTTTTAAAAAATCATTTATGGGCGAGCGTAGATGCGTCTTCACTGTGTAAGTATCTCGATACTCCAAGTGAAGCAACGTGCAGCGCGGTTAGTACTTAGATGGGTGACCCGTTTAGGCAAACATAGCGATCTCGTCCCACCTTCTAGCGGCTTGTATATCAGTGTATACGCGGAAGCTATGTAATTTCAGACGAGGATTACGTAGTAGATATACCATCCTTCGGAGGGGATGTAAAGCAGGCTGTCCCTTGTCTATTAAATGTTAGGCAAGTAAAAGATCGCTACTCTTCTTAAGGGAAGAGGTTCGGCAAAATTTGCAGGTTGGCTGGCGTCGGTGATAGACCCTGGTAGCGGAAATAGGCCGACGTTAAATAAGTAGTAGTTAAAAAAAATTATTTTACATGTATGTTGTATGAATCCTTAACTTGTAATCTGACAAAGGAAATTAATATTTATTTTTTATATTCGAATCCGTGTACTATCATGCCAGTCTTAAATAGAAACTTTGACCAAGTTTTCAAGTCCTGTGTGTTGAGCAATCTTGCAAGAAGTAACAAAAATATTAAGGCGGTAATAATTAAATAAAATTTTGCACTTATAATAATAATAATTTTAATCAGCATCGAAGAGACACTACTAAAAAAACATTTCCTCTAAAAATGTGTTCATCAACAAATATCAACTTCCTAAAACTAAATATTCGAATGGCTCACAGAACTCTACTTCTGTTTCAGCGAATGCAGTCGTTATCAATAGATCTGGTGAAGCCGCTGTTACAAACCCAAGTGATTGCGCGCCAGTATCACGTTTGGAGGTTGTTTTTATTTCAATTTTGTTTTGCATAGCGCTATCATCAGTACAGATGTTATCGCTGTAATTTTATTCGAAATGTTGGAAACACTTTTATCGATAACGATATTATCTTTTATTGAGACATTTCGGTGCTTTTCCAATTCGAAATTCAAATGTCGGAACTAGTAACGCTAGTTCCTGATAAGTGAATAACGTTCTTTAGTCGCTTAACTAGTCATTGATTTAATCGATACAATTGTACATGAGGATGTGGTTTAAATTAAAAAATATTTTCTATTATTTTATAATCTAGTCGATAATATATTAAATTACTACTTAGTAGTTCTCCAAGGAAATTGCTTGTAAAATATGAAAATAGTTGTATAATATAATATTTAAAAGGTCCTTAAAGTGAATCCTTAGAGAATTTTAAGAGCCCTCCTGACCAGTGTTAATCACTATATGAAACAAATACCATTCTAGTTATAATGTCTTCTTATTTACAATAGATGTTTTGTGGTACATGCATTGTTGTAGGTGGTCTGTCTTTGTTATATGGTATGCCTAACAGAATCATGCCATCCTTCGCGTGGCCTGTTAGGCGCTTGGCCTCGTCAAAGCGTTTCTAGGTGGTGTTTTCCATTCTAGGTTTTGTTGTTTGGCATGATTTGAGTTTTCTGATTTGAAATGTTTACATTTTTAGAGTTTTATATGTAAAAGAGTGCCCTCTGTCTTATTCTATAACTGAAACAGTTTTCTAAAAAATCGTATTTAAAGTTTCACGTGCAATTAAATAAATTAAATTAAATTTTCTATTAGCAATCTAGTATATTAGTTGAATATCATAGTAAGGCTATATAAGCCTTTCATGCATTTCTGAATACATTTTTGTACACTTCTTCGCCTTCGCACGCCTCTGAAATCATTATTAAGGTATTAAGATTTTTTTTTTTTTAATAAAAAGAATATACTACTTTTTTACTTACTCCAGCATCCAGAGGTGAAAAAGATGCAAAATCGAAAATTTTCTTGCGAGTGACTTTTGTACTAAAATGTATCTTCTTTAGCTACTACTACTATATGGTGCCGATACTTGCTCTTACTATCAAGGGATGGAAACCACCATAGATAAAATGTAATAATATTTGAAGAAGCATCACTGATTTATTTTTGATAGTATACATATTCCTTTGAGGTACCTAGCTAATTACGAATCTGAAGTCAAAATTAAAAAAAAAAACAAAATAACGGCTCCAGTATGGAAGATTATTTACTTAAGTGAGCAAAAAAAAATTAATATTTAGGAGAGATTTTTTTTTAATTACTGGCTAATTACAGTACCAAATCGCAAAATTTTTATTTAAAAAATGTGAAGACACTGTTTCAGTCGCATTTTTTTTTGTTTGTTTTTATGCTACAGAATGCGGTTAGAAAAGAGGTTTTAGACGTAACTCTGGCAGATCCATTTATAACTGACTCCATAAAAAACTGGCATGTTACAGATGAGCCCTCAATGTCGGACCATAAGCATATTCGGTTCGACTTGGAAACATCTGTAACAAGCGTCGAGGAGTGTAGAATACCTAGACTGACTGACTGGAGTGTTTACCAAGAGCTCTTAAAGTCAGAAGTTGAAGGTGTCGCACACTCCATTGACACAATAGAGGATTTAGATACCGTGCGTGTAATTTCCCATTAGGCATGTACATTCACGTAGCGCGAGAAATATGACAACACCGGCAGCCGTAAATTCGTCCGTCGATGGAGCATCCAGCTCTGTTATTTCATTTCAGCCAGCTGGCACACGCGATGTTGTAATTCTTACTCCCCATGCCTAGCCCGCGACTACACACACGGTATAACCTCATACCAATTACAAAACCTCATGACCCTGTGTTATGAAAAAAGTTGCCCTGTGAAACAAAAGGCGGTCCAAAGGGACGTGCCTTGGTGGAATAGGGATCTCAGCCGTCTTAAGGCTGAGACCAGAAAAATTTTCAATAGAGTAAAAAACTCTGGAAACTGGGAGGACTATAGAAAAGCCCTCACGGAGTACAACAAAGAATTGAGAAGGTCTAAAAGAAGATCATGGAGACGGTTCTGTGAGAGGATAGATGAATTAGACCCAGCAGTCCATCTTCAAAAAGTGCTTGCAAAAGACCACTCAAATGGAATAGGGCTACTCAAAAAGCCCGACGGTCAACATGTAGAGAGTCAGCAGGAAAACATAAGAGTACTTCTAAGTACTCACTTCCCTGGCTCCCATGTAATCGAAGGTGAACTTCCACAGGCCTGCCTGGAAGAGAATGCACACCTTCCTACCAGGGAAGGAAAAAGGCTGGTGGGAAAGATATTCACCCCAAGCAGGATTAAATGGGCTCTATCGATCTTCAAGCCCTTTAAATCACCAGGCAGGTATGGTATTTTTCCTACCCTGCTTCAACATGGAATTGAGGAACTTATCCCATGCCTAAGAAGCATATTCATAGCAAGCTACACTCTTGGGTATATTCCCCAAGCTTGGAGGGAAGTTAAGGTGGCGTTTATCCACCAGACAAGCCCAAATCTTATCGCCCCATCAGCCTAACCTCTTTTCTCCTTAAAACAATGGAGAAAATACTAGATCAACAGATCAGAAGCGAAATCATTACAGTGAAACTGCTTCACTCGAAACAATTTGCCTATCAACCTGGCAAATCAACAATAAATGCTCTACATGGCCTGGTTAAAGGCATCGAAAAGACATTTACAGCAAAGGAACTGGCTCTGTGTACTTTCATAGATATAGAGGGTGCCTTTGATAACACCTCCTATGAATCCATACAAAGAGCCGCGGAAAAAAGGGGAATACAGTCCCCAACAATCAAATGGATACAATCCATGCTAAGAAGCAGAATAATTACCACAGATGTGGGGAGCGAGTAGGCCAACGTAACTGCAGTTAGGGGCTGTCCACAAGGTGGAGTCTTATCGCCCTTGCTGTGGTCAATGGTGGTCGACGATCTCCTCCATAAGCTGAGTAATTATGGCTTCAACGTTCAGGGCTATGATGATGACCTGAATGACGTAAATGCTACTTCGTTTTATAAATGTTCCTATGCCATCTTTAAACTTTCATATCTCCGAAACTATGAATTCTACAGAAATTGAGAGAAAAAAATCATTCTCAGTTTATCAGCTTTCTTTTTAATTTCTTTAATTTTTTCGTCCAAACTAACATTTATAGAGATATTAGGAAAAAAGCAAAAATTTTACGTTTTTTCGAAAATTCCTTTAGCTTAAATTGCAAACTTTTTAAAGTGAGTGCTTTAGACGGGCAATTTTTTTGTCATTTACGTTATACTGTATATTAACGAAGAAGAACAGTATTCAGATTTTATTTTTAATTACTGGCTAATTACAAAAAACAAAGTAGCGACATTATTGTTTAAAAAAATGTGAAAATGCGCATTGTTTCAGTTCAGTTTTATCTTTTTTTTTTATACTACAGAAAGAAAAAAACATTTGGAAGCTTAGTTAATAATCTTTAATTTTGATTCTTAGCATTCTTGAAGTAGATGCTATAATTTCTCAAAACTGACATGTCTACAATCAGTTATATTACAGTATTCAGTAAACATAATTATTAATATCGAATCTATTATTGAATTTGAGAGGTCATTTATATATATTAAAAATACTGTGAGTCCCAAAACTGAACCTTGTGGAACTTCAAATTCAATACTGAGTAGATCAGAGTTCATTCTATTCTATTATAGAAGAGGTAGTGACTTCTCTCTAATATTAATAGGGCACATTCAAAAGCCTTTGACAAGTTCAGAAATACAGAACATATGAATTTTCTCTCTTCAAATGCTTTCTTTGTACTAGTTAGTTTCTCAATCGCCATTGTTATAGTACGTTTACTTCTAAAGCCAAATTAGGTGATATTAAGGAGATAAAAATAGTGCTCTTATTAAATAAGATATTTACATGGTCACCAATACCACAGAGCGATCTTCCGCGTCTTTTGGAAAATATATCTGTTCAACAGCGACAAATAACGTACCTAATATATGCATGGTGATGCTTCACTGCACTTCATTGTTGATCTTAGGGAAAAATTGAATACTACTTTTGCGCGACGTTGCGTAGGTTTTGATGCATTCGGTATACGCTCTTTAATCTTTTTACCATCATTTAAATATACCCTGTGTTTTTATTTCTTATTACTTGCTATTATTTTAAAATGAATTAACGTGTTCTTTCCAGATCAAATTTAATTTGATATATATTTTAAGCATATATAACCTCATGTAATATATGTAACAAGATTAGTATAGAATAAAGAACTGTACAACCGTGTCTAATGACCTGCGTGGGATTTACACTGGACGAGAAATTTATTTTAAGCGAAAGCTGATCTATTTTAGTTCCAATAAAACATTTACACCCACAAAAATTACAAGGGAGTGCTTGTTAGAGCATATAGTGTAAAATATGCAGTCTATGTATAAAAATATAACAAAGAATTTTCAGCAAAATGAAAAATTTGCTCTCTTAAATCCATTTACAATTAACAAGGTGCTTATTAATTGTTTTATGTATGTACGCAAAACTTTTCTAATTCGTAGTTCTTATTGTTTACGTTCAAGTACACTTAATGCTAAAATGTGTTTAAATAGCATTAAAGGAAACAATTATATCGAGGTAAACAGGAGTAAACAGGATATGGCCTTCCGTCTACCAATTGCTTCATTATGATACAGATTTTCTATGTAATTACATAATTGGAAAAAAGAATGTCACCTTTTGTTATTGTCAAGATAAGGAACAACTATTAATTTGTTGTTTACACCTTTATAATCATTTAAAGAGATTTCTCTTGGTTTAATCAGCTTTTGTTTTACACTGCACCAAAAAATTTGATATTTTCCATTTGTTTTTAAAAGTTTGTGCTGCAGTTATGTTATAAGAAAGTACTATTTAAAAATGATAAATGACAGAGGTTCACCCAGTGAGTAGAGGCAATTGTGTTGCAAGAACTCATAAAACGATATCCCACATCGGTAGTGGGGTGTTGGGGGTGATAGAGGGGTGGTAGTGGGGATGAAGTAAAAAAATATTTTGAGATTTTTTGTTCTTGTACAAACACTAAATCAAAATTTTTTTTCATCCTTACCCCATTTTACCCCAACTTTAGTTGAACTTTCTACCTAAGTCGAATTTTTAATTTGGCTTTGACCTAGGTCAATTTTGGGAGGTTCCACAACACTCCCCTCCTTTGGTGAATCTTGTATACCAATCAATTGCCTAACATTTGCATGTGTCTATTTGATGTTCTGACTTATATTTCAGATTTACCCCCCAACCCTTCAACGGAGTAATATGAAAATATAATCTAGTTCCAGATGATTTCAAATCAATACCTTAAGCGGTTCCAGAGTAATCGTGCGCACAAGAAAAGTTACAGACAGACCGACAGACAGAATTTTTTTTTTTTTCGATAAAATTTAAAATCTCTACGTTTCATGACATTCTAAGCCTACTTGAACAATAAAAATTTTCACTATTTTTTTTGTCGTTGCTATACTTCCACTGGATGTGGAAGTAATGACGACTTGTGCCTATAACAAAGTTCCGAACATGGACTTTTTAAGATGCAGTCGTTAAAAGATACTAATGGCAATACGTTGAATCAGAAGCAACGAAATTTTTAGTAAATGAAAGAAATTACAAAAGGTAATCTAAATATCTTCCGGAAATATGCTACAGGGCTTCGCATAAAAGATAAAGAACATGCAATTCCTAGTTGTTGGTGGTTTTCATCAACACTTTATTGGATTCCAAATTTACTCTTCGTAATTTGGAGAATATTATTTATAAACCTTTAATTTCAGCGCTACTCAAGAGAAAAAATCAAGAAAAATTAAATCGGTAGATCTGGCGGGACCACCAGTTGGAGCGTGGTTGCCTCTTCTTACCCTCCATCTGGGAAAAAATATCATTAAGATATTTTACATCAATCGCAAAATGTGGAGTTGATTAGAAATAAATTTTAAGTTTGGGCAAAAATTAATTTCCGTCTGTCTGTCTGTCTGTAACTTTTCTTGTGTTTACGATTTCTGTGGAACTGTTTATGATATTGACTTGAAATTCGGTACACCTGTGTATTATGGCACGATCTGGAACTAGATTCTATTTTGATCTTATTCCGTTGATGAGTTCGGGGGGGGGGGTTAAAGTGGGGAGGTAAATAGTTACAGCAAGCAAATAAGAGTCCATAACATTTGGATTTAGAGTATGTACGAGAAGCCGAGATCTCAAACCACCCCTATACCATCCACTCCTTTATTAAATGAGGACAAAATTATAAAATTGTTATTTAGTATATATGTCATTGTATGTGCAAGATCCAGAGACCTCAAAAAATTTTCGGCATCAGCCACCTCCGATGTGGCTTATCGTTTTATAGGTTTTTGGGATAGACGATTTCAAATATTATATTATTAAAGCTCTATCAACAATTATCTCCACGTAGTGGACTGCAAATATAGTACTAAAATTGGTTGTAACAGACTTTAATAGAAAATATAGATACGGAAGTAATGATTCCTTAGACTGAAGTTTTTATATAGTCTAGCATATTCACCTATATCTTGAATGATGTTCGCTGTTAGATTTTATATTTTATATAATTTATTATTTTTTACCGTTTTGAAAACAATAAAAGTTAATAAAGTTAATAAAGTTCTTCCCGCATAAGAGTTGTATATTGGGTATGTGTCATAGACTTTTATACCCTTTGTATAGTTGTTAGTTTCATTATAGAACCGCACACTGTTTTTCCACTTTACTTGAATCTGTCTGTGTAAGTTACATTTTAAACAGAGCTCGGGAATTTTATCTCTGTGGCGTCAAAATCAGGGTTGGCTCTAGATTAGCGCGGAAAGATTTTTATGCAAGTATGACACAGTGTATTTTATCTTGTACTTTTTTTAGGGTATTCCGTAATATAAAAAGTTAATATGGTCAGTTTATAGACGCTCTTTGTCACTATTAGTAGAGCCACTAGCACTGATGCTTTTGAGATGCTTTTGTAAAGAAATTTGTCTATTAAAATTTGTTTTAGATGTCCAAGAAATTGCAGTTCTCGAATCCACAAGTATACTACAGCCTGAGAAGCACGAGATATTTTTGTATACCGTCGACTCTGTATAATTTTACGCTAGGTTTGTAGATACATACATATGGCTAGATTTGTACTGCGGATTGCGAAACTGCGATCTCGGATTTTGTACCCTTTCCTTTTATTAAATGTTGTTGTGAATGCCACAATGTAGGTATAGTAAAAGGGATTTTGTCAAAGCAATGTTTCACAATTTCGACGGCGTCACCTAATTAAAGGAAATAATAAAACTGCATTAGTAAGAAACATATAAAAGTAGCGCCGTGCACTGGAATCTAATGTTGACACTCGGTCAGGATCAAATGCCTTGAATACTGCAATTGTAAAACTATCAACTACGTCTTTAGGTAATTGCCAGTACGTTTCACAAATGTAGTAGATTTTCGATAAAAGTAGGTTACGTATTAACATTTTAAAATGAAATAAAATTCACTTTAACACGTTGTGTACATTTGTGAAGCACACGGTAGATGGCAGTTTTATGACATTAATCTTTAACTTTGTTTGTTATGTAAATAATATAATATTACATAAAAATGGTTTATTTTAGTGGAAAAAAAAAGTTTTATGTTGCCAGCAGCTTATTGGTTTTTATATTTAATTATCATGAAAATAAACATAATAGATATGCCACACATATTAAACAGAATATGAAAGTATATGAGTTTGATTCTAAATTGTTTCTTTATTTGCATGCTTTTTTAAGAACCATTTCGTCGTTTTTCTGAATGTTTCAGTGGGCGTTTGTATTATAATATTATGTCTATATGAGAGCCATCTCTGGCGCCGAGATAAAATTCCCGAACTCTAATTATAAGCAATCCAATTTTGTTTTAAATTATATTAAAAAAAAATAGTAGTAGTTCCTGGGTATAATAGTTAACTTACATGTACATTTGTTGTTCTTTTATTACATCGTCAGAGTTTATGTATATATTGTCAGTTTATCATCTTGTAAACATCATTTACCCTTTGTAGGTGTTTTATGCAGTTTTCTACCAAAGGAGGAGATCGTTTTTAGCCCAATAATTAACACTTTGTACCAACAACGACTATAAACGTTATCGTTTGTGGAGTACGTTTTTATGAAATATTTATTCTAAATGATATTGTATCCGATATTCTAATAATACGTCACTAATTTCTGTACATGTGATATCTAGTAGCGTGAATTTTAGATATCCCATACATATTTAATTCCATATTCTTAAACACGTGTTCTGTATACTTTTATTTTATTTAATGTTGTTTTATGTGCCTGGCCATAGGAAAAACATAGAATAGAATAGAATTTTATTCATACTATACGTATTATTTTATATATAATGTTTGCATACGTCAGATCAAAAACTAACTACTTATCTGGCTGCTGGTTTCCGGGTCTTCTTCCGTGTATTTCTTTTCTTCTTTTTCTTCTTCTGTTCTGGTTGTATCTTGTCTCTTTATTGCATTGTCTATGTCCTTCGGTTTGTATCCATTTTTCTGTAGTGATGTTTTTAAGGTCCGATATTCTTCTTGCAGATGTTCTGACTCGCAAATTTGCTTTGCTCTATGTATTAGTGTGTCAAAAACAGGCCGTCGTTAACACACTAATACATAGAGCAAAGCAAATTTGCGAGTCAGAACATCTGCAAGAAGAATTTCGTCGGACCTTAAAAACATCACTACAGAACAATGGATACAAACCGAAGGACATCGACAATGCAATAAAGGGACAAGATACAACCAGAACAGAAGAAGAAAAAGAAATACACGGCAACAGCTTACCTACCGTATATACAAGGTTGTACGGACAGAATCGGAAGAGTTTTGGAAAAAAAGAACGTCAAAGTAATATATAATGCAAAACAGACGGTGGCACAACATTTTCCCAAATACCAAGGTCCAGAAGAACTAGAAACACCAGGAGTATATAGCATCCCATGTTCCTGCGGACAAGTTTACATCGGAGAGACCAAACGACGTATAAACACCAGACTCAGAGAACACATTAGAAATACAAAGAAGGGAAATTCTACAAAATCAGCAGTTGCCGAACATTCAGAAGAAACCGGCCATTTGATAAAATTCGACAAAACAAAGAAATTAGCCAACACCAAGAATTATTAGCCGAGAAGATACAGAGAAGCCATTGAAATAAATAAACATCCGAATAACTATAACCGTGACACCGGACTACAACTACCAATAATGTGGAAGTCAATGTTCCTCATATGAGCAATGATCCGCAACACGCCTCCTGATAACCTGTATAAATAGAGGAGCTCAGTCCAGCAGAGCTCACTTCGCTTCAGAAGAAGACCACGACAAGATGGTCGAAACGTCAAGCACTCAACCAAGTCTACGCGGAAGAAGACCCGGAAACCAGCAGCCAGATCACCAGCTCCGCGATAGCCTTAGCACCAAGATAACTAACTACTTAATTTAAGAACAATTATAAAAAAACAGAGTCACGATAACACAATATAGAATAAGTAGTAGTCATAAAAACTAGTACATCAAGGAGAGGGAAAAACGTAAAATATAAAATTGTTAGAAACACAAAAAAAAACAGTTAATGCAAAAATGCTAAAATGTAGCGTTAAATATGGATATAATTAGACAGACGGTAAATTAGGCAAGAGCCAAAATAGTCAAAGTATTCGTCATATGAGTAGAAGGCATTCTGTAAAAGGATATTTTTTTATTTTCGGCTTAAACGTGTTTACACTCTATCAAGATTTTGTAAAACTTTAAGTAACACATTAAAAAATTTTATTGATAGATATAGGTAGGGATTTTGAGATTTACTTATTCTATATTTGGGCAATCTTAAATTTGTTTATGTCCTCCTGCTTGGTAATTTTGTTCCTTTTTAATTTTTTAATATAACACAAACATTCATATATATAACATGACGGCGGTGTTAGTAAATGGAGACTTTTAAAAAGGAGTTTACAGTGGTCATCATATTTAGCTAAAGTCATTATTCTTATAACTTTTTTTTTTGCGATTTTGCTCGAATGGCATGATGACCTCCCATACTATAACTTTACACGTCATTATGCTGTGAAAACTGGGAAAAATAGGCTACTCTCAACAGCGTTACCACATTTGGTTCCATAGTGAACGTGCGCACAAAAAGAAAGTTACAGACCGACAGACAGAGAGACCGACAGACAGACAGACAGACAGACAGACAGAAATTTTTTTTTTCGCTCAAACTTAAAATCTCGACGTTTCATGACATGCTAAGCTTATTTGAACAATAAAATTTTTTTTGTCGTTACTATACTTCCACTGGATGTGGAAGTAATAATTCAACATCTTGTAAAATGTGAGTGAGGCTGCAAAATTATGTAGAATCGCTCCACCAAGTTTTGTCAGGTAATTCTAGAACACCCTGTATATACAAAAATTTGTGAAGATCGGCAATGTTATTCCGCTCGGTACAAATGCATCTAAAATGACCAAATGATTTCTGCGTGATAAGTTAGTTAACATTATAAATAGCGGTGATAACTCTCCTTGGTATGCCCAGCTGTTTCAGCATTTGAAAACAAGAGCTTCCTGCTGTATTTAAGCTCACACTAAATTTCCTCTTGGATATTTTAACTGTCATGAGAGTTCACTTGCGCCATTACGGGTGAGCTCGTAACGCCAAAATAAAACAACAACCATTTGAGTCCTGTAAATTGTATAAAAACATTCTTTTGTATTTTTTTTCTATTCTTGTGCGAATAAATGAAAGTAATCTATTTTTTTATAAGAACAACCTGCATCATTACTGCAGATTTCTTGTAGCGTATATATAGGGGTGGAAACGTGGAGTTAAAATGAGTAGAAAAAGTGGGTTTTCTTTCATCATTCAACCTCCTTCTCCTAAAGATCTTTTTTCTTACCAACTTTACTCTGAATACAAACAAGATTGTGGAATAAAACAGGGATTTAGCTAGTAGTGCTGTGCTGCTCAGGCATATCATATTTCTTTAAATACACATATTTTAATTTATTGCAAAAGTTTACTTGTTACGAACTAGACACAAAGAATGTAACGTTGGTTGGACAAGGACGTGAGATAACAGAAAGTCCTTACAAAAGTAATATATGGAACGTAAACAATAGGCCATATTTTACTACCAACTGTTTGACTGCCGTTATGCTTCTTGTTGGTTTTCTGTTCCAAATATGTGCAGTGTCTTTACGTTGGGATATCCTATTTGTATGTCAAATCTCTGGTTTCTTTTATTTTAAAAAGATGTTGTTGAATAATAAAAATATTTGTAAGACGATGTATTTATTTAACAGAATAAATAAATATCTAATATTTACACATTGTCATAATCCATAGAGAAGACAAAATAGGAAACCTACATAAAAGTAATTTACTATTATTATCAACTTCATAAAAGCAACAAAAATCACATACATAAAAATCTGCAAAGGTTACTTTGGTAATCCAAGTTTTTTCTTTTAGAATGTTCTGTATATTTTTATGCATATATTTAATACATAATTTATTTGTGAAACAACGAATTTTGCCCGGGTGCCACTTATTTTTCCAAAGGGCATAGGATAAGCATGTGTTAGGTGCCCCCGCACCAATCGGGTCAAAAGTTGATAGTAGTGTTAGATGAAATTTCCCAAAATATTATTTTTGGAAAACCATTTTTACGGGAGTTATGGGGGTAAAAAGAAAAATGGAAAAAATTTTTTTTCTCGAGAACGGATAAACCGATTTTTATGAAAAAAATATATGTTATGGCTTTTGATGGTGCAAATGTGGGAAAAAATTATTGAGTCCATTTGTCGAAAAAAAGTGGTGAAAAAATTTTTTCAAAATAAAAAAAATTTTTTTTTAGGGGATGTTCTAGAGGCACACCCACCATTTTCTTCCAAATAAATGCTTATATGCCCCTTTAAAACACATCCAATTTTCAAAGCGATCGGAAGGGTACAACATACTCACAATTGATAATCATTGGCAGACTGCGGGCTGCGCGTAGTCTATGTAATGAAGCATTATAAGACGACTTTTTTGTAAATATTTCGTGCAAAGACGAGATTACCTTCCCCCCCTTGTTTTTGAGGGTGCTGAACACGATGCAAGTGGTGGGAGAAGTTTTTGCCGCAACCTCCTGCAACTTTTTTGAAAAATTTTTTCAAAATAAAGTTTGTTTTTATGGGATGTTCTCGAAGAATGAAGACTAAGAGAAGTCTCATCTATATAGAGTAACCTGATTCGTGAGAGGCAAGAGGACTCATGCAAAAAAGTCAACCCGAATTGTGAGAGGCAACGGGACTCATAATAACCAAGCACCTCGACCAATGAGAGGCAACGGAACTTACAATAAACAAGCGCCCCGACTAGTTAGAGGCAAGGAGACTCACGATAAATAAACACCCTGACTCGTGAGAGGCAAGGGGACTCACAATAAACAGGCACCTTCACTAGTGAAAGGCACTATAACTTCCTCGTAGTGGACTTTGAAAACTAGTTCTTCCGTAGGCTGGCTACAGATGTCATCATTGCAAAATCTTCAGATTTTCAAACTAGATTTTGTTTGACCCCCACAGTTGACGTCCGAGAATTTTTGCACCACACTTCTTGAAGTTTGATACTGATTTAAATGGTAGGGTTGTAATGGCCGCCAGTGACCGTGGTAGTAAGATGTAGTAATGAACCGCTAGTCTATGTAATAAAGGCAGAAATAGTGTAAATATTTCTTGCAAAGAGAAGATTACCTTCCTCCGTCCGTTTTCGAGGGTGTTGAACACGATGCAAGTGATGGGAGAAGTTTTTGACCGCCGCAACCTCCTAAAACGGCCACCCCACTTATGGATCCCTTTATGTTTTCTATACGAGTCTGGAGAGTGATTTATCATCGCGAAATAACATGGAAGATGGTTATAGAGTAAGTTGAGTCCAGACAGCAGGCCTAGGGGGTTAATTAAACCCTTCCGATGAGTGGAAAATCATTTTTTATCAAATAATTAGGGTTCAAATGCGTTTCCCTCGTTTTTGGGGTCGCTGATCATGGGAAAAATATTCATTTTTAGCGCCAACCCCTCTTCATCTCTCAAACGGTGGGTGAGGGGTGATTTCTGCCCGTTTGAGGGGGTTGGAGCTAAAAATGAATATTTTTCCCGTGATCAGCGACCCCGAAAATGAGGTATATGCATTTGAACCGAATCATTTGAAAAGAAAAAAAAATTACAGCCCCCTAGGCCTGCTGTCTGGACTCCACTTACTCTATAACCCCCTTCCATATTATTTCAAGTATAACCCGTCGATAAATCACTCCCCAAACCCGTTTATATATGAAAACATATAGGGATTCATTTCAGGGGGTTGTGGAGGTCAAAAACTTCTTCCACCACTTGCATCGTGTTCAGCACCCTCGAAAACGAGGGGGGAAGGTAATCTCGTCTTTGCACGAAATATTTACAAAAAAGTCGTCTTATAATGCTTCATTACATAGACTACGCCCGCAGTCTGCCAATGATTATCAATTTTGAGTATGTTGTACCCTTCCGATCGTTTCGAAAATTGGATATGGTTTAAAGGGGCATATAAGTATTTATTTGGAAGAAAATGGTGGGTGTGCCTCTAGAACATCCTCTAAAAAAATGTTTTTTTTTATTTTGAAAACATTTTTTCACCACTTTTTTTCGACAAATGGACTCAATAATTTTTTTCCCACAATTGCACCGTCAAAGGCCATAACATATATTTTTTTCATGAAAATCGGTTTATCCGTTCTCGAGAAAAAAATATTTTTTTCCATTTTTCTTTTTACCCCCATAACTCCCGTAAAAATGGTTTTCCAAAAATAATATTTTGGGAAATTTCATCTAACTCTACTATCAACTTGTGCTAAAAATTTCGACCCGATTGGTGCGGGGGCACCTAACACATGCTTATCCTGCTATGCCCTTTTTCAATTTCGTTTTTTATTGTTTGAAAATGCTTTATCTTATCTTTTGTCAGGTTCATATTAAAACCTTTTAAAGTTCACCTCCTGATACTGTATGAAACTATATTACATACTTCTGACATATTATATGAGCACAAAATATTTGCCGTATGCATATATATATTTGTTTGTTTATAAACATATTATTGCATTGTATATATGGCTTTGTATGGCCGACAGCAAGTATAATACGAGGTTCCGCCACTGCCGCAAGGTCTCATTATAGCGATAATTCTGTTGATTATGCTGCCTAAGCTCGAACTAAATATATACTCTCAAAGGAATTTCAATGAGGATTATATTATATTTCTTAAAGTAGATATTATTTTAATACATTATAATTTGCGAGTAGGGTTTTTGCAATATTTGTTCTTTTGATGAGCACACTTCATTATAATGTGTACTATTAAGAGTCGTTTATCTTTTAATATTTTTATAAAGAAGTGAAAATGTGATATTTAAAATAATAACAGTAATAATAAAAGTAATTAGATGGAAACGTTATAACCTACTCTTCGACGTTTGATTGAAGTTTTTGTATAGTTGCAGAATATTACATTGGATACTTTATAAGTTTGTTTTTTATATAAAATTGTTGTATTTGATTGCTTAGTCATATCTTGATTGATGAAATGTTCGTCAGTATACTGTACGATATGTTATATTTGATTTTGTAGGATGTTATCAAAGGTTACAAAAAACATGACGGACAGATAGACCAACATTTGACAGTTGTTCGGAATTTAATGGCCAACTCGACGATACAATTTTTTTCTACGAGCGATATTCACGCTTTCAAAAATGTATCGATCAAATAACAATAATAATAATAATAATAGTAGTAGTTTATTACAAAAGGACATACATACATTATTACTCATACAGTAATGTAAATAAACTAAAATACAAGGAGGTCATGAGATGGTTTAAAATCATCTGACCGTGAACAAGTGAAACATGAGGGGTCTACAGACGGTCCAGCCAACCATCCTTCTTGGTACACTTTGAAAATTGCCATAACAACTCTCGTAAAAGTGAACTGGTCTGCTGAAATTCCAGGTCTTCAAAGCGTACCGACAATCGAGTAGACCACTTCAATCCAGCAGACCAGCTCACTTTTACGAGTTCGCATGGCAATCTTCAAAGTGTACCGAGAAGGTCGGTTGGTCCGCTCCCTGCCGCTGGGTCGTGTGTAGATCCCTATATAAATGTATATATAACAAACACAATTATAAAACTATAACTATAAAACTATAAAAATACAAAAAATATAAAAATACACACGATCCAGCGGCGGGGAGCCAGCCATGTCGGCATGCTTTGAACTCATTCGTAAAAGTGGACTGGTCCGCTGGAATTCCAATTATCTTCAAAGCGTACCGACAATGTCGGGTCCCTGCCGCTGGATCGTGTGTAGACCCATTAAGAAATACATCTACATGAGATAATAAATAATGTCAAAGGTGGGTATAATATATCATTTTCTATAACCGAAAATTAAAATAAAAGAAACGAGATAAATCTATTAAAAACAAACACTTTGACTGTAAAATACTGAGATTTGTTTATTTTAAATCTTATAACCCTCATCAATTATATCAGAGTTTGGTTCTTTAAGTCAATTTGAGCACTATTTTTTTTCTGTCTGCCATTAAGTATTATTTTTTTAGCTCTAGTTTAAAGCGTCTTTTTTTAGAGACTTAATATCCTCTGGGAGTGCATTAAAACATCTTGGACCAAGGTAAATCCAACTGCGTTGTGCTGCTGTTGTATTCATTTTTGGCACATGCATGATTATTTTGACAGTTTGTCTGGTTGTATAAGTGGAAGTTAGTAGGTATTATGGTATTTTTCAGATAAGATTCTAGGACGCATTTAAAAAAACATAATAAATTTCTTTTATAATGTTTCTAAAATGCCCATATTGCCGTTTAGAGCTCCCCTCATACAATTATTCCGTAGTTAAAGTGTGATTCTACAAGGGCAATGCATACCGATCTAAGTTGAGATATAGGTAAGTATTTTTTAAGTTGTTTAAATCTAAATAATATGCATCTAATTCGTTATTGATTTGATCATCTCATCTTAAGTGTGGACCCAGGATTACTGGATGTATGTCTGCGTTTTTCCGAATGTGTAACCCCCTTCCGGACAGCCTTGGCTTTGGATTTGGGGGTTGTCTACTATCTGTGGTGTGTTTATGTTTATGTTTATGTTTACTCTAAGGTATTTTATATTATTATTTGCTACTCGAATATGCTGCGAATTCCCAATTTTGAGCGAATTGAACTTGGGTAATCAATTTGAATACATTGCAAAAGAAAGATATTGAGTTTTTTTTAATATTTATGGTGAGTAATTTTCTATCGAACCAGTTCTTAAATAAAATTAAGTCCTTTTCAACTTTATCTTTTAGTGCTTTCCAGGAAGTATCTTTGTACAAATCAAAGGACACTCAAAATTGTTTTTCATCCAATGAGGGAAATGTAGTTAAAATTTAGCATCTTTACAGATTCATCATGTAAAGATGCTAAATTTTATTATTTTTTTTTTGTTCGGTAACAAAATTCTGATGCAGATTCTACATGCAAAAATATATAAAAAAAGTTTGGTTTAAAATAGTTGTTGCAGGGTCATTTTGTTATCCGATTTCAATTAATTTCAATAATTTCTTCCATTTTTAAGATTTTTCAGGGATTAAGACTCTTTTTTTGTGCACGTGAACTATTTTTACTTTCACATCCAGTGGTAGTAGGGCAAAAAAAAATTTTGAAAATTTTTATTATTGAAAAAGGCTTAGAATGTCATGAAACGTCGAGGTTTTAAGTTTGAGCAAAAAAAATGTCTGTTTGTCGGTCTGATTGTCTAACTTTTTTTCTGCGCACGTTTACTCTGGAACCGTTTAAGATATTGACTTGAAATTTGGTACACGTATTATTAACAAGTTGTCATAATTTGTTTTTGGGTTGAAATTAATGCCAGAATTTACATTATCAAGAATTTACATTATCAATTGAAACCAAAATGAACCTGGAACAAACTATTTTAAACCAGTTTCTAAATAAAAAAAAACTGTTGATTCTATGGTGTTCAATAAAGAGAGTTTTTTTATGGTGTAAATTTCAGCTGGGAACCATATTTCGGTACCAAAATTTAAAGAACAAGACAACAAAAATGCTACTTTTGGGCTTCATATTCGAAGGGTCCAACCTCCCCTAGGAAGCATTTGCGGACTGTTTATATGGACTTTTTTTTTTCATACTTTTGCATGTAGAATCCGCACTAGAACCTTGTCACTGATATTTTCGGATACCCTGTATATACAAAGCAGAGTGCCACAGCAATATAAGTTTCACAAAGATAAGATTTCTTAGATAATTAGCGAATCGGGCGTTCACCAAAATTCGTCAGTTAATTAATTAATCCAATCATTTATTTTTCTGCGGTCAGGGACTCGTAAAGCAGAGGCAAATAGCACTTACTGACACAATCATGATATTTCTTAATATATAACGCAAATCTTGGTAATGAACTCTGCCGCAGCCTGGAATATAAAATGAATGACCAGCCTCGGAATTAATATCATCCCATCACGAAATTATGCGATAAAAAATGTGCTTTAGTTAAATGATCATTTATCTTATCAGCTCCATTGAAAATACATTTGATCGTGTAATTTTAGCACCGTTCCGGGGTGACGTTTTATTTATGAAGTTTCATTCGCATGTACATTCGAACATGCGATAAAGTAGCTTTTAATAAAAGTTAGCGTTAAAATATTTCAAATGTAAACTCATCTAGTATAAATAATAGTGCTGGAAAGCGTGGAGTTCTCTTTTAGAAGTACTTAAATTTGACACTAATTTTATAATTGTATAACAATCTAGCAGGCGAACAACTAAAAAAACTTTTTGAAAACAAGCTTTTGTTATTATTTAGGTGTACTAAACCGAAAAAAATAACAATATATTATGTTGAATTAATTGTCTTAAAAGCTTGTTGCCTGTATAGAAAAAAAAATACTTACTGAGGTATACTTAAAGGGTCTACAGACGATCCAGCCAACCAGCCAACCGTCCTTCTCGGTACACTTTGAAAATTGCCATAAGAACTCACATAAAAGTGAACTGGTGTGCTGGAATTCCAGGTCTTCAAAGCGTACCGACAATCTAGCAGACCACTTCAATCCAGTAGACCAGCTCACTTTTACGAGTTCGCATGGCAATCTTCAAAGTGTAGCGAGAAGGTCGGTTGGTCTGCTCCCTGCCGCTGGGTCGTGTTTAGATCCCTTTAGGTATACCTAAATAACCTCTACCTAAGCTATACTTAGTGAGTATTTTTTTTCTATTCACGCAACAAGCTTTTAAAAAAAAAAAATACTTACTCAAGTAAATTTTTTTTTCTATTCACGCGACAAGATTTTAAGACAATTAATCCCCGTTCAACAGGCTAAAACTAAAATCAATTCCGTGCAAAGTTAACTAAGCGAAACTACTTTTATCAGCGAAACTGAGTGCTGGCGCATTGAGAGAGAATAGAGCACACACCCAGTGGGGCGTGCTTTAGGGTGGACCGAAAATATACTTTTTTTATCTTCCGTTCGGGGATCCCCCACACAAAATTTTGAAAAATGGCGAAATGTTGCTGTTTTTCGTCATTTTTTTATAATCATTACTACTATAATCACTATTAGTGGGGTCGGTTGGAGTTGTATTTCAAGATTACCGTTACTTGGCAGATAAAAGCATCAAATTTGGTATGAAGGTACCTTAGGGTACAGTAATAAATGTTAACCTAGGAGTCCTCTGAAATTTCTAAAAAATTTCATGTATAACACTAAAATTTAAAATATTAAAAAATATACAGTGTGTTTTAGTTAAGATTTCCACAGCCGATATTTCGGAAACTAAGAATATATTTTTATTCTGTAAACGGTAATAGTTTTCTATGGTTAATGCCTTCTTCAAGAAGTACAATTTACTATTATAATATTATCACCAGAGATGGCGCTGCAGTTTAAAAATATTTTTCGATCGAGGAATGTCTGAAATATATGCCGTTCGATTAAGAAATAAATTTTAAACAAAATTGTTCTTATTCTAAAAAGTCAGATCTGCAGTAGTTTTTGAGTTATTTTAATTTTATTGTCTAATTTTTGAGTGTCATTTTTTGTTTATTACTGTAACTTTTTTAATCTTGATATTCGGATGTAGGTACTTAATAATTTTTTTGCCTACTATAAGAGAATTATTTACTGGTGGGAATTTTTTTTTACTAGCACTTCCGATTTTACCGGAAATTACTTTAAATTGAGAAATTTAAATGGAAAAACAACAAACAAGGTAATTTTATTTTTGAACAGTATCTTGACAACAATATTTAAAACAGATGCTCGAAATTACTTCCGTCCGCTTGAATACACATGTCAAAGCGATGTCCTTAATAATGTATGTCTATTAATTGCACCAGTGCAAGCGTAGATTTTAACTCTGTCGTCTGTTTCGCAGCTAATTTCTATGTTAGATGTACTATGGACTTATTATTATTATTATTATTATTTAATTAAAGTTAAAGACACCTTTCGATTAAAATCGGTCCGAAAAGGCCCAGGTTACTATTTTTTTTTCAATACGAGTTTTACCTGAAAAATACGCGTTGGTCGGCAAAATTATTTTGAGAATTTCATTCTAATAGCCTTCTTATTAGCTCTTGGGTCATAATTTGTAGGTACAAATGTTGATATTATCATTACCTACGAATATATGTATTCAAATATGCAATCAAAAAAAATTTTTTTTTCGCTGCTAGTTTCGCTGCTAAAACCAGTCTCCTCAATAATGGCAATTATCTTACCAATTGTAGCTCCGTAACGGGTGTCACTGTCATCGGACCTAAGACCCAAAACTATAAAAAAAAAAAACTATACTAAATTATTGCTATTCACAATAATTTAGTAAGTAGAAAAGTTCCCGTCAGGAATAATCACTGCCCTAAGCATGCAGTATGCGAAGACAGCTTCCCTGTAACAAAGAATAAAGACTTCATAATCATTTCCTTAAAACATCCATCCAGGTGCTCTGCATTGTGTACACTATGACTGCCGTCGAGTAAATCGAGTCCGGCGCTTTACGAGTTATATTTAAGTATGCAAAACAGCGCAACCCGGTTAGGCTCCGTCCACCCGCGATGCAAGCGCTTGGCACGGTGATTGGAGCGACGGCAGAGCATAAAAAAAAATGAAAAAGAACTGTCACTGAGACAGTCGAATTCGAGCAGTGAACGCGAGTGCATCGTTACGTTAGGTTTGCTTGTTAAAATATTCTTATAATTTATTACACTGCTCGAATATCAAGTATTTCAGAATTTAAACAATGTTATTATTTATTCTATAACTTCGCTCAGATACCTTTCGAGATTTGAGGACATATTTACACCCAAAATCTTTTCTGGAAGAATTCGCAAATGCAAACAGTTCAGGTATAACCATTTCTGTGGCCCCAATCCTTTTCGGGACAGGTCTTTCAGGTACCTCCGAGGCAATTATCTACGAACCCAGATCTAGCAGACGTAAAAAGAATCATTATAAAGAAATTGCAACCAGCCACGGCAGATCCAAGTTTCCAAATCCAGTCCAGTTTCCTGCCAGTTTCCAAGCGAAGTCCTCACTCACTTAGTGCCTCACCCTACCACCAGACCCAGTCTTCCACCACGTCTCCAGCTCCAAGTGCCGCCAATCAATTTCAGATTCCACCAAACTCCCGTAGTGTGCCAACCAGTCCAGAACATTGTGACCCTTGTGACCTTGAGGTACCAGCTCCGAATCCTAGCCTCACCTGTCTTAAGAGGTGTATATACCGGTGATTCCTTCTGGGGTTAAACGACGGTAACGATCTTGTCGTCTATGCCTTTGGAGGAAGCGTGCCTTGTCGGGTTAAATACAGCAACAAGGGCGAGAATCTTTGAGACTGGCTTGTAAGCCATTGAGGTTCTCACCCGAGTTGATCAAGCTCGGGCAACAAAGACAGACAACCCGTGGTAGCTTCAGACCACTCGCGTAAAGAAATTAATCAGTCTAGGGACCAACAGACGGAGCGTACCATTGTACGCGATCTTCAGTCGCTGGGCGCTCCGCCAAGGACTTAGTAATCTTCAACTGCGACGAGTACAACAGGTGTTTCATATTTTCTTTATTGAAATTTCAGAAAGGGCTTCGATAGGGAATAATGGAAAGGGAAGATCCACTAACTACACACCCCTGGGAGGAACTCCTGGGGGACTTTGCGACGACCCATGATGGACCTGCGACACAGTCCACCATTCACACCTCGTTGGCCTCCAACGAGGTACCCATTGACCTTCGTCATTTAGTGGCCCCCAACGGGTCACCAGTCGATCCGCAATCTCTGATGGCACCCAACGAAATCCATCTTAGCGGACTCCAAGGCCACCACGTCTCTCGGCCCCTAACGTCGCCTCACGACGCGACCGACCCCCGGAACGTCTTGGGCCTTGAAGGGTCCAGCTATCGTGGACATCACATTACAGAGAAAGTACACATACCAATGGAGAGCCCAAAGTATGAAGAGAAATGTTTATTCGGGTACGTTTTCCCCTCCTAGTCTTCATTTATCCGCAATGGCGCCATTTCGGAATTTTTTCAATTTCTGAAATTTTGACAGCACTAGAACGGAAAATTACAAACAAAATATGCATGCAAACATCTGAAATATGAACGGATATGCTTCTCCGAATCTTTTATGATCATTTCGAACCAAATTGGATCAGTAACAACATTTCTGCTGCATTTTATAGCCAGCTCTGCAATTTCTGCGACTTAGGCCCTTGTTGCTCCGCAAAAACCGGAAAGCCGACGGGGGAGAGTAGGGGACTTTTTGGTACATGGTACGTGGTTATCTTGGACCAAAACTACAATTTTGCAAATTTTCAGCTTTATAATAATTAATTCCGGGTCAAAATCTAAAATTCCTGGGCTACATGTGATATTTTGTCGTATCTGTCGGCCATTTTGGATTTTAGTGTTGTACATGAACATTTTTAGAAATTCCAGAGGGTTCCTAGGCTAATATTTATTAGTATACCCTAAGATACCTTCATACCAAATTTGGTGCTTTTATCCGCCAGGTAACGGTATAGGTCCTAATGTGAAGTTTGGAGCATGAGGAATTCGAAAAAAATTTTAAAATATTTATTATTCGCGCAAAAAGCTTAAACACAATTTTTAGTACAATGTATATATGCATCTTTCTAATTTTTTTATTTAAAAAACTACACTTTAAAATCAGGTTTTTGGCAACATTTTGATAGAATGCCTAATGAAGCCATCTCTTGCGTCAGCGCCACACACTTTTTAGATGCTTCGATCACAAGTTTGACACACCATTCTACAACCTGGGTGTGACAAGGGAAGCCTTGGAAATGCAGTGGCAGTCTTGAAGAAAATTATCATAAATAATTTAAATAAAAAGGCAAAAGTGTAACATTTTCTTGAAACTAAAATATAAAATAAAATAAAAATTCTTATTCCATTTGCAATATGACTTTTATGCAGTGATTTAAAACAATTTTAATTTGAAAAATTTTTGGACGTTTGCATTTTATCTCAAATTGATGTAGATGATGTTTTACTCGTGAATAATTCATGTAGAATTGGTATGATTTATATCGCCCCTGTTGCGCTGGACATTTGAAACTAAAAACTAATTCATAATGTAATTTTTAACTGTCCACGTCCATCCCAATATGAAAAAAAAGACTATAACGTTACAATATTTCTATGCAGTACGCGAAAAAACTCACTGTTTCTGAAAGTGTTCCTATTTAAATATTTATGGGGTATTTCAAGTACGTAGAAAAAGAAAATGTTTTATTCAAAATACACAAGAATATGACATCAGATAAAGTAATAGCTGTCATCTTTGTCACTTTTTGTTAAACGCACCGTTTGTATCAGAATGAATACTCTTTGAAATTACATTATCGACCGGGATAAACTTTTGATAGATAGATCAGAGTTAGGGAACTTCCAAATATTCCAGTCACGGCCAGCCCTCGTTCCATTCTGCCCGGCATACTGTTATTGACCCGGCTAACGTCACCACAAATCAAAATTTACTAGATATGGATTACTGTTCTCATCCCCTAAAACTAAATATCTGCCCATTACCTACCTTGACATTCTTGCTCTATTGTCTAAAACAATTATAACTAATATGTTTCTACAGTGGGGTCATATTTAACTGAATGGAAAAACAATTGAAAAATTATTGGAAAATTAATAGCAATCCTCAGATAAGATTTTTTAAACTTAGTTTGGCTGCAGGATAAATTTATAGTAAGTGATACAATACATACAATGTATTATACCAGAGGTATTGAAATTTGGTATTTTTATTTGAGAACGTTGTCAGTTTGTTCAAACCTAAGAAATATCCTCTTTTATGTAAGAATTAATAATAACACACATTATTGGAGAATATTAACTAGACTAGATTTCGACTTCTGTATTCAAATGCTAGCACAATATTAGTACTTTTATTTATAGGAAGGATGCATATCTGCATGTTACATAAATATTACATAATACATATTACATTGAGTAATTATAGGTCGGTATCTGTAGAGACCGGTGTGATAAGGTGATAAAAGGAACCTGCAGGATGGTAGGTAGTAGTCGAGAAGTGATCGTGTCGAGCGAATCGGAACGTATACGAAAGTTGTTATTTATACAATCAAGTGTTGTTATAACTGTTGTTCACATAGCCATGTGATTAAATAGTTCTTGTTATTTGTGTAGTTAATTGTTTAATACAGTATAAAGTTATTAGAAAATAAATAGTTTGAACAACAAACGAAAGAGTGTCACAATATCTTTAATAGTCTAGGAGCATATGTCGAAAAATTATCTTCCGTGGCGGAATTAATGAAGAAGAGGTGGTGGGGGTTGCTTTTTTAATAAAAAACTATCTATACACGAATCATTTCTATGATGTCAATTCGTGGTGTGTGGCGTATAGCATTAATGGCGTCAACAAAATGGCCGCCGTTTATAAAATCGACGTTATCTCAGTTATTTTTTATCCGACTTTCTTTTGTGATAGCTCATATTTGAGATAATTAAAATATGTATAAAAAAGGTATTCTGTATTTTCTCTTAAGTGAACAGTATTTAAAATATTTAGGTAAATATGAATCTGGAATGCAATAACTACCTTTTTTTATGTTATTAGGAAATATAACCAATAAATATTGCTAAAATCATGGTCCGTGATCATGACAGCAGTAATGCAAGAATTACATTTCGTCGTTTCACTTATGAAAGTACATCTTCAGTGATCTTTATTTCAGGAACTTTGTACACTAAATAAATGCAATTTTACACGATGTAAATATTTTCAATAAATATTACATTGCCTATAAAAGAATTATTTTATTTTATTTAAGGATAAAATATTACAAATCTAAATAATTAGAAAATGCCAGCAATATAAATGGTGTGATTGGTGATATCGTTTGTTATCAATCATCATTTTTATCTGACTCTTCTGGTACAATAAATGAATGGTTGTCACACAGTTCGTCTGTGCCTCCACACTCACATATATCGGTACATCGTAGGCTGCTTGAAGAGCATTTACATGACTGATTACATTTATTTTTAAACAGGAGCATTTGATGAACTTGAAAATGAAGTCTATAGCGCAAGGCATTTCGCAGAGAACAGGAGTCACCTGTCCATTTTTCATAATCTATCCGAGGTTCAGTAGGAGATGGAATTATTGGCTGAGGATTACAGTCTTTTCCCAGCTTGTCTGTTTCTCAGAAACATGGACCAAACTAACTCTTGAAGTTTCGTTATGTTCGATTTGGTAGACTGGTAGATTTGGCGTATGAATATTTATAGTATTGTCATTACTTGATCAGAAATTGTGTTTGCGGTTCCTATCGAAGAAAAAGAGTATATTCGGTAGCTGCACTAAATGCTTTCCAATATGAAACTTTACCTTTGCCTAAAGATGATCTTAAAAGCTATGTGATGATTCAATTTCCGAACGCCGTTCGTTAATTGAGCATGATGTAGAACTTTTTCATCCTTGGTACACATATGCGATAGCAGTTTTGACATTGTTACGTTGACTATATTTGTGCTATCCGAAAATTTATATCATGTAGGAACAATTCCCTTTGCTCTTTTTTGCCTTGTCGTTTACTATATGAAGCCTTCTTTGTATATGTCGAACACAATACTTCTCTACTACTCGTAGTTTGAAATATTTTGAAATGGATTCATAAGCAACTGTTCTTCATTTGATTATTAAAAAATTTGAATGTTATAATATACCTTCATACACAACGAATGCTACGTGCATTTGGTAGTATGAAGTGGGTATATTTAGAATTTTTCGCTTTGTTGCAATTACTTTGTGGGACGGGCAAATCAAGCACAGAGAGTAATACCGAATTTTAATATCTCGTTTTATTTAACAATTGTTCGCCCTGTTGTGTACACACAGCAGATGTTTATAAATTTATAGTAGAACCAATTGTCTATAACCCGATTATGAACTTGATAATGGACGTTTACCAATACCCCACTGAATTTATGTTTTAAATCGGATTTCTGTTTAAATGTTTCATTTCAATTGTGGAAAAAACCATTTGACTTATATTTTTTTAGGGATTTAAAATGATTTATTTTGGATATGGCGTAAACTTCACACAATATTAAATGGATAAATAGGTATACGGAGTGTCCCACATTAAACTTACTAGAATAAGCTTAAAACTCACAGCTTAAACTTGCTAAATATCATTAAAGATACTGGAAACAATGATATGATTATTATGTTATAGGTATTTTATTTCTACAAAGTTTGAGAATTAGACCAGTTGGTCAACATATGTAGTGACTTTTTACTACTTTTACTGATACCAATCTAGTTTCCGCCGTGACGCTGTTTACAAAACTTTCTTTCCTGAAATAGGTAAATTTCTTTCGAAAAAAGCCATTCCTTATTTTCTATATAAAACTTTTTCTCTCACCTGTAGATATTATGCCTCCTCTAAATATTTCACTGAAAGTGTACCCTCATTGGTTGGCAGTAGCGTCGAGTACCTGATAAATATCATTTATCTGCATCACCTAGAATATAGTTTCGTACATACACACAAACAGGCAAACAGTTAGATGAAATGGAACAACTTAATTTTCTTAATCTACGTAGTCTGAAATGTGAAAATTCAAAGAAATCTCGGAAAGTGCCTTTTTATGACAGGTACTTCTTTCTGTGCAATAAGCAACGCAAGCAAAATCCCTAATTTCTACGTAAAAAAGGTACACTTTATAAAACTTGATAATTCCGACCGTTTTAGAGAAAACTGCCGCATAGATCTCAAAAATTCTTTGAAAACAAACTCAATTTGAGAAGGACAAATTGTATTTATTAAAAAGTGTGCCTTTGGTAACGTCTTAGTTCTGTCAAAATGTCAAACTAATGAAATTGTAAAAATTAACAGGACTAAGACGTCACCTGCATGAGATTTTCTAGTCAAAAGTGCCACTACGTTTCGTAGAAAGAAAAGGGAAAAATATTCATCATCAGGTATAGCTCATGAGGCGTCCTCCAAGGGTTAGCGTGATTGTAATACATACATTATTGTTTCTTAGCTTAAAAAATGTTTCCTTACCAAACTGGGAGAAGATCGGCCGAGAGGTAGTTAAGATATTGTAAAAAAAGAGAAAGAAATTGCGATTTTGACACCATACAGTGGGTGTCAAAATCGCACTTTTTTTTCTCACAGCAACAAATTACTAAAGCATGTTTGGTTATATCCTCATATTTTGATCCAAAGAATATACCTTTGAACTATTAGAGCGAAGGCTAGTGTATACCCCCCATCCCTCCCCGCATGTTAATTTCCGACTCACATATTTTTTTGTTGGTATTGTCATGTACTTTAAGGTTTTAGTTGTTTGCCCCTTGTCAATTACAGCATATACCGGAAAAACATGGAGAACCACGGAAATACGGAGAAAATTATTTTTTACAAAAAACTTTATTCTTTGCTCCTAATATTCCCATTTAACTTTAATTACTAAATTGATTTTTGCGAAGCCACAGATCAGCTCCTACAGGAAATCTATTTCCGAGCGATAGCTGCATTTTTTGCCACAAGAATCGAAAATGGATTTCTTCGAAAAAAAAGTACGAGTTGCCTACCAAATGTGTTACTGAAATTGCGGGATTGTCCATTATACAAGCTGCAGAAGCAAAAGCAGATAACAAATTGTTATGTGAACTGAAAGAGGTAGATTTTATAGCTCGTGAGGTGCACTATCATAATCAATATCGTAAGGAATACACAATACATCCTGATAGGCGTCCCCATGCCGCTCCAGAAAGTGAGTCACTTGCACAGCAAAAGGCACACAAAGAAGCATTTGAACATTTAACGAACTATGTTCAAGAAAGTATAATTGTTGGTGGTAATGTTGAACGCATGGCAATGCTGCATGAGAGATATTTGTTATTCATGACAGAACATTCATCACAATTTTATAATGAAAATTATAAAACTGATAAATTAAAAGAAAAATTAAAAAACCATTTTGGCAATCATATATCATTTTGGCAGCCAAACTACGGGAGTGAACTTATGTACTCATCATGGATAGAACCCGGACAAGCCGTAGAAGCTGCAGTGATTTTGAGACGGCATGTCCAGCAGACATACGAAAATTCGCCTGCAATGCCTTGGCCTCCTTCAGCCGAATTCCTGGCGTCAGATGAAACGAAGGCTCCTAATTTACTATGTGAAATTCTTTCGTATGTAACGAGCGGAAAACCACTGCAAGTTGCGAATGACAAAGTCAAACGCACAGTGAATTCCTATGCACAGGACGTATGCTATAGCATTACTAATGACAAATGGAAAATGTCAGAGCATTTGAGTTTAGGAATGACATGAGGCACCTTACAGGAAGTGCAGAACTGATAACGTATTATTTACAATAAAAGAAATGTAAAAATATGTAACTAATAATTTTATTTTCCAGCTATTTTCTCGGAAAACCAAGGAAACCTGAGGAAAGAATTTCTGCACAAAATATTGGTTATAAATATACCTTATTTAACTTAAAATTGAAATGAAATGGGAATTAAATCAAAAAAAGTTATTTTCTCCACATCTCTGTGGTTTTCCGGGCTTTTCCGGGATATGCTGTAATTGACAAATAGTAAAAAACTAAAACCTTAAACTAGATGCCAATACCAACAAAAAAATATGTGAGTCATAAATTCCCACTGGGGGAGGGGGGGTTTCATATTGGTAGCTCATAGTTTATATGACCTATTCTATAAAACCTTTGTTTTACGCCTCTTACTTTAAGTCAAATATGTGTGTGTATGTGTAAGTCTCTTAAATGTATTTTTTAGTAGTGAAACATTTGTTGCAAATATTTAGAGACATTATAGTTTTATGCAGAATTTAACAAAATTTTATCACCCTAAATATCGTGACATTTTTACTAACTCGTAAGTTTTTCTTCAATATTTGTATAAAAACTATATCGCTATTTTCAACATAGCTCTTACGTTTACAAACAATGAAAACATTATGTCCTTTTAATATTCAGGTGACCAAACTTTTAACAACTTTTTAATATAGAATAATAATCAATTTTTATCACATTCCGTTAGTTCTGTTATCATTTCTTTGCGAGGTATTTTTATTTTGCTAATTAAGGACATCACCAATTTTATACGCACAGTTTTGGGATCGGCACCTTCGCCATAAATTCAAATATGCATGAAGGTTTTGTCTAAATGATAGTGGTGGCATTTTGTTACTTTTTCTGTCTTTCTTGTTGGGATCCTGTGCCATATGTATTTTTTTCTAAAACAATGTCCATGAAATCTACAAAATAATATAATTTTACTGTTTTTTTTTTAGAATTGGAAAATAATCTCTACGACTATAACTTTTACGTCAAAGTAACGGTTAAAGAGAATGAATATTTGACAAATGATATAAATGAGAATAATAATATAAAATAGTGTCTTTTATTGACGATTCGGAAACCCGATCTGTTTCTTTCTCAAAGCTTTATTAGAAAACTTATATATTAATAACATCTTATTTTTAATGCCTTATTTATTTTAATGCCTTATTTGTATTAACATCTTGGCGAAGTTTAGCTAATGCTGCTCTGCCACTTAACCAGGACGGCGAGATGAGATACGGTCACCCATTCAAGTGACGGATTCGCCCGAGGTGCTTAACTTCGCCGATCGAGGTCTCGTCACTGATACCGGTACCGTAGCTCACCTCACATAAGTTTAAGAGTATATGTATATGTATATGCAATATTCATAGTTACTTACTACTTCACACTTGTTAAGTTTTTCTTTCAATATAAATAATCAGTTTGTGCAAACACCCACAAAACAGTTAGATATGCATTTATTCATATCATTCAATAATATTATTGCTGATCCTCAAATTTTTTTTTTGCTCTCCCCCCCCTCTTCTGTGAGAACTTCTTACCGAGTCCCAGTTTATTCTATATCCATTAATCAAGCGTCTTCCATGTAAAATTTGGTAAACACAAGAATTGCATTAGGAAGAATAAAATTCAGAATCTTTTACAAAGAAACTGTTTTGCTCACAAGATTTGAAACTTTCATGGAACCGTGTTGAGCGGTTGATATTGTGTCAGAAATATGGGTATTAACCCCATAAATATTCATGGGTATATGGTCAAAAATGAATTCTAAAAATAATACTTTTTAAAAATGTATTATATTCTAGTGATTCACTCTACTTTAATGTTCTGTAACAACTATATTGCTCTATCTTAATCATAGAACAGAAAAATCTAAATAAAAAATTAGCATCACCCACTCTTATATAGCAAGATATAAACAGGGCTCTTTTCTAATACCAAAAGAAAAAAAAACGATTGCTCAGCGATTTTTTTTCTAGGTCCTAAAATATACAACCAAGTACTATTTAACTTAAAACTATTAAATTTTTCGCAAAGATCAAATGATATAAAATTTTTACAATGAATTAATTAAAAGAAAAAAAATCATTTGCTTTAAATTATTGTCCTGAAAAAAATTATACTCATTATTTGACATAAATACTTTTACGACGTCTGTATTTAAATATTGAATTACTTAATACATGTCACTTCATTTAAAATGCGCCACCCAATATCACATAATCATTAAACATTATAGCCAGGGAGGAAGGGACAATTTTCGTGAAATCATTTCTATAAAGCTAGATTCTTGTCCCAAGAAAGTTTATCTATGATGAAGGTGCAATTCTACCAATCTATAAGTGTTGCAAAAATGAGTAAAAAACTAAACATGTTGCAAAAAGTTGCATATATGTATTATATCTACAAGATTGAAATTTTACATACTCACAGATGACATAAAAACACACCGGAAAATAATATTCTGCCGCGTCGGAAACATTATCATGTCAGGTCTACCACCCACGCAATGTGTGGAAAAAACAAACATTTTTGCAATTTTTTACTCATTTTTGCAATACTAAAAGTTTGGTAGACTTGCGCTTTCATCATTGATACTGTCTAAACTATCATGGGAAAAATCTAGCTTTGTAGATATTACGCGAAAAATCTGTCTCTTTCTCCCTGGCTATTAGTAATGCATATTATATGTACAACTATATTATTGTTAAAGTTTGTAAATATATAAGTTACGTTAATTAACCCATGATTTTAGTCTTTTGATAAAATTTTTGATATTATTTTTTTATTTGTAATTATTATTTACCTTATGTGTTACCTCATTGTTTTATTGATGGTAAATAAACCTTATTATTACTTTTATTATCTATAAAATTATATAGGTCAGTAGTTTCTTATTTCATTCAATTCACCTTTTGTGAATACAGGTCACACACATGGCTTATTCCACTATGAGGAAAGCTTACACTTCTTCACATTATATGAGTAGCAATGTAGTAAATACTGTCTATTGTCCATATTTTTTGCATAAATTAATTTGACAACCAATTAGCTGTTATCCCGAAGCGTCCATTGAATTATCTTACAAATTAAAATCGTAACTCCTATTCCAACATTATTTACCCTCTTATAAAAAATGTGCCAGATTTGTCGGCATTAGAATCTGCATAAATATTAACGACATCTCGCCTCAGATGTCCCAGCTGGATCGTTAGCAGAAATGAGGTAAACACTAAGCTGTCATCTTAACAAAAATAAGGAAGGTTTTAACATTTTGATATTTGTCAAGAGCACAAAATTAAAGACATAAATTTGTATAAATGCGGTTTGGAATTTCCTCACAGGAATAATTTTTGCCACTCGGTTTTTACTTGCAATTTCATAGGTTTTATATCGTCGCATAGAATTATTACCAAAGCAGTTAATTTAAAGCATGAAAATTAATTCTACTGTTTTATGTCAATAAAAAAAGTTGTTAGACTAGACATCTTCATTATAATTAGTTATTTTCTACCTCTCTCTATATATGGTGTACTTTGCTTTAGATTAATTTGTGAGACAACTTTTTGTAAACGAGCACTACTCTTAGAGTTTTAATTAAAATTACGATTTTCACATTCTTCATTAACAAATAAGAAGGCAAAATTTGGCCATTTTTATCAATGAAGAGCTAATTGCACTAATAGCATGCAAAGTAATAGACTAAAAGATAGTGACACATTTTTAGACAATGTCATACCAGGATGCCTCTTGGAGGACCTATTATTTGCGTCGTTTAAGTACGATTATTTCACTCATTAACGCTATAGCCAATGAGAGCCCGTTTTTTTACAACATTGCACCAATCAAATGTCATTATTAGTGGTAATTCAAGCTAGATCGGCTTTTGACAGTACCAACATGCAAAATTTATCGCTCTAATTTTTTATGTCGCTGCAGCGGCAAATACTGCGATAATTTTTTGACGTTTTGTTTCGTGAAATATTTTCGGCAAATAGGGCAACTTACGCTTTTAAATTTTATCTATAAATATCTTCTCTAGCTTATTACTAATTGTTAACTTACCTTGTAAATTGTAATATTGTATTATGTACTAGCAAACATAAACATCCCACATATATAGTAAACAATCGTCCTGTCTGAAATATATAGGCTATAACCCTTGCCTATCTGTAACTATTTCAATTTGCCTACTTTTCAATCAGGTAACAATAATATACAAAGATTGTACTTAATATACCTAGCTCATAATACAGGAACAAGTCAAGCACAGCTTTCAATAGCTCAATAACCTAGTTACAAAGTTAAGCAAATCATTTATCATAAATGTCATGTAAGCACACAAGATTTGTAGACTATGAGGTTCCTTATTATACAGCTTTTATGCGAAGAAGCCAGTGCAGGGGTGAAAGGTCAGATCTTTGTTCTTCGAACGCGCAGTAGCGGCGCAGTTATCTCACTCTAGAAGAACCGTCCGTACTGACTCGAAATATGGCCTGACGTTACTATGATCTATAGTGTTACATTCTACAACTTATCTTCATTACCAGGCATGCAGAACAGTGACTCAAAATGCGAGAATAATTACCACCGACCTCAAAAGCGGGTCATTGCGAGCCCGTTCCAGTTACGAGTTCTTTGCTTAATTAACATTACACAAATTCTTACAATATTTTGAATAAGGCTCTGCATCTGGTGTGATCTCACACCAGCTGCTCATTGGCTAATGCCATTTTTTGGTGGGGATTGTGAGTTATTAGGCCACCTTAAAGTCTACCAATCTTGGTAAACACATTCGCTCTGGAAACAAACTAAAAATGTACCTAGGTACCTACTTACATACGGTAATCTATCAAAAAGTAACTAGTTGAATCAATGCTGTGCAATATTTTAATTTGTTGTATTTAAAATTCACTCTGCCTAACGAAGCAAACCGCAACATAATTTATAAACTTCGTAAGTAAAAAATAAGGATTAAATACGTAAATATGAATCAGTGAATAATTATTATGGAATATAACTCTAGTAGCGGTAGCGCTAGATGGCGCTCCCTATGTCAATCTCGGAACTATGAGTGCATAGGAATAGATATGCGGGACATTGGGAATATAGTAGTGCTCGCAGACTAAAGATGTAGTGCTCTCTCTATCGTTCCTCGTCATACTGCACCTCAGAAACGCCTGAAAGGTGTTAAGCCAGTCTAAATATTATAATATCTAAGGTTTCAACTCGTTTTATTTACTAGTTGCCATAGAAACGTCACTAGATTATTTTAAAATATAGGGAATCTCCATTGTTTCTACTGCGTTTGTTTCAGATTTGCTGTTTTGACAATATGAGTCGGTTTGGAAATATTTCTGTATATCAAATTAATGAGGAAATTGAAATTAAAGGTCAGTAAACTCTAAAAAGTGACAAAAAAACTATGAAGGCAATTAATGAGAAAACATAATATTGAAGATGTACTTAATGAATTATTTATTCGTGAAATATTCTCCTCAAATACCACTCGTGCTTTAAATTTTATCTAAAAATTTTTTCTCAAGCTAAGTTGCCCCTAGTTAATATAACTCGTGCAAATTGGCAGTTTATTATTAAAGATTAAATCCCTCCCGCTAAAGCGGTCGGGATTTAATCAGATAAAAAACTGCCAATTTGCACTCTTTATATTACCAGGCAACACGCTTTCGAAAAAATTTTCGATAAAATTTTAAGCACTAGTGATATTACATACGATAAAAGCAATACATAAAACTTGCTACCTTGTAGCACATGTAGGGCATCACCGGAGTGTATTGAAAATGAGACAAATAACCATACCAGACTGCCAAATATACAAAACATTTTTCAAGTCAAAATATCTATGAAAAAGAAGTGGCAGCCGGTTTACACTTGTACGTGACATTTAATTTATTTTTAAGTGCACAATTTTCGTTACATAAAAATATGATTCATACCAGCACCAAACATTTTTGAGTTTCAGGTTGCCGTGTTGCCATTTTGATAAAAAAAATATGCTATTTTAAGTTCGCTTTTTGGAGCTGGTTACAGCTACCTAAAAGAACCTACAATCGAAGAAAAGTGACGCACAGTGTCTCCTTGATACTTGGCGAAGAATTAAAAAAATTTATTTCGTCCGTCATCTTTGATCGTTCTATTTGACCTACAACGTCCAGATTTGGTCCATTATATTTAACCATAGATGAGTTTTATTTTTGCCAACTTTGATGAAATTACTCCTTCTTATCGCAAAGATATTTAATTTTGATTTTTTCGGTCATTTTTGGTGTTTTCTATTTTTTCCCAAGATTGCGGATTGACCTATACATATTGGGCAGGTCTATGTTTTTTAAGAATTTTATTTCAAATAAGCTAGTATTTTAATACAAGATATATTAAGCAGATAAGTAGAAAATCCGTTAAAGTGCGTCAAAAAGTGCATATAACTTTTCACGCACCAAGAATTTTTGGACTCAAATATATTTTTTTTTTTTTGTAATCAGAAGGTTATAATACGTAAGAATCAACGATAAAATTTCTGGTGGAATGTTGTCGCTGAAAATAATCAATTCAACTGCACTATATAGTATACTCTCCAGAATTATTTGAAAATCGGTTAATTTTTCAGTAGTACAGTACCTAGTGGTAAAAAATATGTAATATTTCGATAATATCATATGTAATAATAATATTTCTTCATGGATTATTATTGTAGTAAATGGTATAATCTTCGGTTTTCTATGTGGTTCGGACATGGGGTGAAAACTACCCTTAAATTTAGATATTTAACATTTGAAAAAAATTTACTCATTTATTTTTGAAACGTAGAATATTTATGTTTTTCGGATCGCTAGTTAAGAATCTGACGTTAAAATTTAAAAATTCAAAATGGCGGCTCCAATATGGAGGATGGAAATTTTTTCTAAAGCAAGTGTTTTAATCAAACAAAAAAATTGAACATGATGCTATATATTAACAAAAAACAGAATTTCTGAAAAAAAAATAATTACTGGAGAATTATAATAACAAAATGGTGACATTTTGTAAAAAAAATGTGAAAATACACATTGTTTCGGTCATAACTTCTTTATTTTTATGACACGGAAACAAACAAAAAAAGCATTTAAAAGATTGATTAATTATTTTTTATTCTGTTTCTTGCAAAGGGGGTGGGTAACTAAGGCCGGTTTTGGGCCTATTTTATTTTGGATTTAATTTTTAAAAAATAGTTTTTTTTTCATCTTTCATCAATATTTTAAGTATTAGATAACCAGAAACCAAGAACGCTGTCGCTATTTTTTTTTGCATTTAAAAAGTGTTTAGAACCCCCCAAAAGTCTTTTGTGGAAAGGGATTAGTGGGGAAGGTAGTCCAAATGAACTTTTTTGAAAAAACTAGACTTTTGGAGAGTTTTAAACACTTTTTAAATGCAAAAAAAGTTTTGCGATACCGTTCCTGGATTCTGGTTATCTGCTACTTAAAAGGGGTAGAAGAGATATGTGCGAGTGGGGGTGGGAGACTCCCTTTGGAGTGAAATCAATTAAATATTGATGACAGATGGTATAAAAATGATTTTTTTAAATTTAATTCCAAAAATAAAATAGGCCTAAAACCGGCCTTGGCTACCCTTCTCGATGCTCATTACTCTTGATTTGTCTTTTTTATTTTTCACCACTAAGAGTATCTTCTCATTAAGTTATTTGAAGTCAGTTGGAAAGTATATTTCTATAGAAACTTTGGATAATTTCACTCTGCAAAACATCAGAGAAAGTTTAACTTTTCTTTGAGTCGTGTAATTTTTAGATCTAATTGTGCCTAAATATTTTAAATTCGACAATAACACAGGTCTACAAAAAAAAACCTATCATGCCTTAAGTATTTTTGTGTGCTGAATCAGAATTTTCAATTAAAAAAATTTTCTACCGCGTAAATTTCGACATTTTCGACAAATTTGACAATAAAAACAGGGATTTACTCAAAATCTACGCGGTAGAAAATTTTTAAATTGAAAATTCGGATTCAGCACACAAAAATATTAAAAATACTTAAGGCATGATAGGTTTAGTCCTCGGAGCAGAATTTTTTTTTTTTTAGACCTGTAATAGTCATTCTGAATTTCTCAGCGGGGTCTCAAGGTATGATCCTTCCTCTAGGTGACTGGAACCACAAACACCAAAACACTTGAATACTGTCACTCATCTCGTGTCTCACCAACCTTGTTGGTATCATCTGGAGGCAATGAAAACTCATCGTCTTCGAGTGATGCCATCAAATTTTAATTCTACTTTATTATTATCAAAAAAATCATAAGTTTACTTGTGCACTTCAAATTTTAAATTAACTTTTAAATCATCTTGGACACCAAATTTCTGAAGTACATTTTATTTAATTAAAAATTGATTAGTTTTCTGAACATTAATCTTTATAGTAAGTATAGAAATAGAGGAAATTGGTGTAGTGATTTTTGTAGTAACGCAATTGCCCAAAGTTTTCAATAATAGGCCAGTTTTAAGCTAACTGAATATGTAGGTGACTATGATTTATGACTAAAATCGTCAACTTATCTATTTTATTAAAATTGTTTGCTTTTTGTCTCTATTATTATCCACCAATCCATTGAATAATTTTTTCCGTATCGAAACGTGTATTAAAATCGATGTTAGTTGTATTATACCTGTACTGAAGTACCATATATTTTCCACCGTCAATATAATAAACTTTCACTAGTCATGCTATGTTACAAAAAATGGTCTCAAGAAGCCATTAGTTTACACAAACAAATCAACATTTGTTTCTTCATTGTTCGCTGACACTGAAAAGCAGTGAACTAAATGCATAATAGATAAAACAAAACGTGGATTAAGGATATCACACTGTGATATTTACACTCCAATAATTCTTACTTAAACTAAACTCTTTAACATTATCAGCAAAACTGAATATTAATGTCCTTATCTCTCTATAGTTTTATATATTTACTTATGAGGTAGTTGCGAAGTTAAAAATTAATACTGTTGAACAGCAAAATGAAACAGTAATTAATGCATGTTTAAATCAGATATGTCAAAATATCCCAATTTACATTCACGGAATAAATAATGGCAATTTTTTTGGACAGAGCACAGAATTTACATCTATTTTAATGAAAAGTCCTCGTTAAATTCAAGTTTGTTGGTTGGTTTCTATTTATACCAGAGATTAATCTAAATCTAAATCTGATTTCAAATTAGTCGTAAAATTGTATTTGCTTTGTACTTGATGATATAAAAGCGGCATTTTTTTATGTTCATTAAGTAACACGTTCATGTTCCATTTAATTTGACCTACGTAACATGTAACGTCGCTACCTCTGACATTCTCGTCTTTAATTTTCCACCTTTGTCTCTATCTCTTAATATCATTGCCAAATTGTTTTTATTTCTTATTCTTAGACTCGGCTCTATATATCGCCTTAGTCTTTCGATATTATTTATCGTCATCCCACGATAATAGCTAGGGAGCTGGTGGTAATACGAATATATGATTGCATTTTAATTAACAATAATGTGGAATGAAGGTATTGATATAACAGATTAGAGCAGCCACCGAGTTTGGTTGCTGCTGATTTATTATATAAATGAATTTCAAATTTGCAAAAAAAACGCTCATATATTATTTTATTGTTCAGCCATTGCTATAAAATTGTTCATTTGTCAAAAATATAAATAAAAAAATGGTTGGCTGAAATCCATGACTCTGATATTTTAATAAAACCGCTGCCCAAGGAATCTTCTACTAATACTACTACTCTATCCAAGTCACTCACTATGAAAAAAACTTTGTATGTGGAAATAATTGTTCATGGAAATTTAATAATATAATATTTGAAATCCTCTACCCCAAAAACCCATAAAACGATACCCCATATCGGTAGTGGGGTGGGGGTGGTGATAGGGGGGTGGTAGTGGGGGTGGATGAAGTAAAAAAATATTTTGAGGTTTCTGGTTCTTGTACATACACTAAATCACAATTTTTTTTCATCCCCTTTAATAAGGGGGTGGCTAATGCCAAAAATTTTTTTGAGACCTTAACTTTTCTTGTATATACTAAATACCAATTTTGTGGACTCTTACCTGCTTGATTTACCCATTTACCCCAAATTTACCCCAATTTATCCCCCAACCCTTCGACGGAATAAGATGAAAATATAATCTAGTTCCAGATCTCGTTAAAGTACATATGTGTACCAAATTTCAAGTCAATATCTTAAACGGTTCCAGAGTAAACGTGCGCACAAAAAAAAGTTACAGACAGACCGACAGATAGACAGACAGATAGACAGTCAAACTTAAAATCTCGACGTTTCATGACATTTTAAGCCTATTTGAACAATAAAAATTTTTTAAAATTTTTTTGTCGTTACTTTGTCGTTACTATACTTCCACTGGATGTGGAAGTAAAAAACTAATTGTTAATTTGAAAAAAATGCGCTAGTCTTTTCATTGTACTTCCTATTGGTTTTAATTTTTTAGTTTTTATATTCATAAGTAGAGAAAAACATTGGCTAACGTGTACGTTGGTGATATTCAGAAATGTTCCAAATTTACTCAAAAAAATGTCAAAGTAAGGAAATAGTCCAATCAGTGGGGGATTTTGCCCTGCTAAAGGTGGAGTAGTAATGATTTTGATATATGTTCTGTAAGTCGAGGCCTTGATAAAACAAACAAGTCTTCGATCTTGGGAGGGGGGGGGGGGGGTAGGCGCGGGCCGCCATATTGAAGTAAATAGTAATAGTAATAGTAGTAATAGTAATAGTAATATAGTAATTTATTGACCACTTCAGATACATACATGTATATATGGCAAGTCAGACAATACAAAAAAGGAAGCGCTAAAAAAGAAAAATACATGAACAATAGAAAAGTCATTAAATTAATACATAAGTACATAGATTAAAAATATTACTATATACATAAATAGATCAATAGATCAATCAATGGTTAAAAATGAGATCAGTACAAATATGAATATGCAATATAAATATACAAGGACACGTGAACAAAGTTAAACAAACGTCATGATCACAATTACATCTCTGTTGAATATAGAACTTAAGAGGTGAGATAACAGATAAACGCTAGCTCTACAAGTAGTTGTTAAGTTAAATTACTTCTCAAAAGGAACAAGGAACTGGTTTTTTCAAAATACTTAGGCAACTCACGATCCTACGAAAAAAAATGTTCAGGACAAAATTGAAGAGGACAAAATTTCCTGCATTTTTATTGTAAGTCGAAGGTTTAAAGAGATACAGCGTCTGAAAGATGGATTTAAGAAGAAACCGTTTTTTTATTAAATAACGTAAGTTTACAACGCAACATATTGTATATACATACAAGCAAAGAAAAAAGAAAATAGTTGTAAAAAACATTAAAACATTTCTTGGGACTACCCAAGACTACCTAAGATAGCGACAAAAGCTTTATAAAAATAACACAAACCGACAAAAAAAAGGGGGCTATTCTTTTGATCAGAACCGTCTTATCCTATTTGATTTTTTTACCTTAGATTAGCTCATCCAAGTACCTTCCTTCTTACCTACGCCAAGTCTACCGGATTTCATCCTAAACTTTAGAAACTTGGAAAGTTGATCGATTGGTCGAATTTCCTGAATCTTAACAACGCGCATGCGTAAAATTTCTGATCTATTTTGATCATTCTTTTTGCAAGTTAGTTTAGATAAGAATCTCAAATTTAGGATTTTACAACATATGTTACCGAATCTTTTAGGAAATCTAAATATCCGAGGTCAGTTCTTTCTACATGAAGGCGCCCCACCGCATTTCTCCAACCAAATTCCTTACGGGATTCCTTACGGGCTGATGTACAAAAAGACTTTTCCAAAATAATAACATGGTTTAACAAAAACTCCTCCCAAGTAACAATTTAAGTTTTATCACAATCAACAAGAGATTATTAAGTCTATATAATAAAACTGATCGTAAAACTGTTTTACTAGACAACCTCTTAAAAGCTACGATAAACTCGGCATAAAACCAAAAAAGACCTTTTATAAAGGTTATAAATATCTTCCTTAAAACTATCAATAAAACCAACAGTACTTTAGAACCCAAATCTGCAAGATGTTTTCAAGTCTACCATAAAACCTTTTATAAAATCTTCTTAAAACCGTTAGTACTTGCAATCAAATTTTAAGCCTGCTTTGAGAGCATCATAAATAATTGCGTCTTTAATAATTCTTTGTCGAAAACTTGTTGCACTTAAATTGTCTAAATCAGAGAATGTCGCCAAGTAATAAAATATATCTGCCTCGATTGAAATATCTGCATGTGCTAACGTTTCTTTTTTATATTAATAAACAACCCAGTATCAAAAACGCAGGCCACTTTATTGATAAAGTATATCAAAAAACTTTTAAAAAAATCACGCGCCTTTAATTTATCAGCTTATTAATTATTATTCACAATTAATAAAAAAAATAGTTTTAGCTTAATCAGTATGATTTTGGGCTTTTTAGGGTTTATATGACATATTAACACATTTTAGATAGTTGCAGGCTAAATGTAAACAGTAAGAATAAGAAAAATGTAACGAAACGCTGTTGCCCCCACTTTGTTCAAACATGTCTACCATAGTTAACAGAAATAAACATGGCTGAAAAATTAATAAAACCGTTTATTTTAATAGAATACCCAATTAAGAGTTTGTACTTAGCTTAGATAACATAACCTAAAAAAAATTATTTATTTCATGTGTTTTTGAGTGTGCGATCACAAAATGGCGTTTAATATGCATTATATGCCCCCTCTCTCAAAGTTTAAGGGCGTAAGTGAGGGAACCAAAGGATTTATAAGTGCTTTATAAAAACCAAAAAGTTTTAACGTAGCTTAATAAAGCTACCAAAAAATGATTAGGTTTTAAGGAACCTTTACCAATTATCGTTAAAAGCAAATAGTATTTATGATAACATGTATTAATGGTAAGACTACTTAAGAGTTATTAGTTTTATTGTTTGATCATAAGAAGTACTTAAAACCATATTTTAAAACTCCCATAAAACCTAAATATTTATAGATGTCTACCACAAAACTTGAAATATTTAAAATCCACTATAAAACTTAATGAGTTTATTGTGGTTTTGAATAATGCAGCAATTAAGTGGTTATAAAACCAATAGATCTTAAAGAGCAGAGAAGTTTAACAAATTGTTTTAAAGATAACTTGAAGGCCTTTTTTAAGTACATATTATCTGCAGATAAATTGGTATGCACAAAAGAAATAATAAAACCCAGTTCGGTTTATTTACCTTCTTAAATCTGTGATAAAACCCGATAAATACTTGTTGGCATTTAAATTGTTACTTGGGCTTAACACCGAACTCGGACAAAACAAAATACAGCATTCAGCTCATAGAAAATTTAATTAAAATTCTAATTTGTAAATACGTTTTTTGACAATAACTTCGTTTTTGATTTTGGTGCAATTATTCTGTTGATATTTTGTTGTCATCTTGTTACTGTGTACATTATTGGTATGCAACTTTGTTATTATAGTTATTGTTCTTTTTAATAGGTATTTAATGTTGCTGAATTTCTAGTCTTTAAGAAATGAAAGGAACGAAATAGATTCTTGATTCGGTGTACTCCAACATTTATTTTTTTATCATAAAAATTTGTAATTAAAACATAATTATTGTTAAAAAAAAGTAAATGCCTAATTTAATAGTGAAAGCATTTTTTGCACACGTCATTCATCGATATTTTTTAAAATCTCATATTGCATTATTTAGTGGATTATATTTTGAAGGCGGCAAAAGTGTGGCAAAACAATTAACGAAGCCACTAGTTCATTTTTTTATGTACTTTTCAAATTTAATATTGAATTTAAAAAAAAACATATACAGAGTATTGTTTTCTTGAAATCCGGACCGGTTTTTTTTGTTTGTGTGTAATACAAGTGCTTATTCAGCATCACTAATACATTATAAGTGCCAAATATGAACTTGTTATCTCATTCCTTTACAAAGTAACAACCAAGATAAATTTTGGCAAAAATACATAAATATTTCAGCAACGGGGGCCCAACTAGCTTTTTCTATGGATGATTATGATTACCCCCGGTATCCTCCAACTGCCATTAAAGCATGTCCGCTTCCTCGTGAAACACCCGGTATATGTCAGTTTAACGTGTCAATGGAATCCATATAGATATTCGAAATCATCAACGTCCTGAAGCAGATTTCAATTAGGCCAACAACAGCTGTCACCAGACTTCAATTATATGGATTAATTTGGATCTTGCATTTCATTGAAATCGTTCATTTGATTAGTGCAAACAGTGGAATGTCATTTCGTAAATCATAGAAAATTTGCATACACCTATTACAAATATTTACCCCGGTTATAGGCGACAAATGCATTCAATGATGTTTAATGTTACTTGCCACTTTTAACTTGCAATACATAAAGTACATAAAAGAAAGAGGAATGTATATATGACATATAAAGGTAAATAAACAGGCAAACCCACAAAAATTATTTTTGTCGTGGGTATTACTATATTAAAATATCATCAACAATACAAAGTAAAAAATATATTTGTTTAAAAATATCATTTTTTAAAAACATCCGATAATGTCTATGAGGTAGCAAAATTATATATTCTATGGCACCTGAGCTTTATAAATGTTTCTATCAATGATTTCATGTATCTTTGATCTTGGTGTTAACTTTAGCCAATTTCTTGTTTTATTACTTCCACATCCAGTGAAAGTATAGTAACGACAAAAAAAAATTTAAAATTTTTATTGTTCAAATAGGCTTAGAATGTCATGAAACGTCGAGATTTCAAGTTTGAGCGAAAAAAAAAAAATTTCTGTCTGTCGGTCTGTCGGTCTGTAACTTTTTTGTGCGTACGTTTACTCTGGAACCGTTTGAGATATTCACTTGGTACTTTGGTACACATATGTACTTTAACGAGATCTAGAACTAGATTATATTTTCATCTTGTTCCGTCGAAGGGTTGGTAAATTTGGAGTAAACAGGTAAATCAAGCAGGTAAGAGTTCATAAAATTGATATTTAGTATAGACAAGAGAAGCTAAGGTCTAAAAAATTTTGGCATTAGCCACCCCCATTACCACCCCCACCCCATTATTAAAGGGGATGAAAAAAAATGTGATTTAGTGTGTGTACAAGAACCAGAAACCTCAAAATATTTTTTACTTTATCCACAACCCACTCCCACCCCCTGTCACCACCCCCACCCCACTACCGATGTTACCACAATGCAACCACAATTATTAAATGTTTGATAGCTCAAGATTGCCTATAACTACACGAGTCTGTCTGGCAGCTGATATTGTTTTATTACATTCAATGGCTACTATGATGTTTCCAATGTTATTAGGTTACCAGATTTACACAGAAATGTGTCATTTTAGTTTCCAAAGCCCACTAATCTATTATCTATTAGCCGCATGTTTCTGAAAGCTTGGTTGCATTGTATTTTGGCTGAAATCTCAAATATTTCTGAGCGGATTTTCAAAATTTTGGTATCATTAGATTCGTATGAAAATGAGGTATTTAAAATTGTTGGTGAACGATTAACTTCCCATTTAAAAAAACCGAGTTAGTGGGTAAAAATCACATTTGAAAATTTTAAACGCCTCTAGACAATTAAGTAATGCAATCATATTGCTCTTTGTATTTTTATAGTAACGTAGCACACAAACTAAAATATGTTTTGGTCACCACAGCACTCTGGATTCAGAAATAGATTTTTTAATAAACTTTTTAATGTTTATCAAAAAGTGACCAAAATGGATGTATTGTATTCAAAATTTCCTCTAGATTCCAAAAATGTAAAAATATATGGGGTGTTCCATTTAAAAATCGAAAGTTGTGGGCATTTCCGGTCAAACCGGATGTGCACCAAACTTGATTTTTTATTGAAAAGATGGCATTTTAGTCGTGTAATAAGCCCTCCACATTTCAATTTTCTATTCCAAATATTTTAGGAGATATCGGGGCGAGCGCAATTCGTGACTCACCCGGTATATACCTCATATATACCGCTAACTATTTTATTCTCCGCTTAGTGAGATTAACTTTCACCAGCAGGTGTCTCTGATAGTCTAAACTGAATCTTTAAAAATCGTAGAATCTAAATACTAACACTTAACATTTAATAAAATTTTACGAAACCGTAATATTCTATGTCCACTTGTAGAGATGACATAAATTTTATATAATGAAAATAAACAGAAGCAAAAACGACTATGGGGTCCTAAAGTAAAATAGAACGCGTTTACAGAGTTTGTATAAAACACAAAGAGTAAACCACAATTTTATAAACTAGACGCTCGTATAGCAGTTCGTTTTCCCTTAACTTTCAGCTTTTCTTACGTAAATAGTTTTTCGTTTGGCAGAACATTTATTCTCCTTGGTCAATTGTTATAAGGATTGCAATATTCAGTGTACTTCTAGAAATAAGGCGTCCTACAAATATGTATCATAAGGTAAATATTGTCTGTGAGCTCTTTGTGGAAGGAATCGATATGATAGCTGCATTTCAATTTGTATTTGGATTTTAATCATACTTGAATTCAACGTCTCAAATGGAGAGGTGCCTTTTAAACCCACCGCCTCGGGCAAATATATTTATGAATTTCTTGGGCCCTCTCTAATAAGAAATTATGTTTTCGATGCAAATGTAATCAGGAAGAAGAGGGCTCTGCGAACAATTACCGGCAAAATGGGGTATTTCTATTAATGTAAAATACTCGTTATACTTATTTACCAAGTCACTCTGTTGTATATTTTACCTGACAAAGTGAAATAAATCAATGAAAATGACCTTCGAACAGTAATCAGAATCAATGCAACCGGTCGTATAATTACAGAAAATGCTACCCGTTTTCACAGATTTTTTACCTAATACTATTAATTATATTAATATGTTCAGACGTAGAACGTCAATATTGACGTTGATAATTGATATTGATAATTTGAAAAAACTAGGTAATTTTTTATCAGTATGGAGGTTTGAATAATACTTAAATTATGTAAATTATGTAAAACAAAAAGAAGTGACATCCCCAAAATAGCATTAAAAATGTAATAGTATATTACGTAATGAGTGTTGTAAGAAGCATATTACGGACGAATGGAAAAGTTACGTATTTCCATGAGTGCGTAATTGGTTTACAAGTCGAATTATGTACTATACTTTACCTACGATCATATTTATTAAAATTAAAAAACAACTATTTAATGTGTACGAATAATAATTTAATAATAATATGAACGGATTATTTAATTGAACATTTTATTATAGTACTTGAAATATGGCTCAATTAGAATTATAATTTATAGTAACTGTACAGTTATTAAATACAAAAGGAGTATCATTTGATTTGCTGCTTGATGCATAAGATAGAGCTATATTATTATTCGATAAAGTTGAATCCTTACTATTTGCTATTTTCACTGAATTGTTAGTTTTGTTATTCATAGAGTTGTCTACATATCCTTCAGCTACCGTTAATGATTTCCATCCACAGTGTCTTTTTAAATCTAGTAGATCACCAGCGGCATTAACAAGAATAGTCGCTGACGACCGTCGAAACCAGTGTCCTGTGTAGGCATTTGCGTCTGGTAGTCCAAGATATTTGCTTTCGTATGCTTCCTAATTTCTTTATACCAGCGCACTGTCTGGTGCAATTTCCATTAACATAATTCAGAAAAAAAAAAGGTAAATTTGTAGTATCCTTTGTTGTAGAACGGATATTCATATATTTTTTGACTGTGGGGAAAAAATAATCTGATACAACAAAAGAACGTTGTGTCTTAGTTTTGGAGTCAGGAATATTAATAATCCAGGATTTTCCTATATCTTGTATATGTTCGGGTTTTATGTTTCGTAATTCTCGTTTTCTACATGCACCACTGATACCAATTATAAGAAAGACCTAAAATAACAAATATATGTATATTTCTACGTGTTTCTGTATAAAAATTAAAATATCTTACCTTCATAAACAAATATTGACTATCTGGTGCATTTTCTAAAAAATCATTAATATTATTGGCACTCAGTACCTTGCACTTCTTGCTTTTAAAACTGTCACACTTTCTTTTTAGTAGGGCTAATAATTTGGAATAAGTTGCAATATTTATATCATGATTTATGTTAATTGTTATTGTTAACATAGGGTCTGGTATGGTCTAAGTACGTCCGATTTTAACAATTTTCCAAAGAGTTATGAAAAGTACATGGTTAATAGAGCACATTTTGAAAAATTCCCATAGAATCTACAAAGTAATTTAAGAAACTCTTATAGATGCAAAGAGTTGAATAAGAAGTTTACACACCTTTTATATAGCAATAATACGCTTTTATAATCCATTGAAGCTATAGTGATAAAGTCGTTTTAATGTGTGACTAACTGTATTGACTCATACAAATCAGTTTAGTGTATAATTGGTTGAATAATTTGAAGAGTTTTCTTGTTTTATGAGTTGTATCTGCTGATTATATTATGAACTTTTAGAATATGAAAACACATTCGATCGCTGTTTCTACTAATCAGTTTTGTGACTAAATACGTGTACATTCAAATTTGTATGAGATTGCTACATCCAATATTAATTTGCGATTTTAAGTTTTACTGTCCATATATGCAATAATATCTCATGAAAAACAAGGAAAGGTTATCGAAATTCTGCAAATTAAGTGAATGATCAAGATTTATTAACAACATTGTTCTTCAAATTATTTACTCCTACATAATTAAAGTGTTAATACTTTTCATAAATTAATTATTTAGAAAATAACAATATAATAATTCCCATGAATTACAAAACATCTGGCAAGACGTTTTCAATAAGAAGAATAATGATTTAAAAGTGCATGTGGAATGTTTTAATGTGTGCAAATGAAATATTTTGAATTGAATTGATTTTCTTATGTGAATTTTTCTCAAAATGGATGTCATCATCATCATCCCTAGTGCTACTACAGCGCTATGTGGGCATCGACTTTCTCTAGTGTCTTTCGTCATTCCTGCCTATTCTGCGACTCTTGCTTCCAATTCCTTGCACCGATTTTTCGTGCATCCTCATCGACACCATCCTTCCACCGTAATCTTGGCCTGCCGCGGCTTCCAGCTCCCGCCGGTTTCGAAACCATGATTTTTCTTAGGGGGTAATCGTCATCAGCTCTATTGACATATCCTGCCCACCTGAGTCGTCGTATCATTATGCTTCTTACCACATCCATACCTTTTGCCACCTGTTTGTATTTCTCATGGAGCTCAAAATTGTAACGCCGACGCCATACATAGTTGTAACATACAGCTCGAAAAACCCGCCTCAGGATTTTCCTTTCAAAAGTTTGGAGTAGAGTTTCGTCAGCTTTACTCAGGGTCCATGTCTCGGATTCATACGTCAGGACTGGGAGTATTAACATTTTATACAGTATCAGCTTTGTCTTAAATGATAATTGCCGGCTTTTGAGGTATTTTCCAAGTCCAAAATAGCATTTGTTGGCAAGTACTATTCTGCGTTTTATCTCATCGGACATATTATTTTTAAAATTTCCTGAAGACCCCAGGTAAGTAAATGCTTGCACTACCTCAAAGTTGTAATCATCGATAGTCATACTTTGTCCGATGTTTCTGGCTCTAGTTCTATTACCGGATGTCAACGCCATAACTTTAGTTTTTCCCTCATTCATCGTCAGACCCATATTTTTGCTGCACCAACGAGTGTGGCAAACGTCTTTTTGGAATATCGTATTGTGCGTGAAACAACATCCACGTCATATGCGTATGCTATTATCTGTATGCTCGTATTAAATATTGTACCTCTGTTGTTCAGCCCTGCGTCTCTGACTGCTTTTTCTAATGCTATGTTAAAAAAGGTGACACGCAAAATGGATGTCACATCTTTGAAAAATTTTGTAGCTGTTATGGAGCAACTCTATTACGAACAGGAATAAGAAATTATTGATAATTTTCATTTCCAATGGGGAACTTGCCTATTTTTTTTTGATTTCATTAAAGTGTGTATTTATGTATAAAAAAACACGCCACACCGAATATCAGCTCTTAAATCGCAGTACTTACTTTGCAATAAATAATTAATGTTGAAATCCTCACGAAAAGCACTGTGACGTCACCGGGTGAAAACTGGTCTCGCGTGGTGTCCAACAGATGGCGTACTTTAGCCATTCACCCTAATTAATAGACTGGGCGGCGGTTGGCTTTGAGACGTCCGCATATTCGGTCATAAATCTTTTGTTTTTATGTTAGAAAAAAAATAAAAAAAAGTGTCGGAAAGCTCAATTAATTCTCTTTACATAAGCTGTCTACAAATTTTTAGAAAAAAACGATAATTATCTAGATATTCGAGGAAATGTACGAAATTACACGTTTTCCTATAGAATGTATGTAAATCTTAAAAAAAATATTTTTTCTCAGAAACCTTTGTTTCGAAGGGCCGAGATTAACGGAGCGTCAAAATAGTACATGATATTAAGTGAACATCGTAAATGAGATCGATTTCAGTTAACTACCGATTAATTACGGTGACAAAATGGAGAAATTCTATCGAAAAAAAAAATCCCAAATCCCGCCCCGTCTAATTCCTTAATTTTTGTCGGAATTCAAAAAATTTAAAAAAAGTGCTTTAGCAAATTTAATTATATTTAAATTAACTAGAATAGTCTTTTGGCGTAGGAGCAAAGATTTAAAAGTTGCCAACTGTAAAATCTCAAAATTTGCGATTTTTTGACGTACGTGGCCGACATTTCTGTAGTTATCTCCGAAACGAAAAAAAATCAAAAGTCTGGTGATAGCAAAAGATTCGTAGTGGAAAATACTCGTTTGACATTATTTTTTATTTCAATCTAACTCCTACCGTTTTGGAGATTTCTGCGAAAAAGAGCAAAAAACAGCTTACATTTCGGAGCCGAAAAAATTGCAAAAACATGCAATCTTGACACGTTCATATTTTTCAAGAAACACCATTGGGACGGCCGTACGATGTTGCGACGTAAAGAGGAAGTCTTCCAGATAAACCTGATCGTAAATTGCAAGGCGAAATTCGAAAATTCGACTCGACACGAACGAATGAAAAGTAGCATTTTGTGACATTTCAGAGTATTGAAGATATTTTTCCAACGAATTTTAGGTTAGGTTGTGTCCACTGCTAGTTGTTTCTGACAAATGAGCATATGAAAGCAAAATCGGTGTCGCTTGACGCCGTCTTCCGACTTTCACCCTCTGACGTCACGTTTCAGGAGTGGATAAAATCCGGCAGATTTTAATCGCTTATATTTCTGGAGGAATTTTTTTTTAAATTTTTTGTTGTCTATGGGATTTTTAATGATGTTAGTTTACGATTTTGAGTATTTTAATTAAATTTAATTTTTTTTATTTTTTGGAGAAGTTCCCTATTAAATAGCTTCATAAAACTATTTGATATATAATAACTGCTACAGGGAGCATCTATTCCTGAACTACGGAACCAAACTATTGGCACAACAACAACATCTAGACTATAAGCTCTTCTTTACAGATAACTTTGAGATATACGATGGAAGAGACCTACGATATCAAATCCACCAAGTTATCGTTTCCAAAATATAATTGGAGACGCTACTTTACCCCGGGTAGTGAATTACGGTTACCCAAAAACACCTTACTGGAAACTCCCGTCTCCAAAAATGGATATCCAAATGAAGACAGTCAATAAGGAGGACCTTGGTGACTCCACAATTAGAGTCATATTCCACGAACACATAAACAAGTACCCACAACATTTAAAACTATTCACGGATGGCTCCAAGACAGCGTATGGCATGAGGAGCTCGCTAGCCACACCAAATGATACCTTTTCCTAGTCATTACATCCCAATGCCTCAATTTATACAGTAGAACTTCACACTAATCTACGAAACATTAAAGTACTCTTAAGTTGCCAATGATCACCGCTTCCTCATATGTTCTGAATCTGAAAGTAGTGTTATCGCTATTAAAAATAAATACACCTCAGATCCACTTGTCTCCCTAATATTGTGTCTACAACCGGCAAGACCATTATGTTCCTGTGGACTCCAAGTCACGTTGAAATACAGGGGAATAAAAATGCAGGACGCCAGGCCACCAAGAGAGATTGCTCCCGGGATATAAAAATTCGTCCAGATCTCACAAATACGTGGAAGAAGCGAGAAACGAATGAATGGCAATCTATGTGGCAAAGAGAGACAGCACTTTTATAAACACAACCGTCAATCCTTCCCTGAACATTACCACAAAACCTTGATAGACGGTCACAAGTATTTATAGAAGGACTACGAATTGGTCATACAAACCGGAATGCATCTCCTAAGAGGAGAAAGACAACCAAGGTGCACAGATTGTAATGTTCCGCTAACAGTAAAATATCTCCTGATCGAGTGTACCAGTGACTCCATCCACAGAAAATCTTTAAACCTGAAAAATACAATGAAAGATGTTTTAAATGATAAACCGATAAATTAATAACTTACCTGAAGGCTTGTGACCTCTTCTACAAAATATGAACCCATTATGAATCAACACAACAAAGACGACAGAAATGATGGTGGCTAATGGCCCAAGTAGTCGATGCCGTATAAAATAATAATAATAATAACTGCCACAAAGGTCTTCTAATTGCATAGAGACTGTTGCGTTGTGTCTCAAAGAATAATTCGGTTTTATTGGCTGTAATTATACATTCTAACTTTTTGTCATTTAGATGTTCTAACAGATTATTTTATAGAACTATTTAATTCGTTGTGTCATTATATAGCGAGAAAGAACTTATGCAGTGTAGGAACCCCTACGGATTATCTTATAGATCAATTTAGCTCATTATACAGTTATTATACAGCATATTCCTTTTGTCATATAAAAACTGCCGCAAGTTTTGCTATGAAAAAATTAAGCTCGTTTTGCAGCTACTGCACAGTCATAAATACTTTTAGTTTATAGATGCAGCCCATTATAAAGCCGCGCAGCTGTGGTTAGTTTGGTGGCAATTATGAACGTATCATAGCTGTAGCAGATGAAATGCTACCTATGGCAAAATTTGGGCCGAAAATTTCTTTTATGCATCACTAGATTCCGTTAACACACCTAAATAACGTTTTTGCATAAGAGTATTTATCAAGACCTGTTATCTATATAAGCCTAAATGCTTTATAATTAGTTGTAGAAACGTTTATATCACCTGGTAATAGAAGATTAAACAAACAAACACAAGAAATAATTCAATACTTATGTTACCAGTGCATAGATTGACAAAATATGAACTAAGTCCAAAATACCTGGCTATAAAAGCATACAATCACTTACCTGTGAGTTATTATTCCTTAAATCGTAGTATTCTACGATGATATTAGTTTATGACTGTTCTTTCGCTTTAATTTTTTTTATTGCCGTGACCTACTTGTGGTTTTTTAACAATGTTTTATGTTGTTATATTATAAATGTTATCCTGTGCATATTTGCAATTCTGCTTCTTATTTTGATAGGCATTTTATACATACAGTGGGGTCCATAAGTAACAGATAAATTCATTACCTACGTAATTTACAATTTATAAGTAAAATCTTGAAACAAGTCAGTTTTTAATTTTAAAATGACATTTTTTGAGCATAATTTTATACCTCCTCCTTCAACTCCCTTGGAGTGACAGCTACCCCTCTAAAATTTCTAAATGAAATGAGGTTGCTTGTGATAGCTCATTTGAAAGGGTTTTTAATTTTCTATATAGCAATATAAGATTTTTTGAATTTTGTATATTCTTCATAAAGAAAATTAAATTATAAAATTTTAAAATGTATTTGTAATGTATTCTATTCAACTTAAATGTATCGTTTTTTCTGACATGTAAAAAGAGCCCTTTTCTTTCTTTGCTACATCTGTGCAAACTTATCATTCTAGTTATTTTTCACTGATTGCCAAGTTCATTATTATTTTAACAATGAGTCTTTCGGATACCCAAAGAATTGAAATTTTAATATTATTAGGATGCGGTGATAAAATAAGAACGCAGAAGCAAGTATACGAAATCTTCAATACTAAGTATCCTGACCGCTACATTTCTCAGTCTACGGTTAGTAGAATAGAAAAAAAAAATTGTGAATTTGGAAATGTCACAGATATTCCTAAATCTGGTAGAAAACCCATTTTAGACGATGAAAAGAAATTGAATATACTGTTAGATATTCAAGACAATCCACATAAAACTACAAGACAAGTGGCCGCCGATAATGATGTTAGTAAAACGTCCACATTGCGTCTTCTAAAAAAAAGAAAAATACCACCCACATCAAATTTATTTGGTTCAAGAACTTAACGGCGATGACTCTGATCGCCGATTGGAATTTTGCGAAATCATTTCAAATAGATGCCAAGAAGATATGTTCTTTTCTTTTTTCCGATGAAGCAACATTTGTCTTAAATGGAACAGTCAACAAACAGAACTGTAGATACTGAAGTTCAGAAAATTCACATTGGATGATGAAGGCCAGTACTCAATGTCCTGAGAAGGTAAACGTTTGGGCTGGAATTATAAATTCTCAAATTATCGGACCCATATTTCTTTGAGAGCACATTAACTTGGATTTCTTGCAAAATTTCTTAGTTCCAGAGTTAAGAAGACTTTTCCCAGATGATGACAACCCTAATGAAATTGATAGAAATATTTGGTATCAGCAGGATGGAGCTACACCACATTTCGCATTGGAAGTAAGAGCCTATCTCAATCAAGTTTTTCCCAATAGGGGATCGTTAAACGTGGTGAAATTAAGTGGCCTGCCGTTCTCCCGATTTGATTATTTTTTACGGGGTTATTTAAAATCGAAAGTCTTCAACAGACCAAATGATGGCGATGATTTAAAAGACAGAATAAGGCAAGAAATTAATCAAATCACCTAAGAAACTATACAAAGTGTTTTACAAGAATTTCAGCAACGCCTCCTATCAAGAAACAATGGGCGCCCAGTTTGAACATTTGATTTAAACTGCTTCATGTTCTTTTGTTTACTTAGTAGCATTAAAATTGTAATATTTTTCAATAAAAAAATTAGAAAAATTCAAAAAACCATAAATTGCTGGATAGAGAATTAAAAACCCTTTCAAATGAGCCATCACACGCACCCATTTAAAAATTATAATGGGGGTTGAAGGGAGAGGTATAAAATTACGCTCAAAAAATGTCATTTTAGAATTAAAAATTGACTTGTTTCAGAATTTTACTTATAAATTGTAAATTACGTAGATGATAAATTTATCCGTGACTTATGGACCTTACTGTATATATGTATAGTTTTAGAACAATCTAAATTTAGTAGGGCTTCGGACCCTACTAAATTTAGGTTGTTCTTTAACTAGTCGGACTACATTATTTGTATAGTTTTATATATTTTTTTTACTCTTCAGTGACTAGTTTATTTGTGTATATATTTGTTAAATTCTATTTACAGATAGACGTAGACGATGACCTGTGATATGCATTTATGGTCGACAGGATTAATAAATTATTATTGTTATTATTGTTATTAAAGGAGCAACCGATAAGTTTTATAATAGCTCTATAACCAACATTTATGTAATTGGGTAAAGCTCTATAAGAGATATATCTGGAACCTTTACAGGGAAATAATAGAGCCTTTAAAAAATGGTTTTATAATTATATTATAAGAGCATTCTCTGTAGCATACCATTTGAGATAATATGCACTTTTAATTAAAACACACTAAATCCTTTCAATTTCTTAAGCTTACTGTACAATATTTTACCATCTTTATAGATTAATCACCCGTACTATGATTAATTGTTCTGCAACGGTAAATAACAGTTAACTTCGTTTGATAATCAAATTGGCAGATGCCAAGTGTTAATTTTAAAATTATCATTATTCATCTAGTGTAATCCATACATTTTAAAGAAGTTCTACCGTTCTCAAAAAGTATCTCAAATAAAGCATTCAAATAGTTTCTCAAAAAAATATCTCAATAAGTTCCTAAACTCTCAAAAGAAGTATTCTTACATAAAATCTTAAAAAAGGTATTCTTAAGAAGTATCCTATGTAAAGTACTAAAGTTTCCTATAAAGTTACTTAGAGTTACTTGAAGTTTGTGATCAATCACGTATCATAGTAAGAGATTGGTAATCTCGTAATCAACCACAACTATTAATTATTGCTCAAGCAGTAGGAGACTGGTCATCTCTAAATCAACCATTATAATACTACATAATTACGTCATTACGTAATAACTGCTCAAGTTTGACTGTGGAGACTGGTCATCTCATAATCAACCGTCATTATATCAGTAGCTGTTAATAGAAGAATCTGGTCATATTTCAACTTACCTTCGTGGAAAATATAATAGAACTTCAGGCAAATATTTAGGCGTAGCAGTATCGAGACAACTTACCATCGGGTCGTAGCAAAGAGTGCGGAGCGTGGTATCCTAGCAGAGACTACGAGACCTCACCTAGGGTTCGTCTCTACAACACCCATCATCAGATGGTGAGAAAGTGTATATTTTTCTAATAATTTTTATAGTGCTCGGAACATTTGACCATAACATGGTTATAAACTTTTGGGCAGTATCATTAAGATAATTTCGTCATACTTTCATGTCATTTATTGACAATTACATTGAACTTTTATGTTAAATTTTCATCACTTAAAAGACTTAATAAAAAGTAGATTTTTATCTTAACTTCAATTTTTTTATTATATTTGTTTGTGCTGTCCGATTATATTCCAGGCTGTTCCACAGCAGCTGGTTTCACTATAATAGAGAAAGTTAGGTAATATCACTCGCGCTGTGGATGGCGCCATAATTAACATCTTTTACTTCCACATCCAGTGGAAGTATAGTAACGACAAAAAATTTTTTTTTAATTTTTATTGTTCAAATAGGCTTAGAATGTCATGAAACGTCGAGATTTCAAGTTTGAGCGAAAAAATAATTTCTGTCTGTCTGTCGGTCTGTAACTTTTTTTGTGCGCACGTTTATTCTGGAACCGTTTGAGATATTGACTTGAAATTTGGTACACATATGTACTTTAACGAGATCTAGAACTAGATTATATTTTCATCTTGTTCCGTCGAAGGGTTGAGGGGTAAATTGGGGTAAATTTGGAGTAAATAGGTAAATCAAGCAGGTAAGAGTTCATAAAATTGATATTTAGTATAGACAAGAGAAGCTAAGGTCTCAAAAAAAATTGGCATTAGCCACCCCCATTACCACCCCCACCCCATTATTAAAGGGGATGAAAAAAAAATGTGATTTAGTGTGTGTACAAGAACCAGAAACCTCAAAATATTTTTTTACTTTATCCACCCCCCACTTCTACCTCCTGTCACCACCCCCACCCCACTACCGATGTGGGGTATCGTTTTATGGGTTTTTGGGGTACAGGATTTCAAATATTGTATTATTAAAGTTCCATAAACAATTATTTCCAGATACAAAATTTTTTCGTTGTGTGACTTGGACAGAAAATCCGGATGTGGAAGTAATGATTCCTTGGGCAGCGGTTTTTCTTATTAACATTCTTTATATAGTGAGATAATCTGTTTTGGTCAAGTTCTGCGAAATTGTTGAGTCCTCTTCTGATTCAGCTAAAATAGGATCCACGGTTCCCCGCCCCGCACCAGATCGGCTAGCCGCGAGCCGCTGCACTTACTTTGGCGTGAATTACTTTTGTTTATATCAAACTAAGATATAAATATTAGTAATTTTCGTTAAACTAAGTGTGAGTGTTTCATCTCATGGTGTTTATATCGACAAATTGTTGCAGAGAATTAATTAGATCACAATATTATTAATAAGATATAAAAGAGTATTGTTTCACCACTAAAAAATAATTATACGAGAATTCTGTTAAATATTAGTGTAACAAAGGGAATGTGAAATAACAGTAGGATTTTAACTTACATGCTTATACTTCTTCTTACTTAACTAACGAGCCCTATTTTGTTAAAATTTAAATTAATAAATTTACGATAACTACGCTTAAAAATATATCCCTGACACTTTAGCTGTAAAGCATTAACTCGAGTCTAATAAATACTTCTTAAATTGTACCCCGTGTCAGTTGAATTCGTATTATTTCATTAAATTAAAGTAAAACCTAGAATGTATGCAAATTAACATCGTATATCTCTGGTGCACCCCAGTTCGATGCAAAGTCAGAGTAGTGTTGGTTATCTTTCTATCCATCATGGTCTTTATCACCATTAATCAGTCCCATAATGGCGGCTCTTCCATTACAATCATTTCTGGTAGCAGTCTAGATTAAAACAGGTTGAATTTTCTCGGGGCATTGATTAAACTGGGAGCGGTCAACCGTTTCTTGTTTGCTGTAAATTTGGTATTTACTATTATTAAAGATAATAATAATGACGGTGTACACTGGTTAAATGTGATATTATTCAATGTTGGCCTTATCGAACCTTGTTTAAGGTCTATTAAAATGCGATCAATCAAGCAAAATGTATTCTACATATTTTGCATAGTGAAATTATTTTGTAAACTTTGCTGCAGTGCATCAGGTATACTTGACATTTTGTGTACTGTATACGTAATCTTAAAAGGAGGTAAATTTCTTTCAGTTAAAAAAGTGCGTCGACTAATTGTCTAGCTTAAGATAATTTCCAATAAAAAAAAATTTAATAGGACATAATAGAATGGAAGTCTAACTAAAAAAAATACTTTGTAAAAGGTATTCATTAAAATATATAAAAGTCTTCAGTTGTTGAGGCGTGACGGCGTGATGGCGTTGACGGCTTTACGATGAAAAGAAATTATTCGATACTAGAAACCTTAAAATGAGGTGTAAGTGATGGGACATTACATTCTAAGCAACTTGTATGATACAGACAATTTTCTAAAATCGCTGTTTTCACGATATTCGAACTTTCTTAAGTGTATAGTTTACGGTATAAAATTCAGTCGAACATGCAACATAAACGTTACACAAGAATTAGAGAATACACAATAAAAAGAAATGTCAAAATATTTCATTTGTAAACTGCAGTCGCAGCCACCTCTGTTTCTTTTTAAATTAAGTGAACATTTATGTCTTATGTTCTAAAATGAATTTGTTTCATTACTGTCTAAATTAGTCTGATTGACTATAAAAGTAACGTTAGTCTACGACTTCAAGAAAAACCTCTTTACACATAAGTTGTATGAAATATATTTTCTACAACAATAACAGTTCAAATTAAGCTTTATTGGGGGACACTTGTAAATAATTTTTGTCATAGTAAATCGATTTGTTCTGCTAACTAAACGTCCTACTATGCTAAATTTATATCTAAAATTAAAAAGTTTGTTTTGGGGTTGTTCAGCACATATTAGAAATTTTATTTGCGAAAGAGAGTAAAATAATATATATGGTTTATCAAATTTAATATCTTGTCCGGACACATTTAAAGCTAAAAGACATTATTATGCATGTTGGAACTAATTTGAAACTTTGCTGAAACTTAATTTAAAGTGAGTAATATTTATCATGATTATGACCCTCTGGGGAAGCATATTATCCACATCCAGTATTGGGCCATTTTTGTTCACTGTGTCGCTGGATCCATAGCAACAAAATTCTTGTTAACAAAAATATAAAACGTTTATTTGTGTAGTTTGAAGACTTACGATACATGAGTCTCTTTTATCTATCTATAAAGTTTTATTATATTAGGAAATGTTTAAAATTCGAAGTATTTATATGAAATGGCGGCGGCGCAGGGAGAATGTAATATTTCCTTACAAGAAAATTTTATTTAGAAGTTTGATTCTGATACTAACATATTTTAAATCACATAAGGTATTTTAATTTATTTCCATGACTTTTTAAGATTTTTAATAAAGGTTTTCCAACATAAATACGCCATCGAAATTATGTGTCTTTAATAGTAGGTACGGTACGTCGGGTACATGGCTAGAAAAGCCAAAAAGCTGCACTTTTTAATTGGAATGTGCCACTTTCTGTGGTCATAGTTGATGGCAAAAGATAACTTTTCAGATAGGGAGCCACTTGAAAATCCGTGCAAAACACTAAAATGGCGGCCATTAAGAGGGCCGCCGTTAGCCACACTAAATTTTTTTGTATCTCAACTCTTAATGGTGCGATTTCGATTTCCCTTTTTTGTTTAAAAGCTCTTATGAAGAAGACATTTTTTTGTTCCTATACATTTATCGCTGCACCTTAAGGGATCTCCGCAATTTTAACAAATCTGCAAATTATTTTTTTTTGCTCCATGTTTAACACTGTCTTTAACTTGGAGAAAGACCCTGCCGTCTTCTTCTTCTTGTTGCCTGCATTGTACTCCATTAATTGTAGTTTCATTCGGCGGAGATTAATGAATTATGCCATCAATCTCAGTACTGATGTGAGCCCAATCAAACTTCAAAAATGCATGTTCTTCGAGTAACTTGAAAAGTACTGTCAGTCTGATTACAGCAGAGGTGTAGTCATTCCAATTTTTTGGTAGCATATTTTCTTGTGCTACTTGGCGACGAAGACCAGCGCCTCTCTTATCTCTCACACATGTTTTTGAGTAAGTATCCCAAGAAATGTGTATTCTGTTTGTGTGGAACCTCTCAGAATTATTTAAAATTCCGTATCACAGTATTCTCCCAAAGTCCGTGAAAATGAAAAATTATTTGTTTTCCTGCACAGAACCTTTAAGATGTAGTGATAAATGTATAGGAACAAAAAAGTGTCCTTTTCACAAGAGCTTTTAAACAAACAAAGAAAAAAAATCGAAATCGGACTATTAGGAGCTGAAATACAAAAAAAAATAGTGTGGCTAATGGCCGCCATTAGCCATTAGTGTTCAGCACGGATTTTCAAGTGACTCCCTATCTGAAAATTTGCCTTTTGCCATCAACTATAACCACAGAAAGTGGCACATTCCAATCAAAAAGTTCAGCTTTCTTTGGTGTACCCGACGTACTATAACCGCGATCTTAAGCTTGTAAACTGCTCTTACTTAAATATTTTCGAAGAACCTGAGTCTCTTGTATCAGTTACATTGCGTGTACTGAAAACAATCCTAAACTGTCAAAATTTCGTGAATTTAAACCAATACATTAATATAATAAACATAAACAATCTCATTCTAGCTCTAGTGTTATATAATATAGATTGTTTCGTAGAAAAAGCTGTTGATATTGTTAACGAAGATTTAGATCATCCGTCAATTACTACAAACTGCAAAAAGGAAAATTAAAGATCATAAAAAATTTTAACAAATCACCACAAAAATAATTAAAAGAAAGCCAATTTTTCATTATTTAATCATTGTTTACTTGGAATTAACTGAAGTTTTCTAGAAACTTTTTTACCCAATCAGAAGTTTGTTCTTGGTTTCGTGGACGTGAAGTGGACATTTTTCTGTCAAATTATTGACATATGATCATATTTGACATTTGCTTTTAAATAAAAATGGAATTTTATTTGTCATATTAAACGAGATAATTATAGAAAACCATTGAGCTCTTGAAACAACATTTTATTTCATGTTTAATTATGATATTGTATATTTCAAATGTGTTTGAAAATCCTTTAAAAAATCCTCGCGTTTCAATGGTGAATACATCGGTGAAGAATCTATATCAATTAAGTGTCTATGCTTGACTACATAAATATAATATTTTGAAACAATTTTATTTAACTTACCTTTTCTAGTTCATGCAACTTAGTTGAAACTTCCAGTAGCTTTCTCTGTACAACGCTGAATAACTTCTCATTTTGGTTTTCGTTCATATTACACTTTTCAGTTAGGTATGATAAGTATTTCAATTTTGGATAGCTTTTTTAACCTCACGAAGTTTTTCACAATATGTGCATATTGTGCATAATGTACATTTCTGTTCTTTTTCCATTATTTATTATCTTATTCTTTAAAAACCTCGAAAACAACTTCAACAATAGAAATATTAAGCTTACGTTGATTAAACCACAGAATAAGGAACTACCAGAAGCGGCACTCTCAGTACCGCCTTTGAAGGTTTTTTGTGATCTTCGCCATTTTGTTGTTGGTGATTTTGGCGGGAAATTTAAACAGCATGTTTATAAACAAACTTTACCCAGGCTGAATACAATTACGTTATTAGAAGAATTCTATTTATAACGGGTATTAAAACTAGTAAAGTAAATTGGATAAAATTATCTCTATGAACAATTGTATTCTTAATATAAAGTCACAAAAATGTATTAAAATCAATACAATGTCTCGCCTCAGAAAATCTGTAATTTCTTCCTGGGAGGTTGTTCTGGGGAAATATTAAATTTTTTTTTAAACTATCAAGTTGAGGGAAAATAGTAGGTAGTGCTGTTGGTAGCAATCTATTTTGATACATATTTGTTGTCGTGCACACAGCTTAAAATTGTTATAAAGTTCGGCTGAACTTTTACTTGCCAAATCCCCCACGATTCCATGCTTCCAACAACTATACGGAGCTTAAAAGAAGAAAGGTTTACAATTACTTGGAAATATTTTATAATTTACATCAATAATAAAATATCTTTGGTGACCCTTAGGAAACCTAAATAAACTAATGTCTTTTCCTGTCGTACTAATTGGATATTCCTTAAGAGCGCAGACGGTTCCACCTCGTTTACTCATATCGGTAATAAAAATTACTATTAACAACACTTTCCCGCTATGATCTTTTACCTATTCACAGCACAATAAGACTAAATAAAACCTTTTAAGAATGTATTTCGGTATTATGTCAAAGACTGTCATTTATTGTTTTAACCTAAAACAATAAATGAACTGACGGATGTACCAACAACAAAATGGCGGCAATGGAATTTAGGCAGGAAGCCCAAGTGTCGTTTCTGGTAGTTCTCTTTTCTGTGGTTAAACTGTCAATGAAATAATGACAAATAGTTATTGACGTTTTATTTCCAAGCCATCTCTGTTAAGTTATAATGTGCTGAAATTTAGCTATACTTTGTGCATAAAACATGAAAATAAACTAAAGAAATAATGTTCTACCTATATTAGTGAACAAAACTTATTTCATGACACACAAATAGAGTTGTCTTAACAATATTCAGTAATTTTTTCAAACTAAAATGGCTGAAAAAGAAATTTTCTATTATACGAATATAGGTATTCCGATTTACCCAAACTGTCGTAACATCAGAAAATATAAGAAAAGCAGAATACCACCCATTTTAGTGAAGATAACGTAATATCAAACATTTCAGTGAATATCTATCAATACTAATTCCGATGCGTTTCTGTCATTTTGTCAACAAAACCTATTTATGACCTACTAATCCTATATCTTGTTATGTGGGGGCGAGCGTAGAGGCGACTTCAATGTGAATGTCAGTCGATATTCCGTTGAAGCAACGTCGAGCGCGGTTAGTACTTGGATGGGTGACCCATCTTGAGAAATACAGTGTTCTCGTTCCACCTTCTAGCGGCTTGTATATCAGTCTATACCCGGAAGCTACGTAATTTCAGACGAGGATTACGTAGTGGATATACCATCCTTCGGAGGGGATGTAAAGCAGGCGGTCCCTTGTCTATTAAATGTTAGGCAAGTAAAAGATCCCTACTCTTCTTAAGGGAAGAGGTTCGGCAAAATTTCCAGGTTGGGGTAGCTCGTCTCCTGGCGTCGGTGATAGGGGCCCTGGTAGCGGAAATAGACCGACGTTAAATGAATAGATAAAAAAATATCTTGTCTTAGAATAATCTTAATGTTAGTTGAAATTAGTATTTAGTTAATTTATTTAGGTATGAAATTTTCTTACCGAATCCCCCGCGTGCGTGAATTAATCGCAGGAAATTTTTCTCGTACATGAATTTTTTTAAGAAAATTACCCGCATTGCTACGCGACTCCGGATAATTTTTCAAAAAATTCATGTACTCAAAAAATTTCCAGTAATAATTTAAGCACTTGGGATATTACAATGGATAATTTTCATGATATTGATCAACTACACAACTAGCTTACAAACAATTAGTCATAATTCTTAATATCTATATGCCAAAATTGATTACAAGTCGCAATTATTCACCCTGGATTAGTTACTCTCTAATAAAAGATATTTGAAAAGCATTTGTTATGGAAAAAATACAAACCATTGAATGATATTACTTTTACTTCCACATTCCAGTAGTGGAGTGGAATATAGTAATAGTAAGAAATAGAGACCCTTTTTTTTTGTTCAAATAGGCGCAGAATGTAAAGAAACGTTAAGTTTGTGCAAAAAGAAATGTCTGTGGGGTGTTTCTGTGCACACGATTACTCTGGAACGGTTTATGATATCGACCTAAAATTTTGCACATAACGAGATGTGGAGCTAGATTATATTTTGATCTTATTCCGTTGAAGGGTTGGAAAGGTAAATTGAGAGTAAAGCAAATAAGAGACCAAAAAATTGGGATTTAATATATATACTAGAAGGTCTCAACATTTTTTGGTACCAGCCATCCCCACTACGACTCCCATTACCATCCCCACTCCATTATTAAAGGGGAAAAAATAAAACTGCGATTTAGTGTGTGTACAAGAACCAAATCTCAATTGTTTTTATGTCATTCCCACCTTCACCACCATCCCCAGACCGAAATGGCGTATCATTTTATGGAGTAGACAATTTTAAATATTATAATATTGAAGTCTTATAAACCTTTACACAGGAACACAAAATAAAAAAAGTGTAAATTTTCTGAGGTTTCACATATACAGTGTGTCCCAGGATAGATGTAACAAGAGGTCTAATGGACCAAAGATTTTGGAATTTTGGAATGGTATTTGGGGATTGAGTCCTGCTTGTTGTAAACCTGAAGTATACCAAAAATGACTTGATTTGGTGTTCTACAGGGTGTTTTATAAGCAAAGTTGTAAAAATCACCACTAATAAAGTACCTTTATTTTTCAAAATATGAAAAAATTCCACTAAGAAAAGTTATTTAGAATGCAATTTTATACCTCTGTACCAAATTTCAGGAATATAAAATAATTTTTTTGAAACTTCCCATTTTTTCAATAAATTAGTATTTTATTTTGAACCATTCAATTAAAACTGCATAGAAATTATTTTTTGTGAATTAATATTTAAAGTTATGTAGAAGCTAAAAGTAGGCTATGAGAAAAGAAGTGGATACACATTTATCATTTATTATTGACATATCTGTCAAACGTAGTCAATATTATCCTTAATTTCTGTTTCAAATTAACGAACCAAGCATAAAAAAATTAAGTGAAAATGGTACTCACAGTACGCGAAAAAATTTATATTGTGCAAAGCTACGGAATTGGCGGTGAAAACTAGCTAAGAGAAGTGGTAAGCCAATTTGATTTGAAATTTCCAAACACTGCTTTGTCACGTACTCAGGCTATGAGAATAATTAAAAAGTTTCTGGGTACTGGTAGTGTTCTTAACATGAAAAGAAAAATAAAATCATATGGTGAAGACAATGTTGGGGCTATTATAGCTCATGCCTCTGTTATAGAAAATCCTAGGATGCCACTAAGAGAGAGATCAGCTCTTATTAATATTAGCATGTCTGAACTCCAAAGAATTTACAAGGCAAAGGAAATTAGCGCATATAAAGCCAATTATAAGCATACGCTTGAAGAGGGAGATGACGGCCGTAGGTTGGATTTTTGTTTGACCATTGGAGAAAAAATCATGGAAGAGAGATTTCATAATTTTCTCAGATGAATCCACATTCACAACCAATGGTGTTGTTTCATCTCAGAATTGTCGGTTTTGGGCTTCTGAAAACCCAAATTTTAGAATTCATTGCAGAAGACAATATTATAAAAAAGTGAATGTGTGGTGTGCCGTTTCTTATCACGTTGGAGTTATTGGACCTTATTTCATTGAGGGAAGGTTAAACCAGCACACTTATTTACAGCTTCTTGAAAGATTTTCTGAAGAACATTTAAATATTTTAAGAGATATGCCTTTAGTTCATTTTCAATATGATGGTTGCTCTGGCTACTCCACAGAAATAGTTAATCGGTGGTTGAATTTAAAGTTTGGAGAAAATTGGATTTCCAGGGATGGACCGATCAAGTAGCCGGCGAGATTCCCAGACCTATCAATATTGGATTTTTTTTTATGGGGTCGCCTCAAGCAGTTGGTTTACGCTGAACCACTTCCTAACGATGTAGCAGTATTGAAGCAGAGAATTACAAATGCCGTAAACTCCATACTGTTAGATCATATTCGAAACAGTTTTAAAAACTTCAGGCGAAGGATCGAAATGTGTATGGATGTGGGTGGTAGCTACGTCGAATAATAAAAAAATTTTAAACATTGTTTTGTATTGGTCAATAATTAATTTGTTTGTGAATCTGTTATGTTTTTGAAATTTATTACTTGTTATGATTTTTAAACCTCATTAATCTTCTGTTAGTAATTGTTCCTTGTTTTACAATTAGTTCGATTATAATGTTAATCGAACTAATTGTGCCTTCTTACATCTCGTATATTCAATTTTTTATTTACCAATAGCTTACTTTTTGAGATGATTAACATTTGCTCCTTCACAACTTTAAATATGAATTCAACTCTTAATTCGCAAAAAATGGGAAGTTTCAAAAAAATAATTTTATATTCCTGAAATTTGGTATAGAAGTATAAAATTGCATTCTGACTATCTTTTATTAGTGCAATTTTTTCATATTTTGAAAAATAAAGCTACTTTATTAGTGGTGATTTTTACAACTTTGCTTATAAAACACCCTGTAGAACACCAAATCAAGTCATTTTTGGTATACTTTAGTTTTACAACAAGCAGGACTCAATCCCCAAATACCATTCCAAAATTCCAAAATTTTTGGTCCATTGTCTTGTTACATCTATCCTGGGACACACTGTATATGTGAAACCTCAAAAAATTTACACTTTTTTTATTTTGTGGCTGTGTTATTTATATATAGTGGAATGCAAATATAGGTACATTGGGTGGCAAAGGTGACTAATCACTGCCTCTCTTATCATGAGTTCGTCACCCAGCCCTGGTAAATAGCATTGCCGGTAACGAATTTATGTGCTCTTGCATTCCTGTTTCTTTGCGATTACTCAATTTAAATAGCTTGTTTCAAATTCCGTTTTATTTAGGTACTTTATCCAGTGTAGACAGGATGCGTAAAGCCATCAAAGATCATTTCGTTAATTAGCAAGGATATTTTTATGAAATTTAGACGTCTTAAGTTTTCATTAAACCCTTAATTATGCATCATTTTAATTATACGCGGAGAGATCATTAATAAAGTTTAAATTCTAATATCAGTCGAGAATTTTGTGAAGCATAAGGCATGACTCACTAATTCGTTGCGCGTTCCTGGATGAGGATAATCCCCATTATCACGGCATAAGGAAAGGGGCGAAGGGACAATTGTCACTCACTGAATTAAAATTTTACGTGTGGCTGCAGAAAAATATTACGAGTTTTTTACCACGCGTGATTCTGTGGATTTTATAATTGAAGTAATAATCCTTAATGCTCGGGGTGTAAGTCAAAGGTGCTTATTTGCAACTTAAAATCAAAACCTTAAATTTATGTAAATATTTCATACAAAAATATTTTTACTAATATGTCTCAATTTAATAATATCAGTATATTATTGTCACTATGTAGTTTTGTATTTGACAGAGGCAAATAATAGTAAAAAATGCCACGTTCATTTTTTTACCCAAATATCTTTCAAACTGTAAAAGATATCAAAACACGACAAATTCAGTTATTTATGAGATTAAAAAGTAACAAAAAGCCTTTCTTAACCATCAATCTTAAAATCCTAAATATTACAATTGATAAATTTTTATATTTTGAACAACTTTTCTTCCAAACTATTTTCAAATCAATATCCTACACACATATTACTACGGGAGCCCACCTTAAGTGTCCCCCTGGTCCTTTAGGACAAAGTTTTCCATAAAGATTAAAGCCAAAGGAACAATTTAAGACATGTCCTAAAAAAAATTGGCTGTACTTTCAAAATGGCGTCCGTTAAAAAAAAACAAAATTTGCAAATATGGTTTTTGTCATTTAACACAAAAACTAAAAAAGATGGAGAAAAACTTTCTGCACAAAAAATAAAGTGCATAAAATTTTCTACAATTTTGTTCCTATACAATATTTGCATTGGAGTTACCATTTTCCAGATAAATGATTAACCTCTTAAAATAAAATATAAAATTCAATATAAAACGTAACACTACGGAAGCCCACCCTAACTGTCCGTGCACCACCCCGATCTTTGGGGACAATGTTTTTCATAAAGATTAAAGCCTAAGGAACAATTTAAGACATGTCCTAAAAAATAAAAGCTGGATGTACTTTCAAAATGGCGTCCGTTTAAAAAAAATACAAATATTGTCTTTGGTCATTTAACACAAAGACTAAAAAAGATGGAGAAAAATTTTCTGCACAAAAAACAAAGTGCATACAATTTTCTACAATTTTGTTCTTATACAATATTTGGATAGGAGTTACCGTTTTCCAGATACCACTGTTACCGTTTTCGAGATAAATGTCTGCAAATTATAATATTATTATTATTATTTATAATTTTTTTTCAGTTTATTTTGTTTAATTTTTATGTTAATAATATAAAGTTATATTATACGCCTTACAATAATTGTCACAGCTATTTCCTCTAAGTGATTTAACAATATATGAATTTCCATGTTTTCTTAATTTTGGACTCATTTATCTGGAAAATGGTAACTCCTATCAAAATATTGTATAGATAGAAAATTGTAGAAAATTTTATGCACGTTGTTTTTTGTGAAGAAAGTTTTTGTCCATCTTTTTTAGTTTTTGTGTTAAATGACAAAAACAACATTGGCAACAGTTTTTTATAATATAAGGCCGCCATTTTGAAAGTACAGCCAGTTTTTTTTAGAATATGTCTTAAATTGTTCCTTAGGCTTCAATCTTTATGAAAAATATTGTCCCCAAGGATCGGGCGGGGGGTGCATGTACAGCTAGGGAGGGCTCCCCGACTCTATGCTTCCATCACATCCACATACATACCCACATACATACATGCAGGCGTCTTTTGGGTTTATTTGTTTATACGAAATTTAAACAATAATTCTAAAATCAACCAGTTGTCGATGACCTCGATAATTCTCTTAAGAATTGAACACTGAATATTTCCAAAACACAAATTATGAAAATCATTTAAAAATTTTGGACTGTAGACAATAACGAAAGAAATATTTAGCACCTGCCCAAGTAGGTCCCATACAGTATCACTTTTGGCATACAAATGAGATCTTTAATTGGAGATTTACTTGCTTTTTATCCCTATATGAGCTCTAATTTGTGGTAAATTGTGGAAAAGTTTGCATGGTAAAATTGTGATTATTTTAATTAAGATTTTAAGAGTAATTCAAACACTCCAAGATTGGTAAATTTCCATAGACATTTGAAGAAGGGTGCTATCTCGAAGATGACCACCGTGAAATAGAAAAATATTTTTCGTCAAAAATTTTTAATAAAACTTTCCGCACATTTTTCACAATCACGCCCCAATTTTTTAAATATTTCAGTATTAAATTCAACAAATATTTTTAGTACTTACTTACTTAGTCACATATTTTTAATAGCCTTCCCTTTTCCATGATTCACATGTAATGTTTCGTGGAAAAATTTAAAAATCCATATAAGCAGAAGGTTAAACATAAATAATCAGCAATAATATCGCGTGGTTGGACATAATATCCCTAATTTTGGAAGATTTATATTTATTTTAATGAAAGGAATAGCCGTTAGTGGTACTGAAGCAGTATTTATTATAAAGGATTCATCTTATAAGGGTAAATTGAGTGGGGTTAACGACCTCCACCCCAAATGGCCTTGCCTAAGTGTGCAATTTCGATAATTACGGCCATATTCACCGGAAATAATCCGTAATACGTCTTTGTATAAATACAGGAACAGTCGTCAACAAATTTAATGACCATCATTACTACTAAAATCAATATATGGATTATTGTTTTACTTTTTTGTGTCTATAATAATAGAACAGAAGTACTATAAAAATATAAGATTCCACAATATACGTTTAAGTATAAGGAGAAGAAGTCTAAGAATAAATATCCTGGGCAAGTATCTAATAAACTATTCATGTTGCCAATAATAGTGTTCTTTTTAGCTAAATTTACGAAAGAAGAGCAATAGTTACCTAAATTATCAAACCTGTGTTAAAGATAGATAGATAGATAGATAGATTTATTTAATATCATTGACAATCTGTTCCAAAGAAAAAAACATGAGAAATATTTTGTTTAATACAAGTCAAAGTTTAAAATAGGTAAAACATAAAGTGTATATCGACAATAACAAATATATAGACATAACAAAAAAAAGGACATTTTACAAATATATTTTACATTTAATAAATAAAAAGAAATGAGCACCGTGAGTCCTTTTGCAAACCCATTTATTTAAAATGTTAGCAGTGATATCATTTGCATGATATGGTTCAGCAACTACTAAGTGTGATTTGATCACCTTTTTAAATCTATTAATATTTGAAATATTTTTTACATTGTCAGGTAACATTCGGAAGTACTTAATACATTGATAATAACTACCTCTTTCCAATAAGTTTGTATTATGTACAGAATAATTTAAGTTATCTTTCTGTCTGGTATTATATAGATGATCATTTAGTGCACTTGAAAAAAGTGTCTTGTCGCTCTGTACAAAGCACAAACATTCATAAACATAGACACTGGCAAGAGTCAATAGACCTAATTTTCTAAATGTTCCTCTGCAAGAGTCCGGAAAAGATTCGAACTGCTCTTTTCTGAATTATAAAGACATTTTGTCCATGTGTACCACCTCAGAAAATAATTCCATATTTCATAACAGAGTGGAAATCAATAAAGAAAATAAATAAATAAACAAATAAACAATCGTTTTACGGAAAAAGTCAGTCAAGGGAAATAATATTACCAGCAGAGATCTTTTTGCATTTTACTTCCACATCCAATGGAGAAGAACAAATTCAAGATCCAAGAATCGGACGAAAGGACGAACAGAGAGAGGGACAGAATTTCTTTTTTGCTAAAACTTAAAATCTCACGGATTCATGACATTCTAAGCCTATTAGAATAAATAATACTACTACTACGCTTGCATGTTTAAAGGCATTTTGTAGATATAATATTTGAGAAAGTCGAAAACTTTACAGGGTGGGCGAAATTAGATGGGATTTGGGGTTTTCTATAAAACTATGGCAGATAGACAAAAACAAATATAGGTGTCCCAAACTCGAAACAGACAATTGCGCGACCGCGATCGTCTATCTTTTCGACTACCTAGCTACAGAGCGTTTTTGGAAAATTGGCATTTTTGGATGACCTCTATATCTCAATTACCAAGTGTCGAATCGAAAATCGAGTAACACATTCTTAGGCACTTTTTTGAGTAGAATCCGTTGATGATGAGAAGAAAATTATGCATGCCTCAGTTTTCCAGATATAGACATAACTTGAGTTTTTTTTTAATTATTTCATTACTCGATCAGAACTTAAATTAGCTTTCCAACGATAAATCATGTGTCATATTTATCTCTAGAGAAAATGGTTAATTTTCGAAAAATTTAATATATTTGTGAGGAGGCCATGAAAAACTACTAACAACAATACTTCTTATAAAATAAAATAATTTTGCCAAAAATAGGAAAAGCTAAACTACAATAAATGTTCGAATTGTCTTTCATTGACATCTATGCATATTTATTCCAATATTTATTGAGAAGGGCATGGTAAAAAAAAATCGAAATAACCATAAATGTCAAAAACTAATTTGTGAGTTAATTGTGAGTGAGCATTTTTAAAAATGGTTCAATTTAGTAATGATGAAAAATACAATTAAGTGTTTTATAGAATGAGGAGAAGATTCAGAGAGTGACCCTAAAAAGAGTGGTTTTTTAGCCCGTTTGGGTGTCCGCAAATTTTTTATTGATTTGTAGTCTTAATGACACCTTATGATGAGACATTAATCGTAAAATTTGGAGTTGAGCATAAGAAAGGTTTCAAAGATATAGAGGGCCAAAATGATCAAAATCGACTCACATAGCACAGTGAGTGAAGATGATAATTTTTTACTAAATGTATTAACCAATCCAAATTTTGCATTACGTGTCATGTGTCAAAATTCATCCAATCAGTAAAAGATTACAGCGATAACACGCATACATATGGTGTTATCAGGCACGGCACATATGATATGTTCAAATGTCAGATTGAAATTCAACAAATGTCAAACTGAAAATCAATTTATAAAAATGTCACAAAGGTTTGATAAACAATTCAATTAATCAAACTGTATTAGAAAGTACACCCAAAAACGCCATTAAGAGTAAAAAGGATGCGTGGAAAATGTTTTTAGAATTTTGTTTTATCAGAACGATTTCGATGCGGTTATAACCGTTATTTAAGGGCTCTCTTTATGAAAAACGGCTATAAGCTATTTATTACATTAATATTTTCAAATGCAGCTAAGTAATTAACAAAAATCAGTTAAAGAATGTGTACATACGTTGAGTGAAACAATAGACCTCTCTCCCTCCCCCTCCGCCTCTCCCCCTCTCTCTCTCTACGACTGCAGGGAAGGTGGAAGCAAATAAATAACGCAGCTTCATATTACGCCGAGCATAAACATTAAGGATCTTTTTTGTGCATCACCTAAGCATCCAACAGCAGCTTTAGATTATGTTAAATATGGTATTACAATCAAAAAGCCCTTGTTAAAAAAAACTTATATGAAGTCTAGTTTTTGCAACAGTAAGCATCACCATATATTCATTCCTATAGATATACTAGCTGACCCAGCAAACGTTGTTTTGCCATATAAATTATAAATTTTTGTCCAAAAAATAAAAAGAAAATTTCTGGATAGGGCCACCCTTTTCACCTAGGGGTATAACTACCTATTCTCAGACCTACCAAATATACACCAAAAATTTCATCAAAATCGGGCAAGCCGTTTCGGAGGAGTTCGATAACCAACACTGTGACACGAGATTTTTATATATTAGATGTGATATATCACTGACCATACAGAACAATAACCCATGAAATATAAATTAAAAACTAAAAAGGCAGAAAATCGAAAAGCAATACCAAAAAAACCATAAAAAATAAAAAAAATTGAAAAACAAAAAAAAATAAAAAACGAGGCCCATATAAGCAGTGCCGGAATTTCTAATAGGCATAATAACCAATCATCATAGGGCTCATGAAAATCCGCACGTAAGCGCTACAGTTAATCGTCAAGGACGATTTGGATTTGGTGTATGGTGTGGTTTTATTGGATATCAAATAATAAGTCCACATTTTTGACACGGTCATTTTAATACCTATAATTTTATTAACATTCTTCGATAAGAAATAGAGCCCTTTGTAGACAATATGCCTGTAAGATAATTTCAAAGATTAATTTCAACACGATGGCGCCCCAGGTCAAATGAAACACGAAATTATTTAAATGCTCAATTTTAGGAGGATAGCTAAGTTAACTAAATTGATAACTAACAATTAATTTAGCTAACCGGACATTAATAAATAACAAAGCAGTTTAGATCTATTTAATTTTTAGAAAATAATGGTCCTATTTTATGGCCAGCTAGATATCCCGTCGACTTTTGTCTTTGGGATTATTTAAAATATATATAGACAGAATGTTCTAATAAAATATAAAAATTGGAAAAAAAACATTAGCTGCGTTTCGGATGATAACTCCGTCATGATTGGAAATGCAACAAATGCTGTATGGAGAAAGTGTCAAAAATGCGTAGATGTCAAAGGAAGACAATTCGAACATTTATTGTAGTTTAGTTTTCCTATTTTTGGCAAAATTTATTTATATCATAAGAAGTGGTGTTGTAAATAGTTTTCCATAGCATCCTCATAAATATACTAAATTTTTTGAAAATTAACCACTTTTTCCAGATATGACATATGATATATCGTTGGGTAGCTAATTTAAGTTGTGATCGAAAAATGAAATAATTTACAGAGTGTTCTATTTAAAAAAACACAAGTTATGTCTATATCTCGAGAACTGAGAAATGCATAATTTTCTTCTTATCAGCAAAAGATTCTACTCAAAAAAGTGCCTTTAAGAATGTGTTACTCGATTTTCGATTCGACACTTGGTAATTGAGATATAGAGGTCATCCAAAAATGCCAATTTTCCAAAAACGCTCTGTAGATCGGTAGTTGAAAAAGATAGACGATCGCGGTTTACGCCATTGTTTGTTTGTCGAAAATCGAGCTCAAGACACCTATATTGTTGTTTTTTTTGTATCTGGCATAGTTTTAGATAAAACCCCAAATCCCATCTAATTTGGTCCACTCTGTACAGACTCCGATTTTAGCTGCTTAGAGAAGCAAAATTTGTTATAAAGAATAATTCTTTATCCTAAAATTGAAAGATTAAAGAATCTCAGGAAATCTCGTCGTACGTCACCCTGTATAATATCAAACAACTACATTGTAAAATCTGAAAAGGTTGCTTGCTCTCACGCCCGAGTTTCATCTCAAATACCATTTTAAAATTTAAAATTCAACGTCTATTTACCAATCGCCCATCAAAGCCGTTCCTAAGTTAGGTCTGATGGCGAGATGTTTTATCCTAATGAAATGTTTCCTCGACGAAAACCAATTTTTAAAAGTAATTTCCAAAAATTGTCACGGATGTCCGCAACGCACAGCGTCATCCCCTATCTTAATAAATCAAACTTAAGCCTGATTTCAGCCCCTATATATTTATAGGCTTTACGACCTGCTTGTCATATTCGTCATCACTGTATGATTCATACTCATATCTGATATATCTATTGTGGCTATGGCCCCACGCATGAAAAAATCACGCATGGTTACGTTTATTACAGGGGGTAAAACGATGTAAAACTAATCGTTTTAAATGAAACAACCGGAAGTAATTCTATAATTGTAATTTTTTATTTTAGAATTGCTTGTTAGCCCAGACGGCAGAGAACATTTTGTAGTGAAACCTACAAAAACTTGAAAAATGAATAACTTTTTTTTAATAAGTTCGTGAAAGTGTATAGAGTAATATCCTAAAAAGTTTACATTCCGCTCGGATGCAGAACATAAAAAAAAAGTGAAAAATTTTCTCATCCATTTTCTCAAAATTTTTAAATTAAGTCAGGGTAGGAAAAAAACAAAAAATACAGGTGGATAGACCAAGTGTTTCTGAATAAAAAATGGCCGAATGAAATTCATCGCTAAGGCCACGGTATTCCTGGAAAAAATGGTGAAGTAACTTTGTCATTCTGTGCGGCCAAGCGCACGGTTAAATGTATCCTATGGAACTCCTAAAAATTCTTAGCTGTTCTAACGAGTAAAATAGACCATTTTTCCCTCTCTGATTACACATTTTTAACATTTTTCTTAGTGAATAGGAGGGTAAATAGTGAGTATGGAGGGAGAATATATAATTATGAGCGCATACACAGACACAACACATAGCCGCTGAATCGCTCGCATGAATTTTTACGTGCCTTTACTGTATTGTATTTATTACAGGTACACCTGTCCACATTTCAGCTATATCAAATGGATTCCTTATACATTTGTAAATGTATTGGAGAAGTTCCAGAATTTATATTCAGAACAATCAAAGATATTTTCATAGTAATAAGATAAGATCGTGAAAATCGCAATTTCTTATCATGATCTGATTTTCGAAAAAATGCGAAGTAAACAAATTTGTGTCTGAACATTCGAAAAGTATACATTTTTCCGAAATAGTGATATCTTTTTTTTTCCAATGGGTCAATTTCTCGGCAAGTTACAGCCTCCAAAATATATATATATATATATATATATATATATATATATATATATATATATATATATATATATATATATATATATATATATATATATATATATTTATCAAAAAAAATCATCAAGCAAGGAAATTCAAATGATTTGAGATGTACTTTTTTTTTAATCCACGTTATTACAACTTAATAAACCATAATAATCATGAAGTGTACATACTTTTTAACAGTTCTCAATGAAGAAAGAAATTTTTTTGAAGAGCTTCTATTTGTTTCTATATTTTTTATTGCGACGATTGAGTTCGGGCGTGATAATATATATTTATAAGTATATTTTTCCCATCCATCTTTTGCTTGTATTGTTTAAAACAAAAAAGCATCAGAAAGCTACAATCTTCATCTTTTAAATGAACCAACACTCATATAGATTGAACAAATTCTGATTTAGTGACATATAATTCAGTGCGTCGGTGTCACAGTCATGCGTATTCAAGCGTGCGCACGCATGTATCTCGTTCTAAATTATACGTTACACTTGACTATTTTTTTTCCGATAATACCGTGCCGTTAGCGATAAATTTTGTTGACATTTTTTGTTCATAAAGACGTGATCTATCCATCTGTATTTTTTATTTTTTCCAGCTTGTCTTGACTTCAAAATTTCGAAAAAATGGATGAAAAAAATTTTTTTTTCACTTTTTTTTTGTTCTGCATCCGAGCAAAATGTAAACTTTTCAGGATATTATTCTGTACACTTTCACGAACTTATTAAAAAAAAAATTATTCATTTGCAATCGATTGAGCTATGTAAAAAATGCGTCATTTCCTACAAGTTTAATGAACTTTAATGTCTACTTTTTGCTCTATTAGAATTATTAATCAATATTTTTTTTACTGCTAATGGTTTGTTTGTAAAATTGATTTGATAAATTACAATAGAAGTTGCTGTTGGGCGTAACTGATTATAATTTTCTCGAATATGGTACTATTTCTTTTTTTACATAGCCAACTGAGATTAAAACAGAACCAACCTTTTTTTTAAATTTTTTAATTATTATTATTTAATAAATATTTTCCGTCGGCAGCATCCGACTACAACTTTAACTCTTTTCGTAATAATACCACAGCCCCACAAAAAAAAATAAAAGTTCAAAGCAGCGAACCAACTCATGTATACCTATGTATTTTCGGTCGCTGAATCCGAATCCGGGGTCAAAAAAAATCGTACGCCCCCAAAACCATTAGCTAGAGCCAAAAAATACCTCTGAAATGGGATAAAAAGAAGATTAAGCTACCAGAACAATTGTTACTTCTTAATCAATCGAATTATACAAATTAAGGTTAAACAGCAGCGTACATACAATAGATATGGAACACACCCCCAGGGACGGGCGAAAACTAGCCCCCATATATAAAAAAATCGATCCAAAACAGCAATGACTGCTGAAAAAGCTCGAAATGTCTAAGTTTTGTTAAAGTGTTAAGAAACTACATCAAGTCCGACGTAATCTTCCTAAACTGCCCCTATAGGGTTGAGAACAACCACCTTTGAATTCAAAGGACACGAGAAAAACAAGAAAAACGTAAAATCCAGCAGGATTTCTATTTTCATGGATGCTATGATTGGCCGAAATTGCGTAGTGCTCTAAAATAGAACCAGAAACTTACGTACTATCAACATCCTACACTGTCAACCCTCAGAAGATGTGAAAACTATCTCCTATGTAAGATTTAACTATAAAAAGTTACAGTGATTTCTATAAAAATTCGAAACACCTGCGTTGTGTAGAAGAGAGAAGAAACTATGTTCGACGATGTGCTTGAAAACCACCCCCGCGGGGTTGCGAGATACTACCTCTATATCTGTAGGATGCTGGAAAAACAGAGAGAAACTAACCGGATTTAGATTTTTATGGATGCTATTATTGGCAAAAAATCGCGTTGCACACTTAGAGTTTGAAACTCATGTCCTATAAATGTTATTAAGTAACACCCCCAGAAAGGATGTAAACTACCGTAATTCAAGATGTAACGAAAAAGCTATACTGTTGCTTATTCGTGCCATTTCCATAGTTTTTTTTTTTATAGAGGTGGCGTCTCTCAACCCCGTGGAGGTGGTTTTCAAGCACAGCGTCGAACATAGTCTAGTTTCTTCTCTCTTCAACACAACGCAGGTGTTTCGAATTTTTATAGAAGTCACTGTAACTTTTTATAGTCAAACCTTACATAGAGGGTAGTTTTCACACCCTCTGAGGGTTGACAATGTAGAATGATGATGGTACGTAAGTTTCTAATTCTATTTTAAAGTACTACGCAATTTCAGCCAATCATAGCATCCATGAAAATACAAATCCTGTTGCATTTTACGTTTATTCTTGTTTTTCTCGTGGGTGGTTGTTCTCAACTCTATAGGGGCAGTTTATGAAGATTACGTCGGATCTGATGCAGTTTCTTATCACTTTAACAAAACTTAAACATTTTGAGACTTTTCAGAAGTCATTGCTGTTTTGGATCGATTTTTTTATATATGGGAGCTAGTTTTCGCCCCTCCCTGGGGGTGTGTTTCATATCTATTGTATGTACGCTGATGTTTAACCTTAATTTGTATAATTCGATTGATTAAGATGTAACAACTATTCTCGTAGCTTAATATTTTTTTTACCCCATTTCAGGGGTGTTTCTTGGCTCTAGCTATTGATTTTGGAGGTGTACGATTTTTTTTTGACCCCGGATTCGGATTTAGCGATCAAAAATACATAGGAATACATGGGTCTGGTTCGCTGCTTTGAACTTTGTTTTTTTTTGTGGGGCTGTGTACCCTATGAAATTTTAAGTTACATTGATATATCAGTTCATCTACATAAAGTTCGTTCGAACCTGAAAGACACACTTTTATATTACAGCTTCGTTATTTTATGCGCCAAATGAAAAATATTTGTTACATTTTTTTCCAAAATTTAAAGAAGTGATTTATATAAAATACAACAGCATATGCATCTGGCGCTCACCAATACAATGATCCAATTTCAACACAGAGCATTCTACCATGCTGTTTTTTATATGTACCAAATTTCAAATAAAAATTTTAAGTCTAACATAAGTTACTGTATTTACAAGAAACGATCTACACATATACATACATACACACGGACCTTTTTTTGACCATGTGTGAAAGAGATTTCTGTACTCAGGTGTTTAATTTAGAAATGGTAATAATAATTTGGAAATACAATCTGTTTCATTGTAACCACAAGTGCACCACAAGGGTGAGGTTTCTGTAATTTATCATTTATAGTACTGGCTTAGTATGGTTAAACATTGTAACGTGCACTGCTATAAACAGAAACTTCTCTGACTTTCCACTTAAAAAGGTACCAGGAGAAAACATTTAATGTTTTTTTAATACGGCCTCCACCGTTCTCATAGCCAGCATTAAGCCTTCTTTTTGTTTTTATTTATTTTTTTTATCTCAAAATTAGAAGTACATACAAATCAGAACTACTAACCTAAAGAACAGAATCCTATACAAGGTGATTTACCATGACATGCGGAAAATAAAATGGTGTACTAGTCTTCTATGTGGGAAAGTCCCTGCAAAATTTTAGAGTGATCCGAGGTAATTTAGTATATTTCCTTGCATTAAAACTTGCAAAGATACGCTACTGTTACTTGTGTGTGGTCAGTAAGGAGCAATCAACTTATTTGGGAAATAACATATTCGGATATGTTTACATTTCCTTAATTGGCATAAAAAGTTAAGCTGGCGCGTGCGGTCAAAGTGCTGCCAAATTTTGGTGTTTTTGTGTTATCGACGGGTTTAAATAAATATCTGTTGTATATACTTGAGTTCACTAGCATGGAGTCAATGTCTTTTCGACTTAATTTGCTATTTTTGTAGTGTGATTTGATTAAAACCAAAAAGTCACTTCTACCCCCAGCTTTGCTGTCAATGTTAATTTTTCATTCTTCTAACTCCTTTCTGTAGGGACAACCTACTGATAAATTTTCCGCATGTCATGGTAGATCACCCTGTATAGAACCAAATGCCAAAACTAAAAAATACAAGTTATGAAGACAACGCACAAATATATTGTAGTTTTATTAAAAACGCACAAAAAGACTAGAACTATTAATATCTACCTTATCTACCTTAGTTCTTCCACAAGAGAGAGTAATATGGTGCTTAAATCTAGTTATAATTTATCATCTCAATTGTCCTACAATAGAATTTTTGCTAGTTTCTTTCCTAATAATTTTATCCACTAAACTTCTAGGAAACTAGATAATTTAGACTCGGTATCTTGTAGATGAAGATAAGAAATATTAGAAACGTATTAAATCTTCATTAATTTTAATTATCAATAATTACCTTTACATCAAAAACGGTAACCGTTCATAATTATACTCACCATGCAATGTTTCGACAACCAAACTGGCACCATCGGGAGATTATTACAATCAGAAATATATTTAAAAAATGTTTTTTAAACTGCGAAGAGCATGAACATTTAACAATTAGAAATAAGAAAACTATAACGTTTACATGTTTGCAAGTTTTCTGTGTCTTATCTGAAATTTACTGAAAAAAAAAATGATTTGTTAATTCAAGACAACTTTGTATATAGTTGACTACGGACTTACTCTGCAGACAAAAAATTCCGGCGTCTTTGATCTTTACCGCACTACCAAAGACGCCGACATTTTTTACACGCAGTGTAAGAGTGTAGTTAACTTTACAACTGCAATTTTTAAAAAAACTTTTCAAATCTGTCAAGCACATATTATCTCATTCAAGACCTGACTCAAACAAAATCTGAACACATTCGTGAATAGTACGTCTGCTCAAGTCGCTAATAACAGACTTATAGATTCATGAGCAAACTTATGCGTCCTTTGTCAATCCACACATTAATAAAGAGATCCCATTGATATTAAATCCATTACCTACAGTCTTTTTCTAATTGCACCAATGCTCAAATGGACGGACATTGGGAAAAAAAAGTTTAGATTTTAACTATAGTGTAATATTCTAATGTTCTAATATCCACCTCTTATTTACTATATTTATCCTATATGTTACTAAAAACCAATAAATTCTTTCAATTCACATGCAAACTTCATCGCTCTCAAAGCATAAATCAAGATTTCCACATACGTAATAAATACAATTTTATCGCATTGTCTATTCTAATTTTCAGGAAATCTAAAAATCCAGCGATATTTATTTGATGCACTTTTACACAGGTATTTTCTCAATACTAGCCATAAATTTCGATGTTTACTGTTGGATGTATGGATTTTTAAAGCCCCTTTGTGGCGTCTTAAATAACTTCTATTTTATATTACTTGTAGAGTTACTCTCTGACAAATATGAAGCCATTCGCACGTATGCTGAATACTACTCCAAGTCTTACAAAAGTAGAAGCCTCAAGACGTATATTAACCACAGAAAAAAATTAAAGCTCGTATCATATGTCTACGTTAGTGATGATATTTAGAGTGAGTTGGATAGTGCGTCTAGTTTTATGTCCTTGGGTTTTCCAGATCTAAAGAGCGGTATGTGGGACATCGAAGTTTCCTAACTTTTATATGAAGATTTACTAAACGATCAAGTGGTGCACGGGGATTTAAAATATCAGTTACTGTCAGGTCAAAATTAGTGTCGTGAACATTTTGTAACTAAACTAAAGAACAAATTACTTTGATTTAGAAGGATTTTTGTATAGATTAAATTTCGTTTTTCTTTTATGTTTCAATAGTAAATGCAATAACGAAATGTTTTCGTATTATGCGAGGATTTACTATTTTAAATAGGGGGTTATGCCACTCGTTTTCGGGGTGTAGCACTTAGAAAAGGATAATCATTGAAAGTGAAAAAAAAACATAATTATTTAACAAGAAAAGTCTACACAATTTTTTATACAAATTGATGGTGTTTAAGTTATAATGATTTGAAAATTGTAATTTTAACTTAAGGGAGCAGGTATCTCAAAACAGTTTTCCTCGAATAATTCAAAAAATACAATTATCGAAAGAATACTTCATATAAAAAAAAGTTTATAAACTATGATCTTTTTAAAATTTACGTAGTATTAATAGTTTCGGAGATATGGAAGTTTAAAAGGTGGCGTCCGAATTTTTATAAGACGAAGTATTTAGTTTAAATGTTAAATTAATGTGCTAAGAATAAAAATTAAAGGTTGTTAATAAAGCTTTCAAGTTTTTTAATTGTTTCTTTTAAATAAAAATATAAACGTTCCAAAAATAAATCATACTTTTTATTTAATATTTTTCGATTTAGAGGTGGTTTCCCTAGCACTTAGATCAGATGAAAATCATTGACATATGGAAGAAATATAAAGGGTGCAAGGACTAAATCGTAAGCTACAATCAATACAATTTCGTTTATATCTTGTTTATTTTTATTCATTCTTATGCGCATTCTTTGATATTATGATGACTTAAATAATGATGAAATATTATCTCGATGCTCAAGTGCATAGAGCTTATTCAAGGTAAAGTCTAAGTCAAGGCTATCAAAATCTGTGAGTGAGTCAAAATATATAACTATAGTATTGGTTATTATATTGTCAAACATAATTTGTATATATCCAGCAAAATCAAAGGACGCCATTTCTATAGATTTACGTGATGAGTATATAGATTACGAAAATTAAGGTCTCTCAGTTCTGTTAGTCAATCTGTCCGTTTGCTAGCGCTATATCTACGGAACTATTTGACGGAGAAAATAATATTTAGTTGATGTTAGTGCCAACGAAGAAATGGAAAAAATATGCAGGGTGGTCATCTTGAGAAAAAATAATTAAGGAAAGTAACTTGATGGAGAATAACAATATTTGGCATGTAGTTAACATATTTATCAAGGAAAAAACTTTCAGTGAAAAATATACAGGGTAGGTAATAATTAACGAACAAAATGTGACGGGGGGCAATAATATTTGGCAAGTAGTTAATACGACACAATTAATTATAATAGAAGAAACCTACCATACCTTTAGTAAAGAATATAGAGAATGGTCACTCTAAGAAAATAATTAGTTGTTACTATTACCAGGATGAAAGCCTAATAGAAGTTAAACAAATATAAAAAGTGATCATCAAAGAGAAAAAATAATATATAAGAGGTGCCAAATAAAGAGGGAAGCTTTATGTAAATACCATTGCAGATGTTTTCAATATTTTTTTATATAATATTCAAAGTAAAAATTGAACAATAATTCTGCATGTCTAATACATCACCTTTTTTATATACTGGTATAACAAAAGGTACTTTCAATTCTTCTGAAAGTTCTCCTAATTCATAACAAGCATTTATAATAAATTTTAATGGCTCAGCAATAGATTAGAGATTAGAGATTAGAGGAGCCGGCTGATTGGCTTTAACCATCTCGACTCCTGTGGCACTTCTAATCTAATTTAACTTAGAGCATCCTATCCAGTTTTGTCTTTTGTATCAAACTAAATAGCCTTGGTATAGTTATCTGTCCTTGGTCTCTCCTCACCAAGTAGTTGGAATTTCAGCCTGGCTAGCCCTTCGCAATGACACAACACATCTACTGAGGTTTCTTCTTCCTCTTGACGGAATAGGCAGGTTGCATCCTCTGCCAGGTTCATTAGACTCACATGTGCAACATCCAGTTAGAGGACCCACTATTATCCTAATGGCCTTCCTACGCCAAAAGTAGAAGATCTTCCGTGAATTTGGTCGATCGTTCTTTGAAGAACTCTTTGGCCTGTCTTTCACTTGGGAAACTCTTATATTTATTTTGTACCCATTTATTGATGGATGCCCGTGTGCATGGCTTAACCACACCGCAAAAGGGTTCGGGTCCTGCTAGAGCCTTAGATGCGCCTTCCCGAGCCAGTTCACCAGCCTTTTATTTCCCCTGTGTCCCTTGTACTCTGGTGCCCATCCCATGGTCACTTTCTTCTGACTTACTAGGTCCGTAAGGGCATTTACACAATCCCATACTAGCCTTGGATCGGCCTTCATGGAATTTAGGGGCTTTAGCACTGCTTGGCTATTGGAAAAAAAGGCAATTGCCTGGTTAACAGTTCCTGGCCTCATTATTTTATTTGCAAACCACTGTAAAGCAGTCACTTCAGCATGGAATACTGTGCCGTGCATTTATAGACTTATCGAGATGTTTGTTTTCTACCTTATCCCGTAAATGCAAGCTCCGACTTCTTTTCTATCTTGGAGCCTTCCGTATACCAAACTGTTTGTGCCGATATTGGAAGACCATTTTTCCAATCTTCTCTGCTTGATATTTTGATTTGTAAATTTTAAAGTTATACCCTGGGACCATAGTGTCCTGTGAGTATAACTTTTTGGTGCTCTGTTCCGTGTTGTTGGTTGTATCTGTGTGGTAAAAACTGAAATGACTTCTAATGTAGCAATAACATCCGTTAAGGAAACAGGCAGAAAGTGTATTGGTTCTTTCGAAATTTGGGTCTGAAAACGTTTGCTATTAATTCCTTGGACAACACCTCCCATCAACAGTTCGATTTGTCTAAGAAATACACTATCCCAAAACCCAGCATCGGATCATTCTTCAACCGCGTCAACCGGAAGGAAGGAAAAACTAGATGGCAAACTGCGAAGGGGATCCTCAAAAACAGATGGGAAGGAAATTAGATGAAACTGCACGCCTAATAGACAGCAGTAATATATGACTTGTTGCTCTCTAACGTACTATACAGCAAAGGCAGACCATGCATGATTATAAAACTTCTAATAAAACATTATGAGTTTACGAAGACGCTTCTGATACGACATTAAGGCTTAAGTAATCCAATTTAGAGCTTCCACTCATACCAATGCATCATAGTCAATGCAAATTTCGCCAATCAGGTTGAAACTATCTGGAGGTCATTAAAACTGAGAATTTCATCATTGCCGTTATACTACTGTATACCAAATTCGGCAACTCCACTCTAACTCCTATTCTAGATGTTGTCTATCCCATTTCTAAATTCTCTGTAGAGAAATGATTTGATTGAATGATTTGAACTACCCTATGTATTTGAACTACCCTGTATACTCAGAATTGTTCCAGACTTAAAAACATCTATTACTACAAGTATTTAATGCATACTTCAACTTCGATATCATCATTTTCGCCCCTGTCACTCGTATACCAGCGGCAGATATATTATATTAGTGTTATTACTTCTTAAAAAAGATATGAGTTATAAACTTTTACGTAAGTTTATACAGTCCTTTTATGTTTTATAACCCTCCCAATCTGACAAATAGCTTTGTCCAGGGATTTCAAGGGTTGCTGTCAATAAATCTGACATATCTATCAAATTCAATTTATATCCACAAAGAAAAATATTATTCACTCCATTTACGTTGAATTATATCGAAATCTAATTCGGCAAAATGTAATATATCACGAATGAAGCAATAAAAATAACAAATAATCTAATGCTTAGTTTCGTCGTAAGCCTCCAAGTCCCATGTTGAATGTCTGGGGAATTGATTTGACCATTGCATGTCACAATATAACGGAAAATTGGTTTAATTGTACTGAAACATTATCTATGAACTGCGAATATTTAAGATGATTTTATTATTATATGCCATAATAATAATATTAGTCTACGTAGTGGTTAAACGGCTCGGAGCTGAAGGGGGAAACGGAAACCTAAATAATAGCAACATGTCAGTCACATTGGCACTATTCGGGTACACTCACTGACACAACAAGTGGCCATTTATCTTCACTGGGCCATATGCAAGTGTTTCAATATACCAGTGCCACAAAAGTATTATGAATATACCCCAAAGGTTGTCAGTACCAACGACGTCACAATTATGTGGGCTTTGCCGATTATAACTGACAGAGAAATTGGCGCGAACCGATGACACAGGGATTTTCAATTGGAAAAATAAAGAAAAGAAAATAGAGAAAAAAAATTAACGACAACGGAAAGTTGTTGAAATTAAAATATCCCATAGAAAATAGGTTAAAATTTGGTGTGAAATTTTATAGATGAAATTGTAGGGTCAATTTTTTTTCAATTTTACCCTGACACAGGAAACATATTTGGAAGTAATTCTACCAGAGGTAGCAGAGCTTTTAAAGGAACACTTTTCTGATGAGGAACTGAATGAAGTAATTTGGCAGCAGGACGGAGCGACCCCACACGGTGTTTTGTAAATTAGGTCAATTCGACATTTGAATTGGTAATGGCGGACCAATTCCATGGCCACCAAATAGCCCGGATTTAACACCTTTGGATGCATTTTTGTGGGGGTATTTAAAGGACAAAATGATGATTTTAATCAGAATGTTAAAACAATTAAAAATAAAATTAGGGAAACAATTTACGAATTAAACAGAGACAATAATAGCTCTCTTTCTAATTGATTAAATAATTTAATAAAAAGGTAACAGCTTTATATTTAGTAGAGTAAAATCTGGAAGTAAAGTCGCTTAGTTTTCGAGAAAAAAAACCGGCGTAGAACCAAACCAGACTTAGTGGGATTCTTTAGCAAGATAATCGTGTACACGAAATCATTTTTTACGACATTTTTTGGTGGTCGAGAACTTTTTTATTTCGGAAAAACTCAAAAAAATAGATTTTTAATGAAATATGTTTTTTAACATCTCCACCGCTATATCTCTGAAAATATTTGTGCTATCAAGCTATTTTTTTTTTTTTTAGATTAAAGTAGACACAATAGCGCTTCGAACAACGTCCCACGTGAACCCGATTTATTTTTTTTTTAAGTTGGTAAAATAATAGGAAACTCAAACTTGTTATTTTCAGTAGCGTAATTTTAGGCAATCGAGAAAAAAATTTATTTATGAAAATTTGTATATACATGCTGCGTACAAATTGAAGCCAATAGTTGAAAAAAGTTTTTATGATAAAAATTTTTCAAGTCCCGTTGATAGTATTGAGTCAGCGATTTTTTTTAACGGGCCAAAGTCATATTCTTGAGCGCTCGGCTGTAGCAAGCCTGCCGACTGCAACGATCTGACGGTTCCGGTCGGGGTGTATGTAGTAGTTTAACTTACATCAATAGGTACAAAACCAGTAGTGATCAAAAGGTCTAGGGGATCAATATTATTGTTCAATATTTCATATATTGTACAGTAGTATTGATCAGATGTTGTTAATATTAAAAAAATGTACAAAAAATACTAAATAATACAAAGACGTAGGTAGATATAAATACCTAATCTATAAATATCAATCAGTGTTACTAACTACCCATCTAATTAGTAAGTTTATTAGACATTTTTAAATGAATGAAAGTAAAAACGTACGCATAAAATGAGTTTTATTGTTGAAATAAATTTTCTATTTGGATAGATAAATATGTAGTATGTAGTTTATGTAGGCCCTACATTAATAGCATTCTAATTCGTTCATATCTGCCTCGAAATCTTTAATAATGCTGTTACAGGAACGACATTTGCACTCGTTGCAACATTTTAGGCCTTCCTTAAAACAAGCACATTTTCGATTGTCACAATTTTTATCCGAACAATGAATACTTAATGATTTTCGACAACCGCCACTTCTACGCGACTAATCTGACCAACCCTGCATACTACAGTATCTAGAGGTAAAAAATATGCAAAACTTCGGAAAAATGTCATGTTGAACGGATTTCGTTCATTTTTGGCAGTATAATAGTAAATGCTTCACAGAAAAGTTTCTATATTGTGCGGGGGCTTGCTAATTTATAGGGGGTGGATGCCACACCCTGAGGGGGTGGCATCCACCCCCTATAAATAATATATACATATTTATTGGAGCTGAATTAGAATCAAATTTTAAGAACAGGTTCTATGCAATTTTTCGCATAAATTGATAATTTTTAAGTTATAACGACTTCAAAATTTCGATTTCAGCTAAAAAAAAGGTATTTCCAAACGGCTTTCGTCAAGTATCTCGAAAAGTATTACTTTATCGAAAAAATGTTGCAGACCAATTACAGAAAGTACAAACTGGGAATTAATTATATTTTTCGTTTATTGATGTAGGATTAATAATTTCGGAGATATTTAAGTTTACATTTGGCATCTAAGTGTTCATAAGATAATTATTTAGAGTGAGAGTTAAATATCGCAGAAACTGTGACACCTACGTCAAGGGTGCTGATAGGTAGAATAATATGCTATTAATTAAGCTTTCAACTGTTTTTTAATTTGTTTCTGTAGCATAAAAAACAAAGAAGTTATGACCGAAGCAATGTGCGTCTACACATTTTTTTAATAACAACGTCGTCATTTTGTTACTGTAATTAGCCAGTAATTAAAAAAAGGAATTTCAAACACTATTCCTCATTAATATATAGCATGACGTAGATGCTCAAATTTTTTGGTTTGTATACAGCACTTGCTTTAGAAAAAAATACAGTTTAAACTATAATGGTATTTTCGATGAAACGTATTTTTTTTTCCTTTTCCAAATATCTCAATAAATATTAGTTTTATTGAAAAATAAAACTCATAAACTGATAATGAATTTCGCTTGTTAATTTATTTACATAGATTTAATAGTTTCGGAGATATGAAAGTTTACAAATGGCGTCCGAACGTTTATAAGACGAAAAATGCAGTTTAAATGTTAAATATTTCAGAAATTGTGACACCTACGTCACGCATGCTAAGAAATGAAATTAAAGACAATTAATTGCGCTTTCAAATTATTTTTTACTCGTTCCTGTAGCATAAGAAATAAAAAAGTTATGACGGAAAAATGTGCGTGTTTATACTTTTTTCATATAAAATGGTCGCCATTTTGTTAATCTAATTAGCCAGTAATTTAGAAAAATTATCTCAAATACAGTTTTTCGTTAAGATGTAGCATTACCTAGATGCTCAATTTTTTTTGCTCATTTAATGCACTTGCTTTAGAAAAAAGTGCATTTTAAACTTTAAATTTAATTTCGGAACACTACCAAATATAAACTTAAATATCTCCGAAATTATTAATCCTACATCAGTAAACAAAAAATATAATTAAAACCCAGTTTGTACTTTCTGTAATTTGTCTGTAACATTTTTTCGATAAAGTATTACTTTTCGAGAAACTTGACGAAAGCCGTTTGGAAATACCTTTTTTTAAGCTAAAATCGCAATTTTGAAGTCTTTATAACTTGAAAACTATCAATTTATGTGAAAAATTGCATAGAACCTTTTCTTCTTAGAATTTGATTCTATTTCAGCTTCAATAAACATATATATTTTTTAAGTGCCACCCCCTGAGAGGGGGTGGAATCCACCCCCTATAAATTAGCAAGCCCCCGCCCAATATAGAAACTTTTCTGTGGAGCATTTACTATTATACTGCCAAAAATGAACGAAATCCGTTCAATATGTCATTATTCCGAAGTTAAAACCTCTAGTTACTGTAACTAGCCTGCGAGGTGTATTAATTGCGTCCCAATTTCGCATTTAGCGCTGATAAAAAAAATCGCTGTTGCCAAACGGTACACTTTAGGAAAAAATATATTGTTTCAAAAACTTTTGTGATTATTAGGCTTTATTTTCTTCGCTGCATGTATGTAAATATTTTCAAAAATAAAAAAGTTTATCGATTGGTGACGATTTCAATACATAAAATATATATTTTTAGTTTACCTGATTTTTAGAAAAATGGAAGTGCGAATTGTACCCAAACCGTTTATATTGGTAAAAGCGCTACAGTGTGACCTTTAATTTGATACAAAACAAATTTCGGTACCTTTAAAAGTTTTAAAGATGGAAACAAAAAAAAACAATTTTCTTTAAAAATACATTCTTTTCACTTTTTATTGATTTAAAAAGTTCGAGACCACAAAAAAATGTCGTAAAATATGATTTCATATGCCCGGTGACATACTCAAAGGAACCTAATATGTTTGACCTGGTTCTACGCCAAAAAAAAAAAAAAACGACACGATAGACTTACGAAATCGCTGCTCCAATTTTAATAAAGATGGCCATTTTGAACAATTTTAATAGTTGCTGAACCTAATGCTGACGCTGTTTTAAAAATTTCTTTATTATTATATGTTATTAAATACTGTTCATCTCAGGATTTTATTTTTATTCTTATAATATATCAAAGTTTTCTGCTTCTGTGTAACCCATTTTGACCAAATAATAATACAAAATGTCAAACAGTAACAATGCTGTCATAGTACCATCAGTCACAGCCTACTGCGTAAGAGTAATTACTGCGCTTCCTTCAATAACCGTAAAATACCCATATGCACGTTTGGAGCATATTTTATGACCGATATATCAATAAATATTACAGCTAGACCTATTTGAAATCAGGGAGAGAAGATCTAAAAGAATATGTAAAAACATACAGGGTTTTCCATTTCAAAAACAACCCTCACTGTTATGTCACGTGACCTATGTAAGCAATTGTTTTCTTAATTGCATTTAAAAAGTATGTATATACAACCCTACAACTTTTATACGAAACTTTTTTTTATTTTCAATAGTAACAGAAATAAAGGGAGGTCAATATATAATGAATAACCCTGTACGTGTAGATTTCAAGCTAATTATGCCATTACCGAGTATAAAAAGGTCAAATCAATCTTGCATAAGTTTTAAGTAAAAAATTCGAAATTCGCATTTTTTATAATGATTGAAAAGTTATCAAACAATTATCAACATGCATTAGCATTTATAAAAGATATCATTGGATGCATTTTTTACATATGCGTCTTCAAAAGTATATCATTAGCTTTTAAATATAATTGAAAACAGGACAAAGCACTAACAAGCATATGTCAGCTATCCTTGTGAGTGGGAATTATTGTTATTGTTTACCATATTTGTGCATTTGCAAATAATTTGGATTTGGAACACTAGTCGACAATGAAGTTGTATTATGCACAATGCACTCACCTTTGCTCATTTAAATATGAGTAACGTTACCTACGGAATTGGCGCCAGGATACACCTTCATAAAATAATTATAAATTTCAACAGACATCATTAAATTTAACGATATATTTTCAGGGATATTTAATAATGAATCACCTTAATACAGAATAATTCATGAGCAAGGCTACGGAAATCGATCGACTGGATGCATCATATCACTCAGATATCTAATAAAATATTCTGCCGATTTAACATATTTCAAGAGATGAGTAAAGGAAACTTTTCATTTGAATGTTTCTGGGACGGAGTTTTGATAAAAATGAAAGTTTCCAATAAAATATTTGAATATTTGAAAATTCCCAAAATTCCAAAATTATCAAATATTTTATTGGAAACTTTCATTTTTATCAAAATTTCGTTCCAGAAACTCCCAAACGTTTCCTAGAAACTTTCATTGCAAAGTTTCTTTTACCCATCTCTGCATTTTTCTATAACTACTGCATAAAAGTATGGTCCTTATTTTACTATTGAGCAGTTATACATTTTAATGTTTAAGCTTTTCAATTGATAGCCGATTACTTTTATTATAGTATGCAATATGTCTCACTTCAGGTGGATAAAAGCTGTTTAGATTTTCCTCAAATACTCAAATTCTTTTGATTGCATTGTTATTATCATATATATAGAAAGTGTTTTCTGAAAGCGATGAAAACATAAATGTTTTATTTAAAATCTTTAAAGAATTCTCAGTTTGTTGACATTTATGAGCTAAATAGTACAATAATAAAAGAAACTGCAGACATAATTGCACCTATATTAACAATACTGATAAATGCATGTTTTATCTCAGACGAATATCCTGACGCTTTTAAAATTTCAAAAATTATACCTCTCTATTGCATCTATTTAAGAAAGAAGATCCAAATTCTTTAGATGACTACCGTCCCATTTCCATCATTCCTATTTTTTTGAAAATCATGGAAACATTTTTAAAATCCTGGTTGATCATATACCTGGATGACAACTGCCTTCTGTGTTCTCATCAATTTGGATTTCATAAAAATTGCTCAACCATACAAGCTATATTAAAAATCGTGGGTGACATAGTCCATCGCCTTGAAGAGGGAAATCACACAATGATTACACTGTGTGACTTTACCAAGGCCTTCGACTGTGTCACTCACGATATTCTTCTGAAAAAAATGTATGGTTTTAGAGGTGTTCCACTATTACTTTTCAGTTCTTACTTAAACAATAGAAAAAAATGCGTTGCAGTTAATAATACCACACCTGAATTCAATTTTGTTACGAATGGTGTGCTTCAAGGTTTCATCCTTGGGCCCATATTATTTATAATATATATTAATGACTTGTATTATTATTTGCGTTCCAAAAAGTATGTTCTCTTTGCTGACGACACCATATTGTTAAGTTCTGAAAAAAGTTTGTTAAATCTAACTAAAATTGCAAAAGAAAGGGAAGAAAAAGCTGAGAATTAGTTCACAGCAAATAAACTTAAATTAAACAGAGAAAAAAAACAGAACCTCATTTTTTCCTCAAATGTTAATATCACTGAAGGTAGGTAGTAGAGTAAATTTACTGGGGGTCACTTTGGATGGCAAGCTAAACTGGTCTGCTCATGTGGATACATTGGTCAGGAAGTTGTCCAGTATGATCTTTTTACTCCGTCGAATGGAAAATGTTTTAAGTTCTGAACTTCTTAAAACTCTTATTTTTCCTTATTCCACAGTCATATCTGCTATGCAATTATTTTGTGGGGTAACTCAACTCATGCCCAAAAAATTTTTTTACTGCAAAAAAAAGCCATTCGCATTATAGCAGGTGCAGGTATGACTGACCATTGCCAATCTATATTAATTCAATTGGACATAATGCCCGTTCCTTCATTATTTATTTTTTTGCCCAATATTGGAAGTTCACAAAAACATTATTAACTTCAACAGTCAATCTGATATTCATCATTATTCTACTAGATCTGCTGGTTTATTAAGAACTCATTGTTTTAGATTAACTAAGTCGCAAAAAATCACTAAATTTAAATATATATGATAAATTGCCGACGAATATTAAATCGTTGAATTACAGCTGTTTTAAACGTAAAATAAAATATTTTATTTAAGAAACTGTTTTTATTCGGTGGCTGATTATTTAGACGCAACTCTGATTCTTTAAATTTATAAATTAATAACCTTTTCTTAGTATCGTATATATATTGGTGTGGAATGCATTTAAGTATATTTATTTGCATTTCTATTTGTGTTTATATGTATAATATTTTTATTTTGTAGTATTTTAATCTGTATTTAACTGAAATTTTTATATTTTTATAACATTTTTATATTTATCTTTATCTGTAGATAATTGTATTCTGACATGTAGGTACTGTAGTCAAATAAAATGAGTATGGGTATGAGTATGAGAATACAAGAACAATTATTTTCATTATACGGAAATACCAGCAAGTGGCATATACCCATTCAACTTGGAGAGGATTTATAGAAACAAATTAATAATTTTAAAAACCTTTATAGTACAAAAATTTAATCTAGTGTTCAATTTTATTACAATAGTTAACGTCATGGAAGATCTTTTCAAGACAATCAGATAAATAAATAAATAAAATAATCAGGAACTAATTATTGAGATTTTTTGGAATTACTAGATGATATTCCAATCCATTTAAAAAATCGATGACAAAACTGGTATCCCGTTCTATATATCTTTAATAGTATGTATGACACAAGGAAAATTATAGATGCTAGAAAGAGATAAACATCCAGTAGGTAATACTGATAAAATGGCAAATCGAGAGCTTTGTATCTTAAGTGTGGGGCTCCTTCATGTCTTAATACATATTCTATCCACCATACAGCCTTTTCTAATGCTGGCATTGGTTCATCGGACGCAATGAATCCTAATTTTGTAGCTTTCTTCTTATATCTAAAAAAAAGTAGTTAATATTAATAACACAGGTACGCAAGAAAGAAATGTTTTTTCCCGAGATCAGAATACCATATTCCCATATATTTTGAATCGCTGAATACGAATATGAGGTCCAAATTGCGAAACTTCGAACCATTTTCTTTTAATTCGCGAAAAACTTATTTAGGCATATTTGGCAATGTAACGGTTCATTTTTTAGCTACTAACAAATTTCCATTAAAATCTGCTAAATTACATTATTTCATACTTTTAGTAACAAAATACCTAATGCCGCTCCTGTCCTTCAGTCACTTTTAGACAATCTAAATATTACGCGGGAATAGAATGCTTCGAAGGATTCGAGGTTAGACATATTTCTCCATTAGGAGATCACAAATTTAAAATAATGAATCGTGATTGGTTTGTAACTTCCACTTCCGTATATACTCATGTTGCAGAGCGGGAAACTGCCATATAAAATGGTTTCTCAACGTTTTCGACGCTCTTTTTCGCTAAAATAAATATACAGAACTGTTTTCGCGAGTGCTACGTCCTTGTCGTTAAAAACTTATGTAGATATTTCGTTGGATAACATATGTAAAATGCTAAATTGTGCATAAGCACATGATTTTTGTACAGTTTAGTTAAATTTATTACTATGCTTTTGATTCGTGACCTTTAGCAATATCTATTTATTCAATCCGAATCAATTGCTTATAGTTTTATTTGTATTAGGTGAATTTGTTTTTAATAAAATTTATAGTATAATAGTCGGAGTTGTGTTACCCTTTATAGTCTAGGAAATAGCGTGCAAATTGGACGACGAGTGGTTACCGTCTGCCAGTCGGTAATCGAAGAGACCATATAAGTACAATTTTTTTTTCTCCCTGGAACTTTTTGGTATGGTGGGGGATAGGGAGTAGGGGGCATTTATTTTTAAATCGAATGATTATCGCTATCGTCCGCATAGGTAGTTAGTATACGTACTTCACATACTCCAATTACGCTGGCAAACGAATCTTCCGATCAGCGTGCGCGTTAACCGAAAATAGAAAAAAAAATTTTAGTTTCTATTTCCGGTTAGCGCGCGCGCCGGTCGGAAGTTTCGTCTGCCAGCGTAATTGGAGTATATGAAGTACATATACTACTAACTACCTATGCGGACAGATATCGATAATCATTCGATTTAAAAATAAATGCCCCTCCCTCCCTATCCCCCCACCATACCAAAAAGTTCCAGAGAGAAAAAAAAAATTGTATGGTCTCTTCGATTACCTACTGGTAACCACTCGTCGTCGAATTTGCACGCTATTTCCTAGGCTATTACTTATATTACCGTTTTACGAATTATCTTTACATTTACGTTATAAGTATGTCTGTGTCTTCTAATGTACTATGTATTTGATAAGTGTTTGTAAAAATTGATCGTCAGCAGAATTTATTTGCCCACAACCTGATTTGTCTCGTTGCTATGCCGATACATTTATCTTCGCAATAAATTGCATTATTGTTAAATAGTCATTTTTTATATCAAAAGTCCCTTATAGTACAGTACCCAGAGATAAAAAATATGCAAAACTTCGGAATAATGTCACATTGAACGGATTTCGTTCATTTTTGGCAGTATAAAAGTAAACGCTTCACAGAAAAGTTTCTATATTGTGCGGGGGCTTGCTAATTTATAGGGGGCGGATGCCGCCCCTTCTCAGGGACTGGCATTTAAAAAATATATATATTTATTGGAGCTGAAATAGAATCAAATTTTAAGAAGAAATTTTACACATAAATTGATAGTTTTTAAGTGATAACGACTTCGAAATTGCGATTTTAGCTTAAAAAAAAGGTATTTCCAAACGGCTTTCGTCAAGTATCTCGAAAAGTATTGCTTTATCGAAAAAATATTACAGACCAATTATAGAAAGTGCAAACTGGGAATTAATTATATTTTTTATTTATTGATGTAGGATTAATAATTTCGGAGATATTTAAGTTTATATTTGGCATCCAAGTGTTCCTGAAATAATTAATTAGAGTTAAATCTCTCAGAAACTGTGACACCTACGTCAAGAATGCTAATAGGTGGAATAATAGGTTATTAATTAAGCTTTCAATTGTTTTTTAATTTGTTTCTGTAGCAAAGAAGATATGACCGAAGCAATGTGCGTCTTCACATTTGTTTAATAACAAAGGCGCCATTTTGTTACTGTAATTAGCTAGTAAATAAAAAAAAGGAATTTCAAACACTGTTTCTTATGCATATATAGCATGAGGTAGATGCTCAATTTTTTCGTTTGTACACAGCAGTTGCTTTAGAAAAAAATACAGTTTAAACTATAAATTTATTTTCGATAAAACGTATTTTTTTTCCAAATATCTCAAAAAATATTAGTTTTATTGAAAAAAGGGTAGAGGCCAAAAATAAAGCTTATAAATTGATAATGAATTTCACTTTTTTATTTATTTATATAGATTTAATAGTTTCGGAGATATGAAAGTTTACAAATGACGTCCGAACGTTTGTGAGACGAGAAATGCAGTTTAAATGTTAAATACCCCAGAAATTGTGACACCTACGTCAGGAATGCTAAGAATTGGCATTAAAGACAATTAATTTCAAATTATTTTTTACTCCTTTCTGTAGCACAAGAGATAATGAAATTATGACGGAAAAATGTGCGTATTTATATTTTTTACATAAAAAGGGCGCCATTTTGTTACTCTAATTAGCTAGTAAAAAAAAAATCTCAAATACAGTTTTTCGTTAAAATGTAGCATTACCTAGATGCTCAAATTTTTTTGCTCATTTAAAGCACTTGCTTTAAAAAAAATGCATTTTAAATTCTAAAGGTAATTTCAAAACACTTGGATGCAAAAAATAAACTTAAATATCTCTGAAATTATTAATACTACATCAATAAACAAAAAATATAATTAATTTCCAGTTTGTACTTTATGTAATTGGTCTGTAACATTTTTTCGATAAAGTAATACTTTTCGAGATAATTGACGAAAGCCGTTTGAAAATACCTTTTTTTTTAAACTAAAATCGCAATTTTGAAGTCGTTATAACTTAAAAACTATCAATTTATGTGAAAAATTGCATAGAATCTTTTCTTTTTAAAATTTGATTCTTTTTCATCTCCAATAAATACATATTTTTTAAATGCCATCCCCTGAGAAGGGGATGGCATTTAACGAAATCCGTTCAATGTGACATTATTCTGAAGTTAAAACCTCTAGTTACTGTACTATTAGTTTATTTACTAATTTTATCTTTTTGTATCCCAGACAGAGATTTATTCTTTTTCGAGTAATACGCTAGGTTTTTGATTTTAATAACTTTTGCTCCTGTTTTACCTATTAAAAACTGCTTTTTTAAGTAGTTTCAGCAATTTGTCCGCAATAAGAAATATTTGGAGATTTAAACATTTCAACAAATGCCATGAGTACTTATTTTTATGTAGTGCCCCTATTTCTTAAATTTCTTTAGGACTTAAAAAAACATAGGAAAAACTTAGGGTCAGTTGTTCAACAGTGAACCAAGCAGGAACAGTGAACCACACCATCTATCTAGCAAATTTTAAACATTACGCTTCCAGCGACACCTGTACTAAGATACTAATACTAACCTTACATCACGTGTTAGTTTAGCAACGGATAACGAAGAAGTTAGTCGATTGGCAGACCGTTAAGTGATTTGTGTCTCCGAAAGTAAAAATCAAATCGTAAGTTTAACGTTTTAAAATATCTTTGTTTTTGTAGAAGTTGATAATATTTTTGATTTGCTGTTATTCTTGGTTAATGCTTCATGGTTTTAGGTATTAAAATGAAATGTTTTGTTATGCAGTTTTGTTCCATAATTTATTTTTTGTAAAATTGCTAGGGCGTACACACTGAACCATTTACAGCTGTTCAACAGTGAACCACTGGTTCACTGTGTACCTAGAGGCAGATACATTGAACCATCTATTAATTTCGTATTTTTTATGTATTAAAGGATGGCGCGTTTAAAGAAGCCAATGAGAAAAATAGGCAGTCATACAGCAGAGGTAATGGGAGCTGCCTTGGATCTCGTATCTCAAGGAATGAGCATAAGGAAGGCCGCGAAAGAAAAAAACTTACCTTATCCAACACTAAGACGCTACGTTACTAAGAAGCGAACTGATGAGAACATTTCATTAGTACCTAACTACGAAGTGAACAGGATATTTACACAGCTGCAAGAAGATATTCTTAAAGAATATTTAAAGAGATGTGCTCTCATGTTTTACGGGCTGACGACAAAAGATACAAGAAAAGTGGCATATGATATGGCCATCATTAACAATATTAGAATACCAGAATCCTGGAAACGAGAAGAATTAGCTGGTAAAGAATGGCTACGCTCCTTTAGGCAAAGACACACCGATCTCTCCTTAAGGAAACCTGAACCTTGCAGCCTAGCTCGTGCTACATCGTTTAACAAAGAAAATGTAAAGACCTTTTTCAATAACCTAGAAAACTCCATACGTCGAAATCCTTCATTTGCAGATGGGACTCGTATCTTTAATCTAGATGAGACTGCTACAACTACGGTACAAAAACCGCAAAAGGTCATTGCACCTATGGGTAGAAAATGCGTGGGTAAGGTAACAAGTGGGGAAAAAGGAACATTGGTAACTACCTGTTGCATAATTGGTGCTGCTGGTATAGCTTTACCACCTGCTATAATTTTTCCCAGAAAGAACTTTAAAAATCACATGTTAAAAGGGGCCCCACCTGGATCTTTAGGGTTAGCGACGCAAACCGGTTGGATGAATAGTGAGCTTTTCATAGAAGTAATGAAACACTTTATCAAGCACAGCAACAGCTCTACTGAAAATCCCTCACTTCTAATTTTCGACAACCATGAGTCGCATCTTTCATTACCAGCTTTAAATTTGGCAAAAGATTCTGGCGTAACAATACTTACGTTACACCCGCATACATCTGCAAAACTTCAGCCACTTGATGTGGGGGTGTTAGGGTCTTTTAAATCATGTTATAACAGTGCAGTGGATTCTTGGCTTCTAAGGAACCCGGGTAAGCCTATAACTATTTATGATTTGGCTGAATGTATTGGAATTGCCTATAGTCGTGCCATGACCCCAATTAACATTATGAGTGCTTTTAAAGCATGTGGTATTTTCCCCTATGACCGAAATATTTTTTCTGATATAGATTATTTACCAAGTGAGGTTACTAATCGACCCTCTCCTGTGCCACTAGCTACAAATATAGTAGTACCAGGCATAAATGCAGATGCGGAACCCTCCAATATTGACAATGAAATCGAAATAAAATTAGGTTCCTCCTCAGAACAACCGGACTTTGTACCACCAGAAGCTTTTAGACCCCCGCTGCTGGCAGGACCTCGAAAAAATGTAAGAAAGCCTAGAAAAACTGGCAAAAGCATGATTGCGACTGATACCCCTGAAATGAGTATGATCGAAGAAGAAAAAAATGCATCTAAACGCAAGAAAGAACTGGCTAAAACGAAAAGTGTCAAGCGCAAAGTTTTTCAGGAGGAAGATAGTGACGTAGAGTCAACATGCAGTTTCTCTAGTCATTCTACTGATGGTGGATTTTGGATTGAGGAATATGATGTTGCTGATTATCCTATTATACTTAGTCGTGATTCGTTTGAACCATTAATTCGAAGACCTGTAGAAGGAGAATACGTCCTAGTTGAATTCGCGACCAAAAAACAAGTTGTGTATTACGTAGGAAAAGTTGTGGAATGTAAAAATGAGTTAGAAGAATATCATATTAGTTTTCTGAGGATTAAATCTAAAGATATTGAGCAGTTCTATATGCCACTAACACAAGATATGTCTTTTGTCAAAGAAGAAGATATAAAATATATTCTTCCAAAACCTCAATTAAATGGTGGCACATTGAGACAGCAATCTTTTTGTAAATTTGATGTGTCATTTAGCGCATTGAATATGCTTTAAGTATATACGTTCAGTTTTAATTAATATTTCTAGGATCAATTACCACAACCAGTAGAGTAATATATTTTTTTAAAGATAAGATTTAAGTTATGTATTTTGACCATTTTCTAATAAACATTGTTTATTTTTTAATAAAACGGTTATTTATTATCCACTCTTGACTAAGGCTGGTTCACTGTGTATACAGCAATGGTTCACTGTGTGACAACCATGTCTCACAGTGAACCAACATGCATTTTTTTTAAAAACGTTTATATCTCAGAAAATTTTTATTTTTTATAAATACAATGGCACATACAAGTGAAGATTATAAGTTACACTTCACAGCTGAGGTAAGTTCATATACTTATCTTTCCTAGGAAGGCCACACTTCTCGTCAGAAGAAAAGGTGGTTCACTGTTGAACAACTGACCCTATATTACCTGATATGGGGGGGGAGATTTTCAAAGCCTTTTTAGGTTAAAAATGAAATTTGAGTTACTGTGAACGGTTAGGACAAAGAAAACACAAATACACAAAGAGGAGCTCTCACGACATTTTTTGATACTTTTGAATCTTCGTATGTTCTTTATTTTCAACAAATTGCATCAAATTGAATGCTGAAACTTGATCTCTTGTGACTATTTAGAACACGAAAAAATGCCTAAATATGAAATTTCGCAATTCATGTACAGCTGTTCAGAATACGTGGAAATATGCTATTCTAATCTTTGGAAAAAACATTTTTTTGTGTGCCTGTGTAATAGTAATTATCAAACAGGTACCTATCAATCAAAAACACTGCCGCATGAAGTGGCTATTTATAATATATAATATATTTTTAGACTTTAAACTGCTGCCTACTTGAAATTAATCGTTTTCTTAAAAATATCATCTGGAAAAATCTTCCTTAGATATGACCTATGAACTATGATGAAGAACATTATATATAGAATGTACAGTTAACGCGTTAAGATCGATTTTCTTAGTAATTACAATATAGTATATGGTCAAATTGCCATTCCGACGTAGTACAAACACAGACAATTGAGCTTTAGAGAAAAAAGTTATGGTCGAAAAACCGATTTTATTGAAAAATTCAAAATGGCGGATTTGTGTATTTTCTTAATTGGCTAATAAAGAGAAGTAAAAAAATGCATGTAAATTTAAGAAAAATTGGAGAATAAAGTAACGACAAAAAATTAATAACATTAAAAAACAATACTAACATTTTATGTCTAGCCATTTTGCGGAAAACATGTCCGAAGTGTAAGAAAATACAAAATTTTCTTACCCGTGCTCAAGTATTATGAGTTGTTAAATCATCTAATTTATAAATACCGAAAGTTTTATTTTAAAAATAAATCCCAGTAATAGTACAGTACCTAGAGGTAAAAAATATGCAAAACTTCGGAATAATGTCATATTGAAAGGATTTCGTTCATTTTTGGCAGTATAATAGTAAATGCTTCACAGATAAGTTTCAATATTGTGCGGGGGCCTGCTAATTTATAGGGAGTGGATGCCACCCCCTCTCAGGGGGTGGTACTTAAAAAATATATATGGTTATTGGAACTGAAGTAGAATCAACTTTTAAGAAGAAAAGGTTCTATGTAATTTTTCACATAAATTGATAGTTTTTAAGTTATAACGTCTTCAAAATTGCGATTTTAGCTTTAAAAAATGGTATATTGTGTATTTAGGTGTGAAAGCAATACATTCCCGCACAATGATGCAAATTGTTGACCGAGGTGCTAGCCGAGGCCAACAAGCATCGAAGTCCGGGAATGTGCTTTCACACCGAAGTACACATACTATTTTTTCTGAAATCACAATCAATATTATTATTTAAGGAATTTGTATTAATGCATAAGATTTCTTCATTACAATCTAACTGCTTACTAATAAATGCAATTTTAATGTGAGTTGGTTTGTCTGCATATATACATACATAAAAAACCGTACGGAAATGTTACTTTCAAGGCCTAGGCCGGGAAAGTAACATTCCCGTACGGTTTTGTTGATCGTTGCTTGGCAACGAATCTTTTCCGGTCTGTTTTCTGATAGTTTCCTAGCAGCGGACTAAAATACTGGAATTGTGCATTTTTCGATCTGAAATCGCGTCGAAAATGTAGACATTGCCGATCGATTTCAGAAAAAAAGTATTTCCAAACGGCTTTCGTCAACTATCTCGAAAAGTATTGCTTTATCGAAAAAATGTTACGGACCAATTACAGAAAGTGCAAACTGGGAATTAATTATATTTTTTGTTTATTAATGTAGGATTAATAATTTCGGAGATATTTAAGTTTACATTTGGCATCCAAGTGTTCATAAGATAATTATTTAGAATGAGAGTTAAATATCTCAGAAACTGTGACACCTACGTCAAGGATGCTAATAGGTAGAATAATAGGTCATTAATTAAGCTTTCAACTGTTTTTTATTTGTTTCTATAGCATAAAAAGCAAAGAAGTTATGACGTCTACACATTTTTTTAATAACAACGTCGCATTTTGTTACTGTAATTAGCCAGTAATAAAAAAAAGAATTTCAAACACTGTTTCTCATTAATACATAGCATGACGTTGATGCTCAAATTTTTTGGTTTCTATACAGTACTTGCTTTAGAAAAAAATACAGTTTAAACTATAGAGGTATTTTCGATAAAACGTAATTTTTTTCCTTTTCCAAATATCTCAATAAATATTAGTTTTATTGAAAAATGGGTAGAGACGAAAAATAAAGCTCATAAACTGATAATGAATTTCGCTTGTTTATTTATTTACATAGATTTAATAGTTTCGGAGATATGAAAGTTTACAAATGGCGTCCGAACGTTTATAAGACGAAAAATGCAGCTTAAATGTTAAATATCTCAGAAATTGTGACACCTACGTCACGCATGCTAAGAAATGGAATTAAAGACAATTAATTGCGTTTTCAAATTATTTTTTACTCGTTTCTGTAGCATAAGAAATAAAGACGTTATGACGAAAAAACATGCGTATTTATATTTTTTTTATAAAAAGGTCGCCATTTTGTTACTCTAATTAGCCTGTAATTTAAAAGAATTATCCCAAATACAGTTTTTCGTTAAGATGTAGCGTTACCTAGATGCTCAAATTTTTTTGCTCATTTAAAGCACTTAAAAAAATGCATTTTAAACTTTAAAGGTAATTTCGAAACACTTGAATACCAAATATAAACTTAAATATCTCCGAAATTATTAATCCTATAACAATAAACAAAAAAATAATTAATTCCCAATTTGTACTTTCTGTAATTAGTCTGTAACATTTTGTCGATAAAATAATTCTTTTCGAGATACCTACTTAACGAAAGCCGTTTGGAAACACCCTTTTTAAAGCTAAAATCGCAATTTTGAAGGCGTTATAACTTAAAAACTATCAATTTATGTGAAAAATTGCATAGAACCTTGTCTTCTTAAAATTTGATTCTATTTCAGCTCCGATAAATATATATATATATATATATATATATATATATATATATATATATATATATATATATATATATATATATATATATATATATATATATATATATATATTTTTTTTTTTTAAGTGCCACCCGCTGAGAGGGGGTGGCATCCACACCCCATGAATTAGCAAACCCCCGCACAATATAGAAACTTTTCTGTGAAGCATTTACTATTATACTGTCAAAAATGAACGAAATACGTTCAATACGACATTATTCTGAAGTTAAAAGCTCTAGTTACTTTACTAAAAATCAATGGCCTATTTCTATTTTCTATTTAAAGTTTTCAATGAATTTGTTGTGAAAGTTAGTATTGAACTACTGGGTGTCTAAAAGTTGTTGCCATTTGAAAAAGTTGACTTAATTTCAACTTAGTGATTTTGGAAATTATGGTTGGTCGTAGGTGCTAAACCAATTCGAAAAATGCCACGTTTACATGTTTCTCCTGTCGTTTTGATCCAATAGATTGATTTAAGTGCATTCACAGTACTATAGATGCAAAAATAGAAATGGTCCTAAAAAATCAAGTAGTCTCAACATTTCTTTCGAAACTATGCATTCGTATTTAAAATCATCTCGGGAATCAAAAAATGTAAAAATATGCAGAAAGTTCCATATAAAATTTGGAGGTCAATTTTGGGGAAATCGGAAGTGATAGAAAAGTGTCAAGTATTAAAAAAAATGCCCCTTTTTGGTATATATCGTTGTTGCCAAGTTTGAGCCTTATATCTTGAAAACTGTCGAAACGAGTTGTCTTATAATTCCATTGACTCTCGGTATATATCCAGTGGCAGTTTTTCAATCCTTTGTTGCAGATAACGGTAGTAAATTCCTGAATTAATTTTGTTTCTATAAAAAAAATAGGACCGATAATTCTGTTTACTACTATTCCATACCAAACACCCACTGTATTTCGCCCTTGCTTTTACTTCCACATCAACTTAGTGGAGTGGAAACGCCGATATTTTAAGTTTGAGTAAAACAAAATTTCTGTCTGTCGTTCTGTCGATGGTCTGTCTGTCTGTCTGTAATATTTTTTTGTGCGCACGATTACTCTGGAACCGTTTATGATAGTTTCAGCAGACAATATCCTAATCACCCTAATATCCGCAATTTAAATCTAGTTGAAAGGGCGTTTAAAAATTATTACAAAATAAAACTTAACGATTTACTCGCAGTTGTACCTGATCAATTATTTGCGATATGAAAACGGATGTAAATTTAACAAAAAGTTTCTGAAACGTTGAACAAAGTGGCGGAATGAATTTTTTACCTTATAAATATGAACAACGACTGTTAAAACTGAATAAGTGATTAAATAAACTGTGTGTCATTGTATTAACTTCCACAAACTCAAATGAACAAAAAAAAATTCAGTTACATTATTAGCTACATGCAAAAGAATTGTTCAATTGTTATCTCATGTATTATTTTAATTTTGCACATATAGTATTTCATTCACTATACAGAACAGACTACTCTCAATGTAATGCTTAGTTATACAGTGAAATTTTCCTGTTTACAAATAGACAAATTATTTGTCATTCTAAATTTTAAAATAAGCAACATGCTCCAGAAAAGCCTGACAACAGTGATGATGTTCTTAAGCAACCTATACAAACATAATTTTCATATTTTTCTATTCTAAAGCATGCTTTAACACATGTGTATTGGAACTCCTACCTTCTGAAGTGTTTGGGATGTAATGTGAATATATTTTCTAATGTTAAAATTAAAACATTTGCATGGTGACGATTTAAAAATTGATTGTCTAACGATATCAAATGTTTATATTTTATACTTACGATGGATCCAATATTAATTTACGTATTTTCTCTATAAATTCTTCTTTGGTAAAATCGTAAAAATTTAAAGACAGACCCGCCCCATTATTAACAATTCTGTGGGCATTAAAATGTTGGTCTCCAAAGAAGGGAATGACCAAGAGTGGCACTGTACTGTTAAGTGCTTCGTCAAGTGACTGTATACCTCCTTGTGTAATGAACAGTTTAATATTGGGATGCTTCAAGACATCTGGTTGGGGCAACCATTTTTTGATTTCAACATTTCTAGGTAGCTCAGGAATATCATCTGTTTCAAATTTCCATAAAACTTTGTACGGAAGCTCAGAAAATGCAGATAAAATAATGTTCATTTTCTCTCCAGAAAGTAAGCTGCTTTTCACATTTGTACCAAGACTGAAGTATATGACGCCTTGCTTGGCTTCATCTAATATTTTTTTTAAATCCTACAAGAACAAACAAATCAGTTATATTAGTAACTACAATAATTGTTAAACCCTATTTTATTTGTTTTAGTTGTATATATAAATGTAAATATAAATTTGTGTATAAATTGAAAACATAAATCGATGGATAGTTCAGAAAAAACAGATGGTAAGTGCTGAAAAGCATATCTTCTGAAACAATTGGTTGATATTACTAAATAGCTGGTGTGAAAGAGATTTGCTGAGATCGTCAAACTGAGGCGAAGTGATGGTATTGATATTTGGGATATAATATTTTTTCTGAAATCGATCGGCAATGTCTACATTTTCGGCGCGATTTCAGATCGAAAAATGCACAATTCCAGTATTTTAGTCCGTTGCTAATAGCCAGGGAGCGACAGATTTTTCGCGTTAATATATATAGACGGCAACTTTTTAATCTTGGTTCCTACGCCAAAAGACTGCTCTAGCCAATCATAAAATATCAACACAAATATACAGGTTGATAAAAATTTAATTGAAGTTAGATATAAATCATAAATTTCTTAAGAAAAATTTGTCATTCCTGCCGGTAACGATTACACATTACGGAACTTTTGGTACCGTTTAACCCCTACTAAATAGAGCTTTCTGAATATCCGGGTGGCCCATATATTGATATTTAAAACAAATGAGTCATTTTGAAAAATGTGATTTTAATGAGTTTACAGCACCCTGTATGATGTATTATTGGACATATTGACGTTTTCGTATTTTTTATATGAATCACATTGGAACAAAATTAATTTTAACATATTCGCAGCCATCTGGATTGATAACTAAAATTCGAATTATTTTTCGTGCAACACTGTATAAATTTTTCAAAATAGTATAAATGTATCCAAAATCTGATCTTCATTTCAAAAAAATTTCAACATACGGTGGTCCTTTAGAAATGACTATAGGGGCCATTTCCGGTGAAACCGGAAGTGATAGATATGGCGGATAGGTCTCAAAAGTTGGAAATCTTACCTAATTTCACCATACAAAATTTCATCCCGATATCTTCAAAAACAAGGAAGTTACAGAGGTGGCCCACTATTCGTTTACACCCGGTATACTTTTAAAAAGAGTACCATTATTTAACAGCAGTATTAACGTTACTCACCTGAGGTAAAGGCTTCGGTGATCGTAAATGAATCCCCGAAAGTGAAACGAAACCTGGCACTGTAGGCCTAACACTTTCAATGGCTAAATTGGAGTTTCCCAAAATCAAACTAACTTCCTTGCCAATTGTCATAACCTCTCTAGTGCCTTCCCCAAAAAACTTCCTCGCCGCGACAGTGAATTTTGACACACTAGTCAAACCAATCGTTGCTCTTATCATATAAGAGAAAAGAGTGCTGATTACTCTTTCCTTAAACGACAAATTAGTTGAGAATGGTAAAATGAACTCCGGATCCAAAACTGGATGTTTATCCATTCCCAAAGCTGCTGCCTCATCAAGAGTGAGAGGCAAGGAGACAATTCCAACCATAGGGCATTTATAAACGTCCTTGAAGGGGTACATGAGTGGGAATAAGTATTCCACAAGGAATAAGTCATACTTGTCATTATTTTCGTTCGCGACCAGTTTCTTCATTTCTGGGGAAGACATTTGAACATCGAAGGCTCTTAGATAAGCATCACTTATCAACTCATATTCTTCACCTTTAGATGTACCACCAAGATAAAGTTTTTTAAAGTTGTCGTTAAACGATTCATACGAAAAACTCAAGTCGACTTCAGTGAGATTCGTTAAAGCGGAGTCCTTTATGGGATCTGGAGTGTACACTGTAACTTGGTGTCCTCGTAAGGATAATTCCTTCCAAATCGGTTGGTATACCAATTGGTGACTGTAGCTAGGCGACATGAAAACTCCTAGAATCCTGGCGGCTTCAGCTGTCGAAAGTAGAAACAAGACGCACAACACATGTTTGCACATTTTTCACAATATTAACTACTTCTAACTGGTCTGGATATTACAAGAAGAAAGTTAGTATTTATATCTACACCAGACTGGTGTTGATAAGAATTATAGATATAATCCCATATTTTCATTTAATTTCCATAAAGATTATCAACGTAGATATTACGTACAAAATCGGATGATGAGACAGCAGATCCAAGTGATGAAGCATATCTTTATGGTAATGATTTAATGTTACGTAAATTTGGAAATCACCAGAAGTTGTTGCTTTTGCAATTAAATTATGCTTTTCTTATGTAATTTTATGTAATTTTAAGTATTTCTTTGTAATTAATTTCAATAGCAGGACCTTCTAGAATTTACAAATTCTACATAGTATGTTAGGGAAATACTTTTTGGCTAGTATATCTTGACATAATTCTCTGTTATTGTGTTCCTGAGGTAATCAGTGAAATCTGTTTTTTAGGAAGTTTGTAGAATTTTTTGTAACGAATTTTACATCCATAATGAGATTCTAAACGGATGTTTGCACATAATTTATATGTATTTGTATAAGTGTGTATGTAGAGCGTTTCTTGTAAATACGATAAGTTCCTTTAGACTTAAAATTTTTAATTCAGATTTGGAACATGTATGAAATAGCATGGTAGTAGTGTTTTATATAAACTATATTTTATTATAATATTAGAGTAAAATGTTACTATATTACATCCGTAAGATGACATGGGGGTGGGCATGTTGTTGATAAAAAGGCTAGACCTCAAACCGAGAAGAGTCACTTACCTGCTAAATGGTCAATGTAATAGGGCGACGTTGATTAAGTATTTGTAAATACATTGAATTACATACGTGATATTGAAACTGCCAAATCTTATGGGAAATTGGCCCAAATTTTGATATATTGTTCTACTAATCCAGTAGATCAAAAGTCTCAATGGGCACGAGTCCCAAAAACACGCCCTTCTACCTTTTTTTTTTTTGCCCTCATACATTTAACAACTACATTTCTCTAAAAAAATATTTGTATCTTTCAGCGCGGTAAAAAACCTCAGTCGTGGGATCTGACTTACATTTAGATCCTTCCACCCTTTTCCATCCCTTCCGGGTCCGTGAAAGCGATTTTCACCCCTTCCGGGGGGTATAAGGGGAAACGACGGGACAAATAAAAAACTTGTATAACTTTTCTTTAACACTTTGAAAGAAAACTGACCTAGTAATACTACAGTTACCTACGAAACGTTAGAGAACCTCTGCCTTTTGAGGGTCATTGGTTGTACAGTTGTGAAGAACATTTGCGAATTTTTTACATTACGCTTAGTGTTGGCCAGAGTGCTGCGTTTTTTGCGCTAGGAGAAAACAATTAGGCTTGTAATTACAAAAATGTATGGTCTTTGCGCTTTTTTACAACTAAGTAATAAAGCAATATACATAAGAGACGGCAGAGCTGGGCAGAGTACCGCACTAAAGTACTCACGAGTACTTCACAAGTACCTTTAAAAAGTACTCGTGAAAACTTGAGTACGAGTACTTGTTTTTGAACTACTCTAAAAAATGAGTACTTTTGCAAAATTTGGAGAGTACTCTTCTAAAAATGAGTAACGGGTACGAGTACTTCGAAAGATACCAAATTGAAATAGGTACCTGATAGATAAAAATTAGAATAAAGTACCTCTTACACTATTATCAGTAAATAAAAGTAGATCGACATTTTAATCGCATTTTTAATCAATTGTTAATTAAAAAATCAGCAACGCCATAATTATTGAAATGTTTTTCCGGTTTTTTTTATGACACTTTTCAACTTCAGTCACAAAATAAGATCATATAAAAATTTCTGCCACCAGCTCCCTAGCTATAACGTGATACATGAATCACCACAAATTGATTTTCTTGTCAGTTCTTATTTTAAAAATCCGTATTTATTATTACAAATCTGAAGAACTACGAAAGTTAACAAAGCTTAAAGCACCAATTTACCACTCCGTGATGTTTCACACATCAAACGCTCACTTCTCGCTTGACTGACACTGACTGCCCTGCACGCTTGTATGGAAAAAGACAAGCTGAGACTTGCCTGTGTTGCACGTCGGTACTCGTACTCGTTACTCGTCAGTTATGGCCGCCAAAAGTACTCGAGTACCTAATAATGTAAAAGTACTTGAAAATTTCGAGTACAGTGCCATCCAAATAAAAGTACTCGCTAGTACTTGTTACTAAGTACTTTGGGTACTCGGTACGAGTACAATTTACTCGAGTACTGCCCAGCTCTGAAAGACGGTGGCAGTATTCAAGAAAGTCGGGTGACATTTATTTGTTTTTTTTTTCGCTGTTCATTTCTTATTATCGATATAGTAACCATTAAAACAAGGGAAATGTAGATCCCAAAAAACCTTGAACTTGGTTTTACTATTACAATTAATTATTTTTTATTTATTTGCTTTTATCATGATTAGAGAATATTATTTAGGTATTAAGCAAATCACAACTTACACACTTTTTTATTTATTATGAAAATACCTACTTTCTGTATATTGTTGTCCTATATGGGTTTTACTCGTCAGGCATTACTGAGTTAGTGAATATTATATACTATGATATACTAATTGGCTAGATGTGCTTGTCTGGTCACTCCCTACTACCAATTTATTTTAGTCACATAAAACCATTTACACCCTGTATATTTTTAAATATTGTTATTTATGGTATAGGCAACACATCGACATATGATGTTTCTTCTTTGATAGTCACGCCTATAAAAGGAAAATATTACTATAAAAATTTACGTATTAGAATAGTAGCTGGACTATACTAACACAAAAGAATAGTTATTTTTTACTCTTTTCGCATGCCCACCAATCAAGCATTTAAAATTAGATTTGGAGTTCCTTCAACTTTAAATGAGTAGTTGCTTAAAATTTAGACTACTTGGCTGCAGAATCTTGAAAAAAGTTGTCATGGAGCTAAATTATCATTAGTAAATAGTTCTTGACAACATGATATAAACATAAACACAAGCACTCTGCACAAAGTAGACAACTCCCAAAATCATGTCTGAAAGGGCTTACACATTTGAAAATACCTCACATCCATTACTTAGTGACATTTGCCAGTATCGGAGTGGGGATCGAACCCAGTGCAAATCAGACAGAATGACTAAGCATTCTCACCACACCTGCTGTGCTACCGTGTTGAACGCTTATTTTATTGAGAATGAAATTATAAGTCAAAAACGAATTTTAGAATAATTTTATTCATCACAAAAGCTTAATATAGCTTATAAGTAGACACGTCAACAATTAACGCTCCGGAAGATCTTATAAAGATTAGAAAATAAATAAATAAATAGATTAAGAATTACTGAGATTTTTTCGAATGCGTGGATGATATGCCAGCTGATTCCAGAGCTCGCCGACAAAAGAGGTATCCTATTGGAATCTTTTTAAATATCTTTAATAGTACATACGACACAAGGAAAATAATAGATGCTAAGAAAAGGTGAACGTCCAATAGGTGATACTGGTAAAATGGCATGTCAACCGCTTTGTATTTTAAATGTGGTGCTCCTTTATGCCTTAACACATATTCTATCCACCATATAGCTTTCTCTAATGGTGGCATGGGCTGATCGGATGCTATGGCGGCCATTTTCGCTACTGTGTTCTTGTACCTGAAACAAAACGAAAACAGTGTAGTTAATACCAAATTAATAATAGCTCTAACGTAATTAGTTTTTATTTTCAATACTTCTTACATGTGGATTGTAAATGAAAGAGTACGAGTGCGCGCTAGCTTTAACAAATTAAACTAAAATAAAATTGATGCTGTTGATTCCAAAAAGGTGCTATCCCATTATAAGCTACACTATACTGATGAGGAACAATAATTCCGAAACAGCAGTATGGATGAATATTGACTAGAAAATTTTCTAGCCTGGTTTTGAAAAATGTCTGCCTTTATTACTAATTTTTTCAAATTATGGTATGGTATAATAGATTATCTTAATTTGTCGTTTGAGAAACGCTTTAAGTGATATTTTTACGCATTTTTGGTATAGATACCAAGCATCAATGTAACTGACTAACGAACCATCAAATTTATTCAAAATTGTATACGTTATACCGGGTGCATCAATACAACGTAGACGGTCAATATCTTCTCAATCGTGTAAAATTTGAAAAAATGTCTCAGATAATTGTGGGAGATCGGTTTGATTCACATGGTTGTGTCAAACTAATACTTGGAGTCTTTAAATGAAACGTCTATCTTTTGAAGAGTAGCTTATATTATACCTATACGTGAAATAAACCAGTGGAAGCATTTTACTCTTCGCCGATTTACTGAGCTTTTTATATAATTATTACACATTCTTTTTGCAGTTTTCTTGTAAATAATGGACATTCTAAATTTTGTGATAACAATTTTGTTGTGAAAAAAAATATATGAAAAAAAATGGAAAAAAAAGCACCCTGTCGGGGATTCAAACACAAGATTGCTAGACAACAACAACAACAACAAGCATTTATTAATGTTAACAGGGTACAATAATCCGCTATTCCGGAGTCCGGCCCGGAGCCAGTCAGACAACCACGGCGAACATCGCCGAGGTGGATGTGAGGCTGGGTGGGGAGGGTCCGGTTTGGCGGTGATGAAAATTATTTGGTGAGTTAAAACTCCTACCTAATGAAGAAAGGCTTAAATTTAACAATATTGTGCAACGTAGTACACGAGGGTATTTAAAAATAATTAAAATTAAAACTGAAAAACTATCGATTTCGCGCACACGCGAACACTTAAAAATTTTTATTGCTAGCACGGGAAAACAAAACTCAACGAAAAAACCCGTTTTCGACCGTGGTAGTCTCCCTGACGCCAAGAAAGTGTCGTGGATAGTTAAAAGTGTGTAATGTTATGTGGAATTTAGAAACAAATATTTAGCCATTGGACCATCACAGATCACTACAATAGTTGAATGTCGTAGTATATATCATTCCAGTATTATATTTCAACGAATTAGATATATTATGAAATATGTATATTAGTAAAATGTATCAACAAAAAAAAATTATAGAGAATAAAATTTCGCAAGATTTCTATTTAAGTACAAATAATAACAAAAATTAAGAAAATATATATTTTTTAATTTAAATGATTAATAACTTTTTTAATTACTGATTGATTTTTTTCAAAAACAAAAGGGTTCTTCCTCTAGGTAACGCTGACTTACTTTTCAAATTTCAATACAATCGGACTTTTCTTTCTCAAGTTATCATGCTTAAAAAAACGATGGACGAACAGACGGACGGACGGACGGACGGACGGACGGACGAACGGACAGACGGTTATTTTGAAAGTTGTTCAGAATTCGTTCACTAACATAATGATATGAAATTTTTTTCTCTACGAGCGATATTTACTGATTTAGAAATGTGCCGATCAAATACAATGTACTCTTCGTTTTTTGCGAAGAGTATAATAATAAGACTACATATTTTAAGACTTATTAGTATATTGGCCACATTATATAAAATGTTAGAAGATATATTAAATATGCAAATTAGGGCAGCACATTAATATGCAGTGTCTGCCAAAAACTCTGCACCATATGGGAAACTGTTGTTATTGACTTTATAAAAAAATTTATTTGTGATAAAAGTTAGTGCATATTCTCAAATGAAAGGGGGCCGCAGAAATGTGTGTTAGTCCTGGCGCTTAGATCGGAACATTGATTTTTTTGAAATTGTCTCAAGAGTAATCTACCTTTATTTTTGAAGATATCGAAAAACGTTATTTAAAGAAGTTGCTTATAATGCGAAGTTATATCCAGATATCAGATTTGGTTGTTCTATTTTAATCTAGTAGTTTAATACAAATCGCTAAATGAAACTCTTTTAAGCGATTTGCATTAAAAAAATTCGAAAAAAACATTGTAAAAGAAGAGTACAACTATGCACCAAGAAATTAGGCATTTTTTCCCAAAATATTTATTCGGTCAAAGAAGTACTGCTAAAAGTTCTTCAAACTGGATTTAAATCCATTACTTAGGCTGAAACTATTAAATAGAGAGAATTATTAATAACAGAAAAATATTTAGAAATATAGTTTAAAATTTCAATTTTTAAAATAGAACAGCCAAATTGGATATTTGAATATACCTTTGCATTATAAGCAACTGTTTTAAATAACATTTTTCGATATCTTCAAAAATTAAGATGGTTTATAGCCATAGTCAATGTATTTAAAATAAATAGTATATTTTTAATGAGAAACTATTTTACTGGTAGAAAGAAATTGTTAAATTTAAATACAATCAAGACAAGAATCAAAAATTATATTTTGTGAAGTTCCTCAGGGATCCATTTTGGGACCATTGTACACGAGTGATTTAATACCATGTATTGAATACTACTCATGTCATGTCTATGCTGACGATGAGCATATCTTTTATCTTTCAAACCAAATGAAGCTAATAACATGGTCGATGATATTACTAATCAGAACCTGAACGCTTTACTGAAATCTTCAGTGTCATTGTTAGACCATGAATCCGGATAAGTCCAAAATAATTATCTTTGATAATAAAGCATATAAATCAAAATGTGAACACCTTTTAAATATAGCAGTTAAAAACCTTGAGCTAGTTATCGATAAGGATTTGTGCTTTACTGAATACATTAACTCTTCTGTAAGAAAGCTTTTCCAAATTTAAAATTTGCTTTGTAGTTGTCTACACATGTACTGGTCACATAAAAAGCTCAAGGCTGTCGACCGAGCTAAATAATAGTAGACCGGGGCATGCTTTACTTTTCTGCACTATATTAAACACTACATTACTCTTATGTAAAGTATGTTTTGGCATGATTAACTGTTTTTGAACTTCACCATTTGTAGATTCTTCGACTTGTGAGTTTACAATAAATACATTATTATTATTAATAATTATTATACGTTTACTTACGTTGGATCAAAAATTAACTTATGTACTTTTTCTATCAACTCTTCTTTGGTAAAATCAAAGAAATTTAGGGACAATCCTGCACCATTTTTGACAACTTTGTGAGCATTGAAATGTTGATCCCCAAAGAAAGGAATGACCAACAGTGGCAATGTACTGTTAAGTCCTTCGTCAACTGATTGCAGGCCTCCTTGAGTAATAAACAGTTTCACGTTTGGATGTTTCAAGACATCTTGTTGGGGCAACCACTTTCGAATTTCAACATTTCTGGGTAGGTCGGGGACATCTTCAGTTTCAAATCTCCATAAGATTTTGTAAGGAAGTTCAGACAACGCAGACAAAAGGAGTTGGATTCTCTTTTTGGGAAGTAAATGACTCTTCACATTTGTACCAAGACTGAAGTATATGACGCCTTGTTTGGCATCATCTAATAGTTTCTTTAGATCCTACAAAACAAAAAACAATTATTTAAAATCGTAATGATAATTAGATAATAGACGAGGTTATTAGACAATTTTACAAACAATACAAAAGATTACAATACATACGATATGCAAATAATCAATTAATACATCAAAATATATTGTCGTAGTACTCGTGCAAATTATAATAATGGGGTTTGCCAGTTAAGAAATCGAAAATCATCGAAATTGTTTTTCTAACGAGATATTTTTAAATATTGTTGGGAGATGGTTTCACATTTTGTACTATTATAATCAGGAAGATGGTACCTTAAATTAATATTATTTGCTTGATGAGTGATTTTATGCATATTCAAACTTACTTTGTTTTTTAAAAGCTTTTATTTAACTTGCAATGTTTGTATGTTTGTTTAGGTCAAATCTTGCAAGCTGAATTTCGACTAGTTCTAATTAAGCTAGAGCTTTGAAATTTGGCACACGTGTATAAGACCGGTGACAATTGCAACATAGTATAGCCATTATCGGTCTAAATCCAATATGGCGGACGTCCCAAGATGGCGGATCGCCCTTCTCTTCATAACCTCCTTGATGTGGGTATCAAATGAAGAGGTTTGATGAGTAAAATACGATAAACTATCTGACGTCATTCTAAATTCAATATGGCGGACGTTTCAAGATGGCGGATCGCCTATTTCTTCACAACTCCCTTGATATGCATATGAAATGAAAGGGTTTGACGAGTAAAATACGATAAACCATGTGACGTCATTCTAAATTCAATATGGCGGACGCCCCAAGATGGCGGAGTATCTTTGTCTTCACAACCCCCTTGATATAGGTATCACATGAAAGGGTTTGACGAGTAAAATACGATAAACTATGTGACGTCATTCTAAACCCAAAATGGCGGACGCCCTAGGATGGCACATTATCTTTTTTTTCACGACTCCCTTGCCATGGGTATCAAATGAATGTCTGTCAGTTTTTTCAAATAAAAGCCTTTTCTTAAAAATATTTGTTTTATATAGTTTTATGTGAAATAAGCACACCGTTCCGTGGACAAAAATGAATATTACTCTAAGTATCTGATTATCAATAAATAAACATTTGTAAAACATGAATTACGCAAATATCTTATTGCTTATTGCTTTCAGTGGCAGTCTGGCTAGGTCGGCTAGTCGGCAAAAAATGCCGACTGGACCCTAGGGTCGCGTCTAATGAGGGAGCATTTTTGGACGAAAAATTTGCTCAGCAAAAAAATTTTCTTCGGATTTCTACCCCCCCCCCGCTCAGCAAAAAAATTTTGGGACGACGTTTATATACATGCGAAGCCAAAATATTCAAATCGCTGAACTGAGTTTGAAAGTTTATTGTAAAATGCCGACTAAGCCTTAGACACCCAGACCGCTACTTCTCGCTTTTACAAAATGAGTAAACCTTCATTAATTGTTGCTTGCACGGTCCCCAAAATGGAATACCATATCTTAGGTATGACTTTGTTGGAAAGAAATAAGCTCTTTGCCATAGAGTATTCCAGTTCGACAGAAATTGTGCAAATTGCATAACATTCTAAGGCGAATTCATTATTTAGGTTCTTTATATGTTCTTTAAATTTAACTTGTCTATATACAATCCAAGAAACTTTGTATGAATTTTATTTTCCAGAATGTGATTTCCAAGGAAAAGTTCTTTTAAGTTACAACCGAGAGGTATTGCGTTAAATTGCCTCAAATTTTTATTATGCCACAGGATGGTTGTATCATGTGCAAAATGCATAAAGCTACCTTGTATATTGACAGTTAGTCGTATATATATAGTCAGAAGACAACTAGGCCAAGAACAGACCCTTGTGGAACTCCTAAATTTATCTTAAGTTTGGAGTATTTCCTTGATGATAATATCATTTGAGTGTGGTCTTTAAGATAGTATTAAATCCAGGATGAAATTTTTACAGCAATATTAAGTACGTGATTTATGCGATCCAATGCTTTCGATAAACTACAAAGTTGGAAATTGTATGCGTGAGAGTTAACAAGACAAATCGCTAATTGTCATATTCTGATAATTAATCAAATTTGAAATGAGACTCGCCCAGTTGGAATTATTATTTATTTATTTACATAGTTAACTTCTTAAGTTCATGGAGTTGGCAAATTTAAAAAAAATACCTCCCAAAAAAGTTGGTTCGCTACTGCTCTGCCCAAACTGGACATTATTAAAGTATTTTATGTAAACTTAAGAAATCTAATATAATTTTTTGACTAAATTTTTGATTATTTTTAATAGAAATTGGACAGAAATTTAAGTTCATGAGTGATTCCCCCTTTGTAAAGTGGAATAACAATAGAAGATTTTAGGTAGGAAGTTAATACACTGGTTTTAAAGAACAGATTTATATGGTGAACTAAAATACTTAATGGCATATTTTCAAAAACTTTAATAAATAGATGTTTACACCAGAGAACTTTTTATTTTTTATTTCTAAATTAATTTATTTTAGTTCTACTGCATAGGAACACTAGTCATGATGTTGGCTAATTTTTGCAGTAGTTAAGTTAGGATCTAGTTTAAATTGTGGTGGAACTTGAGTGTCTCTACCTCTAAGTAATGCACTGTGGTAAATTGTTCGCATTATTCAATGAGAAGATACTTAAAACTATTATCAAACTATTCAGTTAGGCAATTTTACATTTATGTGTTTCAATAAATGTAGGGCAAGGTCAGAAGTTTGAAGGAGGTAATTTATAAAACTATTTTTTAGGATAAAATATTTATGTTAATAAAATTTGATAAAATTCTATTGTAAAGAGATTTATCAAGCAACTGAATCTACTGTTCGAGTAAGGATCGTACTTACAATGTTGTAAGAATTTTAAGGCTTGGATAAATAATATAGAATGTTTTACATGTCAAGAAGTAAATTTTGTCAATTAAAAATGTTTTGATCTGCACATTTTAGTTAAATGGTTTAAGAGAAACGATTCTATAATGTTTGAAATGTTGGAAATTGTTTATTATTGACAAGCCTAAATATTATGCATTTGATTATTTTGATTATGCGTTTTGAAAATGAAAAAATAATCTTAGTATTGATAATTTAGATAATTTCTTCTAAAGCCATCAGCTATAAGAAAGAATTTGCGATTCTCAACTCTTCAATAGCATATTAGAAAAATTAATTAATTAAAAAAAACTTTTTAAAAACAATGGTTTTATTTTAAATCGAAACTGCACCAAAAAGTAGAAAATAATTTCAACTTTGTACATAGAAAACCATTGGTCGCTCATAAAATATTACTTCGTCTAATCATTTTGATTTGCATTTACATTTTATGAGTGTCCAATGATTTTCTGATTGTTGAAATTATTTTCTACCTTTTAGTGCAATTAGGTTTTAAGATTTGTTGCATTGTTTTTAAAAAGTTTTTTTTTTTAAATTCATTTATTTTTAACTTTTTAGTCTTCATAATGTAGCTTATCGTATTCTACTCGTCGTTCCATTTGATATCTATGTCAAGAAGGTTATGAAGAATAAAAAAGTAAGCCGCCATTTTGGGTTTAGAATTACGCCACATAGCTTATCGTATTCTACTCATCATCAAACCCTTTCATTTAATATCCATGTCAAGCGGGTTGTGAAGAAAAGAATCCGCCATCTTAAAGTGTCCGCCATATTGGATTTAGAATGACATCACGTAGCTTATCGTATTTTACTCGTCGAACTCTTTCATTCGTTACTCATGTCAAGGGGACTGTGAAGAGAAAGGTAAGCCGCCATCTTGAGGCGTCCGCCATATTGAATTTGGAAAGATATTGTATATACTGTATTGTATGATCTTCAAAACCAAGGTTGTGTGCAAAATTTCAGCTCGATTGAGTAGCGGGAAGTGGGCCAAATTTCAATCACTAAATTTGACTCATAATACCGTTGAGTGAGGACTTTTGCTCAACGATGATACATACATACATATTTCCGAATATAATAAAACCATTGAAAAATGGCACTTTTTCTGAAATATAATTTTTTACTTCTCTGAACTATGCAAAATCAGTTTGACAATTCTTCACTTTTAACACTGGTTTCTTAATAATACAGTGACTTTATACATCCTACCTGACGTCAAATCAGGTATCTATGCTTTTTTAATATGTTGTACAGGATTGAAAATTATTGTTAAATCCAAGTTTACGACCTCGGCAGACCTCCGGGTCTTGGTCAAAAATCCAAAAACTACGATTTTTTTGTTTTTTTTTTCAGTTTTTGACGATTTTTACACCTAATTCCTACTTTTTTGGTAAAAACAATTTAGTATTTTTTTAAAGTAGACTAAACTTTCTACAAATTGGTACCAGAACGGACACTGTAGATCAAATAGTATCCAAGATACAGCTGTTCAAATTTTAGAAAGTTTTCATATTTTGACATTTTTAAAAATTAATGTTCACTGTAATTACGCATTACAGTGGACAGTCATGCGACAATGCTTCTGTTTTAAGTATAATTATACACTCCCCGGACCTCGAAGAAGAATCAGACAACCGACGAGGCGTTGAATAATCTCTTCTGGACTCAAGAAGAAGGAAAGGAGATAAGAGAGAACAGCTACACAGACGACACGGACGACACACCCGGACCGTCCAAAAGAGTTAAAGTTGTTTAAAAAATATAAGATCTGATTTAAAAAAAAATTTTTTAAATAATATTCCTTCCTCTTTTCGATCCATTCAATATACTATTAATTATTATATATTTGGGGGTGGGGGGTATTTGTGGCCCCCATTTGGCCTCGCAGTAAAATGGTAAAATGAATTTTCTGAACCTAGTTATAGTAGTAGTACGTATTTCATAGATTTTTAAGTTAAAAATTGTTCAAAACGTTTAAAGAAATTATTTTCGTAATTCGACAATTTCTCCAACATCCCTGAACCGATTGAAAAAATTATTTGATAAACTTTTAGAGAAAACTAATAGAATAATACCAGAACTATTTAACTCAACATTTTTTTTTTATTTTCGCACGAAAAAATTTTTTTCCCTTCTTTATATTTTTAATCCGTTCAGGAATGTAGGAGTATTGTCTAATTACGCCCACCTTAACTATTTAGGAGTATTTTATATTGATTACTTAACTAAGGATTGATCAATGAGCATTACTGACCTGGGGTAAGGGTTTCGTTGGTCGCAGGTGTATCCCTGAAATTCCAACAAATGCAGGCACTGTAGGTCTAATATTCTGAATGGCCAAATTAGTGTTTCCCAAAACCAAACTAACCTCCTTGGCTATCGACCAAACGTCTCTGGCGTCTTTTCCGAAATGCTTTCTGGCAGCAACGGTATATTCTGACACAGCGGTTAAATGATGTTTAGCCTTTACTATGTAATATGAAAGTGTACTGATTACCCTTTCCTTGAAAGTCAAGTCAGTTGAAAATGACAAATAAAACTCTGGATCCAACACTGGGTGTTTCAACATTCCCATGCCTTCTGATGCTGTCGCGGTGAGCGGCAAAGACAAAATTCCAACCATAGGACACTTATAAATATCTTTAAATGGGTACATGCTCGGTAATAGATACTCTACTAGAAAAAGGTCATATTCTGCATTATCTTCGTTTGCTATCAGTTTCTGCATTTCAGGTGAAGACATTTGAACATCGAAGATATTTAAATAAGCATCAATTAAAAACCTAATTTCTTCGCTTTTCGACCCACCAAAAAGATAAGAAGTTGCAGTACCATTATTAAATGTATCATATGTAAAACTCATATCAAACTCAGTGAGATTTGTCAAAGTTGGGTCATTTAAAGGGTTTGGTGTATACACTGTAACTTCATGCCCCCTTAAAGACAATTCTCTCCAAATCGGTTGGTACACTATTTGATGGCTGTAGCTGGGTGTCAAGAAAATACCCAGTATCTTGGCAGCTTGAGCAGCTGCAAGTAAAATCGAAACACACAATAACTGTTTGTACATTTTCTCAGCATTACCTACTTCACGACTGCGAAAATTAGAAAAATTTTAGTACTTATATAGAAATTATACTATTTCCAAAGATGATAAGAATTACTTATAGATAGATGATCAGATTTTTAAATACAATGGGGTATTTAAATCAATTAGTTTCACAAGACGATAATGATTGAAGATATTACGTATAAATCAGATTTAGATAAAATTGCAGTAACGCGATCATGGCGATCGCAGACGGAATTTTAATTTTCAATGCTAATTCACAGCCACACAAAAAAAGTATATTGCATCAGAAATCACACCATCACACTCCGAATCTGACTAACTTCTGTCGTATCATTTTTCTGTAAATCGCTAAAAAGGTTTTTTTCGCAATTTATCTGGAGTTTACAGCAATATCAAAGGCATAAAGCTTTTTTAGTCTCTATAAATAACCTTTTAACCTAACTTTAGATATTTTAAGGCAAATATAGGCATAATTAAATGAAAAAAAAATTACCATATACAGGCTGATTTCCACACATCTATAAATTAGATGTCAAAAAGCAAATCGACTCAATGTTAGACCAATATATAAAAACTATTTCATCTTCGCCATGGTTCTCCCCTATTTGGATTGTCCCAAAAAAAAATGAACAATAGTAGAAAAAAGAAATTTCGTATTGTAATAGACTACCGAAAATTGAATGAGAAAACCATACCCGATAAATTTCCAATGCCAAATAATACTCACGTCCTGGACAAACTAGGTCGTTGTCAATACTTTACAACATTAGATCTAGCAAGCGGATATCATCAGATTGAAATGGATCCCAAAGATATCGAGAAAACAGCTTCCTCGACAGACGACGGACATTACGAATTTTAAGGATGCCCTTTGGACTTCGCGTCGTGTAAATGTCCTCTTATAAAAGATATCGAAAATTTTCAACACAACGCAACGTGGTGGTTTAGGGGATAATGCTATACAGTTTTAAAATATTGTAAAATATACAGGGTGATCCATTCAAGGATGGCGTCATAACCTATTTAAATACTCTTTTTAGTATGATTTAAACGATGTGAAGCGACTGCGGTGGGTGGGTACCATGGTATGGGTGAATTTGCACATGTTATTAAGTCATTAGACTTTACTACGGCTTATTGTGAAATTGTCTGGCACCTTTTACAGGACAGACATAACAATAATAGGCTACTAGTACAAAATCATATTAAGGCGATTTTTAATCGCGAGACCATACAAAAAGAATGGTCTGTAAAAATAGGAAATTTAATTGACAACTTTTCAAAACATCTACGCGTTCTAGAGCAATTGAAACAACCAACCCATCACTGGGATACATTGATAATTTTCATTATTTCTAATAAACTAGATTCACAAACGTATTTATTCTTTCAATCATTGACATAACATCATAACAAATTATTATATCTTTTATTCCGTAGTAACTGCCTTTTTTTCAGGCCAACTTAAAAACGACTACATTTTATATAAAAAATAAAGACTAATCAACTAATATTTCTACATGCCATGTTCTACAAACTTTACATTGATGAATTATATATGATGCTTTATACCTCTTTTATATGAGCTAGTCACTGCAGCCCTCTGTAATAATTAGAATCGTACCCGATTTGATACATATCACCTTGACGTAGGTATATTCTTTGCTGTGTCAAATTTTGATCACGGCTCTGCTAGCATACGCAAACACAATTCAACTAGTTTGATTTTTGCGACGTAGTAAAACAACATTTTGCAATATAGTTTGTGAGAAAAATTGTCGAAAAACCTCAAAATGGATCCGTTATCAGATCTGAAAACATCAGCCCTTTTATACCGAATTAGTTAGAAAACGCCAAATCTACTCTTTCTCATTTTTTCAAATGGAACACTCAAAACCAATAAAAAAAATTGGGGCTACATTGACTCGTAACCCCCTTCCCCCGGTATATTTGCTATTTGATTCAGTATTTTTTTTGTATTTCACAATTTCAACTAAATGATTTTAATAAATGCTATATTTTATCTTAAAGGCCATGGCAGGTTAAAATAAGTGTCCGTGCCTTTGCAACCATTTTGCATGTGGTTCCTTCCAGTGATGTATCTTTGCGTAAGATACTACCACAAAAGTTTTGACCTCAAAAACTTCATAATATCTGGGAAAAATTTTTTTTTCGAAAATCTGAAAAAAACATTTTTTTCTTAACCAAGTGAACCAATTTGTTTGTATTTAAATTATAACATATATTTTTCACAAAACTCTATCAAAGTTACGTGCTTACCCTCCTTAGTAAACACCCTGTATCGTGGATTCAGAAATTATAACACCAGGGTATGGAGTATGGAATTAGCAGGAGGGTGGTCAAAAACCACAGCACTTAGGCCCCATTGGACCCCTTGTACATCCTCCCTCTAGGCAGACACTCGCCTAGGTCTTCAACCAACCAATTCTTTCGAAGTAGGTGGTGATGTTGCCTAGGGGCATCTCCCTTACATTGGCCAAGGTAGGCCAACGCTCTCCCAAGATGGATTCTCTGATTGATGAGACGGCTGAACAGAGTACGTGTTGAACCGTCCCATCTTCTTGTTCCCAACCTCTGCAAAGAGGTGTTTCGCTTAATCTCATATTGTATAGATGTTTCCTTAGCGGACAGTGTCCAGTCTGGATTCCTGTTATAAAACGTAGATTCCTTCTGGTCATTGCCAGGTAGTCCATTGCTGTTTTCTTGTTGGGATACGTGAGTAGTTCCCTAGCGAGCTGACAGCTGCTTGTTTCATCCCACAGCTTCTTAAATTCTTTGTGGGTGTTCTCCTTAATTAATTGTATTGTCGCCGTAATCGGTAACAAACTGGCCGGGCCTGGTCCAAAAATAAGTTGGCCTGCTGCCTTCTTGGCCAGTTTGTCGGCTTTTTTGTTGCCACTGCACTGTGCGTGTCCTTTCACCCAGCATACCGAGATGTTGTTCACCCACAAGTGCTTGATGACATTCCCATACTGCTCCTGTGGTTACTTTGTAACTTCTCAGAGCTAGTAGTGATTATCTACAGTCTGTGTAGATCCTGATTGTTTTGCCCGTAGTTTGTCTGCGGACAATCTCTTTTGCGGCTATGGTTATGCCCGCCAGTTCAGTTTGTACTATGCTGGCTCGCTCATCCATCGTCCATTTATATTGGATTTGCAGGCTTCTGGAATATATTCCACATCCTGCCCCCTCCTTCTTCCTTGATCCGTCTGTGAAAATGTTTATCACACCTTCACCAGCGGTCTCGTTTTCACTATTTGTCTGTATTGTGTAGGGTCTGTCAAAGACAAATCGGGGAGAGATACCATCTGTGCATGCCTGTAGAAGAGGCGTCTTCCTGACAGCCTCATTCCACAGGAGACTTCTGGTCTCCCCACAGCCTACATTTGGTTGTAGGCCAACGGACTTGAGGCGTGCCATTGTTATTAAGGCCACTTCTAGATATAGATCCAGGGTAATAATAAATAATAATGTATTTACTTACGTTATAATTACAACAAATAAAGGAAAAGAGTATAAATTGGTTAGAAACTCGATATATTAATGAATATATAAATGAACAACAACTGCTTGGATTACACGTATTGAAAATTTTTTGGAGCAGCCTACGTATTTTTTTGAAATAACGAGATGTATTTTTCACAATACATATATTTTCTATAAAGCTCCATCGAAACGGTAATACATAAAAAAATTATGTGTTTAATAATAAGAATACATAATGAAAAAACATGTTATGCTAATGATATATGATATTAGTTGTCTTCATCACTGTTCTCATTTATTGTAACACTGATATCTTCTGCGAATAATTCAGACAGTTTTACTGATGGTTTCGGAATATCGTCGTTGTGAAAAACATGTGTTAAATCTTATTGTATGGTGTATAATTAGTAAAAAATGGTGGTGGTCGCTAACGTATTTAAATTTTTCAAAAAATTCAAAAGCATAAGTTTTGTTTTCTTCATGAAAAGATTTCCTGAAAATATCATTAATAAATTGTCTTGAGTAGATTTACAATATATGTGAAATACAAACAAATTGGTTCACTTGATTAAGAAAAAAAAATTTTTTTCGGATCTTCGAAAAAAAAAAATTCTCATATATTATGATGTTTTTGAGGTCAAAACTTTTTGTGGCAGTATCTCGCACAAAGATACATCACTGGATGGAACCACATGAAAAAGATTGCAAAGGCACAGACACTTATCTTAACCTGCCATGGCCTTTTACATTTTTTAATTCTCTGTTTGTGTCTCTCCGAATATTATCAGACTTTTCCACAGTGGTCAGTTTTATGATTAAAGAGGGTAGTTTTCTAATTCTATCTGTTTGTGGATGGCGCCCTTTTCACAATATCTTTAGTTTTGCTCCACTTGGTCACGAAACAAACTAGTTTGGTAAGGTTCTGTGAGAAGTATTTAATATTTGTGCTAAAATATAGTTCAAGTGTAACACTACCTCACAATTACCATCCTCTAAACTACCATATATCAATGGAATGGTTTTTCACATGCAGTCTACTGACGTATTTAAGATTATATTATTTTTATTAAAATAATTATATACAATACTCTTTGTATTAACAAAGTTTTTTAATAAAAAATTTCAAGTCGTTTGTAGATAACGCATTGCATTGACGTCATTCATTTTTATAAATAAATAATCGGTGAAGTGTATTATTTGAATATTTATCGAAATATATTAATAAACAAATACTAAGTGTTCATTCACAACAGACATAGTAAATCTTTGTCTACCAACAATTTGGCCTTTCCAGATCATTTTGTCAACTAAACTACTACTTTCCAAGTCACACTCACAAAATCATCTATGGTGCACCCAGAGAATCCTGTATTTTTCTGGGGTATATAATCTGACAAACATTATCAATAATCATATACAACGTGATTTACAAAATTTTGCAAAATTTTAGAGTGCCCCGAGGTAATTTAGAATATTAGAAATGGTTAAAATTTACGAAGATACACTACTGTTATTGACTAGCTCAGTAATATGGCAACGAACTTACTTGTGAAAGAATATATTGGAGATGTTTACATTTCCTTAATTGGCATAAAAGGTGAAGCCGGCGGGGGTACGGTCAAAGTGCCGTGTTTTTTGCTTTCGGCCGAACAATCACGACACCGGCGTATTGTGGGTTTAAGTAAATATCTCTTATATCTACTTGTTTTTGCAGAGTTTACTAGGGTCAATGTCTTTTCGATTTATTTCGATTTGTTTCGCTATTACTTCCACGTCCAGTGGAAGTATAGTAACGACAAAAAATTTTTTTTAAATTTTTATTGTTCAAATAGGCTTAGAAAGTCACGAAACGTTGAGATTTTAAGTTTGAGCGAAAAAAAATTTCTGTCTGTCGGTCTGTCTGTCAGTTTGTCTGTCGGTCTGTCTGTAACTTTTTTTGTGCGCACGTTTACTCTGGAACCGTTCGAGATATTGACTTGAAATTTGGTACACATATGTACTTTAACGAGATCTAGAACTAGATTATATTTTCATCTTGTTCCGTCGAAGGGTTGGGGGGTAAATTGGGGTAAATTTGGGGAAAATAGGTGAATCAAGCAGGTAAGAGCCCATAAAATTGGTATTTAGTATATACAAGAGAAGCTGAGGTCTCAAAAAAAATTTTATTAGATCACCCTGTATATAGACGCCTAAATGCAGACTATTTTCTATGAATCCGATTACTCAGACAAAGGACCCCGCACCAAATACATGGGAAAATGGGGCTCGATAAAAGGTTTTGTGACTTTGAGATAAGGGAGTCTCGATTAAACTTTCAAATGTAACTTGGATCTGAAAATCCGCCATTTCGAGTTACAGGCAGTCGAAAAATGTAGAAAGCAAAGATTTTAGCTTCTCACGGATTGATCCACATTGGATAATAATAATTATAACAAGCTTTACTTTATATAGTATTTTCATAAGGGATGCTTATCACTTGCCCCTCATTTATCCCTCATTTGCCCCCACATTTCAGCCTTTTCTTCGCACTTATCGCTGTTATAGACATTTTAATCTGGACAATTACTTCCACATCCAGTGGAAGTATAGTAACGACAGAAACATTTTAAAAAAATTTTATTGTTCAAATAGGCTCAGAATGTCATGAAACGTCGAGATTTTAAGTTTGAGCGAAAAAAAATTTCTGTCTGTCGGTCTGTAACTTTTTTGTGCGCACGTTAATCTGGAACCGTTTAAGATATTGACTTGAAATTTGGTACACATATGTACTTTAACGAGATCTGGAACTGGATTATATTTTTATTTTGTTCCGGGGGGTAAATTGGGGTACATTTGGGGTAAATAGCTAAATCAAGCAGGTAAGAGTCCAGAAAATTGGTATTTAGTATATACAAGAGAAGCTAAGGTCTCAAAAAAATTTTTGGCATTAGCCACACCCATTACCACCTCCACCCCATAGGGGATAAAAAAATTTTTTAAAGGGGGATAAAAAAAATTGTGATTTAGTATGTGTACAAGAATCAGAAACCTCAAAATATTTTTTTGCTTCATCCACCCCCACTACCACCCCCTTATCACCACCCCTACTCCACTACCGATGTGGGGTTTCGTTTTATAGGTTTTTGGGGTAGAGGATTTCAAATATTATATTATTAAAGAGTTGGATCGAAAATCTGGATGCGGAAGTAGTGATTCCTTGGGCAGCGGTTTTTGTATAGGGATCTGCAATATGCGAATATTGAACAAATTTTCTATATTGATGATCTTGATACCAAATTGGAAACTTTTAACAATTTAATATTAGATGTATTTAATAATCATGCACCACTAGTCATTTCTAGGATTTCTATAAAATACTATCCATCGTTGACTGATAATATAAAATATATGATTAGTCTTAAGAAAAAAGTATTGCAAAAATTAAAAAAAAAAACTAAAAATAAAGAATTAAAAAATTTTGCAAATGTGGCTCAAAAATGAAAAGAGGGCATATTTTCAATTTAAGTCAAATAATAATAATCACAAAACTCTGTAGAAAGATCTTGAAGAACTAGTTATTTATGATAAATCTGATACTAATGTAATTCCTGATCACTTATGTGAAGTTGATGATATAAATAGATATTTTATAAATTCTCAAAATTCTAATGAACCACATTTAGATAGTTTAAACTATTATAATACTAATGTTAGAACTAAAGTTGACCCATTTAATTTTATGTTAATATCTAATGATGATATACTTAAGCATCCGTCCTCAATCAAAACTAAAGCTGCTAGCTCTGATGACCTTAATATTAATATGATTCTCTTATGTTGCCCTTATATTTTGCTCTTCCTAACGCATATTGTTAATTCATGTATTGAAAAAAATATTTTCCTAAATGCTGGCTGGTCAAGTTAGCACACATCATTCCATTGCCTAAATCTAAAAATATCACGGAGATCTACGGCCTATAAGTATCTTGCCAGTACTTTCAAAACTCTTTGAAAAAATATTGAATGAACAAATTCGTGAGCACCTTGATAAATGTAAATATTGGCATCTTTGCCTAGTCATTTACTTGAACAAAATTTAACTGTTCCTGACATTCATTTTTTTTTATTATTATCAACTAGTCCCCCATAATCCCTATTTTTATGTGAATACCTGGACCACTCACCAACAAGAGAAAGCACGAGATAAGAACCCGTTATTGTCAACATCGGTCAAAGTTACGTAAGCCAGCCAACCTATCTCTGTAGCTAACATCTGCAGTATTTTGGTCAGAAGAAATTAATGTAAACCAGTTGACATTATTACTTGTATTTATTAACTTTTAAACATTTTTAGTCATTTTTTATAATTTGTTTTCCTTCATTTAACATAACTTCATTTAAACATTGAAGAGATTGTATTTTTATCCTAATTTATTAATTATATATTTTTTTAAATAAGTATTGTTGAATACGCTGGTTCCCAAAACTAGTTTCTCAACGACTCGAACCTCGACCCAACCACTTAGCTTAGCTGGTTGCTACGTTTCGTTCACCTTCAGCCGCCAACTGGGGAAAAAGGTGACGTTCCAAAGTATCATCACATTTTAGGTGGGCATGCTTTTTCTAGATTATACTCATAATCCATTCAGATTTTATGATTTTAGATAGATAGATTAGACACCATATAGTTTGGAACAAATCAAAAATTTTACAAGTACGACCTTGTATTTTTCTTGCTGGGTAGTAAAGTTTTCGCCATGTACTAGGTGAAGTCTTAGAAGGGATATGGATCTGAAGCATTTGAATACACTTTATGAAATCATTCTACAGAAAATGCCTGGTCAATGTGTTAGTCGTGATGCGCTAAATTGTTTTGTGATTTTGTTGCAAAAACGGTTTAGGTGTGCCGTCGAAATTGAATCGCTATTCTGACAGAGATTTTTCTATACTTTCCGAATCGGCCAATAGTTTTTCAGAAATGCGACAGAAAAATGTAGGAGGAAGGCAGTCCAGCCCTGGATTATTCAAAACCAAGTAGTCCATTGTCCCAGCTAAGGAATGTTACTGGTAAATTTCATTCGATTACATCCAGGGTTCCTCCCCCAATATTGTGGTCGAGTTGGGAAATTCAAGCTCCAAGTTGGGAGAATTCGGGAAAAATTTCACCCGCTCATTAATTTTTATTTTCGAAGAATTTTTTTTTGTTGTGGTTAGAGTTGGGAAATTCAAGCTTTATGTTAGGAGAATTAGAGGAGAAAAATTTCACCCCCCCAGCTCATCAATTTTCATTTTGGAGAAATTTTTTTTGAGGAGTTGAGAAAATTCCTGTAATGAGAGTTGGGAATTTTTAACCCCCCGCCCCCAAAAAGAAAACCCCAGCGACACCCCCGATTACATCCAACCATTGCAGAGATCTCTTTGAATTTTCAGACCAAATGCATAAAACACCCTGTGTCTTCTTAACCAGTGATCAAAACGTTTGTTGGTGATCTTTTCGTTGGTGATCTAGATTATAACTTCTATGATGTATCATGTTTCATTGTACGCACCTTTAGTACTCTCTTTGGGCTAGATGGATACTAAATTATGAACCTACACCATCGATTAAGACGTTAAGCGATGGCCAGATAATTGAACAACATATTTATCAATATCTATCTTTATCCTGTATCTGTTACTACATTGACTTTAACCTTTCGCCTTTAAAAATGTGTTGCTAAGTTAATACTAAATAACAAGAGTCAAGTATTAAAAATTTTCCAAATGTGTTTTTTAATCATACCTATTATATTATCGCGAAATTATCTTGTCGACAAATATAGTTCACTAATATAACAGTTAATATTGTAATATATCGGACAAAATTCATAAAGTTTTGAAGATTGGTAAAAATGTTAAGGATAGCATAAGAATTAATAAACCGAAGAGTTCCCACTCTTAAATAGGGTGCTTCGTTCCCTAGGACGTCATTTCCACCCTCCTTTTGAGGTTTTCTAGATTATCTCGGGAACGGTGCACTTTTTGATAAAAATACAAAATTATTCCTTATAAAATTCTCTATCATAAATGTCTCTACAATTTTTTTCAGAAAATTAATAGTACCGTGGGAAATAAGGCGCACACATGAGGGTTGGTTCCAGTTAACACAATAAATTGTAATCTTTACTATAATCTACTTTAAAGTTCAATGCTTAACACAAAAGCTGTAGGTACTAAACTCCACTTAAAATTATAATACACTCTCACCCTCAACAAATATCGCAATTTTTAAAGAATCATTTACACAATTCATTCGAGTTAAAAACGTGCTTTACTGGCTTCAGTACCTCTTTCCCTTTTCGATGACAAAGGCCTAATGAGAAAAACTAACAAGGCAACTTTATACCGGATTATTAATACTGTTCCAAAACGAGATTATATTTTCGAAAATAGTGAGCAGGGGCGAGCGTAGAGGCACTTCAATGTGAATATCAGTCGATATTCCGTTGAAGCAACGTCGAGCGCGGTTAGTACTTGGATGGGTGACCCATCTTGGGAAATACAGCGTTCTCGTCCCACCTTCTAGCGGGTTGTATATCAGTGTATACGCGGACGCAACGTAATTTCAGACGAGGATCACGTAGTGGATATACAATCCTTCGGAGGGGATGTAAAGCAGGCGGTCCCTTGTCTATTAAATGTTAGGCAAGTAAAAGATCCCTACTCTTTTTAAGGGAAGAGGTTCGGCAAAATTTCCAGGTTGGGGGTAGCTCGTCTCCTGGCGTCGGTGATAGGCCCTGGTAGCGGAAATAGGCCGACGTTAAACAGTTAAAAAAAAATAGTGAGTATGTGATTGATGGAGGATACTTGGCTCGCCACGTAATATGGCCAAGAAAAGGATAATTTAATAATGTTTACAACTCTTACGTTGGTTACATAAGAAAACATTACGGTAATAGAGTACCTAACGTGTTCGTTAGTTATTTGGATAATGCAAACAGCACGAAGAGCCTAGAACGACAAAGGCGGGTACTGCAAAGAACCTGTTCTGAAATTATATTTGATGAAAACACTGTTGTTTCTGAAACTCAGCAGAAGTTCCTTAGTAATTTGTTTAACAAAGAACTAGTGAAAAAATTTAAGAATGAAGGAATCGAGGTGTTCGTTGCTGTCGATTTATTAATAGTACAAACTGCTATCAAACAAGTTATAAGTGCGAGACAGCTGCTGCTAGTCCTTCTTATTGCTCTTTCTCCCTCCGGCACAGACATTAAATTTTTAAAAGAAAAACAAGGTAATACCAGCAAAAGGATTACGAGATTTACAATCCTCAACTTTTTAAAAAAATTGTAAAGAAACAATAATATTTGCACACGTCGTTAACGTCTTTTTCAATCAACCAATCAATCAATCAATGCAATCAATGTGGTTAATAAAAGAGATGACTTACAAGACATCGTGCAAACTTTTAATAATGAGAAAGCTAGTCATGAAGAAATTGCAAACGTAGCAGAGCGATTTTTTCTAGCTTTATACAACTCTACCTCCGCAGAAAAAAGTCTAGATGTATACAGATTCATGACTTTTAACAAACTTGTTGGTAAAGAGAACAATAGTGTAATGTTGTCAAAACTACCACCAACTTCTGCTGCTGATCAGCAACACTCATATCGCGTTTTCTTACCAAATTCAAACATGGAAAACGTTACGCTGGAAGCTACTGATTGGGGATGGAAAAAAATCGGCGGTATATTAAACACAACTATGACAACAAAAGAACCAATGTGTTACCATTGCCAAGGACAAGGATGCATGAATGTCGAATCTATGGAAGACGATGAAGATTAATTAACGCAGCTAACCTTCTGATAATTAGTGGATTAAGTATACAGGAGACACATTTGCGATATTTTTTTAGGAGTGAGAGGGTGGAAGCGCTACATTTATTATAATTTTAAGTGGAGTTTCGTTACTGCTTTTGCATTAAGCATTGAACTTTAAAGTAGATTATAGTAAAGATTACAAATTATTGTGTTAACTAGAACCAACCCTTATGTGTGCGCCTTATTTTCCACGGTTTAATATTATGAAAAAATCTGTACAGAGTTTTTAATAGAAAATTTCATAAGGAATAATTTTGTATATAGTTATTTTTATCAAAAAGTGCACCGTTCTCGAGATAATCTAGAAAACCTCAAAATGGGGGTGGAAACAACGTCCTAGGGGATGAAGGGCACTATTTAGAGGTGGAATCTTTTCGGTTTATTAATTCTTATGCCATTCTTAACATTTCTACCAATTTTCAAAATTTTATAAATTTTGTCCGATATAAATCTTTATATTACTGAACTAATAAAGATAAGTGCGTATATGATAATGGCATATTATCATTTTAAATTGTTACAAAGAAAATATGTCTGTTGTATGGCTGCAGCACACGTGCCCAATTGAAGCGCAATAATTATAGATTTGTTCGATTGTTTTTAACATTCGGACTGATTAAATATGACAGCTGCTAGTCATCAAATTTATTACATTTCTATTTTTTTTTTTTTCGAGAAATTTCACTAGTCGCATCATTTAAAATTATTTTACGGCTGTTTTCATAAAGTCCAATCTGACCACACTAAATTGGATTCCAATCCATAGTAAAATTATTCAAAAATCATAAAATAATTTTTTCTACTTCCTACATAGAAAATACTATTTTGCTCCCTCATTTCAGGGAGCAAAGTAGTACTTTTCGTCCCTCGGGAGGAAAATAATTTGTCTCCCTAGGGAGGAAAATACTTTGGCTCCCTCTGGAAGCAAACAAGTAAAAACTTCAAATAGCTGTAATGGTAGTGTATAGACTTCTTTTATTGATACACAAACTTCCTGAAAATGTATAATTATGCTTTTCTTTGAAACAGATTTTTTATTTTTATTTATAAAAATTGAAAACAGTTTAAATCAAGGTTTAAATTAACATCAGTAACTAAATATTGTTAAAATTTATGGTACAATTAGTTAAATTACTGATGGAGATTCCCCCTGAAGAAATATGGCTCTGCTGGTGGAGATCAGTTCCTGTTTATTGTTTTCCAAAGTCTTGGTCGCTGATGAAGTACTTGTAGAAACAAAATTTTCAAAAACAAGACAACGTTTTTTGGTACTTGAAGTAGTACTTTCTCCCGTAATTATTTGGCTGGCTACCTCACATTTTTTAAAAATACAATCATCTAAGTACCCTTCTGCTATTACGTTTGTTCGCCATCCCCCATGTCTTTTTAGAGTGAGAATGTCATTTCCAGCATTGACTAATAACGTAGCTGAAGTACGGCGGAAACTGTGTCCAGTATAGCCTTTCGCATCATCCAAATTTTAAAATATTGCTATTCTGTGTGGAATTTTGGCAATTGTGTTTTTGCCAATTACCTGGTTTGTACATTTCCCTTTAGCATAAGTTACAAAAAATCTAGAATGACATGTTTTAGGGGACCTACAGACCAAATTTTTTCTATACATATCCAAGACAGATACTCCGTTTAAAATCTCATTTTTTATTGTAAATATCCTTTTGATATTAGTTTTTGAGTCAGGTATTTTCACCACCAAAATGTCGCCTTTATCACTGATATCCTCAAGTACCATATTAACTAATTCATCGCTACGGCATGCCCCAGCAATTCCAAATATAAGCACGACCTGAAAAAGGAAGATGCACTTATGACAACTGCTTAAAATGTCATTTTATATATACTTTCTAATAACAAATACTGCGTTACGTTTTCATTTTTTATTCAACAATAACGATCAATCTTACCTTCTATGTAAGTAAGTTTCATCTAGAGCTTCTGCAATAAACTTGTTGATATCCTCCCTTGAAAAAGTATTGGCTTTCTTGGTTTTATATCCAGCAGATTTCCTTTTTAAAAAAGCTACTAATTTAGGAAACTTAATGTCGATATTGTCTTTAATTTGGAGTGTAGATCGCAACATGCTGTATTTGCTCCATAATGTTGAAGGCTTCAAACCGCCGCATTTTTTTGGAAAAGTAAAATAGGACCACTTCTTCACATATTTTTCTTATTTGCCTAGTCTCCATCCAACATTTAAATAGCTGGTACTCTTTTTCATATTTTTCACGAGACTTTAACGGTAATAGATTTAACGAAACCACGTTTGCTTCTTCCAGAATATCTTGAGGAACTTCATCTTCACATTCGGAATACATTATTATAAACTTTTTGGAATTTTGTTTATTTTGAAAATAAGAAGCAACCTTAGCAACGTTCCATGTACTTTGATTTTTAAAAATATTTACTTATCTAAATACCTATTATGACATTTTGACATATTTGATTTTTTGATTGTCATGCATAAGAAAATATAATAAAATATATGTAAAACCAATGTAAAAAACACTGTAAATGGTCGTAGAAAAAATCATATGTATTACACAGGAGCAAAGTGCCATTTCCTCCCTTGGAAACTATCCGTGGGAGGAAATTATGCACTTTTCTCCCTTGTCATACAAATAGCTATATCCAAAGAATCTAGGAAAAAAAAGTCGTGGAAAAAAAATCCTCGGAAAAAAAATCCTGGAAAAAAAAGCCGAAGGAAAAAAAAGCCGGGGAAAAAAAATCCGCGGATAAAAAAGCCACTTTACACAAAACACATTGACACAAAAAACCATCAAATATGTAAACAGATTCGACCCTGGGAATGGAAAAAAAAGCCGCGGAAAAAAAAACCGCGTAGAAAACTGCTGATAGCGAAACTACGTTAAAAACTTATGAAAGATGAGACAAGATATGCAAAAATAGAATTATGGGAACGATAAAGACTCATACAAGGAGCTTTCTTAAGAGAGTGATTTTTATCAAAATGCTTAATTCGCTAATGAGAGGTTGTGGGAGCTCAAATTCGATTCCACCCTAGTTTTCGGTTAATAACACCCAAATGCCTCTATCTATACTATTCTTAACATTTGAAATACACATTGACGCGTATTTTTCAAATTTTGTGAAAAAATCGAAAGAAAATATTGAGAAAATATTAGTACTTTGTAATTATCGATATATTTCGCCTAGGTTTGGTTTCTGCATTCAATATGCCAATTTGCTTGACTACTTGATACCATATCAATAGTCGATATAGTGAAGAACTTAGGAATTATTTTTTGGCAAGCAACAAAGATATAAATATTGTTTTCATCGTACAAGAACAAATATATAAAATTAATGTATATGTAAGGAAATTTTTAAATAAAAAACCGCTGCCCAAGGAATCATTACTTCCACATCCAGATTCTCTATCCAAGTCACTCACATCGAAAAAACTTTATATGTGGAAATAATTGTTTATGGAAGGAACTTTAATAATATAATATTTGAAATCCTCTACCCCAAAACCCATAAAACGATACCCCACATTGGTAGTGGGGTGGGGGTGGTGATAGGGGTGGTGGTAATGGGGGTTGATGACGTAAAAAAATATTTTGAGGCTTCTGGTTCTTGTACATACACTAAATCACAATTTTTTTCACATCCCTCTTAATAATGGGGTAGGGGTGGTAATGGGGGTGGCTAATGCCAAAAATTTTTTTGAGACATTAGCTTCCCTTGTATATACTAAATATCAATTTTATGTACTCTTACCTGCTTGATTTACCCATTTACACCAAATTTACCCCAATTTACCCCCGAACCCTTCGACGGAAAAAGATGAAAATATAATCTAGTTCTAGATCTCGTTAAAGTACATATGTGTACCAAATTCCAAGTCAATATCTTAAACGGTTCCAGAGTAAACGTGCGCACAAAAAAAAGTTGCAGACAGACCGACAGACAGCAATTTTTTTTTGCTCAAACTTAGAATCTCGACGTTTCATGACATTTTAGCCTATTTGAACAATAAAAATTAAAAAAAAATTTTTTTTCGTTACTATACTGGATGTGGAAATAAAAACATATATTAGTGGATTCTCTAACTTCATTTTTTGGTGGTCAGTGCGTAAGTTTGTGAGAGAGTATTGTGATTAGTGTAATTTTATTCCATATGCTGTACATAATGTGTAAAGTCATAGGTTAGAAGTTAATATTTATAATTGTTAATTATGTGAAAATAAATCGTCGTTTTTAGAAAGCTTAGTTAGTTTCCACGTTTGCTATAACAAATAACATTTCACAGTATTCATTCAATAAAATCAGGCGAAATGAGTGCCATATTGGATCCAAAATGGCGAAAAACTGTATTATGCATTACAAATTAGACATGGGCAACAAATAAAAGCTAATTATGTATGAGAAATAACTAACATATTTGTTTTATTTCTTTATCGGTAACTTAACATATTTACCAAGTAACACAAGAACCTGTAATAAAGCTGCGCGAACATTGCGGCAACAAGAACTGGTAGTTATTTAGCAATAGCAGCTACCGCGGAAACCTTACAATAAGGTTGCGGCAGTGCTGTAACAGTCAGAGTGGTACAACATTTTCTTGCTTTGAAAATGTTGCTAAAGTCTTACAGCTGTAACCATTTTTAAATCATTGCTACTTGCTGAAAACGTACAGGGTGACCAAAATTATTTTTTAATTAAGAACTTTTTAAATTGAAGTTTTTCAATTTTTTTCAAATGGAACACCCTGTATATTTTTCGACGATGTGTTGAAGAAATGAAAAACGAACATTTTTTGTAAATACTTTCTTCTGGCCAATTGCAACCATTTTCGTTTTATTGAGCAATAAGTACAACATCCGAGAATAAACTTTAAGAATAGAGTTTGCTTCAAATAATTCATTAGAAAAAATTATAATAAGTGCCCATTTTGCCCATTTTGATCGACACACGCTTTTCGCGCTTTTGAAATGAGGTTTCTACTGTTCCTAAAATTACCGGTGTGATAGATCTAATAGGAGTTATTAATATTTCCTTCATATTTTGTATTGCTGTTCATGTGTTTTTGTAAACAATTTCCTTCACATATCCTCATAAAGATAAATCCATTTTTGTAAGATCTGGGGATCTAGCAGGCCATTTAGTGTGTCGATCAAAATGGGCAACACGTGGAGCACTTATTATATTTTTTTCTAATGAATTATTTGAAGAAACCTCTTTTTTTGTTTATTCCTGAATTTTGCATTTATTACTCAATAAGACGAAAATGATTGCATTAGCCATAGTGAAGTACTTACAAAAAGTGGTTTTCAGTTCTACTTCACATTGTCGGAAAATAAACAGGATGTTCCATTTGAGAAAAGTTCTTAATTGAAAAATAATTTATGGCCACCCTGTACATTTTTAGGAAATAAAAATGATTCAAAAACATTAATTAGATGTCTCGTAACTAGCATTCACATAAGTTTCTCTTAAAACCCATAATTGTGACTGGTGATTTTTTCAATATGCATCTGCAGATGGCATTATTTCAACAAAAAAATTAATCTAATTCTTTAAAAAGTAATTTCGCTTTGGCTCGCCCTGTATATTCGAAAATAATTCATTCTTGACTTGTTTTTTTTATTTAGTTTACTCGTATTTTTTTTTTTAATAACTAACAATTCGAAATGTTAACCCACTCCCCACCAGTTGCGGGATCTCATCTCCTTTCACATTCTGTACAATATACCGAACATACGCCAATCACAATGCTCTATCACAAACTTGCAGACGAGATGTAGTTAGAAAATTCGCTACTCTGTTTTGTCGCAGAGTTTAGGTTTTTTTTTCCTCGGCTTTTTTTTCCGCGGTTTTTTTTCCCTAGATTCGTCGAAGTGAAAGAAACCTTGTTTTCTGTAAAGCAGCCTTTTCTTCCGCGGCTTTATTTTCCTCGGCTTTTTTTTTCCGCGGTTTTTATTTCCTTCGGCTTTTTTTTCCAGGATTTTATTTCCGCGGATTTTTTTTCGGCGGCTTTTTTTTTCCGTTTACCATATCCAGCAGATTTCCTTTTTAAAAAAGCTACTAATTTAGGAAACTTAATGTCGATATTGTCTTTAATTTGGAGTGTAGATCGCAACATGCTGTATTTGCTCCATAATGTTGAAAGCTTCAAACCGGCGCATTTTTTGGAAAAGTAAAATAGGACCACTTCTTCACATATTTTTCTTATTTGCCTAGTCTCCATCCAACATTTAAATAGCTGGTACCCTTTTTCATATTTTTCACGAGACTTTAACGGTAATAGATTTAACGAAACCACGTTTGCTTCTTCCAGAATATCTTGAGGAACTTCATCTTCACATTCGGAATACATTAGTATAAACTTTTTGGAAGTTTTTTTATTTTGAAAACAAGAAGCAACCTTAGCAACGTTCCATGTACTTTGATTTTTTAAAATATTTACTTATCTAAATACCTATTATGACATTTTGACATATTTGGTTTTTTGATTGTCATGCATAAGAAAATATAATGAAATATATGTAAATCCAATGTAAAAAACCGCTGCCCAAGGAATCACTACTTCCACATCAAAGTCTCTTACGACAAAATACTATATTTGTACTTCACTATGTGGAAATAATTGTTTATGGAACTTTAATAGTATAATATTTGAAATCATGTACCCCAAAAACCCATAAAATTATATGCCGCATCGGTAATAGAGGAAGGGTTGGTGGTAGGGGTGAAGTGAAAAAAATTCTTGATAACTTTGGCTCTTGTACACACATTAAATCACACTATTTTTTCACCACCTTTAATAATGGGGTGGGGGTGATAATAGAGGTGGCTAATGCCAATTTTTTTTTGGGACCGGTTCCAGAGTAATCGTGAGCACTAAAAAGATACAAGACTAACATACAGACCGATGCGACAGACAAATTTATTTTTTCACTCCCTTTAATAATGAGGTGGGGGGTAGTAATGGGGGTTGGCTAATGCCAAAAAATGTTTTGAGACTTTAAGTTCTTTTATATATACTAAATATCAATTTTATGGACTCTTACCGGCTTGATTTACCCATTTACCCCCATTTACCCCAGTTTACCCCCCATCCTTTCAACGAAACAAGATGAAGATACAATATAGTTCCAGATCTCGTTAAAGTACATATGTGTACCAAATTTCAACACAATATCTTAAACGGTTCCAGAGTAAACGTGCGCACAAAAAAAGTTACAGACCGACAGAACGACAGACCGACAGACAGAAATTTTTTTTTCGCTCAAACTTAAAATCTCGACGTTTCATAACATTGAACATTAAAAATTTTTAAAAATTTTTTTGTCGTTACTATACTTCCACTGGATGTGGAAGTAAAACACTGTAAATGGTCGTAGAAAAAATCATATGTATTACACAGGAGCAAAGTGCCATTTCCTCCCTTGGATATTGATGCCCTCCGCTTCGCGTCGGGCATCAAACTATCCGCGGGAGGAAATTATACACTTTTCTCCCTTGTCATACAAATAGCTATATCCAAACTACCATAAAAATCACAAAATATCTTTAACCAACAGATTTGTTAGTTCATTGTGAATCTGCTGCAGCTGCTCTGTCTCTTGTATCATGCGCATAAATGGTTGGTGTCCCATATAATATGTTTAAACACATGGTAATAGTTGACAAATATTAATGATAAAACTAAAAGATTTCTTAACCGTACGGATTAATAATAATCTTATTGTCCCACCGTAGTTTTATCAATGCTGTTGAGATAACATTCACGCAAGATAACACACAATTATTTCAAGTACCTATCACGTATGACCTTAGTGATAATTTAAGAGAGGTGCTCTATACGTAGCCACCTGTTATGCCGCTTATCTTGTAGAAGCAATAATCGATTGTAAGTAAAAATTAATGCAATCAACAAACATACATTTATTATCGATTTCAATAGGTCATGTTTAATTAAAGTATATAGTAAAAAGAATCTTAATCTACCATAAGGAAACAAATACTATTATTATCATAGTAGGTACTAAATATAATAAATAGCACAACGTATTGTAAGAATTTTGTTATCTGACAGGTATGGATTATTCCAAAATTAACATAATAGATGAAATCGGTGCTCCTATGTAAAAATCTGTCTATTTCAAGGTACGTTCACTTGAGAGAAACTTGCTTCAGTTAAACTTTACAGTTACTATAATATTTATCCTCATATTAAAATATGGCAATTTTCCTCTTTTGTGGAGATGCTCGAGTTTGTCCGATTAAAAAAAATAACAAATCTGATGTTTCAAGTTATCGTGTAATCTCTATAATCTAAAACATTGCTAAAGTACTTGAAATTCTTTTAAACGAAAGTGATTACAGTAAAATTAGTAAGAAAATTACATTTCACCAATACTGCTTGAAAGCACGCTTCTCAACAATAGCTTTACTATACAATATTTTTCTGAATCTTTAAATGACTAATCACATACGGATATAATTTGCACCGATTTTTCCAAAACAGGCTTGTCTACAAAATGCTACTTAACCTTCCAATATCTGACTTTCTGAAACTTTTGATATCTTTCGTTTGATCACATCGGTATAACAAATAATATCAATACGTTGCATTTCATGGTTTAAAGTCTGTCGAATACATTATTACCTCTGGAGTCCCGCAAGGATCAAGTCCATTATTATACTCTTCGCAAATAAGAAAACGAAGACTATATTGCATTTGATCAGCACATTTCTAAAACCGTAAATATCGCTCGCAGACAAAAAATTTTCATATCATTGTGTTAGTGAACGAATTCTGAACAACTTTCAAAATGTCCGTCTGTCCGTCCATCACGTTTCTTGTGAGCACGATAACTCAAGAAAGACAAATCCGATTGTACTGAAATTCGGACAGTAAGTTAGTGTTAGCTCGGGGAAGAACTCTATTGTTTTTGAACAAAATTGATCGGTAAATAAAAATGTTATTAGGTAATGATTTAAATTTGAAATTTTTATTTTTTTTATTTTTATGTTTTTGTGATTGAATAGAAATCTGGTAGAATGATAATTCATTTTAATATCTAGATATTTATATATTTTACAAATATACATTTCATAATGCAAAATACAACATTTTAGCTCGTGTCTCATAATGTAAAAATTTACATCTTTTTGCGTGTAAGGTGGTGGTGTAGTTCTTACGCTTTTGACTCGGAATCCTCTGATAGATACACCTTCCTCAGAGATCTCTATGAACGTTGCCACGACATAACCCCACTAGCGGACTTCGTCCAAAATATTTTTACAATTAATTATTTTTTATTTATTTGCTTTTATCATGATTAGAGAATATTATTTAGGTATTATGCAAATCACAACTTACACACTTTTTATTTATTATGAAAATACCTACTTTCTGTATATTGTTGCCCTAATCTGGGCACGCTAATATACTAGTCAGGTAAATACTTTAAAACACTCATTATTGGAGAATCAATCAAAACAACTACTCTTCTAGCTAATACTGACGAAGTATTGAATTACATGATAGGATTCTTAGCATTTTAAAGAAAAAAAAATACTGAAAATACTTAAATCATTTATTCAAATTTAATCATTCACACTTTTTTATTTAATATGAAATTATCTACTTTCTGTATATTGGTGCCTTAATCGGGTCACGCTAATATACTACTTAGGAAAACACTTTAAAACACTCATTATCGGAAAACCAATCAAAACAACTACTCTTCTAGCTAATACTGACGAAGTATTGAATTACATGATAGAATTCCTGGCATTTTAAGGCAAAAAAATGTATTGAAAATACTTAAATTATTTATTGAAATTCAGTCATTCACAACAATTACTAAACCATACATTATATTTCAACTCTAGAAAAGTTGTGCAAGTTTTTTCGAACTCGTTAGTTCTCATCAGTAGAGTATAGAAACACTAACGTATCTCGGCATCAAATGCAAGTAGATCGTTATTATTTTTAGGTAAATGTTAGATATTTATCTGTTTTCATGATTGGTTTGCTGTTTTTGATTTGGTAAAAAAAAATCCATAGATTCATTTGAATTTTGAATTTGTTTATAAGGGCACTTTTCTAAATTCACCGGTGAGTGCACCGATCTCGACCGGTTTCTCACCGAACCATTTCAAAATTAACCAGTCACCAAAAATAAGATGTTTCTAAATTCACCGGTGTGATCAGCTGTTTGAATCGGTAAGGTACCATATCCACCAGGTTTTTGAGTTGGAATTTCGGTGAATATTTCAAGAAGAAATAAAAACAATACACTGCGCATGGCTGTTTCTTTATTGCGCATGATGGGAACTGCCCGCGAATTTGGAACCAAAACAAACCTACTGGTAAACCGGAAATCCTCACCGAAGCGTTTCAAAATGTTTAATCAAGCGCATGCAACCGAATATTTACCGGGGAAAAATGTTTCTAACCGGTTCCCTCCACCGGTAAATTTACTGGTGAATATTGAAAAGTGCGGTAACTATAATTTCGAAAATTATAAACTAATTTCAAAGAAACGTTTTAAATTAATATAATTTATTTACTTAATACTATTTTAAAATACATATTAAAAACCTACAATTTGAAAAAAATTGTCCTCCTACGAGACGCCGATGCACTTATTTTGTTATATAATCAATTCAGTACGATGCATTATTCTGAACAAAAAATGAAGAATAGATTTTTTTGATTTGGGAATCCGTTTTACAAATAAAAGTTAGTTTTGGTTGAAAAAATTGTGTTTTTGACAGCCACTATCTCAAACACCTTTGTACCCACTACGATGCAATCTTATACAAAGAGGTTTCTAAATGTGCTGATTAAGAATACCTTAGTATTTTTTTTTTCTAAAAAAATCCCTAATACTTTTTTTTGAAAAATCGGTTTTGCTTCGCTTGAAATCACACGCAACTGACATATATCACATATTACCAAGTTCAAAGAATCACCTTATCGATCTTTTCTTACCACCAAAATTGGAAGTTAATCAAGCATCAATTAACGGGTATACAGGGGTGTTGGGATCTTAAGTGGGTCACACTGTATCTAATCGACATTTAAAGAAAAAATAGTATGTTTATTCGGAGTAAAAGCCACTTATTGTGACTCGTTTGTAATTGCCGGACTCACTTCGTTTGTCCAGCAAACCAACAAATTTGTAGTAACGTTTAAATTTTCCTAAAAAGCGAGGAAATAATATTTTCACACGCAAACATTTTTGAATCCATGTTATTAGAACAGATAGCTATTCAGCAACTTTATGACAACGATTCCAATACTTTCTGAAAGTTACGAGTATTCAGAACTACTCAAAATACGTATACATACCATTAGTTCTCCGTAATTAACTAACTCCATCAATCTCACTAGCATATCCAGAATATCAATTCGGACATCGAAAATGTCAATGCTCCTCTTCAATTCCCGCCCATGGTCCATTATCACCCATTTGGTCACTGTGCGTTACCGTCTGCAAAACTGCGCATCGAAAATTATGGGTAAACCTTCTACTTATAACACTTGTAGCTTAATAATGAAAAGATAAGAATATACGCATTGTAATGCTTGTTTTAAATAAATTGGAAAAGTGGAAGAATTGAGTTATAAATCAAACAAAAATATACAAATAAAACTCATTTTAATACATAGATATTTCATAATGTCGATTACTCCTTCTTTGTTTTTTCGTCTGTATTGCTCTTGGGAAAAACTAGTCGGGTTACTTTCCTGAACAACAAAAATACTCCTTTGAAAATGAAAAATAGAACCAGAAACAATATAACTAAAACGAATAAAATAAATCCTACAGAGTCCAACAAGAAATATTGCCACCGAGGTATGTCCAGAAATGGACTTCTGAAATGTTTAGCGCCCTTGTGTCTAATAACATATTCAATCCACCATACTGCCCTCTCAAGAGCGTCGATTGGTTGGTCGTACATAAGTTTGGCGAGCTTCCTAATATTTTCTTTATAGCTGAAACAATAATTTTAGTTTTTCAAATTGTGTTAAAACCAAAATTAAATATTAAGAAAATTCGGTAAGTATACCATTTATAATACTTATACAAAAATGAGTGAAATTTTGCGTCACATGAACGCTGCGATGTGAATGAGAGACTGGATGTGAGAAATTCAAGTTCTTTGGAGAAACCTTCAAAATTACCCAAACGTTTTTGAGAAAGTAAATAAATCATTTTTAGTGACAGTGACAGTTCTATGGTCGCTTGCACTTCCTAAACTATTAACATTAGAGACACTCGACAGTTACATTTTATAGCAAATGTACCCTATGAAATTATCCATATGCAATTTTACTCTATTTGATAAAAGTAATAATAATATATGTTATACAATATGGGTGCCATAAAAGTATGAAACGCGTACAAGGACAGAACCATTTACACATTTTTCGAGTTAAAAAACAACACTGAACTCTTCTGGAGTTGAGGATCCGAATTTTCGCAGTGTATTTGCACAATGTTAATAAGTGCATATTTTAATAAGTTCCTATTGCTAATAATTGTAAATGTCGGTTTTTATTGTAATTTTCTGTTGACTTCCAATGCGTGTATATATGTGAAGAGGTTACAAAAACTAATTTTCAGATGTTAAAAAAGTTGAAAATTGCCATACTCTTAGATTATGCTCTCGAACTCGTGAGAAAATCCAAATATTAAAAAAATCGATAAAGAAGGAGAGGATAGTTAAAATGTAACAAGTCGGCAATGAAAATAGTATATTGTGTATTTAGGTGTGAAAGCAATACATTCCCGGACGACGATGCAAATTGTCAACAAGCATCGAAGTCCGGGAATGTGCTTTCACACCGAAGTACACATACTATTTTTTCTGAAATCACAATCAATATTATTATAAATTAGGAAATTTGTATTAATGCATAACATTTCTTCATTACATTCTAACTGCTTACTAATAAATGCAATTTTAATGTAAGTTGGTTTGTCTGCGTGTATTCATTTTCCCTAGGCCGGGAAAGTAACATTCCCGTACGGTTTTGTTGATCGTTGCTTGGCAACGGATCTTTTCCGGTCTGTTTTCTGATAGTTTCTTAGCAACGGACTAAAATACTGGAATAGTGAATTTTTCGATCTGAAATCGCGCCGAAAATGTAGACATTGCCGATCGATTTCAGAAAAATAAAATTATATAAAAAAAAATTTTAAGAAAAAGCTTTTGTTTGAAGAAACTAGTAAAAAGTAAAAATAATTTTTTTTAAATTCATACACCTGGAAACCAAAAGCTTTGGAGATGGTCATATAGCGCTATTGCATAGTTACTTTGCTCAGTTGACCGTCCCCAAAGCTTTTGGTTTCCAGGTGTATGAATTTTAAAAAAATTATTTTTACTTTTAGCAGTTTCTTCAAATAAAAGCTTTTTATTAAAAATTTGTTTTATATAATTTTATTTTTTTACTTTTTAGTCTACTTATTTTACAGACAAACAGACAAAACACTTTCATTTGCCACCACCATCCACCCCTTCACTCTCCCGTCTTCTCATCCCTCTAACATTACTTCCCACTTCTTCCCACCCCTTTCCATCCCCTTTCCCACCTCTTCCCACCCCCTCCCATCCCTTCCCCACCTCTCCCACGTCCGCTATATTGAATTTAGAATGACGTCACATAGTTTATCGTATTTTACTCGGCAAAGCCTTTCATTTGATACCCATATCAAGGGGGTTGTGAATAAAAAGGCGATCCGCCATCTTGGATCGTACGCCATATTGAATTTAGAATGACGGTAATAGTTTATCGTATTTTACTCGTCAAACTCTTTCATTTGATACCCATATCAAGGGGGTTGTGAAGAGAAAGGCGATCCGCCATCTTGGGACGTCCGCCATATTAGATTTAGAATTACGTCACATAGTTTGTAGTATTTTACTCGTCAAACCCTTTCATTTGATATCCATATCAAGTGGGTTGTGAAGAGAAAGGCAATCCGCCATATTGGATTTAGACCGATAATGGCTATACTATGTTGCATTGTCACCGAACTTATACACGTGTGCCAAATTTCAAAGCTCTAGCTTAATTATAACTAATCGAAATTCAGCTTGCAAGATTTGACCTAAACTAACAAACAAACAAACAAACATTGCAAGTTAAAATAAAGGCTTTTAAAAACAAGCTCTGGTTGCAGATTATGATGGCACTCGAGTTAAGTTTTTACGACAAGTATGCCTCAAAGTTCAATACTGGGCCCACTATTGTTTACCTTGCACGTTTCTGATATTTCAGAAGCAGTGACTAGTTGCTAGCTACATGATTATGCAAATACACAAATCGTTTGATTCTCAAGATACTTTAACTTTAATAAACCAGGGCTTAAAACACATTCTGATTGTTCATCTAACCTTAATTTTAAGCTAAATCATGTAAAATCGCTAATAGGTGTTTTGCGTTAAAAAAAAATGTCAGAAATTTCTTTTGATTAACGAGAAAAAACCGCTGCCCAAGGAATCACTACTCCCACATCCAGATTTTCTATCCAACTTTCTCACAAAGAAAAAAATTCATAATAACGAATCTCTCAAGATATCCTGTATATTGAATATTTTATTACACAAATCGCACTTAAAAGATGATTATTAGTGTGGCGGCTTATAGTCCGTTGAGGTAAAGCTTCGACCCCAAAAGTTCTGTGACTGGACCACAAGACATCCACCTCTCCGTTTTCCCCATCGGGGAAAAACCTTAAGTCCAAAATTTCTTTAAAATAAAAAAACTGAAAAATTTGAAAATTTAAAAAATCGATAAATTTAAAAAATATAACTATATAACTACAAATTACTTTACAAAATTGTCATGAAATTTTTAAACAAAAAAAAAAACATTCAAATGATATTTTCAGACATGGACATTTAATTATTTTAAACAAAATTTCAGTATTTTTTATCTTGATTAAATTTTGGACTTTTTTGGACCACTTTCATTAATAAAATTTTCCAATTAATAAAATACCTAGCACCGAAAAATCGGAAAAAGAGGTGTTTTTTTTCGGTTTGGGGGTAGTGGGTGAATGATAGGTCGAAAAATATTATCACCATCGTGTTCCCCGCCCTCGAAAACGTGGGGGTTGATGTCTTGCTTTCCAGTCAGATAACTTTTGGGCTTATTGCCTTTTTCTGGTTTACCTCAAGGGACTATAAGTACACTCCCAGTGCATTAAAGCCTTGCTAGAAAAGAGGACAATATTATCGAATCTAAGCGAGGCTACCATTGAGGCAAAGGTGAATACAGGCTGCCCTCAATGAAGAGTACTATCTTCACTGCTGTGGGCAATCCTTATTGACGAACTCCTCTGAAAAATTTCCGCTGAAGGCTTTTACTGCTTAGGATATGCTGATGATATAGCGATAGTAGTCAAGGGGTGATTTGCGAACACGATAACACAGCGTTTGCAGAGCCCTAAACATTGTCGAGGTAATGTAGTGAGAAAGGATTTTCCATAAATTCTCACTCACAAGACTACAGTCGTCGCCTTTACACGAAAAAGAGCCTTGGGCGGCCCAAAACTTCTAAAGCTCAATGACATATGAGTCTAATAGACCTGGCAGAGGATTCAACATGCAGATTCTGTCAAGAGGCAGAGGAAACCTCAGTGCATGTGCTGTGCCATTGCGAAGGCCTGGCCAGACTGAGATTACAAATACTTGGCGAAGAAAAACCAAGGTCAGATAGGAGATAGAGATAGGAAATATACCAAGGAGTCCTTATCAAGGCTATTGAGTCTGATACAAAAGACAAAGCTGGATAGGGAGCTTTAAGTTAAATTAGATTAGGAGTGCCACAATAGATCGACAGGAGTCTCGATGGTCAAGGCCTATCAGCCCGCTCATTTCATTCAAATGTACAATCTATATTTAGAATATCATGGCATATTAAACATGGAAAATCATTTACACACGCTTTTACTGATATGGCTTGAGCGATACCTTAACAGAAATGCGATTGCAAATTAATAAATATACAAGTCGTAAAACTTCCTATTTCTAATAACGCCTCAGATTACTGACCACTACCCAATAAATTGTAAAACAGCATTTTTGTCTCATTGTCCACTTTTTGAAACTGTCCTAGTTTGGCAGTTTTATTTATAAACTCAGAATCAAAAATACATCTAGAATTTTTAAGACTATTTATAAATACAAGCATACCTAGGCTTGCTGATGATTTCCTCAATCGATGCTTTGAAGGTTTCAGCAGTTACGTAATCCAAATCGAGAGCAATGCCTGCTCCATATTTAACAAACATATCAACATTAGCTGTTTGGTCGCTAGCCATTGGGAATCCCAAAATTGGTATTTCAGCCAGTACTGCCTCTTCAGAGGATTGTAATCCACCTTGAGTTATAAACAATTTAGTGTTGGGATGCTCTAAAACCGAAAAATATTAAAGAGTTTTCTAAGATGAAAAATATAACTAAAAAAGCGGATCAGAAAATAATAAATATTCTGATTACTAATATGAATTCTGTACATAACTATGGTGTATTTGTACACTGCACAGTGGTCCCGCGTCCATGTAAAGATGCGTCAGAAATCAAAATTCATTGACGGGTGGTTTTTACTGAGTGAAACTAATGTAATATAAATAAAAATTGCTAATACTTATAAAAAAAAATAAGAGGAAATACATGTAATGACCATAAAAATAATATTTATCACATTTAGAAAACCGCTGCCCAAGGAACCACTACTTCCACATCCAGATTTTCTATCCAAGTATGTGGAAATAATTGTTTATGGAACTTTAATAATATAATATTTGAAATCGTCTACCCCAAAAACCCATAAAACGATACTCCACATCACATCGGTAGTGAGGGTGTGTTGAAGGGGGGTGGTAGTGGGGGTGAATATAGTAAAAAATTATTTGAGGTCTTTGGTTCTTGCAGTCACATTAAATGACAATTTTAATTTTTTGCCCCCTTTAATAATGGAGGTGGCTAATGCCAAAAAATTTTTTGACACCTTAGCTTCTCTTATATATACTAAATACCAATTTTATGGACTCTTACTTGCTTGATATACCTGATTTACCCCAATTTACCCCCTGACCCTTCAACGGAATAAGATCAGGTTCAGGTTTCAGAGTAAACGTGCGCACAAAAAAGTTACAGACAGATAGTAGGAAATTTTTTTTTCGCTCAAACTTAAAATCTCGACGTTTCATGACATTTAAAACCTATTTGAACAAAACAATTTTCAAACATTTTTCTTTGCTACTATACTTCTACTGGATGTGGAAGTAAACTTAGAAAAAATTAGAATCAAATAAAAAATAAATAAATTGAACGTTAAATAAAATAGAAATAACTTAAATATAGAAACACTTACTGACATTGACTAAACATAAAAACTAGTATGTTAACATTACTTGCTATTACGTATTCAAACGTGTTGGGATCTTTCAGCAAAGGTAACCCCATTATCTCCATAAATATACCAAATTTCAAATATTCTTGAGAACACGCATTACTGAGATGTACCTGTGAAAAAGGAATCGGAAGTAAAAAAAAAAAGTGAAAAAGTTACATCTTGCATAGATGCCGGCGCGTGTAAGTAGTTGCTACCCAAAATCGACGTTGACGTAGCATGACAAATTACTTAAAATCGGGGAAAACCGGGATCCAAATTTTTAAATGCGTGCGGGCGCTCCGGGTGGACGCTTTCGGCCGGAAATCGAGTTTTTTTGAAATCGCAGGTTACCGATTTATTTTTGTCCGTCATTGCAAAAATAAGTTTTGTGGGTTCAGTTCAATGCAAAAATACCAATGACGGACATTTTGGTGGGAGCCGTTGACTCCCAGGTAAGCGTAAAAAAATTTGAAAATTCATACATTTAGAAAACGTTTAGACGTTGGGGTTGAAAGGGGCCAAAACAATTTTTAAGGGGCTCAAAAACGACCCATTATTCACTATGCTGCAAAATTTGAACGAATGGATAAATAATAAAAAATGTTTACTCTTAAAATGTTCCCCTAACTATAAACTAATACGTAAACCTTTGGCGGATATTTTTTTCCACCCCACTTCACCCCTATATTCAACATATACAATTTCTTAATATAGATATTAAGTAGTTTAATAGTATCCTACGTTTCTTTTGATATATTTTTATAATCTATACCCCCTCGGGAGGCTAAAATAAGTTTGCAGGGCCAAAAATCGTATCGACGTACAAATCGAGATAACATACCAACATAATAATGTTCTTTAATATTTACGCTTTCTACGACATTTAAAATGCAAGAAAATGGTTAATATAAGGGAAAAAATATTTTATTAAAACCAATCAAAGTACTTCTAAAAATCTAGAGTATTAAAATAAATGTTTCTATACGACTTGATGACATAATATAGGAATATTAAATTATATGAAAAATTGGATTTTTCATTTTTTCTTTTTTAGGTTAATTTTTTTTTTTTTAACTGTTTAACGTCGGCCTATTTCCGCTACCAGGGCCTATCACCGACGCCAGGAGACGAGCTACCCCCAACCTGAAAATTTTGCCGAACCTCTTCCCTTAAGAAGAGTAGGGATCTTTTACTTGCCTAACATTTAATAGACAAGGGACCGCCTGCTTTACATCCCCTCCGAAGGATGGTATATCCACTACGTAATCCTCGTCTGAAATTACGTAACTTCTGAGTATACACTGATATACAAGCCTCTAGAAGGTGGGACGAGAACGCTGTATTTCCCAAGATGGGAGCCCATCCAAGTTTTTTTAGGTTAAATACTTATTTATTTTTTAGAAGGGCTTTTTGTATATCTAGATCTGTTTAAAATATTATTACTTTTGCGACCAATACAACCGGAGATATTTGACCTTGGCAGTTGACAATTTTCATACTCGGCACACTGTGGCTTATAGTAAATTCTAATAAAAAAAAGATTGACTTATACACTCCTCTTAACTTTACTTTCAACATTACTATCCACAGAGCTTCAACTCACCTAAAATAGTAAGTTGCGGTAGCCATTTAGAGATATAAACATTATCTAGTTTCCCTGGTAAGGAATCGTTTTCCCATTTGAATATAATATTGTAAGGAAGTTGCTTAAAAACAGCAAGGAGCATCTCCCTCATGTTGTCAGGTAAGTATATACTCAGCATATTGGATCCAAGGTTGAAATAAATTACGCCTTGTTTAGATTTATCCAAAAATGATTTCAAATCCTGAAAATATATATATGGAAGAACACAAAAGAGAAATAAAAATGTTATTTTAATTATAATCAAGGCTCGGGAGACTTATCTCGGCGCCAGAGTCTCACTATAATCACTAAAAATGTATGCACTATTCAACCAAATAACTGAGCACGTGTCTATCTATGGTCAAGTCTAATTTCAATATGGCCTATATGTTTGTAAAAAATCACGCGTGCTCATGAGTTCGCTCTTAAGGAGCGCAGCATGTTGTTACCTCTTGGCAGTGATTGGAACTAAATAAGAGGCCTAAACAAAGAAAATTTACAAGAGTGTGGTACCCCATCCGGGGACACACTGTATATTGAATTTTCATAAATATTTATTTATTGGAAGCTTTGACCATATCTTGGTTAATTTATATCGTAGAGAGGTGACAGAAGTCTCATATAAAAGAAAATTAAATAAGTTTTCAACTTCAGATGATGTTTTTTTTTATCTGGAACACATTGTTTTTGAGTAGATTGAGCGAATAGGTCGCAAATATATATTTCTATTAAGGGGTGAAAAATTTCTTCAAAACGGTGCATTTTAAATTAACGGAAATTTGATGTATTTTGAGAAATTTTAAAAAGATGTTTTTTTTTGATAAAACGATTATTCCTCCAAATATTTCCAAAAAAACATACATCCCGCTTTTCCCGCAACTCGAAGGAAAATTTTACCTTCGGTTCCTAAGAGGGTAACCAAAAATAAATTTATATGCAAAATTCCACTGATCCCATTTTTCTAATTTGTTGCAAATTTGAGTCTATTTTTATTGCTCTAAAATTGATTCCTTAATTACATGACATTCATTACATTCTTTCTAAAAAAAAGTTACTTCAACTCATTATCTCTCCATGATTTTAAAAATACGCATATGCACTGGGTCTTACACCAGTTTCATTCACTACAGCGCCGAGAACACAAAATATAAAATACTGTGACAAGTTTTATACCCCTGTAGACATCCATGGGAGTTTCCCCTAATAGGCCGGGAGCCCGTGTATAAAATGACTGACTATCCGGCGAACTTTTAAAATATGTAAAATGGATTGTTCCTATATAAGTTAGCAAGGAATGGACCGTCAGCTGGTTGGGTAGTGGTGGGGGTGGCTGTCAAAGGGTTGAAAACACGTAAAAAAAATTGAGAATAAAAACTATCCGGCGAACGCTGAAACTTATATGAGGGGAAGATTATGTTATATAATGAAAGTAAAACATAGTCAGCTGGACGGGGGGTGGTGAATTTACCGTCAGCTGATCGATCAAACAGGTCCAAAAACATGAAAAATTTAAATTATTCGGCGAACTTTAAAATTTGGGTATAAGATAATATTTATACTGAGATTCACGAAAAACATAGTCAGCTGCAAGTATGTGGGTGGAAAAGTCGTCAGCCGGTACAGAACAGTGCTGAGTGTTGATCGCCTGCGAGGCAGTGCGCATCACCTTTGTTGCATCAGCTGACGACTTTTCCACCCACATACTTGCAGCTGACTGTGTTTATCGTTAATCTTAGTATGAATAATATCATATACCCGAATTTCAAAGTTCGCCATAAAGATTTAATTAGTAATATCGATATTGATGAATTAATGTTAGAAAACGCGCGTGCGGCATTCCCGATTTTTTTTTTAATTTGATTAAATATTCAAATTATTATTAATATACATTATTTTATGAGAATACAAATTAATACATTCGCACATTTCAAAATTATACAGAATGATCTGCACAAAAAATTTATTTAGTTTAGTTCAGCACTCTCTTGATGCTCAGTGGGTGAAAGATCATTTTTCTCTTTGTCACTCGCATCTAAAAAAATAATTATTTATAAAAAATTGATTAAGATTATAATAGGATGAAAAGTGAAAAGCACAAATGATATAATACCTTCAGTATTTTCGGCATCTCGGATAATCATTTCAACTTATGGAGGTAATTGATCTCCATCAAACCACTTGCAAGTTAAAAGTTTGTTTTCCTCAAGCTGTCTCCCATAAACAAGGGATCTAACGTAGATGGCACTTGTTTGTGTGCATTGTTCCAAATCATATACATGCATACACAGTTCTTAAAACGTGCTGTACAAGTTCCGATTTCGATGGAGGCGAGAGAGATGCATCAAAATTTTTGTCTGGTAACCGAAATTCGTTAATCATTTTTGCTAAATTTATACACCTTAGTGAAGGTAGCTACACGAGCAGCATTGATGTTTTTTATAGCTTTAAACCCATACATCGTGCAAACAAACTTCTCTATTATGTTAACGACATTATTTAGGTTCTCCTCTGGTGAATTATTCAAACTTTTAAATGCTTCAATAAACTCTTGATCTTTTCTTAATATAGTAAAAGAATTTTTTCTCCTTTCTTGAAAAATGCGGGATTATAATCACATTCCGCGAAACCATGGAAAGCGGGCAATGTGTTACACAAGTCGTCGCCAAGTGCTGAATACAAATCGTTAAGATATAAAAATCGTTCTTTATTTCCTACGTTTCTTTATTTCCATTTTTATCCAAATTTTCACATTATTATGTACATTTTTATGTTTCCCAGCATGACAGGAATGTCAGTATCTGAACTTATGACCGCACTGGTGTTCTCATTTATACGTGAAAAATCATGTTAGTGTCCGCCTCCTCGTGACTAGAACACGATAAGCTTTCCGCGGTTTCTTGAATGACACTAGATTGGATATCGTTGTTTCGAATTCAATAACTATAGCAGTTTTCAGCATTAGGTATAGGGTTTTATTACCAAAGAACGGAGCCATTTCATCACTTGCCCAATACATTGAAAGAAACATGATTAGAGCTTCTAAAAGAAGTTATTGAAGCAATTAAAAGTTTGAATAATTTACCAGAGGAGAACCTAAATAATGTCGTTAACATGACAGAGAAGTTTGTTTGCACGATGTATGGATTTAAAGCTATAAAAAATGTCAATGATGCTCGTGTAGCTATCTTCACTAAGGTGTATAAATTTAGAGAAAATGATAACGAATTTCCATTACCAGCCAAAATTTTGATGCATCTCTCTCGCCTCCGTCGAAATCGAAACTTGTACAGCACGTTTTAAGAACTGTGTATGTATGTATACTATTTGGAACAACGCTCACAAACAAGTGCCATCTATATTGGATCCCTTGGTTATGACAGCTTGAGGAAAACAAATTTAACTTGCAAGTGGTTTGATGTAGATCAATTACCACCGTAAGTGAAAATAATTATCCGAGATGCCAAGAATACTGAAGGTATTATAATCGTTTGTGCTTTTCACTTTTCATCCTATTATAATCTTAATCAACTTTTTATAAATAATAATTTTTTTAGATGCGAGTGACAAAGAGAAAAATGATCTTTCACCCATTGAGCATCAAGAGAGTGCTGAGTTGGATGAAAATGAGAGTGAGGAAGATTTGTTATCGGTAGCCGAATAAATTTATTTTTATTTTCACTAAACTAAATAAATTTTCTGAGCACATCATTCTGTATAATTTTGAAATGTACGAATGTATTAATTTGTATTCTCATAAAATAATGTATATTAATAATAATTTGAATATTTAGTCAAATTAAAAAAGAACCTCGGGAATGCCGCACTCACGTTTTCTAACATTAAGTTATCAATATCGATATTACTAATTAAATCTTTATGGCGAACTTTGAAATTCGGGTATATGATAATATTCATACTGAGATTAACAATAAACACAGTCAGCTGCAAGTATGTGGGTGGAAAAGTCGTCAGCTGATGCAAGAAAGGTGATGCGCGCTGCCTCGCAGGCGATCAACACTTAGCACTGTTCTGTACCAGCTGACGACTTTTCCACCCACATACTTGCAGCTGACTATGTTTTTCGTGAATCTCAGTATAAATATTATCTTATACCCAAATTTTAAACTTCGCCGAATAATTTAAATTTTTCATGTTTTTGGACCTGTTTGATCGATCAGCTGACGGTAAATCCACCGCCCCCCGTCCAGCTGACTATGTTCTACTTTCATTATATAACATAATCTTCCCCTCATATAAGTTTGAGCGTTCGCTGGATAGTTTTTTTTCTCAATTTTTTTTACGTGTTTTCAACCCTTTGACACCCACCCCCACCGCTACCCACCCAGCTGACGGTCCATTCCTTGCTAACTTATATAAGAACAATCCATTTTACATATTTTCAAAGTTCGCCGGATAGTCAGTCATTTTATACACCAGCTCCCGGCCTATAAGTTCCATGTGTAAATAGCAGAGAACTAAGTTGGTTGGTCAGTTTGGCCATCATCCCAGAGATGGGTATAAAACTTGTCACAATACTTACCGGTTCTAAACGTGGTCTACTTCTATTAACTTTCATAGTTCCAAGTTGGATAACTGCAGGAACTAGGGGCACAGGCCTATGAAAAACGGGATTCCTATTGAGCAGTAATATACTAATATTTCTTTCAATTTCACCCAAGTAAGGCAAGTCTCTGCCTAAATATTTCTTAACCAATTTATCTTCTCTTGGAAGTACAACTGTGTGATACCAGAACCTGACATAGCCAGAATATAGGGCCGAGATTACCCTTGCTCTAAAAGGCATATCTCTAGTAACTGGCAAATTATAGTCAGGGGAAGAAATCGGATGCGACGGATTTCCAACTGTGTCTAAAGCTACCAAAGGCGCTCCCGCAGAAGTTATTCCCACTATGGGGCACTTATATTTTGCTGCAAATCCTGCCATCGTTGGAAAAAGCCACTCGATTATTGCGACGTCGAATTTAATATCCTTTTTCAGCAGCTTCTGTACTTCTCTGTGACGGAAAACATCCTCGTTAAGCCGGTTAAACTCTTTGGTGACAAATATATCCTTTCCAAAAATTGTTATGAAATTTGGCTTGCTCAAGAAGTATTCTTTAGTTGCTGCGGATGCTTCATAAATAATTTTGTAAATAGAATTAACATCATATTCAGTCAAATTTGTCAGAGATGGATCTTTTAAAGGATTTGGGGTGATCACATGTACGTTGTGTCCCCTAAGAGATAACTTCTTCCATATTACTTGAAAATACATCTGATGACTGAATGATGGTATAACAGCAACGAATAGTATGTTAGCACCAGAGACATTTTGTAAACAAACAAACATTACACATATTGCAATGCCTAGTCTACCACAAAATAGAGACATGCTTTAAGCAAAGACTGACTCGAAACTAAATGGAAAAATTACCATCAAATTAGCCGTATAATTGTTTATAAATTAGAATATTTTAAACTATCAGATAGTAGTGTTATATTAGGGATTTTAAAGATTAAAACTTAAAATAAGTACAAATTTTATCTAAACTAATTGTTATGAAACTATGTATTTAGTTATTTTGCCATCCAATTAACATATTTTATGTAAAAAAAAATGCGACCAAGTTGAGTTTCTAGATTTAAGTAGACCATTGATTGTGGAAATAATTAAAAACCGCTGCCTAAGGAATCACTACTTCCACATCCAGATTTCCTACCAAAGTCTTTTACAACGGAAAAATATTTGATACTGTATTTGCACTTCTAGTATGTTAGTCGGGGAGGGAGCTCACCTTAACTGTACAATATTCCAAAGCCTTGGAATTATTACAGAGGCCCACAAAAAAAAGTGGTCTGCGCCGGGGTACTGACCATACCTATCCCTTGTATTTTGAGCCGCTGAACACGAATCTGATCTTAGTTTTTCTCCAGCTCGTCAGGTTTTTTTTAACGGCAAATAAATATATAAATATTACGATTCAACAGGCTTTTTTGGTGTTAAAAAAAACAGGAGTGTTAGGGAAAAACTAAGGTCATATTCGTGTTAAGCGGCTCAAAATACAAGGGATAGGTCAGTACCCACGCGGAGACCACTTTTTTTTTGGTGACCGCTGTGCCATGTGGCACAGTCCCACAAAAAAACTGCGCGGGGGTACTGACCACACCTATCCCTTGTATTTTGAGCCGCTGAACACAAATATAAGCTTAGTTTTTCCCCAGCACGTCAGATTTTTCTTTTAACGCAAATAAATATATAAATATTACGATTCAACAGACTTTTTGCTTAAAAAAAACCTCACGTGCTGGGGAAAAACTAAGGTCAGATTCGTGTTCAGTGGATCAAAAAACAAGGGACAGGTATGGTATTTCATATCCAGTGGTATTGACAAAAAAATTTTTAAAAATTTTTATTGTTCAAATAGACTTAGAATGTCATGAAACGTCGAGATTTTAAGTTTGAGCGAAAAAAATTTTCTGTCTGTCAGTCTGTCTGTCTCACTTTTTTGTGCGCACGTTTACTCTGGAACCGTTTGAGATATTGACTTGAAATTTGGCACACATATGTACTTTAACGAGATCTAAAACTAGATTATATTTAAATCTTGTTCTTTCGAGGGGTTGGGAGGTTAATTAGGGTAAATTTGGGGTAAATAGGTAAATCAAGCAGGCAGGAGTCCATAAAATTGGTATTTAGTATATACAAGAGAAGCTAAGGTACTCAAAAAAAAATTTGGCATTAGCCACCCCCAGCCCATTACTAAAGGGGACGAAAAAAATTGTGATTTAGTGTGTGTTCAAGAACCAGAAACCTCAAAATATTTTTTTACTTCATCCACCGCCACTACCACCTCCACCCCACTACTGATGTGGGGTGTCGTTTTATGGGTTTTTGAGGTAGAGGATTTCAAATATTATATTATTAAAGTTCCATAAACAATTATTTTCACATACAAAATTTTTCCATTTTGAGTGACTTGGATAGAAAATCTGGATGTGGAAGTAGTGATTCCTTGGGCAGCGGTTTTTTTTTTAAGCAATGCAACGCAGTTGTTTTTGGGATTCCTAAATTTTCCTGTATTTCGCGTGACGATATATTATGATTTTCTCTTATAGTTTCTAAAACAATATTTTCTACAGCTTCTCTACCTCCTTTATTATATATTTTTACTCGAAATTTTACAAATGATCCAAACTTTTTTAAATTTTGTTGTAGCCTTTTGGATATTTTTATGTCCGGCTGGTAATATCTAAAAATGTTGTTTAGGCGGCACTCTTGGCACAATGTTTTGCTGTCAATAACTTACCTATTTAAATAAAGCTCAGAAGCTAAATTTGAATCTTCTCCGCATTCTATAAATAGCTTACTCATATCATATTTTTCACCATTACTAAATTGAACCATTTCTAACAATGCTTACTCACAATTAACTCACAAATTAGTTTTTGACATTTACGATTATTTCGATTTTCTTTTTTTTACCATGGCCTTCTCAATAAATATTAGAAATGCGATAAATATACATAGATGTCAATGAAAGACAATTCGAACATTTATTGTAGTTTAGTCTTTTCTATTTTTGGCAAAATCACTTTATATTATAGTACAGTACCTAGAGGTAAAAAATATACAAAACTTCGGAATAATGTCATATTGAACGGATTTCGTTCATTTTTGGCAGTATAATAGTAAATGCTTCACAGAGAAGTTTCTATATTGTGTGGGGGCTTGCTAATTTATAGGGGGTGGACGCCACCCACTTAAAAAATATATATATTTATTGGAACTGAAAAAGAATCAAATTTTAAGAAGAAAAGGTCCTATGCAATTTTTCACATAAATTGATAGGTTTTAAGTTATAACGACTTCAAAATTGCGAATTTAGCTAAAAAAAAGTATTTCCAAACGGCTTTCGCCAAGTATCTCGAAAAGTATTGCTTTATCGAAAAAATGTTACACACCAATTACAGAAAGTACAAACTGGGAATTAATTATATTTTTTGTTTATAGATGTAGGATTAATAATTTCGGAGATATTTAAGTTTATAATTGGCATCTAAGTGTTCAGTAAGATAATTATTTAGAGTGAGAGTTAAATATCTCAGAAACTGTGACACCTACGTCAAGAATGCTAATAGGTATAAAAATAGGTTATTAATTAAGCTTTCAACTGTTTTTTAATTTGTTTCTGTATCATAAAAAACAAAGAAGTTATGACCGAAGCAATGTGTGTCTTCACATTTTTTTAATAAAAAATTCGCCATTTTGTTACTGTAATTAGCCAGTAAATAAAAAAAAAGAATTTCGAACACTGTTTCTCATTAATATATAGCATGACGTAGATGCTTAAATTTTTTCGTTTGTATATAGCACTTGTTTTAGAAAAAAATTACAGTTTAAACTATTAAGGTTTTGTCGATAAAACATATATTTTTTTTCCTTTTTCAAATATCTCAATAAATATTAGTTTTATTGAAAAATGGGTAGAGACCAAAAATAAAGCACATAAACTGATAATGAATTTAAATTTTTTATTTATTTAAATAGATTTAATAACTTCGGAGATATGAAAGTTTACAAATGGTGTCCCAACGTTTATGAGACGAACAATGCAGTTTAAATGTTAAATATCTCAGAAATTGTGACACCTATGTCACGCATACTAAGAAATGAAATTAAAGACAATTAATTGCGTTTACAAATTACTCGTTTCTGTAGCATAAGAAATAATGAAGTTATGACGGAAAAATATGCATATTTATATTTTTTTATCTAAAAAGGTCGCCATTTTGTTACTCTAATTAGCTAGTAATTTAAAAAAAAAAAGTAATGTCAAATACAGTTTTTAGTTAACCATTATCTACATGCTCAATTTTTTTGCTCATTTAAAGCACTTGCTTTAAAAAAATGCATTTTAAACTTCAAAGGTCATTTCGAAACACTTGAATGCAAAATATAAACTTAAATATCTCCGAAATTATTAACCTTACATCAGTAAACAAAAAATATAATTAATTCCCAGTTTGTACTTTCTGTAATTGGTCTGTAACATTTTTTCGATAAAGTAATACTTTTCGAGATACTTGACGAAAGCCGTTTGGAAATACCTTTTTTTAAGCTAAAATCGCAATTTTGAAGTCGTTATAACTTAAAAACTATCAATTTGTGTGAAAAATTGCATAGAACCTTTCCTTCTTAAAATTTGATTATTTTTCAGTTCCAATAAATAGGGGGTGGCACTTAAAAAATATATAATTTTTTAAGTGCCACCCCCTATAAATTAGCAAGCCCCGTACAATATAGAAACTTTTCTGTGAAGCATTTACTATAATACTGCCAAAAATTAACGAAATCCGTTCAATATGACATTATTCCGAAGTTAAAACCTCTAATTACTGTACTATTATCAGAGCTGGAGTACTTCAAATAAAAGTAATTGAAAAAAGTATTTCAAATACTTTCAGTATTTGAAGTATTTTGCTTCAAATCCTTTCGATTCTTAGTATTTGGTACTTGGTATTTGAAATACTTTGCTTCGAGTATTTGGATTTGGTATTTGGTTTTCAGAAATACTGGTATTTGAATTACTTTGCTTGGTATTTCAAATACTCTCCGGTATTTCAAGTACTGTCCCGGTATTTGAAGTACTAGACTTAACAATTTATAGTATTTGAAATATGTTTTTTGATATTTCAATTAGTTAAAAGTATTTGAAGTCCTTGTAGTTCCATGTTTTAGATATTTTAAAAAACAAATTTCACTAAAAAATTGTTACTGCATAGCTGTTTTTATTCAGTAATCAGTGTTAACATTATGTGGGCAGTGGGGGATTTAGGAGGTTGGCTATAGAAGCTATAGCCCAGGGCGGCAAAATCCAGGGACGGCAAACTTTTTGAAAAATAGCAAAGGCACATAAAAACAAAAAAAATATTATTATTAGTATGTACTAAGTATCAGAACATTAATTTATTTAAGAATGTGTTTTTTTTATTTTAACTAGACTAAAGTTCCTTATTATAGTCAACTGTACAGGATGGCCACGCGAACGTTAGAACCTCATTTAACTTCGTTATTTTTGTAGTTACGTAAAAACGTTTAAAAATAAAAGTTATGAGAAATCACGTTTATTTTCCAAAAATCATTTCAGAAAAACAATTAAAAGTCAAATTTCTGAGATACGAGCTTTACTTTGGTTTTTTTTAAATGGAATACCCCATATATTTTTACACCATTAGAAAGGCCATAGAAAAACCTTTTTCAATGATGTATGACGTATGGAATGTTTCTTAAAAACTATAGTAGATATTATAAGTTTTATATTTTCTTACAATAAGTCATGGTAGTCCGAAATAGTAGTTTGTGAAACAAGAGTGGATTTGATATCCATATCGCGCGATAAAGAAGTTTGAGCACGACGCCGTAGGCGGAGTGCTCAAATCTTTTGAGTGCGATATGGATAATCCACTCGAGTTGTATGTACAGCATACTTTTTCTACAACCAGCTTAAAAAACTACAATATTTATTAAACATTAATATATTACACAAATACACACTGACAGTTACTTTGACAGCTTACGCACTAATTTGATTTTAAAATGAATAGTTGCATATGTACTTAATACACGAACTGTGATTGGTCCGTTTCATTTCATATCCATCCTAGAACTGATATGAAATAGATCCGTTCGGTTACCTGGAATTGCCTACTTATCCATTCTACAGACTGTACAGAAAACAGTAAATTTACATAAGGGAGTAGAAAAAATATATATCAATTATTGAAATTCTCCATTTTATTTAAAATAAAGTGAAATTAGATACTAACATGTATCTTGACAGAACTAACATATTGTTTATTTTAATTTACATACTTTTGTTTTCCATGGATAATTTGATAAATTGTAAATTTATAGTAAATTAGACAAATTTTTTTTAAGATAAATACCATGTATATAATTAAAAAGCTTTTTTTATGGCTTTTCAAATGGTGTAAATATATATTGGACATTATTTTAATCAAAATGTATACATTTTTTTATTTTGATTATATTTTGGACTTACGGTTTTTGGACAATTCTGAACAAGTTTCATTACCAAAATTTTCCGATAAAAATATGCCTAATATGATTTTTTTATTTTCCCCGCATATATTGGTACTGCAGGTGGCTTTGCATTTGTAGGAGGCGAATGCTTTTCCGGTCATAAGTAGATCCTAATTGGTTCCATACTTAAGTAAAATTTGATTCAAATCGGAAAAAAATAAAAAGTTATTGGGCTGTTACCATTTCAAGTGAAACACACTGTATAAAAGCCAGTGATAAAAAAGAATTCAATTAAAAATTTTTCAATACTTAAATGACTCTGACACCCAACTTGCTTCTCAGTAAAAACAGTTTTTTATCGGTTTAATACATGCCTTGCATCCTCAGCTGTAGACTCTTTTCATTTACTGAAATTATAAATGCTCCTAGAAGAAATGCATTAACTAAAGGAAATTTCGAAAATTTGGTGCTATTGAAAGCTAATGGAAATAGATAGATCTCAATTTTATTATTTGTACTTGTACTTACCTAAAATTATTACTATGTTTTATATACAGTATCGGAAAATCCCGGTTTAAGTGTTGCATAGTTTCATAGTTTCAACGACTTAACCGACCGCCCACAATAAAGAGCTCTACCATAGGGGCAAATCATCAAGCATCAAGGCGGAAACAAATTGAAATTCCACAGACAGGCTGCCCACGCACATGTGGTGGGGAAAGCAGGTGGCACGATTGTAGGATGTGTTATATGATAAAAAAGAATAGAATAGTTGTTTTACTCTCGCTTGCTCTTATTGCCCATACCCAAGCGAACATTTTCCGATAGTGTATAAGTTGATTTTCTTTATTACTTTCCTGACATTTGAAGGGAAATCGACCGCAGCAATATTTATTTTTGTTGGTTTTTATATTTATATAATAATAAACTATTTTTTCTATTGTTTTTGAATGATACTGAGTTAAAGAAAGCTGTTAATAAATAGTAATAATAACAAATTATTAAAAGAAAAACTTAATAAATAAATTTTTTTATGGGTATTGGAAGAACTGTGGAGCATTTGAAATATGTTAAAGTACTTGAAATACTTGAGTATTTGAAATACTTTAGAGTAATTGAACTACTTTGAGATTTGAAGTACCTAGTGAAGTACTTCAAATAATCTGAAATATTTGAAATACGGTACTTGGGATTTACTTGAAGTACTTTCGACAAGTATTTGGTATTTGAATTACTTTGCTTCAGGTCATAGTACTTGGGAATTGGAGCAGCAAGTACTTCGTCGGGTACTTGGTATTTGGTACTTCAAGTACTTTCATTGGGTACTTTCAACAGCTCTGACTATTATAAGAATTTTTGTTGTTGTTAACAGTTTTCCAGGGCTTCTTCACAATTATATGAAATTTTCGAGATAAGTATAACATATGATATATCGCTGGGTAGCTAATTTACGTTGTGACCGAATAATGAAATACAGGGGTATTCCATTAAAAAAAAACGGAAGTTATGTCTATATCTCGAAAACTGAGGCAAGTATAATTTTCTTCTTATCAGCAACGGTTTCTACTCAAAAAAGGTTATTCGATTTTCTATTCGACACTTGGTAATTGAGACATCAAAAAATGCCAATCACGGTGTGCGCCGTTGCTCCTTTCTCGAAAATCGAGCTCAGGTCACCTATATTGGGTTCTATCTATCTGCCACAGTTTTAGAGAAAACCCCAAATCTCATCTAATGGTTCACCCTACATAAGAAACTGTGGGGAATGCAGGAGTTTCCTCAATAAGATGTTGTGAATTATCACTAAATCAAAAGTTTTAATTTTTATTATAAATTTATTCCTGAATATTGAAAAATAATTGTAAATTAAACAAAAATATATAAATAAAACTGATTTTAACACATAAATATTCCATAAAGAAAAATAATATCTTCCACTATTACTCCTTCTTCGTTTTTTGTGTTGTATTGCCCTTGGGAAGAACTAGTCGTATTACTTTCCTCAATAGCAAAAAGATTCCTTTCAAAATTAAAAATAAAACTAGGAATAGTGTTGCCAAAACGGCTAAAATAAATCCTAGACTATCCAACAAGAAATATTGCCACCAAGATATGTCTAGCATTGGACTCCTCAAATGTTTAGCACCTTTGTGTCTAATAACATATTCAATCCACCATACTGCCCTCTCAAGAGCGTCGATTGGTCGGTCGTACATAAGTTTGGCAACCTTCTTAATATTTTCTTTATAGCTGAAACAATATTTTTTGGTTTCATAAGAATATTAAGCCAGAATAAATATTTGTGAAAAACTACTATTTTCTAAAGACTAGGTTCATTATGTACAAGACGAGTAAGTTTTACTATTCAGTAAAATTTAGGCTGGTACACTATTTGCAATAACTTGTCACAAATAAAAATATGGGGGTGTTATTTTAAAATATTTTAACACCAATTCAAATTAGTGCCATGAATGCCTGACTGATGATAATAATCATATCGTTAATGTGACAATAAATTATATTGCACTAAATTATCTAAATAGTATTACAAAAAATTTTAAGCAACCGAATATTTAGGCTATAAGATGCCTACTAAAACTCAATTTTTTAACAGCCCTAGAATTATTAGTTCACAAAATATTTAGATCCAATGCTTTCGGCGAATAAATTCCATTATTTTTTTTAAATAACTGCAATAATGACAATCGTAATTTTGTACCTAGAAAGTAACTGTTATAGATCTGTTTTGATCTTTTTTTGGATCTATGAATTATGCAAGATTGTTAGAATAATTAATTTAGAGACAAAAACTTTATTATAATTTTCTACACATGACTTTGAAGTGGAAACAATGTTTATATTAATGAAGTATGTGAGTCATTAGCAACAATACCCCCCCGTTGGACTATTTCGAAACATTATAACTTCAGATTTATTAGTGGTCAAAGTAATTTTTCTCGTTATGTGGTTCGCTTAAAATTTTTATATGTGAATTTTTGTCGCCAGGTGCATAGAAAAAATGTTGCTGGTGAAAAGTGAAAAATAAGAATTTTCAGCTACTTCTAAATAATTTTTGTAGCATAGTTGAACCGCTGTATCTCTCGTTCTAATTATTGGAAGAATTTTATACTTAATAGGAAAGTATGTTTCCACTTTTGATGTAGCATTTATCGCTCTACCCGCAAATGGAAAAATCACTGAAGTGTTTGGATAATTTTTAAATGTTCAAAAATTTCAGTTTTTTCAAAATATCCCTAAATTGTTTAATAAAAATATAAACTCAGAATCAAAAGTGCATCTAGATTTTTTAAGACAATTTATTAATACAAGCATACCTAGGCTTGGTGATGATTTCCTCAATCGAAGCTTTGAAGGTTTCGGCAGTTACGTAATCCAAATCGAGTGCAATGCCTGCTCCATATTTAACAAACGTATCAACATTAGCTGTTTGGTCGCTAACCATTGGGAATCCCAAAATTGGTATTTCAGCCAGTATTGCTTCTTCAGAGGATTGTAACCCCCCTTGAGTTATAAACAATTTAGTGTTGGGGTGCTCTGAAAATAAAACAAACAAGCTAAAAACGTACTCTTCGCCTGTTCAGTGAACTTTTTATATAATTGTTACACATTCTATAGGATACTTTTCGCAGTTTTTTGTATATAATGTTAGTTTTAGACATTTTTAATTTTATAGTAAGAACTTAGTTGGTAAAAGACTAAAATAAAGTAAAAATCCGCTGCCCAAGGAATCACTACTTCCACATCCAGATTTTCTATCCTCACTCACAACGAAAAAAATTCGTATGTGGAAATAATTGTTTATGGAACTTTAATAATATAATATTTGAAATCCTCTACCTCAAAAACCCATAAACGATACCTCACATCGGTAGTGGGGTGGGGGTGGTGATGGTGGGTGAAGTAAAAGAATATTTTGAGGTTTCTGGTTCTTGTACACACACTAAATCACATTTTTTTCATCCCCTTTAATAATGGGGTGGGGCTGGTAATGGGTGGCTAATGCCAAAATTTTTGTTGAGACCTTAGCTTCTCTTGTATGTACTAAATACCAATTTTATGGACTGCTTGATCTACCTATTTACCCCAAATTTACCCCAATTTACCCCCAACCCTTCGACGGAGTTCTAGATCTCGTTAAAGTACATATGTGTACCAAATTTCAAGTCAATATCTCAAACGGTTCCAGAGTAAACGTGCGCACATAACAGACAGACAGACAGACAGACCGACAGACAGACAGAAATTTTTTTTCGCTCAAACTTAAAATCTCGACGATTCATGACATTCTAAGCCTATTTGAACAATAAAAATTTTTAAAAATTTTTCTGTCGTTACTATAGTTCCATTGAATGTGGAAGTAATAAAAAAAAAAACCATACCAAACCCCATTTGGGTTTCGAAACCGGGACCCTTGGATTCCGAGTCAAAAGCGTAAGAACTACACCACCACCTTACGCGTAAAAAAATGTAAATTTCTACATTATAAGACACGAGCTAAAATCATATTTTCACGTTTGCATATTACATTATGAAATGTATATTTGTAAAATAAATAAATATTTAGATATTAAAATGAAATATCATTCCACCAGATTTCTGTTCAATTACAAAAACATAAAAATCAAAAAATTTTTTTTTTCAAATTTAAATCATTAATAACATTTTTATTTACCGATCGATTTTGTTCAAAAACAATAGGGTTCTTCCTCTGGCTAACACTAACATACCATCCAAATTTCAATACAATCGGATTTTTGTTTCTTGAGTTATCGTGCTTACAAGAAACGTGACGGACGGACAGACGTCGTTCAGAATTCGTTCACTAATGCAATGATATTAAAAATTTTTGTCTGCGAGCGATATGTTTTAGAGGTAAACGGAAAAAAAATCCGCGGAAATAAAATCCTGGAAAAAATGCCGAAGGAAATAAAAGTCGCGGAAAAAAAAGCCAAGGAAAATAAAGCCGCGGAAGAAAAGGCTGCTTTACAGAAAACAAGGTTTCTTTCACTTTGACGAATCTAGGAAAAAAAGCCTAAACTCTGCTACAAAACAGTTTTCTAACTACATCTCGTCTGCAAGTTTGTAATAGAGCATTGTGACTGGTGTCACTTTGTTCGGTATACTGTACAGAATGTGAAAAGTGATGAGATGTAGAATATGATATTGTTGACGAAGATGAATATTAACTAACATTTGAACTGAATCTTTAAATCTGAAAGTGTTTCCATCAAAAATATTTATTCCAAAATGAAAGAAATATGTTATTTTACCGATAAAGAAATAAAATAAATATGTTAGTTTTTTTCTCATATATAATTAGCTTTTACTTGTTGCCTATGTCTAATTTGTAACGTATAATACAGTTTTTCGCCTTTTTGTATCCAATATGGCACTCATTTCACCTGATTTTATTAAATGAATACTGTGAAATGTTATTTGTTATAGCAAGTGTGGAAAATAACTAAACTTTCTAAAAACGACGATTTTTTTTTCACATAATTAACAATTATAAATATTAACCTATTTCCTTACATATACATTAATTGATATATCTGTTCTTGTACGACGAAAACAATATTTATGTCCTTGTTGCTTGCCAAAAAATAATTCCTACGTCCTTCACTATATCGACTATTGATATTGTATCAAGTAGTCAAGCAAATTGGCATATGGAATGCGAAACCAAACCTAGGCGAAATAAATCGATAATTACAAAGTACCTACTAATTTTCGCAATTTTCTCAATATTTTCTTTCGATTTTTTCACAAAATTGAAAAATACGAGTTAATATGTATTTCAAATGTTAGGATTAGTATAGATAAAGGCATTTGGGTGTTAATAACCGGAAACTATGGTGGAATGGAATCTGAAATCCCACAATCCCGTAGGATCGAATTAAGCATTTGGAATGGGAGTTAAAAATCACTCTCTTAAAGAAGCTCCTTGTACGTACGAGTATGAGTCTTCTATTTTTGCATATCTTGTCTTATCATTCATAAGTTTTACTTCCACATCCAGTGGAAGTATAGTAACGACAAAAAAATTTTTAAAAACTTTTATTGTTCAAATAGGCTTAGAATGTCATGAAACGTCGAGATTTCAAGTTGAGCGAAAAAAAAATTTCTGTCTGTCGGTCTGTAACTTTTTTTGTGCCACGTTTACTCTGGAACCGTTTGAGATATTGACTTGAAATTTGGTACACATATGTACTTTAACGGGATCTAGAACCAGATTATATTTTCATCTTGTTCCGTCGAAGGGTTGGGGGGTAAATTTGGAGTAAATAGGTAAATCAAGCAGGTAAGAGTTCATAAAATTGATATTTAGTATATATAAGAGAAGCTAAGGTCTCAAAAAAATTTTGGCATTAGCCACCCCCATTACCACCCCCACCCCATTATTAAAGGGGATGAAAAAAAATGTAATTTAGTGTGTGTACAAGAACCAGAAACTTCAAAATATTTTTTTGCTTTATCCACTACCGATATGGGGTATCGTTTTATGGGTTTTTGGGGTAGACGATGTCAAATATTATATTATTAAAGTTCCATAAACAATTATTTCCAGATACAAAATTTTTTCGTTGTGAGTGACTTGAATAGAAAATCCGGATGTGGAAGTAGTGATTCCTTGGGCAGCGGTTTTTAACGTAGCTTTGCTATCAGCAGTTTTCTACGCGGCTTTTTTTTCCTCGGCTTTTTTTTCCTCGGATTTTATTTCCGCGGATTTTTTTCCGTTCCCAGGGTCGAATCTGTTTACATATTTGATAGTTTCTTCAGTCAATGTGTTTTGTGTAAAGTGGCTTTTTTATCCGCGGATTTTTTTACTCCAGCTTTTTTTTCCTTCGGCTTTTATTTCCAGGATTTTTTTCCGAGGATTTTTTTCCACGGCTTTTTTTTCCTAGATTCGTTTTAGAAATGTGCCTATTAAATATAATATACTCTTCGTTTTCGTATTTGTGAAGCGTATAACAACTGATTTCTCAAGTAATATATATACGTAAATAAAACCGCCCTAGTAAGAAAATATATTCTAACTAATGAGATAAAATATAGTTTTTCTTCAAACGTCAGGAATACATGACATTTCTTAACTCACTTCATGACATTAAAGTTTGACATTTTAGACGGCTGTGCGTTGCCATTAACAGCGGAGGTAAAAGTACGTTTCCTGACACTGTGAGCGGCAGAAAAAGTAGTAGCAATAATAATAATAATAATAATAATAATGTTTATTAACCACTAATGATACAAAGTTGTATATATGGTAAGTCAGTTACAAATTGGAAAAAATATAATATAAAACATATCAGAGACAGAAGATACATTTAAAAAAAAAAAAAAAATGTAGATACTACACTTTATTGTATAATAATTTGCGAGAATTTCAATACGAGTAAGATATTTAAAAAGATAAATACATAGACAATAATAAATATAAAATTACATATTAAAAAACTGGTTTACACTATAAAAACAATTTTCAATTAAAAATAATTTAACTTTGTCCTTAAATAATTTATAAGAATTAACATCCCTAATATCCTCCGGTAATCTATTATAGAGGGCTACTGCATTATAATATGGTGATTTCATGTACAGAGCTGTTGAGTGATGAGGAGGCCTTAGCATTTTTCGACATCTTGTATTGTGAGAATGTTGGTCTCCATTTAGTACAAACTTAGTTAAATTTAATTTAACAAATTTCAATACAGACAAAATGTAAATAGATGGAACAGTTAGTAATTTGTTATTAATAAAGTATTGCTTACAGCTATCTCTTGGATTGATTTTAAAAATGGTTCTGAGTATTCTTTTTTGTAAAACAAACACCCTTTGAATGTCAACACTTTGGCCCCATAATATGATGTTATATGACAGATGGCAATAGGCCAAGGAAAAATACACATTTAGTAAATGTTTTATGTCCATTGTAGATTGTAGTTGGTTTATTGCAAAACATGCTTTATTCAATTTTTTACAGAGTTCATTTATATGGTAGTCCCAACACAACTTGCTATCTAAGTAAATTCCCAAAAATTTAACCTCTTTTGATGGATTTAAATTTAAATCTGAAATATTGACTGTAAAGCTGTCGGGTAATGTTTTTCTCTTGGAGAAAAATACCCATTCAGTTTTGGCCAAATTTAATATTAACAAATTTTTATTGCACCATTCATAAAACTCTCTCACTATAATATTAACCATAATTTGTAGGGTTTCAACATCAGCTGCTGTTACTACCATCGACGTGTCATCGGCAAACATTGTTACCGTTGTTTGGGGTATATTTTTGGGCAGGTCGTTTATAAATAGCAAAAAAATAAGGGGCCCCAAGACTGAGCCCTGGGGAACTCCCATATTGACGTCAAACTCTTCGGATATTACATCGTCAACTTTTACTTTAAGTTTTCTGTCTGTTAAAAAGGATTCGATCCACTCAAGTGTTGTGCCTCTGATGCCCAAGGAAAACATTTTTTTAATGACAAACGGTATACTAATTGTATCGAATGCTTTGGTTAGATCGAAAAATAGACCAATTACGTAATTATTTTTATCCAATTCATCATAGATTATTTGAAAAAATTGTATTGAAGCTGTTTCCACTGATCTTCCTTTTCTAAAGCCGTGTTGCCTATCTGATAATAAATTATTTTTTAATAAAAACTTTGTAACTCGATTGAAAACTATTTTTTCCAAAATTTTCGATATAATGCACAATAGAGATATTGGCCTATAATTTTCGTGATTATTTGGATCACCTTTTTTAAATATTGGTAAGACAACGGCTACTTTTAGGATTGACGGAAATTTCCCCTCTTCAAGAGATTTGTTTATTAAGTAAGTTAATGGTTCGATTATAGAATCACAACTATTTTTTATAAACTTAGAAGATATTCCATCCACACCACTCGATTTTTTATTATTTAATTCAAGAATTATGTCCCGTACTTCCCAAGTGGTGACGGGTGCCATGAAAAACGATCTCTCGGACATATTACTAGTAGTACATTCGAGTGGGATGTTGTCCACAAAATAACTTTTAATATTATCCTCAGCTACATGGGAGAAGTAATAAGCTAGATAATCCGCGACCTCTTTTGGGTTGTCTGTGATTTTTCCATTTATATTTATAACAACTTTCTCATTTTTTTTCTTGTTTCTACCTAAAGTTGAGTTTACTATATGCCAAATCTCTCGAGAGGAATTTTTGAAATTTGCTGTTTGATTTAAATTGTACTGCCTTTTTGCACATTGAATGGATTTATTATGTAACTTTTTTTTAGATTTATAATATTCTAATGCGTATTTTATTTAATACGCCGGCCATACGATATTAACACCATGCGTTTTTGGTGGTGAAATTCGAGATTTTTATATTTATTTTTTTATAGCTAATCGACGGTTAAAGAAAACATTTTATTCGGAGTAAAAGCCACTTATTGTGATTGGTCTGTAATTGCCGGACTTACTTCGCTCGTTCGGCAAGAGACTCGTCACAAAAATATCACTTTTCTTCCTAATAAAACAATATACTAATTATCTTCAATCGACATATAAAATAGACTTCTTTACTCACATTTTAAAAGCGCAAAGTTGATGTTTTCCGACCAGCTGTGAATAATGTCACTTTGCCATTCGTTTCCCATGGCAACGAGCGGCAAAGTACTTTTACGCTCCGTTCAGTGCATCTGCACTGCTACCAGCTTGGTCAGGACATTGACAATGTATTTTTATGAAATAGTAATGCCCCAGAACTGTTTTTAATATAATGAGAGCAGTGCCGGTTTTAGATATAAATTGCCCCTAGGCCCAGGTCGATTTTGCGCTCCCCTCCCTCCTTCCCCCCGGAATAGGAATAACATTCAAAATTGAAATATAATTATAATCTCTATGCCTGCTATCAGTTTATGAGCACTAACCATTAAGATGAAACGCAAAAGTGCTCCCCGCAGAATGCGGCCTATGCGGCCTATGAGGCCTAGTCAGATAACCAACCTTGAATTGAGAAGTTGATGTAAAAGTAACAATTAATTACCTAATTTACTTATACGAAGAATACGAACTTTATAATAATTAATAAAACAAATAAAGTGACAGCGATTTTGTTTTGTTCGTCCGTTCATTTTGATCACATATGCAAGGCAATCTCATAATATGTTGATGAATCGCCATTTCCAACCAAATTTGAACTTAATTATTTATTTTATTTTGATATTTGCAAACGATCATAGATGAAATTATGTGTGTAATTCAAGTGCAAAGTGTCATTGTCGCTCTCAAGTGTTTGACGTGTTCCTTTCGCGTCGCGCGTCAACTTACCCTATCGAACGAAAATGAGGCACTTTGCCTTAATACACAAATAGCTATTGAATAGGTGAAATAAAAATTGGTATCCTAAAGGCCTTCCAATGTAAAATAGGAACACCAAACATTTGTTTATCACTTCAAGCAATCCCTTATACTTGATTTTGATTTTTCAATTTGAGCGATTATTATTCTCTTCGCAAAAACGAAGAGTATATTGTATTTGATCGGCATATTTCTAAATCAGTAAATATCGCTCGTAGAGAAAAAAAATTTCATATCATTATGTTAGCGAACGAATTCTGAACAACTTTCAAAATGTCCGTCTGTCCGTCCGTCACGTTTCCTGTAAGCACGACAACTCAAGAAAGAAAAATCCGATTGTATTGAAATTTGGAGAGTAACTTAGTGTTAGCTAGGGAAGAACCCTATTGTTTTTTAACAAAATAGATTGGTAAATAAAAAAGTTATTAGTAATTTAAAATTTAAAAAAATATTTTTTACATTTTTTTATGGTTTGTAATAAATAGAAACCTTGCGAAATGTTATTTCCTATCACTATTTTATTTTCTAATATATTTTACTAATGTGTGTTTCCTAATAATCACAATAAATTTTCTAATGTTATATATTAGACTCATTAACAATTTTAGTAATAAGAAATGGTGGTGTAGCGACAAGAGTTTCGTCTCGCAATCCCGGGTTCAATCCCTCACATCGTGATTTTTTTTTTCATATATTTTTTTTTCACAACAAAGTTGGTATCACAAAATTTAGAATGTCCAAAAACTAACATTATTTACAAGAAACATGCGAAGAGTATCCTATAGAATGTGTAACAATTATATAAAAAGCTCAGTAAATCGGCGAAGAGTATAATGCTTCCACTAGTTTTTTGTCTATTCTAACATCACATACTTTTTCAATTGTATTTTAAACTTTTTTTTTCCAGAGATTTTATATGTACAGGGAGCGCATTGAAATATCTTGGGCTCAAAATACCCAACTGCGTTATCCTGTAGCAATATTCGTTTTTAACACATGTATACAGATTTTAATAGTTTGTCTAATTTCATATAAGGAAGTTGCCTACTGAAGTTATAATAATAATTTAATAACGATTTCTAAATTTGTCATGTAAAAGTTTAGAGCTCCGCCCCGTGGGATTATTCCATAGCTCAAGTGAGACTCAACAAGGGCTGTGTACACTGTTCTAAGATGAAAAACCGCTGCCCAAGGAATCACTACTTCCACATCCAGATTCTCTATCCAAGTCACTCACAACGAAAAAACTTTGTATGTGAAAATAATTGTTTATGGAACTTTAATAATATAATATTTGAAATCCTCTACCCCAAAAACCCATAAAACGATACCCCACATCGGTAGTGGGGTGGGGGTGGTGATAGGAGGGTGGTAGTGGGGGGTGGATGAAGTAAAAAAATATTTTGAGGTTTCTGGTTCCTGTACATACACTAAATCACAATTTTTTTTCATCCCCTTTAATAAGGAGGTGGGGGTGGTAATGGGGGTGGCTAATGCCAAAAATTTTTTTGAGACCTTAGCTTCTCTTGTATATACTAAATACCAATTTCATGGACTCTTACCTGCTTGATTTACCCATTTACCCCCCTTCGACGGAACAAGATGAAAATATAATCTAGTTCTAGATCTCGTTAAAGTACATATGTGTACCAGATTTCAAGTCAATATCTTAAACGGTTCCAGAGTAAACGTGCGCACAAAAAAAAGTTACAGACAGACCGACAGTCAGACCGACAGACAGACCGACAGACAGACAGAAATTTTTTTTCGCTCAAACTTAAAATCTCGACGTTTCATGACATTTTAAGCCTATTTGGACAATAAAAATTTTTAACAAATTTTTTGTCGTTACTATACTTCCAGTGGACGTGGAAGTAAAATTGATAAATGTTTTTTAAGTTGCTGAAATCTAAACAGTAATAGTAAACATCTAACTTTATGTGCGGTTGATTTGATATGCTCGTCCCACCTTAGGTGGGGTTCTAAGGTTGCATCTAGGTATTTTATACTATTTGCCATTTGGATACGTTGTGTTTTCAATTTTTAGAGACATAAAATCTGGTAATCCATTTACATATAACGAGAACAACTATAAGTACTTAGTTTGTTTAATATGTATGGTTAACAGCTTTCTATCAAACCAGTTATTAAACAGTATAAGAACTTTTTCAACTTTTATTTTTTAGTAAGTCCCAAGAGTCGTCATTAAAACTGCTGTATCGTCAGCGTAAGAAAAGATTTGACCGCTTGTCTGTAGGAACTCCGAAATTAGAATTAACAATATTGTATTTTAATTCTATTTGCTATATCCCTTACAATAGAATTGGACCTAAAACCGTTTCTTAAACAACGTCAAATTCTATTTTTCTTGGTTCACTAACACACAAGCTCTTTGATGTATATTTTCTCGATCAAAAACGACATTTTTCTTTTTTTGTCGAGTGCCTTATATGTTAAGACATTTTGGATATAATGTTAAGAACACCAAATATAACAACAATGCCAATTTCCAGCCTTACCAAAATTTTCTCTGGGTTAAAATTTAAAGTTCCTGAGCCAATAAGATATGTAACACGAACGATGTCGAATGAAAATTATAACACACCATGATTGGCTTGGTCTGCACCATAAAAATCGTATTAATAAGTTGTGTTTAAAATAAATATGACCACAAAAGTTGACGATTGACTTTATCCACAGCATACCACGTGTATAATAAATACTAATACTGAAAGATAGTTGATTTAATATAGTCCTTGGGAATTCACGTTCATCGTTACTATCCACAAAACTTCAACTCACCTAAAACAGTAAGTTGCGGTAGCCATTTAGAAATAAAAACGTTATCTGGTTTTCCTGGTAGAGAATCATTTTCCCACTTGAATAAAACATTGTAAGGAAGCTGCTTAAAGACGGTAAGTAACATCTCCCTCGTATTGTCAGGTAAGTCTACGCTCAACATATTTGATCCTAGGCTGAAATAAACTACGCCTTGTTTAGATTTATCCAAAAATGATTTCAAATCCTGAAAAAATAGAAACATGAAAAAAACAGAAGATAGTATACAAATAATTTTGATATATAAACTTATGAAGCTTTACGGCATATAAAGGTATTGTAAAACAAAAATATTATTTCTTGGCAGTTTTATAATGATAAATAATTAATCGATGGTGTAGAAATATCAATAGTATGTATTATCGTGAAATTTGATTAAAGCATTATTCAATCAGGTATGAAACTGAAGTTTAGGAGAGTTAATACCCTAAACCAACATTGATCTTAAGAAAAATAAAAAAATATATAATATACCGTTGTCTCTGTTAAAGTCATATCTGGAGAATAGGCAACAATCCGTCTGACAAAACAATATCACATGTTATTTTAAATAAGTAAAACATGGAGTGCCTCGGGGATCTGTGCTACTGCTTATAATTCATGTAAACGATTTATTTTGTTACTTATTCTCTAGCAGTATTGTTATGTTTACTGATCGCAACTCTGACAGACAGTGCCAAGAATATTAACAGTTTACAAAATATTATTGATGAGACTGAAAGTCGAGCGGAACTTTTGTATAATGGTAATGCTCTCAAACTAAATCATGACAATTAAGAAGAACCATTTTTTCTACCAGATATGACGTAACGAAGGGAGAAAGTGTCAGTTTACTCGGTATAGTTCTTGATGACACTTTAAGTTGGAGCAATCATATTTAGCAAGTCAGCAATAAGCTATCAAACTATTTATTACTTTTACGAAAATTAAGAACTGTACTACAACTACACACTTTACTTTTTACTATTAATTAATCTACTCCCAAATAAGATAAGGGGTTATACTCTGGGGGAACTCGAGCAGCGCTGTAAAAAGATATTTAAGTTTATATTTGGTATCCAAGTATTGCGAAATTACCTTTAAAGTTTAAAATGCATTTTTTTCTAAAGCAAGTGCTTTAAATGAGCAAATTTGAGCATCTAGGTAATGCTACATCTTAACGAAAAGCTGTATTTGAGATAATTTTTTTAAATTACTGGCTACTTAGAGTAACAAAATGGCGACTTTTTATATAAAAAAATATAAATACGCACATTTTTTCCGTCATAACTTCTTTATTTCTTATGCTACAGGAACTAGTAAAACATAATTTGAAAGCGCAATTAATTGCCTTTCATTTCATTTCTTAGCATGCGTGAAGTAGGTGTCACAATTTCTGAGATATTTAATATTTAAACTGCATTTTTCGTCTTATAAACGTTCGGACGCCATTTGTAAACTTTCATATCTCCGAAACTATTAAATCTATGTAAATAAATAAACAAGCAAAATTCATTATCAGTTTATGAGCTTTATTTTTGGTCTCTATCCATTTTTCAATAAAACTAATATTTATTGAGATATTTGGGAAAGGAGAAAAATACGTTTTATCGAAAATACCTTTAAACTGTATTTTTTTCTAAAGCAAGTGCTGTATACAAGCCAAAAAATTTGTGCATCTACGTCATGCTATATATTAATGAGAAACAGTGTTTGAATTTCCTTTTTTTAATTACTGGCTAATTACCGTAACATAATGGCGACGCTGTTATTAAAAAAATGTATAGACGCACATTGCTTCGGTCATAACTTCGTTGTCTGTTATGCTACAGAAACAAATGAAAAAACAGTTGAAAGCTTAATTAATAACCTATTATTCTACCTATTAGCATCCTTGACGTAGGTGTCACAGTTTCTGAGATATTTAACTCTCACTATAAATAATTATCTTATGTACACCTGGATGCAAATGTAAACTTAAATATCTTCGAAATTATCAATCCTACATCAATAAACAAAAAATATAATTAATTCCCAGTTTGTACTTTCTGTAATTGATCTGTAACGTTTTCGATAAAGTAATACTTTTCGAGATACTTGACGAAAGCCGTTTGGAAATACGCTAAAATAAATAAAGCTAAAATCGCAATTTTGAAGTCGCTATAACGTAAAAACTATCAATTTATGTGAAAAATTGCATAGAATCTTTTCTTCTTAAAATTTATATTAAATATATATTTTTTAAGTGCCATCCACTGAGAGGGAGTGGCATCCACCCCCTATAAATTAACAAGCCCCCGCACAGTATAGAAACTTTTCTGTGAAGCATTTACTATTATATTGCCCAAAATGAACTAAATCCGTTCAATATGACATTATTCCGAAATTTTGCTTTTTTTTACCTCTAGGTACTGTACTAAAATTGTTGTTGTGGATAAAGATACAGAATGTCAAAGTTGATTTTTTTCTGTTTTTTTTTGCAATAACTCAACAACCTTCGATCTTCTCCATTTTTTAAGCTAAGAAAGAATAATTATGTATCACATTAAGGTATGCCGTAGAGAACGTCGGATGAGCTATACCTGATGATGAATGGTATACTATTTTGTTGACGAAACTTTGTGGTTTTGTAGTTTTAACATTTTATTTGATTCATGTGTTGTTCGCGTTATTTTAATAAGTTTCTTTTACTTTTTGGTTTGAAATGCCTCGACATAACAATTTTCCAATGAAGAGATGAGGGATATGAATTGTGTTTTCCTTTTCTTCGCCGCAGTTTTGGTTTAAATACTAATGATATATAGTTTATACTTCATGTGATCGGCATATTTCCAAAATCATAAATATCACTCATGAGAAACATTTTTATGTTATTGTTCGGATGCTGAATAATTTTCAAATTATCCGTCTGCCCGTCCGTCCGTCCATCGCATTTCTTGTAAATAAGATAATTTAAGAGGAAAAAAAACCGACTGCTTAGAAATTTGGGCAGTAGGTTGGTGTTAGTGTTAGCTGGGTTTGTCTTAGCTGGACCATTGCGTTTGAAAAATCGAACAGTAGATATAGATGTTATTAAATATTTTAATAAAACTAATTTACGTGAAGAGGTTTGTTTGCATCCTTTGATGAATTGTACAAAAATAAAATTTCTTCATAGCGTACCGACTCGCGTTTCACCAATTTAGCTGGCATCATCGCGAGCTGATTTAAATTAAAAACATAGCTATTAAGCCTAAAATGATAAAGATAAAAGGTTATAAAAAAACTGGGAAAAATATCCTATAGAATATAATGTTCAAAAATTATATAAAAACTTCAGTAGTTCTAAGAAGAATATAATCCAGATTCCATTTTATAAGTGGTGTCTGAATAACAAAATACGTAATACTTACTGTTTCTAACTTTGGGTCAGTTTTATTAAATTTTATGGTCCCGAGTTCAATAATCGCAGGCAGTAGGGGCATACTCCGATAAAAGACAGGATTCCTATTAAGCAGTACAACACTAACACTTCTCTGAATATCACCCAGGTAAGGTAAGTCTTCCCCTAAGTATTTCCTAATCAATATATCGTTTCTTGGGAGCACAACAGCGTGGTACCAAAATTTGGCGAAGGCAGAATAAAGGGTTGACAGTAGCCTTTCTCTGAAAGACATGTCTCTTGTAACTGGTAAATTGTGATCTGGAGAAGAAATAGGATGAGCTGGATTGCCAACACTTTCAAAAGCTAACCAAGGCGCTCCCAAGCGAGTTATTCCTACTATTGGACATTTGTATTTTGCTCCAAATCCTGCTACTGTTGGGAAAAGCCAATCGACTACAGCGACATCAAATTGTATATCTTTATTTAGTAGTTTCTGCACTTCCTTGTGACGAAAAGTTTCCTCGGACAAACGTGAGTATTCCTTAGTTGAATGTATTTCTTTAAAAAACACTGTTAGGAAACCTGATTGCTTCGTACAGTGTTTTCTGTTTTCCATAGAAATATCTTTAGCAATACCATAGAGTGAGCTAACATCATATTCAGTCAAATTTGTCAAAGATGGATCCTTTAAAGGATTCGGGGTGACCACGTGGACATTATGGCCTCTAAGAGATAATTCCCTCCATACCGCTTGAAAAAGTTTTTGATGACTAGCTAATGGAGTCACAGCAACAAAGAGTATATTAGCACTATGTACATTTTGTAAACTACCGAAAATAAGGCATATCACAACACAACATATACTAAAGGACGGAGACATGCTGTAAAGCAAGATCGACTTAAAACTAAAAAAAATTAGACGAAGCATATCAGAGAATTATTTGATAAGAGGTATAAACAATTATTTAATGAGAAGATTATTTGTTTAGATATTATCAATTTATGGAACTAGAATAAATTGTCGCTGATCTGAGATTTTATACGATGAATTAAAATAACATGAGTTTATATTCTTAGACTGGACCAACCTGCATTTTTAATTCACTGCAATGAAATTTTACATACGATAGGATCATATTTACAATATTTAGCAGCAAAATTTTTGTTTACCTTCACCGTGACAACCATAATAATGCTATTGTTCTATGTAAGAGATTAATTTCACCTAAGAAATGAGGAAGGTATATAGATTAAAGCAACTCGAAATATACAGGGTGATCTATTGAGTCCTAACATACGTTTTAATTGGAACACTGAGTATATGGATTCTCCTTTTAGAGACGATTCAAACGATATAACATTTATTTTGATAGATCTTTGATGGGTACCATGATGTGGGTATCAACATTTTCTCACAGAGAAGAGCAGATTTCATGGAAAAAATCTATTTCTATAAGAATCGAAGATAGATCATCACTTCTAAATAAATCTGAAACTGTGTCATCTAATCTCTTGGCACCCGTGACCGATAGACACTTGATATTTGATATCAATGGAAAACTATTCCAAAGAGCTTTCCTTGAGTATCATAGCATACAGGGCATTCCATTTAAAAAAAAATAGTTTCCTAACGCACCCGGTATAAAATGAATTGGTATTTATCAGTATATGAAAAAAATAGTATAAAAATAACAATATAATATAGTTATCTCTTCATTTTTTTCTTTAACTATTCACAGGCCCATAAAAAAATAACTGACTTTAAATTATAAATGCATTATCTTTTAGTTCAAAGTAGTACTTCAATGCACAAAAAGTTAGGAATAAAAATATTCACATTTACTTTACCAGCATGTTACCAATATAACCATTTTCATATAGGTAACCAAAAGTTTGGCCGTTTTTTCTCTCTTTTCAGTTTCCTCCATTTTATTGAATAAGTTTTTGAGCTAAATTTTCAAGATGTTTGGGTCTTTTTTTTATTTTTAGGAAGCAATAAAAAATTGGCCAAAATTTGGCTAACTTCAACATGCTGGTAAATTTGTAAATGTGAATATTTTTATTCCTAACTTTTTCTGCATTGAAGTAATACCTTGAACTAAAAGATAATGTCTTTATAACTTATATTAAAGTCAGTTATTTTTTATGGGCATGTGAATAATTAGAGGCGCAAAAAATTAAGAGATAACTATATTATATTGTTATTTTTATATACTAATAAATATCAATAGCCATCAAAAATGGCAACACAAGAGAGTATTTGATATCCCCTTTAAAACCCATTTTGATTTTTCTTCCTAGCTTGTATGGTTCTCGAGCAATTCAATTTTTTCTATAGGCCGCGCGCAAAAAATTTCAAATAAACGAAAATTATCGCGCATTAAAAATACAAATTTTGGAATTTTTTTTCAATATCGATTTTCTCGAAAACCATGGCATATACAACAAAATTACAATAGGACTTTTTTTAGGAAATTAGTCAAGCCTTCTTTTTTATGATGAGCAATTTTTTTATATCTTCATCGGTTAACGAGTTATCAGTAAAATAAGGCTTTTTTCACCAAATGGGTGGTTTTTTTTTGGGGGGGGGGGGAGTTGCGGAACCCCACCAGAACGGATTTTTGTGGTTTTGTGATGTATAACCCCTCCACTAACAGTTACTGAAGGAAAATCTCAGATAACATTTTTGTGATAGAAATTTTTATAATTATTGGATATAGCATAAACTAGAGGTTTTTAACAATTTTTGGAATAACCCCATCTTAAAACTCTCTTCTGATATGCCACGGTGAGTTCATAAAGTTGACAAGTTTTTGGTAAAAAGTCATATCGAGGTACCAACCCATCGCACACCCATCAAATAGTGTATCCTTTAAATCGTATTTAAAATAATAATCCAGATTTATAAAAATAATCGAGTGTTTCATTTAACAAAGTTTGTGACGTCACGCTTAAGTGGATCACGTGATATACTTATGTCAAAATATTTTCAAACTGTACATTCTGGTGCTCTCTACGACCTCGTTTTTGAACATTTTCGATATCGTTTATAGGAGCCAGGATTTTTAAATGTCGCGAGGCTAAGATGCCATATACAAAACAGTATGATGGAATACTCCCTATAGAGATTCGCCCATATCTGTCATAGAGCGTGATCATCGTAAGCTGTCACATTTTATACAAACTATGTATTGTTATAATTTTAATATAATATGTTACTTACGTTTTTGATTAAGCACACAAAAATACGAATAGCTTCTGTTGGGTATCAATTTTTATTTCAAATTTGAAACATAAGTAAAATAATATGATAGAATACTCCTCATAAAAATAGGGTCATATCCGTCATATAAGATGATCGCCAAAGGCATGTGAACTGTCGTGTTTTGTGTCAACTATAATTTTAGAGCAAAATGTTACTAAGGTTTTTGATTAAGCAGACAAAAATATAAAGAAGTACAAGTTATCGTCAATATATGATTTGTCAGCTAGACTCGAATGAATTTTGAGTAGAGAAAGTGATCTATATCTATATTTTATTTTAAAATGATATTAGGGTGTTTTTATAAAATCATTAGAAAATAAATGAAAGTCGCAGTGGGGCGCGAATACCTATTTGAACAAAGATAAAATCGGCATCGTAATATGTTTAATTTTGATTTTTTTTTTTTTAAATTGCAACCTAGAATTTGATGTTGCATGTTCGAATCAGGTTGGAATTTAATTGAAATTTAGCGATGTGTCTAATTTATCAATTTTCATGATGTGCAATCCGTGCAAAGCATAATAGTACACGCAAATTATATTAAAGAACACTGAATAGGAGAAATAATTTATAAAGTGATAATATTTGAGATGCGTACTCTAGATAGGGTTAGAAATAGATACCAGAAAAGTTCTCTCCCAATTTTTACAAAAAACCACTCCTAACGGGGACTTAAAGCTGGTTTTTCACTTTTATCTTGTAAACCGTTCGTCGAAAGAGAAAACAGTATAGGAAATAAAAAAAATTGTCGTTAAATTCTGCAGAGAGAATGTCCTGTTAACATTGTAGCTTATCCTCACCTATTTCGCGCTAACAGCGTCCGAACAGAGCACACAGGTAAAAATCAATCCTATTTGAAGTTTCACGGCGAATATCTTATCTCTGTATGATATTTTCAATAAATAAAAATAAATAAATAAATAAAAATCATTCCTATGCATTTTTCTCGTTAAAGTAACTGTTTTAAGATATTCGCTATGAAACTTCGAATAGGATCGATTTTTACCTGTGTGCCCCAAACTAACCCTCTGTTCGGACGCTGTTAGCGCGAAATAGGTGAGGATAAGCTACTAGGTTAATAGGACAATTTTTTTTTTTATTTCCTATACTTTTTTCTCTTCCAATAAACGGTTTACAAGATAAAAGTGAAAAACAGGCTTTAAGTCCCCGTTAGGGGTGGTTTTTTGCAAAAAAGGGACGTTCCACCACTAAATTGGGGGAGAACTTTTCGGGTATCTATTTCTAGAGTACGCATCTCAAATATTATTACTTTATAAATTATTTCTTCTAAAATGTCTAATTTGGTTGGACTATAAAATGAATATTAACATATGCGTCATATAATGATTACAAATTTTGTAGTCAATTTTGAAATTCCACAAGGCCTGTTGTCGTTTTTTATTAATGATTTGTGTCGTCAGATTAATTATAAAAAAACTGCTTAACTTACTATTATCAATTCTAAGGGTGACTCTGATGGCTTACAAGCGAAAATAAATAAGATAACCGATTGGTGCATACTGAATAAACTTCATTTGAATATTAATAAATACAATGTTTTACTCTTTACTAATAAAAAACCACTGCCCAAGGAATCACTACTTCCACATCCAGATTTTCTATCCAAGTCACTCACAACGAAAAATTTTACTTATATGTGGAAATAATTGTTTATGGAACTTTAATAATATAATATTTGAAATGCTCTACCCCAAAAACCCATAAAACGATACCCCACATCAGTAGTGGGGTGGGGGTGGTGATAGGGGGTGGTAGTAGGGGTGGATAAAATAAAAAAATATTTCGAGATTTCTGGTTCTTGTACACACTCTAAATCACAATTTTTTTTCATCCCCTTTAATAATGGGGTGGGGTTGGTAATGGGGGTGGCTAATGCCAATTTTTTTTTTGAGACCTTATCTTCTCTTGTATATACTAAATACCAATTTTGTGAACTCTTACCTGCTTGGTTCACCTATTTACCCCAAATTTACCCCAAATTACCCCCCCAACCCTTCGACGGAATAAGATGAAAATATAATCTAGTTCTAGATCTCGTTAAAGTACATATGTGTACCAAATTTCAAGTCAATATCTCAAACGGTTCCAGAGTAAACGTGCGCACAAGAAAAAGTTACAGACCGACAGACCGACAGACAGACATAAATTTTTTTTTCGCTCAAACTTGAAATCTCGACGTTTCATGACATTCTAAGCCTATCTGAATAATAAAATTTTTTTAAATTTTTTTTGTCGTTACTATACTTCCACTGGATGTGGAAGTAATAACTATGTTCTAAAAATTGAATTGTGGAAGTCGTTTCTTTGTGACAATCACTCATTACGATCTGTAAAAACACTATTTACTTTGTATTTTATCACTACTTTTTATAATATATTACTGTAACTTCAACACTCAGCATGTTATTTTCACTTGTATACGTTTGAAAATAACACCCTGAGATAACGTTTTAGTTGCAAAAATAAGTGATAAAACAAAGGAAAAGGTTATAGATAATAGCTAGTTTTTATTATGGTTATAGTATTAACCGTACTATTTTGTTCCGATGTGCAAATAATAAAGCCATAAGTTTTCAACATGACTTTCATTTCATAAACACATTAAATTAAAAATAACTCAAGATCTTTTACGCATCTGAAGTCACCCATTATCAATATAATAGTATCTTGATAAATAACTTCCGTAATATTTATATGAATAGCCACCCATTACAGATATAATGAATTGTATCATAAGTAATTTCCGTAAAAATAAAAAAACTTTTACATACAGCTGCAAGTCACTTGTAAATTATGCATTAAAAGCGTAGTTTTTGTAAATTCATGTATCGTCTTTGGATATTTACATTTTCATACTGAGCAATTTATACACTTTTAACGTTGCTTGTCTCATAATTTTATTTCCACATCCACGTTGTGGAGATTTAAATTTTAACAAAATAAATTCTATATATCTGTTGATCTGTCAGTAACTTTTCTTGTGTGCACGATTACTCTGGAACGGTTTATGATATTGACTGAAATTTGGTACAGATATGTTTTATAGGGAGATCTGGAACTAGTTTATATTTTGATCGAAGCAGTATAATTGAATATTATTGTATTAGTATGAAATGTATGTTAATAAATTATCTTTAAATAATGATAGGATATAATTTCACAAGATCTTACCTCAATTATAAAACGTAGAAATTAAGAACACAATTATTTAAAATTTAAACGATTTATAACATTTAAATTTACTGATTGAGTTTGTTCAAAAACAATGGGGTTCTTTCTTTAACACTAATTTACTATCCAAATTTTAATATAATAGAACGGACGAATGGACAGACGGACAAACGGATATTTCGAAAGTTGTTCAGAATTTGTTTACTAACACAACGAGGAAACATCTTTCTCTACGATCGATACTTTGGGTTTGAGAAATGTGACGATCATATTCTTCGTTTTCGTATCTATGAAGAGTATAATAAAGCTGTATTATAGAGACCTTTCAAATATTACCGTATTCTGAAGCACCAGTTTCGGCACGGCGTATAGAATATGCGATTACTTACTGATTTTAAACCTGGTCTGGTTCTATTAAGTTTCATAGTTCCAAGTTCTACAATTGCAGGAACCACAGGCATCACCCGATGGAAAACAGGATTCCTATTAAGGAGTAGAATGCTAACATTCCTCTCAATATCACCTATGTAAGGTAGATCTTCACCCAAATATTTCTTGATCAATTTATCTTCTCTTGGAAGCACAACTGCCTGATACCAAAATCTGACGTAGAGAGAATACAGGGCTGACATTAACCTTTCCCTAAAGGGCATGTCCCTTGTCACTGGTAAATTATGATCTGGTGAAGTAACTGGATGAGATGGATTACCCACAGTATCTAAAGATACTAGAGGTGCTCCTAAGGAAGTTATTCCCACTATTGGGCATTTATATTTTGCTCCAAAAGCTGCCATAGTTGGGAATAGCCACTCGACTACAGTAACGTCGAACTTAATATCCTTCTTTAGCAGTTTTTGTACTTCTGTGTGGCGAAAGCTCTCCTCGGATAATTTAGAAAATGCCTTAGTCATAAATATGTCTTTCACGAAAACTGTCAGAAAATCTGGTTTCTTCATTATGTACTGTTTGTTTTTCACAGGAATGTTCTTAAGTAATTCATAATGAGAACTAACGTCGTATTCAGTCAAATTAGTCAGAGATGGATCCTTTAGAGGATTTGGAGTGACCACATGTACATTATGACCTCTTAGAGATAGCTCCTTCCATACTGGTTGGAATACTATTTGATGACTAATTGATGGAGTTACAGCAACAAACAATATATTAGCACTATGAACATTTTGTAAACAAACAATAGTTAGATATACTGTGATACCTACTAGGTTGTAAGTGAAAGACATAGTTTTTAGCAATATTGCTTTGCGAATTCAAACTGAACTAAAATTAGAAAATAGTTAGAAACTGCTTTGGTTAGATAAACGTTGCATATCTTGAGTAGTTTGTTTATTTGCTTTGATAGTGCAGTAAATTATAATCAGGTGACACTATTTTTAAATTTTATGCGAGCTTTATGCATTATAGAGGAAATGAATTCTCATAGTAGAGGCATTAAACGAATAAAAATGGCATGAAAGAATTACAGCAAACTTTTTTTCACAAAAATATTATTGACATGGGGAACATTATATGCATATGTGCCATCTTGTAAAAATGTCCAAAAATAAGTTTTAGGGAGAAAATAATGCATTAGCAGAAAATTAATGTATATTACATTTTGTACGTAAAATATTCTCATCGTTTTTTTGTAAAGCCCATCATTAAAAACTCAAACAATTTACTTATCCCCAATCTTTAATTATACTCAGTCCTTTTGGTTTCATTAGATTCGCGTAATAAGTACCTCCGAGTTCTCCTATTGACATCAATATGCAACTTGTCTTACTATAATATTTTAGAAACTATTTAGTCTGTAGTGAAAAAAACATATCCTCTACTAGATGACTTTTACCGTAGAACAAAATATGTAACACTGCCGCCTCCTTAAGCTTGAAAGTCCCGGCCAGGCAATTCAGTCTCATTAAGGTACTTATCCAGGTCTGTCTAAATGTACGATTTTCATCTTCGACTGTTTACTTCTTTTAATTCGATAAACAACGTCATTGACTCGTGTGATGACAGAGTACGGTCCATCCCAAGGCGGTTGAAGCTTCGGGTTGTACAGACAAACCAAATTTCCCGCCTCGAATCCTCCTGAACTGGACTTCCAGTTATAACGAGCTTTCATTCGGCCACTGAGTATAGTGATTTGGCTTCGAACCAATTCATGGACATTTCTTAACCGCTCTCTAATCTCGTCTGCATAATTGTTTACTGAGAGGGATTCCTTGCCTGGTGTTCCAAACATTAAGTCACACGGAAGTCTGATTTCATGTGCAAATACCACACAAGCCGGTGTCTGTTTTGTAGTCTCATGGACGGCAGCCCTGTATGCCATGAGGAAGACCGTCAAGTAACGATCCCAATCTCGTTGACTTTTATGAACCGTCTTATAAATATGTTCCTTCATAGTCTTGTTATAGCGCTCCACCATTCCATCTGATTGAGGATGAAGAGCTGTCGTCCGTGTCTTGTGGATTCACAATAATTTGCGGATTTCCTGGAATACCTTTGGTCCCTTACTGGCCGTACAAATCTTGCATTTCCGACTCCAAGCCTCCACATTCTGTCGACTATTGATCCAGTAAAATCATTCCCGTGCCTTATTCAGGGTCTCATTAATGCTGAAGTGTTCGTCAGATATTCCATCATGCATCTCCTGAAGTACTTTTGGTACTCAACACCTGGGAATCATTAGACGCAACAACTTCCTTCCTTCATCCGGGCTTTCCCACGCTCTCTTCAATAGCCCGTCTATGCGAATCCCATTGTGCCCATAACGCCTTCATCCCCACCCCTGCGTCGGAAACATCCTTCCACACTAGAAGGGTCCTCCTTCTTTTGCTCTCAATAGAGGCCCAATTTCTTCATTGTTCAATTGCTGTTGCCTTAGAGCTTCTTTTGTCCAATCGTCTGGAAGATTTATCTTCGCAGTGTTGACTACTCCCATTCCCTGCAGTTTCTCTACACGTTGGCAGTGCTTGCAATCTTCCTTGCACGGTCTTCTAGATAGGGCATCTGCATTTTTATAAAATCTCCCAGGTCGATGTTCGATTTTGAAATCATATTGTTGCAGCCTCTCTATCCATCGAGCCAGTTGACTTTCTGGGGTTTTTATTTGTAATAACCATTTGAACGCAGCATTTAAACTAAATACTTCACCTTATAAACATTCCAATGCAATTTTTATACTTCTAGATCTCCGAAACCATTAATTTTGCAAAAATTAGAAAAAAACGAAATTCATCCTTGATTTAGTAACTTTCTTACTTGTCTCTAGCATGTTTTCGTTCAATGTAATACTTTTCAAATTATTTGTTTTTTTCAAGCTAAAATCCTAACTTTTAAGTCGTTGTAAGTTAAAGACTATCAGTTTATATAAAGTTGCATGGAGCATTTTTTCTCATAATTTGATTATCTTTCAACTTCAAGATGTTTTTTTTTTGAAAAGAAGTGGCATCCACCCGCTATAAATTAGCAAGCCCTGCATAATATAGGAACTTTTTTTTGATGAATTTGACATTAAACTGCCAAGAATGAACGAAATCTAATTCATTTGGCATTATTCCGAAGTTAAAACCTCTAGTTACTGTACTATTATATCACTAACATTTTGTGTATGTTGTTAAATGACGTACCATATACACGTTATTTGGTATTCTAAATAGTCAGTAAAGATTATTGTTATAATTACAGTAGCTCATTGTTAAAATGTTACTATCCATACTCATACACTCAAAGAAATGGTATGGGTAAATTCAACAAAAAAAAATGGTTAACTAACAATATCGTTAATTTTGTTAAACCAAACTATATTGATGGTATTTTTAAACAAGAGGTGATTGTTATTTTAATTAGTAAAAAGTTGTCGTACAACAAAACAAATATTAACTTAAAAAATAGATGAATAAGACTATTATTTTGTTCGTCTGACTATTATTTTGTTGAATTCTGTCAAGTTAAACTAGATAATAGTATATTTTATTTTTAACTATTATCGAATTGTAATTCTAACCCAGTATTAGTTCGATGTACTATTGTACTTGGTAGACAAACCAATATTATCGTCGTCTTCTAGAAGTTCTAAAAGAATTACCATAAAATTTGCTTGCTTACCACGTAGTCTATTACAGAAATTATTCCCAGATGACGCCACATACAAATCACTGACAATAATCAATCATGCATTATCTTATGCTCTTATGAATTTATAGAAAATTAATAACATGATTGCAGTGTTCAAATTCTCTCAGGGATCATCGATATATTTGGATGGATCTTATAAACGATCTCTAATCTTTAGTTTTGGTGGTCTAATATCTCAATCATGAGATTTTGGCTAACCGAAAAAAACTTAATCATACAATAAAAATAAAGTGTAGATCAATCTAAAAATTAGTTGGTGAACAAAAAACAAAGTCGTTGAACTATTTAATTGTAGACCAAATTGAAAATGGTTAGTGAACATAAAATAATGTGATTGTACTATTTAATTTGTTACAAGAAGATATGATTATTAAACTACTATTTGTTTACGAAAACAAATAAAGTTGTATAACTATTCTTTACTGATTGATTTAACTATGAAACTAGATAGGCGCGATTTCATATGCTCTTTTTGGTTGAATTTACCTATCATTTTCATTGAGTGTATAAGTGTTTCTATTTGTATAAATCTAATTATTTGAATGTCTACCGCTAAGGTGGCGTGTCTGGAACTCAGAAGGCCCTGTAGACCTACGTCTACCCAGGAATTTTCATTTCAACAAAAGCAAATCCTTTATCTGAAAAAGTAAAATGGGCCTTTGTCAAATGAATCCCACCACGACGTCCGAGGTTTCATAACTTCTAGAAAGCTGTATTTAATTGAATGATGTCTATTTATACTCGAAGAGATCCAGCTTTGCTATTTAATATATGAGCCATTAAAGTGGGTTTGTGGACAATAAACAGGAAGGCTACATTCATGAACCTTCCACATCAATATGCCAGCTACAAACGTTATATTTGTGGCTGTTAGGATATCGGTTGAGCGCAGGAAATAAGAAGTTTCACATTACAGATTTGTATTTACAATAGCATAATAGCCACTGCATGGTATAGAAATAATCACTTAAAAAGTTACACAGAAAATTAACAATTAAACTTCAATCAAACTATACATGGTGGACCATTAATAATAGGCCATAGTTCAAAGGTAGATTCTTTGGATCAAAATATGAGGATATAACCAAACATGCTTTAGTAAACTGTTGCTGTGGAAAAAGACACAGGGTGTCAAAATTGTAGTTTTTTTCTTTTTTTTTGCAATATCTCAATTACCTCTTGACCAATCTTCTCCCAATTTGGTAAGGGAACATTTTTTTAACTAAGAAACAATAATTTATTTATCACATCATGCTAATCCATGGAGAGGGCCTCATGAGCTATACCTGATGATAGATATTTTTTCTCTTTTATTTTACGAAACGCCGTGGCACTTTTGACTAGAAAATATTTAATGTATTTATTGAATAGTGTGCTTTGGTGACGTCTTAGTTGTGTGAAAATATCAAACTAATGAAACTGTACGTAACTGACAGAACTGAGACGTCACCAAAGCACACTTTTCAATAAATACAATTTGTCTTTTTTAAATTGAGTTTGTTTTCAAAGAATTCTTGAGACCTATGCGGCAGTTTTCTCGAAAACGATTGGAATTATTAAGTTCTATCAAGTGTACTTTTTTACGTAGAAATGAATCCTGCATGAGATTATCTAGTCAAAAGTGCCACTACGTTTCGTAAAAAGAGAAAGTGAAAAAATGTTCATCATCAGGTATAGCTCATGAGGTGCCCTCACGGGCTAACGTAATGTAATACATAAATTATTGTTCCTTAGCTTAAAAAATGTTTCCTTGCCAAATTGGGAGAAGAAAAAAAAGAAAATAAAATTATAATTTTGACACACTGTATCTTTTTCAACAGCAATAATTTACTAAAGCATGCTTGATTATATCCTCATATTTTGGTCCAAAGAATCTGCCCTTGAACTATGGTCTATTATTAATGGTCCACCCTGTATAATAAAGTCCTCCATAAGATTTGTTAAACTTTGTGTCATAGTAACAATTAATATTTTCAATGAATATGTTAAGAATTTTTTTTTACAAAATTGAAAAAAATATTTATTTTCACTGAAGTCATATGCTACTATAATAATAGCCAGGATTTTTTCTTAAATAAATCCCATGGAAACACGTATTGACACGATTGTATCCAAGGAAATTATTTGGAGAATAGACTTAACTGGAGATGAAAGTACTGGGCCTTAGAGTGATTATACATACAGATAAATCTAAAACGGGGCCAATTAAGGATAAGACTTGCTAATACCCTGTAGTTTGTCCATCTTTCTTTACGTCCCTGGGGTGGACCATTAAGAAACCAGACCGATTCGTATTGATGCCTTCGAGATGTTGATCTGGAGATGTTTGCTATGAATTCTTGGACACCCATAGCATAGCTCGTTTCTCCAAGAAATACGTCCCCAAAAGCAATTCTCCACCATCGCATTCTTCCAAATCCTCTCATCTTTCTCCCAGTTTAATCATAGAGAGCAAATGGCTAGACGTTGTGAATAAGAAGTAGGAGATATATTTAACTTTTCAACCAATACACTTGTGTGAATAATTTTTTAGAGTCATATATTTTGACCAATAAGTAAACAGAAAACATTTTTGTACAGAGACTCCTAAACTGAATGCGTACTGCCAAATTCAAACTACATGTGAAATTTCACGTTTTTAACTGTAATAGTTCGGGAAATAAACTTCTGTGACAAGGAGACGGACGGACAGAAGGGACAATCGAGTCATGCTATAAGGTTTCCGCTTTTCATTTTTGGGCACAAAATCCTAAAAATGGGAAGTAGAATGGAAGACTTAGTAGACTAGATGATTTTTGTTATTTGCTTTTGGAAGTCATCAATTGTTAACCATAATAAGATCCTGAATTTTTCGTTTAATTATATTCTTTAAATTGACTACTATACTTATAAGTTTCAATTTATTTTTCTGTGCATTAACAGATGTAACGGATTTTTCCTCAAATAGCCAAGGAGTGCTTCATCTTGAATGACATTTGAACCTTTCGATCGGCCTGAACCTCTTTTCTCTTTACGCTACCTTCCTCCTCCCACTTTTCTTCACACTCATAACAGTACTTTTATTCAATTGATAATGGTTAGCAACTGCTCTGATAGACCATCTCTCTTTAATTTTAGAAAGAATTAAAATTTTTTCATGTTTAGTTAATTTTGGCATTGCGAAAATATTACACTGACACTGACAAATAAATAATAAAGAATGATTTAATATAGTGAAAAATAGGCGTACGGGATTTTATTGCACAGAAGTGTACATATTTTTTCAAATTACGCTTAGATGACATATCTAATTCCGATTGCATTTATTGGTAAGTGTTGATACAGTTTTATCTATTATTTGACAGAATGCATTTTTTATTATCCACTATTAAGTTTCTTTCATTATAGATAAATAAGTAGCTGATAGACAAGCATTATCGCTCGGTAACTAGATTGCCAAGAATTTTATCTAAACTTTTTAAAAATATTTTAACTGATTTAAAGTATTTTTAAGAAGTTTAGATAAAATTACTGACAATGTATAAGTTCGGAGCTCCTGTTAAAATAGTAAAAGGGATTGATTTTGACAAGATATATATATGTATTTCAAACAACATCATATTTCTTTGAATAAGAATTAGAGAAGGAAAAATGGGTTATTTGTACGCAAAATTGATTTTTATTTTATTCCAATAGGCTAAGAATGTCATGAAATGTCGATATTTAATGTTTGAATAAGAACAAATAATATGTCTGTCAGTGTATATCTGTAACTATTTTTTTTTTGCGAGCACGATTACTGTAAAACGGTTTAGATAACATTGATTTGGAATTTATTACACCTATATATTATTATTATAACGAGATCTGGAACTCAGGAAAACAGGATAGTAGTAAATACACGTGAACGGTGCCTGAAACAGATCCTATTGGCGTTGAAGTTTGGAGGGGGTGTAATTAATTTTTTTTTTTAACAAAGGCTTATCAAATCAACGTCGCACAACGATTCACTACTATCCTCCTTTTCCGGCTAAGTAGGTATAGATTATATTTTGGTCTTATTCCGTCCAAGGGTTGTGGGGTAAATGGAGGTAAATAGGTAAAACAAGCAGGTAAGAGTCCATAAAAATGAGATTTATTGTATGTACGAGAAGTCAAGTTCTCAAAATTTGTATAGCTTCAGCCACCTCCCCATTACCAACTCCACCCCTTCATTAAAAGGGGTCAAAAAATAAAATTTTAATTTAGTGTGGAACAAATTTTTTTTATGTAACAAAATTAAATAAAAATTGTTGCATTTCAAGCAGTGGGGCTTTATCTCTGAACGTAATTTCTCAAGGAAGGATTTAGCCCCCTTAACGGATGGTTTGAAGAGGTAAATCAAAAGAAAACTGTCTTATCAATATATATTATTATTAGACATCTTAATGAACCAATCCAATAGATTGGAAGACAGAAATCGTGGATTTAGACCATTTTTTGGCCACTTTCAAACTGAGCACTCAAATTTGGAAATTTTGGCAATATTTCATGCGAATTGGCTGTATAAAATTGTCTCCCATGTTGTTTTTGAAAAAAAAGGACTCCAAATGAACAATTTCCGCCATGTTTGGTAAAAGAGCTCGATATTTTTTTTTAAATGACATTCAAGAAACAAAAATTTTGCATTTTTTTTCTCACTTCATATATCTACCTTAATACCAAAGATATAAAAATGTACTAAAAACGAGAATGTTAAGAAATGAAGTACATATGTTCATTTGATTTTTTGGTGAAATAATTACTGTTGCCAAGCACATTTCTGTGCTATTTAATTTTACGATATTTAAAATAAAAAATGTTATTAATACATGGTCAAATGGATACAACAAGAGAGATCGAATATCGATTTTATCATTGTTTCTATTATGGTTATGGTTTCGAAAAAGTGAAAAGGTATCAATTTTATTAGGTGTTATGTTTTTATACTCTGTGCTATTATTAATTATACCCCGAATTTTCCATTAAGCCGGGTGATGCACTAATTATACTGGCGAGTATGTGAGTCTGCGGCATACAATAAATTTATATCAATTTTATTCATGAGCTATTAATTAATAAAAAGGCACTGAAGGCTTTTATTCATTTTTGCACATAGATATTATACAGATTATTACACTGTATTATGTAACACAATTCATCAATAACCTGTTCGAGCCCAACATTTCATTTGACAGCCCTTCATTGCTATTATTGATATCAATTCATTTAAATAATGGAAATAAAAGTGCTTTGATGGATTTAATTATGCCTATTCCATGAATAAAATATCGACTGTTGAGGTACGTACAAATCATTAATTACAAACAATCCGGTTCCTAACCAGATCATATTTTTTCATTTTGCAATGAATGGTGCTTGTTCGATTTATATATATTTTTTTGTTTATTGATACATTTCATCTGACGGGATGACTTCCAATTACGGAAACAGCAAACATATCCAATTTCAACCAAATGTAATAATAATACAAGCAAACAAATAAATAAATTGTGTTTATTTAAGTAGATATATAAATATCTCAATAAAAGACAAAAATGGTTACAAAAAATTCGATGACATTATTTTGATAATAATAACCTAGTAAATATAAAATCTATGTTAGTTTACTGATTACTAGATAATTAAATATGGATTTTTGTGTTTTTTACGCCTTATCTATATCGCAGTTTAGCTAAAGCTATTGCACCACTCAACCAGGACACGCATAATAACCATTCCCTGTGATATTACCATATGCCGCGCCGCAGCTGAGACTTGAACTCAGGAGAAGAGAGCGACTAGCTGGATTTGACTTTTTTCGCATATTTCATCTCATAACTAGGGATTGCATTACCGGTTAACCGGTTATTAGGACAAAAAACACATGACGATAATTACCGGTTATTTTAATTTTTTACCGGTTATTTCGGTAAATTTTGAACTTACGATATGTCACGTATTCAACGTTTTCATTTATGTCACTGACTAGTATTCACTAAATACATTGTGACTGTCCCAACACCGAGCACTTTTAACAATAAATAAATAATATTATAAAAAGTAAACTCCAAACACCAAGTCCCAAGAAATACAAGAGAGACATTGACAATATCTTACGACAGAAAATTGAATATTTCACTGCCGCAAATATCCGTGGAATACATTTAGAAGTATGTTATTACCAATTCTTATTAACTTATCGACCCACCAATATCGATTGAGGAAGGGCATCTTCAGCTGGTGGTATTCTATGCACAAATATCAGATGACTAACATATATAGCTTTGAAAAACTAACCCTTTTAACAGGCTATTTTTAAAAAAGATTGTATTTTTAGATTAGGTATTCAGTAAATGCCCTATTTGAGTTTATGTTTATAATTTTTGTTATTTAAGTGGATATTTTTGTTATTTACAGAATAATTATTTATTTAAATTTATTTCATTTATATTTTTTCCTTTTGATAAATTAACTCCTATATAAGAAAGTCTATTTGACAGTCACATTTTTGTCACTTTGACAGCGATAAAAAAAAGGTGCATCGTTTTTTATCATGGATACAAATGCCTGTTCCTCAAAAGCAAAATACACCTAGTAGTCGCACGTCACTTTGAAATCTGTACTGTCAGCTATAATTTTTAAGTATTGTGGAAACTATACTGTACGATATGAGTCGTTTTGGGAAAATTATAATTATTTTTAATAAATTATTGTTGTTCTTCGTTCACATTCATATTCTGTTGTTAATTTATCTTGCCAAAAGACACTCGAGCTTTTCTTTTATGGATAAATTTCTTTTTAACTAAAAATTTTGCCAATCAGTAATTTTGCTCGAAAAACTGACATTTGACAAAATCGCTCGACCTCCGGTCTCGCGATTTTTTCATGTCAGTTTTTCTTATAAAATGACTGATTGGCAAAATTATTTCGTTACAAAGAGAAAATTATCCAACAAAAGCTCTTGTGATTTTACTGTTGATAAAAAACCTTTTGTTTGTTCATTATATCAAATATACGTATATAAAAATGTTTTTTTGTTAAAGGACCCCGCACACCATATAGGGGGATTTCTGCCTCCAGTCAAATTAGTCTAACCCGCGTAAAAATGTTCTTTTGAACCCCCTGAAGAAATGTTCAAATGCAGTCAGGTCCGAAAAGGTCTTCGTTTCGAGATATGGAGCCCTAAAGATCCTTCCAAATATGTTTTAAAATTGAAAAAATTAAATTAAAGTTGGCTTTGATTTTATGGAAATTCAGAACTGCATAATTAATTCTTAAAAAACACCATATTTCCTACTCGTGTTAATGACACCGTGGGTCTTCAAGGGCTTCGCTGCAGTTTTTTTCAATTCAAGAATAAAGTTGTGATACTTTTTTTTTTAAATAAAAAACTTCTGTTTCATTTTAGTTCTAGCCCTTGAGATACGGCCAAAATCGAGGGCGATTCGGCGCGGTTCGCATTTTTTCAAAGATACAATGTATTTCTGATTTTTATGCAACTGGAAGTTCAAGTACCTGTGGTGGTCTATGTCCAGCATCAATAATATTATCGATTCTTTTTATGCGAAATGAAAAGTTCTGTGACTCAAAATCTTATGATGAATTATTGTTCTCCGAGCTTCCTAGGATTAGAATTGTTCTTTTTTATCTGAACTTTCAGAGTGTATCGTGTTTTTTATTTTAAATGCCCATTAAATGGGCAATTTAATCAGGTCCATTGATTTTTATTTGAACTATGATTATGGAATTTTCTGTGGTAATCTTACCTAAACAATTTCGATCAGTAATTCGTGTCCACGTACTCAAAAAATGCCGCTATTTTTTAAAAAAACACTCGTTCTTGGATAGTAGGAAATTCAATGAATCAAAACAATTTCGTTGTTTTACTATTGATTTCTATGGAAACAGCAATAGAATTTAGTCATTACAAGGTAACTTTGGGCGATTTTGGATTTGGAGCGATCTTTAGGGCTCCATATCTCGAAACGAAGACCTTTTCGGACCTGGCTGCATTTGAACATTTGCTCAGGGGGTTCAAAAGAATATTTTTACGTGGGTTAGATTAAATTTGAGTGGAGGCAGAAATCCCCCTATATGGTGTGCGGGGTCCGTTAGATAATTTTGTACATGGAAAAAGACAATTGCCATTTTCGCCACCCTAATCATCCATTCTAAAAATTACCTGTAAATACTGGTTAACCGGTTTTTTACATTTTTATTTACCGATTTACCGGTTATTAAAACTTCCGGTAAATTGCAATCCTACTCATAACTCTAAGCTCATCGTTAGTGTCATTTAACAATAAAATAGTCTCCCCAGAAAGTTTGTTACTGTTTAACGTTTAACAATGATAACTAAAGTCTGAGTTACTAGTCCCTTGAGGTAAAGCTTTTACCCCAAAATTTCTGCGACTGGACCGTAAGACACGTACACCCCCCCCCCCCACGTTTCCTAGGGCGGGGAACACGATGGTGACAATATTTCCCGACCTACCATCCAACCACTTTCCTTAAACCGAAAAAAACAACTCTTTTTTCGATTTTCCGGTGCTAGGCATTTTTTATCGGAAAATTTTATTAATGACAGTTGTCCAATATTTCACCAAAATAAAAAAATTTAAAAATTTAAAAAATTGATAAATCTAAAGAATTTCTATATTTGGAAATGGAAGGAACAGTGCCTTTTATATGCACTTGAAAATTTTTTGACGATCACCTTGTTCTGGGGAGCACATTTATTTGTTAACGGGACTTTATTAACATGAGAAATAAGAGATATCTAATCTAAACTCCGAGATATACCGGAAGCTGGAAATCGCATTAAATTGACTATAATGAGCAAGATGACCTTATATCTGATTATATTATCTGAGCGTAAAAATTTGTTTGATGGTAATTTTGTTCTGTAGAGCATATTTTTTGTTAATGAGACTTGTAGGTAGCAAAAAAATGACAAAACTTTTAACAATGATTTATAACCTTCGAGATGCAACGGTAACGTCAATTTCGCCCGCTTCTCTGTTTTTATTTAAGTATAGAAATTGTTCTGACGAGAATTTGGTCTTCAGGTACATAATTTCTCAGTCAGGAGGAAATACATTTTTAAATATAAAACCTTTTAATGATGATACAACACATCTGAGATACGGTAGGAGCTCAAGTTAGCCGAAAGTGTTAAATTTCTGTATATTTAAGAGGGTCTGGTACTTTTGTTAACAGTGATAACTCTCTGAGGAGGCTATTTTATCGATAAATGAGCTTATATTTAAATTTTAAAAAGAAGCCAGAACTTGTAACGATCAGTTTAGAGTTCTGAGATGAAATATGCGAAAAAATCCAGTTTTCTTCAAGATTTCTAAATATTTTCTACCTGGCTGGATATACTGACAGGAGTTTCTTTCTGGGATTTTTTTCTGTATTTAAAACATTTAAATAAATATTTTCAATCTAAAAAAAGCTTGTAACGATCACGTGCTATATTTTTCTGGCGATCTTATTTTATCCATTTTAGGCATTTAGGTGTAGGTGCACAAAAAATAAGCCTTGCAACGATGACATAATTTTTTCGTTTTTATATCCTGAACCATGGCCAAATCGACGGATTGACATATGCCAGAAGTCAATTTTGTTGTTATTTAAGTTCGATAGAATTAATCAAAGCATAGAAAAACTTGTAATGATGAGTTACCAAAGATGCCACCTAGTTCCCGCGCTATAGACTTATATCTAGTCAAGTGCTTTGGTAATTCTCGGGCGCGTTAGTACACCGTCTGTCAGCATTTAGCGGATAAAAGTAAATCGCGCATACTAATACCCATGTTCGCCTATTTGTGGATTTGTTTGCATACACCAATATCAAAGGGTAATACGAACAATGTTCACTGTAGATGTTAAAGAAGATGACGTAACACAGCCCTGCCTGACGCCTTTACTAATTTTGGATTTCTCGAAGTTGGTGTTATCTACTTTCACCAACGTAATGTTTCCGTCATACACTCGGCGAATACTAAACACCAAATGTTTGAGAAATCTTGTCTCGAAGAATGCTACCTACAATTTATCAAATTCTACATTGTCAAACGCCTTACAGGTAGTTTGCTTAGCAATGGTACATAGGAACGTAGTGTTATCTTACATTCTTGATAAGAGGCTGCTGTCAGCCATCTGCTGTCTCAGATTGGTTACTTTTGTAACGGTTTACTTTTTAGCCATTAACGAATTTCTATTAAAATTTGCTAAATTACATTATTTTATGTTTTTGTCGAAAGAATACCTAACGCCGTCTTCAAGGTATTTTGCTTTCAAGGCAATTTTAATATTCCAGACTAGAGGAAGCGTCGTAAAACTAGACATATTCCTCCAACAGGGGGGCGAGCGTAGAGACGACTTCAATGTGAATGCCAGTCGATATTCTGTTGAAGCAACGTCGAGCGCGGTTAGTACTTGGATGGGTGACACATCTTGGAAAATACAGCATTCTCGTCCTACATTCTAGCGGCTTGTATATCAGTGTATACGTGGAAGTTGCGTAATTTCAGACGAGGATTACGTAGTGGATATACCATCCTTCGGAGGGGATGTAAAGCAGGCGTTCCCTTGTCTATTAAATGTTAGGCAAGTAAAAGATCCCTACTCTTCTTAAGGGAAGTGGTTCGGCAAAATTTCCAGGTTGGGGTAGCTCGTCTCCTGGCGTCAGTGATAGGCCCTGGTAGCGGAAATAGGCCGACGTTAAATAGTTAAAAAAAAAATCCTCCAAAAGGGGAGCACGAATATGACAAAATAAATTTTAATTGGTTAGTGTACGTAACTACTATTCCCAGACCTACATGGGGGTAGCGCGAGAAGTGGGACGTCAACGACGATTTTATCTAGAAGTTTTAGGAGCAAAAACTTCTTCCCCTAGACCGGTGGTCTAGAGTTGGACGGCTTTGACCATCCAGGCTCCCAATATTGTGTTGCTTAGCAGAAATAAGTAAAGTAGTGAAGAATAATTACACAGAATTTGTTCTTGTAGTTATAGCTGCTTTACGTACAATTTAACAAAAAATACGTTATGGTGTTAGTATTTAATATACCTGCATTTTGGCATGGTTATAACTGTTTAGATAACCAGCATATAGTGTCTCTGGCAGTTTCTAGCAGTACAGAAACATTTATATTTCCTCGTTGTGCTTATAAGCTATTTGCATATCGAAGGGCTACAAACATATTGTTTTCGCGAGTGCTTTATCTTAAACCTAAAATGTTTATTATTTATAAACTCTTGTTAATGTTCTCTTCAAGTAATATGCTATGATGCATATCATTTCTTTCGTAAATTTGCTTACATTTAGAGATTTGTTTATTGATTTAAGTATTAAAACATGTAGTTTATTAGTACTATTTTGTGTAATATTTTCGTAGAGTAGTATTACGTTGGCCAACTAATTATCTTTTGTTGTTTTCATGAATTGTGACCTTTTGCCGAGCATTATTGTTTTACACTTTTAGAGTAGCGTGTACCATTTACCTTTTTATGTCAGTCTATCTCTCTGTGTACATTATATTTTGTATAAATTGTTTGTAGAATATTATAATCGTCAGCACATTTTATTCGCCCTCACCCCGTATATCTCTTTGCTCTACCGATTTTATATATTTGTTATATTTTTAATGCTGGGTTTTATTGCAAAACTATGCTAAATTGTAAGTTTTAACTTGGGAGATAGCCAGGTAAATAAAAAAGTAAAGTATTTCTTTAATCCATGTAGTATCAGATTAGTTAGCGTTTTCTTAATTTCATTTCATTCTTACCGTTAGGATTCCTTGCTATTATTGTATCGATACTTTTTAATTTACATATTCGAAATGTATTTAGCTTCCTACCTATAATAAGCCGGGGTAGTTTAAACATTTAAAATCTTTAATAAAACATAACTAAAGTAAGTACAAGACATTTAAAAAAATATATTCTCATTGATTATTTCCAAAGGCAATATGACGTAATTTTTCCTTGATCGTTTGGTATTTATATTACTTTTCAGAAAAGCAAACTTAAATATGCATCTGTCATCACTTATTTATCAAAACTTTGAAATACAAGTACCTAGATATAAATAAAAATAATTTCATACCTACTCTACATATCTTGATTTCATACATTATTCCTTAGATTCCTATTTTTACTGGCAGTTTATTTAACTGCAGTTGTTTATTGGTTCTTAAGTTTTACTATTTTAAGATCAGTTGTCTCTGTTATTGGGATTTTGTACGTTGAATTTTCTGATTTGCCAGTATACAAATCTATAAATAAATAATTGTTGTAACAATTAAATGCAAATGCAAATTCCCTACATTGTAAAAGTTCTATAAAATAGAATCAAATAGACATATTGCCAGCAAATACTAGTAATTATTTTAACTCTTACAAAGAAACTTAGATAAGTATTAAGTGTACTATGTGTACTTGTGTTGAAAGTAGACAAACGAATGTAAATACAGGAGCAAAAAATCTAGGAATCCCGTCGGGAATCTCCCAACCACAAAAAATCACGGTAACCCAAGTAAGTGATGGTATAAAAAGAGCCCAAAAAAGTATATCTACAAATAAATCAAACGGAACCGAATATAAACGAAATCATAATAAACCAATAATTGGATCAAACAATTCTAAGAATATTAACGTTAGAACTGTACCTAAAAAAGGTTACCTACATGTTTATCGTTGTGATGCAGGTACGACTCCAGACGACTTATTAGGTTGTTTAAAAGTAACTGCACCGCAAATACCCTTTGGATGTGAAATTTTAAAAGAAAGCGAAACATCGACTTCGTTCAAAGTAGATTTTCCGATTCAACATCACCGTGAAGTATATGCGCCAGACATTTGGCCTGCAGGAGCTGCAGTAAGACGATTTTCTTTCCCAAGACAACAAAATTTTCACCACCTAGCCTCGACAATGACTACTCAAGCAACGGCAAGTACGAGTGCAATAAATTAACAAAGTGGCAATTAGTGCATATCAATGTTCAATGTATAACGAATAAATTAAATATTTTAGAAAATTTTTTAAGTGACATAAGTCCTCTGTTCTTATGTATCAGTGAACACTGGATATCAAATCCAAACAACATTAAGTTAATTAAGCTAAATGGTTACAAAATAATCTCAAATTATTGTAGACAAACCCGCATACACGGCGGCACAGCTATTTTTGTTAAGGAGTGTGATACAAAATGTAAACCTATTCATATTTTAAACAATCTCTCAGTTGAAATGTCTTTTGAATGTTCAGCAGTCAGTTACAATAAAACAACATGTGTAATAGTTTTGTATAGGTCTCCGGTAGAGGGCGATTTTGATGTCTTTATTAGCCAACTAACCATATTGTTAGAGATTGTAACAAAAAGGTACAAGTTTATTTATATATGTGGCGATCTGAATATCGATAAATTAAAATTAAACATGGAAAATTGTATATTACATGATGTATTAGAGAGCTTTGGTCTAGAATCTTTAATTACCGTTCCAACCAGAATTGATATCAATCCACGTGGGATTACTCAAACTGCAGTTGATTATTTAATAACGAATGCACAAAATATAAGTCATGAAATTATCGAACCAGAAATTTCGGATCATACAGCACAATTATTGACCTGTTTGGATGAAAATTTTAATTATATAGAACGGAATGTGGAGGGTGTGAAAAATACTCACCACAGAAACATAAATGAATTTTCAATACAACATTTTAATTATCTATTTACTGGTGCGCATACAGTCTTGTTAAACAGCCCCAATATTAATAATATTGATGCATTTTTTGAGCTTTTTTGGAGTGAATTTCACTATAGTTTTGAAGTAGCTTTTCCAAAAAGAACAATTAATAAAAAATTTCAATCCAACAAATCAAAAAATAAATTTAAATTTTCTGCCGAATTACAGGCACTATCTCGACAGTTGAAACATACGAATTCGTTGAGGAAAATATTTAATGATGAAAATTTAAACAATCAGTACAAAATTGATAAAAAAAAGTATAGACAAAAGATAAATGAAGAAAAACGATTGTTTAACAGAGGTAAAATAGATACAGCGCAGAACAAAACAAAGGCATTATGGACTATAGTTAATAAAACACTTGATAGAGAGAAAACCCAATTTAACAATATTGTTTTAAACTTTGAAGATTGTGAAATTAGTGACACTAAAGAATTGTCAAATATCTTTGCGAATCATTTTTCAACTGATGTCATGAACAAATTAGCCGAACATTTTCCATCATTATCTAACAATTGTACAAGTATGGCAATAAACGAAAAATCTATATTTTTCAATCCTGTAACTTGCGATGAAGTAAAAAATATTATATTGGAGTTGTCAAACAAACGATCAACTGGAGTTGATGAAGTACCTATAACTTTAATAAAAGAATGTATTGACGAATTTGCACTGTGCTTTGCATTAATAATTAACAAGTCCATCGAACTCGGACAATTTCCAAAAAGATTAAAAACCGCGTTAATTATACCGGTATTCAAAAAAGGGGAAACGAACAACATAAAAAATTATAGACCCATTTCTTTGCTTAGTGTATTCTCTAAAATAATTGAAAAAATTATGGCAAATCGCATTACAAATTTCATAGAGAAACAAAACTTAATGACAAGCAGTCAACACGGGTTTCGAAGTAAACACTCAACCGAAACTGCAACTACTGAACTTGTGCAATTCGTCAATGATAGTTTAGACTCAACTGAATATATCATGGGGATATTTTTCGATCTCTCCAGTGCATTCGATACGCTAGATATTTCATTTATTGGGGAAAAGCTGGAAAAACTTGGTATACGGGGCAATATAAATAATTTGATAATATCGTATTTGAAAGACAGACGTATGCTTGTTAAAATAGGAACATCCCTGTCAGATGCCCATGATGTCTCTTTAGGAACCCCGCAGGGCAGTGTGTTGGGTCCTCTGATTTTTCTTCTTTATATTAATGAATTACCTGATTATATAACTTACGGGAAAATTTTCATGTATGCTGATGATACATCTATTGTTATATCAGCGAAAACTTTGGATGACTTATTTTATAGAGTAAATTTCGTATTACAAGAGTTTCACGTATGGTGCTACAAAAATAGATTGATTATAAATTACGAAAAAACTGTGTGCATGTATTTTAAAACTAAATTAAGACAGATATGTGATAATAATAATAAAATTTCTATTAACGGCCATCAATTAAAAATTAAATCAGAAACAAATTTTTTGGGAATCACTCTGGATGAGAATATCAACTGGTCAAAGCATATTGATAAACTATGTTCCAAACTGAAACAATCCTGCTTTGCTGTAAGTGTGTTAAAAAGTAGTCTAGACCAAGGCTCTTTGATTAATATTTATTATGCTCTATTTTACTCCAAAGTTTCATATAGTATCATTGTATGGGGCCAATGTTCAGATGTGCAAAGGGTTTTTGTTCTCCAAAAACGCATTATAAGAACCATTTTTTGCATGGAAAAAACGGAATCTTGTCGCGAGACATTTAAAAAGAATAAAATATTGACAGTGACATGTATTTATTTGTATAAATTACTTTGTTACATATATACCACAAGAAATAAATTAAGAATTAACTCCGACAATCATGCATACCTGACACGAAATCGCCAAAACATATATATAGAAAAGCACAACCTTACATTATATAAAAAGTCACCAATATGTGCTGGCAGTTATTTGTATAATAAATTGCCTGGGTGTATGAAAGAAGCTACTACAATATGTAAATTTAAAACAAGCCTAAAAAATTTTTTAAGTGTAAATAGTTTTTACTCGTTGGAGGAATTTCTTAACTTTTTGTGATACTTATTTGTGTATGTTAATTAGTGTAGTTTTAATCTGTATGTATTATGTATATGTATGTAATTTTAACTTCTGTTTTTTTACTACATTTTTATTTTATTCTTTTAAATTATATGACATATCTTATCTACAAATACTGTAGCCACAAAGACAAATAAAAATATTCTATTCTATTCTATTCTATTCTATGCAACTACTTTACCGGCTATATGCCAGGATCAATATTGGATTAAAAGAAAGACAACATGCACATTACGTAAAGTATAACTGTAACTATAATGTTATTTTAATTTAATAATATTGTTTTGATTTAAAAATCCTCTTCGATGAAACCAAGAACCAATATGTAAATAAGCAAGTGCTTTTGTTTTATTTGTTTTCAGGTTTTGATTTCATTGAACAGGATAGTTTAAATTAAAATAACATTATTGTGACAGTAGTAATATGCATATTGTCTTTCTTATAATCCAATAATGATCGTGGGATATAGCCGAAGAAGTAGTTGTTTAGAAAGATGTATGTTTATACTTACCTGTGACTCGTTTTTTTTTGTTCTTTTTTTGTAAGAGGTAAAATAATTACTGGTATTTTCTTGTAATATGTTTATTTTATTCTAAGTAATTGTTATTTGATCTGCCACAGACGATAATTAACTTATCATATGAGAAAGCTTGCTAAAATCTTTTGTGTTCTGCAACATATTCCATGTCATCATGTCAACATCAATTCATAAGCATATCTCGACTATAAGATAGGAAGCTACTTATTCCACGAGATAGCCTCCTGAAGTTCTTTTGTGTAATGAAATTTAAGCTTTTTTCTTTACTCATAATACCAGTTTCAAAAAGCTTCGAGTATCAACTTTTATCTTTCGAATAATGCCGTAATAATGCAAGTCATGTAGAGGTGTATCGATCCTCCCACGATATAAGGCGTTCTATTAATATGAAAAGTCAGCGTCAGACTTATGCAATCTCTTTTGCGAAAATTTATACCACCAAAAAGTTTAATTAATATTAATTAAACAGAGGATTGAGGATGGTTCACTCCAAACTTCAGTTCATTTCTAACTTATTTACCCAATGAATACACATTACACATACGTAAGTGGTACGTTTCTCTCGCATAATATACAAGGTGTTAGAAGTATGAGTTTCATTATTTTAGCAGGTAGTATGTTAGATTCAAATCAAATCAAATCAAAATATACTTTATTGTTCAGAAGAAATAGTCTCTCATTAACAAAGTAAATAAGCATAGGTACATAGCATATATAGTTTACACAGTGCACCTACATTACATAAATACAAAACGCAGATTACATATAAATTTTAATACAATAATAAAAATAGCTAATAGAAAAAGTCAAAAAGGACGATAAAATAAGGTAGTTAATGTCTAATTAAAATATGTTATTATAGTACTCGTCTAAGTTATAATAAGGTTTAACAATTAACAGGCTTTTAACCGCCTTTCTGAAGTTTGTATTTGAGCTTATTTCTTTAATATTATTTGGTAAGTGATTGAACATCTTATAGCCATTGTAAATAATTGAGTCTTTGACTAGGGTGGATCTGGGAATTGGCAGAGCAACATTATTGACTTGCCGAGTTACATGTATGAAGTATGATATTACTTCTATGCTTATGAACTAAACAAACTGTTTCTAGAATGTAAATGGATATCACAGTGAGAATTCTATGTGTTAAGAACAGTGGCTTACATGATTCACGAATTCTGGTTTTGTACAGGTAGCGAATAGCACGTTTTTGAATTACAAATATTGTTTGTATAAGATATTTACTGGATACTCCCCAGAAGGCAATGCCGTACCTTAGGTGTGATTCGATTAATGAAAAATAAGCAGTCTTAGCAGCTGCATAACCCAGTTCATTTGTGATCACTCTGATAGCGTAGGTTCCGGATGCTAGTTTGTTACTAAGTATTTTAATGTGCTCGTTGAATTTTAACTTGCAGTCAATGTTTAGTCCAAGAAATTTTGAGCAGGGTTTATTTTCTAGAAAATGGTTACCTAGGGGGATGTTTGTTAAATTGCAATGAAATGTAGTTATGTTTGTTTTGTTAATGTTGAAAGAAAGCAAATTGGAGTCACACCACTCTTTGACCTTATTTATATCGGCCGATAGCATTTGCTGAAGGACATTTGCATTTTTATTGTGCCACAATATGGTGGTGTCGTCAGCAAATAAAGTAAATTTTCCTTCAATATTAATTTTTGTCAGGTCGTTAATATACAATAAAAAAAGTATTGGGCCAAGATGGGAAACTTGGGGCACCCCATACTTTATATTTAGTTTATTAGAATAATTTGGATTTCTAACTATTTGGCTACGGTTTGATAGGTATGACTGAAACCACTTTAAGGTGGTGCCTCGAAAACCATAATGCTCGAGCTTTCGTAACAATATCTCATGCTAGACACAGTCAAAGGCTTTCGATAAATCGCAGAAAATTGCCGCCGCTGCCTCCCCATTATTGATTTCGGCATAAATCTGACTTAAAAATGAGAACATTGCATCATTTGTACTTTTTTCCTTTTGAAATCCAAATTGTTGATCACTTAGTAGGTTGCAGGAGGACAAAAATTCTACAACCCTTTTTTTAACTAATTTTTCGATAATTTTTGCTAATGTAGGGATTAGTGAGATGGGTCTGAAATTAGATGGATTATCTACCTCTCCGCCCTTATAAAGTGGGATAACTACAGAAGTTTTTAAAAAAGATGGAAATATTCCGGATTCAAACGATTTGTTTATTAGAGATGCTAATATATAAAGAGCAGAGTCTGGTAGATTTTCGAATATATTTACAGAGATTTCATCGAGACCAGACGACTTTTTATTTTTAATGTCGCTTATAATTTCTTTAAGTTCATTGATGCTTGTGTTATATAGGTATAAGGTCTTCTGATTGTATGTTTCTCCAAGGTAGCTCAAGGGGTCATTTGTTGGAATTATGTTTTCCATTAGGTTGCCTGCGATTGAGCAGTAATAGTTATTTATAATATTGGGGTTTAAAGACGATGTTACACGCGGTTGGCTTTTACCTCTAAGTTCGTTTATAATAGCCCAGCTCTCTTTTGCCCCATTATTGGCTCGCTCTATTCTGGATTTGTAATGATTTTCTTTAGCTTGTTTAATGACTTTTCTGTAGATATTACGGTATTTATTATAGTATTTAAAGAAAAATTCTTCGTTGGTGTATTTTCTTATATAGTGAAGAGATCTTAGATTTTTGGCAGATGTTTTTATACCCTTAGATATCCATGGTTTTTTATTTTTTAGTTTAATTTTTTGAACTGGAAAGGCTTCATTGAATGCATGTTTAAGATACCTGTAGAAGGCATCAAATGGCTCTGCCCTATTCAGCAGATCCTCCCAGTTATACCCAAGGCAGTTTTGATAAAACCTATTATAATTAGTCCTACTATATAAACGGCCATGTTTGAATTTTTAAGAGGAACAAAACTTAATTTTTGCGAGAAATTAAATAAATAATATTTTAGGCATTTGGAAACACCCAGGGCCGTGTAGAGCGGGTGTGCGAGGTGTGCATCGCACATCGCAAAATTCAAAAAATCAAAAAAAAAACGAAAAAATTAAAAATACAAAAAAAATTAAAAACCGGATATAAAGACAAAGAAAAAACAAAAAAACATACGGTTACGAACAGACTGCATCTACTCTTGGTGTAACCAGGGTAATGCTAAAATTGTCTGATAATAACGTAAAATGCCGACTGTCAACAGGCGCACAGTGGTGCTTTTTTAGAAAGCAGGCGTCAAAAATCGGTAACCTAGCCAATTTTCAATACAAATTTGCGAAACTTGGTAGAATTAAGTATTTGGATATGCTAAATTCAATTTTTCTGCGGAAATTTTTTTTCAATAAAGCGGCTTCAAAATTTGGGTCAGAAGAAGCAAAAAAGATGAAAAATTCAATAAAATAATCCAGTCACAAAAAAAGTACTGATCCTGGAACTCGACCCGAGTACTCGACGCCGAATTCGAATTCGATCTCAGAAAAGTTTTGGACTTTTTATAATCCTAGAGTTTTTGAGCTTGCTAATTTCAAATTTTAACATGCTAAAAGCCAAAAATGGATTTTTAGGGTGAAAATCGAGTGAAAATTTGATAAAATACATAATTTTCATTCCAAAAGTATATTTCTAGGGGTTTTTGAGGTTGTTGATTTCAAATTTCGGCATGCCAAGAGCTTAGAATTTATTCTTAGGTTGAAAATAGAGCAAATTAGTGGTTGAAAGGGGGTGTAGAAATAAAAAGTTGAAAAAATGAATAGATTCTGAAATTTTATTTTTAGGGGTTTTGAACTTATCAGCAACCTCAAAAATCCCTAGAAATATACTTTTGGAATCAAAATTACGTATTTTTTCAAATTTTCATTTTTCACCCCCTTTCAACCCCTATTTTACTCGATTTTCACCCTAAGAATAAATTTTTGGTTCCTGTCATGTTGGAATTTGAAATCAGCAACCTCAACACCCCTAGAAATATACTTTTGAAATGAAAATTACTTATTTGTAAAATTTTCATTTTTCACCTCTTTCAACTCCTATTTTACTCAATTTTCACCCTTAGAATAAATTTTTGTGTTCTGAAATTTTAAAATTTGGAATCGTCAACCTCAAAAACCCCTAGAAATATAAGTTGGTGAATTAGAGTTTTGCTGCCAAAATCGTGCCCTACGAAACATTTTTTTATTTTTATTCCGAGACATAGAAAGCAAGACAATTGCGAAATATGTGGTGCGAAAGAGGTTTGGTGGAACTAATTGCATTTTTCACTTAGTCCGCGTCGTATCTCCAACACGCTTAGGCGTACGAAAAAAATGTATAGGATCTTTAAGATAGAGAATTTACAGATGTACAACTTTTATAATAGGCGTTGTTCCCGTTTGGGCCATAAAAACTGAGTTAATCGCGAATTCGCGGTTTTCGCGACCTTCCGACGCGGTTTTCACGAAATCCTCCACGTGTTTCGTGACGTAACTACCAAGTGTTATTCAAGACGTCCAAATAAACATAATCAAGAAAAAATTTTTTCGTAGGGCACGAATTTAGCACAGAGGTCAATTTTACAACTAAAACGCCTGGGTTATTAATGAATTGTACCTTCTAAGAGCGTCACGAATCTGCCTTAATGATAAGCTCGGCTCTGTAGTCTCCTTGTTTGTTCTTCTTCTATCGAATCCAAGTTTTGCTAGAATCCCACAACAACTTCTAGACAAGTACTCAGTCATTTGCATTTTGGGTTCAAGTAATATTTCAGTTTTTACATCGTCATACATATAGTTAATGATCGCCAAAAACATGTTCTACAATAAATAAGAAATAAGAAACATATAATCAAGCTTTTAGCCTTATGAAAACAATTCATCCTAAATACGCCCCACATAATGTAGCCCAGACAACAGATAGTAGGGCAGCTTATCATGAAAATGTTGACACACCGGATAAAAGCACTAAAGGGTCTAGCCGTACTTCCATGGCGAAACTGCCCCGATAGGAACCTATATCGTAACCTATGTTTTATTGTAGAGGGCGCTAATAGTAGTTGATAGAGTAGATATTAGCTCTAAATCTTAGTTAATTGAGGAGCTATTTGAAAAAAAGTGTCCGGAGACGACTATTTTTCAAAGCGATATATCTTAGTTAATTTTAAAGCTAGAGAAATAAAACTAAATGGCAGTATTATGGTACACTTTACAGTTTATTTTATAGCATTCCCTATGGGCCAAGCCTAAATAAAAGTATTTAAAAAATGCAAAGACAAATTTTGTCAATCGATTTCTATCAGATCTAATTGAATTACCACTTTGAAAAAAATATATAATAATTGTCTATGTCTTGCCTAACAGCATGCCAAGTTTCATTAATATCCAAGATTTGCAACATGTCGAAAAAAATGTTTAAGTAAGTGGACCACCTTAAACGATCACTATGTTGACGCTTCTAATTTACATTAGGTACATTTCATTAATCTTTGGAAAAGTTGCGTTTTGACAGCTCATAAAAAGTATATCAACGGTTGGTGGTGTCAACTAGAATATTACAATGTTTTTTTGATCTACTTTTATAGTGACTATAGTCGGTCTCAGTTAAGAATGCAGTTATTTACGTTATGAGCGGAGCACAATTTACACAGGATATGGAAATTCCCAAGTAAATGGAATCCCCCCATGGCTAACTCAAGCCAGTTGGTACATAAAATAAAAATTAACCGTTTAAATTGGCTTTTATTTGGCACTTTCCTTTCATACATTGAAATTATTTATTTCATATTGCAACATATTTTATTTAGATTAATAAAAGCTCATTATAGACGTAAATCCTCTAAAAATGTCAGTGTTATAAGAAATGGGTAAACCTACTACTTGCTTGTGCTCGATATCAGGCAAGCTGTTCTTATCTCTGCCGTTCTGAACTGTATCTTTGATCTTTCTCATATATCTGCCTAAAAAGTGTACACAAATATCATAACCTCCGTGTAAGTGCATGATCACGTCGTCACGGCGGTGCACCGCACATAGCACCGCACTTCGCACATCGCACACTGAAATTAAATAAACCGTTATTTTAAATGAGAGTGGCCATATCGACGCCCCTCGCACATCGCACAATAAAATTAAATAAATAGAACCATGCTCTTAAATGAGAGAGATGAAATCAACAACTTGAGCTTCGCACATCGCACAGCATTTAGCACAGGCGATACCGTGTTTGTGAATCCTTATTTGTAACAAAAGAGATAAATATAACTAGAGCAGTCTGATTTTAATAAAAATGGAAGGAAATAGCCGAACAATATATGAACAATTAGTACAATTTCTTTTGTATTAATATTCATAAATATCATAAAACAATTAAATAAACTTTGATGTGCGATGTGCGCTGCGCGAGAGAGATCAAAGATCCAGTTCAGAACGGCAGAGACAAGAACAGCTCGCCTGATATCGAGCACAAGCAAGTAGTAGGTTTACCTATTTCTTATAACACTTGACATTTTTAGAGGATTTACATCTATAATGAGCTTTAATTAATCTAAACAAAATATGCTGCAATATGAATTAAATAATTTCAATGTATTTATAAAAGAGCCAAATGTCAAACAAAAGCCAATTTAAACCGTTAATTTTAGAATGAAAAAACCGCTGCCTAAGGAATCACCACTTCCACATCCAGACTTCCTATCTAAGTATCTTACAACGAAAATACTATAATTGCACTCCACTAAGTAGAAATAATTGTTTATGGAACTTTAATGGTATAATATTTGTAATCGTGTGCCAGAAAAAGCCATAAAACGATATGCCCCATCAGCAGTGGTGGTGGGGGTGAATGAAGTGAAAAAAATTCTTGACGACTGGTTCTTGTATAAACACTAAATCACAATATTTATTCACCCCCTTTAATAATGGGGTGGGGGTGGTAATAGAGGTGGCTATTACTAAACATGTTTTTGACACCTTACTGCTCTTATATTTACTAAATACCAATTTCATGCACTCTTAATTCCTTGATTTACCTATTTATCTCAATTTACCCTTCAACTCGGAATAAGATCAATAATCTAGTTCCAGATTTCGTTAAAATATATACGTGTGCCATATTTTAAGTCAATATCTTAAACGGTTCCAGAGTAATCGTGAGCACCAAACAGATACCAGACTAACAGATAGACCGACGCGACAGACAAATTTATTTTATTCAAACTTAACATATTGACGTTTCACGACATGCTAAGCCTATTTGTATAATGAAAATTTTCAAAAATTTTTCTTGTGTTAGTATACTTCAACTGGATGTGCAAGTAATTCGCAGAAAATAGCATGACAAAGATATAAAAAAAATAATTCTGTGCCGTGGACCACACGATAGAAGTAAAGCATTTTCTTCAATAAAACCTACTGTGCATCCATATTACCTGAGGTAACCCACTGTGTATCTAATTTACTAGAGGAAATCCACTACGCATTCATACTTCTAGAAAAAATCCACTGCGCATCCATTTTACTCGAGGAAACCCACTGCGTATCCATGGCACTTGAAGTAACCTACTGCGCATCTATACTACTCGTGGTAACCTACTACGCATCAACAGGATTCAAGAAAAGCCACTGCACATCCATAATACTTGGTGAAACCTACTGCACATCCATATTACTTGAAATAACCCACTGCGCATCCATTTGACTCCATACTACTTGAGGTAACCTACTGTGCATCCATAGTACTCTAGAAAAGCCGCTGCGAATTCAAAATACTCGAGGAAATCTACTGCGCATCCATACTACTAGAGGTAACCTACTGCGCATCGATGGTACTCGAGGAAATCCACTGCGCATCCATTCATACTACTCGAAGTAACTTTAATAACTATAGTACTCTAGAAAAGCCATTGCGCATCCAAAATATTCGAGGAAACCTACTACGCATCCATACTACTAGAGGTAACCTACTGCGCATCGATGGTACTCGAGGAAAGCCACTACGCATCCATACTACTCGAAGTAACTTTAATAACATGATATTTGAAATCGTCTACCCCAAAAATCTATAAAACGATATGCCACATCGGTAGTGGGGGTTGGGGGTGATGGTAGAGGGGTGGGGGTGGGGGTGGATTAAGTAAAGAAAAATTTTGAGGTTCTTGTATACACGCTAAATTACAATTTTATTTTTTCACCCCCTTTAATAATGGGGTGGGGGCAGTAATGGGGGTGGCTAATACCAAAAAAAATTTTGAGACTACGTTCTTTAATATATACTAAATGCCAATTTTATGGACTCTTAACCTGCTTGATTTACCTGTTTATCCCCATTTACCCCCCACCTTCGACGGAACAAGATGAAAATATAATCTAGTTCCAGATCTCGTTCAAGTACATATGTGTACCAAATTTCAAGTCAATATCTTAAACGGTTCCAGAGTAAACGTGCGCACAAAAAAAGTTACAGACAGACAGACCGACAGACAGAAAATTTTTTTTTTCGCAACTTAAAATGTCGACGTTTCATGACATTTTAAGCCTATTTGAACAATAAAAATTTTTAAAATTTTTTTTGTCATTACTATACTTCCACTGGATGTGGAAGTAATTACGTATTTTGTCAAATTTTCATTTTTACACCCTTTCAACGCCTATTTTACTCGATTTTCACCCTGAGAATCAATTTTTGACTTCTGGCATGTTAAAATTTGAAATCAGCAAGCTCAAAAACCCTAGGATTGTACATTAGGAGTACTTTTTGCATGTAGTTATTGTCACTATATATGAAGGTCGATTTTACCCTATTCTGAGTGTGTTTCTTCGGTCTAGCTCAAAATTTCGAGGGTGTTTGGGCTTTTCTGAGGTCGGATTCAAATTCAGCGTCGAGTACTCGGGTCAAGTTCCAGGATCAGGACTTTTTTGTCACTGGTGTCGACACTGAATGTTACGTAATTGTTCTCATTGGCTCAGAATGATAGAGTGCACAAACTCGTTTCTGCGCATATTTTTGCTGTCATCTTCTCATTAGTCCATTCTCATATTTACATTCGCTTGGATGCTCTGCCAATTTTAAAAAACCTCCGGGACACGAAAACACTGCCCTAATATAACAATTTTTTCGAGGTTGGCATTCTGGAAAATTGTTAAGGATAAAAGATGGCGGCGCACGACTTTTTTTTAATAAATTCTATCTCTGTTATTTCTTAACGGATTTTAAAAAACAAAAAAAGCAAGTATTCATTTTAAGTACACCTTTTATAAAAAAAAATAGTGCTGTCATATAAAGTCATCAATTTTGTAGATTTCTTAGATAAATGAAAATATCGGCATTAATTTATTAAGTTATTTACTTTTAGCGGAAAATCAATTATAGTACATGAAAAGCTCTTCAAATATAAGTTGTAAAGAATTTAATGCTGATTTTAAATATGTCCTCACTTTTACTTTAAATAATAATAGTTTTAAACATCAAAAGCCTTGCGCGTGTCACTTTGCGATCGAAAGAACCTACCACAGTTCAGTAGCTGTTATGGACACTAGCAATTTAAAAACAGAAGTTCTCAACGTTTCAAGAGAGGTGCTTATTAAATATGCTAGGTTTGAAGATGTTTTCCTTAGTTTGGTGACGAATCATTTCTTAAAAAAAAGTATGAGAAAAAAATAAACATTATTTATTAGATATTAAATATAGATAAAAACAATACTTTATGAATATAAAATTTTCAGCAAATGTCGTATATGAAAGTTCTTGCAGCTGTCAGCCAGACCGAAATTTTTTGCTAGTCTTCTAAAAGAATTGTATTCTTAGTTAAGCTATTTTGTTTTTACCTAAAATATATTGATCTTACCCGATTCACCCTCAGATATATCAAGTTCCGTATCATTTATGTCAGTTATGGGCATTGGTTCAATATTGGAACATTCAAATTCTGTACATGCGCAAGCTTCGGTACAACATAAAAATTTTTTTTTGCAACTGCAACTTTTGCTGACGCATCCCTTTTTACAGCCACATTTTATTAAAAGCAATAGGCTTTCAGGAGCAGGTGGCTTTGTAATTACAACTGCCGCATATAAACTTCCTTCCATTTTTTTCCATCCACATAGGTCTGGATTGGCAAGTTTCTGAATATGACTTAACTTCCATAGCCTCACTATAAAATTTGCCCTATATAAGAAACCCAACATTACTAAATAACGCAGTATTCGATTAAATTAATATATTTACCTAAGATTATGCTGTTCAAGAGCATTAAGCGTAGGTGGCAAATTCTCTCCTTGCTGTCCTTTTATAGAATATAATTTCCATCGTAATTTCTTGAAGTAATCGTTGTAGATTTGTAAAGCATACAAACGAATCTTTCCAAAGTCCCTATTCATTTGATCATTTGGTGTTTCCTCCGAACCCAGTAAAGAAAACGATTTTAAAATACTGTCATTTTCATTTAAGCCTAAATATATCCTAAACACATTTCTTTGCTTTTCCTGAAAAATTTTCCGGTTATATCGGTTTCAGTAAATGCATGGAATCCAAGGATAGCTGTAATAGGCGGACCTAAAGTAGCGGTGATATGTTTTAGCCAAATCGTTCTTCTTGTTTTTCCACGTCCTGTTAATATATTTGTTTCTTGAGGTAACACTTTATAATAATTTAATAAAATAATAAGAACGTCTGTATCGGAACTGTCTACAGTTAAACTGATGCTGTTACCGTATTTTTCTCCAATAATTATTGCATGATGCACAAGTAAAGTGGTTATTGCCTGCTAGAATTTCAAGGGGAACATCAGAAGACTTCGAATATGTTTTGTTTCCATATGAAACAACTACATTTTCAATATGTTTGTTTGAATTGAAATTATGTTCCACAATTTTTTGATCAAGATATTTCTTTAACTCATCTTTTGTCTTAATACTCGATAAGAAATCTTTGAGACTTACGTTTTTGATCAATGTATTATCAGTTATTCTGTAATATGTGTTTTTTCCTCTAGATCTTTTTTTAATGAATTTTCTTTGTAAACATCGAACACAATAAAAATATTGTTATAAGCAGAACATTTTATTATTATTATTATTGAATTATAAATATTTAAATTTAAACATTGTAAAAACAATAATTATTTATTTTTTTGTTTAAATATATAGTTGATAATACTACCTTATGCATAACGACTATAATAGATAATAATTCATCTGTTAGAAGTAATTTGTTTTGAAAAGTTTAGAACTGTTGTTATTAAATATATCCATAACCGCTACTACACCGTCAGATTATTTCGTTTTGGAAAACGACACGCGCAAGGTTTTTGACGTTTAAAACAATTATTATTTAAAGTAAACGCAAAAGTGAAGACATATTTAGCATTAAATCCTCTACAACTTATATTTGAAGAGTTTTTCATGTACTACAATGGATTTTCCGCTAAAAGTAAATAAGTTAATAAATTAATTCTGATATTTTCATTTATCTAAAAAATTTACAAAACATTATATGACAGCACTATTTTTTTTTTATAAAAGGTGTACTTAAAATGACTACTTGCTTTTTTTGTTCTTTAAAATCCGTTAAGAAATAACGGAGATAGAATTTGTTTAAAAAAGTCGTGCGCCGCCATCTTTGATCCGCCATATTTTTTTACAACAATTTTCCAGAATGCCAACCTCAAAAAATGTATTATATCAGAGCAGTACTTTCGTGCTCTGGAGGTTTTTTAAAATTGGCAGAGCATCCAAGCGACACGGGATTTTTGGCTATATGAGAATGGACTACGTAGTAATACTACTCTAACAGAATTATCTAAAGTTTATTTGTTATTTCAGCTGAGATTATTATACAGGAGAGAAACGTAGTACATACGAAACATGTTAATTTAATACTTTATTTGCGATGATTGTCTATCTCGAACTTGCAAGAAACAATGTAATTAACACCAAAATGAAAGCTATTTATTGGTTTTAGATTTGTAAACAGAAATAATCACTATGTAAAATTAGAAAAGTGATTATTGAGTAAACGATTATATAAGCCAGTAACAAAAATAATTAAGCTCAGAAGATTCGAAAATAGATTGTCGTTTTAGAAATCAATATAATATTTATTTCCACGTAATGTGTTAAATAATTCGTAGCAATAAAAAACAAAGAATTATCGACCAACACGCGTAAAGCGGAAAGTGGAAAGAATAAAAAATAAAAGCTCTGGAAAATGGAAAGCCACATCGCCTGCATCGGCATAGCGCGGTTGTAAGTGAATAAAACTCCACCTTGGCATTGTGGTTTACGCCACAACGTCGGTTCGGCCTAATCTATTTGGCGGTTCTTTTGTCTGAATAATTAAAACAATACCAGAATTTATGTCAAAAGGAGCCCGTAATACTGTTGAAATATAATTTCACAGAGTATTTTAAAATAGATTCATGCATTTTTCTATAGGGTAATTTGGTACGCTTTATTACTATCTCCGATCTACGATTCGTGTTACACAAATGGGGGCAGTTAACCTTTGAGATCGATAAAAATCTGTCATTAATATAAACGCTACGTGTTAAAAAAAGTGACATAAATATTCACGTCGTCGACTATCCTGCCCTGTGACGTTTCTGGGGTGATTTTTTTTATAAAGAAAAAAAAATGAAGAATTTAAATGTATATGTATGATTGAGAAAGAAACTGATTTATCTAAGGTATGCTTATTAGATTTTATAAATTTATCCACATATAAAACATACAATAATTGGTCAAATTCTTATGGAAATTACCAATTACATAACCCTACGAGTCAGTAAATCCAAGTTATAAACTATATTCCCAGATCATCATGGTTTAAGGGCATTAATATCATCATCAACGGTGGCCGTACAACCCTGGCTGGATCTTGGCCTCTTCAAGGATTCTCCGCCATCCGCCTCTATTGTGGGTTCGGTGTTTCCAATTGATCACTCCCGTGTTCCTCAAGTCCTTTTCTACTCCATCTATCCATCGTAGTTTTGTTCTGCCTTTTCCTCGATTTTCATCAAGCTTTGCTCTTAGTGTTCGTTTTGTAGGCCTTTCGTCGTTCATTCTTAGTACATGCCCTGCCCATCTTAATCGTCCTAGCTTTATCGTTTTTACTACGTCAGTATCTTCATATAATTGGTACAATTCGTGGTTGTATCTACTTCTCCATACTTCGTTTTCTTGAATGGGCGGTTTTCATCTAATTTGTTTCGGAGGCATACGTCATTGGGGCATTAACGTCCCTAATAGATTTATCACTACCCTTGTCTCCCAAAGCATCTAAGAAGAATTGAAATACTTGACTCAAACATCTGTAATACATGCGACATTACGTATACTTTTTAGGTGTCAGAATCACCAAACGGCTACTAACGTTATGTTAAAATACTTAGTTGCTATTAATGTTCCTCTTCCAACTAATGCTGTTCACCTATTGTCCTTCAAAAACATGTAAATCTTTTTCTGGGCACTATTAAACTGTTGCATTAACTTTAACTCTTTAGTTTAGCATAGTATTATTTACGACGACAATGCAGTACGAATTGTTAAAACAGTAACTAGAGGTTTTGACTTCGGAATAATGTCATATTGAACGGATTTCGTTCATTTTTGGCAGTATAATAGTAAATACTTCACACAAAAGTTTCTATATTGTGCGGGGGCTTGCTAATTTATAGGGGGTCGCACTTAAAAAATATATATATTTATTGGAGCTGAAATAGAATCAAATTTTAAGAAGAAAAGGTTCTATGCAATTTTTCAAAAAGGTATTTCCAAGCAGCTTTCGTCAAGTATCTCGAAAAGTATTACTGTATCGAAAAAATGTTACAGACCAAGTACAAACTGGGAATTAATTATATTTTTTGTTTATTGATGTAGGATTAATAATTTCGGAGATATTTAAGTTTATATTTGGTATCACAAGGGTTTCGAAATTACCTTTAAAGTTTACAATGCATTTTTTTCTAAAGCAAGTGCTTTAAATGAAAAAAAAAATTTGAGCATCTAGGTAATGCTACATCTTAACGAAAAATTGTATTTGAGATAAATTTTTTAAATTACTGGCTAATTAGAGTAACAAAATGGCGACCTTTTTATATAAAAAAATATAAATACGCACATTTTTCCGTCATAACTTCTTTATTTTTTATGCTACCAGAACGAGTAAAAAATAATTTAAAAGCGCAATTAACTGTATTTAATTTCATTTTTTAACATGCGTGACGGTGTCACAATTTCTGAGATATTTAGCATTTAAACTGCATTTTTCCTCTTATAAACGTTCGGACGCCATTTGTAAACTTTCATATCTCCGAAACTACTAAATCTATGTAAATAAATAAACAAGCGAAATTCATTATCAGTTTATGAGCTTTATTTCTGGTCTCTACCCATTTTTCAATAAAACTAATATTTATTGAGATATTTGGAAAAGGAAAAAAAATACGTTTTATCGAGAATACCTTTATAGTTTAAACTGTATTTTTTTTCTAAAGCAAGTGCTGTATGCGAACCAAAAAATTTGAGCATCTAAGTCATGCTATATATTAATGAGAAACAGTGTTTGAAATTCCTTTTTCTTAATTACTGGCTAATTACAGTAATAAAATGGCGACGTTGTTATTAAAAACATGTGTAGACGCACATTGCTTCGGTCATGACTTCTTTGTTTTTTATGCTACAGAAACAAATAAAAAAATGGTTGAAAGCTTGACTAATAACCTATTATTCTACTTATTAGCATCCTTGACGTAGGTGTTACAGTTTCTGAGATATTTAACTCTCACTCTAAATAATTACCTTATGAACACTTGGATGCCAAATGTAAACTTAAATATCTCCGAAATTATTAATCCTACATCAATAAACAAAAAAATATAATTAATTCCCAGTTTGTACTTTCTGTAATTGGTCTGTAACATTTTTTCGATAAAGTAATACTTCTCGAGATACTTGACGAAAGCCGTTTGTAAATACCTTTTTTTTTAAGCTAAAATTGCAATTTTGAAGTCGTTATAAATTAAAAACTATCAATTTATGTGAAAAAAGGCTTTCTTCTTAAAATTTGATTCTACTTCAGCTCCAATAAATATTTATATTTTTTAAGTGCCACCCCCTGAGAGGGGGTGGCATCCACCCCCTATAAATTAACAAGCTCCCGCACAATATAGAAACTTTTCTGTGAAGCATTTACTATTATACTGCCAAAAATGAACGAAATCCGTTCAATATGACATTATTCCGAAGTTTTGCATATATTTTACTTCTAGGTACTGTATTATGTACGAATTATTGTATGAAGATGCTATAATAAAAGCGATAAAGCTAGGAAGATTAAGATGGGCAGTGCATGTACTAAGAATGAACGATGAAAGGCCAACAAAACGAATACTAAGAGCAAAGCTCGATGGAAATCGAGGAAGAGGCAAACCAAAACTGCGATGGATAGATGGGGTAGAAAAGGACTTGAGGAACATAGGAGTGATGAATTGAAAACACTTAGCCCAAAATAAAGACGGATTGCGGAAAATTCACCGATGACGATGATGATGATATAGTCAAAGGATAATGCATCTACTAGGCAGTAAAACTACAAGATTGACCAAAACTGTAAATAATTTAGTGCTCTACAATATTTCTGTTTGACATTTTCAAGTACGATGAACAGTTTACGAAAATGGACCTGAAATGGAATTTCTGGAAAATTTAGTGCTGAACAAAAAAGGTCATTGCTATTTTCAGCATAGCATTAATGGTTTGCGACATATTTACAATTAAAATTATCACAAAGATGGCGACTAAGCTATTTAAGGTATTGTATATATTTCTTGACGACAGCTTGGATAAAGAACTAAAAAAATATTTTTCAGCCCGACCTATAATTCTTTGTATATTACTGATGCAGCACCATCCCTCTTCTATAATGAAGCTAATAATGTCGTTTTTCTTATCCTCATCAACCTAAAACAATATTGTTGTTTTACTTAGTATAAGCAAACTTCCGGTTGAGCTGTTTTCTGACGACATCGTATTAAACCTAGTTTTACGTCGGAGTCTTACAGCCAAGGGCAACTTTAATTAGCGTTCAGTTGTGCACTTTGACACACAAAGTACCCCGAGCACAAACAACAACCAGATTAATCGATATTTAATTTATCATTCCGAGCCAAGAAATGTTTTTCGTGTTAATGTTATAAAATTACCGACATTATGAAATGTTTGGGTTGATTTATTGTTCGTCTAAATTTGCTTCCTTTAAATTTTATAACATGCTCGTCATATATACAGCAAAATTGAAATTTTTTAGAGCAACACCTGCGAAATCGGTGGAATAATTAAAATAACTACACAAATTCACTTAACTTAAAGAATTTAAACCACACGAATTATTTTATTTAAAAAAATTATATAACTATTAAATGAAAAAATCGGCAGCTACTGGAAGCGGCTGCTGGAACCTCACCCGGTGGATCTTTGAAGCCGCCGAAAAGAGCACTAAAAAATGTGAACGATCTCATTTAATTATATTTCTTAAATTAAAATATTTTTTTCGTATTAAAACAGAAAAAAAGGCTTGCGTTCGGTGAGATTTGAACCTACGAACTTGAGTGTTAAATTTATAGTCTGCACAATATCAATATTTTTTTCAATGTTTTAATACAAATATATGCCTCATCGGATCCTAGCCCGGAGCCAGCCAGACAGCCACGACAAACACCGCCGAGGCGGATGTAAGGCTGGACGGGGTAGGTATGGTTTGGCTTGGAAAAAAAATAGAAATGTGGTATAGTAGCTCCTGTCTTCTGTAGGCAGGCTTAAAAACTAAGTTAAAATTATGTGTCCACATGGACCTAAAATTAAAATAAAAATAAAGACAACACTAGAAAAACTAAGTTAGTAGGCAAGAGTACTTAATAGTTTTGATTATTGATTCGAGAAACACAGCTAAACGAAAAAACCCGTTCGATAGTGATGGGTGGTAGGGATCGCCATCTTTGGGAAAAACCATATAACTCTCGGTGGACAGCTTCCCTGCCAGCTGTGGCCGGGGTAGTGTTCATGGTGGATCGATTAAGTTTGAGTTGATATAATTTGTTTTATCTTCTGGCCTCGATCGATTTTTCTCTAAATCGGTTGTGGAAGTGACAGCAGTCAAAATCTTTGGTTCCAAAGTTTTTCTGGGGAATTTGGTTTTTGACAGTTTTCGAAACAAATTTTTAGATTGATACCAATGTCTTAAATTGTTTTTAGGTTATGTAAAATTATTCTTAGGTTATGTTGCCTGAAGAATTTCCGGCGGGACGCCGGAAGTAGCGGAAATAGTTTTAAAAATATAATGTCACTGTCACTTTTAAAGTTTTATTGGGAAAAACTCACTGAGAGCGTTCCGGTGGTGCCTACACTTGTAGGGCTTTTGAGCGCTTCACGAAGGCCTCTCACACCTTCCGTGGGCTTTATAAACGTCGAAAAAGCTTGTAAGCTCTCGATGCCCTTGACACGTCAAAAATACTCAGCATACAGTCTGCACGCTTTAACACACTACTCTACCGAACGTTAGGTTAGACTAGAAAATATATCTTACACAAGTACTATGGATTGTTATTTCGTTTTTTATTTTTTTTCACGGAAATCAAATCGAAAGAGTATAAATGTGATATATCGTTGAAATCGTAATTTTTACTGCTTTTCAATGGTTCGATTACAAATTGTAAGTAATCATAAAATAATCAACTTGTTGTGCCAAAATGGCACTAAACGTAATCCGATCTCAACCGAGACCTTCTGGAGCACTAAAGAAAGCCTCGTGCAAAGTTTCATCCAAATCCGTTTAGTAGTTTCGCCGCTATCGTGCTAACATACATACACACATACGCACACAGACATTTTTCAAAAACCACTTTTTTGGGTTCCTGGGACCTCAAAGCGTAAAGATTTGATGTTATCTCAATTTTCGATTTTGGACTAATTTTAGTAACCGCCCAAAATTTTATTGTGGGGAGGTTAAAATTCGTCTACAGTATAACACTTTTTTATTAAAAGTAGTTTTTAGTCTTACTTTTAAATTGATGTACACTGTTCACACATTTCATTTCGTCCAATAAAAACATAGAGTTTGCAGGCATTCATAAACCGCTTTGATATATATTTTTATCGTGTTTGTCTGATTGTAATAGAGTGTTATTTGTAGTTGAGTGGTTATGGAGAGAAAAAAAATGTTTCAGTTCTTATATGTAAAATATTTAATTTTTTTATCTATTTATTTAACGTCGGCCTATTTCCCCTACCAGGGCCTATCACCGACCCCCCCAACCTGGAAATTTTGCCGAACCTCTTCTCTTTCGAAGAGTAGGGATTTTTTAACCGCATGCTTTACACCCCCTCCGAAAGATGGTATATCCACTACGTAATCCTCGTCTTGAAATTACATAATTTCCGCGAATACGCTGAATATAAGCCGCTAGAAGGTGGGACGAGATCGCTATGTTTCCCAAGCTCGATTTCACCCATCCAAGTATTAACCGCGCTAAACGTTGCTTCACTGGCGTATCGTAATACGACACATCTTGCGTATCTATTTATTTATTTATTTATTTTATAATGCACAGGCGAAGCCACATTACAGAGTGATACAATACTTACATAAGTTGATTAATAATAATTATATGCTACTACTTAATAATAACTATAACTAATACTAACTAATAACTAATAATATTAACAAACAGTAGTTAAAACAATATATTTAACGTAAGATTTTAAGCTTCCTAGGCTGATATTAAATATATCACAACTGGTTTGTATCTCATTATAAGTACTATATATTCTATGAAGCGAGGAATTTATTTGATAGTTTGTACTAGCAAGTGGTAAATGAAAGGTTCTCAATGTTCTGGTAGGATACTTGGGTACATTTATACATATTGAAGACAGAAAATTCAGATCATTAGTATTGCCATGTAACAGTGTATGTAGAAATACAATATGACCGTATTTTCGTCGACTCTCTAGTGTTTTAAGATTATACTGTTCCCTTAACGTGTTTTTTTTACAGTAAAGTCATAGAAACCAGTCGCTTTATAGTTTATGTATCTTAATGCTTTTGTACTGTTTCTATAGTGTTTACATGTACTTGGTAAAATGGACTCCATACGATGGAGCAATATTCCAACACAGACCTAACGTATGATATGAATAATTGTCTAATAGCTCCTTTGTTGTTAAACATTTTGGTATTACGTACTATGAAGCCATACATTTTATTAGCTTTATTAATCATGGAATGAATATGGGCAGTAAAGGTAAGCTGCGTGTCAAAAATTATACCTAGCTCCCTCATGGTTTCAACTCTGGCCAATCTTGTATCATTTATTTTGTACTTATACATAATCGGATTTTTTCTCCTAGTATAGCTCATAATAAAACATTTATTGATATTAAGATATAATTTATTCTGAAGTGTCCATTGATATAAGTTATCTATGTCGTTTTGGAGCATAGAACAGTCCATATTGTTCTCAACTTTAATGTAGATTTTTAGATCATCTGCAAATAGTAAATATTTGGATGATTCAATTATTTCAGTTAAACTATTTATAAACAAAAGAAATAGCAGTGGACCAAGATTGGAACCCTTGAGGAACCCCGGACAAGGCAATAAAGTGTTTTGATACATATCCATTTACAGACACATACTGTTTCCTATTTTGTAAATATGAGGTAAGTAGTTCTAATAGATTTTCATGGAATCCAAATTCATTTTTAAGTTTACAAATAAGGAAATTATGTGACACTGAATCGAAAGTCAGTATAGACTATATCTACCTGACTATCTTCATGTATTACTTGTGATATATACTGAGTAATATTAATTAAGTTACTAGCAGTTGACCTGTGTCTCAGAAAACCGTGTTGGTGTACGGATATTCTATTGTGTACTGAGTTATATATATATATATATTGTTATAGATAATCGATACGTAAAGCTTGGCTGGTACTGACAGTATAGCAATAGGTCTATAATTTTTTATGTTGGTTTTATCATCTTTTTTATGAACTGGGCAAAGACGAGCTTCTTTCCAGATTTCCGGGAATACTTTAGTTTTTAGACTCAGGTTGTATAAGTAATATAGCGGATATACAAGAAAGTCAATACAGCCTTTAATGATGTACGGAGGTAACATATCAGGACCAACTGCTTTGTTTGACTTTAATCGTTTTACGGCATCACGTATCTCATCTTATGTAATAGACTGTATAGCTGTTTGATCTGTATGTGGATTAAGTTTTATATGTGAATCATCTCCATGTGAATCAACATTATATACACTATTAAAGTGATCTGCATTTGTGATTGCCTCTCCGCCTTTACATTCCTGGTTATCTAAATGCATTATGTTTGGGATGGAAACTGACTCTTTTTTAATAGCCATGAATTGCCAGAATGACCTTGAATCGCCACTGATATCTTGTTGAATTTTATTAATATACTCTTTGCATGCTTGGTCAATATCAGTTTTTAGTTTTGCTCTTAGATTACTATATACATTCCTCAAATTAATTGATTTCGAGAAGTTATGCTTTTTACGTAGTTTGTCCTTTTTTCTAAGATTTTTATAATTTGATAATTAAACCAGACTGGATATTTCTTACATTTTTTTGTTTTTGGAATACAAATGTCAAATATATAGTATATAACAGTATAGAAATATTCAACAGCTTCATTGACATCAGAAAATCTGTTAATATCAGTCCAGTCTGTATTCATAAATAATTCATATAATAGATTAATGTACGAACTTGCTCCAATGAGCATTTAGCCAATCAAAATAAAGAGCCGGGTCCACAATTTGATCATCGTACGTCAATCCGCTTGAAGGTTATTACGAGAAAACTAGTTGCCAGACACCCACTTTAAGGGGCTGTAACTCAGTTATGAGGCGCGGTAGAAAAAAATGTTATTAGGAAAATCTTCATCTCTGGGGCACCCCAATCTACAGTTGAATTTAATGTATTTTCTTTTGAATCACCCTGTGTATATAAAGTTGATGAAATATTATTTAGAAACATAATATGATGTCGAAGCATGTCTTCCCCATGTCGACTACCTAGATTAAATCTATTCCAAGTGTGCTTTGTTTTATGTCCCCCTTGAGGACTCCATGATTAAGCTCGACGTTGTCGGCATACAACATCTCTGAATTGCCGGCTTCTTCCCTGAAGAAGTTGGCGTACTATTTTATAAACTATTAAGGACTTCCTGTCAAGAGCAAGAATTATTCGGCATTTCATAACGAAGCGACGCTGGGAAATATGGCATATCAATATGCTAAAGATGATAATGGCAGAGTTCATAAAGTTTTAGGGTAGTAATAAGACTAAAATTAATTCGGAATGTTCGCCATGTTTAAATGGAGATCTCACAAGAGAACTGGTTCTTAATTCGTTATACGGGTTGCCGCAGTGGTCCATTTTGCAAATCTGGATGGACATATACAAAAAATGGTGCCCTCAAAAATTCTTTGAATTATCTTTTTTTTAGAATAAACATATGAAAGTACAACTAACACTCCATTAAAAGTTTCCGGAAATCAGGCAAATAATAGTTTTCAAATTAGTTTGAACACCACCACAGGTAATACGACCTCTTTTATCCCTGAAGACTCTGGAAGAGATTTGTGCGGGAGGGGTTGCGCATTTAGAGACGATAGACATACACCCAATATCCGAGTATACACGGATTAATTTCTTCTTCCGAAAAAATCCCAGTGTCATGGCCGGGAATCGAGCCCGGGTCTTCTGGGTGAGAGTCAGATGTAGCAAATAGCAAATGGCAAATAAAATTTATTAATATTCATATATACATATGCGCCTCCCCGAAACCTGCCTCGGAGCTAGCCAGACAACCACGGTGCGCAGCGCAGTGGTGATTGTAGGGCTGAGCGGGATAGGTTCGGCTCGGCTTGGCGACAATGACACAAAAAGGAACAATTAAAATTCCTACCCACCTAGCGTGGATTTAAAATTAATAATATATTTGAAAATAATGCTGCCCACAAAGGCCTATATATGCATATAAAACTTAAAACTAGTTGCTGGTTGTAACACTGAATAAATTTTGGTTTGCCTCTCATCTAAGCAATCATATAAAATATGAAATCGGGATATAGCTAGACAAGCAAACAAATCCCTATCAATCACCTATCTTCACGTGCGATTCGTGTAAATAATTTAAAACCTTAGTAGTCTAGGAAAATAAAGATAAATGTACAAACTTTCAATATATAATAAGCACATTGTACCTAATTCTTTCGACATGAAAGAAATTGGTTTTAATGAGGAGCAAAAAGGTTGGAGGAAGCTTCCCTCATTTGCCTGCTCCAATCCTGCTATTTGTGATACTGCGTGCGTCTCATACGCATGTTGTTGTTTTGCTTGTGCGAGTGTAAGAAAGCATCAGCTGTTGTTTTTCTTCGCATTGAAGGCTTTCAATTTTGAGTTTATCTAATTTCAATTGGGTTGTGTTTAAAAATTAAGTACAGAGTATTTTGAAAAAAAGTGTGTGTTTGAAAATCAATTGATATAAGCTGTGTAGCATAGCATTCGAATATATTTTATTATTCGTCGATGACGATGATGATCAAGAATGGGATTACTAATGTTTAATATTTTATTAATTAAACTAATTTTTGAACTAAAATATACGTATATAAAGAAATACAATTTCTATTAGTCGTAGCCGGGCTGAGAATTTTTTTCTTATTTTATTGTATACCTCCTTTTCTTTTGTACTTTCTTGTACCTTCTGTTTGTTTTTATAAACTATTGTACCTAATCATAAAATTATAATAGAGCCAATTCAAATAAATCTCAAATCCACCAGTGTTACCCCACCTTATTTTCAGCTAATAAGTTTTAATATTTCCGTTTGGAAGTTCATCTCTTTACTACCATTTTATTTCGCCCCAGGTGAGCGAATCCTGACCATTGTCTCATCATATTTTAGTTCACCTGACCTTGTCGCGTCGAGTCCTTCAATTGTCACGGCGTCGTACGTCGCGGATGTCTGACCGTCTCCGGGCGTAGGTGTCGAAAAAACCCTGTTATTTCAGTTGGAATAAAGTATTTTTGAATTGAGTTGAATTAAGCAGATCCGTATATCATTCTTGTTTGCTACAACTAAGATGGCATCATCTGTAAAATTCTGTCTTAAATTTTAATTCCGCCTGTAGCTACCCCATCAAATTCATTACTCAGTACACACATATTATGTAATTAATTTCGAATTAGCTGGTTGGTTACCTTCACTTTCGTTACATTGATCACCATTTTGAACATTAAATTAGTTATCAAGCGGTAATTTGTCAGCACAAATACTTACGTCTTTGTTTACCCAAGTGTGAAAAAGTTAAATACCCAAACAATTATGCTTCCCTTGAATGTTTTTCTTAAATAATCCTCTGTTTGACTTTTTTATAGAATCTCTAACGACTATTGATTGCACCAACCATGATTATCGTAAGATTAATGATCCTTTAAATTATGTATTGTCAATTATTTTCCTCATTCTTTAATCGGTTTCCTCAAATTAAAAGACGATCGAGACTATTATTAATTACACACCTCAATTAATTAATTAAATAGACCCGGTATTTCAAGGCGAACAGTAAATAAAGATAATTACTTATAAAATAAAGCAGTAAATAGATAGATTAGTAGTAATGGAACAGCACAAAAAAAATTTAGTTCGTTCAATGTGTCATGTAGAGCTCTCACAATATAATCAAAGAGCTTTAAAATAATTGATATTTTATTGCGCTTATGCGGCACACAAAATTTCTGCCATTTCTGAAGTACATGTTGAACAAACGAAATGGATCTTTATAACTGGAATTAATGCATATGCATTCAAAGTTAAAAATTAATGATGATATAAATGACTCATTTAATAAATTACTGTTTTGAATCCCATTAACAATTTTTATTCTGTTAGAATCTAAGGCGTTATTATACTCTTCGCAAAAACGAAGAGTAATTGCATTTGATCGACACATTTCTAAAACCGGAAATATCGCTCGTAGAGAAAAACATTTCATATCATTGTGTTAGTGAACGAATTCTGAACAACTTTCAAAATGTCCGTCCGTCCGTCACGTTTCTTGTAAGCACGATAACTAAAGAAAGAATAATCCGATTGTATTGAAATTTGGAAAGTAAGTTAGTGTTACCTAGAGGAAGAACCCCATTTTTTTTTTTTTAAGAAAATCAATCAGTAAATAAGAAAGTTAATAATCATTTAGTTCAAACTTTTTTATATTTGTAAAGTAATTCACAAACTGTACAATTATATGTCCTCAATACTTGTTTTATATCCTTACAGATTACAGTACTAATACACCAAAACATAGTTTTTATTGTCGGATGATTATTAGATTTTATTGATTTACATCTTCAGCAATTACCTTTTATATGTATAATTATGTTTATTTGTGAATCCTATGTTGTGCTTCGGTAATATAAATATTAATTTATTCAACATTAATGATTCAATTTCTAGTCGCCTTGATTCCTGTAATTTTCCATAACAAACCTATGGGAACTACGAGCACTACCAACACACTAATTGATTCAATTTATATCAGTGATATGTCAGCAAATTAAGTCAAATAAATTTTTTATGAGAGACGGAGACAATTTAATAAATGACTGGTAATATTACAAACAATTACGTATTATCACCTTATCCTCTATTATGACAAATGCATATTTAAATAACTTTTATCAGCAAGTAGTCCAGTCAATGAATATATTGTAGAATGCATGGAATATGCGAGACTTTTTGACTTCAGAACTTTGTTAGGAGTAGTTAGTAGGTAAACATACTAAAAGTCCCCGCCCCTGGGAGGTGAGCTTACGGTAGGAGAGACGGGGGAAGGTACCATTTTTGGATTTTTCGATTATATCTCGGAAACGGTGGACTCTAGAAAAATATGTTCTAAATAAAAATGAAAGCTAATTAAATTTCCTATAAAATTGTTTCCATACATATTTGTTGAATTTTCAACGGTTTTCGGGATATACGTTATTGAAAATCGATAATTTTCGAAAAAATTATTTTTTAAGTGTATATCAAATTGAAGGAAATTTAATGCTCTACAATTTCGTTTCTGACAATTTTTCTGAGAAACGATTGTGAGCGGCACTAGAAGCAAATGTTTGACAGAAAGAGTTAGGTAAAAATGATTTTTTCGCAAAGTATCGATTTTCAATGACGTATATCTCGAAAACCGTTAGAAATTCGACAAATATGTATGGGAACAATTTTATAGGAAATTTAATTAGCTTTCATTTTTATTTAAAACATATTTTTTCTAGAGTCCACCGTTTCCGAGATATAATCGAAAAACCCAAAAATGGGACCTTCCCCCCCTCCTCCCACCGTAAGCTCACCTCCCAGAGGCGGGGACTTTTAGTATGTTTACCTGCTAATCACTCCTAACGAAGTCCTGAAGTCAAAAAGTCTCGCATATTCCATGTACTCTACACGCTTCTTTTGAGCACTCATTGACTGGATTAAAGATGGTAAGGAATAATTATATCAAAAAACATCTACCTTCAAGTTTTGAGGCAGAAAACGAAATGACGTTATCTGTGGCTATTACATTTTTTGATACACATTTAGACTATCAAGTAAGGTCATACAGCCATATTGACTTTGTCGGTGGTAAACTAAATTCGACTTTTTATGCCATATTTCAAATGAAATCTAGCCTTGATAAGAAGGATTGTTAATAAAATTACTTGCAAACTTATAGTTATAGTCATATGACAAACAATATTGTAATCTAGGGATATAGTACTGGCATAAGCATAATTCTGATACCCCAGAAAAGATTAGTTAGGATAAAGTTTAACAGCCTACGGATCAGCTGCAAGAAATATTTTGAAACTAAAATTATATCAACGGTACCTTCCATAGGTATTTATGTGGAAATCTCTTCTTGAAAATAAAAATTATTTCAAAAAAAAAAATGCCACAATTAAAGAACAAGACATAGTAGCAACTTATTGATACCAGCACATAAGACAAGTATTTATAAAAACATCCATGCGTACTTCATAAAAATACTTGGTGGTATAGTAGGTCCCGTATATAATTCAGCGATATAAAAAAGCTCGCAAAAAACCATACCGCATACCACTTTCAGTTTATTTACAAAAAGACCATAAAGGTGTTAAGCTTCTTTTATTAACACCACAAAAATTGTCATACATATTTCCTAACAAGAATGTAGGCCAATCCCACTGAACATAATTGGTTGAAATTTGCTCTAGCCAATTGATGATAGGCTGGCATAAACTATGTAGTCAACGTGGACGTACGGGAATGGACTAACTGTTTCTTCGTCACAAATAAAAGTTTCGTGGAAGAACGCTCGATACTGTGGAAGTGCACCACGTGATGGGTTGAAAATGGACTGAATTATGTGGAAAAAAAATGGACGAATGCAACGTTGATTACCACAAAAATATGGAATCTGATATACTTGAGGAATAGCATACGCTAATTCCGAATTTGAAACCTAACAGCGCGATTGTTATGGATAATGCATCTTATCATTCAAGACAAATTGAAAAAAATCCAAATACTTCATCAAATAAGGAAGAAATACAATCTGATGAAACACGGTCTCTACTTTGCAGAATGGTATACGAAGAAGTAATTATTGTAAGAATTGAGTACCAAACCATTTGAATAGAAATATGTCGAGAACATCGCGAGGCAATATGGTCACTGTTTTAAGGCTACCTTCCTATTTTTGTATTTTTAATCCTGTAGAGATGGTTTGAGGCTAATTAAAAAGGCGGATTCTTCGAAAAAACACATTTCCTTTTGACAAAAAAGTCTTCGAATTAATTCACACTGAAATTTCCAACATACGAGAAGACGACTGGAAAAAATCAATTCACAAAGGATTCAGAGATGAAGATGATTACAGAAAACTGGGCCAAATCTTTACAAATAGCGGAAATATCGACGTGGGAGAGGACAGTGACGAAGGGCAGTGGCGAAGAATTCTAATAACAGAAAAGATTTCTATATTTTATTTATTTTACTGTTTGTATTTAACGTGGGTACATTTATGACAATGACAGGAGCAGTGATAGAGAGTGAGTGGTATTCTGTAATAGTGTTAGTTATTGTGATAAGGTTCATTATTTTTATTCTGGAAAAGTGTTATTATTTCTGGTAAGTTTTAAACATGTTTTATTTGCAACATTTTAAGATATGTTTTAATTTTATTTATTTTACTGTAGGAAAATGCTATTAATTTTCTTACTAATTTAATGTTTCTTTATATTGTATTGTTGAGTTTAGCTATTTATTCATATATTTACTTTTATTCAGGTTTTACTTTGAAACTTTATTGTGTTATAATAATAAGAAAGTTTATTGCGTTGTTATTTTGTAGAATAGTTAGTTATTTTTAATTGAAAAATGCTGGTTTATTTTTTTATTTTTTTTAACCTCTTACTCCCTAATTAACAATCCTGTCCCCTATCCTGCTTATACCCCCCCCCCGTTGGTCCTTGCTGGGTAATAAGAAAAACTGGTATCGTTGAAGTTTTTGTTCATTTTCGTAAACATACTTTTTTTACCGGTCTGATGTCAGATGTTGTTATTCACTGTTAAAAAAATAATGTCCTTAAAAGAACACCAGTCGGTGTCCTTGGCGGTGCGGTAAATATCAAAACGCCGTCATTTTTTACACGCCTGAGAATTGTGTAGTCAACTTTACAACTGAATGAGAATTCAAATTTTTAATTCATTGTTTGAAATTGAAAATACATTTTAAGTCCGGTCCTGTGTACTGCTCAACCTAACCTAACGCCGGCGGTACATTAACCAAAAGCGGTTGGTGTCCTACGCTTTTTTGCGAGCTTTTTTATATCTCTGAATTATATACGGGATCTACTATACCTTACCTCGAAAGTGAAAATATATACTAGCTATTTATGTAACCAGTTACGAAAGACGTTATTTTGTGTAAAGAGTGGAATTTGCGGGACGAGCGAAGCGAGATCCCGCAAAATAACTCGAGTTCCACAAGATTGTCTTTCGAAACGTGTTACATACATGATTTTTTCTAATTTTAAAAGTCTAAAAACCCTTTAAACACAAATGAAATAGGTGTATTTAAAGATCTTAAAAATTAAGTAATCTTTTTTATAATTACCTTTGCTGCTATCACACATTATAATTTTAATGTCAAAATTGACAGACGTTATTTAGCCAAGTAACAATATTATTTGAAATCCTAATTTGATCACGTAAGGTAAATTATATTAATGAAAACGTCTTGTTAGCATATCTTGAAGGAAAGAGGAATTTAGAAGCTTCCACTTTATGAACTCCATACTTCCATTTTGTGTTGAATAAACATTGTTTCTTTTACTTTTTGAGAGTTGTTTATCTTTCCTAATTGATGATATAATGAACTTTTCGTCACCAGTTACGTAAAATTTTACTTTTCATAATTGGTTACATAAAGTAGGACGTTTTGACACTTAAGTCAGTTTTGAAAAATGTCACTTTATGTGTCAAAATTAGAAAAAACTATTTTCTGATTTTAAATAACAAACAAAATCATTATTCATGGTCATCACTAGTGATATTCTAACGTCATAAAGTACCAACTCAAAATTACATTAACGTGCAAATTTCGTATGCATATACGAATCACGTAAGTGGGTATTTCATAAAATTTTGTCTACATATTAGATTGCCACACGTTACTTCAAATAACTCGGGTCTTATTTTGTTGTATGTTTGATTAATTTTGTTGTAGCTTGTTGGTTCAATCAGTGAACGTTTTATAATTAGGGGAAATTTAGTGAGTGCATTTTTCAATATCAATATTGTTGTGAATAATTTAATTAAATTTCATATTCCTGCCAAAACGAATACAGTTTAAAGCTACTTTGAGCTCATGTAACCGGAGTAAATTTAATTTAACATTTTAGGAGTGATGTACAACGGTTTATATATTGGAAGCACTCTACCATATGTGCAAACATATATCTGAATAATGGGACAATAAATATCTAACTATCTGTTATTCGTGATTTTTATGGGTCAGTGCAGTAGATGAGAAACATCAACTTTAGAAAAAACATAATTTGCTGTGAATTTTATTCAACAATCCACAATATTATCCCCTGATGTCAATATAATCACGTTAGATAGATAGATACATATCTTTATTTGACCAAGTTACAAAACACACTTTTGGCGAGTCAAAAATAGAAAATACAAAAATATAAAAATATAAAAATGTATAAACATTACTACATATACAAATACTTCACGTTCACACATAACAATATAAAAAATACAAAAAATTAAGTTACAAATTTAAAAAACCCCTGACACAAAAATATCGACTAAATAACTAATATAAAAAAAAATAAATTAACACAACTTTAAAAATTATGAAATAATTTTGATTCCATATACAAAATCTTATGATTTATTTAAATCCAGCTTACATTTTCTTTATGTCCTCGAGATTTGCTTTCTTATACGCATGAATATATCGGGAGCTGCTGTTTTGAATATAACTATTTAGTAGTTCGTCTTTACAGCAGCCCCCGACATATTCATGCGTATAAGAAAGCAAATCTCGAGGACATAAAGAAAATGTAAGCTGGATTTAAATAAATCATAAGAGTTCGTATATGGAATCAAAATTGTTTCACAATTTTTAAAGTTGTGTTAATTTATTTTTTTATATTAGTTATTTAGTCGATATTTTTGTGTCGGGTTTTTTTTTAAATTTGTAATTTTATTTTATTTTATACTTTTAAACTAAACATATACATACAACATAGCATATTATTATATCACGAGTCCCACACAGAACTTTTTAACCTTTAAGCCGACGCGGTCCAATTTTATATTCTACTAGTTGCACACGGTCTACAAGACCAGTTCTATTATAAATATATTTATGTGTTATATTTAATTTTAATAAAAACTGCATCAAAATCGGATCTCCCGTTGAAGAGATATAAAGCCACACACAGACAGACAGACAGATGGACAGACAAACAAACATACAAACATACGAGTCAAAGTTATAGCACCTCTCTTTTTGGGTCGGGGGTTAAAAAATTGAAAATGTTTAAAAACCTCCGATAAATGTATCTAATCGTACCAGTTTCATATGACCGAATAAAAAAAAAGTGGGGTCGGGGGTTAAAAAATAACAAAGAAGGACAAGCTTCCACGAAATGGCCAAAGCAAACAAGCAGAGGTTAAACTAAAAGATATCAAGAAATCTGTTTGTTTACAAATTCATCAATTGAATAGAAACAATATTTTAAAATGTGTTTTTTTTTTATTAATTTCTTGAAACTATTAAAATTAAGAGATTTTACGTCATTAGGAATGTGATTGTATAATTGAAGGTTTAGAGAGTTCTTTTGTAATTTTGATAATCTAAGACGAGGCTGCCTAAGTTGATTGACAGACCTAGTGCCATACGAATGAAAATTTGAGTTAGTACAAAAAGAATTTACGTTCTTGTGAATTTCAAGTAAAGTAACATAAATGTGAAGAGAAGGACCCGCATTATACCAAAACTATTAAATATTGGTAAACAGTGATCCCTCCAATCAGCATTAACAATTAACCTGACTGCTTTCTTCTGCAGACGAAAAATTCCAGCTGCCCGGGATGATCCACCTCATGAAGGATAGCATAATTAATATGAGCATGAAATAATGAAACATAACATTTTCTTAAAGTTTTAGAACAGAGTTGATTTTTTAGCCTACGTAGCATGAATATCAAACTCGATCATTTGTGTGACAGTTGCTTCACAGGATCGGACCAGTTAAGAGTGTCATCTAAAATAACGCCAAGAATTTTAACACTGTTACCCTTGATTAGTGAAATATTTGTTGAGAAAACGATTTGTTGGGTTTTTTCTTCGTTTAAAATTATTCGAAGAGAACCAAGCACCAGCTTGTTTGATAGAACTAAAGCTATCTTCACTTAGGTCAGGAATATTCAAATTAAAATGGACGTGTCGTCTGCATAAGCGATGCTTTTTGGGGACATAAAATGAAAAAAATCATTGACGTATAATATAAAGAGTAGGGGCCCCAAAACAGAGCCTTGAGGAATGTTTAACTGGAAGGAGTTCTGAATTTAAATTATCTAGTCTGTTGTTAAGATAGGAATAGAAAAGATTCAATGGCAAACCTTAAATACCATAAAAACTGATCTTTTCCAGAAGCATTTTGTGTGGGATACAGTCAAAGGCCTTTGAGAGGTCGCACAGGCTAATAGCTACATGTTCGCCCTTCTCAAGGCCCTCAACTATGTCGCACACTAATTTAAATACTGCCATAGTGGTGGAACATTTGTTTCTAAAAAGAAATTGACGACAATTTAGAACATTATTACGGTCTAAAAAATTTGAAAGTCTTTTTTTAAGAATAATTTCAATAATTTTTCCTAATATGGGGATGATGATATATGCTCCATCGGTTTTACGGTATCCAAATGAAGAAAAAATGCACTGTAGGTACTAATAGTATATTTTGCTCGCCAACGTAAAATCTCAGAAGCTTCAGCAATATTTTATTAACCTCGATCAATATGTTTTTACACAATTTTATATTAATTTATGAATATAAAAAAGGAAATTCCATAAAAGTCGTTGCAAACGGAAAAGTAAGTATTTAAGAAGTTTTTACTAAACGATCCAAAATGACAAATTAGCAATTTGTCTCTACAAGTCCCAAGCCATTACGAGATAAAAATGTGTCGTTAGATTAATGCTCAGGTACGTGGCAGCCCGCAGCAAATAATAAAAGTTTTTTTATTCGGAACAACTGGCTAAAACCATTACATCATGGACGTTTTGAATTAATTCACGTGTAATGTTCTTTTTATTTATTTATATTTTATCTTTACTTTCGTACAATTTGATTGCGTTCCTTTAGGTGTGCATTATAAATTGGGAGATAAGATAAATGTTTTAAATGATTTAAATGGAGTTTATCTGGCCTGTAGTGAATATAAATCGAACGTTTTATATTAATTGCGTAAATATGTGGCCAAGTGTTATGATTATTTCAAGATAATTTTTACTAGGAATTTTATACAAATTGATATTTATTAATAGTCCAGTCGATGAAGGTATTTACCTCCAAAAACTTACAAAATGAATAATTTTTTTTAATGAGTTCGTGAAAGTGTATAGAATAATATAATGAAAAGTTTACATTCCACTCGAATGCAGAACATAAAAAAAAGTGAACAAAAATTTTTTTCATCCATTTTTTCAAAGTTTTGAAATTAAGTCGAGGTACGAAAAAATAAAAAATACAGGTGGATAGACCACGTGTTTCTGAACAAAAAATGTCTAATAAAATTTATCGCTGAAGCCACGGTATTCCTGGAAAAAAATAGTGAAGTAAGTTCGTCACCGTGCGTGTTCTCTGTCGTCTGGGCTAGTACAAATGATAAATATGCTAATCTTAAAATTCCAAGTTTGCTATATGGAGGGAATGCTTGAGGTGGTTATTTATTTTATTATTATTTATGTATTGATATACAGGGTGTCCTATAACTAAGTAGACATAAAATAATCGCGTGTAGATCAAGTCAAAACTGCAAAAGTTCACTTTTCTTTTACTTAAAATGTTTCATAACCTTTATATTTACTGATCGATTGTCTTCAAAAACGCTAGGGTTCTTCCTATAGATAGTACTAACTTATTCTCCAAATATCAATAAAAGCGGACTCATCTCTCTTAAGTTATCGCGCTTACAAGAACATGACGGACGGAGAGGCTGACGGACAGATGGACAGACTGACAGGCGACGCACGTTTTGGAAGTTGTTCAGAATTCTGATTAACACAATGATATGAAATTTGTTTCTCTACGAGTTATATTTACAATTTTAAAAATGTGTTGATCGAGGTGTCGATCAAATGCAATTTTCGTATTTCGGATAATTATAATAATAGATATTGTAACTTTTCTTGTGCGCACGATTACTCTGGAACCGTTAATAATATTAACTTGAAATTTGGTACAATATTATCACCAGATCAAGAACTAGATTAAATTTTAATCGTAGTCCGAGGAAGACGTGGGGAGTAAATGAAAGTAAATAAGTAAAACAAGCAAGTAAGAGCCCATAAAATTGTGATTTAGTGTGTGTACAAGAACCAAAGGCCTTAAGTAATTTATTTTTGGCATCAGAAACGAGAAATAATGTATTACACTCAATTATTTATTTTTAAAATTAGAGAAGGATTAGTGCTAAAATATTTGAGCTCTAAAATTTATGTCTGGGATAAGCACTATTATAGCACTCGAGGATCTAATGATTTTCACACAGAGTTTAGAAGACCTAGCTTTACACAAAGGTTTGAAAATGTTCAGTGAACTTCCAAATAATATATAGGAAATAAAAAGCATTAACATCTTAAGCAAATGGCGTCCGAATATGCAAAGAACTGAAATAATATAATACTCTTTTTTAAAAGCTACTTACGTATTTGTTTTGTATTATATCATATAAAGGGTCAAAAACTATTCATTTCCTAAAAAAATGTCCTACTACATCATCTGAATCCACATAAAATTTTGAAAAAATAGATTCTAAAAAAAAATTAACTTCTAAAACCAATAAGTTTTATTTCGCAGTGCTCAAAAATTGAATAAGAACTGTATTAAAGTTATTTTTTAAATCTTATTTTGCTTCACAGTGTATTTATTCATACAAAGGCACTTTTAAAAGGAATAAGCTAATATTCTCTTTCCTTAGAACATGTTTATTCCACAAAAAAATATTATGAACTCATAAATTTGTCTTTATTTCAGGCAGGTCGTGCTGACTTCTTAAAGAGAATTTCAAAAGGGTACGCATTTTAATTAAAACTGTTTCCTTTTCCTTTAGAAGTGGTTCAGTTTTTATTATTTGTACAAAAAAGCTTTATAGAATGTCTTTATTACTCGTAAGAATTTCAAATTAATTAGAGCAAATATTCTATTGAAATAAATCAAGCGTGTTGGAAGTAAATTTGTAAGAATGATTAGAAGTTGCCACTTATTTGCGACATTAATGCCACAATTAAGTTAAAAATATGAAGTACAATAATGTGCTAAGAAGATTCGTAAGATTAGTAGTCAGCTTAGTATGTAGCTCTTTTCGGCATTTTGACATGAAAGAAAGATTTCACGCCCAGACGACAGAGAAAATTTTATAGTAAAATCTCCAAAAACTTGCAAAACAAAGAAGTTTTAAATAGTTTGCCACAATCAAATAAGACACATTTTGCAGGTTAAGAATCTAACCTACAATTAGCAGTCAATTTTTATTAAGCGATCCAACGGCCTGTCAAAGTCTTTTTTCAATATGGCGTGGAGGGCAAACGCGGGTTTATTTTTATTAAACTCCGGAAACGTAGCCAAGACAACAGAAAAACACAAGCGTTTAACGAATGAAAACGAAAGTTTGCCCTCCGCGCCATGTTGGAAGTCACGTGGTTTGGATTGCCTAATTAATCGACAATAAAAATTATTTGCGTGAATTTTTAATCATTTGCTTGGAGCCAGTATGGCGTCGTGCTCAAACTTCTTTATCGTGCGATATGGAGATCATATCCACTCTTGTCGCACAAATTACAATTTTCTGTTCCTGATTAAACATTTTTAACGTTTTTCTTAGTGAATAAGAGGATAGATAGTGAGCATGGAGGGAAAATATATAAATATGAACGCATACACAGACACCACACATAGTCGCTGGATCTGCCGCGCCGTCACACGCATGAATTTTTACCTGCTTTTACCGTATTGTATTTATTACAATGAGTCCACATTTCAGCTATATCCAATGGATTTCTTATACATTTGTTAATGTATTGGAAAAGTTCCCGAATTTATATTCAAAACTATAGAGAGTTATAAGGGTAAAATCGTGAAAATCGCTATGTCTGATCATGATAGGATTGATCATATTTTGGAAAAAATGCATACAAGTAAACGAATTTGTGTTTGAACATTCGAAATGTATACATTTTTTCCGAAATAGTAATATTTTATTTTTCCAATGGGTCAAGTTAACGGCAAGTTATAACCTCCAATATATATATATATATATATATTTATCAAAAAAATCATCAAGCAAGAAAATTGAAATGTGAATTTTTTGTGAATCCATGTTACTACAACTTAATAAACCATTATAATCATGAAATGTACATACTTTTAACAGTTCTCAATGAAGAAATTTTATATCAAATTATAGAGGTATAGCTCCTTTACCTGCCTTTTCAAAAATCTTTGAAAAATCTTATTCTTATATCTTATAGTTTATTTAGGCAATTTGGCTTTAGGGGAGGCTTTTCTATCCAGCATACTGTTCTGTCATTATATAATTTTATTTTAAATAACATCGACGCAAAAAATAATACTGCATGTATATTTTTTGACTTAAAGCGTGCCTTTGATACAGTAAATCTGGAGTTGCTGTTAATGAAACTAGGTAAATATGGAATAAAAAATGCTGCTTTGAACTGGCTGAAGTCATATTTGATGGACAGGACACAGGAAGTTGTTATAAGGAGTAGCGGTGTTGTTTATGAATCCGATACTAGCTTGGTCACCATGGGCGTCCCCCAAGGGAGTGTGCTGGGGCCATTGCTCTTTATAATTTTCATAAACGACATTGTTGATCATTTTGATCATGCATTTGTGTCTCTATTTGCTGATGACACATCTACTGATGTCTCTGCACCAAGTATGGTTGAACTAAGCTTATATGCAAATGTTGCTGTAAATAATATGACAACATTTTGTTCTAACAATGGTTTATCATTAAATAATTCAAAAACTGAATTATTGTTGTTTTCCGCTAAAGAAATCAACCAAAGTCTTCTTGTAAAAACTGATAATATAAGCATTCAGCAAAATAACTCTGTTAAGTTTTTAGGATTACATTTTGACGTCCATTTAACCTGGAGCATTGAAATTAGCTACAAATTGCTTCGTATTATGGCAAATGAGAAGTAAAGTTAACCTAGACATTTTGAAGTCATATTATTTTGCACATATACACTCGTCTATTAACTATGGTATTATATGCTGGGGAAATTGCTCTAGAGTTAATGAAATCTTGATAATGCAGAAAAAAATTATTCGCACGATGTTATTTAGACCTATCACTGCATCTTGTAGAGGACTATTTAAGCAATTAAATATACTAACCGTATCTTCCCTATATATATTTAACTTATTAGTTTTTGTGAAATCTAATCCAGAGAATTTCATACAAGCTCGAGATGGAAGTTCTCGTTATGGGCTTAGGGTGAATTTTAACATAAGTATTCCGCATCATCGATTGTCCTTGGTTGCTAATGGTCCCACTGTAATGGGTATAAAACTTTTTAATAAGCTCCCTGCTAATATTAAAAATCTTGAAAGATTAAATGAATTTAAGGCCGCTGTAAGGAATTTATTAATAAGATTTAGTTTCTACTCTGTCACTGAATATTTGACTGCTGATTTTAATAATTAATTTTTAACATGTATTTTACTCACTTGTATGTGTGGTTATTTTATTTTTGTATATTTTAAGTCCTTTACTGCTGATAAAGCGATTTTATATTTGTTTTTATTGACAATATTCTATGCTTGTGTAAGGGAGACTCATGAAAATAAAGCTTTGTTATTATTATTATTATTAAGAAAAAAATGTTTTTAAGGAATTTTTATTTATTTTTTCATTTTTTATTGCGACGATTGAGGTCGGGCGTGATAATATATATAAGTATATTTTTCCCATCCATCTTTTGCATGTATTGTTTAAAACAAAAAAGCATCGGAAAGCTACAAATTTTTATCTTTTAAATGAACCAACATTCATATAGATTGAACAAATTCTGATTTAGTGACATGTAATTCAATGCGTCGGTGTCACAGTCATGCGTATTCACTCGCGCGCACGCATGGATCTCGCTCCGAGTAATAACGTTACTTGACTATTTTTTTTCTTTTTTTTTTTTTTGGGAAGACCGTGGCTTCAGCGATTGTTAGGATATTTTTTGTTCATAAACACATGTTTATGAACAAAAAATGTCCTAACAATCGCTGTATTTTTTATTTTTCCTAAGTTGATTTAATTTCAAAATTTTTAATAAGATGGATGAAAAAAATTTGTTTTTCACTTTTTTTTATGTTCTGAGATAGAGATACAGATTAGAGATGGGCGCGTGAGTCAGTTTTGACTCACGCTCACGCACGCTCACGACTTTAAACCTTTAGCTCACGCACACTCACGCACACTCACGCACGACTGATATATGTTAAGGCATACTCACGCACACTCACGCACGGGATCTTTTGACTCACGCACACTCACGAAATCTTCCGTGATTTGGTACCTTAAATGTACACGCTCACGCCGTGACACGGTGAAATTCACGTCACGTGCCCATCTCTGGACCAGAGTGACCACACTAGGCCAGGAGGGCTAGACGACTGGCGAATGCAGTAGAGAGAGATTGCAATTACGCAGTTTAATTTGAATGTTGCGTCATTCATCCTGTCTCCTGTCCTTTTCCCTCCCTTCTCGCGCTCGTGTTCCGTCTTCCGTCTATCGCTTCGCTTCTTATTCTTGTCACGACACGACAGGTTGAAGTTTTAAAGCAGAGATGGGGCGTCGTGTCACGGCGTGAATATTATCTCACGCACGGGATCTTTTGACTCACGCACACTCACGAAATCTTCCGTGATTTGGTACCTTAAATGTACACGCTCACGCCGTGACACGGCGTGACACGGTGAAATTCACGTCACGTGCCCATCTCTAATACAGATACAGATAGAGATAGAGACAGAGATAGAGATGGAGATAGATAGAGATAGAGATAGAGATAGAGATAGAGATGGAGATGGAGATGGAGATGGAGATGGAGATGGAGATGGAGATGGAGATGGAGATGGAGATGGAGATGGAGATGGAGATGGAGATGGAGATGGAGATGGAGATGGAGATGGAGATGGAGATGGAGATGGAGATGGAGATGGAGATGGAGATGGAGATGGAGATGGAGATGGAGATGGAGATGGAGATGGAGATGGAGATGGAGATGGAGATGGAGATGGAGATGGAGATGGAGATGGAGATGGAGATGGAGATGGAGATGGAGATGGAGATGGAGATGGAGATGGAGATGGAGATGGAGATGGAGATGGAGATGGAGATGGAGATGGAGATGGAGATGGAGATGGGATAGAGATAGAGATAGAGATAGAGATAGAGATAGAGATAGAGATAGAGATAGAGATAGAGATAGAGATAAATATAGACATAATACTGTATTGTTGTAAAGCATTTGCTAGAAATTGTAGACATTCACAATTTAAATTTATTTAAACTGTAAACACACTTATCTATTTAGAATTTTTTTTTATTATAAAGTTGATCTTTTCGCAGTTGCACTGGTTTTTAAAAAAAATCCGCCATTATAACGTGGCCGGAAAAGTAGTTACGATTTAACTCCCTTTGTAAATATGATATTACATAACGACTTGCACCAAGAAATCCAAATGTATTATTTATAATTTGTCATCTCTGACATTGTAAATATCAGGTTTCTATAATGCTTACTCAATGCTCAAGCCAAAGGGGGCTTTGCTACTGCAAAACTTGAAGGAAGTTGGTTTTTACATCGTGTTGCAGATGAAAGACATTGCATTAAATCGGTCAGATCTGATACATTTCTAGCGTTATGATACAGTATATTCCTAGCAAAAACAAACACAGTAGGCCTAGTCTGGATCCCGGAATCGGACAGAAAATGACATAGTAGGGCGGAAACTAGGTGGCTTTTTTGGAAACTCATCGTTGCCTATGCGTTGATTAATTCTATTCGAAGAATATATTAGTTCCACTATTCCGCAAATCAAATGATACCTACTTGAGAATAAAATTAGGTTCTTCTCCTAAGAATAAGTCATTACTGCAATCACGAAAAGCGTGGTAATTGTTTCAAGGTAAGGCGTTTCATCTAAGTATATTTTATTCTTATTTCAATAACACTACTATAATACCTTTGATATTAGAAAACATGTTTAATTTAATTCAACTTTATCTATTAAAATAAATTCTGGCTTAGCTCTGCAGAAGTATAGAGAATATTTGATTAAAAAACATCGAATATTTCATTTCGATCAGATAAAAGCTTTCTGATAAATGCACATGTTCTGGTTTCAACTAAGTAATGCTAAAAGCTTGATTTAAAAATATGTTGTAGTTTGACTTAACAATATGTATTTTCTTTAATAGAGGGTTTCTTATGTTCACAAGAAAATATTTTGAATCATAAACATAATATTTATATATACGAAAATAAATACATCCTTCATGTAAAAGAAATACTTTTGTGACAAGGAATGAAAAGCTAGTCGTATATAAAATTCATTACAAACTTATTATTTCTTGAAACAAAAGTATTTTTATCAAGAAATAATGTATATTATATTATATATTGTATATTCTAGATACGCAGTAATATGTTATGATATAAAAACCAATGACCATATGAAAACAAGTCATCAACCCACTTTTACTTCCACGTCCAGTGGAAGTATAGTAACGACAAAAAAAATTTTTAAAATTTTTATTGTCCAAATATAAAATGTCGAGATTTTAAGTTTGAGCGAAAAAAAAAATTCTGTCTGTCTGTCTGTCTGTCTGTCTGTCTGTCTGTCTGTCTGTCTGTCTGTAACTTTTTTGTGCGCACGTTTACTCTGGAACCGTTTAAGATATTAACTTGAAATTTGGTACACATATGTACTTTAACGAGATCTAGAACTAGATTATATCCGCGAAAGTACACTAGAATGTTAAGTTAGTCATTAATCAAATAAATTAATTAGTATTAGCCTATGCATATATATGTCAACATGTGTATGTGTGTGCGTGTATGTGTGTGAGTATGACTATATAAGAATATAAGAATACTAATGAATATGTATAAATATGTGAATATTAAAATAACTCATCTTTATTGTCTCATAGACAAGTACATTACGTTCTTCAGTGAGTATTTATGTTTATTGTGCATCACTATTTTTTGTTTAACGCAATTGTATCCTGATTTATATATTATGCTAAATAAACATTATTATTATTATTATTATTATTTATTATTATCTTGTTCCGTCGAAGGGTTAGGGGGTAAATTGGGGAAAATTTGGGGTAAATGGGTAAATCAAGCAGGTAAGAGTCCATGAAATTGGTATTTAGTATATACAAGAGAAGCTGAGGTCTCAATCCCATTACCACCCCCACCTCCTTATTAAAGGGGATGAAAAAAAAATGTGATTTAGTGCATGTACGGAAACCAGAAACCTCAAAATATTTTTTTACTTCATCCATCCCCCCCTCATTACCAACCATCATCACCCCCCCCCATACCAATGTGGGGTATCGTTTTGTGGGTTTTTGTGGTAGAGGACTTCAAATATTATATTATTAAAGTTCCATAAACAATTATTTCCAGATACAAAATTTTTTCGTTGTGAGTGACTTGGACAGAAAATCTGGATGTGGAAGTAGTGATTCCTTGGGCAGCGGTTTTTTATTATGTAATGGAAGAATATTAGGTATTTTACGCACCAATAAAATGAAGAGTAGAGGGAAATTCAAAAATCGGAAAAACCCAAAATCACTCAACTTAAAGCTTTCTGACTTTTAGTATGGTAATAACACATTGAGAATTTACGTTTCAATTGCAAAAATAAATTGCTGAAATTTTCACTGAAAGTCCTGGAAGACCTGGAAAAGTCAGGGAATTACAAAATTGTGAATGGGTATGCTCCCTGTCGAATGTGAAAAATATCTCCTCTCATATAAAAAACATAATAACATGCTACATAGAAATCGTAGAAAGAATTGACTTTTTATCAGAATTTATTCAGTCAAGACTAACACAAAAAGCCAGGTGGATACTTTTGCAGAAAACCTGGTGGTTCGACAAAAAAATTTCTTGTTTCAATGGCAATGTCACATACTAAATATGTACTTATGAAGCTAATATATTTAAACAATGCTAACTTTTTCAACCAATTTCAGTACCATTTTTTAACATACTCTTCGTTTTTGCAAAGAGTATAACAAAGAGTTAAAATTGAATTATTGACTAGGACCTGTCAAAATGGCATTCTTATATTTTAATGAATTAGTCACATCCTAGAACTTATCAAAAGAAAACTTTATATACAGTGTGTGCGTTTTAACATGCCAACACCCCGTTATTTTGGAACGCGTTGGTCGATTTTAATTTTTTTTTTCTTGAGATATAGTGCTCGATGAGCTTTATTTGACTGTTTTGAAAATTTTGTAATTTTCATATTTTCAAGGCCTACCTACTATGCTCCTCTAAATGGGTCGAAATTTCGAGATCGACTATTAGGCAATTTTTTATCGGCAAATTGGATAGCGTATTCGATTCGCAATTGTCTCATATACCTCTATACAAAATTTTAGCTCGGTACCTCATATAGGGTGTTTGTTATTCAATAGCCACATTTAAAATTTCTCACTTTTCGACTGGCCCTGTATAAAAGTCGGTTAGGTTTACTAAAGAAAGTTTACTAAAAAGAGGTAAAAAAAAACTGACACGATAAAAAAAATGGTGTTTCCAAAATTGGATTCAGTGCATCAAAATACTTCAGAAGAGTTAGATGAGAATCTCAGAACCAAGACCATTTTTTTGTAGACCTGTCGTTTTGTCGACCAATTCGTTGAAAAGTCATGTTCAAGTCATGTTCAACATGCAACCGTCTGAGGATCTAGTTTTTTTAGTAAAAACTGGTAAAAATAGATGAAATATATATCTGAGAAGCTACAAGTGTGCTTAAATTCTTCATTTTTGTGTATTTGTAAAATGTTTGATTTTAACGATAAATATTCGACCTAAAATTTCTGTTTGTCCTAGTAGGTAAATAAATTGGTAGGTAATATTCACAACAGTTCATAAACTGTAAATTCGTCTTACTCCAAAATTTTGTTAATAATATAATAATCAACTTACTATACATGTATTGCAAATATTGTGTTTATGTTTATATGTTGTATTACTTCTATACCAAGTGGCGAATCTGAGGAGATACGGCTCTGCAAAAAATGTATTGGAAGTGGGTCACTCCAAAGATTTTATATAACCTTTTCTTCCATTCGCTAATCTGCAAAAGTTTTCTTTCATTTTATGCAGAATTTAGTGTTGAAACTTTCTCACTCTTAGGAATATTTATGAAAATTGATAACACGGGTCAACATTTGATCTAAGAACAATCACCAGACTTTACTATAGTATACATAGGTTTTTTGGGTCGCTGATTCCGAATCCGAGGTTGGTTAAGCTGCATCACGTCAGGTCTTGGTCATTTGAAGGTCAAACTGAGAAAAAGTGTGAAAAAAATTTGAAAAAATTTATGTTTCAAGAACATCAGAACATCTAGAGGTCATTTCGAAGCATTTTGAGATCATTTTTAGGTCAAATTGAGAAAAAGCGACTTTTGGGTTGCTGACCTCGAATCTGTGGTTGGCTGGACTCTTATCAGATCGCATTCAAGGTCATTTGAAGGTCAAACTGAGAAAAAGTGGTGTAAAGAATTTGAAAAAATGTATGTACATGTTTGTTTTTGAGGTCGCTGAATTCAAATCCACTGTTATGTTTACACTTCAAGGACATATAGAGGCCATTTCAAGGCATTTTGAGATCATTTTGAGGTCAAATTGAGAAAGAGCGGCTAAGAAATCTGGAAAAATGCTTACGTGGGTTTTTGGGTCACTGACCTCGAATCCGTGGTTGGCTGGACTCTATAACATCGGTCATTTGAAGGTCAAACTGAGAAAAAGGTAGACAATGAGGCGAAAGATAGGCAAATAACCGATGTATAGGAGGGCAGTGAACAGGCAAGACACCCGGATGAACAGTCAGATAGCAGATGACGGAAAAACTGACAGTTAGGTAAATCATACGAAAGACAGATGGGTTTGCTAGCGGCTAGGAATATAGAGACAGACAAGCTAGATTGAAAAGCTTACATAAGCGAGTAGACAACATAACTGACAGAAATGTCAATAGGTTGATGACAGATGGCTTAATATAGATTTATACTCAGTGATAAAATAAATCTATACCTAGAATTTTTCAGTTTCTTGGTTTTCAACATTCTTGTTTTAATTTGATCATGATATGACCTTAAAGAAACTTTGAGATGAAATAACGACAAAATTGAACTCAGTGATCCCAAAAACATATACATAAATTTTTTCAAATTTTTTACACCACCAAATGACTCCGATGTGATAGAGTCCAGCCAACTATGGATTCGAGATCAGCGACCTAAAAAAACCCATGTAAGCAATTTTTCCAGATTTTTTAGTCGCTTTTTCTCAATTTGACCTTAAAATGATCTCAAGATGCCTTGAAATGACCTCTAGATGTTCTGATGTTCTTGAAGGGTAAAAATAACAGCGGATTTGAATTCAGCGACCTCAGAAATTTTTTCAAATTTTTTACAACACTTTTTCTCAGTTTGACCTTCAAATGACTAAGAACCTGACATGATGAAGCTTAACCAACCTCGGATTCGGAATCAGCGACCCAAAAAACCCATGTATACTCTGGTAAAGTCTGGTGATTGTTCTTAGATCAAATGTTGACCTGTGTAATTTTTAAGGAAAAACGCTTAAAACTTTTATTCAAAAGGTGATCAAAACTTCAATAGTAAAACATCGTCAAGATATTTAATAATTGGCAGGTGGACGAATCTTCATAATCGCTTTGTATATATAAAATTCTAATGAACTGAATATGGTAACTAGAAAGAGGAAGTAGAATAATTCAGTTACACAGAATATTATATTCTTTGTTTAACGTAGTAATAACTGGTTAAATTTAAGTGCGAAAACACAAAATGTAAAAAAATATTTTGTTAGTTCAAAGGCAATTTATGCACTTTGTATATTGCCCTTTATTAAACTAAAACAAGCAAGGGAGCTGAAATGGCAATATTTAATGTAAACACAGCATTTAAAATGCAACTTATTGGCATTTCTGCTACGCTACCTCCAACGAACGTTCGGAAACCTACAAGAGAAACAAGAAAGATAACTCATTAATCCTTGTCTCTGGTTTGGTATAAGTTTTTCAGGTTTTATATTTGATGTTGCGTGAAAAAGAAAAGTAGAAATTTTAGTATTTACTGGAAATTCGTGACCATATTTCAAGACTCCCAGACCGAATGTAATGAAAAAAATCTTTCTCTGTAAACAGCAGCTAAAAAACAACTTTATATTCTATTTATTCCAGACACGCCACCAACTGCGCCCTTTATTATAGTTTTCGAGAGTTTTTTTGCTTTATTACAAGAAGTAGTGCAATATATTTCACATTCAGCAACTGTTTTGTAGTAAAAAAAGAACATTAATCGTGTGTTTTCTTAAATCTCGTAACATTCCTAGATGCGAAATGATTTAATTTTACATGCTTTAAGTTCACTTGTTAGGGTCAAATCTTGTAATCCATTCTTGACTCACTTCCACATATCCAATCGACTTGAAATTTTCTGTAGTTCCGTGGCAATACAATAATTAATCATTAGGTTCAATAATTGATGAATTAATATATTAATATTAATTAATTTCGTAAACAATTTTTTATCAAAAAAAGCATTTTTTTATGCAAAATACGCGTAAAAAAATGAAATTTCAGAGATCTTAATTGCCCACTAAAGTTTAATATTATCTTTCAAATGCCTCTAACGGAACCCGATTATCTTAATTACACACTTAGAGATAGATGGCAATTTCAATATAAGCGAAGAATAGTGATTTATGCAACAAGTGTGTATTTCTTTCACGAATGGGAATGTTGTCGAGCCGTAGGCGAGTGTGACAATTCCATGAATGAAAAAAGGTATATTAGAAACGATGTGCATAGAATATTTTTTCTACTACCGAAATGGTTACCAAAGAATAAATGTATCAATTAAAATATAAACGATCTACTTACACGCTAGTACCTAAAGTGTTTTACTTTACGCACTAGCGTGTAAAGTGAAATAATAAAACAGCAAGGCAGTTATTTAAAAATCGCAATATCGCCATGGCTGATAATAAATAACTGAACTACAAAAAATTAAATAACTATTGTTTAAACTTTAAAAATGAGATATGGTTATTATAGGCTCCAATCTGCATTGTTTTATTTTTTTACTTTACGCACTAGTGCGTAAAGTTTAATTTACCCTCTACTCAGCGTATGTAAAATAAATGATTCACGCATGGTAACAGAAAATAGTTATTTATGCAACAAGTGTGTAAGTTTTGCAGAATCTGGAGTACAATCTTAAGCACAGTGAATATACAGATTTAAACTATGAGAAAGGGTTATAGCAGGCCCCAAAGGTAATTCAACAAGCTTTCAACATTACACCGACTATTTTTGATGGAGGACGCATTGCTTTTAAGTAAATTGGGAAAATAAATCGTAATTTTACTTCCACATCCAGTGGTAAGTATAGTAACAAAAATTTTTATTGTTCAAATAGGCTTAGAATGTCATGAAACGTCGAGATTTTAAGTTTGAGCGAAAAAAAATTCTGTCTGTCTGTCGATCTGTCTACGTTTACTCTGGAACCGTTTAAGATATTGACTTGAAATTTGGTACACATATGTACTTTAACGAGATCAGGAACTAGATTATATTTTCATCTTGTTCCGTCGAAGGGTTGGGGGTAAATTTGGGGTAAATAGATAAATCAAGCAGGTAAGAGTCCATAAAATTGGTAAAGTATATACAAGAGAAGCTAATGTCTCAAAAACATTTTTGGCATTAGCCACCCCCACTCCATTATTAAAGGGGATGAAAAAACTTGTGATTTAGTGTGTGTACAAGAACCAGAAACCTCAAAATATTTTTTTATATCATCCACTACCACTCCTCTATCACCACCCCCAACCCACTACTGACGTGGGGTATCGTTTTATGGGTTTTTGGGGTAGAGGATTTCAAATATTATATTGTTAAAGTTCTATAAACAATTGTTTCCATATACAAAATTTTTTCGTTGTGAGTGACTTGGATAGAAAATCTGGATGTGGAAGTAGTGATTCCTTGGGCAGCGGTTTTTTCATCAAACTTTCAAATTTCATTAAATTTTTATCGAAAATTGACGTTCCAGAGTCAAATTAACAAAGACTTGAAAAAGGTTTGACAAGTTCTCTAGACATTTTTTGCTAAAGTACTTATTTTTCGAGATATATGCAATAAATGCATTTTGCCTCCTTACTAGTCCGCTGAAATGGTAAAGTAAATATGAATAATCTAAGTAAGTACCTATAGTAACGACAAAAAAATTTGAAAATTATTATTATTCAAATAGGCTTAGAATGTCATGAACCGTCGAGATTTTAAGTTTCAGCACAAAAATTTCTGTCGGTCTGTCTGCCTGTAACTTTCTTTGTGCACACGATTACTCTGAAACTGTTTAATATATTGACTTGAAATTTGGTACACGTATGTATTTTAACGAGATCTGGAACTAGGTTATATTTTCATCTTATTCCGTTGAAGGGTTGGAGAGTAAATTGGGGTAAATAGGGGCAAATAGGTAAATCAAGCAGGTAAAAGTCCATAAAATTAAAACAATTATTATTTCCATATACAAGCTTTTTTCGTTGTGAGAGACTTGGATAAAAAATCTGGATGTGGAAGTAGTGATTCCTTGGGCAGCGGTTTTTTATTGTGTTACTATGGCAGTAGTTAAAGACAAATACCTACGAAATCGTTTAAGATAACATAATGGATTTTCGGAATAGTAACAGATGCTTTTAAAATGTACGGCCATCCGCATTTTTCTACAATTAGATGATTTATAGCATTGCATTGGCATAAAACACGAAAAACGTATAAATCAATAGGAAATAATTTATTAAACGGACATTCAGTTTTGTTATAGAACGCGTGCTACAAGACTTATTTTTCAGAATTACAACCGATAAAACAAAACTTTTGTTTTATCGACACGTCATCAGGTCACGCAGTTCGGTTATCATAAATTTGTGTGCGGACGTGGTGACCGCTGACAATTATAATTATATATTAATTAGAGGTCTGTAATTTTACTTCTCGAATTTTTCAAAGCGACATTTGAACGGAAAATTTCGTGTTCTCTTTCTAAATGCTGAATAATAGTAAAATATTCATATAGTACAGTAACTACAGACTTTAATTTAGAAAGATTGTCATATGGATTAAATTTCAGTTTTTTTTTTGACAATTTGATGATAAATGCCTCATAGAAACGTTTCTATATTATACAGAGTGGATCATAAGGAATGGGTAATATTTTACCTGCAGATTCTATAGCGGAAAAAATTAATTTTTTGCTAATAACTGGGGGACAAATATTAATACTTATTGAGATACAGGGTGTTAAAGTTATAAAAATCAGTTGTAATATTTCAGTAATTTTTTCACACATAAACATAAAAGTCGGTACAATTAGGTTTTCTGACGTGAGAAAATCGAATAAGCTATCATTTTTGGTGTATTACTTAGAGGGCGCTACATAAACTATCTTGGTGTTTAACAAAATTCGTCACTTTCTGTACTTCGTTCATTTATAATTTCATTGCAAATTTTTTATTTAACCATTATTTTTGAACAAAAAAGAAATACTTTTTTCATATTCAGAAAATGCACCCTTATCGAGATATTTACATTTTAGAAAATACTGCGCACCCATAATGGGTGGATGAAGTAAAAAAATATTTTGAGGTTTCTGGTTCTTGTACACACACTAAATCACAATTTTTTTCATCCCCTTTAATAATGGGGTGGGGGTGGTAAGGGGGGTGGCTAATGTCAAAACTTTTTTTGGGACCTTAGCTTCTCTTGTATATACTAAATACCAATTTTATGGACTCTTACCTGCTTGATTTACCTATTTTCCCCAAATTTACCCCAATTTACCCCCCAACCCTTCGACGGAACAAGATGAAAATATAATCTAGTTCTAGATCTCGTTAAAGTACATATGTGTACCAAATTTCAATATCTGAAACGGTTCCAGAGTAAACGTGCGCACAAAAAAAGTTACAGACAGACCGACAGACAGACCGACAGACAGACCGACAGACAGACAGACCGACAGACAGACAGACAGACAGACCGACAGACAGAATTTTTTTTTTTCGTTCAAACTTAAAATCTCGACGTTTCGTGACATTCTAAGCCTATTTGAACAATAAAAATTTTTAATTTTTAAAATTTTTTTTCAGTTTAAGGTTTGAGTGGCAGGACTTATCACACAACGGTTTAAGGGATTTCGTTGTACTCTGTGCAGGTGTGTGGTTATTTTTCGTTGTTTAACTTATTTCATTCTGTTATTTGTTACACATAAAAATATATGTTCTCTAGAAAATGGATGGATACGTTAAGACTGATTCCAACATTTTGCTGTATGTAGACATTTTAATGGTTATGGAATATTTTAATAATAATAAATATTACATAAGTACTGAAATAAGCGGTGCTAGTTACAGAGGTAGATAGATAGATATCTATTTTCTACCGAATTTATCTGATTTTCAGGTCAGCCAGACAAAATTACGGCGACAACGCTGTTGGTTATGTGCAAATAAAAGGTATTTTATAATACATATAATTTTCCATATCCTCTTCAAGCTACAAAATTACCCTACAATTTTTAATAATAACCTATTACACTGGACTTTATCCTCACAACAATATTTCGTCCCTTTATTATTAACAAATTTATCCCTATGAATAGCTTGCTGCCGCAAATTCCTAATACTTTAATCACTTGTTAATAAAAGCAATATTTTATTAAGAATAGACACTGACGTACTTTTACAGTCTGGAACTATACAATATTTATGTATATTTACTTCCACATCCAGTGGAAGTATAGTAACGACAAAAAAATTTTTAAAAATTTTTATTCAAATAGACTTAAAATGTCATGAAACGTCGAGATTGTTAAGTTTAAGCGAAAAAAATTTCTGTCTGTCTGTCTGTCTGTCTGTCTGTCTGTAACTTTTTTGTGCGCACGTTTACTCTGGAACAGTTTAAGATATTGACTTGAAATTTGGTACACATATGTACTTTAAGGAGATCTGGAACTAGATTATATTTTCATCTTGTTCCGTCGAAGGGTTTGGGAGTAAATTAGAGTAAATTTGGGGTAAATCAAGCAGGTAAGAGTCCATTAAATTGGTATTTAGTATATACAAGAGAAGCTAAGGTCTCAAAAAAATTTTTGGCATTAGCCACCCCATTACCACCCCCACCCCCTTATTAAAGGGGATGAAAAAAAATTGTGATTTAGTGTAAGTACAAGAACCAGAAATCTTAAAATATTTTCTTACTTCATCCACCCCCTATCACCACCCCCACCCCACTACCGATGTGGGATATCGTTTTATGGGTTTTTGGGGTAGACGATTTCAAATATTATATTATTAAAGTTCCATAAACAATTATTTCTACATACAAAGTTTTTTCGTTGTGAGTGACTTGGATAGAGAATCTGGATGTGGAAGTAGTGATTCCTTGGGCAGCGGTTTTTTGATCCATGTTAATAAAAAAATACAGAACACTTAAAAGATATGAACGAAATTAGCACGTCCGTCGTGTGTGCCGTATGAAACTATATGGTAACAGGCGAGCGGTCGACCGCCAGGAGCGGTGTGACGTCGCACTGCGTTTTCACGCACTCTGTTTTCATTATTTATTTTGAGGGAGAAGCAGTTGAAAAAAAATCTAATATTTTGTGCATTTACTACTCGAAATATGAATTTTAAAAAAAATGCTAAATGAGCCCATTCCCACAGTTGTCAAGGAGGAAACCAGACATACCTTCATTGACAAATATACAGGGTGAGCGCCGTAAAAAATAATTATTGAAAAAATGGGATGGGACACAGTAATATTTGGTATGTAGTTAACACAACTATCACGGATTAAACTTGTCACACTTTTACCTACGAAATAGTGAGATAAGAAACGAAAATATGATGGCTGGTCACCCTAAAAGAAATAATTAATTAAGAAAATTTCGCGGAAAATTGTATTTGGAATATAGTTGACACCATTGCCGTGCTGAAAATTTGTGAAAAATATACAGGGTGGTTACTCTAAAAAATAATTAACAACTCTGTTGAAACAATATTTGGAATGTAGTTGACATTATTGCCACATAGTTCTATCGAAAAACAATATACAGTGTGGCTAGTTGTCACCCAATAGAAAAATAATAAATAGATGAGGGAAGTTTTGTTTAAGACTATTATGTTTGCGTTTGAATTTTAATCTCGATAAAATAATAATGCTTGTCAATACTTGTAAATAAATATTCTTAACAATAACCAAAATATCTCTGCTGATGCATACTCACTCGCACGGAAGGTTAAATGCAATCTTTTGAAAGGGTAAAATTAGTGAATGGATTGTTTACCTCAAAGTTGGCTGGTAGGCTGGCGCATAATTTACATGCAGGACCTTTGCCAGCAATTACATATATCTGAAATTTGTTCATAAAACAATTAAATTCACGCGACCGTTGTATCGATTTAAAATTGTGGTATAAAAGTTGAATTTAGAACAGCAATCGCGAAATCGTGCAGAGGATGTAAATTTGTTAACATTATGCTATTCGGCATTCGCCTAAGCCAGATCGTTAATATGAACCTATATCAAGTAATGAAAAATTGCATTTGCTGACGGTAATTATAATGAGATAATACCTAGGTGCATATAAAATGGAATTTAAAAAGTGGCATTGCATGACAAACTGAAGTTTGTTACGTTGTATATTGGTATTTACATGACAAGAAGCATTAAACTTGTAATTAGTATGGTAAATTTTGGAAATTCTTTTTAAAAGCAGTAGATTGGCATTTTTTTAAAGCACTGTTATACATTTTAAGTAAAATCGTTTTGTATTATGTTATATAGGACAGGATGTTCCGAAATGCTGCCAAACTTTCACAGTAAGTAGAGGGCACAAAATAAAAGATAAGTATCGAGGTAAGCTGTTTATAAACATTTGATTAACAATGCTTGTTAAACGACTATATCCCCTACTAGATTTCCAGACATGAACCCTATTGAATGAGTCTGCGGTAACTTGAAATTAGGTTTATCGCGACGTTAATATGAACCTTATAATCTAGCAGTGGCGGTTCGTCAGAGGAGGTAGGGGAAGCTGAGCCTCCCTTTGGAAGAAGCAGCATACCTTCCAATCTTCTAAATTAATATATTTTACGTGTAGAAATGTACAAATTGTAATCATATTGCAAGTTAGTTGTCTTTCAAAATATCAAGCCTCCTCTGCAGACAATATCACCAGCCGCCACTGTAATCTAGGTTGTAACCTAGCTTTAACAGGTGGTATATTATAATGCTATTTTACAAACAGAATCGGCAAGTGTAGTTTTATATATCCTGTGATAAACGAAAGCAAGAACGAAAACAGAGAAATTAGGAAAAGAAATACGGATGTACTGCTCCCAGCACGTTCCACACTTCGTGAAATGTTATTTTTATCACCTTGCCGTGTGTCAACGTAAGCATCGGTATCTATCGCTTCTAACCGCCTATGCTTGTAGTAGGAATATCTACGTGTTTCTTTTCCTAATTTATCTGTTTTCTTTCTTGCGCTCGTTTATCTCAGGGTCCATATACAGTGGCAGATTGGGCCAGCGCGGCACCGAGCAAATGCCCGATGGGCCGCCAACATTGCAAGAGAAATGGCGCTGCTATTTTTAGAACTTTAGCTGTGGACCGCTGATGGAAAGACAAATCCCGGACCTTCACCTCCAATCAGATTTATAAGGAAGGTATTTGGCATGCGTAGAAATGCGATTTTCATAGTTTAGACTCCAGACAACTGACGCGTATTCTAGTTTAGACCTGACAAAGGCATTAAACAGCAAAGTAATTGTTGAAGCTTCTTTATAAAGTGCCTTGAGTTTCTCATAACGAAACCCAGATTGTTAATGGAATTGGCTATAATGTAATTAATATGAAGAATAAAAGTTAGTGTAGAATCAAAGATAACACGCAAGTCCTTATATTCGGAACATCTGGTAATGGCTTCACTACCTATATTATACAAAAAGTTATTGAATTAATTTTCCTTGTGAAGGACATGACATTACATTTCGATATATTTAACGCTAACTTATTAGTATTACACCAATTAAATTTTGTGAGATCTTGCTGTATTATCACAATCACTTATTGACCTAATTGAGGTAAATAGCTCGAGGTCATCGGCATATAGGAGAGCATTAGAGTCTCAATGTCCTGACAAATGTCACTAATGAATAAGATGAAGAGTGGGGGTCCAAGAAATGAGCCCTGCGGTACTCCCGATGTTGCCGACACTTGAACAGATGTGAAACCACGACAATGTACATTTAATAGCCTATTAGATAGATATGAACAGAAAAAAATGATAAACTGCGTGGTTAGTCCAAAGGCTGATAATTTTTTCAATAAGATACCATGATCTAGCCTATCAAAAGCTTTGGAGAAGTCGGTATAAATTACATCAACCTGACCACCTTGATCAAGTGATGTAGCAAGATAATGATTTATACTTACACGATTAGTGGTTGTTGATCTACCAGCTAAGAAAGCATGCTAATCAACTGATATTTGAAATTTTGTTTGAAAAGATAAGATATCATACAAGATAACCTGAAAGAGTTTGCCAAAGTTACAGAGGATAACTATAGGTTTATAGTTCCCAATTGCATTCTTGTCACCTTTTTTGAATATAAGACAAATTTTTGACCTACATCAAATTTGAGGAAATGTTTCTGTTTAAAGAGCTAGATTAAAGATGGTAGTCAGCAGTAAAGCGAAGATAATGACGCAGTCTCTTAGTAGAAAAGATGGAATTCCATCAGGATCAGTAGTTAATTTCTTCTTCTGTCAACTTCTTTAAGGCTATCTTCCATTTTGATAATTGGAGTATTAAGTTGTGGGATATCAAAAGTGTCATCCTGATTCCTGATCTGCTTTAACGTAATTAGATGATGTATAAAAGCAGATTGAAAGTAACTAGCAAACGCATTAACTATGCTTTGAGGATCATTAGGCTGGCTATTGACATAGGACATTGATTGAGAAATTGTAGATGAATTACGCATGTTATTAAGAAAAGACCAAAAACAAGTAGGATTAGATTTAATTTGCGATTCTGAATTTTCGATATATTTTTTATGTGCAGAGTCAACATCTCTTTTGATTTTGGAACGTAATAACTTAAATTGATTCAGATAATATACTCCCCCCCTTTTTTTATATAAGTGCCATAAACGAACTTTTTCTAAGTAAATTATTATATTTTATTTAAGATTACATCAACCATAATTTTGAGAAACAAATAATCCATGCAATGTTATTCATAAAAAACTGGTCATTGACGTTGAGGAAGTGAAAAAATAGGAGTACTATGTAATATTGTCTTTGGCAGCAGCAAACGAGCATTCACTTAATTGTAAATACCTAAGCGTATGTAGTGAATAAACTTCATTTGACTGAATGAAAATCTCTATTAGACATCAAAGACAGAATGGCAAATAAATTATGGATGCGAAACGTGATTTTGTAATAAAAGTCTACGAAGTGTTCTTCTACAGAGGCTAAAGTTCAAGGACACCTCATGTTCTGATTAAAAATGTATAAAAGGTACAAACGAAAAATAGGTAAATAATATAATCACTTTCATTAAATCTCCTGCAAACTGTTCATCATATTTGTTAGGAAGTTATCAAAAGGAAGTTCCACGAATGTAGGAATCAATTGCTGAAGACTAAATATTATTTCATGACTATTTATTAACACAATTACACATTTTATCAGAAACTACGAAAAATATCTAATACAGCGGGCAGAGTAATTTATTTGCGGGGGATGATATTTAGGTCAGTCCTTTTGGATGTACTTAGATTTGTAAAAATCAAGTCGAGGTAGAAAGCAGCAAAAATGGCAAAACAGGTATTTTTTTTTTCACTTTTTGTGTTATAACTCAAAAACAATGTAGTGCAGTGCAAATACTTTTTTTTCTATTTCATAAGGAAAAAATGCTGATTTTTGTACGACAAATACAACTACAAGATGTTGCGTTTCAAAGTTAGGATAACAAAGTAAAAGAAGAAAATGCCAAAAAAAACTACTTTTTACTAATTGCTACACTACACTGTAAAAAATGAGAAAGCCGATTACACGAATAATCGATGGTCCATTTGTTGCCAGAGATTATTCTAGTAATGGTACCCAAATGTATGAAATCCTTCGTGCTTTCCTGTAAAATTCCCTATAACTGTGAAATATACTAATGGGCAGGTTCTGTAATTCACCGGATCAACTACGTAATTATACATTTTATTATGTAATTTATACATAATTATATGGAAAATTACATTAATTTAAGTAAAGATACATAAATGTATGTAGTTTTAATTTACTTTTTGTAATAAACCATAAATATGTTTAACTTTACCCTGAAAGTATAAGTTTTTTAAAATTGTTTGTGTAAAAATAAAATAATTATGTATAATTTCATATAAAATTGAACTAATTTTAACTTAACTTTCAAAGTACTTTTGCATTCATTTTTTACAGTGTACATCATAATATAACGAATATTTTTACAAAAATGTTTATTTTATTCTTAGTCATGAAACATATGACCATTTTTTAAACTATTTTACAACATTTATTCACTACATGTAAGTTTTCAATTACATAATAATAACATTTTTTTGAATTCACTTTGCTAAAGAAACGTCATATTTTTTAAGAGAAATGTATTTTACATTTGCTAAAATTTTATATTTTCTTCATTTCTGATCACCCTGTATAGTAAGTGAATCATAAGAATCCTAAGAATGGTTAAGAACTTTTCAGAATTAAAGAATAAAAAATGACTTTTTATCAAAGAATAAAAAAACTTACAAGTACAGTTAAGTACATCTCTGCATACACTGTATAATGATATTTATTTGCATATAATCAGTGCCTATAGTTTTTGATTTAATTGAAAATTTCACACGTCACTTTTTTAGCCAATCAGAAGTTTGTTCTTGATTTCGTTACCATAGCAACCCAAAAAATTTCCGGAAATTTTCATCCTTCAGGGTATCCTGAACGAAATTAATAACTGGAAATTTTTCTTCTTCTTTCAAATTATTGACATATGATCATATTTGACATTTGCTTTTACATAAAAATGGAATTTTATTTGTTATATCAAACGAGATAATTACAAAAAAACCATTGAGCTCGTGAAACAACATTTTCTCGGCCCGTTTCAATGGTGAATACATCGGTGAAGAATCCATATCAAAAATGTCTATGCTTGACTACATAAATATAATATTTTGAAACAATCTTTTCTAGTTCGTGAGAACTTAGTTGAAACTTCCAGTAGCTTTCTCTGTACTACGCTGAATAACTTGTCATTTTGGTTTTCGTCCATATTACACTTTTCAATCAGTTGTGATGAGTATTTAAATTTTGGATGGCTTCTTTTAACCTCACAAAGTTCTTCGCAATATGTGCCTAATGTATATTTCTGTTCTTTTTCCATTCTTTAATATTTTATTCTTTAAAAACCTCGAAAACAACTTTACCAATAGAAATGTTAAGCTTACACTGGTCAAACTGTCAATGAAATAATGATAAATAGCTAATGACGTTTTATTTCCAAGCCATCTCTGTCAAGTTATAATGTGCTGAAACTTAGCTATACCATGTGCATACAACATGAAAATAAACTAAAAAAACAATGTTCCACCTATTTTAGTGAACAAAACTTATTTCATAACACACAAATAGAGTTTTCTTAAACAATTTTCAGTAATTTTTTGAAACTAAAATGGGTGAAAAAGATATTATTTATCTATTATACGAATATAGGTATTTCGGTTCACCCAAACTGTTGTAACATTAGAAAATATAAGAAAAACAGAATTCCACCCATTTTAGTAAAGAAAACATAATATCAAACATCTCAGTGAATATATATTAACCCCTTATGTAGTAGTTTTTTGCAACTAAAATGGGTGGAAATGTTTTTTTTAACATTGTAGATATTTTTCTTACAACTATATAGGTATCTAGTGTTATGGTATTAAATTAGTATTTATTTAATTTATATAGGTATGAAATTTTCTTACTGAATCCCCCGCGTGCATGAATTAATTGCAGAAAATTTTTCAAGCACTTGGGAGATTACAAGTGACAATAAATGTTTGAAAACTTCTATTTCTGTAACGGTTCTAAAAATAATTTTGTGACATTTTAATTTATTTATCTCTAAATACTTTAAAGTTTATCTTGGATATAGTCTGGTAAAAAGTGACGTATGTATGAGTTGCTAACACGACGTACGATTTGATATGCGATGGGCATAAAGCTATCGCAGTGACAGAGATGAACTAGTTGCGTATGTCTTATTCTCTTAGTTTATATGATGAAGCGAACTTTCGACGCGCCAGCTTAGAGTTTACTCGACTATAGAAAGTAGTAACCATATAAAAGTAAAGTAAATACATAACTATCATAATTTTAAAAGTTAAAATTCATCATGTCAAATATTTATCATAGCAATACCATACTTAGAAGGTAATCTAAAGATTCTACTTGTAGGAAATCTAAGTTATATCGTGATAAGACTACTTAGACACTATTAAAATAAAACACTCCTATGTTGTCGAAAGATACCGCTGTTAATCTCTCCTGAGTTCAAATCTCAACTACGGGAGATGATAATGTAGAAAATGGTGTGTGTGCTGATAGGTAAGATATGATTATTCTTATTCACAACTCCTTGGCAGATGTTTTGTGACACACGGATTATTCTAGTTAGCCTTCCTCTGCTGTATGGTATGTGTGACAACATCACGTCATCTGGCGTATCTAGGCACACGGCGAAATCTCCATCCTATCAGCTCCTTGGTGAAATCAGCCCAACATTTTGGAATCTTCTTCATCTCTTGCCGTTGGATTTCCTCTGAACTATCAACTGTTTTATATTTTCTTCTCTCCGGTTGATGTGGCGAAAAAATTAGAGAATACGATACTACAAAGTAGCGCTTTCGAGGCTTCATTTGGTGGTATAGGCCACTCATTGCATTCGTAGTAAATGTCTCAGACCTTCGTCCCGAAAACATGAAGACGCAGCCTAATTGCCTCCCTAACAGCCCCTGTCTCAGAAGATGAAGTCAGCAAGTCTGACCCCTGCGCTTCTCGAAATGTTTTTTTTTTAATCGTCTTATTTATATTAGTGTCTTGGCGGAATTTAGCCGCAGGCTATTCTACCACTCAACCAGGATGGACACACACACATAGGCAACATCTCAACATCCATTCCCTGCGACATTGCCATCTGCCGCAGCTGAGACTCGAACTCAGAAGAGGAGAAAGACTAGACTGCGTTGTCTCTCACACAACCGCCGCGCCGTCTAGCCCACTGCTACCGTCTCCACAACACGTGAAAAACGCCACTACCCATCCATACCCTAACCAGGATTCGAACCCGGGACCCCGTGGTCACAAGCCTAACATTAACCATTAACCATTAACTCTTTATTTAGTATTCTATTTACTATTCATTTGAGTTGTGTTTAGATATCTCATATAAAGTATGTATAATTTACATTAAAAAAATTTACAGGCGTAACAAACGCACGTTGACGTGATGCTTCTGCTAAAGGCTGATGGTGGCCTGGAGATAAATGCACAGCTCTATAGCATTATTAGTGTGATTGAATTTTTTCTATCAAGCCTAACACCTTAAACACTGTGCCACCGAGCCGATAAGTGTTTCTGTTATGTCAAATTTTGCCCAACACACAAGTTGCCGATGTTACCAGTTAGCATCTGTATTCTTCATCGAATCTCAGTAGCCAGTATTGTCCAGAAGGGCGCCAAGGTATACCATATTATTTACCATTTCGCAACCACCTATCGTTGACTCATCTGGATGTTATTCATTTTCGTTGTCTACAATCATATTTTTCTTTGTCTTGTTGGAAAGGTATTAACATTAAAAAATAAAATAAAATATGATCTTTATCATAGATTAAATTTTAAGTCTTTAAAAACACGTAAATAATATAGAAAACAAAAAATGAGTTACTTTAAAACGTAAATAATATATTATGACTTAGTCCACTATTAAAATAAAATAAATATGCATTTGCGTCAAACAAACCTAATGTTTTACCTTCCTGTAGACAGGCATACTTTGCTAATGTAGACATTAAGATTTATCTTAAAAAGACAATAGGTTACTAGCAAATAATAACTTATTCATCAGACGAAAATAGAACATTACAATGTAAACTAAATTCATTGTCTAGAGGATATTTTTTTTACAATCATTTTCAAGGAAAAAATTAATTACATATTAAAGACAGGTATGTAAACACGTTATTTCCACAATCACTACTGTAAGTAGTCAATATTTCACAACTTATAAACGCAGTAATTTTGTTCTTACGCACAGTCGTGTAAAATGAAGCGATTGCACGGATTTTAAATTACTTCCACGTCCAGTGGAAGTATAGTAACGACAAGAAAAATTTTAAAAATTTTTTATTGTCCAAATAGGCTTAAAATGTCATGAAACGTCGAGATTTTAAGTTTGAGCGAAAAAAAATTTTCTGTCTGTCTGTCGGTCTGTCTGTCTGTCTGTAACTTTTTTTTATGCGCACGTTTACTCTGGAACCGTTTAAGATATTGACTTGAAATTTGGTACACATATGTACTTTAACGAGATCTAGAACTAGATTATATTTTCATCATGTTCCGTCGAAGGGTTGGGGGGTAAATTGGGGTAAATTTGGGGTAAATGGGTAAATCAAGCAGGTAAGAGTCCATGAAATTGGTATTTAGTATATACAAGAGAAGCTAAGGTCTCAAAAAAATTTTTGGCATTAGCCACCCCCACCTCCTTATTAAAGGGGATGAAAAAAAAATGTGATTTAGTTTATGTACAGGAACCAGAAACCTCAAAATATTTTTTACTTCATCCAGCCCCCACTACTACCCCCCTATCACCACCCCCACCCCACTACCGATGTGGGGTATCGTTTTATGGGATTTTGGGGTAGAGGATTTCAAATATTATATTATTAAAGTTCCATAAACAATTATTTTCACATACAAAGTTTTTTCGTTGTGAGTGACTTGGATAGAGAATCTGGATGTGGAAGTAGTGATTCCTTGGGCAGCGGTTTTTTGTCCTGAATCGAGTTTTTATCTATTATTCGACTTAGGTCGATTCTCCAAGGTTCAACAACAATCTCAAGCCTAACACTGTAAGAACTAACTCACTGAGTAGGTTTCTCTTTTGCTTTTATCTAAAAATGTATTAATTAAATACGTATTATTAATTAAATACATTTTTGTTAACAAAATATCCATGTTTGGGTCAAAACTAACTCAAATTATTATTTTACCTGTGCAAGAATCACATAATTAACATTTACAAATCAATTTTTTCCTATTAAATACCAAAAATTCGGTGTCATTACTCATTAATCACTTAACAAATTCTAAGTAGTCAAAAGCATGGTATGACATGTTCGAGTTTAAGTTTAATATATTAAGTATAATTTAATATGAAACCCAAGTATTTGTGAATCAACATTAATAATAAATTTTCGAATTTGAAACGAACTTAATAAAACTACATACTAACTTTCCTAACTTGTATTTTAGACAATATTAAATTTCAGTAGCTTCCATTTTATAATATACGTGTGTGGTTTTCAATAATGTGGTGTAACACAAAACTCATTTCGACATTATTTGACTTTATAACAATTATGAAGTTAATAATTCCATAATAGTCTGTTTCATTTTTACTTGAATGGCCGAAGTAACGGAGTTGACATAAATTTATGGCCTTAATATTGGTTATTTAAACACTTTATAAATAGATAAAATAAAATAAGATGTATTATATATTCTTCTAAACGAGGAATGTATTCAAGTTAGAGTTATTCAACTTTTTATTGTTACACAATCTACCATATGTAAAGTTCTCAGGTACTACAAACATACGGGAAGATTCTCTAGGCGTCGCACTATGGGGCGAGGACCACAATATCGTCTCAAAAATGCCAAATATGAGCGACTCCGTATCCGTGACGTTAACCGCCGGAGTAAACTGAAATTACTCAAAGTCCACAGGATTATTTTTACAGTCGAAACACTTCGTATTGAGAATACGAAGTACGCCGTCATTTGTAATTTGCACGCACCGCTTTTGGTCATTTCTCCCACTCAACCACCGTTGGGTTCAGGATAGCCGCCAGTTGAACTCTGAACATATTATGATTTAAAAAACAGCTAAAAATTTCATTTTTAAACTCGATATGCGGGTAATCGAAAATATACACACGGAGAAGAAATTCGAAAAGATTTGAATATATTATGACTAAAAAGCAACTAAGGAGTGTATACATAAAACCGATGGCTCAAGATACCCACAATAATATTCAACTTCAATAATATTCAACTACATTAGCGGTTGCGTTGCGATTTCATTATCTACTACTGCTGTTTTCTGAATAACAGTTTAACAGCAGTCAGCAAGAATATTTTTACTACGTCGTGTTTCTGTTATTTTCGTACAGAAATAACAGTCTGCTAATGCTATTTACAAATAACAGTTGTTAAATAGCAACTCATCTCTACTGTTTAGTTCGCAAGATGCCTCGACGTAGTTAAAAAGTCATATAAGGGCTATATCTGTTTGTTTGGGCTTTTCCAGGCGTCCTAAGAACATGAAATTTTGCAGGTAGATGTACTAAACTCCCAAGAAATTTAATAAAATTGGAAAGTCGATATGGCCGGCCCAATATAACGGCCTAAATTTGAGTCAACTTTTTTAGGAACTTCCTATGTTGGATAATTTATAGATTGTCATATTATTTGATAGTCTGATTTTTATAATAAAAATTAGATGGAGGGTGTTATATTACTCATTATTTTTAGTTATATATTAATGAACCCGTGATGGAACGCAGGCATTCTACTATTTGATATAGTATATTTATACAAAAAAAAAACTTATTTTAAAATGTACTAAACAAAGTTTTTTTTGTAAATATTTATTTCTTTTGTTTCTTGTTACCGTTTTGTTACGTTGAATATTGTTTGTGATATGTATTTTACAAACAAAGCATAAAATTATTATTTACATTCTTTTCAAAGTTATTTTAAAAAAATCAGTTTGGAATCGGAAAGAGTGTTTTTCATTTCTCTCTCTAAAACCAAAAAGAATTTCGAATATGACGTAAAAACATAAATTGAAGCTAATTAAAACCTGTATAAGAAAGCATTAACGCAGATCATGTACAGAGTGAGGTAAAAAAATATTCAAGGAAATTAAATTTTCTTTCTTAAGAATTTTTTCAATTTTTTTTTAAATCACTCTGTACACATGTTTAAATGCCTTAAAAATTTCTACAATTTGATGTGCCCAATATGGTCGTCGCTTAAAAAATAAGAAAGTTATAAGCCTGGAGAGTTTTAAGTGGCGCACGCTGTATAAGCATATATATAAATGATAAATTTATCATAACATCTAAAGTTTTTATTTCCTTAATAAAAAGAGTTCGTGTTGAATATGACAGTCATAATTGTCGACTTACACAACTTATATTTCCTATAACAATTTTTACTGCCACAGTATTGCCGTTTTTATTATTCCTAATCCAAAATTCAAAAGAAGTTTTCAACACGATACATATAAAAGTATTTATGATATATAAAATATAAAAATTTATGCACTAACAATAAAAAGAGTTATATAATAAGTAGATATAAATATAAAACATTAAGAAAAATTCGACTTGCCCGTATAAAACTATATGAAAAATATTCCCGCTAATTTGGCGTAATTAATTTTTCGTCATAAAGGGAAACTCTACTTTAATCCGCCGACAGTATAATTAGTTTTCGGCCGTAAAATTTTACTTCCCAATTTTCAAATGTAATTTACCTACATCTAACTTTCAAGGATATGTTAAAAACATGCATTACGTATGTTAACTCCTTTATATCCATTAATATTCCCATAAAAACGTTCACTGCCGGCTACTTTTCTGCTACAACAGAAGTTGGTTTCAGATACAAGGCTAGAACATTATAATACCAAACAGTGAATTAAATAGAATGTCAATACAATTATTATTTCTACAAGATTTACGTAGAAATAATATATTTTTATGTACTATTCAATATATCTGTTTATTTTATAAGAAACAAAGAATGGGCCTTTCTCACGTTTTTTGTTATTGAATATTTGAAAAGTTCTCTTTAAAAAAACTTACCCGTATTTTTTCTTTTTTACGAAATTTGCTTCTTTTCTACAGAAATGAATATGAATTTAAAATTGGCGGCAATATTTCTGCACTGATGACGAAATGGGGGGAATTACCAATCAGTATACTCTAGCACCCTTGGTAGAGGCTACATATGAACAGATCGTACGTATAAGTGTTTGTCTCTTTCTATCTTTACCGAATTGACAGATATGTCATCAAGCTTTGTTAGTTCTAGTCTAGTGACGTGTCAAACTACAGAAACTTTTCTTTGATGTATTTACTAACAAGTTGCCAAAAATGAATGAAATCTACATCATATGACATTATTCCAAAGTTAAAACCTCTAGTTACTGTACTAATATATAATAATACATTTATAGTTTACAGGTATTTCATACCTGCTGAATTTATAAAACTAAACAGGTATGTACAAAAACTGAATAAAAACGTTAAAATATGATTCATTTCACTTTTGTAGTATACAAATTACAGTTAATAAATATAAACGACTAGGTTTAAGTGTTTTATTTTCTTTTACATTTATTGAATAATTTTTAAAATCATTATTAAATCTAAAGATTTATCAGTAACAGTTATTTTATTTAAGTAAACAGGAATTGTCATTCACCATTTGACTGTCAATAATAGGGAGATTATCACTTGCTGCCTTCTCAAAATCTGTCCATTTTTTTTATGTCTACACAGTACACACACACACACACACACCTATACCTGTTCACCAATGCATATGGCACCTGGGAATAGTCCGCACAAGTGGCACCATGGAAACTGCACATGTAGTTAAAATACCGGGAGCGCCACGTATTTGTAGCTCTTTCCCGTTTGTCGATACCCTCGCTAAAATTAAATAAAGTAAAATACCTGCATAAGGCACCTGGTGTTATAATGATATCAAGGACATACCGAGGGTATGAAAAGTTGCCATAAATATGTATGAACATATTTGGGTATAATTGTGTATTCGAAATACATATTTATGGTAAGATAGTGCCATAAGTAGGTAAATCAAAACTATACATATATTCTGTAAATGTGTATGTGTGTATTGAAGAAAACATACTAAGAACAATATGATGTAGTAAGGACTATTTGTGTAATCAAAATACATACTTATGGTAAAGTAATGTCATAAGTAGGTATATCGGAATTATACATACATCGTATATGTATCTTAAAGAGAATCTGCTAAGAACGGTATTATAAAGAGTACCTACATTCAAATTTAAGGTGACTTAATTATGATTGAAGCTCAAGACAGGATATATTATGACAGGTAATAAATAATAGATTTAAAATAGTTTTAAATATGTCGTCTATTTAATTATTGATATGGTTAATATGCATACTAATAATTCAAAAAACTGTGGAATGAGAACAATAGTCTAATTACAAAATTCGAAGAATTTGATTTCAAGAGTTGAGTCGTTGGTAGGTCAGATAAGTTTAAAACTGATCTGTCAAGAATACATTTTGAAACAAAATAGTAATTCCTTTAGTGATGACTTTGAACGTGGAATAATTAAAATCTTGACAACTAAAAAGAACAAAAATCTCTATCAAACATCATTGCAGTTAGAGTGATCAATATATTATATTAATGCAATAAATAAGTATTTCGTTTATAGACTTAGATGTAGGCATGTAAGATGTGAGTATTATTCACTGCTTTACATGCAATTATTTTAACAATTCAGCAATAATTCAGAAAATACTTGCAAAAAAGATGTAAATTGTCTAGATGTGCTTAAAACTGTAGTTTAGAAAATTTCAAAGCAGATTTTTTAGCCAAACGAATAAGAAAAAAAATTTGATCCGATAATATTCAAAAGAAATCGGTAAGTAAAGGTATTTACCCAAAACTTCTCTTGCTGGTACACAGCCTCATTAAAAAAGCACAGTTTGCATCCTTTAGTCCTTAAGGTGCTTGTATACTGATAAGAGCGAGATGGATTTAACAAATTAAAACGCGACAAAGATAGATTGAAAGATTTGGAAACGCTGTATTAAATACTACTCTTATATACTAATCTGTTTGCTTATTAATTTTTGCAAAATGTATTTTCAGTTTAGATTAAGTTAGAAATAGTTAATAATCTTAAATAATAATACAACATATTTAGAAATATCAGAACTAAAATGTAAGGCAGGTTTATTAAAAAAGTACCATAAAAACCCAATTAAGACTTAAAAAAGGTATTAGAAATAATAAACCCAATTCTAACCTTTCAACCAAATGCCAAGATCATGTTTGTGAAGGAAATCGCATGATTAACGTAAAGGATCTTGATTAAAATCTAAAATGTTTAGAATCCTTAACATTTCTTTCTTTGAAAGACACAACAAGTGAAAAAATTGTGGTTTGCTTTCAATTTGGAATGACTTTTGCAAAAATTGCTGATTCTTTTCGGTTGTACTTTTGTACTTTTTAAAAATTTAAATATTCCCGCCATCTTCGAAATACGCAGCGTTGAAAATCAATTTCAACAGCTGTGTCTATAAGAAACTATTTAATGTTATGCTGGTAGCTGAAGCACATTTCTAAAAAATTGTGCTATTAAGAGCGAAAATTGAGTTAAGTCTAGCGTCCATCCGAGCTGTACTATGCCAAGTAAGATAGCATCTTTGCAAACTTTCCGAATCGATTACTCCAAAACTAAACGGACGGTTTTATTTTTATTGAAAATTCAAGTGTAAAAAATCACTTTATTTATTAGTACACTAAATTATATTTAAAACTGTAAAAGCTCATTTTAGCATACAAGTAAAAATGACAAAATCGAAACGGTTGCAGTTGTAAAAGACATGTTGTGATATGACCTTCTGAATGATTATGTCATGGCATGGCGGTTGGTTTATAGGTGTAAGAAGTAAGTCGCTTAACAAGTCTACATATTTAGAGATTTCGTAATATAAATTTAATATGTTTCTTTTATTTATTTAACTTGGTGTCTGAAAATGAAATAATTAAGTATATTTTTATATTTTATGGTTAAAACGAATAGAATAAAAGTGTGCTTGTCTTGGCATTATATTTGGTACTAGCTGATGCTCGCGACCTTGTCCGCGTAGGACCTCGTCCAGGTGGAATTAAGTACATTGAACTGCACATCCATTGCATCCATGCGCATTCATTGCACTTGAGGGAACCCACTGCGCATCCATAGTACTCGGGGAAATCCACTGCGCATCCATAGTACCCGAGGAAACCCACTGCGCATCCATTGTGCTCGGGGAAACCCACTGCGCACCCATAGCACTCGAGGAAATCCACTGCGCATCCATAGTACTCGAGGAAACCCATGCGCATCCTTAGAACTTGAGGAAACCCACTGCGCATCGCAATTTTTCTATTTTTGTGCAGAGTGAGTTAAACGAAAAAATAATTATTTTAATCGATAATAGAGCACATGGGCGGGTATGTGTCAAATTTCTTAATTAAAAACACCCCTCTCTCTGTTCACCCATTCGGGAGGGGGTCTCATTTTGAAAACCGTTGAATACGTGTCTCCTTATTTCCTCGGAAGAGCCCGTCGCTGGAATATCACGTTTCCGATTTACGCGATTTCAGAAATACGAGTACCCTTTAGACCATCTACCACTCCCGTTTTCACCAATTCAAAAAGTGAAACTCGAAATTTCGTCTTAGTCGCGTCTAATAGGTTCCAATGAAAACTATTTCTGGCAAATTTCCCGCTTCTAGGTCTAACCGTTTCCGAAAAGCTTAAAGACCATATTTGATACTAGCGGATGCCCGCGACCTTGTCCGCGTAGAACCTCGTCCGCGTGGAATTAAGTACATTGAAATGCACATCCATTGCACTTAAGGAAACCCACTGTGCATCCATAGTACTCGAGAAAACCCACTGCGCATCCATAGTACTCGGGGAAATCCACTGCACATCCATAGTACCCGAGGAAACCAACTGCGCATCCATTGTGCTCGGGGAAACTCACTGCGCACCCATAGTACTCGAGGAAATTCACTGCGCATCCATAGTACTCGAGGAAACCCATGCGCATCCTTAGAACTTATGGAAACCCACTGCGCATCGCAATTTTTATATTTTTGTGCAGAGTAAGTTAAACGAAAAAATAATTATTTTAATCGATAATAGAGCACATGGGCGGGTATGCGTCAAATTTCTTAATTAAAAACATCCCTCTCCCTGTTCATCCATTGGGGGGGGTCTGGTCTCATTTTAAAAACTGTCGAATACGTGTCTCCTTATTTCCTCGGAAGAGCCCGTCGCTGGAATATCACGTTTCTGACTTATGCGATTTCAGAGATACGGGTACCCTTTAGACCATCTACCACTCCCGTTTTCACCCATTCAAAAAGTGAAACTCGAAATTTCGTCTTACTCGCGCGTAATAGGTTTCAACAAAAACTATTTCTGGCAAATTTCCCGCTTCTAGGTCTAACCGTTTCCGAAAAGCTTAAAGACCTCCCCCTCCCCTCCCCGTTTATCTTTTCAGAGGTCTCTTTTTGAAGACCGTCGAATACGTGTCTTCTTATTTCCTCGGAAGAGTCCATTCCTCGAATAATCACGTTTCTAACTTACGCAATTTCAAAAATACGGGTGCACTTTAAACCATCTACCACCCCCGTTTTCACCCCTTCAAAAAGTGAAAATCAAAATTTCGTCTTACACGTATCTAATAGGTTTCAACAAAAAATATTTCTGCCAAATTTCACGCATCTAAATCTAGATCTAACCGTTTCCGGAAAAATTTCACCCTGTTGGGGGTCGAATTTCGAAAAATCCCTTCTTGCCTACGTCATTCGAGGAACCTCTATGCAAAATTTGAAGTTTCTAAAGTTAGCGGTTTGAGCTGTGCGTTTCTAGATCAGTCAGTCAGTCAGGGTATTCATATACATATAGGTAAGTATGGTATTGGTCTACTATTTCAAACTACTTCATGAAATAAAATTATTAGTGATTTGAAAGATGATAATGTAGCTTTAAACTACAAAATTCGTAAAATAACTAATTTAAAAACGATACTTACCTATAACGCACTGTAAAAACATACACATATCACGGTAACCACTTATAGACTAGAAATATGTGCGAACCCCCTCACGTAACAATAACAGACTTATGGTATAATACACGCATGCTTCATTTCATGTGTGTGTACCTGGACATAACAGAAGCCGTCTTGTGGTATAGAGCACGCATGCAGCGCATGCTTATTTTCATGTGTGTATCCATAGTATTAGAAAACCGCGTTGTGACAATTCTGTAATATTTGCGACGCCAGCGCCATCTATTGGTGAAGCTTATGGTGCCGTATTGATAGTATTGTGTGTACCACATACTGAAACCTGCTTTGAGGCAACTTACACAAGAAAAATACAAAGTAGGTATAGATCGACTTGAAATGGGACGGCGAGTTCAAAAAACCTTATTTACTTTGTGGCAACGCAGGTATGGTGCCACAAAAGTGAACAGGTGCCAGAGTGCAGCTCTACGCACGCACATGGTGCCATAAGCAATGTAGAACATGAACACACACACACACACTTTTAAATAATTAAGAAACACAGTTATGAAGTCAAAATACTAAATCCGTGCGATCACAACGTAAATCGTAAATAAGAGAACATAACCTATCTATTTATTTTATTTCCATCATTGTTGCCAAGTGTCAGTTATTTGTTGGGAGCCAACATGTCGAAAGTGTGTTTCTTCTCTGTTAATTCTTATCATTTTTATTATAGGAAGTGGTATTATTCAATGGAAATTATTATTTTCAAAAGCGGAGATAAAAAGTAGACATTCTTTAGTGAAATAATTAAAGCATTTCCTCTAACGTTATACATTTAGGCATCATGGAAACAGTCTCATCGGCAGGTTTCCAGACGAGATGTAAAATTCAGAAACATCAAGAGGTTCGGTTAATTTTCGTATACGACATCTGCATCATAACCTTAAATTTTAAGTTTTTCAAGTTTATTCTCATTTTAAATGTTTGTATACGCATTTTTAGCTTGAAGCCGTACTGGCTCCAAGCAAATATTTAAAAATTCACGTAAATAATTTTTCAATATTGTTGATTAATAAAAATAGACTGCTAATTACAGGTTAGACTTCCAACCTACAAATAGAGTCCTATTTTATTAGGACAAGGTATTTAGAACTTCATAAACATTACACTGAACTAGACTTTAGTTGAAAATATGGGAACCAAGCAGAAATTTTAATAATAGCTGGGTAATACTCTTAAATCTTTTTGAGGTTAGATGTGACGTCACGTGCAAATGCCCTATGAATCCAGAAATTGTTTAATTTTGATTGGAGTTCCCCCCATGACGTAATTTGAGCGCGTTTATTTGTTCGAAATATGGAGTGAATTAGACAATATTTTTATTTTTAAAATATCCGTTTAAAATTAAAATATTATACGATATGACATGTATATACAATATTTATTAGGTGTTAATAAATGATTTATGACAAAATAATCATCAAGTTCCATTACATGGGAAAGGCCCATTAGGTATGTAATAATGTTATAGACTAGGGAATAATAGGCTGTGAATAAACAGTGTTCTTTTTTAAGATGTATTAATGCGTATGTACTCTTAGTAGGCCAGGCAACGAATGATTATAGAGGGAAATTTTAGGGACAGAAAATTTGACTTCTGAACTTTGTTTGGACTAGTCTGGAGATGAACATATCAAAAGTCCCCACTTCTAGGTGGTGAGCGGGGGGAGGGGGGCACTTTAAAGGTCCAATTTTTTGGTTTTTCGCTTATATCCCGGAAACGTAGCGGCTTGACCACTCTATACAAAATTGAAGCTGATAAAATTTGCTAGAAGAATAACTACTTACATTTGTCGATATGTTGTTCTGTTTTCGAGATATCCGCCCTCAAAATTGGAACTTGCGGAAAACAAATTTTTCGCCTCACGTTTTTTGCTCAAGCCGCTACGATGCATAGTTTCCGAGATATAAGCGAAAAACCAAAAAAATGGAACCCTTAAAGTGCCCCCTCCCCCCCGCTCACCACCTAGGAGTGGAGACTTTGATATGTTCATCTCCCGACTAGTCCAAACAAAGTTCCGAAGTCAAATTTTCTGTCCCTAACATTTCCCTGCACACCCTTTTTTGAGCATTCGTTGCTTGGATTATTAGCTAGTTTCGAACATAAGCTGATAGTACAGGAAAAGATAGAAAAAAATGACCGTAACACGAAAGAAATTTGTGCAGACTTTTAACTTTGGATTAAAATAGGCCAAAGCTCACGAAACAAAAAAGTTTAGAGTTTTACGGATCCGCGGGAACCTATAGAGGGTTAAAAGGAGTATTTTTAATAAGAAAATCGGGTTTTCTCTATTTTCTCGGGAAATAAGGCATTTACAAAAAAAAATAGTTCCAATAAAATTTATTTCTGGCAAAACTGTCTTTAATTTGATTAATATTATGACAATAGTTAATCAAAATACGGCAATTTTTCGTTGGGGAATGGCGGATGGAATTATTTGAAAAAAAAATTACCTACACTTCCGCGATGTGGATGTAAAAAGTATTTTCTACTTAAGACGTTTCACATTTATTAGTAAATAACTCGGTTTCACTTACCCCTTCAAGAGACTCTGTAGGTCCCTTATGATTTAAAGTGAGCTTTAATATTTAATTGGCTTATAGTAACATGATTCAAGATTAAAATTTTAGTAAAGCAGTTTGAGATTATTTATTTCCCGAATGTGAGACACGTATTTCTATCAAAGTTTACCCAGTTTGACAAGAAGCCGAAAAACTTCAAGTTTTAACGAAATCTAAAATACGTTCATCGTTCATGAATATTTATTAAGTTTTATTTTCTGCTTAAAGTATTACCAAACAGTGTTGACAATAATGAAAGACAATTTCAATTTATAAAATTAATTACGTCGTAGTTTGCATTAGATTTAATCGTAGCCAAAGGAAATTCTCGTAGGTTGGTGATCACTATCCTGATATACGAGGCACACAATGTAAAATGTCTGATTCTTTTGTACGGTGAAGCTAAATATAAAGTACAAATACATCAATATACGGCGTGTTCCGTGTAAAACTCATTTTCCCATTTTCTCGATATTTAAAAGAGATCTTTTTACAAATTGATGATAGATGCAAAGAAATTGTTCAATCCCATGAACCTTGAAAAGAGGTGCATGTGTTGGGCATTACACTCTAAGCAAGGCTGATATCACCAAGGAGCTGATAAAAAAGAACTTTACCAATATGTAAGAAGCATATTTTGTTTTTACATGCATTAACTGGATGTGATACAACTTCAGCGTTTTATAAAAAGAGTAAAAATAAATTTGCTAAATTATTCGAAAATCGTACAGATTTACAAGATCTTTACTTATGAAAATGCTAACGTCACTAATATTTTGCAATCGGGTATTTTATGCATTTTAGCATTATATGGTGCTCCTAAAGATCAAAAAAATATAAATAATTTCTGATACTAATCGTTTCTTAAAGCTAGAAGTAAAAATAGCTGTGTCAACTTGGCTTCATTGATACCTATACTCGATGCTAGTTCAGAACATATGAAAAGGGCGTATTTACAAGTACAGTTGTGGATGGGGCACGATAAGTTGCCAAAAGAATGGGGATGGAAAAAAAAAGATAATTCACTAGTGCCAGTTACAATAAACCAACCACCAGCTTCTGAAAATTTATTGAAGATGATTTTTTGTTCATGTAAAACTTCAAATTGATTTTAAAAAGTTTCATTTTTTTACAAATTCTTTATAAACAACCTCTAAAACTATAACAATCATTATTTTCTTGAAAGAAATATTTAAAAATTCCGAAGTTTATCTTGGAACTATGTCGCTTCTCATGCTCCCAAAGACGTTGCTCTCCTCCATGTACGTGTCAGTCGAATGGACTCCGATGTACCGAAATATGTAAGTGCGAAGGTAATTCCAACCGATGTGATAATTTGGGAGAGTGCGGGCAAGGCGATGATGAAGACTTAGGCTAAGGAATGAAGAGTATTGCTTGTCTGTACTCTATCTATATAAATCTGTAACCAATGTATTTCTTGAAAAGTTTTTTTTTTATTAAACGTTAAAATTATATAAGTACTTTTTACTTTTCTTTTTCTTATGCCTTCTAAACATAGGGGAGATGGGGGTATTTGTTAATTTATTATTATGTGTGTAGTATATTGCTTATAATGGGGTCATTTCCGATAATTCTAAATTGCGACTTTTTCAACATTATCATAATTTGTTTAATACAAAAACTAGTCATACAAAATTTCACGCCTTTATCTATGATAGTTTTCAAAATATTAAGCCCCAAAGTTGTCGCGGACGGGAAAATAAACTCGTGCCCGCGTGACGTCATTAGGCTTAAACCGACAACAGCAGCAGCTTGACGGTCCGCGCCGCGCCGACTTATCAGTGAAATTGCATGTATGTATTATATGTAATGTAATGTGTAATTATATATGTAAAATTTATATGTGCATAAAGCGACGTGTAGATGATTTTTTTTATATACTTTGTGCTTTTTAAAAACAAGAAATGTGCGAAAGGGGCTTTGTAAAAGCAGATTCTTCCAATCTTCCGGAGGTAGACTTGCTAATGGTTATGGGGTATTTTAATTCCAATCACGAATATTTAAGTGCAGAAATGAGAGGAAGTAAGTGCAAAGGTAAATAAGATTTTATTTTATTTAATACATATAAAAATTTCATTGTACAGGATTTTCAAAATAAAACTAAATATGTCTAGCATGAAATTTAATACTTAGAAATAGAAAATTTGACAAAAAAATTTCATATTTAACAGTTTGCCGACAACAAACACCTGGAGAGTAAACAACCATTTTAGAGGCGAGTGGGGCAAATATTTTTCTAAATTATTTTTGTGGAAAACATTACCTGCTTAATCCCTACTGAATATTAGTGAGAATAATTATTGTATTAATTAAATATATTTCTAGGAATTCTTATAAATTATAATTATGTTTTACACGGTTTCTAACTAAATGTTTTAAAATTTTGTTTGCTTTTTGTTTTTCTATTTTCCAAAATAATCCGGAGCATAAAATAAATGCAAAATATTATAAAGTTTCATGTGGGATAAATGAAAAAGAACATAATATTGTAGAAGTAAATTGCGATGATTGTGCAGCTTCTGATGGTGGTTGTAACCATGCAATAGTTTTTGTAATGTGGTTATATTGCCGAAGTGAAGAACCTTTGCCAACCGATACAGTTTGCTATTGGAAGAATCTAGCATGCTTTATTTTTCTACAATATATTAAATAATAAAATATAATGTATTATTTAATAGATAAAACGTCTTTATTTTCATGTAAACTCTATGTTCTGGCCAGGCTAGGGTGGGCCAGGACGGGCGTAGCCCATCCTGGAATAATTTTCGCCCGACCTACGGCGACCGCAAGGGGGGTAATTTCAACACTGCCTTTTTTGGATTTCTCCCCCTCGCTCATCGAAAAATTTTCCTTTTTTGGATTTCTCACCCCCGCTCATCAAAAAGTTTTTGGCCCACGACCCCCTCCCCCCCCCCTGAAAAATTGTTTGCACGCCCTTAAAGCACTTTCTAGCTACAGGCCTGGTTCTGGCATAATTAATTAAGATTTCTAACTCTTATGGTAAAGTTACGCGAGACGCTTGTCGCCCCTAGACGAAATAGATATGAAACCTTTGCGGCTTTTATGTCCCCTTCTAGTCGTGGACACAGAAACGAACTTCGAATTTATCGGTCAGTGTTTCGAACGCGAAGGACATAGATTTAGATTAGGAATTTTCGTTAGTGTATAAATGTTGTGTACAGTTCGTGTTTTCCACGGTACATTACATTTTAGCGGATTAAATCTCTCATATTATTATTTTCATTGTAATACAAAAAAATTTGAAGTACGGCTCTGGACAACAGTGACTAACTCTAGCCAGCATATAAATGACTTCGACTGTGATATTTTCTTGGCTAGTTTTATTCCCACTAAACTTTTGACGTAATTTATACTTACTTATTTATTTAAAAAATATATCTCCTAAATTTTATGTTTATTGGTATTTACCTTTATTTTTTATTAACCTAATTTACTTACAATAGGCTCCTGTTTTTTCATTTAAGAGAACAGCCCGGCGCATTGCTTGTTGCCAAAGAACTATTTTCTTTTTGTCTGTCGGCAAACGAATAAAATATTTGACTGGTGTTGACACCGTCGCCCGTTGTGCTTTTGCATTCAGAAACAATAGGTACAATATTTATATTTATTTTTGGTGCGGTATGATGACATTTTTATTCAAATCACAGAACAAAACAGTTTCGAAGTTTAACAATGTCTTTATCCGATGATTAACAACGTTGAACTAACCTAATGAGAGCAATATAGCGCGCGCCCTGTGTATTGTACGGGAGTCGCCTCATAGCTTTAAGCCTAATGACGTCATTCGGCTCGGTCGGATTTAGATGCGCCGCGCGACTTTAATAATTTTTTTCAACATGATCGGATTGTCAGAATTTGATAATTTTTGGTAGATCATCTTTTTAAAAGTAGTTCTTCAAGAAAATAGTGTTTTTGGAACATATAAATATGCACTGGCAAAACCCTCATACTTAGACATATTCATTTTTATTTTTGAAAACTATAAAAGTAAACTTTTTGAGAAAACCGTTAGTCCTACATAAAAATTTATAAAAGCCTTTTCTGTGTAGAAATGCTGTAGCAATATTTTTGCATAACATTCTTTTTCGTAATCACAATGGTTACTTAGATAAATTAAAAAAGTGTTGGCGGTGATTGCCATTTTGTTTTTCGGGCGCAGCACCCAAACGCATCACTTTCAAGAGTGCCAACGTCGAAATTATGTTACTCCAAGGCCGAATACAGAGATTGAGACAACTGCCACACTTGCATCATTAAAGACTCCACGGATGTACATTTGATAGCTGACTAAATTGTATTGTTCGTTGAGATTTCTAAAAATTTCTTTTTTTTTTTTCACAAAACAAATGGAAAGTGGGTTCCAGTCGATTTGTCTGAAAATTCAGTATGTTATAGTTCTCTACTTTCTGAACAGAAGTTCTCATGGGCCCAACTAGATCCCATGTCTAGTTCCGGAGATACAGATCAAGAAATATACAAGAATGATCTCTTGTACAATGGGCTAATTTAGTACTTTTTTTTTATTTGTATATCGTAAAGATCTTACAATTCTGAGACCCTGTCCAAAAAACTAGAATTTTATGAGACCTGTAAATTGTCTTAAAAAAATTATAAACATGGACCGCACACCTTGTCGAATCTCGGCCGCAATGTCACTTAATAGGCAACCCGCTAGTCGCACAGAGAAAGACTCGACGGTCTCAAGCGAAATGCACGAGCTTTGATGTGTTGCGCGACCGTTTCGTTCCCTATCCTCTGACGTCACGATGTTGGTCGCACCGCGCTTTTTAGAAGCGTATATTTCGAAAACCACATATCGGATTCATCTGAAATTTTCAACATTGCCTAATTTTAAATAATACTTTATTCACAAGGAGTAACAAATACTGAATAAAATACATTAAATGATAATTTGAATTCATCATTTTTTTTCATACATTTTATATTGTGATACGTTCTAACAGCGCTTTACATTATTTTGCACTAAAAACATTTGTTTTTAATAAAAATAGCGTAGAAAAAATTAAAGTTTAAAAAATGTTGGCGAAGGCGCCGGGAAATCTATATAAAAATAACGAGTGAAAAATATACGGTCAAATTGGCTAAAACCTTTTTTACATAAAGTATGTGTCTTCCTGATCAAAAAACTTTAATTGAAAAACTTTCGGAAATTGCTCCTTTGACCTCTAATACCCCATCAATAAAATAAAAGTTCGATAAGATACAGAATTTTACAAGAATTTATAGTTGTATCTCGGAAACTAGACATATGATCTAGTTGGACCCATGGACATGAGAACTTTTGTTCAGATAGTCGAGAACTATAAGATACTGAATTTTCAAACAAATCGACTGGGTCCCACTTTCCATTTGTTTTGTACGGATTTTCGAAATTTCGATAATTTTCAATGGGTAAACTTTTTAGTTTATGGTATTAGAGATCCAAAAAAGTCATTCAAATCCATTCATTATACATTAGTCATTATACATTTTTCATTTATGACTAACTGCACTGACTCTGTAGCTCCCTTACGAACCAATTTAGGTTAAAATCGAATTATTTTTTATATTATCTATCACCCCATTAAAGGAAGGCACAGAATTATGGGACACCCTATATAAATAAATTTACAGTTTTATATTGAATATTTGATCTCAACGCCACATTAACATATTGTTAAACTAAGCAGTTGTAAATTCAACCTGACGCATATCATTAAGACACACTTCCTAATTAGTGAAACAAAAGATAGGGCGAATTTAAGAAGTTATCTGGGCAGCGCTAGGGACGCGTCTAAGGTATCGTTCTACTAAGCTTCCCCCTCAACAGCACGTATGCTAAATGTACCCCAGAGGGTAAAACTTTGGGTTGTAATACTCGTCTCTCACGAGATTAACGATAACTTGATAACCTGTTATATAATTGACCCACCCCAGAAAAGACCATTCCTAAGCGAATAAGACAATCTCAGATAATGTATTTGATGTTGTTATTAGGACTAGGACAAGAGGATTGGACTCCGAGGAGCCATAACGTTATAATTGATAAGATGGTTGGATTGTTAGGTGATAGTAATTTTATCTTTTTGTTCTGGTGGACAAAATTTTACAGAATCTAAACTCGTCGAATCAGAATTCAATCGTTTTCTTTCCTTAAGATATGTGGAGTTTTTATAATTTTCGAAGCATTGTTTTAGGTTGGTTCTAGATCTATATATCTTTTAATAACTCCAGATGTAAAACCTCGTGGGGTGAAATCTGGAGATGGGGGAGGCTACACCACCGTTATTAAAGGATTAATGGTACATGCCCAGCTGAACTTAAAAAGACGAATGTTAGCTTAGCCCATAAACCCAGAGTTTCTAAGTTATTATAATATACATCGACATGCTGCCTAAACAGATTTTCCTGTTAGGCACGTTTGATTTGGGTCGTTAGATTTGGCTGAAGCTCAGTGACTGACTCTAGGTCAGCACCGCGCCGGCTACCTCGTCTGATGTTGAATACGAGACCAAATTCCTCTGTGGCTCTTTTTGCTGCCTGTAACGGAATTTCCGTCGAAATGCCGTTACATCTCCCTTTAACATTGTATTTTATAAATATTTAGTATTTTTCGCTGTTTTGCGATCAGTTTAAAATATTTTGTGAAGTTTTGAGTTATAAATTGGTATGCTACAGTGTGCGCGAACCTTTAACTTAATATCTGGTAGGTAATTAAGACATTCAGCGTCGCTGTGGGGAATTTTGATGGTTTTGATGGTAGAATCGGGGCGAGAATCTTCATCTTTGATCCGACCTTTGGAGACAGCGATCGTGTTTGAAGATCCTGTCTGGCTTCATAGCAATGGTGAGATGACTTGTGCCTTATTCACTTTTATCTTTGTAATCCTTAAAATTTTCGATTATTTTATGGATTAATGAAATGTATATTTTAAGTTTGTAAGTGGACATATTTTTTTGAAAATAATTTTGTTAAACAGTGTATTTTGTTTTAAAAGGTTAAACACATTTTTACCTGTGTGTTCGATAATTATTCAACGTAGGGGTTAACTGATCATTATTATCGGCCCATTTGGCATTCTATCTTTATGTATCGTGATTATTTAACGATGTTCAAATAATTATTATCGGCCCACTTGGCAAATTTATCTTTATCTTTAATTGTGTAACGAAAATGTTAGACATACTGGTGTGGATGCACTAGAAAATTCATTTGTGTACAAGCACAAAAGTTGTTTTCCTTACATGAATTAATGAAACTGTCGGTTTATCTCATTTCGGTTAAATGCTGGTAAATGAAAATATATCTAAATATCTATACCTAGTAAATCGTTGTTACTTATGTTTATCTGTCCGTACAAGTTTAAAATATGATTATCGAGTGATTTAAATGCCACAGAATTTGCACAAGTTGTCGTCACCTCACCACTGCTATAATTTTGTCTAACTTCTTAGAGTCAATTTGAGAAATATTAATTTTTTAGAGAAGCCACCAGTAAAATGATTACCTTTTATCTTTTTGGCATTTGGTCATATTTTTAAGTAACGTAAAAATTTTCTTTTATCTTCTTGGCTAAATTTTTAATCTTAAAGTAACGTAAAAAATATCTTATCTTTTTAACAGTATTTTTAAAGTAGATTACCTTTTTTATATCTTATTTTATCTTGAGTAAATTTTCTTGGCCTTTAACTTAAAATGTTATATTGTCATTTTTTTCCTGTTTTTTTCTTACATAATAAGTGACATCTGGTACAGATTCACTTTGTCTAATCTTTTTATTGATATTTTCCTTATAGTCGGGAATCAAGCTTCTCAAAAGACGCTCCTAAAATGTCAGGGTGTGCACTCGAAGATATAGTTTTGAAAAAATATGTACATTATCTGGAATGACCTTGCGCATCTAAATCCAGAGGGCGCCATTCTGTCCGCGATTGCAAAAAAACGTAAAAAAATATTTTCCGAAAATTTTTGTATTACTAAAAATTGATTAATTTTATATTCCCACCTCATTTACCTACAGGGTTATTTTTTAATATTTGTTACTAATTTTCAAACTAATGGAAAGCTTCTTCTTTCTAAATTCTGATGCTGTCAAATAATTTTCAAAATTTTTGTTAACAAATGCTACAGAAATTGTTTAAACAAAGGATGCCTGAAGAGTACACGGTAAATTTCAGCATCGAGACATTTTAAAAACTATTATAGATAGATGCATAATTCTATGATATGCAATCTGCAGAATAGAATGGAGGAGTTTTTAGTGAAAGAATCATCTGCATTGTTTTATCGTTGTAAAAGATAGGACTATTTTTGTACAGCGCTCTGTTATTTCCGCTATCGTTTTGGCTTACACGTCCCCGCGCTGTGGCCGATCGGTAACTTGCTGACAATATACTGTGATTGCAAAAAATTTACAATGCGTATTACTTATACGTAAATATTATCATTTGTCATTATGAAAAAAAACGAAGGTATTTAAAGATTAGTTTACTAGAGAACCAAGAATTATTATTTTAACTTAAAATATTGATTAGAGACAAAAAACCGTACAGCTAATTAAATGAACTTAAATTTACTTTTTGTACTTGATAAATAGCAATACAAAAATAATAATAATAAAATATACATACATTATACTTAAACTAAATTAACAGCTAATACATTTACCCTCACAGTAGCAATCTATTATGTATTCTAACCCAGCTTTGCTATAACTGCAGTTTCCGGTACATTTTTTAAATTTCCATATAAAATAAATATACATTTTGAGGACGAAGATTTATAGTCATTAATTTAGGAATGAGTACATTATTTTTCAAATCTCAACCACAAGTAAAATTGAAAATTTTTAAAAACCCCCGATCAATGTATCTAATCGTACCAGTTTCATATGACCGAATCAAAATAAGGCCTAAATCATGTTCGGCTACCATAATTGTCCGCATATTTTCAATTTTACTTCAATCGGACAATTTCTAGAGAAGTTCAACATGGCGAATTCAAGATGGCGACCAAACATCAAAATCTAATATCGTCTATAACCTTCTTGACAAAATACTCTTTCAAATAAAAAAAAAACTGCATCAAAATCGGATCACCCGTTGAAGAGATATGAAGCCACAGACAGACAGACAAACATACAAACATACGCGTCAAACTTATAATACCCTCTTTTGGGGTGAAGGAGGTAAGAGTTCATAAAATTGTTATTTAGTATTTACAAGAAAAGCTATAACATAATTAGCATTAGCCACCCCCATTACCACCCCCACTCCATTAAATGTGAAAAATGTGATTTAGTGTGTGTACAAAAATCAAAAACCTCAGAATATTTTTTTACTTCATTCTTTGCTCAGTGTTTGTCGAATATTTTACACGAATTTATAAACAACACAGTTACTGCATACGCTACTCATGAGATTTTTGTTATTTTATTACACTACACCTCAGTGTCTAAGCAGGTAGTCAACAAGCCTAAAGAGAGCGAGGCAATGCGAGACATACATGTACACTGTATATCTTTCAAAAGACGCCGCGGATCACAACGCGTGCTGTACAAAAATAATCGTATCTTTTACAATAATAAAGCAATGCAGATAATTCTTTCACTAAAAACTGCTCCATTCTATGCTACAGATTTCATGCCATAGAAGCATGCACCTATCTATAATAGTTTTAAAAATGTCTCGATGCTGAAATTTACCGTGCATTCTTTGGACTCGCTTTGTTTAAACAATTTCTGTAGCATTTGTTACCAACAATTTTGAGAATTATTTAGCAGCGCCTGAATCTAGAAAGAATAAGCTTTCCGTTGGTTTGAGAATCATTAAGAAATGTTAAAAAATAATACTGTAAATGCGGTGGGAACATAAAATTAATCAATTTTCAGTAACACTAAAATTTTCGGAAAAAAAAATTTTACGCTTTTTTGCAATCGCGGACAGAATGGCGCCCTCTGGATTCAGATCGGCAAGGTCATTTGGGATAATGCATTATTTTTTTTTAAAACTATATCTTCGATTATCTTCGATTCTATTCACACCCTATGATCGAATTAGTGGCTCCTGATTCCTGACTATTATCGATTTTCGTGTAAATTTCATGTTCACTTTTTTAACACGGAAATATTGATTTTTTTGTAGTAACATTTATCATACCAAAAATATTTAATTTATTTTATTTAATTTAATAATATTTTAGTAATTTTGCAGAGTATTTTTATCGTAATTTTGGTCATAAAAAATTTTCTTTAACGTAATATCTTGCTATCTTAATTTTTGTTTTTTTTTTCCATAACTTACAATTTCTACTTAGTTAAGCGTGGTAAGAATTTTGTAGTTGATTAATTAGTTTTATCGGAATTTTGTATCTTGTATGTATCTTGTATGTATCTTTTGTATGTTGAGTACATTGTACTTATTATCGAATTTTCATTTTTCTATCTTGTCCGACTGGTTTTAACCACTTATTTTCCCCATTTTTATGTAATAATCCCTGGACCAAGTGATGAAGAGCGACCAGTACAAATCAACATCAAACACAGATCTTCGTAAGAATTTGGTGACCTGGACAGCATCTCCGTTGAGAGTGGACAGAGCTCATACTCCAAGCTAATAAGGAGGTTTATTTTTGGGATCCCAACTCAACCATAAGACCCTCACTTACCGAGGCTTCGGCAGCTTCCAGCCCCATAGATCGACTACACTCGCCTTATGTAAGAATTTGTACGGTCGTTATTTCTATTACTTTTTTTGGTCAGAAGAAATAATGTAAAAAACCAGTCAAAAATTTGTTTTATTTGACTTATAAATTTTTGTCATCATTCTTAACTTATTGTGCATTTTTGCAAAGTATCTGGTTAGTAAATTTAAACATTTTCTTTTGTACAGAAATTGTAAACTTTTCTCATATTTTTTGTAATATATTGTTCCAATTTTATCTACTGTAATAATAATAATAATAATAATAATAATACTTTATTAATAGCATAAGCTAGATTTCACATTTTTACATTATTGTATATCAACGAAATTAATTCTATAAATGAAATTTGAAACTAATCATGTGGTATAAACTTAAATATTAAATAGTGACATTCGATAAAACATATTTAAAACAAACATTTTTAAATAACATGAGGCTTTCACAGTTTCTTACAGAAATTGGTAGTTCATTATATTGTTTAAATCCATTGTGGAATAGGTTAACCTGGCTATATCTTGTATGTACTGTTGGAATATATAAATTTTCTCTTGATCTTGTGTCGTGTTCATGAATGTTCCTCACGAAGGTACAATGTTCTGATAAATGTTTTGGCACTAATCCATGTAATATTTTGTAAATAAAAGTCATTGTATTTAAAGTTATAATTTGTTTCACTCCCAGTAACTTCGTAGCATCAAGCATTAATTTTATATTTGTATATTTGTTACAGTTTAGAATAATTCGTAATGCTTGGTTTTGCTTCTTCTGTAGCATATTTATTTCAGCATTACTAAGTAGAAAAAGTATTGTTGAGCAGAAGTTGAAATGAGGTAAAATAATTGTTTTATATATGGTTATTTTCGTCCATGTACTAAGATCTTTTCCTATACGTCCCAACAAATTAACTTTTTTAGCTATTTTTTTGGTAATATAATGAGCATGTCCGGAGAACGTTAAATGATCATCAATAATTACACCTAAATACTTGAATTCATTAACTTGCTCAATATTTGTTCCATTTATGGTTACTCCTTGGTTATTTACTGTGTTTACTCGGCTGTATTTACTTTTAATTACCATAAACTTAGTTTTGTCTGTATTTAAGCTAAGGCTATTCATGTCCAACCATTTTTCTATTTCTCTAAGCTCACTATTTATTATGTTTATAGTCGAATCTACATTATCACCAACTAAGTATATCAATGTGTCGTCAGCAAATAGTTGTATGTTGCACTTTTTAACGTATTTCATAATATCATTTATGTATAGAACAAACAGATTAGGTCCCATAACGGTTCCTTGTGGTACACCGAATATTGTCTCTTTTGGTAAGGATGTATCATTTTTATATTTGGTAGTTTGTGTTCTATTTTCTAAATAACTGGTCATCCATTTCACAATGTTATGTCCAAATCCGTAATTATTTAACTTCAACAGTAATAATTGTCTATCTATTGTCTCAAAGGCTCTGCGAAAATCTAAAAAAACTACCACTATGATTTGTTTCTCATTTAAGGCGTTTTTCCAGCTTGATAACGTTGTTTGTAAAGCAGTGTCGCACGAATTTAGTTTTCGAAATCCAGCTTGATATTTCGATAGTAGGTTGTTGTTTTCTATATATTCTATTATTTGTTCATTAGCAGATAATTCCAGTAATTTCTCATAGACTGGTACCATATTTATGGGTCTATGCTCCTCACATCGAATTGTTTTATTTTTCTTTTCAATAGGTATTACTGTTGACGTCTTCCAAGTGTCTGGGAATATTCCTGTTTCTAAACTGGTATTTATAACTTGTAAAAATTGATTGCCTATTGCTTCAAATGATAATTTTAAAATGTGTACATTTATGCCGTCTACACTACTGGGTTTATTTTTCATTTGATTTATAATGTTTTTTAAATTTTTTATTTCCAGTACTTTGAACTTTTCCATTTTACAATTGGTCTTCTCCATGTTGTTCAATATTGTATCATAATGTTTATTTGGATTCAAATGTACCGTAATTTGTTCTATACTTTCCAGAAAGAACTTGTTAAATTTCTCAGCGATTACTTTATTATCTGTAGTTAGTTCGTTGTCAAAAATTATTCCATTATTGTTGTCATTTCTTTTTTCATTTAAAAGTAGTTTTAATGTCTTCCACATTTCATTTGAGTTTCCTTTAACTTCATCAATTTTTCTCTGATAATATATTTGTTTTTGTTGTCTAATGAGTGTCACTATCATGTTTCTTTTTTCTTTAAATTCATTCCAGTGTTGCTCGTTACCTGTTCTTATAGCTGTTTTATACAAATGATCTCTTTCTTTGATTTTTTGACCTATCTCATTCGTCCACCACTTTTTATTTCCCTCTTTATTTGTAATTCTTATCTCTTTTACTGGCGCATGCTCGTTTAATGTTTGAGTTAGATTAATTACTAATTTTTCGGCTAATGTGTTTACATCATTACAATTTGGTATCCATTGTGTGTCCATTAAATCTAATTGAAAATGTGTTTCATTGAAGTTATCGAAGTCTCTGATTACTTTTTTTTGTGGTTCTGCCATAGCATTATTATTTAATTGTACTGTTATGATTGAGTGGTCTGTGATTTTTGGTGTAGATAGAACCTCGAATTTAATGTATTTGGAATTAGTAATTATTAGGTCTATGATTGTCGAACTGTTTTCCGTAATGCGAGTGAATTGATCCATTATTTGATATAATCCTAGATTTTGTACAGTGTTTATTAAATTTCGAGAATAGTGAGAATTTGTAGCAATATTTATGTTGAAGTCTCCTATTACAATCAATGTACCAGTTTTTGTTGAAAAATCACTTAAAATTTTTTCTAATTTGGTCACAAAATCTATGTGGTTAGAGTTAGGTGAGTGATAAAGACTGAATATAAAATACTTATGCCTGTTTATAGTTATTTCTACACCGATTATCCACATGTTCATATTTATGGAGTCATTTATCATTATTTTATATTTATATTCCTTTTTGATGTATATGATGGCTCCCCCCGTATGGCGACTAGTTGAATATGAACATAGAACATTATAACCTTCAATATATATTTCATTATCTTGAATTTCTTCGGTAATATGTGTTTCTGATAGACAAATAATTACTGGTTTCTTTTGGTGAATTATCCAACATAGTTCAGTTTTATGCTTAATTAAACTTTGTATGTTTAAATACATTATATATGTATTTATTGATTGCTATTTTCTGTTATTTTGTTCTGTATGTAACTCTGGGTAGTTAACTCTTTGTTGTAACTGTGTAAAAATTCTTATGTAAGCTTCACATGTTTTGCTATACGCCGGGTGGTTATAGTCTATGTTAGGTATTTTTAAGATTTCGACGGCACGTTTACAGTTAGTGCATTCTTCCCTGTCTGATGTACATTCATTTGCTTTATGTTCACCTGAGCATTTCGGACAAGTGTCCTTATTATTTTTGCATTTATCTGCCATATGGCCAAATTTCCAGCATTTAAAACATTGTACTATATTCACATGATCAACGTACCTGCATGTTCTCCAATCTATGTATAAAACGTTTTTCTGGCTTATCTGATTATATGTATCTGGATCTAATTCTAGAACTATATTATTATTACCTTTTTTTGTTTCATATTTGTATACTACTTTTATAAAACGTTTTTCCTCTTCTGTGTGTATATTATTTTGTAATATTATTTTTTCGACTAGCGTTTCTTCATCATCTATAAGTTTTTTATCAACATTGAATACTTTGATTTTGGGTTTTTTTCTGTCGGCTGGTTTTACCTCATATTCTTGACCTAACTTTTCTTTCATGTCTCTACACACATTCTCAACAGGTTTATCATTGCAATAACTTATTGCCACTCCACCATTTCTCACGTACTTTACTCTTGAAACTCCTACCAGTGGCGGCTGGTGAAATTTCAATATTTTTTTTCTCGTCTGTGGCGCATGGGACCCATACGAAACTTGGGAAATAACATCTAGAGAAGCACTTCTCTAATGACCCCTAAAAAATTTTGAAAAAGCAGTTTGCGAAAAAATTTTTGAAAATTCGCTAGCCTCCCCTGGGTCTAGGGACCCCTGTTTACTTTTATTTTTTTTTGTCATATGCATTTGACTTTTCATAAAAATGCATCGACAGATTTTGGAGTTTGTGGAAATATTTTCATTACTAACTGAGATACAACGAATTGAAATATTGTAATTTGTTAAATTGTAAATTACAAAATTTCAGTTCATTGTATTTCAGTTAGTAATGAAAATATTTTCACAAACTCTAAAATCTGTCGATGCATTTTTATGAAAAGTCAAATGCATATGACAAAAAAAAATAAAAGTAAACAGGGGTCCCTAGACCCAGGGGAGGCTAGCAAATTTTCAAAAATTTTTTCGCAAACTGCTTTTTCAAAATTTTTTAGGGGTCATTAGAGAAGTGCTTCTCTAGATGTTATTTCCCAAATTTCGTATGGGTCCCATGCGCCACAGACGAGAAAAAAAATATTGAAATTTCACCAGCCGCCGCTGACTCCTACTCCTATTGAACTCAGATTTATTTTACTTTCTAATGTTTGTTTTGTGGCCGAACTTGTTTGTGATATATCTTTTGTGTGCTATTATTCTTACTCACCACTATATTCAAGAATATATTATCTCTAATTTTTTTTGGTTTTGTGTAACAAGTATTTATTTAAAAATACGCTGGCGACCTGAAGGCCTAATGCAGCTTAGAAATTAACTTCACAAAAAAAGTATATTGATCTGCGATGAGCTAGCAAGAGCTAAGTTAACGCACCTCTTGTTTGGGGAAGTGCTATAACCAACAAAGTGTCGTTATATGCCTTGATTTTTTCTTAACCGCTTATTTTCTAGGGTCTGTATATTTTTTTACTAAAAGTTTAGCAGGTTTATTTCTTGTTAGTAGTGTTAACTGCATGACAAATATTATTATTTTCCGACACCTTTTTGCCATTAATATTGTTTATAAGGTGTCTACTCTGTACATTTTTCATTGAAAGTATATCCCAACCTACCAAATATTTTAGTTATATTTATAGTTTTGTAGATATAATACTAACAGACAGACAAACATATAGTTCGTATTCTACGTTGAAAATCCAAGGAAATCTCAATATAGTGATTTTTTCATGATTAAAATATTTTCCTTCGGTAGGCTAGGGAAGTAACAGGAGATAAAAAAAGATATGTTATCTGGTCAATTTCTGTTATATATAAAGCCCTAGAAAATTTCTTTCATGATACAATTTATCCTAGCGTCAATAATCTAATATGAGAACGAACGCCCACATGGTTTTATGAAAGGACGATCTACTGCCCTTAATTTAATATGCATATCTCTAGTATACCTCTGAAGTTATCGCCCAGTGTAAGCATCGCCGTCCCCCTGTATAAATGATTTCTATAAAAGAGTATGAAAAGTTTTTGTTTGTCTAGTGGCTATAACATTTTTTCTAACTTGTCAGTCATTGAAGAAACAAATATAATCAAACAATTATTTAAAAACTAGATATTTTTGCGCACCCAATGTATAACGGATTATCCACCTTGGCTACAAGACGAATTCCGTAATGCAGTAGAAAGTAGTGCGAGAATAAGGGGCATTAATTTTTCTGAAAATTATGTCACTAGCTCTTGATACCGCTTCAGCGCCGGGTGTAACAGAAATTGTGACAAATGGCGTTTAGAGAAACAGCTTGTAGCATTCAACTTTTCTTTAGGTGTCGCATGTTGGCCGCCATTTAAAACCGCACAAACTTCTCTATGCGCCATGTGACGAAAATTGTGTACCTGTGCTCAGAGCCGTACCAGGGATGCCGAGCCCTGTCATCTTATTCATTACTCCTTTATTAAAATATTTAAATTTTGGCAGGTTTTGTGCAAATTTACATAAAAGTGATACGGGGATTTACACGTGGATGACATGCTGGTTTGAGAAGTGCAATTACATAGTTTTATTAGCAGATAAATATTTTAAAAAAGCTGCTCTGGACTGCATGTACATTTGTTTGTTAGTATTTCTCCCCAGATATCGACAACTATTAGATATACCGAAATGAAACTTTCTATGATTTCTCTAGAATGTTTTTTTTATTTATCAATTCATCAACCTCAGCTTTATAATACAGCCTGGTCTGCCAATCATCGAAAAATAAATTTTACGTCCAGCATACTTACGACGGGTCAATTTAGTAAAAAAAAGCCTCCTAACCTAAGACAAATTCCAACAAAAGGTCTCTGAACGATTTTTGACATTATTGGGTGTAGCGATCGACAGAAAACAAGTCTACCAATATCTGACAACCGGGAGTAGGTTAATTTTAAGATGGCCACCGCTAACCATGACATAGGCAAAACTCCTGTACCTTTGTTATTTTTAAGCGTAGAACAATTATTTTTCTCTCAAACATTTCAACCAATAAATTTGGTCCATGGGTTCAAAAATGGAGACCAACAATGGGCAACATTGGTATAATACCAGTTATTATTAGGTCAAATCACACAAATATTAAGTTGTATGTTTCTAGTATATTAACACATTTTAATTATACTGTATACATTACTATTTTTTTTTCTAAAAAATGTCTATTCTACATTTTAAATTAGGTTAAGAAAAAGTGCTGCAATATGGGAGTAAAAAAGTCACTCCTTCAATGTCTATTAGACGTACAACATTTATTCAGAGCTAATCAATCTAAAACGTGAACGTACCACCCTTTCAAATTAGCTATTTATTACTCTATTAATAGTTTTCAGATAAATTTCAACAATTTGGCGATCCCCATTGCCTCTAAATGTGGAATTTCTAGAATGTGCTCTTCGTGTTTATGATGATTATATATCGAAATCATGTGAAGTAACTAATTGGTGATTAAATTGCCCAAAAGTGTAAAGCGCGGAGCGAATTATAACTTTCAATCAATACTTCAGTAATAATAATAGATATATTATAAACAGTAATTTTATTTGTATAAAGTTTAAGTAGGTATTACAAAATTACGATTTGTCCTGAGTATTATCTCCTTGATTAGCATTTTGTTATGACTCAATCAACAGACGGTATAGTCATTTCATAGAAGTTCATTACTAAAATGTGACAACTAATTTCTCTGTTCTTTTTTCTGGGATTTTCAACTACAAATATTTCAGTTATATACTGGATTATCGAACTATTTTGTAGATTTCACGTTATTTTAAATGAAAACTCAATTTTCTGAGGAATTATTATTATTAAGGACTATTGAGTTACATGAATTCAAAACATTAAATTAAAATTTAATTTTCATATGAATATAGCGATAGCGATATTGGTTCATTATTTAAATTTTTAATATTTATTTTAGTTTATTATGTCATTAATAAAAGTTGACCGAGTCATTTAAAATTTGCCTCGACAGATGTGTAGAGAATTTAATTACCTTTAATTTAAAACAAAAATTAACCCGATCCGATGGATATTAAGGTCTTTAGAGATTTTTGATCAGTAAAATCCGGAATTTCCCCACAGTGCCACGTGACAATTCAACTAACAAATAGAGGTCGGACAGTAGGTATCCAGCCCCAGTGACGGCTTTCATGCGGACATAATATTATATTGTAAACACCCACTGAAACATTCCCAAACCACAGAAAAACATAAACATATACAGCATGATAAAATATCAATATACGTAAACTAGGTTTATCGGAAAAAGCATTATATTAATTATATGACTGCTTGGCTGAGAGGAAAGCACACTTGACTCTCGCCCAGAGGTTCCGGGTTCGATTCTCGGCCGTGGCACTAGGATTTCTTCAGACGAAGAAATTAAACCCAGTATACTGGGTGGGGTATATATGGTGTGTGTCCCTTGTCTTTAAATGTGTAGCATCTTCCGCATAATGCTCTTCCAGAATCTTCAAGGATAAAGGTGTGGAAATAAAATGTAACTGATTCTTTTATAATTGCACCATACTGCGGTAATGGTAATTGACGTAGTTGCCTCCAATGAAAATCAACTGAGAAAAACGAGAAGGGGGGAGAACACATGCAGTTAGCCTGTTCTCTGTTAGTCAATGCCAGCACAATACATAACGTCGAGACGTACGTCAAAGCAGCGTGAATTGTATAGAGCTGATCGGTCTTTCAAAATGTCCGAGTCTAAACCTTCAGAAACAATAGTAAATTTCTGGATTCTGGATATTTAAGAATTGAAATTTGACGGTACACGATTATATTACAGTAAATATGACAAAGCGGCTTCTCGGGCATGTATAAGAAATATTCCCTCTGAGAACCATAAAAGGAGTGGGAGTGGTTTTAGTGATAGTGACAACCGCAATTTTAACTTAAATTGATAGAAATGATGGTTAGATGTAACATATCTTGGACTAAACTAGATAATTCACTTTTTATATAATTTTTGCAAAATTATAGGTGCGATTAGAGCCGACACTAAGAAAAAAATGTACGATTGCTAAGTCATTAAGACAAATTTCAAAACTGTTTTAAAAACCATCCCTGATTTCCTATTATGTCAAGTATAATAGATCTTTTAAAGGGCAAAGTATTAATTAGACTTTCCTTAACCAGACGTAAATATTGCAGTTTACTTCATAATAAACCAAAATAGAAATCCAGGTCCGGCTTAATAAAAAACTGACAATATGTTGTATGGCAAATATTTGGAAATCTGTTTCGATATTCGAAAAGAGCGGAAAAAATTAATTTGTTTGCGCATTTAATTCTTCAATCTTGCTTACTTGCCGTATATCCAATTTCATTAAAATGGTCGAGACAGTTGAAAATTTATTTTAGAGTTTAATTAACAAAAAAAATTAACTTACAGCAATGACAATTCTTACACTTCTACATACATAGACTAGGTAAGTGAACTATTGTAAAATAATTTTAAAAAAAGTTAGAGTAGCACACATAAATCAAAGTACTACTTACTTTTGTTAGTCTACATTTAAAAATAATATTATTTTTAATGTATGTACGTACAGTAATAATAAGTACTTAAGTGAAAGTAATAAATACATAACTATTATAACTGTTCAAAATGGCCTCCATTTCGTCGAATACATTTCCTTGCTCTAGTAGTAATATTTCTAATTGCACGTCTAATCATATCTGGATTATTTCTAACTCCTACGCAAGTGTTATTAATGCGTTTTAAAAGTTGCTCTCTACTATTAATGGCTACATCATATACCTTTGCTTTTAAGTGTCCCCAAAGATAATAATCAACAGGATTGAAATCCGGTGACCTTGAAGGCCAATGATGAGGTCCATTTCGACCTATCCACAAATTTGGAAAATTCTCATTTAAGAAATTTCTCACAATATTCCTATATTCCACTACTTTGCGCTCACTCTACTTTGTCGAGTTGAATACAACGTTATATAGAAGCTTGTAAATGATTCGTATTGAATGCTTAACTCGATTCAAAAATGTGCTTTTACTATGCGATGACATGGTAAAACATGCTTTAACTTCGTCGAATCAAAAAATGTTGTTAATAAAAGTTCCTAGTCATAACTTTTTGAGGCGAAAAGGTCTCTTGTAAAAATCTCGTAAAACCAACCGTTATCGAAAAAACTCACTTCAAAATGCATTTCTGATATTTGATGATTTGAAGTTAACGTTCACTCTACTTTGTAGAGTCGAATACAACGTTCTATAAAAGCTTGTAAATGATTCGTATTGAATGCTTAACTCGATTCAAAAATGTGCTTTTACTATGCGATGACATGGTAAAACATGCTTTAACTTCGTCGAATCAAAAAATGTTGTTAATAAAAGTTCCTAGTCATAACTTTTTGAGGCGAAAAGGTCTCTTGTAAAAATCTCGTAAAACCAACCGTTATCGAAAAAACTCACTTCAAAATGCATTTCTGATATTTGATGATTTGAAGTTAACGTTCACTCTACTTTGTAGAGTCGAATACAACGTTCTATAAAAGCTTGTAAATGATTCGTATTGAATGCTTAACTCGATTCAAAAATGTGCTTTTACTATGCGATGACATGGTAAAACATGCTTTAACTTCGTCGAATCAAAAAATGTTGTTAATAAAAGTTCCTAGTCATAACTTTTTGAGGCGAAAAGGCCTCTTGTAAAAATCTCGTAAAACCAACCGTTATCGAAAAAACTCACTTCAAAATGCATTTATGATATTTGATGATTTGAAGTTAACGTTCACTCTACTTTGTAGAGTCGAATACAACGTTCTATAAAAGCTTGTAAATGATTCGTATTGAATGATTAACTCGATTCAAAAATGTGCTTTTACTATGCGATGACTTGGTAAAACATGCTTTAACTTCGTCGAATCAAAAAATGTCCTTAACAAAAGTTCCTAGTCATAACTTTTTGAGGCGAAAAGATCTCTTGTAAAAATCTCGTAAAACCAACCGTTATCGAAAAAACTCACTTCAAAATGCATTTCTGATATTTGATGATTTGAAGTAAACGTTCACTCTACTTTGTCGGGTCGAATACAATGTTCTATAGAAGCTTGTAAATGATTCGTATTGAATGATTAACTCGATTCAAAAATGTGCTTTTACTATGCGATGACATGGTAAAACATGCTTTAACTTCGTCGAATCAAAAAATGTTGTTAACAAAAGTTCCTAGTCATAACTTTTTTAGGCGAGAAGGTCTCTTGTAAAAATCTCGTAAAACCAACCGTTATCGAAAAAACTCACTTCAAAATGCATTTCTGCTATTTGAACACTTGAAGTAAACGTTCACTCTACTTTGTTGAATCGAATACAATGGTCTATAGAAGCTTGTAAATGATTCGTATTGAATGATTAACCATCATGCTGGAAATACATTCCCGCAATATTTTCATTTTCCATTATCACTGGAAAAAAATTTGCAAAAAGTCTAAATAAAATTCACCTTATAATTTATCAGGGAGGATATGTGGCCCAATCAAATGATTGTTGAAAACACCGCACCAAATATTAACAGCAAATCGATGTTGAGATTTATTCTGTATTATAGCACGTGGATTCTCTTCTGCACAAACGTCTGAATTTCTTAAATTATAAACACCATCTCTTGTAAATTGTGCCTCATCTGTAAACAGACATCTGTTAAGAATTCTTCGATTCCGAATAATCCAGTTACTAAAATTTAACCTAAGAACTGCACCCCCTTCCTCTAACCTCTGAACATGTTGAACACGAAATGGATAGAGGTTATTTTTTTTAGTGCTCTCCAAACACTGACATGACCCATTCTTCTTGTGCTAATTTTTGGATTATTTGCAACAATATTTAGTATATTCTCTTCTACAGCTAAAGGTTGCCTTATTTGATGCTCATTTAAGGTGGCCGTTGGATACCGACCATGATTTTTAGAATAATTGACAGCAAAAGTTTAATGATCAGGAATTCGGCGTCCAGGAAATCTTCTTTGATATTCTCTCACAGCAGCCCGTCCATTGCCATCACAAAATCTATACACATTGATTATATCGGCATATTCAACATTTGAAAATTGATATGGCATAATTATGTACTTTGTAATGTGGGTAATAATATTAATACAAATAACAAATATTTTAGAATAATAAAACGCAAGTATTATAATATGTCGAACCAATAAATTTGAACTGTCAAATATTAAAATTTTCATCATTGCCTACTTATTTCTTAAGTTTTCGTAAATGAATTATTCGGAATCGAAGAATTCTTAACAGACGTCTTTTTACAGATGAGGCACAATTTACAAGAGATGGTGTTTATAATTTAAGAAATTCACATGATTGGGCAGAAGAGAATCCGCATGCTATAAGACAGAATAAATCCCAACATCGATTTGCCGTTTTCAACAATCATTTGATTACGCCACATATTCTCCCTGATAGATTATCAAGTGAACTACCTTGTTTTTAAAATTATTTTACAATAATTCACTTACCTAGTCTATGTATGTAGAAGTGTAAGAATTGTCATTGCTGCAAGTTAAATTTTTTTGTTAATTAAACTCTAAAATAAATTTTCAAGTTCCAACTGTCTCGATCATTTTAATGAAATTGTATTTACGGCAAGTAATCAAGGTTGATGAATGAAATGCGCAAACAAATTAAGTGAGCTGCTACTCTATTCAATTTTTTCTGCTCTTTTCGAATATCGAAACAAATCTACAAAATTTTGACATACGGGGGTGTTGATTTTGACATAAAACATATTGTCATTTTTTTATTAAGCCGGACCTGAATTTCTATTTTGGTTTATTATGAAGTTCTATCAAGTAAAATAAGTGAAACATAAATTTTAAATATGAACCGATTATACAGGGTGGTTCAAATAGTTATGACCAAAGAGAAATTTAGCCAAAATCAATAAAATAACCTGTATCTCAGTAAGGAAGAACGAAGGATGCATTAATGCTGGGTAATTTGGAACCGCCAAAGTGCTCTTTATCCATCTTTAACTTTGAAACACCCTGTATACATGAAGATCTTTACCCGTTGACAGATAACCTGGAGCCAATCCTGAATCTGACGTCATAAATACCTAAGTTCCGAGCTCCGCTAACAACTCAATTTATTTAAAGCTTGTTAATTACTGCTTAAGATTCCATAGCGCATCAACTTTTTTTTTCATTGTAATTGCTAAAGTAGTTTCGTGGAACAGTAATAATGTTTCCTTGTTTGCTATCCGTCAGCAGTTTCCGACTGCGGTTCTTACAACTACTTTTATAAGGAGCTTTCTGTTTTATACCGTGAAAATTGCTTTGGTCTAATCTACACCAGAGAAGCCGGAGGTGCAATAATATGATTTTTATTCCACCACTGAATAGCTCTAAATTCAAACAAATGGCTTTATGACTTTTATGTGATAGATTAAAAAGCCATATCAATGCCATTTTCGGAAATGAATACGCCATCATGTCGGAATCCTTTATAATAATAAAACCCCAAATGATAGATTGGTTAATACGACTGTCATCTTTAGAACCTAAATACCTTTGTGGACATATTCTTTAGGTATTAAGCTCGCATCTGACAAAATAACGACCGTGTATTCTTAGAACATTTGATAGAAAATGACAAACTTAAGAATATCTATTTCCATTCTTCATATTAATACACTCTTCACAATAATTATTGCATCACCAAAATAATTAGGTATTATTCAATGGCTATAATTTAATTATTAACTAATAGTATTCATATAACTGCAAGATCAATTACAAGCTGACTGTTTGAAAATGTATTTACGTACTTTTTTTTTACAGAATCTCCACAATTTATTTTCAACTTTTTTAGCTGTTCTCTGCATTTTTGACAGTAATCCGCTGTAATTTCTTGTAATGCTTAAGTAGAATGCGTTTTTATTCTAACTTAAAGACCCTTCTACATTAATTACAAGCTGCGATATCTTATTTTTTGCGTTTCATGCATTTGTCTCTATACATACATACATATGTTTTGTGCTGCTTGGATGGCCTACTCTTTAATTTTAATTTTGTAAATAAATGAAAGAAAATTTAATTCTGTATCTCATTTTTCTTAAAACTACCAACATAATAGTATATTATGCGACGACCATTTAATGATGGCTGTTAAGACACGAGCATGAGAATTAAGACAAGAGCCGTATTCGAATGTATTAATAGCCATTAAATGTGAGTTGCATACACTATTTTTTCTACCACTAGTCACAATAAAATTAACACTTCATTTCTGAAATTTATTAATTATAGGTTACAATGTAGTAAATATGAAAACTAAACTTAGGAAATGGTATGGATTATTATTTCTATTTCACTTTCACTATCACACATGTTCACTGATTTAAATTGCGAGAAGCACAAAGGTTGAAAATTTTCTAGGTAAACAAGTATGACTTGTTAAAATTGATAAATTTTCGATCCGGCAGATGTTTAAGGCATTAGTTGATATTGACAGAATATTGCTGTGTGGCGCGTTTCTATTGTTTTAAACTTGTATCTTAATGGAAAATTTGTATCTTAACGAATCTCATTAAAGTACAGGTAGGCAAAGTCTAATAAATTAATTAAAGTATGGGAGTAACTATTTTGACGCGCTGAATCCAGTTTTGGATTTTTTTCCTGTACCACCCCCCTTTCATCCCCTAAAAATTCCAAAAAAGATCTTGTCCTAAGGTTCTCATTTCACTTTTTTTAAGTATTTTGACACGCTGAACCCAATTTTGGACAGAAAAAAACATTTAGGGGAAAAGGGGGTGGTAGAGGGAAATTCATCAGGTCGTATGTTTGAAGATATTAACAGTGATATTCCAGAGTCACTGACAAGATTTAACTACATGCAAAAGCTTTTGAAGATATGAACTCTGCTCCAGAAACTCTAATCACGCTTTCTTCTTTCTGTATATGGAGCTCCAAAAAAAATTACTTCCATAGATAAGTTACGTTACATATCTTTTGCAAAACATATACGAAATAAAAAAAGGGTTCAATTAGCTTGTCTTCCTCCAACCTCGGCTTCTGCTCATCAACATTGTTATCGAGTATATTACCAGGTTCAAGTGTGGCTTGCTAATCAACTGGACCCAGAAGAATGGGGTTGGAAGCTAATTAATAATGTATTGGAGCTAATCCACACTCTACTTCCACCGGCACCAGAAAAGCTCCTTAATACTATTTTTCGCAACTGCAAAATAGAAAGGGGTGTAATTCGAAATGCGGTTGCAAGAAAGTAGGCTTACTTTGTTCACCAGCATGCACCAGCTGTCAAGGCCAGTCGTGTTCAAATACTGAATCTCCAACAGAAGATGATCCTTAAATCAACGACGAAACAACTGATGTATCGCTGTTTGAACAATTTACGTCAACTCAGGAAGATGAAGAAGAAGAAGAAGAAGGTGGAGGAAGAGAAGAAGAAGAAGTTGAATAAGAAGACCTAATTATTAAACTTCAATAAAAAGACCGTGGAGTTAGGCCTACCGGGGAAACCACATTAAAAAAGACGCGAAAAGTACACTACCTCATAGGTGGCGTGGAAACGTGTGCATATTGTGGAGAATATAAGTTTAGAATGGCTTTTTCTCAAAAAAGGTGAATTTTAAAAAAGTGTAAGGACCATTTTTGTAGAAAATTGAAAGATCTACGATTTTTGTCTAAGCTATTTTTATCATAAAACTAACCGTTTCGCTAAAAAACCCAAAAAACCCATTTTTGCGAATTTTGACCTCGCATAAAATTTTTTGCACACACGGGATCAATGGGGACTTTTCACAACTTCATTATAATGGTATCCCTAATGTTCATGTAAATTTTCAGCTTCTTGGGAATTTATGCAAGGGTGAATGCCTATTTTGACCGGAGTACTCTGAACAGAACTTGAGATATTAGAAAGACACGTTTTTCAAAATTAAAACTTAATTTGAAAAAAAAACACTTACCTCCTACATTGGACAAGATTTTACTGTTACTTTCTGACAATATAGAGATTGCAATTTCACAAAAAAATTTCCTCACACCTAAACAATTGATTGAAAATAGCACGGTCCTAGACTATTAACTAATGTAGGATCGTAACTATTCCAGTAGTAAGTTCTGGTATGGGACGTTACTCAACACATACGGACCCAAATTCAATTTTTGAAGACATTTTTGAAAACCATTCCTAAAAAACCTCCCCGTTTACGTCCTCATGACAATCACCCATCTTTTTCGATACAAAAGTTAGAACTCCACCCTTCGTAAATCCTGAGTTAGTTCCTGCATGTATTTTTAATAAACGCTTCCCTTTTTCTGTTTGACTCTATTTAATTCACTGGCCAATGTTTCACTTAAGCTTAGCTAGAACAACTATGTTTGATATAGATGTGTTTGTAACATAGTTTTATTTCGTATACAGACGTCTTTTATGAATATTAATACCAACTATATCAAGATATAGTAGATGTAGTTAACATATAATTTTCTTTCATCAGCAAGCTATAATAAGCCGCAGAGACTCTAAAACTTTTACTATAATAACGTAAACATAACAAGGGGAATGATTAAAGAAACCAAAAAATATAGGTCACTGTGATTATGCTGGGACAAAATTATAAGATACCTTGATAAAACCATTAAAAACACGCTATATTATAATTTCTTTAAAAAAACAAATAAAAACTATTTTTGTGTATGCTTATATGTATTTCTTAATCGAGAACTTCATAGTAATTGTTTACAACTTATGGTGGTCCCCGACCTAATTATTGATGGTCAAAAAATGCTATCTTGAAGAGAGCCAACTTCGTGTCGCGCGCGTTACGTCGATTGGACAAACTAGGCATGAAGGTAAAGATGATTGGCTGTGTACCTAGTGATTTATAATAACTCACTCATTATAACTCACGCTATTTGTTTATGGATACTGTTAGTTGTTCAAAAGCAGTTCATTAATTAGTATATAATCTAATAACAGTAGATAAACTTATTTACTTCTATATTTTTATGTGGAAATGTAACACATTATGTAGTACATCATAATACTTTATGTGACATAAACGTTGTATGCGATGTTATATGTATTAGAGGTTTGTTAGTTTTATTACGTTAATGTTATTTGTGTTTCATTCTTCTTCACTTTACTACAAAGAAGCGTGGCTCTATAGATTGTTATTTTGTTTTTTATTTTTTTTCACGGAAACCAAATCGAAAAGGTGCAAGTGTGGTATATCGTTGAAATTGGAATTTTTACTGCTATTCAATGGTTCGATCAGAAATTGTAAGAAATCATAAAATAAACGTGTTGTGCCAAAACGGCACTAAACGTAGTCTTTTCAAAAACCACTTTTTGGGATCCTGAGACCTCAAAACGTTAAGATTTGATGTTATCTCAATTTTAGATTTGGGACCAATTTCAGTAACCTCCCACAAATTATTGTGGGGAGGTTAAAATATAGATCTTAATAAAAATGGCGCCATCCACAATGAAACTGATAATAAACTACCCTCGGTAATTGTAAAACTGACTGCTGTGGAAAAACCTGATAATAAGATAGACAAAAACAAAAATAAAGTGAGAAGATGTAAATTTTAAGATAAAATGTATAATTTATTAAACATCCTTTAAAATTGTGAAAATCAGTGAATTACAAAGAAAATATACTAACTACTTCAAATAGCAAAAATTATGTATGTGACCACATGGTCCGAATGATCATGGTCAATAATATTTGTTTAAACGATATCAAAGATATTACTGGTAAACACACTGAATTTCTTGTAACAATCTGAGAAATAAGCAATAAATATTAAATATCAAAAGTTGTTACAAAACGTAAAAATACATATAAGTTGCGATACATAAATAGTTGATGAGAATGATAAAATTCACTGAAATCTTGCAATAGTAGATCGTAGTACAATAACTACTAAAAAAATGCACATATCTCATAACCTGAAGATGGACATTTAAGGATGAATCTTGGTGAGGCTTCTCAGCTCCTACCAATTATCTCATATAACGCAGGAAACTGTATAAGATGGCGGCATGGCGTACATCTACTACTCTGGAACGTAACCTGGATAACGGTATTAGTTTTGCTTCACGCGTTTTGAACCTGAATGACTCCAAAATTAACTCTACTGAACTAAACTGGACTGGACTATACTAAACTTAAACTTGACTCAAAACTCAAAAGATGACTGGACTATAAGTTGTTATTCTTCTGTCGCTAATCTAATTTTTGACCATTATCAAACTACATTTGGTACTTAAAAGTCCTGAGTACTGTAATTTATTTGGATCCATCTTGTAACAATAACTACATTGGTACTCGATAAATACTTGTGTCCACAATAAGTGTTATTCGAATGAATTCTAATTTCTAAGTACCGAATAGATATCCCATAAATGAGATGAATTAAATAAATCGATAGCAATTTAATTCGATAGAAAAAGATTTCGGCAGCAAAACTCTGTTGGGAAAAAAGAAAAAACACATATAAGCAGATGTTTGTAAGATAAAAGTTATCATATGAAATCAATTCAATTAGTATATGCAATTGAAAAATATGGCTTTTAATTGTAAAACATCGGGTTGAGGAATGAATCAAATAAATTTAATTACCTTATTCTAGTCGGATGCACTACGTAAATTCAGATAATTATAAAAATGACACTGTATGTGTCTATAAATTATCTTAAAATTGAGTTTAACTTATTAATGCTGCTGTAGAGTTGAAAATGATTTCCAGCCTACGCGGCTGACAAAAAATAACCCCTAACCCTATTCTAAGTACTGCGGAAAAGTGCCATATTAATTTGAATCTGAAAGAAAACTGAGCATTTACCATATAGGCAACTCACAATACTAATATGTGTAAAATAAGTCATATAACCGTTATCCACAATAGGAGGTAGCGTCAAATTTAATCACATTATTTCAAAAAAGCTTATTTTTTCAGTAAAGGTCGTTTTTTCATTGCTTATCGAAGAATCGGGTGTCAGCGGAGATGAAGGGCGTGGGAGGCTGCGCATCCGGTAAAATAATTTCGCTTTTCGCGTCAATCCAACAAGACTACTAAACTATAAATAGTTTATTTATATAATATAAATGAAAGAATATATATATGTCAGCTGCATAGGGTAAGGAAGGTTGTCAGCTGTCCTAGTCAATATGTATGAAAAACACGTGAAAATTCGTTACTTCAACAAAACTGAAATTTTTTTTATATGATAGTTTACGGTATAAAAAAAACAACTAAAAAGTGTCAGCTGACAATACCATGGGACAAAAGCTGTTAGCTAGGCCTTTTAAGTGTACCGTAGCGCCCAGGCGCTCACCGCGCGCGGTATCTTTTATTTCATTTTTTTTAACCACCTGATGATCAATTTCAAGTTTCTCTCAACACAAACTAATTTAATATTCTATCTTACGCCTGCTGATATAATTTTTCTCATATGAAACTTGAAAGAAAATCATATTTCTATAAAATTTTGGATAATCATATTATGCACAAATAGTAACAAAGTATTTTACAAGTAATGCATTTGTCGATGCTCAAATATCGATATTCTGTATTTGAAACAACACGAGGCATGTTTTTTAATACATAACATTTCTCAACATGGAAACTTTACTATTCTGAAGGATTTGTTTGTCATATGTAGGGTTCTAAAAGAATCAGGAATATTAATCTCTTACTTATACTTTCATGAAGGCATATAATGTCAATCAGAAAGAAGATGTCTTGAAGATTGACCAGAATTTCGGGATCTATGTTACCTCCATGTATGACATAACTCAAACAGCATTCTTTGCGAATTTCTTACATTGCTCAATTGTAGAGTCATTCACATCTTCATACGCCAAGTTTGTCTTTGCCAACTATTATGGAAGGGAAGAACACGATGAGAAGTATATTTTCAAGTGGTTTCAAGGCGATCAATTACCGAAAATTGAAAATATAAATGGTATTCTATGCATATAATCTTTTACTTCTTCATGAATTCTCTTTTATTCAGTTCAGTGATTTTCAATATTTTTCGACAGATACTTGTAAAGACTAAAATGAGAGCGAGAATCTGAGGAAAATCTAAATTTGGAAGACCATACAGAAGACCATACACTTCCGAAGAGGAAGATAATTTAGAATATAGCAGTGAGAGTGATTCAGATGAGAATTGATTTGTTCTATTCGTATTGAATGTGCTAAAGTAATAGAAATATTAAGATTTTTTATATTGATTCTCATTATTTAATCCTCACTCTTCTCAATCAATGATTGCAATCTCTAAGTATTCTCTAATATGTATGTGTAATATTTCATACAAATATGGTTTTCTTTCAAGTCTCATACCGTGCGCGGTGAGCACCTGGACGCTGCGGTACACTTAAAAGACCTAGCGACAGGTTTTGTCCCATGGTATAATCAGCTGACACTTTTTAATTGTTTTTTATATCGCAAACTGTCATATAAATGATTTTCAGCTTTGTTTAAATAACGAATTTTCACGTGTTTTCATACATATTGACTAAGGTAGCTGACAACCTTCGCTCCCTACCCTATGCAACTGACACTTTTTTAAATTTATATTACATAAATAAACTATTTATAGTTTTGTAGCTTTGTTGGATTGACGCAAAAAACAAAATTATTTTACCAAATGCGCAGCCTCCCACGCTCTTAATCTCCACGGTCGCATCAGCTGACACCTATTTTAGTAGTTTTTCGAACGAAAACTAACATTAAAAAACAAAGAAGTCCTGTTGAAATGACGCATAAAATACTGACGCTACCTCCCAGACTAAAAGTTTATTTACTGACATGACTTTACGTATTGATGTTCCTTTACATTACATGAAAAACAATATGATAAGAGCTGTAAGAAAAAGATTAATAGACTGTTTAAATATAAATACACAAAAAGCATAACTTACATCTAAACACAATAGCTATCAACCCGTAATTAAATGTCTGGGCACTGTTTAATTTAAAGATGGTAAATATAATGTACAGTGTGTACCAAAATAAAGAGTGTTTTATTAGATTTTAATCAAAATTGAATAAAAATCGAAGTGAAACACAACAACATGGATCAATAAATTATTATTTCCTCTTAAGACGTTCATCAGCAAATGACTATCCATCTATCTACTAACTACTACTACTATTACTACTAACTATATAACATACCCCTTTAAATGGGCTGTAGCTTCCTTATGAACCAGTTTAAGGCGAATGTTTGTAGAAAAACTTATTTTTCGCTCATCTCCTCGAAGATAGGCATTTAATTATGAGCACCCTGTATAGGTATATATTTTTTTATGAAATAATTAAATAAATACTTTCCTTCAACAGTGTAAGCTGTTCTTTTTGGTCCTTCGTTGTTACAGACAATTAAATTGTCGAATATTTATGTGACAGAAAAATTTAGCAATTTAGCAATTTAGGTGATCATTTCCATCCATAATTCAAGGCTAATCCTTGATTCGTCCCTCCACCATGTACGACCATGCATGCGTCGACGTATCTCTCTTTAACTCTAATTTTGGAATTTAATTAATCGGGCTTTATCCACTCCGGATTATTTTTTGCTCATTTCAAGTTTACCCTCGTTAGTTATTGTTCAGCTCAGATATAAATTTCCAATTTAATGCCTTATTTATGCTATACCTATACCATGCTTTAATAAATAACATTCTAACTGCGGGGCGCAACAAAAAACATTTTATAATAAAAGAAGTATTGACCCACTTGCTTTAATTGCAGTAATAAATTTTTACTTATACCTTAATAATTATCGTTTCCTGCTATATTTCTGGATGTGAAGGTATAATTCAAGCAACAGAGGTTTGTTAATGCTTGGGAGGGAACATCCAATTTTACTGTAGAAATTTATTGCGAGGTATAATTATTATTTGCTACTTATTTATTTAATTCCTATTTGAGAATTGAAAATAAAAAATTATTAGTATGTGCACAATGAAACACGAAGCGTTCCAACACAGAGGTTAAATGTTTAAGATATACACATATTAGGGGAACATGTATTAGTATATCAGTCAGTGTTAAATATAGATAAATGGTTATTGGAGACATTTTTAAGACCGATTCGATGGCCTTTTTACAAGTTTTTATTAAACTTGCTTTGTATGTATGTTAATTAGTTTGTTTAATAGTTAGTTTATACGTTAGTTAGTATGTTTAGTTCAAATCTTGCAAGTCAACTTTGAACCAATGACAATGACAATACAATAATATGGTACCAAAAAGATTGTTTTTTAATTTTTAAATTATAATTTCATCGGTGTATTCACTCAGACGTTGTTCTCTAAGAAATGCCGGAGGATCCGGTACCTTTAATGGGCTCATTTAATTAATTTCATCTAGTAGTTGTTACTTCTTGTGTTAAAAATAGGCGATATTGAAAATTTCAGATGTATCCGATGTGTGGTTTTCGATTAAAAGACTGGAACTGATTTCAAACAATTAAAAGAAATGATTTTACAAGCGTCTTCCAAGGATTTTATTAGTGGTACGTTATTGCATATTAATGTAAGAATCTGATTTTTAACATGGGTTTATGCTGTAGGAAAAACAGCCGTATTACAAGACCATGATGATAATGTCCAGTTGGACATCCTCTCTCAATGAGGGATATAATTTAAAACCCATATGTGAAACTGAAACTGCTTATGATAATAATTACTGCTGCTCAAACAAGCAATAAACAGTTCGTGGTATAGAAAATTAACATTTTATATTGGTCTGTCAGTATTTTTAAAAATTATTTCTGGTTTAAATTTTAATTGAGCGAAGGTGTGGAGCTGTACCAAGAGAGAGAAAAGTGCAATGGCAGAAATTGTTTTAAAGAAGAAAATTTGCAGGCTTCATAAAGATATTTGATGAAGTACATAAATTAAGAAAGGAAATTCCAGAGTACCTACCCGCTGTCAACAAGTGATGCAATGTGCCCTTTTAAAGTATATCGTGTAGTGTTTAAAAACTGAATGTTTAGTCCAGTCAATGAAAGAGTTGTAGAGAACATTTTGGAGGAGAGAATTTTTCTCTTCAGGAATGTGTTGGGGGTAGTCAGGAGGTAAACATACCAAAAGTCCCCGCCCCTAGCCCCGCCGCTTCAGTAGAAGAGGGGGGTGGAAAGGTTCCTTTTTTCGATTCTTCGCGTATAACTCGGAAACGATGCATCGTACGAAAAAAGGCAATCTATGCAAAATTAAACGTAATTAAATTTCCCACAAGAATGTTTATAGTCATTTTCTTCCCATGTCTTATATTTTACGAGATATTCGCCAGCGAAAATTGATAATTAATAAAAAAAAATCAATTGTGTACCTTGAATATTTCTATCAAAGCGGTTTACCGTGGTCTGCTAATAAATCACAGTCACAAAACAATTTTTATTTTACAACACTCGACGTATTTACTAACGTAATATTTTGTCGAAGTCTAGACATTTCCTTAAATATACAGTGTGACTCACTTAAAATGAAGATACCCTTATAACTTTTTCATTTTGTGTCCGATTTGAATCAAATTTGACTCACGTATAGAACAAATTAGGACCTACTTATGACCAGAAAATCATTCACTTGCTATAAAGGCAAAGCTACCTGCGGTACCAAAATATGAGGAAAAAGAGATAAAATCATATCGATTTTTAATCTTACGAACGATGAATTTTACGTAGCCACCACAAATTGCGGAAGCTGAAGACCACCTTTGCCAGATGAGCTTATGTATGAAATATCCCCCATCAGTAATCAAATCAAATTTTGGTGTGTGTACGATTGTGGCGCCGATTGGATGCATTTTTTAGAATTTCTAACATTCAAAATGTTTTATTTTTTTCAGCATATTTTGGTACCACAGGTGGCTTTGCCTTTACAGCAGGTAAATGATTTTCTGGTCATAAGTAGATCCTAATTTGTTCTATACTTAAATAAAATTTGATTCAAATCGGAAACAAAATGAAAAAGTTATAAGTGTATCTTCATTTTAAGTGAGTCACACTGTATATTTAAGGAAATGTCTAGACTTCGACAAAACATTACGTTAGTAAATACGTCGAGTGTTGTAAAATAAAGATTGTTTTATGACTGTGATTTATTAGCATACCACGGTAAACCGCTTTGATAGAAATATTCAAGGTACACAATTGGTTTTTTTTTATTAACTATCGATTTTCGCAAGCGAATATCTCGTAAAATATAACACATAGGAAGAAAATGAATATAAACATTCTTGTGGGAAATTTAATTACGTTTAATTTTGCAGATTACCTTTTTCCATACGACGCATCGTTTCCGAGTTATAAGCGAAGAATCGAAAAAAGGAACCTTTCCACCCCCCTCCCCCCTGAAGCGGCGGGGCTAGGGGCGGGGACTTTTAGTATGTTTACCTCCTGACTACCCCCAACACATCCCTGAAGAGAAAAATTCTCCCCTTCAAAATGTTCTCTACAATCCCTTTTTGGGCATTCATTGATTGGACTAGTTGGACTATTGAACATTGAAGAAGTATAAAATTAAAACTTTGAAGTGTTCTAAGTTCAGTGAACATATAAACAAAGTCTGAATGGGCTATGAGTATTGAATTGTAGCTATAAAAGCTCTTTTTGTTATATATTAACTATGAATGTTACTTTTATTGCTTAGATAGATATTAATATAAAGTATACACGTTATGTTACAACCATTTATTTTTTTCTTGCAATATAAATTATAACTCTTCTCGATTATCCTTAGAAGTACTAATAGACCTTGGATAATAAATTATTTAATTAGTAAGGATATTTTGTTTTGCTTTCAGTTACATACACGTACCTAAGTACAAGTTAGATGTAATTAACTATTTCAATTTACTATAACAAAATATAGTAGTAGAGTGATAAATAAAACATAAAAAGGGAATATTTAATAAAATAATAATGCAACAAATGACACATAAAATTATAAGACATATTACATAACAATATATGAAAAATAAAATTCTTACAGAAATTACAATGGATTATATAGTCCAAACTATTGATACATTATAGACGAGGGGTTAACTGATGGAAGAAATTATGTACGTCTTATTACATAGGTACCTCAAATAGTTTATAGCACCTCAATCTTCATTGCTTAATTTATATGGTGTCTTCTTAAAAAAATTTACAGCGGTTAATACCTCGACCATAGCCATATTTACTGCTAAAAAACTAAAAGGAAATACTTCTTGTCGCTAAGTAGTGAATATGTTTTGTCTAGACTAGCAACATATTCACAGCAAGTACTAAGGAACCATCTGAATCTGCAATAGTCCAAGGAGTCAATTGCTTTTGTTCACGATGCTACGAGTTTATAACCTGAAAAATTAATTTGTACGTTAGCAATTATTCATAAAGCAACATTTAATTAGGCAAGTATATATATGGAAAGAATGGCTGATCACTGATAACAATTCTTACCTTTGCAACAAGCTTTTATTCTGTAAATTTCTTGCAGAGTACTTCTTTCACCTAACCACAAACAGCTTCAAGGCTTTTGAATGGTTTGAACTCATCCTTCAGTCATGCTTCCGTCTATGCAAACCAAGTAATTCGCAGTATCCATATGTGTAATATTTGGAAATACATCAATATTTATACTAAAGCATTTTTTTCTCAAAATATTACGATTTAATTCGATGGCAGCAGTGTACCTAACCTCTACATCATGCGACAATTTTGCAAAATACGAACTAACCCTCATCCTGATGAACAAAATTGCGGATATAAAAGTATTAAGAATAGTTGCAGATGTTAAATAATCCAACATTAAACTTTTAAATGGCACACACACAGCAAAATTCACTTTAAAGAAAAACATTATGATTCAATGACAGCTGTTTGTTTTTTCTAAGGTCCCAAAATCTGAGAGACGGCGGTACACGCGACAAATTCAATATTTGAATAGGAGTTACCATTTTCCAGATAAATGATTCAGCTCTTGAAATAAAAGGTAAAATTCAATATAATACGTAAGTAACGCCTCATTCGCTCTCAGATTCCCTATCGCTGTCTCCCGATATATCGAATATTTCTTCCAAGTCTTCTTCCTCTATTGTTTCATTTATGATATCGTTGTCATCCTCTCTTTCGTCTATAATGATTTGATTTGGAATCATCTGAAGAAATTCAGTAAGCTATTGAGGCAGTATTTTATCTTCTGAACACCAAAGAGATTCTCCATTTTCTTGCATCCATAATCATTCCAAGGCTTTGGAAAATTGTGAATACCTTCATCGGATAATCGCCAAATACGCGTTTGGTAAACACTCCTTTTAATATGCTCGATAAGACGAGCTCTTGATGGTGGAATCGAAGAAAAATCAACTTTAGTGTCAATTGATAAAGACAAATCTTTGTCACAACATTTCTGTCCAATGGCAATTAGGCGAAGCTCGTCCACGCTAGCGCATTTCTTTGATCCATATATGGCACATGTAAACTCCTCTAATAATGCGACTAATTTATCATCAATATTCCAGCTGCTCCCCAAATCTTGAAATGTTCGGATATATTTGGTATAATTTGGGAGAAAGTAACATTTTTAGGGGTTTTATCTTTCCTTTTCCCTTAAAGCCGCTGACTGAGTCGCATCCAATAAATGAATGAAGGCCCAGTAATGCCGAACATTTTTGAAGACCGTACTCTTCTGCTAATGCGGATATGTTAATAAGCCTTCTCTTATTGCCAAATCCAGTATCAAATAGTAATTTACATTTAATTTTATTGGAATGAGCCAGCAGAACCCAAAAGATGCCACTATCAACACTCTTAACCCCAGCCTGTTCATAACCCATTGTTACCGTTTTCGAGATAAATGTCTGCAAATTATAACATTATTATTATTAATTTTTTTCAGTTTATTTCATTTTTGGTTATGTTAATAATATAAAGTTATATTATATGCCTTAAAATAATTGTCAAAGTTATTTCCTCTAACTGATTTACCGATATATGAATTTCCATGTTTTCTTAATTTTGAACTCACTTATCTGGATCCTCCTATCAAAATATTGCATAGGAACAAAATTGTAGAAATTTTTTTGTCAATTTTTTTAAGTTTTTGTGTTAAATGACAAAACCAACATGGGCAACAGTTTCTTTTGAAAGTACAGCCAGTTTTTTTGTGAGGCACATGTCTAAAATTATCCCTTAGGCTTTAATCCTTATGAAAAACATTGTCCCCAAGGATCGGGGGGAGGGGGGGGGGGTTGCACGTACAGCTAGGGTGGGCTCCCCGACTAATACAACTTCAAAAAATATTTGTAGTCTCGTATTTAAAGATTTAAAGAAATTGTCGATGACAAAACATAAAATAATAATTAAACATTAAAAAAGTCCAAGGTTTATTTCATACTGTTCTCTATAGTGTATAATTATTTAAGGCAGCTTGTGTAACCAAATGAACAAACAGTGTTTTTTATTTTCAGCCCCAACGTCTAGACTACCCATTTTAACAATGTAAGACTCTACTGTTAAGCCCCTTCGTCGGCAAACCCTTTTTAATACTCAATGATTTCTAAAATTAACTAGCTCCAAATATAAAGTGTTTAAAAAATCATAGCATATGAAATTTATTTACGATCAGCGTATTACAGGTTGAGTCAAAACGATGATATCGAAATGATTGCAAGCTTTGTGTATTAGCCCAGTCGATGAAAGTATTTACCCACAAAAATTTGCAAACTGAATATATATTTTTTTCCATTTTAATTCTTTCAGTTTATGCGATACATGGTCAAAGGAACGTAAATTGTAAATAAACCTAATGCAGGTGTTTTGAATTTTTTGCAGTCGATATTGGTTGATTTGATCCAAGCTGAAACCATACACTATATCTCCGTAATTCAGATGTGACAGAACAAGGGATTCACATAGGGCTATCTTAAATTTAAAGTTGATAATACTTCTATTACGAAATAAATGCCTCAAAGACATATAACACCTCTGTATAATTTTAGCAATATGTGCCCTAAACCTATCAAAAACGATGCCTAGGTTTTTAACTTCTTTACCAGGATTCAGCTCAGAGTTTGACATGCGCAATTTAAAATTTTCGTTCGCCCACAGTTTATGTGGCCCAAAGAATATTACTGCAGATTTAGTAGGGTTAATTTTTTAAGTCCGTTACATTTTGAATATGTGTATATATTTTCCAAGTCATCATTCAAGTTGCATTGTTTCTCATAGGCATTATCCTTAGTAAAGCTTATGTACAACTGGGTGTCATCCGCATACTGGGGGGAAGGGGGTGAATTTAAAATTTAAAATTTTTGCTTCTTTTTCTACTTACCTAACGAAACTGAGTATTTTAAAAGAATTTCCTGCACTAAAGAATAACTTTTTGTTACAAATTCTAACAGGCGCGGATCCAAGGGGGGGGGGGGGCAATGGGTGCAATTGCCCCCCCTTGGGCCTTCCCTTGTGCTGTGCGAAAATCTGAAACGTCCGGTCCGGCGGCGCTGCTTTGTCCAAATCACCCGGCATATGTTTTTTTAAACCATTCTCAAAGTAATTTTATAAAGGTTGTATAAACTACTATAAAATAAATGATTTATTTTGCTACTTGGGTTTTTTTATCAGGTACTTTTCAATATTTGTCAATTTGTGCAAGTGCCCCCCCCCCCCCCCCCCTTAGGGAGCTCCTGGATCCGCCCATGAATTCTAATATCAATTTCAATGTCATCCCCAATTAAGAACTGTTTTCTATTGTCTTCCCAATGTTTTTAGCCAATTAGGAAGTTTACATTTTTCTCATTTTCTCGTAATAGTCGTAAAAATCTAAAAAACATCTGTAATTTTTTTTTAAATTATCGTATGTAATATCACTAGTGCTTAAAATTTTATCGAAAATTTTTTCGAAAGCGTTGTTGCCTGGTAATATAAAGAGTGCAAATTGGCAGTTTATTATCTGATTAAATCCCGACCGCTTTAGCGGGAGGGATTTAATCTTTGATAATAAACTGCCAATTTGCACGAGTTATATTAACTAGGGGCAACTTAGCTTGAGAAAAAATTTTTAGATAAAATTTAAAGCACGAGTGGTATTTGAGGAGAATATTTCACGAATAAATAATTCATTAAGTACATCTTCAATATTATGTTTTCTCATTAATTGCCTTCAGACGTTTTCTTGTCACTTTTTAGACTTTACTGACCTTTATTTTCAATTTCATCATTAATTTGATATACAGAAATATTTCCAAACCAACTCATATTGTCAAAACAGCAAATCTGAAACAAACGCAGTAGAAACAACGGAGATTCGCTATATTTTAAAATAATCTAGTGACGTTTCCATGGCAACTAGAAAATAAAACGAGTTGAAACCTTAGATATTATAATATATAGACTGGCTTAACATCTTTCAGGTGTTTCTGAGGTGCAATATGACGAGGAACGATAGAGAGAGCACTACATCTTTAATCTTATTGCCGATGTCCCGCCTATTTATACTATACACCCATGGTTCCGAGATTGACATATAGAGCGCCATCTAGTGCCACTAGAGTTATATTCCATAATAAATAAATGTTCATTCATACATATTTACGTATTTAATCCTTATTTTTTACTTACAAATTATGTTGAAGTTTGCTTCGTTAAGCAGAGTGAATTTTAAATACAACAAATTAAAATATTGCACAGCTTTGATTCAACTAGGTACTTATTGATAGATTACCGTATGTAAGTAGATACATTTTTAGTTTCGTTTCCAGAGCGAATGTGTTGTTTACTTCTCATTTATATTAAATGATTTGCTTACTTTGTAACTACGTTATTGAGCTATTGAAAGCTGTGCTTGACTTGTTCCTGTATTATGAGTAGGGTGTATTAAATACACCCTGATTATGAGCTAGGTATATTAAGTACAATCTTTGTATATTATTGTTACCTGATTGAAAAGTAGGCAAACTGAAATAGGCCTATATATTTCAGACAGGTTCTCTTTGCCAACTGACGATTGTTTACTATATATGTGGTGTGTTTATGTTTGCTAATACATAATACAATATTGCAATTTACAAGGTAAGTAAACAATTAGTAAAAAGCTAGAGAAGATATTTATAGATAAAATTTAAAAGCTGGAGTTGCCCTTTTTGCCGAAAATGTTTCACGAAACAAAACGTCAAAAAATTATCGTAGTATTTGCCGCTGCAGCGACATAAAAAATTAGAGCGATAAATTTTGCATGTTGGTACTGTCAAAAGCCGATCTAGCTTGAATTACCACTAATAATGACGTCTGATTGGTGCAATGTTGTGAAAAAACGGGCTCTCATTGGCTATAGCGTTAATGAGTGAAATAATCTCTATAAATAAAAAAGTTATGGTCCTTCCAAGTTTAAAATGTTGCGATCATCTGGGCTGAGGCTCAATTACGTCATAATACATGATTCCGTCAATAGCGAGCGGGCGCGGGCACCTTTATACTCGCTGGTAGGCACCGGCAGTTTATAGCCAGCTTGCATTTGAGAGACGAAAAAATTGCTAAAACATGCAATTTTGACACGTTCATATTTTTCGAAAAACACCACTGGGACGGCCGTATGATGTCGCGACGTAAAGAGGAAGTCTTCCAGATAAACCTGATCGTAAATTGCACGGCGAAATTCGAAAATTCGGCTCGGCACGAACGAATCAAAAGTGACATTTTGCGACATTTCAGAAAATCGAGCACATACACTAAATAAAGGGAACATACGGCGCGCCGCCGGCATGGCAAGTCAGCGCGTTGTGTATTGTGACGTCACGGTGGACTTCAGCCGAGGCGAAGTGTTCAAATAAGAAATTGAATAATTTCGTGAGTTTTTCAGATATCGAGATAATTTTTGTTTTTGTTTGACTAGTTATCTGAAAGACTACTAAATGAGGTTGAATGTACATGATATTTCTAAAACAGGAAACTTCCTAATTCGGATGACAAATTCGTACAGCATCTCAAAATTAGTAAAAAAAGATGGTTTCCACGGATGGGCCAAAAAAGCCCTTTTTTAACATTGTTCTTTGGTACATGAGGATTTCAGGATTCTCTGATAACGAGTCTTGTGTTAAAGCTTAAAAATTATTTATTACTATTTTAGCAGAGTCATTTTGAGCCACCTTATATAAACCGTTTGTATCGACGATAAATACTGGCACAGTGTATCGTACACTTAAGCTTTGAGAACTAAGCTGAGAATCGAAAAAACAGTAGATTACGCCCCCACAAAATTGTTTGTCTTTTGTTTGCAGGTGGCATGAAAAAGAGTAAAAGGAAGCCGAAACTTTTGTAATTAACTGAGTGGAAATGTATTCTCTGAGGATAGATGAAAGCTAAAATGCTTTACAGCCATACACGTGCAGTTTTTCTGCAAAATTAACGAAAGACTTGTACAGTTTTTTTCATGATTTAATCCACGATTATGTGGGACGGCCGATCTAAAATTGTTACTGTAATGTAATATAGAAACAGGCGATATGGATATGAAGGGACGCATGAGTCTTTGGTCAAGATTTAAGTATACTCGATTATCCTACCCGGGTACAATCCTTGTTTCTGGTTTAATTTTCTTCGTAAGTCATAGCTATGCGACAGTTTTCTAAGTAGGCTATGAAGAAGATTAATTTTAAAATATCCCGTTTTATTAGCTACAAGTTAAAATTAAAAAGATAATAATTAAAACGTACTTAAATGAAGTGTTGAAATGATTTCCACCACTTGAATAAAATAGAATTTTTTTGTGTTCTTGTTACCGTGATAAAAGACAAAACAATGTTTAGTTGAAACTTCTTATTGTCATAATTGCCATTTTTATTCTTGCTAGTATTTTACTAAGTTCTTTCTATTACTCTGCAATTAAGTACGTCTTAGTAAGTCTAGTTCGAGCAACGAGGAGCAGCAGTAAGCAGCTTTCAGCGAGAATCTGAAGATGGCAGATGGGATTCTGCCGAAACGTCGTTTAGACAACAGTGGCTCCAGCAGGAGCCTATCAACTATGTGGGAAAACTCCCGGAAGTACAATATTGTTTCTTAGGTTTTCGAGGGTGTTAAATGAAGTGTTGGTATACTTCCGGGTGTTTTTCCATATATATCTGTATATAACATTTCGCAAGATTTCTATTCAAATACAAGCAACTAAAATTAGAAAATATTTCTTATTTACTGATTGATTTTCTTCAAAAACAACTTACTTTCCAAGTTTCAATAGAACCGGACTTTTCTTTCTTAAGTTATCGTGCTTACAAGAAACGTGAGGGACGGACAGACGGACATTTTGAAAGTTGTTCAGAATTCGTTCACTAACACAATGATATGATATTTTTTTCTCTACGAGCGATATTTCCGGTTTTAGAAAAGTGCTGATCAAATGCATATACTCTTCGTTTTTACGAAGAGTATAATAAGGTATCAACATTTTGCTAAGCGGACATTAAAGCTTGAATGGTGTACTTTCAGATGTCATGTCGAATTTTTTATATCTCTCATATTTGAGTTTAAATAATTATTATGTCTCGGCAAGTTCTGATTTTCGTTAATTAACTGATATTAAGAAAAATAAATAAATAAAATTGCAAAAAATGAATGTCACGACAATTTTTAAATGTCAAAAGTATTGTTGGTATCGGCGCCTACTACGTTAATATTTCTTATAATGATTTATGAGGGTGAATGCGATTTTCTCGAAAACGGTCAATATCTAAGACAAATGACAAATATACTTTTTTTTCGCTAAAATGAGATAGGTTTAGGATTTTTTAATAAGAAAAGGGGTAAAAAGAGTTAAGAGTACATTTACAACTTAAATAATGCTTATGTGGTGCCTCCTAGGATCTACAACAATACTTGAAAAACTTCAAAAGTTATATGAGAGAATTAAAAATATCTGTTAATATCAACTTTTGTACTAAGGTAAGTTTAGTTAAATCGTAATATTTTAATGTCAGAAACCCACTGTTGCTCTATGGACCATTACTTACGGACCACCCTGTATATTCAATATCTAATCTATTCCACACAGAACTTCCCCCAACCCATCCCCCTCCATGTAACCCCATTAAATGATTCTGGAGAGAGGGTGTTGGGGGGAGGGGGTATAAGAGGAATTGTCATTTTATTAATAATGTAAATAAAAGACCCTTTTAAAACTATTTTATACCTGGTAGGAGCAAAAAGGTTTAAGTTAGTGGTGGGAGAGGGTGCTTGTCTTTGGAGGTTGGGGTATAGTAGTAAGGGGAGATTAGGGTGCAATTTGTTTAAAAGAAACATGATTCTCAAGTTCAAAAACATCTAAGCATGTGTACTATTGTGTACTAATGTAAACTGGTTCTTTAATAATTTAAGGGGGGATACATGGAGGGGAGAGGGTTGGGAGAAGTTCTGTTTGAGGTGGAATAGAGTAGATATTGAATATATATGTTAAAAAAAATTTCGGAGTTTTTTGACCAAAAATAAAAAGGGCCGAAAACCGGCCTTATAGACCCTCCTCCTTCGACGTAAAAAAGTGAGTGGCGGCATATATGTATCTTTTATTGTTTTGGGAATATATGCATTTATATTCGATGAATCTGCCCGATGCCATATTTGACACTCTTCCTTTGCACATTATATTAAAGGTAGACATATGCTCTCACTGAATTTTTGTAGAGTGATTTAATTCTCTACAACTTTATTTTCACTTTTTTTTTCATAAGCATTTTGGCAGCTTTCTCGTAACATGATGGTCTCTAAAACCCTTGTACATGTTTTTCGTAATTCTATCATTTAAATTGTTTGAATTATGTCAGTTGTAAAATATTTTGTGATAAAATATTGATTGCTTGGATTTTTTTCAAAAAAAGTTATTTGCACATTTTTTTAATGGGTAAACTTTTAAATTGGTCATTTTTAGAGTACGTTGCAATAGGTGCATCTCACTAACACATAAAATGTAAAACATTTCAAGATAGAAATGAGTCACTACTAACTCTTTCCCCCAAAATGCTTTATTTACACTTTCAAGTATCCATCAAGCTTTACAGTTTTCGCCTTACCTAAAAGCTAATTAGACATTAAGCATTCATACCTAATTTCCTCAATAGAAATCCGCGTATAAATAAATCTTTTCTGGAGCAAGAGAATTCCAGGCTCCGTAAAGTCTCTTACGTAAAGCCAGGTGTCTCGTTAAAGTTTTAGCTAAGACCTTTTCAGTAATTGAAAGTTGCGGTTTTATTTCAACGGATTATTGAAACACACTAGGGAAGTTGTATGAAGATAAATGTAATCCGATAACTTTTAGAAATACGTAAAACTTCTTATATACAAGTTATTTAAAAGTAAACAAAAAAGTTTTCCTTAAATAATGAATTTGGTTGAATTTTTTACTGAAATGTCTCCAGACATCCAACAGGTAAAAAATCTGATAAGTAAAAAGGGTAATCTAGACATAGTAGCAATGACTGGGGTTAGGTTTATCCTTTTTATACATTTTAAATGTGACATTCCACTACAGTTGTGAATTTTGATATGTAATTTCGAACTCCGAGTTAGAGGAAGAAATCTATGCTTTCGTGAATTGTTAAAACCTCTACTATTAATATTTGCTTATAAATGGATGGAAAGATGAAGTTAAAAAACTTAATTAAACTTCTCTAGAAAATCTTCTCACTAAATTGACCTTCAGATCACAATTTTCAATTCAAATTCAAATTTTCCTGGCGGCTATTTGGCTATATCAACTCCAAGTTCTTCAAGTGGCTGTGTACCAGTTATTTTTTCCACCCCAAATATTTTTACAGCTGTTCTTCTCTTCACCTATTTTCGGAAAAGTCTTCAACATATCCACGTTTGAGTCTGCTGATGGCAGACTCCGTATGAAGCAATGACCGGTATTGCTGGAAGAATATTTAAATACAAATAACAAGGTTACCAAATTGGGTTATAGTACCAAACGTATTATTGCCAATAGGCTGTTTCGGGCATACCTTTTCTGTATGCAAGAAAAATCTGCAATAATCAATGTATGAAGAGTTTAAACAAGCATATTGGCAAAAAAATTCCACCGAGTTTAATCCTCCAAAGTTTTCACAAGTAATTAGGAATTATCTATAACATTTCGTGTTGGTGCTGGATACAATAATGTGACAAACACCTCCTTTATATTTGATATCTTCAACTGATATGTGACTTAGCTCATCTTTCTTACATACCTTTGCGATTTCAATAAATAAAATCACTTATCTTTATTGAAGTGCGCTGACGTGTCACAGATTTTGAGACCTTAGAAAAAACAGCTGTCATTGAATCATCCGCCGATTGAATGTTTTTCTTTAAAGTGAATTTTGCTGTGTTTGTGTCATTTAAAAGCTTAATGTTGGATTATTTAACATCTGCAACTACTCCTAATACTTTTATATTCTCAATATTGTTCGTCAGAATGACGGTTAGTTCGCATTTTGCAGAATTGTCTCATGATGTAGAGGTTAGGTATACTGCTGCTATCGAATTAAATCGTTATATTTTGAGAAAAAAACTGCTTTAGTATAAATATTGATGCATTTCCAAATATTACACATATACTGCGAATTACTTGGTTTTTGAGAGAAGTGCATAGACAGAAGGATGAGTTCAAGGCATTCAAAAGTCTTGCAGCTGTTTGAGGTTAGCTGAAAGAAGTACTCTGCAAGAAATTTACAGAATAAAAGCCTGTTGCAAAGGTAAGAATTATTATTAATGATCAACCATTATTTTCATATATACTTGCCTGCCTAATTAAATGTTGCTTTATAAATAATTGCTAACGTACAAATTCATTTTTCAGGTTATGAACTCGTGGCATCATCAACAAAAGTCATTGACTCCTTGGACTATTGCAGATTCAGATGGTTTCTTAGTACTTGCTGTGAATGTGTTGCTAGTCCAGACAAGACATGTTCACTACTTAGTGACAGGATGTTTAAAATTTTTAAAATTTTACATTATATTTTATTTGCCCTAAGTCATTTATTGTGGTCTGCTAAGTTTTACGAATATAATTAGCATATTTTATTTTGAAATAGGAAGAGAATAGAACAATGAAACTCGCTATAATATGTTTATGTTAGTACTGCAGAAGCTTATGAATTACAAATGTTATGAACTTTTTATAGTGTGTCACATAGAATTTTTGACTGACAAGACCTGACCATTTATGTGTTCACATAAAACTAGTGAATTATTTGGTGCTTGTGTTATGTTGCTAAGTAATGAACAGGGTAAATAGTAATAATAATAACAGTGGTCGTACGTTTACTTTAAGTAATGAAACTAAAATGTTATTATTACGTGTCAAATAACTGCACGGTTTTATGCTGCTTGCTGTGGAAATAGCAGTTTTTACAAAGTATACGAGAGATTTAGAAAACATTATTCTATAAAATAAGAATGAATTTTATGAGAAGAAGATGATATGCTCAATTCAGATAATTCTTAATTGGAGCAATTTTTTTTATTCATATGTAGCAAAATACATCATAATACATTATTGTAATATATAATGTACATACAAAGGTCTACAAAAAAAAATCTGCTACAAGGACTCAACTTATCATGCCTTAAGTATTTTTGTGTGCTGAATCCGAATTTTCAATTTCAGAAATTTTCTACCGCGTAGGTTTCGAGTAAACGTCAAAAATTGTCAAAAAACAGTATTTTGACGATAAAAACCGGGATTTACTCGAAATCTACGCGGTAGAAAATTCAGATTCAGTACACAAAATGCTTAAGGCATGATAAGTTTATGCTTTGGAGCAGAATATTTTTTTTGTAGACCTATGTTATTGTACTTTATTGATATAAAAGCCTAATCTCATAAAACTCGTAGAGAGATTTGACTGCGATAATTTGTTTTCCTGGCACGCCATTATGAATTCCTCTGTCTCAGACTTCAGCCCGGCTGACCATAAGAAACCAAAACTCAGCCTTTCGGATAAACCGTGGTCTTCTATATTTGTATAGAAGACTCCGTCCAATAGCTTATCGGAATGTAGTTGCAGAAATAGATTAATCTCTGCAGCTTTGGCTTGAGCCTTTTGCCGAGTAGGTTCCAACTCGGTGACAGAGTCGTGATTAACCCACTCAGCGTCGAAGACCAAACCAAGTTCATCGGCGGCTCTATGCGCTGCCTTAAACTCCTGCACTTTCATGGTCTCGGACCATGAGAGGAGGGGATCCGAACTCCTGATGTCGGTACAGGCTTCATCCAGAACCATCCTGTCATGGACACTCTCCAAACTCAAGAGTCCACGGCCTCCCCGATGTTGCGGCGGATATAACCGTGGAACGGATGACTATTATTGCTATTATTATTATTATATACGTTTGCCATCAGACCTATCGAGCTCATTTTTGACCGATAATTCGAAAATAAAAAAGATCTAGGTACCTAAACTTAGTGACAGTTAGTATATGATTATATTAGACTTAAGTAGAAGAATATTTAAGAAATTATATATTCTCAGTCATCAAAGCCCAACTGCAACTTTTGCTAGTACACATTATAATGCATGCGTGGGTAGATTAATCAAAATTGTGAGTAGGTATTTTTGTTATATTATTAAACTTTACATAGTTTCAACTTCCTGCATTAATAAATTTATGCTTCCTGGAAAGTTCATATATAGGTCAACATGTTATTTACCCAGATTATACACAAGTTTAGCAAATGTCAGATTCTAGTATTCTACGATGAATTTCAATTATTCTAGTGAAATGCAAACATTTCATGCTATTATAAGAAACATAGTTTGTAGTGAGTTTTCTAATTGATTTGTCAAAGTTAAACAATTCCAAACAATCAAAGAATATGCTAAATTGTTTAAGTTTCTTTTAAAAACTAAATCCTATAACACGAATTCTTATAAAAGAAACCTAGATAATTCTTGATGATCATTACGGATATACAGGATGTTTCAGGTATGCAGGTAGTAATTTTTAAGGGGATTCTACGTCAAAAAATATTCTAAAAATAATCCTATAAACTTGGGTCCGGAAGTTCTTAGTAAGGGAGCTAGAACCTTCTGAAGTGGGCATCCTCAAGAACCTTTGAGCTACATTGACATGCAATAAATCGCCGTCATTGTAACAGAAATCAAAAAATCGAAAAACATTATTTATATTTGTTATTGCATCTTTGAACCATTGGGTGTTTTTTGACATTTTACTGTCAGTAATGCATTGCTGAAGAAGTACGAAAATTAAAACCAGTGCCATTAAATTAGTGGTAATTTTTAAATTTAATTTATCTACTCTCGTTATACAGTGTGTCCCAGGATAGATGTAACAAGAAGTGTAATGGACCAAAAATTTTGGAATATTGGAATGGTATTTGGGAATTGAGCCCTGCTTGTTGTAAAACTAAAGTATACCAAAAATGACTTGATTTGGTGTTCTACAGGGTGTTTTATAAGCAAAGTTGTAAAAATCGCCACTAATAAAGTACCTTTATTTTTCAAAATATGAAAAAATTCCACTAAGAAAAGTTATTTAGAATGCAATTTTATACCTCTATACCAAATTTCAGGAATACAAAATTATTTTTTTGAAACTTCCCATTTTTTCATTAAATTAGTATTTTATTTTGAACCATTCAATTAAAACTGCAAAGAAATTATTTTTTGTGAATTAATATTTAAAGTTATGTAGAAGCTAAAAGTAGGCTATGAGAAAAGCAGTGGATACACATTTATCATTTATTGTTGACATGTCTGTCAAACGTAGTCAATATTATCCTTAATTTCTGTTTCAAATTAACGAACCAAGCATAAAAAATTAAGTGAAAATGATACTCACAGTGCGTGAAAAAAATTTATATTGTGCAATGCTACGGAATTGGCGGTAAAAACTCGCTAAGAGAAGTGGTAAGCCAATTTATTTTGAAATTTCCAAACACTGCTTTGTCACGTACTCAGGCTATGAGAATAATTAAAAAGTTTCTGGCTACTGGTAGTGTTCTTAACATGAAAAGAAAAATAAAAGCATATGATGAAGACAATGTTGGAGCTATTATAGCTCATGCCTCTGTTACAGAAAATCCTAGGATGCCACTAAGAGAGGGATCAGCTCTTATTAATATTAGCTCTGAACTCCAAAGAATTTACAAGGCAAAGAAAATTAGGGCATATAAAGCAAATTATAAACATACGCTTGAAGAGGGAGATGACGGCCGTAGGTTGGATTTTTGTTTGACCATTGGAGAAAAAATCATGGAAGAGAGATTTTTTCATCATTTCATAATTTTCTCAGATGAATCCACATTCACAACCAATGGTGTTGTTTCATCTCAGAATTGTCGGTTTTGGGCTTCTGAAGATCCAAATTTTAGAATTCATTGTAGAAGACAGATTATAAAAAAGTGAATGTGTGGTGTGCCGTTTCTTATCACGCTGGAGTTATTGGACCTTATTTCATTGAGGGTATGTTAAACCAGCACACTTATTTACAGCTTCTTGAAAGATTTTCTGAAGAACATTTAAATATTTTAAGATATATACCTTTAGTTCATTTTCAACATGATGGCCACTCCACAGAAATGGTTAATCGGTGGTTGAATTTAAATTTTGGAGAAAATTGAATTGCCAGGAATGGACCGATCAAGTGGCTGGCGAGATCCCTAGACCTATCTATATTGGATTTCTTTTTATGGGGTCGCCTCAAGCAGTTGGTTTACGCTGAACCACTTCCTAACGATGTAGCAGTATTGAAGCAGAGAATTACAAATGCCGTAAACTCCATACCGTTAGATCATATTAGAAACAGTTTTAAGGACTTCAGGCGAAGGATCGAAATGTGCGTGGATGTGGGTGGTAGCTACGTCGAATAATAAAAAAAATTGTAAACATTGTTTTGTATTGGTCAATAATTAATTTGTTTGTGAATCTGTTATGTTTTTGACATTTATTACTTGTTATAATTTTTAAACCTCATTAATCTTCTATTAGTAATTGTTTCTTGTTTTACAATTAGTTCGATTAACATTATACCTTCTTACATCTCGTATGTTCAATTTTTTATTTACCAATAGCCTACTTTTTGAGATGATTAACATTTGCTCCTACACAACTTTAAATATGAATTCAACTCTTAATTTGCAAAAAATGCGAAGTTTCAAAAAAATAGTTTTATATTCTTGAAATTTGGTATAGAGGTATAAAATTGCATTCTAAATAACTTTTCTTAGTGGAATTTTTTCATATTTTGAAAAATAAAGGTACTTTATTAGTGGTGATTTTTACAGCTTTGCTTAGAAAACACCCTGTAGAACACCAAATCAAGTCATTTTTGGTATATTTTAGTTTTAAAACAAGCAGGACTCAATCCCCAAATACCATTCCAAAATTCCAAAATTTTTGGTCCATTACATCTCTTGTTACATCTATCCTGGGGCACACTGTATATTGACAGTAATAAGATACTCATTTCAATGTTATAATGACGTTGTTTATAGCACTAATGCGATATATATTTATCGTACACACTTACGTCATTAGTTATGATGTCTGTCACTGATGGATTGGACGTAACACCCCGCGGCATAGTTGGCTGGTCGATGAAGCAACCGACACCACCGATTGCTAAGGAGATATCAACAAACAGCTATTGTAATTAACTTAGTTATTACCAAAAACATATTTAAAACGTTGAAATCAAAATAAATTCTATAAAAATTATTTTTTCCGATGAAAATTTGCCTGCAGATATCGAAGAAACTGCATCTGAAGCAATTCTAGGCCTTGTTCCACGGAAGTCTCGCGTACAGTATGCCTTAGAAATGGTGCCATGAAAAGAAAATTAAGGACATTACTGGTGAAAAAGTTCTACAAGATATTTCAACGAACCAAGTAAGGATCGTAAACCTATTTCATTATGGAGTTTCATATTAAAACGGAACTATCAATAAGAAAAAACGTAGACAAAAAAAAATGTGCTAAATTATTTGCCATGCTTAAAAGAAAACCGGAGGGCTAAAATCCAAAAAAAAATCTAAAATTTTAACCAAGAAACATAACAAAATTTCTACAAACAGTCGACAATGAAATACATTTGGATTAAAGGTGATTTTTTTTAATATTCTTTTTACTTTTTCAACAAAATATTATTTTTTAAGGTCTTACTGACTTTTTAGAGTAGCGGGTGCCTGTAGAAGAGGGAAATTGACAAGTCGAGAGTAGATAAAATCTTGCATATTACACATGCCATATAAAATATTTCATAGCACTGCTATAAAATACCTCATATGGCACTTACAATATAAATAGCTATTTGAATATGCAAATTCAGTGTTTTATAATAAAAAGTGGAAAATTGAAATATTTCGAAAATTAAAAACTTTTGTATATAACATAATATGTGAGTTGAAATGATTGCAAATTATGTCCTCTTACACTCCTTGATAGGATACGTTGAGATGCCAGTAAACCTGTAGATATAATACAATCACTAAAATCTAATAAGGCTCCTGGATGAAATGGTATAACATCCAATATTTTAAAGGAATGAAAATAGCGATTTTCATTACTCCTCTCTGTTTTCTGATTAATAAAATGATCAGGGCTACTTTCTTTCTGCATTTAAGGTCGCCTGTGTTAAGCCTGCATATAAAGCTGGTGATAACCTATAGTATTCCAGCTATCGATCAATTTCATTAACATCATCTTTAGCTAAATTAGTAGTAAAAATCATACGTAAAAGATTATTCAAATATCTAGTATCATATCTTAAGTGATAAGCGGTTTGGCTTCAGACAAACTAAGTCCGCTCAAGATGCCATAGCGTATTTGGTTTCAAAAATTTATAAAGACCTTGATGATAGTAAACCAACGCTCTGCATCTTTTAGACTGGGCGAAGACCTTTGACTACGAGTGTTATACGGAATTGCTAAAAACGCTAGAAGAAATTGGTATAAGGGGAAAAGTTATGATCTCTTTAAATCTCATTTAACTGACAAGATGCGAAATGTAAAAATTAATGATATATTTAGGCAGTTCAATATGGAGTGTTACAAGGTACTGTACGCGGCTCAGTATTATTCAGCACATATATAAATAATTTACTTACTATTAGTACTTGTGGAGAGATTGTTTTGCTGACGACACTGCTATCCTGTACACTGCCGACTCATGGGATGATGTGTTATACACATGGCTAAAAAGAATTTCAAAAACATTACATTATGGTTTGACTCTCGTTTGCTAACACTAAACCAAGTTTCTGCAATTTGCTACGAGTATTGTGTCTTTACCAACTTTAAGGCCACTCAACATAGAACTAGATAACTAATGTTTGAAATATCCCCTACAAATGAAATTACATATATAGATTCATATCTAAAATGGGAACTACACATAAACCATGTCGTAAAAAGGTTTCGCTGTTTACTATCTAAATTTAAATACCAAGGTTTGTGGATACAAAAAGTTTAATGACAGCATATTACGCCTTAGTGGTGAGCCAACTTAGATATGGAAAAATTGCTTGGGGTGGGGCGTATGACAATTATATAAGAAGTTTAGAAATCAGACAAAAGTGAATGTTAAAAATAATATTTAAAAAAGAGTATACTTACCCCACAGAATCACTTTTTCAATTAGCTGAAGCTTTAGATATGACAGGTATATATTGTTGCTGTTATAAACCACTTAAAAATTAACAAACTAAAAGAAGAAACTGTTCAACACAGGCAAAACCGTTAATGAAGAGATAATTTCTGTTTATTGGACCTCACTTATACAATGAACTAACTTTACAATCTTTACATCTAAAATTTTAAATTCCACAAAACTATTTAAAAATAAGTTAAAAAAAGTGGTTACGTAATATTCCTAAATTAGAGTAACTGGGAGTCAAGAATTTCAGAAATGTGTAATAATATAGCATATCAATTTTCACAGGGAAATTTATCTCCCACGCTTACATATAATATCTAAAAGCACAACAAATAATAAATATGTGGATCGTACTTTTTTGCATTTCCTTAATCTAATATGTTTAAGTTTAACTTTTATGTATTTATCTTGTATATTATATTTTATGTTTATATTTAGATGTACGTAATTATAATCCTATGTATACTTACCACAACTCATACACCTACGTCTCAAAAATTTTTGTATCGTACAATCTCTACTGCTCACTATTTATTTACCACATTACGATATTTAATTTTTCTGTCCTATACTATTATATATATTTTTTTCCATTTCTTTTACATAAATAACTTATATATTTCTGTGTGTACTATATTTTTTTGGTAAATAAATAATAATAATAAACAGGCCCACAAAAAAAGTCTTGTAGTTGAAAAGTGAGGTACCGTACCATATGTTTTTTTGGTGTGCTGAAAACGAATCTGGAGTCAGAATTGACCCATCACCCAAGGATTTCGACATAACCTTCAAAAACTTCTCAAAGATGACCGAAAATACGTTTATAAATAAATTTAAAATTTAAGCGTGCATACTACTGTATCTATATATATTTTGGGGCGCTGTTATCGAATTCATGATCAAATTTCACCCACTTTGTCAGCATTTTGTCATAACCTAAAAGAAATCCATAACTTAGCAGCAGATAAATTCGTGAAAACGGCAATTTTCTTGAAAATAAACTTAAAATTTTGAACTACGCGCTCTCTCCTCGCAAAATTGTTCAAGGGCGAGGGTGAAAATAAAATTTTTTCACTTTTCTGAGGCATTTAGAACATTTTAAGATGATAAATAACTTTAAACCTAACGGAGCCCAAACCAACAACTTTAACCTAGCACAGCTTCAGGCGTCTAGTCCCAAACCTAACAACTTTAAACCTAACATAGCTTAAGGCATCTAAGAGATGTGACCAAGCAAGTTCTGGTAAAGTTTACTGATGAGGTCATTACCAGGACAGGCTAAAACACTATGTATTTTAGTAAACTGCCTCCAAAGAACGATCGATGCTTCACCATCGGAGTGCTTTATTTTGGTGAGTCCCCTCGTCTCTCGTCATCGGGCTGCTAAAGTACTCTGGTGGTCAAGCTTCGCTCGTTCTTTGGAGACAGTTTACTAAAATGCATAGCGCTTTAGCCTGTCTTGGTGAATGGCCTCATCGGTAAACTTTACCAGAACTTGCTTAGGCACATCTCTTAGATGCCTTGAGCTACGTTAGGTTTATAGTTAGGTTTGGGCTTAGACGCCTTAGGCTACGTTAGGTTTAAAGTTGTTAGGTTTATCATCTTAAAATGTTCTAAATACCTCAGAAAAGTGAAAAAAAATTATCTCCACCCCCGCCCCTCAACAATTTTGGGAGGAGAGAGCGCATGGTTTAAAATTTTAAATTTATTTTCAAGAAAATTGCCGTTTTCACGAATTTATCTGCTGATAAGTAATGGATCTTTTTAAGTTATGTCAAAATGCTGACATGGTGGGTGAAATTTGATCATGAAATCGATAACAGAGCCCCAAAATATATATAGATAGAGTAGTATGCACGCTTAAATTTTAAATTTATTTATAAACGTATTTTCGGTCAACTTTGAGAAGTTTCTTGAGATTATGTCGAAATTCTTGGGTGATGGGTCAATTCTGACTCCGGACTCGTTTACAGCACACCAAAAAACATACGGAATGTTACCTCACCTTTCAATTACAAGACTTTTCTTGTGGGCCTGACTAAATAAATATTTTTTAATAAACTTTGTCAATGATAATTATTTCTACAATTAATTATTTTTTATTTATTTGTGTATAAGTTGTGATTTGCATAATACCTAAATAATATTCTCTAATCATGATAAAAGCAAATAAATAAAAAATAATTAATTGTAAAAATAAATCAAGAATAGGCTTGTAAATAATGAATGAATGTTTCTATACTCTACTGATGAGAACTAACGAGTTCGAAAAAACTTGTACAACTTTTCTAGAGTTGAAATAGAATGTATGGTTCAATAATTGTTGTGAATGACTGAATTTCAATAAATAATTTAACTATTTTCAATATATTTTTTTGCCCTAAAATGCCAGGAATCCTATCATGTAATTCAATATTTCGTCAGTATTAGCTAGAAGAGTAGTTGTTTTGATTGATTCTCCAATAATGAGTGTTTTAAAGTATTTATCTGACTAGTCAGATTAGGGCAACAATATACAGAAAGTAGGTATTTTCATAATAAATAAAAAGTGTGTAAGTTGTGATTTGCATAATACCTAAATAATATTCTCAAATAATTATTTCCTTGGACAATAAAGTATATCTCTCTCTAGGACCCCATACTGCTATCTTTAATAAACACGGATTTAGCCCGTAATAATTATTGTAGTTTGGATGTTGATTCGCTTTGTCTGCTGTACAGTAACAATGAAATATTTTCTATTCACTGACCCAATATAATGAATTGCGACGTCGAGACAATGTCGGAAATTCAGCTTATTAACTTGTCTGCTAATAGTGCGAATTTCTAAGACGACGATCGTCAATATCGTTTAATTTTCCTTTGTTTATTAGCAACACTTCCAAGACAAGCTAATTTATTATTAATATTAGGATGCGCACACCCATTGTTCGACTTCATTGACATTTGGATGTAATAATTAAAGACATAATGAGGGAACGTGGCGAAAATTATAGAATGGAAATGTGGAATGGGCTGGGAACAAAAGGCATTCAACTACCAACTATTCATGAAAAGTGGCATTCGGTTCAGAAAGGCACAATGGCGGCTCAGCGTAAGTGGAGATAGAGGCAGTAATAGCAAGTGTAGGGTGAAGCGTTATATCAACATGTCAAACAGTTCCGTACTCAATAAATATATGTGATGTACTGGTGTAATGATTATAGTACGGCGGCAAACACAGCAAAAACCCTTAGAAAACGGCTATTAGTGAAACAATTCTATAATTTGGTATACTGATTTCTGTCGTTAAAACGACTATTTTTCCAAGCAGCTCGAGATCAAAATGGCTTCCGGTTTCAAGATGGCGGCTGTTTTAGAAAATTTAAAGGATCGACGTTTCTAGCTAAACCATTGACTTCATGAAAAAAAGTTATTAAGAAGAATTGTTCCGCATTAAATTTTGAATAAGAAAGTTCTTACAAGTTTTTTTCTAAAACTAAAAATTAAGACTCTACGAGGTAAAATATCACAAAGTCAGTTTCTTCTGATATTTTACAAAATACGCGAAGTAATGTTCTATACTTGTCATGATAATTATCCTTTGATCAAAAGTAACAATCATTGTTGAATTATAAACTAAATTAAAAGGCTAGGGGGCACAACATTTTAAATTTCGGTCCTGTAAGCGAATCGCTTAGACAAAATATATATATATATATAATTATTAACTGAAAATGAGACAAATATTACATCGGAAAGTAACGCCTGCCTCCAGGGAAGACCACCGCGGTCGCCTTCACAAGAATGAGGAAACTCAACCTGGGAAGATTATATCTCCGGGGAGACGAATTACAGGTGAGCAATGAAGTGAAATATTTGGGATTAATTCTAGATACTAAATTAAACTTCGATGCACATCTAGACAGAGTGACTACCAAAGCTACGCGGGCCTTATGGGCCAGCAGAAGAATGGCAGGCAAGAACTGGGGACTACAACCAAGAATGGTGCACTGGCTGTATCAAAGGGTTGTAGTACCAATAATAACCTATGCCTCCCTGATCTGGTGGCATAAAGCCGGAAAAGGGGAGGCAATGAGAAAACTACGGAAAGTATAAAGACTGGCTTGTCTGGGCATAACGGGAGCAATGTCAACAACGCCTACCGCAGCCATGGATGCGCTACTTTGCCTGCCCCCATTACAATTAGTAGTGGAGAGTGAGGCACTGTTGGCGGCGTACAGGCTGAAAATAAACGGACATGGGACCATTCCAAGAATAGGATACCACACCGAAATATTCCAACAAATAAGAAAAAATCGACTACTAGATATGCAGTCAGATAGGATCAGCTAAAGCCACAACTTCACAAAGACCTTCAGGGCATACATACCCGATAGGGAAGAGGAAGGAAGAAGGCAACTGCGAAGACATCCAAACGATACCATATGGTATACTGATGGATCGAAAACGTCAAGAACTACTGGAGCAGGTGTTACGGGGGATCAACCAGGGACAGACATCAGTCTGAACCTGGGCAGTACCGCAACGGTGTTCCAAGCAGAAGTCACAGCCATAGAAATCTGTGCACAAGAAATGATCCGAAGGTCATATACTGACAAAAAGATCCGCATCATCACCGACAGTCAAGCAGCTATCAAAGCTCTGAATGCAGTAGATATACGTTCCAAAACGGTAAAAGACTGCCTTGAATCCCTGGCGAAACTGGCGGAACACAACAGTATACAACTGGAGTGGACGCGAGGACACCAGGGCAATGAAGGCAACGAAAAAGCAGATAATCTGGCCAAAGAAGGCTCAAAAACAGCCTTGATGGGACCGGAGCCATCCTGCGGGATATCATAAAATACCGCAAGAGGAATGGTAAAGGAACTATTGAGTCAGAAACATATCTTGTATTGGACCGGCGCGCGGCGCGTCGGGGATGAGACAGTCACATATGTTCATCACCGGCGGGCCATCCAAGACAAAGACTAACGAATTGCTAAAGCTGAGCAGAAAATAGCTGAGATGTGCAGTGGGAATTCTAACAGGACACTGCACACTGAACAGACACCTAACCAACGTAGGTGTGAAGGATAATCCAGAATGCAGGATGTGTGGTGAGGATGAAGAAACTCCTCACCACATACTACGTGAATGCCCAGCCTTGGTGGCTGGGAGGTTTTCATACTTCGGGGAACTAACCGTGACCCCGGAGGAAATAGCCATTGACCATATACTCTCCTTTTGGAGAGGAACGGGATTAATGGGATAACGAGACTATAGGGTACAATAAGCTCAAGCTTCAATACAGCGGGGCTTCGGTACCGCAGCCCATAAGGAAAAAAAAACGCCTGCCTAATACTTTTATCTAATGGAGTTTCGAAATTTGAAGAATATCCAGAAAAAGTTTTTCGGGCACATATTAAGCATAATATTGTCAAACTAAAAGCTAAACGTGTCGACATAGTATGGGATGTGTACAAGAAGGACAGTATAAAAAGTCATACGAGAGAAAGTAGAGGAGTCGAAATAAGAAGGCAAGTCCATAGTAACAATATACTATTAAAGAATTGATCAGAATTTCTGAAAAACGTTGAAAATAAAACAGAATTATCTCGTTTATTAGCAAATGATATAACAACATCTAATAACTTTAATTTTGTCGAAATTGTGTCAACCGTTGGCGAAGAAATTGCTAAAAATAGTTAATGATTGTGTTCAACAAGGCTGGAAGGACATTTGCATTAGAACTATCGACACTGACGTAGTAGTACTACTTCAGTAAAGTAAAATTAAATTTGGACCAAACCCGAACAAATTTGTAACAAGCTAATTTCTTCGGGATTTCGGGATTGTATCTATGGCTATCCAGGAGTCTCTGACTGAAAATCTTAAAAAATCCGCCGTGCAGAAATAAAGAAAAAATGCTTCGCCATGTTGAAATTATGCACTTTTTTCCTTTAATCGGTAATAGCCACACGGATGACGCTTTAGAAAAAAAAGTAAAGAGGCAAAATTTCGAGAGAAAGAGCTAAGCTTCAATATGGTATCGGTTAAATATTAACAAAGTTATGACTGTCAAAATGACAGATTCTCTTCTCTTTTGTATTTTAATACCTTAAGAATGTAACAATAGTCAACAAAAACTTTTGTTGGTAATACTAATTAAACATGGTTTATTTAAATATGAAATAAAACATATACCGGTTAGTTAATTTGACGATATTTCGTTTCGAAAAACAACAAAATCATATCTTTTTATTATTTTGATAAAAAACTTACACCAAGTCCAAACAATTTGTAATAGACGGGGGGTTTCTTCTTAGAAAAGTTGTGTGGCAACGCCCGGCTCAATGTAAAGATATTGTTCATCAGTGTGTTTCATTTGTTCGTTATTATTATGGTTTAAATTGTATTATAGTTTAAATATATAGTTTGGGGCTAATAAATATTTTTGAGGTGCACAAAAACTAGGAGAAAGCAAGTATGATGCATTGCGAATTTTCCACTCCCTAACGGGATATAATACCATTTCCTTTTTTTCGGAAAAGGAAAAGTGACTACCTGAAAGACTTGGACGATATATCCAGAACTAACAGAAGCTTTCACGTTCATTTCGAAACCTCAAGAAAATGTTCCTGATAAAATTTTAAACTTTCTCCAACGGTTTGTTGTTTTAATGTACTGCAATACTTCTGCCTGCACTGAAATAAATTAGGCACGAAAGGAACTGTTTGCTTCCAAGTACAGGACAACATGTAACATCCCCCCGTTCAAAGGATGCTTTGGAGCAACACATTTTACGGGCTAGCTTCCAAAGTGGGCACACTTCGGAACAGTCTCTGGCTTCAAATTTGATTTTGCTTAATCTTGTAGAATGGGGATGGTGCCTGTTCGAAAATGTTTGAGTACCAAAATGGAATCTAAAGCTCTTAGACAATTATTTCAGTGTAGTTGCAAAAAATGCATTGAAACCAAATGTGGTTGTGAAAAAGCCGGCTTGTAATGCATGGTACTTTGCACAAATGGTAAAGAAGAATATAACTAACTTAAGAAAGGCCTGTAAGTCTAACTAAAAACATCTTTAGCTATTTTTATTAAATTATTTTTAGGTTGAAAAATAATGTCTTCAGTTTCTCGTAAAGGAATACTTAACAAGAACATTATGATTTTTGCTTTAGATTGTAAAATATAATCAATAATAATAATAAAATCATTTTCCAGTGTTTCACCGTCTAGCGACTTTATTTTTAGTGTTAGTAAAACATATTGTATAAACTTTTTTTATTCAAATTTTAATGTAGAATATTTTTCTTAAGAATTTTTTTCTGTAGCAGTAATTATTCAGTTGAAAGACTTTTAAATTAACAAAAAACGTGAAATGGAAAATGCCAACCTAAAATTCAACACTAATATATATACCTATTAATTATCAATCCGGCTCGAAGGACCAAAAATGGTTGTTATTTATATCAAAAAGGCTCATTAGAGTTAACCAGACTGTATATTACTTATTTTTATTTTGTTTGAATTAATAGGTAAATCGTTGATGAATACAATGCCAGTTAAGAGAGCTTACCACGTGTGTTGTCTCCGGCTTCGTGGGTGTTGATTGCTGTACAGAGGCCTCTGTGGGGTTGTTTTGGTGATATCTTCCCTCGTTTTCTTTGGTCACACACAACAGTTTAAAATACTACTAAGAATGGTAATGCATTTACAGAAAAAACTAAAAGTTATGCACTACGAGAATTATCACGACAGAATTGCTCGTCTTGTATCTATCTACCCCTTGACTCGACTGTCTCCTTCTTCTTCTACACAGTGGTGGAGGGGGCAACCTTAACTGACAATGATAGGCAATCCATAAAACCGTACGAAATTATCATTGAGCCTAGGTTTGATAACTAACACGAATTATTCGCCAATGTATTTTCTATTGCTAAAATGGGATTAATTCTCAACAAATAAAAAGTAACTTTTTTATATTTTTCTATATACCGCCTTTATTTTTAGCTTTACGTAAAAAGCTGTACTAAACTTTTTTTTCAGAATTTAATTTGTAACAACTTTTTTTTGTACATCAATAGTTTAGATAGAAAACTGATTCTTTTAAATTTTCTAAATCGGTCGCCATCTTGAAACCGGAAGCCATTTTGATTTGGCGCTGCTCTGTAAAATGGTCGTTTTAATGTCAGAAATCAGTACATCAAATTACAAGATTGTTTCACTAATAGCCGTTTCTTTCTGGGCTGCCGCTCTACTATTATGCAGTCCTGGGTATTGGATTTTGAAACAATGTGTGTTCTCTTCGTTATTTATACTTTTCACAATGTGCAACACATTTTCGAGTTAATGACACTTGCACATTTGTTAACCCCATTCTGTTGTTGCAATTACATCCACGTTGGCTTTGTTTGCCCTGTGTATGAATGTTTGTTACAATCTAATACTGGCTTTCGAAAACTCGATACTTTAAGCGAATGCTTTATGTTGGCATTCACTTTTTGACTACTAATTAACCTAGTGGATATGTTACATCAACTTTTGAATAGATCGATATTCATTAGTTGGGAAGCTCTGATCGACGAATGGTCTCGTAAAAAGTAATTTTAGATTATCGCACCGTGAATGTACGTACAAAATCTGCTTACACATATGCAGAAGAGTTTCTGTAGAATTTTTATGTTCACTTTCTTATTATTAATGCTATGTATATACATTTTTTTTTTTTTGGCATTCATTTAAAATATTCAATTTAATTGTAGTCCTGTCAATGAATGGTTTCTAGAGGGAAATGCCAAGATCACAATTTTGGAGTTAAAGGCTGTGTTTGGACTATTTAGGAGGTAAACCATGTAGTACAGATATGGCCCAATTTCAATAAGGATAATTGTACCACGCTGTTTTACATATGTTTCAAATTGTAATTAAATATTTTAAGTCTAACAGAAGTTATCGTGTTTACGAGAAACGGTACGCACGTACACATACATATACACGCATACACAGTCTAGGGTGGCCCATCTCTATAGGGGGTGAATTTTTTTTGCGTATTTTTTAAGTCTCACCCCACGAAAATATACTATTATACTAGGAATAATTTATGTCAAAGTTTCAGATAATTTGGTGAACGGTAACCCGTGCCGCATTCAGGTAGAAATTTGTAGATAAGATTTTATTACGGTAATACACTTAAATTTTACTTAAAATACAAATATCTACCTCTTTTCTCATAATGTTTTATTGGTGTAATTATTTCCTAGAAATTATTTGTTTTGGAAGTTTGGAAATATAATGCACCTACGGTAGGTTTTTATGTCAGTTTGCAATTGTGTTTTATAGTGGTGACATTATAAGTTCTAGCATACGTTCCTTTTTGAAAAAACATTTAACGATGGCTGATGTTAGATCCTTACGAAAGGATACTTTCATTTACTTAGTTGGACACTATTCGTCACAAATCATTGGCAATAAATTGCCGTCTAATAGACAAGTATTACAAGTGCTCTTTTATAATATTCGTGAAGTGAAGCTAAGTGTACATGAAAGTGCTAAATTAACAATAAAAGAGGTGTCAGTTTTTTGGGATAAAGCTCGCATTCCGACACGTCAGGATTTTCATTGTGTTAAACAACTAGATAAACTTTATGCAGAGTGGAGGAACTTACAAAAATCGGCTAAAAGGGCCAGTGCGGGAGTAAAGAAAAAAATTTCGTTGAAAAATCGGACGATCTCTTTGACATTTCTCATGCAAATGCATTGGAGTTGATGAAAATAGATGAAGATAAGCAGTTTTTAATTAACCAAAGAAAAAAGGGACGTCCTGGATTTATGCATGGTATTGATTACCAACTTGCTTCTCAAGAAAAATCAGCTGAGGAGAAATTACAGAAATTATTCGAACGAATGCAACGAAGTCAACAAGAAAAAACTAGATTAGAGGAAACAGTCACCTGTCCATCATCAAGTAGTAATTCAGCCGACTCCAACGAAAATGAAGATGAAATAATCGAAGCCCAAGAAGAGTTGTTACAAGACCAGCCTGGCCCGTCACAGCCAAAAAAGAGGAGATTGTATGGAACATGTAACATCATCACACCAAAAATAGCCGCTGCATTTGATGCTTGCAAAATAAGCGACAGGTATGGAGTCCATATTTTGACGGCAGTAGCAGAAGCACTAGGACATGACACCACATCTTTGCCCATCAGCAGAACCACACTTCAGCGCTCTAGACAACGCATCCGCGAAGAAAGAGCTGAAATATTAAAAACTGCTTTCGGTAATTCTGAATTGCCGGCCCCAGTCATCCATTGGGATGGAACACTTTTACCTTCTCTCACTGGAATGGGAAATATCGATAGACTTGCTATCTTAGTTACTAGTGGAGATATTGAACAACTACTTGGAGTAGGTACCAGCTTTGCCCAATTCAACTGGAAGAGAACAGACTGAAGCAGTTTATGATGTGCTTTGTGAATGGAATTTGGACGAAAAGGTAATAGCTTTGTGTTGTGATACAACAGCATCAAATATGGGTTATATAAATGGGGCAGCCACACTATTGCAACAAAAATTAGAAAGAGATATTCTATATTTTCCTTAGACATCATATTTTTGAAGTGTTTTGAGAAGTGTGTTTGACACAAAAATGCCTTCCTCATCTGGTCCAAATGTGCCACTATTTAAACGTTTTAGGGAATTTTGGCCTAAAATAGATCAAAATAAACTAAAAACTGGATTTCAGGTATCAAAAATTAAACACATTTTACAACCAGTTAAAGCCGAAATTGTAAAGTTTCTAAATGCAGCTTTAACTTTGCAACAGCCTCGTGATGATTATAAAGAATTTTTAATGCTTTCTAAACTTTTTGTTGAAGAAGAGCCCACTCACACGACATTCTATCAACCAGGGGCATTTCATCATGCACGTTGGATGGCTAAAACGATTTACTGTCTAAAAATATTTTTTTTCCAAGATCAGTTCCAACTAACTAAAAAAGAAAAAATAGGTATTGAAGATATATGTCTCTTTACTGTAAAGGTTTATGTAAAGGCCTGGTTTACAGCGTCATTTGCTAGTAAAGCACCGCTTCATGACTTAGACTTTTGTAAAGAACTCATTAATTATCAAAATATTGACAAAGAAATATCTCAAGCCGCAAGCAGGAAAATAGTGAACCATTTGTGGTACCTTAATTCAGTAAATGTTGGCTTATCTTTCTTTGATGACGATATTTCAGTTACCACTAAAAGAGAAATGGTTAAAGCTTTGAATAGGAAAGCACCAAATCAAGAGGGTATTAAACGACTTATGATTAGTAACATTACTGACGTTGAAAACAAGGAAATTCAGGACTTCATATGCGAGAACACTAAACAGTTTTTTCAAAAATTAGGTTTGTCTATGGAATTTTTGGAAAATGATCCAACAACATGGAGGGAAAATGAAAGTTATACCTGATGTTTCAATATTGTAAACAAAATTAAAATTGTAAATGATGCCGCTGAGAGAGGAATCAAACTTATTACTGACTATAATGACATTTTAACAAAAAATGAAGACCAAAAACAGTTTTTACTCCAAGTTGTAAATGATTATAAATCACAGTTTCCAAATGTAAAAAAAGAAACCCTATCACATACTTTTGCCTAGTGCAAAATATTGTTTTTATTACTATAGGTCTTGTAGACTTAGGATAATATTTGGTACTATGTATGAAAAAAATGTTTCATAATAAAATACACAAAGATAAAACGAGAGTTTTATTTCAAAAACTTCTAGTCTAGTTTTCTTAGACTACGAATTTACAGTAGTATGACACATGTCATAGTCACAACAGATAATGTCTTTGATATTTGTATGACTTGATTAGTCATTCTAAAGATAAATGTTGCTGATTAAAAAAAAAACAATGCATCAACCAAAGAATGTAAATAATTCCATTTACTTTTATTATTGCATAATAATGCATTCTGCGGCACCCCTTACCTTCAATTTGCCTCAATAATATTTTGAGGGGACTGTTTTTTCTTCAAATGGAACCATTTGCAGGGGTGAGAAATAAAAAATTTCGATTTCGAAAAAGATGGGCCACCCTAAACACACACACTTACAGACGCCAAGACATTTTTTATTCAATATTTGAATTCAGTCTGCTGTGAAGCGGATATCTGTACAAAAAATTTTTTTCTACGATGATTATTAATTTTTTTTTCAATTTATAATAAATTTATAATAAAGTTAGAATACAGTCAAAAGGTATACAATTCATTAATGAACCATAACAGATACGAAAAAAATTAATAGAAATATTATCGTAGAAAATATAGTCAGCGTTAATTTAGCACATAGCCACTTTTTGATTAGGGCTAACCGTTTCAATTTTTGAAGTTTTGATAGCACTAGAACGGAAAATTACGAACGAAATTTGCATGGAACATGTGAAATACAAACGGATATGCTTCTCCGAAGCTTTTATAATCATTTCGACCCAAATCGGACCAGTAACAACCTTTTTGCTGCACTTTATAGCCAGCTCTGCAATTTCTGCGACTTAGGCCCTTGTTGCTCCGCAAAAACAGGGAAGCCGACAGGGGAGAGTAGGGGACTTTTTGGTACGTGTTGTCCTGGACCAAAACTACAACCCTGCCAATTTTCAGCTTTACAATAATTAATTCCGGGTCAAAAACTAAAATTCCTGTGCTACATGGCTTAACTAAGATCACTCAATTTTGTCGCACCAATGAACCAATGCATACACTTAGAGAACTGTCAAAGTTAAAGAACTAAGGATATAGCTCGTCTTGCGCCTTCTTGATTGTTTAGACTAGACGTGATAGATGCAACAATGAACGCACTTAAATGACCGAGTGTCGCCGCTGCGACACTCAGAGTGACGTAACTCCGTAATGGTTGACGCGACAGAGAAGGTAGACATACCAATAGAAAGCCCGGAGTATGAAGAGAAATGTTCATTGGGGTACGTTTTCCCCTCCGAGTCTTCATTTACCCGCAATGGCACCATTTCGGAATTTTTATAATTTTTTTAAAAATTTTTGACTTTTTGAAATGTCGACAGAACTAAAACGATAAATTATGAACAAAAATATGCATGGAACATCTGAAATATGAACGGATATGCTTCTCCTAATCTTTTATGATCATTTCGGCTCAAATCGAACCAGTAACAACCTTCCTGTTACACTTTATAGTCAGCTCTGAAATTTTTGCGACTTAGGACCTTGTTGCTCTGAAAAAACAGGGAAGCCGACGGGGGAGAATAGGGGACTTTTTGCTACGTGTTGTCCTGGACCAAAACTACAATCCTGGAAATTTTCAGCTTTACAATAATTAATTCCGGGTAAAGAACTAAAATTCCTGGGCTATTAACCCTATGCTAGTGAACTCTTCAACAAGTAGATATGAGAGATATTTACTTAAACCCGTCGATAACACAAAAATACCAAACTTTGGCGGCACTTTTTACCTGCCGGTGTCCTGATTGTTCGACCGAAAACAAGAAACGCGGCACTTTGACCGCACGCGCCAGCCTAACTTTTTATGCAAATTAATAAAATGTAAACATCTCCGAATATGTTCTTTCCCAAGTAAGTTCATTGCTATATACTGATCACAGACAAGTAACAATAGCGTATATTTGTAAGTTTTAATGCAATAAAAATTACTAAAATTGTGCAGGGACTGTCCCACATAGAAGACTAGTACACCATTTTATTTGCTGCATGTTATGGTAAAACGCCCTGTATAAGGCCTATGCAGACGAAACAGTAAGCAGTAAAAGTATAAGAAGTGAATTTATTTTTCTATCGTATATTCAAATGAATCATCTAGAGACACCTTTGTTTACAATCTTTTGTAAAATTCTCTCGATAAATAAGTGAAATTATAACTATGTAGCTACCTTCTGCGCACAATGATTCGTGCATAAGAGGTTGGTTTACAAAATTTATAAGAGAATTACCAAAATCGCGTTACATTCTCTTAGAGACAGATAACTGGGTGGCTTGAAACGGATTACGACATTGCATTGACTTGATACCATTTTACAAAAAGTGATGAGCATTCGAAGTCAGTTGTCGTTATAAGCTGATTCATACTAAATTAGCTGAAATGTGGTGAGCATCCAAAGTCAGTTGTCGTTATAAGATTCACCGTTACTAGATTAACTGAAATCTCCTAAAGTGCAGTAGTGTTAAAGTGCATTTTCATAAATAATTTATATACATACTATAGTACTTCCAATATCCACGTCATCATTAAAAATAGGGTGACATCACAAAGTACCAAATTAAACTTATAATTCTGTATACATACAGGGTGTCCCAAAATCACCGGAGAAGCTCATAACGACAGATTTTTACAACATTCTGAGACAATAACCTTAATACCCATTATGTCGAGTCTCCAACCGTTTTCGAGCTAGACTCTATTGATGTTTCTGTATATGTAGGCGCTGTAAACAAAATAAATTATGACAACTGTACTGAATTTATCAGTAATATCTGTCAGTTGCGTATATTTGCTATTATTAAGTTTCTTAATATCAAAATAAATTACGCTACAGAGAAATATTGCGAAATGATAATTTATGGTGCATGTGAACGTAATTCTGAAGATTCTGCGCGAGAATATGAGCTTCGGCTTCCGTAAAGAAGACATCCGAATGGAAATGTTTTTTTAAGACTGATAAGTCGTACAAGAAACACAGGTACCTGCTTTGGTTCCTTCGTATACAAATGTAGCTGGTCAGTCACGAACGGCACGCACGCCAGCAAATGAATCTGCTGTGATTCATGCAATTGAAATAGAACCAACGGATTGTGTACGAAACGTAGCGCGAATGTTGAATATTTCAAAAAGCTCAACATAAAGAATTTTGAAGGACAGATATCATGCCTATCATTATACTCGTGTACAGAATCTTATTCCACAAGATTACCAGGCCCGTATTGATTTCTGCATTTAGATTTTAAAATAGGAACGAATGTATCCAAATTTTTTGCTTAAGGTACTTTTCACCGATGAATCCAATTTCTCGCGTAAAGGAATATTTAATACACACAACTGCATATTTGGGACAATGAGAATCCACATGCTTTCAAACCATTGAGTTAGAATATAAGGAGATGCCATGCTGTACAAATTTCCTATACAGAAACGGCACCGGTAGGCGTGGCTAAACGTTGGAACAAGATGGTGGTTTTGCCAGACGGGCTATTTAAAATTATAAGAACTTTGTACCCCGACGAGACGGCCTATCTGAATAACGCAAAAAAATGTTGAATTTAATAAATGCAAGGTTTTTAGCAAAAAGAATTAGAACAAACATATTCAAATAAAACACAAAATATCCAAATTAATATATATATTTATTGACCTCTAAATAATAAAATTTTATTATATTTAATTAGCTGTTTTTTTTTTCTAATGCGGCTCTGTTTGTTGTTTACACTACCTATACCCCCTACAAAACTTCCTCAGAAATCCGAAAAAAATAGTGTTGACCACTCAAAACGGCGGCTTTAATTGTTATTTAACTTTTTTTAAACAAAATGAATCTTGCAACTTAGTTTTTTGCTTATATCTTCGCTTCTAAAGGTCGTAGAAAAACGTTCGACTCGTCAATTTCTTCGTCATGAGCTCCCCTATAAGGTAGGTATACGCAATTTTTTCAGTTTTTTGCCATAAAATGTTATTAACAATCAAAAATTCGTTCTTTGCATATACCCACCTTATAGGATGTTTAAAAAAAGTTAAATAACAATTAAAGCCGCCGTTTTGAGTGGTCAACACTATTTTTTTCGGATTCCTGAGGAAATTCTAATTTTTGGCAAGTCCCAAAACTTTGCGAAACATTTTCTTAATATCATCGGACTACTCTGGCATATTCGATGATTCAGCTTTAATATAACCACTATCACACATTATTAATTTGAAGTATAACTGTTAATATACAACAAAAATCCGATTAATTTAATGAAAACGAAAAATGTAAAATATTAAACAAAGTATGTTGTAATTATCTGCTCTCAGCGTCCGAATTTCAGAACGTCTTTAAACGTACTAATAAAACGGCTGCCCAAGGAATCACTACTTCCACATCCAGATTCTCTATTAAATCACTCACAACGAAAAAACTTTGTTTGTGGAAATAATTGTTTCTGGAACTTTAATAATGTAATATTTGAAATCCTCTACCCCAAAAACCCATAAAACGATACCCCCCATCGGTGGTGGGGTGGGGGTGGTAGAGGGGGAGGGGGTGGTAGAGGGGGTGGGGGTGGTAGAAGGGGTGGATGAAGTAAAAAAATATTTTGAGGTTTCTGGTTCTCATACATACACTAAATCACATTTTTTTCATCCCCTTTAATAATGAGGTGGGGGTGGTACTAGGCTAATGCCAAAATTTTTTTTGAGACCTTAGCTTCTCTTGTATATACTAAATACCAATTTTATGGACTCTTACCTGCTTGATTTACCCATTTACCCCAAATTTACCCCAATTTACCCCCCAACCCTTCGACGAAACAAGATGAAAATATCTAGTTCCAGATCTCGTTAAAGTACATATGTGTACCAAATTTCAAGTCAATATCTTAAACGGTTCCAGAGTAAACGTGCGCACAAAAAAGTTTACAGACAGACCGACAGACAATTTTTTTTTTCGCTCAAACTTAAAATCTCGACGTTTCATGACATTTTAAGCCTATTTGAATAATAAAAATTTTTTAAAATTTTTTTTGTCGTTACTATAAGTACTTCCACTGGATGTGGAAGTAATATTGCAATGCAATGGCCTCGCTGGCTATCACTGCGCTCGATGGGGCCGGAGACGTCACGTCGGTGAATTTGGCGCGAGGGAATCGGCATTTTCTGACTGCAATATTTTCGCCAATTCTTGTCCGACTGAACTATTTTTTTTTAGGTGTTCTAAGTGAAAAGTTCTTTATGGAAACCGTGAAAAAACACTTATTTAAGAAATATTACTAAATGAGCCTTTTGTTGGTTAATTAATAGTTAGAATTTGACCAATGATTTACTAATAATTATAACTCTCAGGTTCTGGTTAGTCAACCAAAAAGATAACCGATTGTGAAACTGGCTGTAAAAAACCAAATTTGTCGTCTTCTCTTGAGGAAATAAGCAGTTTAATAAATCACCATCCTTAAAATAGTAGCTTTTTAAGGATAGTGTAAATTTTTAAACAGTTCTTATGCATATACATAGATGTTTTAGAGATGTTCCATTCAGCTGAAACAGACAAAGCTTTTCTAGTTCATTCCGATGAATATTTAACCGTGCAATCGTACATAATACAACCAAAACAATTTCATTATATTTGTTTAAAGGTTTCCGATATTTACACATGATTGTGTACAGTTCAACACAAGTGCTGTTATTCCGATGGTTCCGATTTCAAACTAAACCAAATAGAAAACAAATTGCATACATGTATGTGTGTGAACTATAATATTAGCATGCACTTAACGGTAAATACTCGTTGATACTCGGAGTATTTGTAATGTATTGTCACAAGTTATCGGTAAAATGAAAATTTAAGTGGAATTTAATAATATAATTTGTTTACGAATTTATAAGAAATTTAAAAGTGAATATCTGTTTAACTAACATTTTTCTCGAATATAGCCAGAATATTAATTGACTTATATCGGTTGTTCTGATGGTAATTTCGTGTCCTAAAACTAATTTTAACTTGTCAGAAGATGGTAAAACAAGAGTCAGAATCTCATTTGTCTAATCCTGAGGACACAAAATGGCGCCAAGCGAAAATCGTTTGAAATAAAATTGTCTATTTTTTTTTTTTAGAAATGCAGTACTGAACCACGGTCAGTAAACTATACGGTTACTTCGCGGAGCGGGGAATCGAATCAAACAGAGACAGATATATCTGATTTCTGTACAAAAGATAGCGACAAAGATGCCGGCAGTGTCTACAGCTGACGTAGTAGACCCTGCCAGCATCTTTGTCTTTGTCTTTTGCACGAAAATCAGATATATCTGTCTCTTTCATTCGATTCTCCGCTCCGCGCGTCTCTCTCGTCCAAAAGCTGCTGATTGAGGTAACTGTATAGTTTATTGACCGTGGTACTGAACTACCTCTCCAAGGTGATAGGTCGGAGCCACAATTTACTATGCAGAAGATGTTCCATTGTCTTTTGACGCCATTTTGTGGCTCTTAGGTAGGGCAAATAAAAAAAAATGGTAATAATGGAAAATTTTGGTAATTTTATGCTGAAGAAACTATATTTAGTACTTTTTCGATACGCTGAATCAATATTTTTAGAAAAAATTGCAAAAAATTGAATTGTGGCGGCCATTTTGAAATATTTAGTCCTTAGCATAACTTTGATTTTCGCGGACTTTTAGTATTTTAGTTGGTTGGCCACGTTCGATATATATACTAAGCTCCTTGCTATTAAGAGTTTTTTAAAGTAAATTTTACTTCCACAGCACACAAACATTATAATACACTTTGAGAAAGGAAGCAGATTCGTTTTCCGAAACGTCAGCACAATACATCATTTTTATATTTTTGTTCTTATTCATTATTTGTCTCTAACTGGTCCTTTGACGTAAAACTTACAGGCGTAGAGGTTATTTTCCAGTAAAATACTGGTTAATTGTATTATTTTGTAGATTTCAGACATTGTTTAGAAGAAAATATATGTGGCAGAGCATCCCAATAAGAAATAGAGAAAAATTAAGAAAATGCCACAACCAACATTAAGACAATAACCATATAGTAGTTATAGTAGCTTTCAACCTTCTCAGGGGTGGTGAAAGAATAGCGAGGAGGGTTGAAGGGGTGGATTTGATGTTTTACTACTTTTTCTACTTAGTTATCGAAACTTCGTATTTTAAGAGAATTTCCTTCAAAATTCCAATGTCACCCCAAATAAGTGTGTTAATGTGTTCCGGAGATTTTTTCCCAGAACGGGTGACGGATTCGTTTTCAGCACCCCAAAATTAGTAAAAAGAGATGGCTTCCACACTTTACCACGCACGGGCGAAAAAAGCCCTTTTGGTGCACATATGTATTTTAACGAGATCTGGAACAAGATTATATTTTGATCTTATTCCATTGAAGGGAAATTGTTCATTCATTCATTCATTCATCCATTCATTCATTCATTCATTCATTCATTCATTCATTCATTCATTCATTCATTCATTCATTCATTCATTCATTCATTCATTCATTCATTCATTCATTCATTCATTCATTCATTCATTCATTCATTCATTCATTCATTCATTCATTCATTCATTCATTCATTCATTCATTCATTCATTCATTCATTCATTCATTCATTCATTCATTCATTCATTCATTCATTCATTCATTCATTCATTCATTCATTCATTCATTCATTCATTCATTCATTCATTCATTCATCCATCCATGCATTCATTCATTCATTCATTCATTCATTCATTCATTCATTCATATTAACGGGCGAACCCATTAGTACAGACAATAAGTGATAATGATAAAAGAAGAGTAACAACAATAACTTGAAAAGGACAGACATAACAAATAGCAAAATACATAGTAAACTGGACAATATATACATAATTATTGATAAAACAAAAAATTAACACTAATATAAATGGTAATAATTGAATTACTAGATGGTTGAAGTTGATGTTTAACCGAAGTATACGAGGTAAACAAGATTTGTATGCATAATTTGTCCTGAAGAAGGACACAAAAAAAAGTAATATTTTGTCCAGTGTTTCGAGGAATGTAGAAATTTATCTAGGATAATAATTCCGGACAGTTACATTTAGAATTAATTACATTAAAATGCAATATCAAGTCATGTTGGTGGCGTATAGCAAGGGAGTCAATGTTTAAAAGTGATTCGAGATCAGAATAGTCATCAAGAAAAATACTGAACTTGAAGGCTACATGTCCCAAAAATTTATGTTGGGCTGGCTCAATCTTTTGTAAATCAATATTGTGGTGTGGTGACCAAACCGAGGAAAATACTATAGGTGTGGTTTCACAAGTGAGCAATAGAAAATCATAAGAATATGTACGTTGGAAAAATCGGTAGTTGTACGATTGATAAATCCCAGTAATTTTAATGTCTTGTTTGTTACAGCAGAAATATGAGCCTGAAAATTAAAGGTTAGGTCAGGTAAGACACCCAAATCTTTATTACTTTTACATCGTCTAAAAGATTGCCGTTAATTTGATAGTCTAAAATAATAGGATCTTGTTGCGGTAAAATCTCATTGTATGACACTTATCGATATTTAATGTCATACCATTAACCGAGCACCAGTTATCAAGAGTATCTAAATCAGCTTGCATATGTAAGGCATCATTTTTAGACCGGATTATAAAAGACACTTTGCGGCCATCAGCAAATAGAAGAATTTTTCCAAAAGAAAAACAGTTAAGACTATAAACTACCACGAACCTGTCCGTTCTTAATGTAGAGGTCGCACATGCTGGCAAATTGTTCAGTACCTGCTGTGTTCAAGATCTCGAGCACGCAGAAAGAGTTGTCCACTTCAATTTCTTTACGGTAAAAATCTTCAATGGTCGGGTCATATTTTTCCATAAAACAAACAAAAACAATCTGAACAGTTAGTGCACTTTTTCCAATACCACCCGATCCAAAACTACTACTTTAAATTCACGCATTGTTAATAAATAAGTTAAACAACAATGGTCCCAAATGTGACCCTTGGGGCACACCGGAAGTGACTGAAATTTCATCAGAAGGAATATTTTTAATACGAACAATCTGTTTTCTGTCAGTAAGATAATAAAATCGGGGTAAATGGGAGGTAAATAAGTAAATCAAGCAAGTAAAAGTTCATAAAATTGCTATTTAGTATATATAAGAGAAGTTCTAGGTCCCAATTTTTTTTTTTGACATTAGCCACCCCCATTACCATCCTCACCCATTATTGAAGGGGGTGAAAGAAATAAAATTGTGATTTAGTGTGTGTACAAGAACCAAAGACGGCAAAAAATGTTCTTTAGTTCATCCACCCCCACTACCACCCACCACCCCCCACTTCCCACTCCCACTACCAATGTGGCATATCAGTTTATGGGTTTTTGGGGTAGATGATTTCAAATATTATATTATTATAGTTCCATAAACAAATGTTTCCCTTTGTGAGACTTGAATGGAAAATCTAGACGACTGCACTATAATTTGGTCCATGACTAAAAAAAAGTAAATTTCGAGTCAGATCAGATATCCTCATACTTCTTGGTTAAATCGTGAGCTGTTATTTTACAATCGGCCGTATAAACCCAAATTCTACGCCCACGCATTTCCTCGCAGGATGAGGCGGAGTAAAATGAAAAGTTTACAACATAAATAAAAGTAAAATCAAAGTGCAGCGCAGTAAAAAATGTTATAAAATAAAACACGACTATCGAGTAAACGACTGGAATAAAATAAAGTGGAGAGTGTGGCAGCACTTACATATAAAGAATATTTATTTGCGCTCGTTTTGCGTAAGACTTAGATGTATTACATCTGGAATTGGACGTCTAGTTTGAGCGCCAGCGTCTCCAGCGTCCCTTTAGCGGCGTCTGTATATCCGTTCTCAAACCGAGCGGGGCCCTAGAGCACTTCGTTGCCATGTCCGGCGTTTCAACCAAACTTTACCGATATTTCATTCGGGACGGGAGTCCCGACTGTGCACCCACTTACCCCCGAGTTTAAGATTACTATTTCATGAAACATGGTGACTGAAAACAGGGAAATAATTTATTAACTTAAATGGAATAGAATGCTCCATACTACATGGAAAAAGAGGGGATTCGATAGGTGTGGGTGTATAGTTAAGAACGATCCTGTGTTACATAACTTTTCGGTAATAATTTATCTGCTAGGTAACATTCAAATTAAGATTAGTAATAGGGAATGTGGGTAATATATTAAAATATGACGGCGGAAACAATTTGCCTGCAAATTAAACAATTCCTGCTTTAAAATGAAAATATTCTCATATTAAATGCTATTAATATTAATTATTCTTTAGGATAAGTTTAATAACATAGTTTTCAGCAAGCAGATCCGTTGGATTGGATCCGTAAGCCCGTTGGTCCAAGGAAAATAAAAGGCAGATGCATTTTCTAGGGAAGACGCATCTAAAACCGTAGTAGTGCACACAGATATTTGCGGTGTGGGTAACTGGTGTAAGCCTTACACGTGAACATCCATTATTTAATGGTTTCAAAATAAATCTCTGTAATGGTGTGGAGTTTCACATGATAAAGACAGGCCCAAGGAGTTCACTAAAGAACGATCAACCAAATTTATGGAAGACCCATGCCACAATGAAAAGGCCATTAGGATAATGGTAGGTCCTTTCAATGGACACTGTGGGCTAAGTAATAATTTGAGTTCATTGGGCCTGTACGGATTCTTGTAAGAGGAAGAAGAAACCTCAGTCACTGTTAGAGCTTAGCGAGACTAAGGCTTCAACTACTTGGCGAGGTAAAACCAAAGACCAATAGGTACACTAAGGGGTCGCTATTAATGCTGTGGAGGCTGATATGAAGGTTAAAGGTGAATAAGGAGCTCAAAAAAATCATAAAGGAGGGCCACGATATATCTACAGAAGGTCGAGGTAGTCAAAACCAATTACCCGTCTTCTTATTGCTGAAATCTGCAGAACGGTCAATAGTTCCGAAAAAAAACAGATAATAGACGGCGAAGAGAAAGCCCTTCAGAAATGGCCAAAAACGATGTGAGACGATATTGGACATAACACCACAGGTTACAGTTGAGGAAATATATAACGAAGAAACGATGATACTAGTGGTAGCCTTTTTCGGGCATTTTTACTGGCTTTGGTTGCTTCTTAGATGACTTGCCTTGCCCTTTACATATATATCTTGCCTTGACTATATGTAAATCTGAATCCTAAAATATTCTATAACGTTGTTCAGTTAAAGTTCTGCAATAGTTTAGAACTGTTGTGCTCAGATAGTAAACAGTGGAGTAATTCCAGGGTTCAAGAAAAGTCAAGGAGAATAATTCCAATTTAACAAGATTTATTCAGGATTAGAACATTATGAAGAAACGTGAGAATCACAGTTACCCAAAATTATTTACAAATATAAATCAATGTTATAGAATTGCAATTACAGCAATATATAAAGAGTAATATACAATATAGAACCTGACTTTAATTGAACCTGGCAACCTTCACTATATCAAGCGAATATTTATAAACTATTTGAATCGAAACTATTCAGGTTAAGATCGAAGAAATTGATATGACAGTCGTCGACAGGCGTCAATTGACACTTTAATATTTAATTAATATGACGTTTGTCTCTTAAACAATTATTTGACAACCACAAAAATTAATTAAATTAACATCTGCCACTTCGACATTTAATTGACAGCTGTCATTTCAACAATTAATTACTTTGACATATGTAAATTCGACATTTAATTCGACAGCTGTCACTTCAACAATTAACTACTTTGACATATGTCAGTTGATATTTAATTGACGCAACGCGTGTCAGTATGACATTTAATTAACGCGACGCTAGGCAATCAATCAAATTCGTAACGTCTTAGCAAAATATTGGTAGTCTAATCACACAAATGAAACTAGCATATGATAGAGGTGATTCTTTGCGCAATCGCAGATTCGGACAGTTCTCATTCTGGAGACTTATATGGGAGCGATCTAATAAGCCAGCATTGCGTACTCAGATTAGGACGGATCTCTACTCTGAGTTTCAGAATCACCTACTATCTAGCCGGCATCATTTGTGCAATGTCGCACCAATATTTGAGGTTAAGGACCTTTACTGATTGATCCCCTGGATAGGAAAAGAATAAATGAACTCCTGCAATCCCTTCTATAGTAAATGTTTGCTAGGTCTATTACATTTTCTTAGTTACCAAATTACTATAGATACGGAAAAATAGTTTGTTCATAACGATGAATCTGATTTATCTTTGTTAGTATGTATTAAGCCATTGTTAATCTTTGAAAACTATTGGTTAATAACTTAAAAAGGAAACTCATCGTTACAGTTCTTATGTTCCAAAATTTCTTACATTTTCTTAAACCATGAGAAACACTTCCCTCTTTTAAATTAATTTTTTCATTGAATAATAACTACTAATATCGAAAATAATAAAAGTGAAATTTGAAACCCTACACAAAAAATAAATAAGCTTCATGGGTAAAATATAATCTGACTACAATACGAGTATTTTTATTGCTACAATATTAAAAGTTCTGAAATGTAATTTACGAAGAATATAAAAAGTTCTCTTTATTTTTAATATGGATCCAAATAGGCATTTCTAAAACCGGATTTACGAGAGCTGACAACTTCCTGAAGTTTTCTTTTAAGTTTAGAAGGGAATTGCTCATCAAGTTGGGAAAGATTCTTTGTCACATCGAGGCACCTGCCCGTGCATTAAAATTAGCTCATTGTATTCAGCTTCCAGCTCGTCCAAGCGCTTCATTAATTATTAATATTCTATAAAAACTCTTTTTTGCTAAAGTGTACACAATACAAACAAAACCAAGATTACTATATTCCGTGTTACATTAATTTTAGAGCGGCACAACTTTATTCGTAATTCTGTTGAATTTAATAGCAATACATACTCTTTTTTTGTCTAGGTTGGTGTTTGAATAGTTGTGGTTACTATAAAATGTCTAAAAATATATTTATTACAACAAAATTATTGAACAGATCGTCACAGAAGATCTTCAAAAACGGTGTTGAACAAAGCAGGGTAATTCCTGGTGAAAAAGTAATTAGCAATTACAATTCCTTTTTTTCGGATAATTGCAATTGTTTGTAAATTAAGTACTTTTTCTTGTTAAAGTAATTTGGAATTGTAATTGCAGGAAAATTGTTATAGGAATTGTAATTTGTAATTATATTATTTGAACTGTCTAATTACAAATTATTTCTATAAGTACAATTACTTTTTCAAATTACAATTACTTTTTCCAATAACAATTACTTTCTCCAATTACAATTACTTTTTCCAATTACAATTACTTTATGAACATGCATATGTGGTTTAACAAACAAGAATACATTAAAGCAGAATTTTACAGTTGCATAGTTTAAAATGAATCTGAAAATTTTAAAAAAAGTTACTGACTAAAAACATGTTTTTGCCGTGGTCCGCTGCACATTTATGTTTTTTTTATTAAGTACGCAAACTTTTGTAGTTTTTTTTGTTCAATAAACTTTTGAAAACTAAATGTGTTTACTGTTTATTATCATCATTCTTATTATTATTAGGCATTGTTATTATAGTGGAGTCGATTTAGTCAATAAAATAGCGAGACTGGGACATTTTTTAAGATGGATGCAGACCCGGCGGAAATTGTTTGTCATGGCGAGTATAACAAAACCCCAAAATCTTGGTGGAACCGTGTTTTATGGGCCAAAAAGGGTTTTTTTGGACATTTTAAGGGTAAAATTTGTAGTTTTAATTTTTTTTTTTACCACTTAAACAATTAGTTAAGGAACGAAAATAGTATCTTTTTATTCTTAATATTAATGGAACCTCCAGTTTAAATTTGGTGAAGATCAGACCATCCCGCCTCCTGATACATATACGAAAAAAATTGAAAAAATTAAATTTCGGCTATCTTGATCAAATTTCAACCGATTTGGTTGAAATTTGGAATGGAAGTAGTCTTTATCACACAAAAATTATTTACCAGATTTCAGCCAAAAATATTAAACAGTTTGACTGAAATTGCAGTTTCAGTCAAATTTTCAAATTGAAATATCTCCGGACCTAAAAGATGGATCGATAGGTTATTTTATGTACTTTTACGTGATATAAGTCAAGAACAGTGGCGGCTCGTGATATTTTCTGCAGAGGAGGCTTGATATTTTGAAAGACAATTAACTTTCAATATGATTACAATTTGTACATTTCCCCACCACCTCCGAGGTAGTACAACGGATTTTTGGAAGATTCGAAGATATGCTGCTTCTTCCAAAGGGAGGCTCAGTCTCTCCTGCCTCCCCTGACGAGCCGCCGCTGATGTCAAGAATCACTTTTTTTACATTCGATCGTTTTTTAGTCATTTGCACTATATATATAATATATGTGTACTCAGTGACTATGTGTGCGCGCACTAGTATAAAGCAGAAAACAATTGTATTTATTTAATATATAAAAATCTCGTGTCACAGTGTTTGTTATCGAACTCCTCCGAAACGGCTTGACCGATTTTTATGAAATTTTTGGTGTATATTTGGTAGGTCTGAGAATAGGTCGTAGGCTATTTTTTATACCCCTAGGTGATGAGGGTGGCCCTATCCAGAAATTTTCTTTTTATTTTTTGGACAAACATTTATAATTTATATGGCAAAACAACGTTTGCTGGGTCAGCAAGTTATTTATAAAACTTAAAAAAATATTTATATTTTTTATTTGTATAGTCGTGCCTACTGCTTTGACTAGGTATAGATAAATCTATATTATATTATATATGTGTGTGTGCATGCGTGTATTTATTTCTGTAAGTATGTGAATGTATTACAATTTTCATTATTTTTTTATTTTTACGTGACTCAGGTAGCCGCTTCATGTATAATCGAAGGGTAACCATGGTCTGTCTTTTACTTTTCAAAACGAGTATTTTAATATTGTACCACAAAGCAAATTTTGATCCGACTTTTAGGTCCGAAGATTTGAAAATTTCAGAAAATTTGACTGAAACTGCAATTTCTGCCAAGCTATTTAACATTTTGTTTGAAATTTGGTTAACAATTTTTGTGTGATGTAGACTACTTCCATTCCAAATTTCAGCCAAATCGGTTGAGATCTGATCAAGATAGTCGAAATTCGATTTTCTCAATTTTTTTCGTATATATATATATATATATATATATATATATATATATATATATATATATATATATATATATATATATATATATATATATATATATATATATATATATATATATATATATATATATATATATATATATATATATATATATATATATATATATATATATATATATATATATATATATATATTATAAATAGGAGGGGGATGGTCAGATATCTTCCCCAAATTTAAGCTGAAAGTTCCTTTAATATTGAGAATAAAAGGATACCATTTTCTTTTCTTAACTAAAAATTAAAACAATAAATTTGACCTTTAAAATGTCCAAAATACCCATTTCGGCCAAAAAAGCATGGAAATTTCTTTTTGGAAATTAAAATTTTAGGGTTTTATTATACTCGTCATGACAAACAATTTCCGCAGGGTCTGCATCCATTTTAAAAATTTTCCCAATCCTTTCCTAAACCGACTCCACTATTAAGCTGCCTTTTCTATATATTTATTTAATTTTTCCTGATTACCCTTAAGGTCAAACATTCTAATAACGATTCTAATAAATATTAAAACGCAATATTACACAATACTTTTAATTAAAATTTTTAACTTACCTTTTTGTCTGTTTGGTCACTATAATTTACTTTATCATAAAAGTAATTATAAAAGTAATTGCTAATTCCTTTTTTAAAGACATGTACTTTGTAATTGTAATTAGTTCCTTTTTAAAAAAAGTGATTTGTAATTGTAATTAGTTCCTTTTTTAAAAAAGTAATTTATAATTGTAATTATTTAAATTACAAGTAATTACCCAGCTCTGGTGTTGAATATATCTGCGTCTTGAATAAGACAACCTTAAAAAATGTCATATATACATTTGTTTTTATATTTGTATTGACCTTATAAGCTACGCAATATCTCAACGTGCTCCATAAGTTTTAGTACAGCTATTTAGAGTAACCCATAAAATTTTCAGGACGCAACCAATTTCAAAGTGTGACAACTGTGCGCGTGAATTTTATAGATGAGTGCAGATTCTAAACTCCAATAACCTATTTCAATATATTTTAATACCTTTAATATTTTATTAGAAACTTTATATACAGTGGATGTAAGGAGTTGGGATTTTCTCTAAAAAAAAGCAAAATCGTGCTAAAGTTATGAAACCTGTTTCGCCTCACTTTCGAGAGTGTTAAACAGAAATAACAGGGTGAAAAAAGTTTTAGTCAAACGGCCACAAACCACCCTTATTTGTTTATTTCTCATATGACAGCTAGGCATCGACTATTTTTGCAGGATGCTATGGTGGCCTTCACTATAATTCACGGAAAGCGGGTATTAGACGTTTCTTGGGATCTGTCTAGTTTAGAAATTTGAAAATTGGTATGAGGGGGTTTTTGGATATGGCGGATCCAACGAACAGATTTTCATGCTTGTGCCATTTCCGCTTATACCGGATGTAGCACCTAACTTTGTTATTTTAAATGGAACGTATTTTATTGCATATTTCGATTCCTCATAAAATTTTAGCTTAGGTTTATGTACCATAACATACTCTTAAACATACTGGTTTTCGAGATAATTAATATTTTTGGAGATTTTTGACGGTTCCCACCCTTCGGAAAAACAATCAATATCTTCTATCATGTAGCCGATTAGGAAATTTTCTTTTCAAACTCTTACAAGTATCCTATAACCTAACTAAAAGTTCTCTTATGTTTTCACAATATCATACAGAGTATTTTATTTTCACAGTCGAACATTGTTTTAGTTTAAACGTCAAAAAGTCATTTTTTTCAAATGGAACCCCCTGCATATTTTTACAGAATCTAATAGAGGATTGAATTCTGCATCGACTGACGTTACCATTCCCTATACCTATCTCTCTTTGTTTTCTTATTATGGACGAATATTTGTTAAACGTACAAACAAAATCAGCACTGTTTGTTAGTAGGCAATACAAGTCATAACTTGGTTCCTTTTTTATCATAAACGAGAATAATCATGTAGATAATTGATAATCATTTGTTTATTATCAAGATGACAGCTTCAAAAACGAGATATTAGATTTATAACAAATACTTTGGGACAAAAATTTACAAAATTAATGAACACTTTGAATATAAATATTTAATGCAGCAACTGTTCAAAATGCTCTCCACTTGCACTTACAGTGGCTTGGCTAATTCATGGGGATTTGTTAAAATGTAGCCCGTTCTCTGTTCTTTGGATCTTCTTTGGTAGTAGCAGGGGTGGCATAAACAATATTTTTAATACCCCAAAGGTCCAAAGTCTAAGGGGGTCAAATCAGGGGACCTTGCTGGCCATCTCCAAGGTCCTCGGTAGCCAATCAACCTATCTTCGAACGTCGCTACTAATTGGTCATAAACTTCCCGTGGACCGCAACCATTCATTTGAAAATACATAGAATTATAAATATTTAGGGGCAAATTATCAATAAATGTTAGGGGAGAGTGTTGTACCTTGATGACATTTTTATAAAAGAAATTTTTAAAAATAACCATTTTGTTTTTTCTGCTAGACGACTGCCTATTTCTTCAGCATAAACACTTACCTATCTTGTAATAGGATCATTCCCCAAAAATCTTTTCACTATAAAATTTCAGGAATTATTTAAGAGATAGCTGTAAAGTGTCTCAAGGTTCAACATAGTGCTGTATCTTGAGCCATATAGCAATGTACCTTGAACCATGAAGGGAAAAAACTAATATGACTTACAATATGATTATTATTTATGAAAGAACATTCATAATACACATAAAGTTACATAAAATTTATTTCACATTATAACTAGTAAGATCAACAGAAAACTTAAGATAAGATTTCTGCCGAGCAGAACCTGTGGCGGTTATGGGTGGCGGTAATTTTAGAATAACGTCTTCTTGTTCCACCATATAAATTTTCGCTGAATCGTCCAATAAAAATTTGCTCGAAAATGTATGTCCCCCTAACATTGTCTTCACATATATTACATAGAATTCGATATCTTTTGTAATTACTTTGGCCACGTAGTGCTCAATACTTTTTTTGCCACGTAGTCTAACTAATAGAAAATCTCCCTCATCTATTGTGTCTTTATCTAATTGTTCTTCAAGCTTTTGAGCCTCCAGTTCATCCGACAAGCTGATGTCATCGTCTGAGTTTGAAGAAAACTCCATTTCATCGGTGTCATCGGAGGTGAGTAAATCAATGTTTTCCGCCGTTTTCTTAAGTTTTTTACCACTTTTTTTATTTTTCGAGGTTGTGTTGTTCTTAATACTTGCACTTTTTCCAGGAACACTGTTTGTAGTAAAAACCATTTTCTTTACAGACTGGGCCCTCTTTTTAATCAAATCAGCCAACTTAGCATTTCTCAATTCTTCCTTTTCTGGAGTGTCTGTTAAAATTCTAGATTTCCCCTTCTGCCTGCCTCTGCCAGTGGATTTTCTGATTCCAGCTTTAGGAAAAGGTTTTATTGCCTCTGGGGTTATGACACTGATGGTTTGCACGTTATAAGTAGACGGTGTCTCCTCCACTTGAGTTGGTAAAACCAGCAACTCATTGTTAGGTGCAGGCTCTAGCATTTCTTGATTTTCATTTGTTTGATTCTGAGTTTCTGGTCGGTCCGTGACAAGTGATGGCAGAAATTCCTCATCTCCAAAAATTTCCGCGTTTAATGGCACAATTCCAGCAACTTTGAATCCATTTACAATGTTTCTCGGGGTAAAACTGAGGGGATATGCAATTCCTACCATTTCTGCAATATCGTAAATTGAAAGCGGTTTGCCACTGTTCTTAGTGGTTAACATCCAATTATTAACAGCAGTATTGTAGTGGGTCTTGAATGGACCAAATACAGTGCGATCTAGGGGTTGCATCTTATGGCTGGTATGCGGGTGAAATGTGAGTAAATTTATCCCAACTTTTCTGCATTTAATAATAAGTGGAATTGAGACATGACTCTCATGGTTATCCATTATTAATAATATGGGATCTTCAATTGACGGTTTGACATGTTTGATGAAGTGGTCTAAAAATTTAAGAAAAAGTTGCTCATTTGACCAGCCAGATATAGCAGCCGCTCCTATTGCGCCTGGTGGTGCCCCTTTTAACATGTTATCTTTATAATTCACACGTGGAAAGATAAGCATAGGCGGAACACTATTTCCGATGGCGTTAACAGCAGCGATCATTGTAACATTTGTTCCCCTCTCAGCTGAAGTCATGCTGCCGACCTGTTTTGTCCCTTTCGGACCCAGTATCTTAGGGGGAACGTGCACGGTGGAAATGCCAGTTTCGTCACAATTCCAAATTCGATCTGGTGCATATTGCCTTCTTTCCAATATATTTCTGTAATTTTCGAAAAATTTTGCTACAGAGGGCTTATTAAATCCAGTTGAACGAGCCAGGCTTGTGGCTTCTGGTTTACGTTTACGGACAGCTGTTTTTGATAATTTTTTCTAAAATTTCGTAACCACTCTTTTCCTGCTTCTTGTTGTATGTCCCATTTTGCCGGATATTTTTTGTTGTTTGCTTTCGCAAACTGAAACGCTAGGGACCGGACTTCACGCAGGGTAAGTCCATAGTGTAAGCGTGCAGCCTGTATCAGATATGAAACAAGTAAAGCCTCTTCCTGTTTGGTAAAAACCTTTTTCACATCATTGTGAACCACATATTCAAATTTTTTTTCAGCAGATTGCCGATATTTTTTTACATGTCTCACTAGTGTAGCCCTTGAGACATTATGCACTCTCGCAGCTTCCCGGAACGATATTTTATTTTTTAAAACTTCTTCAACAGCCCTCTCAAGATTCTCTTTCTGCACTGGAGGCCGCTTTTTACCCACTTTACTGCGCGACATTTCTGAAATGAAATGAATTATGAAGCTTGCTTTTTATTTTCTTACATTTGCTCTAATGGAGGTACTTGCTTTAGCTCAACGCGCATAGAAAATAAATATTGAGGCACTAATGTTGTACCTTGAGCCGGCTCTAGGTACATTACCTACATATGGCTCAACGTACAACACAAGGCATGTCAACAGTTAAAGTAGCTTATCAGTTTTCAATGTTAAAATATAGTCAATGTAATAGCACCATTCAATGAGCAAAACCACACACTACACTAAACTGTATAGGGATTGGATACTTAAACAGCGATAAATATGAAATTAGATGGAAACTTACCAACCAATTATTTACTTTTCTAAACCCAAATTTTCGTCACACAAGAGCGTCGTCGTAAACATGAAGGAATGGTTGCATTTTTACGTGGCGCCCTACGATGGGCTAGACTCAAACTAAGACCAGTCTGAAAACGGCGTGAGTGCAATACAAGCGGCAAATTTAAAACTGGCTCAAAGTACAAACCTGTCCAAGGATCAAAAATATTGTTTATGCCACCACGGCTACTACCAAAGAAGATCCAAAAAAGAGAATACGGACTGCATTTCAATAAATAAATACCCACGAAATTCGCCGAGCCATTGTAAGTGTCCTAAATTCCAGGATATTGGCTTGTTTGGAGCAGAATGGAGAGTATTTTGAACAATTGCTGCATTAAATATTTATATTCAGTGTTCATTAATTTTGTAAATTTTTATGCCAATTGTTATAAATCTAATCTCTCGTTTTTGAAGCTGTCAAAAACAAATGACTATCAATTATCTACATGATTATTCTCGTTTATGATAAAAAAGGAACCGAGTTATGACTTGTATTGCCTACTAACAAACAGTGCTGATTTTGTTTGTACGTTTTACAAATATTCGACCATAATAAGAAAACAAAGAGAGATAGGATAGGGAATGGTAATATCAATCGATGCAGAATTCAATCCTCTATTAGATTCTGTGAAAATATACAGGGGGTTCCATTTGAATAAAATTACTTTTTGACGTTTGAACTAAAACAATGTTCGACTGTGAAAATAAAATACTCTGTATGATATTGTGAAAACATAAGAGAACTTATAGTTAGGTCATAGGATACTTGTAAGAGTTTGAAAAGAAAATTTCCTAATCGGCTACATGATAGAAGATATTGATTTTTTTTCCGAAGGGTGGGAACCGTCAAAAATCTCCAAAAATATTAATTATCTCGAAAACCGGTATGTTTAAGAGTATGTTATGGTACATAAACCTAAGCTAAAATTTTATGAGGAATCGAAATATGCAATAAAATACAGGGTGTTCCATTTAAAATAACAAAGTTAGGTGCTACATCCGGTATAAGCGGAAGTAGCACAAGCATGAAAATATTTTCGTTGGATCCGCCATATCCAAAAACTCCCTCATACCACTTTTCAAATTTCTAAACTCGACAGATCCCAAAAAACGTTAATACCCGCCTTCCGTGAATGACCCTGTATATAAAATAAACGTACGAATCTCTGTTTGAGGGTATATTTAAATAAATATTATTCCATTAAAATTGATAATATCATTTCTTATAAAAAAAAAAAAAAAAAAAAACTAAAAAGGACTTTTATAAGAAAAAAATAGACCAAAATAATAAATCATCTAAAAACCTTTGGGACACTGTAAATGAGCTATGTAAAAAAAACAGAAACCAAACTACTATACATAAGATAATAAATGAAAAAAATGAAGAAATAACAAATGAAGAGGATATTGCTAATTGTTTTAATGAACACTACAGTGACTTAGGAGAAAAGTATGCTGAAAAAATAAATGCACCACAGAATTTTGAACAAAGAGAAACAATTGTAATTGAAAACTCTATGTACTTATTTAACACTACCGAAAATGAAGTTAAAAGTATAATTAATCAATTAAAACCTAGAAAATCTCCCGGATATGACGAAATACGTTCAGAAACTTTAAAAGAAATTTCACCGGAAATTTCAAAACACCCAAGTTTTTTAATTAATAAAACATTTAATAGAGGATATTTTCCTAAAATTTTGAAAATAGGTGTTATAAAGCCTTTATATAAAAATGGAGATGTTAACCAAATATCGAATTATAGACCAGTGTCGCTAATTTCCAACTTAGCTAAAATATATGAAAAAGTGTTAAAAAGGAGAATTACAAAATTTATCAATAAACATAATATTTTTTCAGAAAAACAATTTGGGTTTAGAGAAAAAAAATCTACTGAGGATGCAATCGCGTATCTTACCCAATTTATTTACAAAGCACTAGATGAAAGAAAGCCAACGTTATGCATTTTTGTAGATCTCGCGAAAGCGTTTGATACTGTGTCCCATGAAAAATTGTTAATAAAATTGCATAACTATGGAATCAGGGGACATGTTCTTCGTCTATTTCAAAGCTACCTTTCGGAAAGACAACAATTTGTAAAAATTGGTGATACATTCAGTTTACCCAGAATAATAAAATACGGAGTGCCACAGGGAACTGTTCTTGGCCCGGTTTTATTCACACTTTATATAAACAGTCTTTTTTCCTTATACACAAAGGGATCAATAGTTAGTTTCGCAGATGATACGGCCATCTTATACAAAGAAGATACGTGGACCAATTTAAAAAATACAGCAGAAAATGATTTTCAGCTAATAAAAAAGTGGTTTGATTCCAACCTTCTTACAGTAAACTTAAATAAAACAAAATATCTACCTTTTGCATCTTACGCAAACAACCTTCCTGACTTTGGTCCATTACAAATTGATGCTGATACAGAAATTCCAGAAGCACAGTCAATTAAATATTTAGGTATAGTTATAGATAGACACCTGCGATGGGATATACAAGTAAATCATATTATAAAAAAGCTTAGAGGATTACTACCACGTTTTAAATATTTAAAAAATTACCTAGATATTAAGCAATTACAAACTATATACTACGCTTTAGTTCAAAGCCAATTGTCATATGGAATAATCAGTTGGGGAGGGGTAAATGACTGTCACCTTAAGAACCTAAACACTATCCAGAAGTGGATACTAAAGATTATATATAACAAACCATATATGTATTCAAGTGACGAACTATATAAAATAAGCAATATTTTGGATATCCGACAACTATTTTGTTTTAACATTTTAATACACAATTTTAAAAATAAAATACATTATAATTTAACTGATCATAAATATCAAACAAGGAACAAAACTAATAGCACGTATTAGAAACCAAGATGCTTAAAAACGATAGGTAAAAGACAATTTTCTTACCTTGCACCATGTATTCACAACATCTTACCAGTGAATCTCAAAAATATTCAGAAAATAAATGTTTACAAACAGGAAATAAAGAAATGGTTGCTCCTTACACCAAGACAAATCATACATACTCTTATTAATCAAAATTAAAAAAAATACAAATAAAAATTTAAACATAAGTTAGTAGTATATATTTTTGTGTGTGTGTGTGTGAACGCGCGCTCACATGCTCTTGTGTGTGCGTGCGTGTGTATCACAAACAAGTAGGCATTGTGCCTATTTTTGTGAATTTTCGTTGTTTATTTTTCAAATGTTATTAATTAACACATTAAATTTTTTACTTTTCTAAAAAATATATATGTATATACAACTTTGTAATTAACTAGATTGTAAATATTTTGAAAATAAACACTATTATTATTATTATTATTATTATTGTAAAAATATTATATTCATCTGTTATTATTTTATATCTTCCATAGTTACTCCAGTAAGTTGTAAGTTAATAGAATGTGAATAGAAGTGAGCGAGTCGCTACAGATGCTCTATCTTTTCATGGGGATATAACAGATGGTGAAAGGTGATTCAAGTAGTGGTCCGCAACCGCCCTCAGGGGTGGAATCTACCCAGTTGGGGGGTGTAAAGTAAAGTTTCCTTTACTGTTTCTTGTTAAAAACGTTTTCCTCTGTTGTTTCTTGTTAAATACGTTTACCCCCCCCCCCCCTCCCTTTTTTCAATAATGCTGATCAAGAAAAAAATAGATTTACGCCGGTTCGACCCTTCCTTCACCCTTAAACGGACGGAAATCGCCCCTTTCATACATTTCATGATATCAATGCTCGTCAGGGCGTTCTGAGAGGGGAATGGCTGGAAAGTTAGGCGAAGTTCACTGATAAGCAAAGGACAATGATAAGAGTGAATTGTGACAACTCCAGGGAGTTGGTTCCAATCTCGACAGTGGAAAATTGGTTTTTGGCACCCTCTCTCTCTCTCTCTCTGGTTTAACCGATTACCCCCTCCCCCATTGTCGAGGGTGCTAATGAAGAACAAAATAAAAGTAAAAGCATTTGATTATTTTTGCTTTCCAATAAGTATGTCTGATTAAAGATTGTCAGTTTTAAAAAACAAATGGACAAATGGACAACTTATGACGATGCAATGGATAGTGTTTTGGCCGGATACCGAATACCGGATATCCGTCGTACTTCTTGTATCGGATACCAGATATCCGGACAACTATCCGGCTTACATTGAAAGTTGGATTAAAAACACATTCTGACAACCTCGACGACAAAAAATACTTACTGGCAACTCTTCTAGACCTCAGATTTAAAACCAGTTTTTCAATAAAAATTAGGCTGAAAAATCCCGTCAAATTATTTTGCTGGAGGCTTAAAAAAATTGTTGTTACGATTCATATTCAAGCAGTGATAGTGAAAGTGGTTCTTCGCTTTCCAGTAAACAAAGTAAGAGAAACCCACAAGATAATGTTACTGCTGATATTCACATCACTTTTTGGGACTATTTTGAGGAAGTGGCGAAAAAAATAGTATAGCGTTAATGAAAACGTTTCGGAGAAAAGTTCAAGGGCCATGGAGATTGATTATTATTTGAAAGGAGCACGGATTCAAAGAAATAAGTGACCCTTACGGGTGGTATACTAACTCTAATAAGTATACACTTTTGTCAAAGCTTGTAAAAATATATCTTTCAGCTCCTTGCAGCAGTGTATACAGTGAGAAGCTCTCTTCAGAAGCTGGCAACGTATATGAAAAGAAATGGAGTGCCGTTTAGTACCTCTAAATGCTGAAAAACTCCTCTTTATTCACCATAATTTACCACTGGTAAACTTCAAGTATTAATTTAGTAACCAATCTATAAATATTTCCAGTTTGTAATATTAATTGTAATGCAGGATAAGAAGTGAAAAATAATAAAACTCTTCCATTTTTAATACCATTTTTTATTCTTTTAACTATCCGGTTTTGGCCGGATATCAGCTCACTATCCGGTGCCCAACCGAATAGTAATAAAGTGACCGGATAAGCCGGATACTGAATAGTAACCGGATATCCGTTGCACCTCTAGTTGAAACCACTCCCACTCAATATATAAATTACGAAATAAAAAAAATCAATTTTCTACCCCCTAGGGGTAGAAAATTGAGATTGTCACATTTCACTCTCTCTTACCTTTGTCCTTTGCTTATCAATGACCTCCGCCTAAATTTCTAGCCATTCCCCTCCAAGAACACCCCGACGAGCATTGATATCGTGATACGTATGAAAGGGGTGGTTTCCGTCCATTTAAGAGTGAAGGGGGAGGTTGAACCGGCATAGAACCATTTTTTCTTCTTGATCAGCGTCCTTGAAAATGTAGGGGTAAAAGTCTTTAACAAGAAACCACAAAGGAAACAATTTTACACTCCCTGACAGGGCAGATTCCAACTCTAAAGGGGCGGTTGCGGTCCACTGCCTGACATCACCTTTCACCTTCTATTATATCTCCATGAAAAAATAAAGAATTCGCGCAAAAGTAGTCGATGCCAAGCTGCCATATGAGAAATAAGCAAAAAAAGGTGGTTTTTGTCCGTTTAATGGGGTGCGCATGACCAAAAATATCCAAAAAATTGGGGACGTACATTGACTCGTGGCCAGCCGGTATATTATAGTCGAGTAAAACCTAGAATAAAAATTTTTTTTTATGATTTTCATACAATCTAAATGTAAACATTGTTATACACAAAAAGTATTGTTTATATCTCACACGCAACTAATATACTAAAAACATTATGCATATGCTATGTAATACAGTTCCAGCTAGTGCATAAAATATAAATTCAATATATGAAACTACTTCAATTAAAACGTTGTCTGGTAATAAATATTAAATTATGCAGCATTTATTTAGTTATTTTAATAATGTACTTGAAAATCAATTTTGTATGAATTTAAACATTTAATGGCAATGTTGTGCAAATAAATAAAAGTAATTATGAACTTGCATGGTCGCTGGTCATTTCAATATACTTGTTAGATGAAAAGACTATAACGAACGTCAGAAATATCTATTTTCAAAGTTGTAGGGGTAGCTGGGACCAACATATTTATGTCACACTATATTATAATGTATTTAAGAACACAAGAAAGAACGTATTAAACGACGAGCTTTCAAAGATCTTGAGTATTGTAATAGGCCCGATGCACAAAATATAATAGTTGTAATAGTTTGATAGTGAAGCGAAGTCTCTCCGTTCTCGAGAAAAAAAAATCATCGTAGAACCAGACCAGACCTTATAGTATTTATAAAGTGAACAATTCTACATAACATAAGAAATGGCTATTTACGATATTATTTTGTGGTACAGATATTTCTTATTTCGAAAAAACTTGAGAAATTGATTGATTATAAAAATCGTGTTTTTTAACATTTACACATCGACTCGAGAGCGAATTTAGAAAATTCCGTCCGTCGGTCAGTCGGTCTGTCTGTCGGTCTGTCTGTCACGCTCAGCCCCCCTAATCCGTTTTCGGATTTCGATGAAACTTGGGTGGTTAATAGGAGGCCTTTAGAAAAACTTAACGCTGGAAGCTCGGCTCCGTTCGGAAACCGAAAGTACCCGATATAGTCGTTTCAAGTTTTTCGGGAAAAATTGAATAACTCGGTAACGGACAGTCGGATTGAGATATTTCAAAAAAGAAAAGGTGCCGCTGGCAACAATTTACAGATAAGTATACCAGAGACCATGTCGAAAAACAAATGCAAATTGAATTTTTTTGCAAAAAACTGGTTTTCTCGAAATCGAGCTAGGAAGCACGATAACTATCCAGGATATTGATCAATTTCAATGAGACTTGGTGGAATCGAAGGTACACGGCCACAAATGAAGCCTATTGCTGGCGGCCCGAATCCGTTAACCGCAAGCATTTTTTCCAATGCCGAGTATGATTTTCCAAAGAAATTGATAATTCCAGAACCGAAGGTCCGATTTTGATTTTCAAAAATAAATGGCGATTGTAGGGATCGATTAAGTCTATTAGGTGACGTTTGTGAGAAATTTGACAAAACAAAAGCGAATCTACAAATCCTGGAAAACTTGATTTTTTTGATAAATTCTACAAATACCGAACAGTTTCTTAATAAAAATAGAAAATTAAGTATTCAGTCGATCAATCTCTATAACCGGTATAAGGCACTGACCTTTTTGGACAAAAAATCTGAAACAGAGTTTTTTCGAAAAATTAAAAAGAAACGAGTTATTTACAAAGATGCATGACCACGTCCGGTATATCAGAGTGGCAGTCCGCCCGAAAATAAAATCGTAAGTCTGAAATCACTCCGCTGATGTCTGCATTTATAATTTTCTATTGCTATATTCTTGAGTGAAATGTTGGAAAATTAAGTAATAAAAATATAAATAATATATAATTGTCCAAAACAAAACAGGCTTTACTATGAAACAGATTTTGATATCATGCCTTCATGAAAAAGTCTCTATTTTGGTAATACACGAAATTATCTATAAGTGTCCAAAAAAAATGAAGATCATGCCGGGGAAAATTCTATCTCTGTAAATAATATTTGACCGATTTTCATTCACTAAATTACAATATAACCGATGCCCTTTCTGTATTTCAAAATGTAGTTAGCCTTTACTTTAGTCAATGCAAAAAGAAAAAAAAAAGAAAAATAAAACATGTCAAAATGTACTGAGTCATCCTACGATCCTTTGCTGAAAAGGTACTACTGAATCATCCCAACAGGGATAAAAAGCATATCAAAATGTAGCTTTTAGCTTCAAATCTAATCGTGCTATCGATTTGATTTTTTTTTTCATTCAAGTACACAAACAAGCGCTTCCAATGGTCTTTTTGTTTCTATTGATTATTATACTCTTCGCAAAAACGAAGAGTATATTGTATTTGATCGGCACATTTCTAAATCAGTAAATATCGCTCGTAAAGGAAAAAATTTCATATCATTATGTTAGTGAGCGAATTCTGAACAACTTTCAAAATGTCCGTCCGTCCGTCACGTTTCTTGTAAGCACGATAACTTAAGAAAGAAAAGTCCGATTGTATTGAAATTTGGAAAGTAAGTTAGTGTTAGCTAGAGCAAGAACCCTATTGTTTTTTTAAAAAAATCAATCAGTAAATAAAAAAGTTATTAATCATTTAAATAAAAAAAATTTCTTTTCATAATTTCTGTCATTTGTACTTAAATAAAAATCTTGCGAAACGTTATTCTCTATAGTTTTTTTTTGTTTTTATATTTTACCAATATATAATATTTCATAATAATGTATCTAATCCGTTGAAATATAATTCTTGAACGATATTCATTCAACTTTTCTGGTAAGATGAGATAGCCCAATGGCTAAAGCATTTGCCTTACAATGATGATCAGACCGGCCATCACATATGCGGCGCCAGCATGGTGCAGCATTCTGGCCACGACAATGCGAAAACTTCGAGTTCTCGAACACAAATTTAAGCGCCTCATTTCTGATTCGGCAGATATACCTCCCTCAGAGATCTAGACGTACGATGTCACGACATAACCCCACTAGCAGATTACGTCCGAGAAATCTCCCAAAAATTCTACACCTTCAAACTGGGCGATAGTCCGCTAACCAGCAACATAACCCAAATCAGAATGCATAATGCCCCATTCCAGATCAAACCATACCAGGCGTTGCTCATCTTCCGTCAACCTCTTCCCTAGCCATACTTTCCTATACCACAACCTACCATTTCCCCACTTTTGATCTTTCCTCAACTTTATCTTTCCAATCATTTCTATTCTCTTTCTTTATGTTCTATTTTTGTTCTCTTTTTTATTATATTCGTCCTCTTTTTTTATCAAAAATTCTCTTTTGGCCGATAACCTTTAAAAAAAAATTCAAACATTTTAAACCCTATCCTTTTTCCACCACATTTTCCTGGCGTCAGGGAGACCACCAGGTCGGCAGTTCTCGTACGGGTTTTTTCGTTTAGCTTTTCACCCGAGTCAACAGCCCAAATTTATTCAATGCTACAACCAGTGACTAGTTTCTAAGTTTTATATGAAATAGTTTTAGGTCCATGTGGACAGCATTTTTTAATTTTATTGTTAATTTTTAAATCCGCCACAGTCCGATAGGAGTTTTAACATTGTCTTATTAATTATTGTTTAGCCAAACCGGACCTGCCCCGTCCAACCCCACATTCACCACGGCGCTATGTGCAGTGCTTGTCTGGTTGGCTCCGGGCCAGGTTTCGGGGGAGGCGCATTTTGTAAAATTTTAATTTTTAAATAAATATTTCTTGCTTGCTTGCTTGACTTGCAATCCAAAGGGCTTGTATTCGATCCCTCACATGGTGATTTTTTTTTCATATTTTTTTTTTCACAACAAAGCTGGTATCACAAAATTTAGAATGTCCAAAAACTAACATTATTTACAAGAAAAATGCGAAGAGTATCCTATAGAAAGTGTAACAATTATACAAAAAGCTCAGCAAATCGGCGAAAAGTATAATGCTTCCACTAGTTTATAAACATATTATGTATACATATTAAAATGTGTCCTGAAATACTTCCAGTTCAAAACTTAATTGTTAACTGAGAGAAACCCTTGTTGTTTATTATTTTCTTTAAATAACAATGAACTTATTACTAGGAATGTACTAAAAATATACTCATATTTTGACTAAGCGACAAACTTTTTTATTTTTGCAAATTTTCATATGCATGAAGCATGCGGCGAAGCAATTGAAGCCAAGATACAGAAATTCTTGAAAAAAAAAAATTTCAACTAGGACATTTTTATACACCCGGCAGGCGTACAGCGTAAATTATCCGATTGACCTTTGAAATAACCTTTTTCAGTCATATTTAAAACAATATAAACCCTTTTAAATATGGCACACTTAAATACACACTATAATTTAATATCACAGACCGAATACAACTATATAATTTTTGGAAATAACCGCAAACTGCACGAATTATATGCTCGAATAACCGCACTCGCAGAGATGTACTGTTAGATGACGTCACGTCCAATATGAGTGCGTTCTCAGACACGCCCTTCCTCCCGGATATTAGTCGGTGATTTAAATATTTTCCAGTTAGAAATTATGAAAACAGATTTAATAATTGCTAATGTTTAGTAACACAATATTAATGTATATAAATTAATTTAAAATATTTGGCACATGCAAGTGGCCTATTATGAAAAAATCAGTTTTAGAGATTTCTTTGGATTTTTAAGTTTCAGATAATTTAGATATCAATTCCGTATGTCTGTCTGTTGTAACGCTCCTAACCTGTCATTAATGGATATTAGAGGTAATGGGCGAGAAATTCATTATAAATGGGAGTAAGCTGAAAATTTGTCAGAATGAGTTCTTGAATACCTATGTCTTGAAAATATATAAATGTTTGATGGTGAAATAATAAGATATTTGTAACTCATATAAACATTAAATGTAAAGATAATTTTTCTAATATTGGACATTGTATTTAATGACAAAATATAAAATATAAAAAATTGTTGGAGTTCTCTTGAATGAAAATCATCCCACGAATAGAAACCAGCTCAAGTAAGAGGATCATGATACTGTCTGTCTAATGTCTGTCTGCTCATTGGGATAGAAGAATTATGGTAGGTAGTTGACGCTATTACCAATGAAGAAATGGAATATACCTTTACTGAAATATATGGTCAACATAAAAAATAACAAGTGAAAAAAATGTGGCGGAGGGCAATAATGTTTAGTGTAAAGTTAACAAATTCTCAAGGAAGAAATCTGCTATCTTTACAATGAAAAATATACAGGATGAACACCCTTAAAAAAACCTGGTAAAGGTATTGTCGCAAACTTTTCCGCTCTATTTGGCATATTTCGTTTATTAATATTTTTTTCTGTCGGATGATCACTGTAAACTAAAATCAGATTATTTTGTTGACAGTACCGGCAGCTACATTCCAAATATTATTTTCCTCCGTCGATTTCTAATTATCTTTCACAATTTCGACCATAGCAGTTTAAAAACACTAGGCACACTGTAAATACATATACTACTATACTACTATATTATTAATTTAAATATGTTTCATCCTGATATGGATCATACGATCGCCTATAGGGTTTTTGTACAATTTACAGCCACTAAAACTGTGAATATTAGTTACTACCCTGGAAACGGTGTCGGTAAATGCAGCAATATAGCAGTTTATACAAAAACTTACATTTAATATAAATGTTTGGAATTATTTACAGGAAAATGAAATAATAAATAATTGTAAATTTATTATATGGTAATCAGATAATGTTGATAAAATTAGTTGGTGTGAAATAACATCAGTATGTTAATCAAACAATAATTTAACAGCTCTTTATTTAATTTTAATGTATTTTTGTTAACATATTCACATATTTATGTAAGTATATTTTTATATTTGTTCGCTGCATTAAATAAATTAATTTAAGTCATGGAATCCATTGTTTTATATTATATTTAAAGAATATAAACAATATATAATATGTGGAAACTTGGATATACCATGACATTTTTAAATTTGTGATAATAAACAAGGAGTTCCACAGGGGTCAATTTTGGGACCACTTTTGTATATAATATTTGCTGACGTTGTGGTTAGTCATCTACAAAAAATACAAAATGTTCATGTAATCTGTTATGCTGATGTACAAACATTCTAGTTACCGTTACAATCTAATTGAAACAAAAGTAATCACTGAAAGAGTTTATCAAGAATTCATACATTGGTCTCAAAATAATAACCTAATTCTAAATAAAACAAAGACAGTTTCAATACAATTTTCATTGAATAATAATTCCGAGAGCCTAACACTTTTAATGGTACTGACTGGGAAATAAAAACTTGTGTTGATAGTACACTCTTAGGTGTTACTTTTGAAAAACACTTACAATGGACTCAACATATTGAAAAATTATGTATAAAGCTAACAAGTTGTTATGCTCTAAAATTTAAGTCAAAACATTGTAGCCAGGAAATTCTTAAAGCACTCTATTATGCTAATTTTCATTCGCATCTTAGGTACGGAATTGTAAATTGGGGCAATAGTTGTAATGTGACTAGGGTATTTTTATTACAGAAATATGCAATTCGTATTTTATTAAATTTAAATTACAGAGAGAGTTGCCGTGATGCCTTTAAAAATTTAAAAATTTTGAGAGTTGCTGGTCTATAATCATTTAAAAAATGTTATACTAAGTCAACAAATTCTTATAAAAATTATTATGAAAAAACCAATTCGTTATCCAACAGAACTTCTTTACAGAGAATGTGGGTTAAAAGATCTTCAAGATCTGTATGTAATTGAAAATTTAAAATATTTATTTAAAAAGCGACCATTACTATTACCAGACCATGGCTACGGAACAAGGGCAACCACATATGGGGGTTGTAATATTCCACGAATGCGGACAGCACACGGACAAAAGAACTTTATCTATTTTTCTGCCAAAATTCATAATATACTACCACAAAATCTAAAAAATTACAGTAATTTTACATATAAACAATTTATTTGGAAAATAAAAATATGGGTAAAGGAAAATAGAAATACAATAGACAGACTATTTATTAATATTTAATGATTTGCAGAAGGTTCTGGCGATTCTGATTATTCTGATTATTCTTTTTTTCTGATGATTCTTTTTTCTATATAGTCTTTTTTCTATAGTTTTGTTTTGTTAAGTATTTGAAAATTATTTTGTAATTAATTATAATTTGAATAAATATTGCAGTAAATTTTAGAAATAACACACACCTAATTTATATTTATATTAAAAATGTACGTATATTTGCCACAGATAAACTCTTTCTGAGCTTACGTGGCAAATGAGTGTCATGGAATGTAATATTGTCGTACAGGGTGTTATGTGTATGCATTTACATTTGTTCTTCTCTTTATCGCTAAAGAAAATAATAACAATAATAATTATAGAATGCAATGTTTATATGTATATATAATGTAACCTGGACAAAACTTAATAAAGACTGTTTAACATAACAACATTAACATACATTCTTGAGGCGTGCTCATATATTCATAAACATAATCTATCTTTGAGGTGACTCATTTGCATGACACTTGAGCAAATAATTTTCTACTGCCTGATTCCCATATAACTGCTATGTACCAGAAAAGTTTTCTTTACCAAGTGTGTAAGATCATTAGATGAAGATGTTAAGACTTCGGGTAGTATACACATTTTCAAACATAAATTAAAAAAAATATTACTAGACAAAAATTGGTACACGATAAATGAATTTTTGTAATTTAATATACAGTGTCCCAGAATAGATGTAAGAAGAGGTGTAATGGACCAAAAATTTTGGAATTTTGGATTGGTATTTGGGGATTGAGTCCTGCTTGTTGTAAAACTAAAGTATACCAAAAATAAGTTGATTTGGTGTTCTACAGGGTGTTTTATAAGCAAAGTTGTAAAAATCACCACTAATAAAGTACCTTTATTTTTCAAAATATGAAAAAATTCCACTAAGAAAAGTTATTTAAAATGCAGTTTTATATCTCTATACCAAATTTCAGGAATATAAAATTATTTTTTGAAACTTCCCATTTTTTCAATAAATTAGTATCTTATTTTGAACCATTCAATTAAAACTGCATAGAAATTATTTTTTGCGAATTAATATTTAAAGTTATGTAGAAGCTAAAAGTAGGCTATGAGAAAAGCAGTGGATACACATTTATCATTTATTATTGACATATCTGTCAAACGTAGTCAATATTATCTTTAATTTCTGTTTCAAATTAACGAACCAAGCATAAAAAATTAAGTGAAAATGGTACTCACAGTGCGTGAAAAAATTTATATTGTGCAATGCTACGGAATTGGCGGTGAAAACTCGCTAAGAGAAGTGGTAAGCCAATTTAATTTGAAATTTCCAAACACTGCTTTGTCACGTACTCAGGCTATGAGAATAATTAAAAAGTTTCTGGCTACTGGTAGTGTTCTTAACATGAAAAGAAAAATAAAAGCATATGATGAAGACAATGTTGGGGCTATTATAGCTCATGCCTCTGTTATAGAAAATCCTAGGATGCCACTAAGAGAGAGATCATCTCTTATTAATATTAGCAAGTAGGAACTCCAAACAGTTTACAAGGCAAAGAAAATTAGGGCATATAAAGCAAATTATAAACATACGCTTCAAGAGGGAGATGATGGCCGTAGGTTGGATATTTGTTTGACCATTGGAGAAAAAATCATGGAAGAGAGATTTTTTCACCATTTCATAATTTTCTCAGATGAATCCACATTCACAACCAATGGTGTTGTTTCATCTCAGAATTGTCGGTTTTGGGCTTATGAAAATCCAAATTTTAGAATTCATTGTAGAAGACAATATTATAAAAAAGTGAATGTCTGATGTGCCGTTTCTTATCACGTTGGAGTTATTGGACCTTATTTCATTGAGGGAAGGTTAAACCAGCACACTTATTTACAGCTTCTTCAAAGATTTTCTGAAGAACATTTAAATATTTTAAGAGATATGCCTTTAGTTCATTTTCAACATGACGGTTGCCCTGGCCACTTCACAGAAATGATTAATCGGTGGTTGAATTTAAATTTTGGAGAAAATTGGATTGCCAGGAATGGACCGATCAAGTGGTCGGCGAGATCCCCAGACCTATCAATATTGGATTTCTTTTTATGGGATCGCCTTAAGCAGTTGGTTTACGCTGAACCACTTCTTAACAATGTAGCAGTATTGAAGCAGAGAATTACAAATGCCGTAAACTCCATACCGTTAGATCATATTCGAAACAGTTTTAAGAACTTCAGGCGAAGGATCGAAATGTGTGTAGATGTGGGTGGTAGCTACGTCGAATAATAAAAAAATTGTAAACATTGTTTTGTCTTTGTCAATAATTAATTTGTTTTGAATCTGTTATGTTTTTGACAGTTATTACTTGTTATAATTTTTAAACCTCATTAATCTTGTGTTAGTAACTGTTTCTTGTTTTACAATTAGTTCGATTAACATTATACCTTCTTATATCTCGTATATTCAATTTTTTATTTACCAATAGCCTACTTTTTGAGATGATTAACATTTGCTCCTACACAACTTTAAATATGAATTCAACTTTTAATTCGCAAAAAATGGGAAGTTTCAAAAAAATAATTTTATATTCCTGAAATTTGGCATAGAGGTAGAAAATTGCATTCTAAATAACTTTTCTTAGTGGAATTTTTTCATATTTTGAAAAATAAAGGTACTTTATTAGTGGTGATTTTTACAACTTTGCTTATAAAACACCCTGTAGAACACCAAATCAAGTCATTTTTGGTATACTTTAGTTTTACAACAAGCAGGAGTCAACCCCCAAATACCATTCCAAAATTCCAAAATGTTTGTTCCACTACACCTCTTGTTACATCTATCCTGGGACACACTGTATTCGTTTTATATGACTAACTACAAGATGTCTTGTACGTTCATCTGTTTTATATATTTTATTGTATTTTTTTTTCTATTAACTGTTTGTTAATTTTTCTTGTAACGTTTTCTACATTGATTTTATTGTTACTTTTATTTGTATATTTTTTTTGCAATGGAGAAATAAAAACTATTATTATTATTATTACTATTATAATTATTATCAAATAAACTTGTATTCTAGGAAACAATAATGATTACTTAGTGAAGGTATATTAAAATACCAAGAGTTTCCAACAGAGGTGAGAGAATTGATAAAAATAATAATAGATATACGTAGAAAAAGTGATAAACTATTCACTACGTTTAATTAAATACATCTTATCCACAACGCATTATTTATTTATTTTTATTTATTATTTACGTATAAATACATTTACATGGTAATAATCAACCTTACATTAGCAAAATAAATGGAACATTAACTGAAAAAGGGAAGGTACAATGATAAGGATATAAAACAAATAGCAACAATGATGATAAAATTATTCCTGCTGTGTATCACGCTTGGCCTGATTTTTATAACTATCAAGAGATTTACTAGAAAAGTCAAGTACATTACAGAATTGGTTAATAGTTGAGCTTGTCCCATTCACAGGACTGAACTTTGCATATATGTTGTACGAATATAAGGTATAGACAAGACAAAATAGACACATTTCTAGTATTGAACGATGGTACGTTAAAACGCCTAGACTCCAAACAATCAAGAGAACTGATGTAGTTATTGATCAATGAAGGCGAACCAAACATCGCAATATTGGCGCTTGCTGTAAAAGGATGTAATTCCTAAATATGATTTTACTTCGCCGCAGTTTAACAAATAACCCTTGTACTTATAGTCCAGTGTTTGACGGTAAAAATAGGGAACTCAAAATTCTTTCGGATAACATCGATTTTGATAAAAATTTCTAATTAAGCTTATTTTACTCTCCTTTTCAAATATTATACGTTCCTGATGTGTGCTTTTTATTTTTTGGGGGTTGAAAACTACCCCTTCTGACAGAAAATTAAAAAATTTAAGCGTTACATAGATTGAAATCATGTTTAAATATATAGAATGAACATTATTTCATGTTCTGAAATATAATTTATGATGTGTTACAACGTTTCAGCCCTTTAAAACCACCTCTTATGACGAAATTTAAAAAAATAATTTTCAACAGCTTTAAATGTTTTTTTAATGGTGCATTTATAATTAATTAAAATCCTGTCAATGTTTATAATATAATTTATGATTTATTGCAACGTTTCATTCCTTACAAACCGCCCTCGTGATAAAATTAACCGCCACGTTTACTTAAAATTAAAAACTGAAATTATTAAATGAGTCTAAAGGGGAAAAATAAAAATTTTATGTACATTATAATAGCATGTTTTATTATTGAAAATCTATGAATCATCAGAACTATCATCACTACCGACCTCCTCCCTTGATCTGTAGTTGGAGGGCAATTTTGACGGTTGTCACCGGAGCATGTTCCGCATGTTGCGTTACAAAAACGTCCAACTTTTCGGCAGCTACAAGCTGCGCCGCATCCTTTTTTGCAATTACAAAATATCATTTTGAGGAGTTCTTCCGGTGCAGGCATATTCAGCATTTTGATTGGTAGTAAAATTCCTTCATTATTAATCTATCCACAATCATTTCGACGAATATTTTTGTTCCCAAGCCACATCTGGGTTTGTAATATGCAGGGCTACAAAGCGTGTAAAGTTCAACTTTCTTAAATCCTTCATTTTTGAGATTTTTGAGTTTAAAGGGTTCGGGGAAGGTGATCCTCGCACTCAAATGCAAAGTTTTAACGGTGATATCTTAGTTAATTTTTATCCTAGAGAAATAAAAAATAAACAAAATTTTCAGTAAAAGAAAACCTAAATTTTTTACGCATCTTCTTTAGTTTTTGAATTGTTGTGAAAAAATGAAAATTTTTTTAGAAATTTCAAAAATCATGTCAAATTTGAATCAATTTTTTTTTCAAATCTAGGCATCCCAAACCGGCCGAACTTCTAGAACATATTTTTAGTACTTAAATAAAGTAAATTGTAAGTAGATTACGTTCAATCTCAATTCTTGCAGTGAAGCCATTAGTTCCATTGCTGATTTTTTCTCCGAAAAAATGAGACAACCATTTTATTTTCATCATAACTCCATTAGTTTTTATGCTAACATCTTTTACCAAAGCTCAGTTTAAAGGTATTTTTAAGTACTTTTAAAAATGTCCTATATGTTTTGCTCCAAAAATTTTCCGTTTTTTCGTTATTCAACGTTGGAAGGTTCGAATGCAGTTTTCGGCGAACAAAAAGTCAACTTCAACGAGCCATAGCTCGGTTCGTATTTCATCTACAGAAATAAGAAAACAAAATAATCGATTTGCTATTTTATAAGCTTCATTTTTGCTTATAATAATTTTTTTTGATAAAATGTAAGGTTTTCGAGTTATTCGTGAAAAATCGTTCTATATTCCTCTATCGATTTCTGTGGTTATTTTGAATGTAATAATTTTTGACCCCCAGGGTAGAAGCACACATCGGCACTATATAACTTTTGTTCCTTGAGCCATTTCCTAATTACTGTCCAAATTTCACGTCAATCAGTTTTATCCGAAAGAATTCTGAGCGAGAAACCGTCAAATCCTGGACTATTAGTTTATGGCACATAAATGGGACAAATTTATTCTGAGTAAATTGATATATATTTCATAGTGTAGTGACCAAACAATGTTGCAACTTTCTATAACAGATCTAACCAGGATCTACATAAAATAATAAACGCTTGAGGATTTCAAATATCCTTAGCCGTTCTCTTAATAGATGGAGAGCTGGCAGCGGTGTTCATCAAGTGTCTACGAAATTTTGTTGGGGATAGCTGTCTACATGTCTCATTTGAAGCATCAAAATTGTAACCATTATTCGCTGTTTTGGAATTATAATGTATCTATTATATATTCTATGTAAAAAATGCAACCCTTACACTGATTCTTCCTAACTTATATATTTAATATGTGCCATACAGCAGCAAGGAAATAGTAATTTATACAAATGCATAAAGTGGTACTTTTTTCACGAACGAGCCTTTTAGAACGGGAGCTTTTTCGGCACATCATCGTTTTATGAACTTTGGGATATTTTTATGGTTTAATAGATGATAACGCTTCATAAAATCGACTTCTAATAATGATACAATACATCTGAGGCACGGTAGGAAGTTAGCCGAAAGTGTTAAATTCCTGTATTTTAAGAGCCTATGGTACTTTTGTTGACACTAATAACTTTCTGGGGAGGCTATTCTATTGTTGAAGGAGCTTTACGTTTTCAAAAGGAGCCAGAACTTGTAACGATGAGTTTAGACTTCTGATATGAAATATGCGGAAAAAATCCATTTTTTTTTTCAAAAATCCCAAACATTTTCTTTCTGGCTAGCCTTGCTGACGGGAGTTTCTTTCTGGGAATTTTTTTCTGTGTTCAAAACGTGTAAATAAACATGCTCGGCCTAAAAAAAGCTTGTAACGCTCATGTTACATAACTCCGTTTTTTTACATTTTTGACCTTTCTGGCTGCGCCCCTGATGGGCCTTACTTTCTTGCGATCTTATTTTATTCATTCTAAACATAAAATGTGTACACACACAAAAAATTAGCCTTGTAACGACGATATAATTTCACTGATTTTTATATCTTGAATCATGGCCAATTCGACGGGCTGACGTATGCCACAAGTCTATTTTGTCTTTATTTGAGTTCGATAGAATTAACCAATGCATAGAAAATGCTTGTAACGATGAGTTTTCGAAAAAGCCACGTAGCTCTCGCCCTAGCTCTCGCACCATTAGGTGAGTACGGTAATCCGATGAGTGAAAAGAAGCCCTTTATGCATGTGTTTCATACAATATTTTGTCTACGACAGTGCTCAGTTTCCATATTTAGACGAATAAATTTCAAAATGGAGTCATACCGTCTATTTTTTTCATTTTAAATTATGAAATTTCGTAAAAAAAATAATACACCTGTAATTTTTTGTTTTTTCATATTACATTGTTTGATATAAAAAAAAATGATAAAGTTTTCCAGCGTTGCTGGTGGCGTAGCTGATCCCGAGCCCTTCTTTGGTTGCCGCTTTTGTCGCCGGTAAACTATGGTTTGCTCAACCTCTGTCTTCAATTGCATCATTAATTTGATATAAAGAAATATTTCCAAACCTTCTCATATTGTCAAAACAACAAATTTGAAACAAACGCAGTAGAAACTACGCAGAATTCGCTATATTTTAAACATAATCTAATGACGGTTTCTATGGCAACTAGTAAATAAAACCAGTTGAAACCTTAGATATTATGATATATAGACTAGCTTAACACCTCTCAGGAGTTTCTGAGGTGTAATATGACGAGCAACGATAGAGAGAGCACTACTTTATTGCCGATGTCCCGCCCATATATTATGTACTCATTATGGCTCCCGAGATCAGAAATTGAAATGGAGAGCGCCATCAGGCGCTACTAGAGTTATATTCCAGACAGCATAACAAATGTTCATTGACACATATTTACGTATTTAATATTTTTTTTAACTTAAAGAATTTAAAAATTAAGTTGAGGTTGGCTAGTTAAGCAGAGAGAACTTTAAATACAGCAAATTATAATGTTTAGTGCACAGCTTCAATTCAACGAGTTACTTTTTGATAAATTACCGTAGTACATTTTTAGTTTGTTTCCAGAGAATGTGCTTACTTGTACATTTGTAATACATGATTTGCTTACCTCGTGGGCATTTCTATTTCATTTTAAATGCTGCCAGTGATAAGCATTCTGTAACTACGTTATTGACCTATTGAAAACTGTGCTAGACTTGTCTTTTTATGAGCTATATTAAGTACAATCTTCGTATGTAATTGTTACCTGATTGAAAAGTAGGGAAATTGAAATAGTTACAGATAGGCAAGGGTTATAGCCTATATATTTCAGACGAACTTCGCTTTGGAACTGGGGGTTGTTTACTATATATGTGGTGTGCTTATGTTTATATTTACTACTACATAATACAATATTACAATTTACAAGGTACGTTAACAATAAGCAATAACCTAGAGAAAAATGTATAGATAAAATTTAAAATCAAGAGTGAACCTATTTGCGGAAACCATTTTACGAAACAAAACACGACATATATGACAAAAATTATCGCAATATTTGTCGATGCGTCAACATAAAAAATTAGAACGATAATTTTTTCGTGTTGGTACTGTCAAAAGCTGATCTAAGTTGGATTATCACTAATAATGACATTTTATTGGTGCAATGCTATGAGAAAACGGGCTCTCATTGGCTATCGCGTGAAATAATCGTATGTAATATCACTAGTGCTTAAAATTTTATCGAAAATTTTTTCGAAAGCGTATTGCCTGGTAATATAAAGAGTGCAAATTGGCAGTTTATTATCTGATTAAATCCCGACCGCTTTAGCGGGAGGGGTTTATAATAAATAATAAATAGAGGTTTGATAATAAACTGCCAATTTGTACAAGTTATATTAACTAGGGGCAACTTAGCTTGAGAAAAAATTTTTTGATAAAATTTAAAGCACGAGTGGTATTTGAGGAGAATATTTCACGAATAAATAATTCATTAAGTAGATCTTCAATATTATCTTTTCTCATTAATTGCCTTCAGACGTTTTCTTGTCACTTTTTAGAGTTCATTGACCTTCATTTTCAATTTCCTCATTAATTTGATATACAGAAATATTTCCAAACCGACTCATATTGTCAAAACAGCATATCTGAAACAAACGCAGTAGAAACAACGGAGATTCGCTATATTTTAAAATAATCTAGTGACGTTTCTATGGCAACTAGTAAATAAAACGAGTTGAAACCTTAGATATTATAATATATAGACTGGCTTAACACCTTTCAGGCGTTTCTGAGGTGCAATATGACGAGGACCGATAGAGAGAGCAGTACATCTTTAATCTGCGAGCACTACTTTAGTCCCGATGTCCCGCCTATTTATTACTATACACTCATGGTTCCGAGATTGACATAGAGAGCGCCATCTTTACAAATTTTGTTGAGGTTTGCTTCGTTAGGCAGAGTGAATTTTAAATACAACAAATTAAAATATTGCACAGCTTTGATTCAACTAGTTACTTTTCGATAGATTACCGTATGTAAGTAGGTACCTAGGTAAAGTAGTATTACTATGAGAAGATGCCAGCAAAAAATATGCGCAGAAACGAGTTTGTACGCTCCATCATTCTAAACCAATGAGAAAGAATTACGTGACATTCAATGTCAACACCAGTGGCGGCGATGCCCTGCAGTAGAGCGGCGGCGACGGTAATGATAATAATAAAACAACTTTATTAGGCAAAGTTTAGTAGAACTTACTATTCTTACACTTCTCCTGAACATAGGTTACTCGTAACAGTTGACAAGTTTTAATCTACTCCATTTTCACAGTTCCTTGACCGCGAAACTTTTATTGGAATTACACATTCCTATACACCCCAGATAAAGCTATGCCACTGGTAAAAATATTCGCGCATTTTGGCTCCGCCCTGGCATCTTCTCATAGTAATACTAGTCTACAGTTTTAGGTTGTTTCTAGAGCGAATGTGTTTACTTGACATTTATAATAAATGATTTGCTTAGCTTTGTAACTACGTTATTGGGCTATTGAAAGCTGTGCTTGACTTGTTCCTGTATTATGAGCTAGGTATATTAAGTACAATGTTTGTATATTATTGTTACCTGATTGAAAAGAAGGCAAATTGAAATACCTAGAGTTACAGATAGGCAAGGGTTATAGCCTATATATTTCAGACAGGCTTCTCTTTGGAACTGACGATTGTTTACTATATATGTGGTGTGTTTATGTTTGCTAGTACATGATACAATATTACAATTTACAAGGTAAGTTAACAATTAGTAATAAGCTAGAGAAGATATTTATAGATAAAATTTAAAAGCGCGAGTTGCCCTATTTGCCGAAAATATTTCACGAAACAAAACGTCAAAAAATTACCGCAGTATTTGCCGCTGCAGCGACATAAAAAATTAGAGCGATAAATTTTGCATGTTGGTACTGTCAAAAGCCGATCTAGCTTGGATTGCCATTAATAATGATATTTGATTGGTGCAATGTTGTGAAAAACGGGCTCATTGGTTATAGCGTTAATGAGTGAAATAATCGCTGTAATTTCATGCAAAATTTTCGCTTGGAATGCAATTTTTGCTGAAAGTTTGTTCTTATTGGTCCAAATGTTCAAAATCTTGCTATTTCATTAGTTCTTCTAATCCGAGGGAAATAGCAGGATAAAGCTGCTTCCTGCGCTGTGCATGTACTGACGGAGACATAACATAAACTTTCCTGATAGGTGAAGCAGGCTCCCCACCCATGTAAACATTTTTATTCCATTTAAAGTACTAAAAGCTACAAGTATGTAAAAATTCGATTTGTTTATTTTTAAGAGAGGGTGTAACCCTTTGATTCAACTTGGCGCACCGGGTTAACATCAAAATCTTACATTTAGAGAGCTATGGAACGCTTGTTTTGTCGTTAAATATATAAACTGGTAGCTCCAGTTCCCCCTACCCGACGGTTCGCAGTGGTCAACTCATTTCAAACTTCAGAACAAATTAGTGTTTGTGACACAGTAAGCGCTTTAATAATTTTAATAATTCATGCCGTTTGGTTAACTACAAGTGCTAATATAATTTGAGTAGTTCTAAACTATTCAAAAGGTATTCTTTCTATCTTGTTCTCCCAAGTGACATATTTATTATACATTATTATGCGCTACATGCTCAGCAATTTTCGCACTATGTATTTGTAGGTGAATTTGTACGAAGAGACTCAAATGTTCGACTGGATCGTAATGATACTGTGTGAACAATTTACAGCAGCCATTTTTTCGTAAAACTAATTCGATTGTCCATGCAAAATAATTTAATTTTGAAACTTTTTTGTTCTTAGTAATTTTTATAAGAATTGATAATAATTAATGATGATTAAATTAGATTTCAATTGTTTTATTCAATAACTTTCAAAATTAAAATCCCTGATGATATACTTGATATGCGATAATCAGTTATCTAGTTTAAAGAATTATCTACTTCTTATAGAAACTAAAAAAAGATAGAGAAACACTTTCAAATGTAAACTTTTTAGGGGGTGAGACAAAAAAAAATGAAAGTCGAAAAATGAGGAACACCCTAATCTTTATATTAACTATGTTCGTCTAGGAGGTATTGGAAACTAAATACCGAAAATAAACTTATTTTCACTTGTTCGTATGAAGACGAGGGCGATTTGTGAAATTGCCAGATATAAATTTTTTATTGTTATTGATGTATTCAAGAACCGCTGCCTAAGGAATCACTACCACATCCAGATTTCCTATCATAGTCTCTTAGAATGAAAAAAAAATTAATACTATATTTGCACTCCATTATGCGAAAATTGTAGTTCATAGAACTTTAATAATATAATGTTTGAAACCAATAAAACGATATACCACGTCGGTAGTGGAGAAGGGGGTGCACGAACGTTTTTTTCAAATGAAATCATAATTTCGACTTCAATCTTGGAATTCCGAGATTAAAGTTGGAATTCCGAGATTAAACTCGGAATTAAAAATATATATATTTCTGTGACCCTTATACGCCTTCGCATTAGCGCGACAGCCTGTTCAACCAATTTGTAGTAAACGTTTTCATATTCATAGTCCTAAAATATCAATACGTCGCACAGTGATGGAAAATGGAAAGAATTCAAGCCACGCGGCAATTTCAATCGTTTTTTTATGCTCCTTGGAATAACATGTATTTTATGGGGGAAGTGCAGAAAATGTGAAATTTGGTTAGGTGTTTTCGTAAATTGGAGAAGAAGCCATTAGTCTCAGCATGGAAGTAACTACATCCGAGAAAATCGGTATCTCCGAAGCTAAAAAAAAAAATAATACTTTTAATAATACTTTTCAACCTCAATCGCATTATTATTTTTTTAGCTTCGTAAATGCCGATTTTCTCTAATTTAGATACTTCCATGCTGCGACTAATTGCTGCTTCTCCGATTTACGAAAACACCTATACCAAATTTCACATTTTCCACACTTTCTCCATAAAATACATGTTATTTCAAGGAGAATAAAAAAAAATGTATTGCTGCACGGAAATTGCCGCATGTCTCGAATTGTTTCCATTTTCCATCACTGTGCGCCGTCTTTTTGCCAATTTTGCTCAAATGGCAAATTGTCGATCTTATCATCTGTACTCTTCGGTTACCAGTATTGTCCACAAGGGCGCCAAGGCATACCATCCTGTTTACTACCTCACAGTATCCTTATTATGTCTGGTTGGTTATCATATACTAGACTACAGCAATATTATTACGATTCACATTTAAACCATAATCAGAGCATATTATTTGAAACTTGTCCAGCAGGTCTATATAAGCTAATCCTCCCTTGCTGCAATTAAAATATCATCATCTACCTAACTCCTCTATGGTCACTTAATTACGAGATATCCTGTATAATCTGACGGAACAAAACTTGCTCTTAAAGAATACGAACCGCCTGCCCCGTCGCACGCTGTCAAATAAACGTTCCCCGTGCTACCGATACAGAATAATGAAAGCTTAACTAGACACCAATATGGGTCATGTTTCAATATGTGGAGGAGTAGATGAGAATAAGCAGGGGTCCCACTTGGAGGAACAATATATCAGATCGCATCTGAGCATTCCGATCTCACTGGAAATCAATTCGCTCCCCGCATTGTCGAGCTATCACCCCTTTAGATTTATATCCAGGACCTTTTGAAACCCTAACGTTGTCTTAACACGGCTACGATATACGGGTTTCACCGCAAATCACCCCCCGACAGCGATCTAGGAATGTATTTCCATTTTTTCACATTTTAAACTGCCGCCGCCGCCGCCGCCGCCGCCGTTGAGCTGGAACGTGATGCACCTCGAGAGTTCAAGAATTTCATCGCAGCCGTTTATTTGAAATGAAGCTATGTTTATGCCAATGGTAAACGATTTTGTCACGTTTAGCTGAATAAGAGATTTTTAAATGAGCGAATTTTTTCCTTTCTTTTCTCAGAGCACTGGTATTTTTCAGGTGTTCTAAACCACGATGTAAATTCTTAAACTAGAATATTTTCTTCGTTTCCTTCCAAGTCGAGAATGGATTTTTTAAATATACTTAATAGACCAAGAACATAAAATGCACGAATTGTTGTTAATTTGGGGTAGTAGAGCACATAAATATCCTTTTTATTGGTACAGGAACGTGGGGCAGATCTTCAAATATGTAAAAAAAAGGCTTGTAAAAGTATAATAAATTTAGGGCTGATGTTTGGCGGAATCAATAAATGATAAAAAATGATCTAGCGGATGCGGCTAGCCAGCTCCAAATTCTAGGACACTGACCCGCTATAGGGGTCAAACTTTGTAAAGAAAAACACTCCCAAAAAAGTCATAGGTCTAACGCTTGGGGATTGGAGGGATTTCTTAATTTACCCCCAAAAATCATTAATCCCGACTCCCATTCGTTTTAGATGGTACAAGGAGGCACTACGCTCGCCCAATTTTTAAAAATGGCAGGTAAAACAAATAATAAGGTTATGGATGGCGATCAGAAACGTGGTAAGTATGAATCTACTAAGTGTAAAAGTACATTCGCCATCTGTGAAAAGTGGTACGAAGGTCTTGCCATTCACGATAATAGGGAACTTGCCCAAAAAATAAAATTGAATTAAAATACTCAAAATCGTAAACTAACATCATTAAAAACCCCATAGACAACAAAAAATTTAAAAAAAATTCCTCCAGAAATATAAGCGATTAAAATCTGCCGGATTTTATCCACTCCTGAAACGTGACGTCAGAGGGTGAAAGTCGGATGACGGCGTCAAGCGACACCGATTCTGCTTTCGCATGCTCATTTGTCAGAAACAACTAACAGTGAACACAACCTAACCTAAAATTCGTTGGAAAAACATCTTCAATATACTGAAATGTCACAAAATGCTACTTTTGATTCGTTCGTGCCGAGCCGAATTTTCGAATTTCGCCATGCAATTTACGATCAGGTTTATCTGGAAGACTTCGTCTTTACGTCGCGACATCGTACTGCCGTCCTCATGGTGTTTTTCGAAAAATATGAACGTGTCAAGATTGCATGTTTTTGCAATTCTTTCGGCTCCGAAATGTAAGCTGCTTTTTGCTATTTTTCGCAAATATCTCCGAAACGGTGGGAATTAGCTCGAAATAAAAAATAAGGTCAAACGAGTATTTTCCACTACGAATCTTTCGCTATCACCAGACTTTTGATTTTTTTTTTTTTTTCGTTTCGGAGATAACTACAGAAATGTCGGCCACGTACGGCAAAAAATCGCAAATTTTGAGATTCTACAGTTGGCAACTTTTTAATCTTGGCTCCTACGCCAAAACACTACTCTAGCTAATTTAAATATAATTCAGTTTGCTAAAACTCCTCTTTTTATTCTTTGAATTCCGACAAAAATTAAGGAATTAGAGGGAGCGGGATTTGGGACTTTTTCTTTTTTCGGTAAAATTTCTCCATTTTGTCACCGTAATTAATCGGTAATTAACTTAAATCGATCTCATTTACGATGTTCACTTAATATCATGTACTATTTTGACGTTCCGTTAATCTCGGCCCTTCGAAACAAAGGTTTCTGAGAAAAATTATTTTAGGGCGAATGGCTAAAGTACCTTGGATACTACGCGAGACTGGTTTTCACCCGGTGACGTCACAGTGCTTTTCGTGAGGAGTTGCGAGGATTTCAACTTTAATTATTTATTGCAAAGTAAGTACTGCGATTTAAGAGCTGATATTCGGTGTGGCGTGTTTTTATACATAAATACACACTTTAATAAAATTAAAAAAAAAAAGAACAAGTTCCCCATTGATTGCGTGTCGGAATTTTTTGCCGTATGTACTGGTTACCCGTGTAATTCAATACATATCATAAATTTACGATTGACAATCAGTTATTTGGTAAATATGAACTTACTGAATAAGGAGATCCATTCGCAGTCTTTGAGAAGTGGTAGAAAAGGCTCGACATTCATGAAAATTTGATGACATACCGCAGCTTCATGCCGCGTGTACTGGTTACCTGTGCTTGGGGTGGCCGAAAAACATGAAAATTTGAATTTGCAGATGGGGTAATTTCTAATTTGTTACTATGTATCTAAAACTAATTCGGGTCAAGTTTTAGCCAAATTGGCTAATATCTAGTCGGGCCCCCATTGACATTTGAAATTTTTGTGTGACTCTTTAATAATGTCTAAATGCGCGCAGCAAAAGTTTTCCGAATAAAATATTTTTCAGTTCTAGGGAAATTAGAAATTTCATACAAGAACTGGCTGCTGGTTTCCGGGTCTTCTTCCGCGTAGACTTGGTTGAGTGCTTGACGTTTCGACCATCTTGGCGTGGTCTTCTTCTGAAGCGAAGTGAGCTCTGCTGGACTGAGCTCCTCTATTTATACAGGTTTTCAGGAGGCGTGTTGCGGATTATTGCTCATGCGGAACATTGACTTCCACGTTATTGGTAATTGTAGTCCGGTGTCACGGTTATAGTTATTCGGATGTTTATTTATTTCAATGGCTTCTCTGTATCTTCTTGGCCAATAATTCTTGGTGTTGGCTAATTTCTTTGTTTTGTCGAATTTTATCAAATGGCCGGTGTCTTCTGAATGTTCGGCAACTGCTGATTTTGTAAAATTTCCCTTCTTTGTATTTCTAATGTGTTCTCTGAGTCTGGTGTTTATACGTCGTTTGGTCTCTCCGATGTAAACTTGTCCGCAGGAACATGGGATGCTATATACTCCTGGTGTTTCTAGTTCTTCTGGACCTTGGTATTTGGGAAAATGTAGTGCCACCTTCTGTTTTCCATTATATATTACTTTGTCGTTCTTTTTCTCCAAAACTCTTCCGATTCTGTCCGTACATCCTTGTATATACGTTAGGTATGCTGTTGCCGTGTATTTATTTTCTTCTTTTTCTTCTTCTGTTCTGGTTGTATATTGTCTCTTTATTGCGTTGTCTATGTCCTTCGGTTTGTATCAATTTTTCTGTAGTGATGTTTTTAAGGTCCGATATTCTTCTGGCAGATGTTTTGACTCGCAAATTTGCTTTGCTCTATGTACTAGTGTGTTAACGACGGCCTGTTTTTGTGCTGTCTTTTGCACATAGAGCAAAGCAAATTTGCGAGTCAGAACATCTGCAAGAAGAATATCGGACCTTAAAAACATCACTACAGAAAAATGGATACAAACCGAAGGACATAGACAACGCAATAAAGAGACAAGATACAACCAGAACAAAAGAAGAAAAAGAAGAAAAGAAATACACGGCAACAGCTTACCTACCGTTTATACAAGGATGTACGGACAGAATCGGAAGAGTTTTGGAGAAAAAGAACGTCAAAATAATATATAATGCAAAACAGAAGGTGGCACAACATTTTCCCAAATACCAAGGTCCAGAAGAACTAGAAACACCAGGAGTATATAGCATCCCATGTTCCTGCGAACAAGTTTACATCGGAGAGACCAAACGACGTATAAACACCAGACTCAGAGAACACATTAGAAATACAAAGTAGGGAAATTTTACAAAATCAGCAGTTGCCGAACATTCAGAAGACACCGGCCATTTGATAAAATTCGACAAAACAAAGAAATTAGCCAACACCAAGAATTATTGGCCAAGAAGATACAGAGAAGCCATTGAAATAAATAAACATCCGAATAACTATAACCGTGACACCGGACTACAATTACCAATAACGTGGAAGTCAATGTTCCGCATGAGCAATGATCCGCAACACGCCTCCTGATAACCTGTATAAATAGAGGCGCTCAGTCCAGCAGAGCTCACTTCGCTTCAGAAGAAGACCACGACAAGATGGTCGAAACGTCAAGCACTCAACCAAGTCTACGCGGAAGAAGACCCGGAAACCAGCAGCCAGATCACCAGCTCCGCGAAAGCCTTAGCACCAAGATTTCATACAAGAAACCTTATTTTCGTCAAATTCTACGTTTTAGTGACATATTTCTAATTTTCCTCAAACTAAAAAATATATTTTTTTATTAAACTTTTGCCACACGCGTTTAGACATTAATAAAGTCATAAAAAAAGTTCAAATGTCAATTTGAAAAATCGAAAAATTGTCCTTTTCCTTCATTTTCAAGGTCATGGGGTCCCGACTAGATATTACTCGATTTGGCTAAAAATTCACCCGATAGATACATAGTAACAAATTAGAAACTACCCCATCTGCAAATTCAAATTTTCGTGTTTTTCGGCCCACCCTGCGTGCAAAGGGCCTTTGCCACGTCTTTTTTTATTGAATATTTGAGAAGTTCTCTTTAAAAAGCTCACCCATATTTTTTTGCGAAATTTGCTTCTTTTCTACAGAAAAAATTATTATGTTATATGAATTTAAAATTGGCGGCAATATTTCTCCACTTATGACGCATTGGGCGGACGGACCAATCAGTATACTCTAGCACCCTTAGTAGAGGCTACATATGAGCAGATTGTGCGTCTAAAGGCTAGTTGTATCAACTAGGTTCAAGCCAAGTTCAGCTTGATCAAAGATCAAAATCCAAAGTTACAATTATTACAATAATCGTAACCATGGCTTGGTACAACTCGCACTTAGGGCGAGTTGTATCAACTAAGTTTAGGCCAAGTTCAGCTTCATCCAAGGTCAAAAGCCAAGGTTACGATTGTTACAATAATCGTAACCATGGAATTTGATTTTGGATCAAGCTGAACTTGGTTTGAACTTAGTTGATACAACTCGCCCTTAGTGTTTGTCTCTTTCTAGCTTTAGCGAATTGACAGGCATGACAGGACATTCACAGGATAACACTTTTTGATCATTTTCATCTATTAGTACTTATTTTATTATATTGAATAAACAAGACTCATCTCAGTGTTCTCTTTAAGTTAAATGAAAGTTTAGGTGCTAATTAATAACTTACCGCTTAGTTTTTAAAAGTCATTCACCATTTAACTGTCAATAATAGGAAGATTATCACTTGCTGCCTTCTCAAACCTTTCTCCATTTTAATGTCTACACAGTACACACACACACACTTTTAAATAATTAATAAGAAACAAAGTTATAAAGTCAAAATACTAGATACGTACGATTACAACGTAAATAAGAGGACATAACCTATTTTTTAATTTATTTCCATCAGTGTTGCCAAGTGTCAGTTATTTGTTGAGAGCCGACATATGAAGTGTGTTTCCTCTGTTAATTATGATCATTTTTATTATAGTAGGTGGTATTTGAAGCGGAGATAAAAAGTAGTAAAAAATTTAGTGAAATAATTAAAGCATTTCCTCTAACGCTGGAAATTATTCAATTTTGATTGGAGGGTCCGCCCATGACGTAATTTGAGCGCATTTACTTGTTTGAAATATGGGGTAAAATAGATAATATTTTTATTTTTAAAATATCCATTTAAAATTAAAATATTATACGATATGACGTGTATATACAATATTTATTAGGTGTTAATAAATGATTTATGGCATAATAAACATCAAGTTCAATTACGTGGGAAAGGCCCATTCGATGAATATCATAATTTTATGACTGGTAAGCAAGATACTTGCTAAGTTTGTACCTACTGAGTGCCATCTTTGCCATTCACGATCATTGATGCATATCGGAGTTGCGACGTTATTTTAAGGGCGCGATGGCCCATCCTATGTCTCCCCCATTTCATGTATGAATTCATTTTCTGATTTTATTTGGATCGTTTTTAGGTATGGCGTTTCGCTACAAGAAAAAAAAAGAACAATCCTGTCATTCCAATCTATATAATTCAAGAAGCCGCTGCAGAATGCAAAAATAATGGCGGTTTGAGAAAGGTGTCATACGCACTCAAAATATGGTCGAATTTTCACGTAAATATTTTTGCAATATTAGCGATTTGCGTTAGCAAAAATTTGTATCGTTTGTTGGGATAATTTTTGGTTTTCTTCTGATCATTTGTACGATTTTTAAATTAATTTTATTCTCTCTCGTTATTTATTATGTTTTGCAATAATTAAATATTTTTCCATATCTTTGTGAAGATTTAATTATCTGTCCCAAATCTCCCCCTCGTAAAAGGGGGAGATTTGGGACAAATATATGACACTAGAAAATATTTTTCCATCATACCATTACCCAGTAAATTTAACTAATATTTGCAAGAAGTGAAGGTATATTACTGTTTTTAATTTTTTTTTAATTTTCAAAAATAAAAATTTTAAAAATTAATTTGCGAAAATTGTCCCAACTTTTAGCCCAGGATCGATTCCTCATGTTATATGAGTGATGCTCAACAAATTAGAGACAAGCTGAAATTTGGTATGCTGCTTTGTTTTGAGGTGCCAAATATACCCTGAAACCCCAGCGGTGAGTCGTTGAGCCCGTCCTCCCAAAATAACCCCCAAAAGGGAGTAAAATGGTCCTTTTTTACTTTTTTCTTTATAACTCAAAAACGAAGCATTGTAGGAAAAAATTCAGAGAGGCCAAAGTTGAAGAGCAGAAAATTTCCTATCAAATAAGTCTATGGTTGGAAATTTTGACCTAGCAGTGGCGGAGCAATGCATTTTTAATATATTTTTATTCAAAATGTTAATATTTTATAGTTAGGATTAATTATTATTAAAGTATGTAATAATCACCGGCAGGCCCGGATTGGGCCGCCGAGCTACCGGGCTCAGCCCGGTGGTCCGCCGCCACTGGGGCCGGCGCCGGTCGCGCTCCTGATATTTAAAAAAAAATGTAGAATAGTAAAAATACTGTTGAATATATTTCATGCTATGTTTTTCACTTTCTGATAGGATATTATATGCATTTATCTGGTTAAAATTATTTATCGTTTCAAAGAATTGCGGTGTGTTGTTCAATGAATTGCTGTTCGAAGAATTCTTAAAAAGATTTACTTAAAAAAATGTTAATCTTGTAAATAAAGTTATCCGAATAACTATGTTTGGTAATTATTTCACAAAAAAAAAACAAAAAATTAGTATCGGGTCGGTTTGGTTTAACACTTGGGAATGCGGCCGGTCGGACCAGGAGCCTGGGCCGGAATATCTCCCCAATCCGGCACTGATCACCGGATAAATCAATATTAACCAAAAATATTATACAGTGGCGCACAACAAAAATTGGGAGACCTAAAAGATGTTTTATATTCTAAGTTTGCACGCTATATCCGGTTGTGTCATCGCGTCTGCATTATTTAATAAAGGGAAAATTAATTTAGTAAATACCACCAAGAAAAATAGTTAGGTAACCTGCTAAAAGAATTGTATAACCCTCAGGCTACAAGGGAAAAATTAGAAGCAATCACAACGCAATTATTTATAGCAGCATATGTTAAAAACTCATCAAATACAGATTTGGATAGTGCTAGATACATTCTTTATCATCAGTACGTACGTAAACGAAACTTTAGTACTGATTTTAACTTGGCCACATTACCACCTACCTCAAGCAGCGCAAAGTGTTAGATTTTTTTTAGACTAGATTTTTTAGAGTTTTCCACCAGGTAAGTCAAAGTCAGATTTATCATACAACTAAAACTTTAGGTCATATTCTTTTCAACTTTTTAGGTATAAACGTGGTTAAATAACCATTTACCACCGCAAGATTGGGGTTGGAGTCCAAGAGTTGCAGCCAATTCATTCCGACCAAAACATTGCCTACATGGATTCTACAAAATTTTTTTGGTAGCTGTTCATCAGGAGGATGTAAAAAAGTATGTGCATGCAAACGAAAGGGCCTGAAGTGTACTATGGCATGTAATCAATGCAATGGAATTACTTTCTAAACCGGGCTGTAAATTTGGACATAGATGAAGAAGATCTTTACAAGTTGTTTGTTTTTTTTTTTAAATCCTGTTAAATTAAAACGTTTTGGTTTATTTAATCTTTATTATTATACCCACCACAGAGTACCCTCAAAAATGTATAGTCCTATAGTGTTACACTGTATTATTATATATTTGATTTAAAATTGAAGTCACCTAGCCAAAAAAAACATAATTTAGCACTTTTTCGAAATATTTAGAAAAATACCCCAAATTTGAAAATGCATTGCTCCGCCACTGCTAACTCAAAATTTCTCAAAGTAGACATAAATTATAGGAAATTTTCTGCTCTTCAACTTTGGCCTCTTGGAATTTTTTCCTGCAATGCTTCGTTCTCGAGTTATAAAGAAAAAAGTAAAAAATTGACCATTTTACCCCTTTTGGGGGGTTGGTTTGGGAGGACGCAACTACTCACCGATCGGGTTTCAAAGCATATTTAGCACTTCAAAACAAATTTCAGCTTGTCTCTAATTTGTTGAGCATCGACCTGGATCGACCCTGGGCTATTTCCCACATATTCCGTATTGGTAAAAATGTCAGTGTCATGACTTAATTTTCACGTGAAATAAAGCCTTGCCACGCTATACGACGGTTCCAGAATTACTGAAGCATGTTTCACTCAATTTTCATATTTTAAACTCCACAATCTACAGCTGATGTATGTCCCATAGCTTGTGAAACACCTGTATATACGTATTCTTGCCTATTGTCGAGGTATAATCTAATTACAACCAGCCAACTGTGAAAATTCTATTTTGGATCGTAATATCTCAGATACATAATTTCATTTAATCCACCTACAAAGATCATTTTCATTGCATAATTTATTTGAATTGCATAGAGGATAGCATGCGATAGTGAATTATTGAAATGAAAGTTTCATGATTGACAGTAATCAGCCATAATTTCTTTTCTATTAATAGCTTGCATGCGATTACCATCAGCTGCGATGCTAGATCGGCGTCGTTATATTTTTGCGAGTACACCTTGAAACTGCACCCATTAAGATACGCTAAGACGCCTTGAGAGAGGTCCTTAGTGTACGAGAAAAGTAAATGTTGGGTAATTTGTACCATGCATTTGCTGAGTGGTCTACCTGGGCAACACATTTACTATTTTGTCTACTAAATTGATAGTGGAGTCGATGAGGGTTTTAGCCTCGGAGCCCGGCGAACAAAGATGAAATCGTCTGTAGTATATTTATTTTTTATACTAAAAACTGCGAAGTTTACCAGTTTATCTCATACGCCTATTCATAATTCATTGTTTAAACAAATAATTGTTTCAAAATGAAAAATTAAGACAATTTCTTACCAGAAAAGTCTAGGAAAATGAGAATCTTCACTTTATTGCACCTAAATAATAGACTAGGCACGTTTTCAAAAAAGAAGCATTTCATGTAACGTTTTTCGACCCCGCTGAATACGAATCTGCCTGTTGCCAAAGCGAAATTTGGACCGGAAGTCAGGCCTGTAGCTAGAAAGTGCTTTCAGGGCGGGCAAACAATTTTTCAGGACAGGCCCGTAAAAAAGTCCGAAAAATGTTTTGATGAGCGGAGGGGAGAAATCCAAAAAAAAAACTTTTTAGTCCGAAAAATACCCAAACTCTTTCAAAATATTAAAAAGACAGTTAAAATTGCCCCCATTACGATCACCGTAGGTCGGGCGTCGCCCGTCCTGCCCCCCCCCCTAGCTACAGGCCTGCCGGAAGTCCGGTATCCAAGATGGCGATCAAAACTCTGTTGCCCTATATCTCCCTTGCTCGTTGGGTTAAAAATAATGATCTAAACGTCTGCTTACGGATTTTCTCGAATGCCAAACACATTACAATGCTCAAAATTTACTTACCATAAGTTTGGAGTGCATGGGTTCCAAGATGGCTGCCGAAACTTTGTTGCTCGGAAGTAAGCAAGGAAGCAAGGGAGATAAGAAAATGACCATTTCAAAGTTCAAACATTGTTTATTGCAAGATTGCAAAGAGGATGAAACAATCCTTCAAGTGTTTTTAGCTTATGGTAAGATTGCAAGGAAGATAAGAAATCAACCATTTAAAGAGTTCAAACATTGTCGAGAGCGGTGGCACAACTTGGTGTAAGTCAGTCTATTCTTCTTGTACGTGTACATTGTACTCAGGCACTGGGATGAACAATTACAGGCTAGGATATCCGTACAGGCTTTGAGGACGGACTCAAGGGTCATAAGGATGGGAATGTACTGGTCTTGGTGAAACCTCCACCCATATAACTCAGGATCCTTCACCACCGGTCGGGCATGATGAGCATTTTCCCACATGTTTACCTGAAACGTTTTTTAAATTGTCAGTGCCGAAAAGCACTCACAGTATGCCGCTGCTTGCCATCACGTCTTTACCTTGTAATGACATCTTAGGAGGTGTAGTTGCAGCGCATCGCTTGTTGAAGGTAAGGCTTCCGGCTTCTTCACAACACCGAAAAGCTGATGTCTGGCTTCATCCCCGCTGGATACGTCTTTGCCCACCTGATCAGACAAGCAGAAACGTTTTAACATTAAATAAAGCGAAGTTGGAAGCTGAAACATCTAAAAAACTGTACCAAACTTGTAGAGCTGTACCAGAAATATCCTTGCATTGGCCTTTGACGAGGGAGTCAGTGGAGAGTGCAATAGGTCGTTCAGAAGTTGGCAGGTCCATTGAAGACTTACCACGCTGCTTTCTTCGTTACCGTTGCAAGATAAGATGTCGAGTCGCACCCGTGACTGCGTGGAACGCCAAGACGTTCTTCTTTTGAGCATTGGGAAGAATTTTGCATCTCATGGACTGGAAGATACTTCCTTTCTTTCACTGTGCCACTCATCATTCACACTTTAGAGCTGATCATTTTGTCGAAGTAATGGTTGTAGTTGCACGTTCCAGCCTTATCAACTAAGGAGCACAGCCTTGTCCGGGTTAATTAAACATGATTCTTTGCCGGAAATTTCTGGCTGAAGAGGTTCTTCTGCAACTGATACTGCAATTTCTAGTTCATCTTCGCCAGATTCAGTTTCCGTTTCTACAATTTCTTCATTTTCATTAAATATTCTGTGTGTTCACTATTACCGCAATTACGTGTCCACTATTTGACTATTTCCCCTCGGAGAGCATAACCTCACTTCCAAATACCTTCGTTTAATACCTAATTGACTTCCAGCACATATATTTTTTTTGTAATCGTAATTATGGATTCCGAAAACAGGAATTTAACATTTCAATTCATATGTGGCGTGGAAGGACGTTTATACGAACTGTGTTGTACACTGTATTTACACTGTGCTTACAATAAATATTTTTCTATTCTATTCTATATGTAAAGCATTTTTCAAATTATGCTATTTATATAAATAAATTCACTTACCAGCTTAACGCTGCTTGTATATCATAAATGAAAGATGAAAGTACGACTTACGCCATAAAACAGCTTCTTAGCGCCAAATTTGAAATTCTTATAAGGTTCGTCCACTATTCCCCCCTTCCACTATTACACGCGCCTCCCCTACCTTCAGTAACACAATTTTGTTACCAAATTGTATTTCGGAAGGTGTAAAATATTACTTAAAAACACGTAACACACACACAGTAGTACACATTCAATCACTAAGAACTACATATCTGACAGATTTTACACTCCAAATACAACAAGACGCACAGAGCGCACGTAAACACAACAAAGTTTCGGCAGCCATCTTGGGCGCCAACTTGGAACCCATGCACTCCAAACTTAAGGTAAGTAAATTTTTAGCATTGCAATGTGTTTGGCATCTGAGCAGACGTTTAGATCATTATTTTAAGCCAACAGAAAAGGGAGATATAGGGAAAGAGAGTTTTGGTCGCCAGCTTGGATACCGGACTTCTGGTCCAAATTTAGCTTTGGCAACAGGCATATTCGTATTCAGCGGGGTCGAAATATCCTAAAAACGTTGTTACATGAAATGCTTTTTGCACTTTATAGAGATGGATTTCTTACTTATGGGCCTAGTCTATAAGGGTTGTTTTTTAATTTGTTCCAGAGATTTTCGCCAAAACGGGTCACGGATTCATATTCAGCACACCAAAAATTAGTAAAAAAAAGTTGGCTTTTTACACTTTACCACGGATCGGCCAAAAAGGTCCTTTTTAACATTGTTCTTTTACCCCTTTCAGTAATTTTGGAGAAAAGAGTTCCACTTACCTTTTAAGAAGTTTATACATTAATTTTCCGTCAAGGGAACTACGTACCAAATATTTGCACTAGCATTTCGAGACACCCTGTGTATTTATCCATATTTTTGAATAGTTGCAGTTAATTTTGGTACACGCATTAGTCAAGTAAGCTACTTTGTGGTCTAAATCGTAGACTGCCCACAGATAAAAATGTTCAACGTCCTTTTGAACACACCTTGTAGTGGTCCCAAACAGCTACTTGGTCAGTTTTTTTATGCAAAGATTGAGCAACTAAAAAAAAACATAATTCGATTAAATCGGCCAAAATACCTAACTATTTTGGTGATACAATAATTCTGTATTATTTCATATCAACATTCTTTATGATGAAACAAAATTATTGCTTCAAAAACGTGTTTTTAATGTAAAGGTAGTAATAATGAAATAACATAAATAGTTACGAAACTCTGTAAACTAAGACAGTTTATTCAAATATTTAATGACATTCATGAAAACGATTTTTTTTTTCAAGGAAGGTCAAAACAGGAAATTAACTCAGTATATACTACATGAAATCTAATGTTTGTAGAGCTGACAGAAAATCAATGTAATAGTATTGATATTAAATTAATGGTAAAAATTTCCTCGTGAATTATGTACCTAGATAAAAAATTAGAGATTTAATCAGTACAAAATTACTATAACAAACATTTTTCTATTTCCTTGGTCGTACTCAATTGTCCCATTTTGGTCGTTTATAAAGTACAATTTTGATACTATTAAAGATAAGCCATGGTATGTCTGCTTCTCATGAAACAATTTTATAGCATAAATCTAATACATTGTATAAAGTGTAAATTGTTTATGTTAACGTGTATGAACTTAAATTAATAAGAGCAGTGCCAGTGGCAGCCTTATTTTTAATAATATATGTAAAACTAGTAGAAGCCTTATACTCTTCGCCGATTTACTGAGCTTTTTATATAATTGTTACACATTCTATAGCATACTCTTCGCAGTTTTCTTGTAAATAATGTTAATTTTTGGACATTCCAAATTTTGTGATACCAACTTTGTTGAGAAAAAAAATGAAGAAAATACAACCACTCTGTCTGGGATTCGAATACAAGACCTTTGGATTGCAAAACAAAACTTTAATTGTTGGACCATCACACTTTACTACAAAAATTGAATGTCTGTAATATACAGAGTGACCCATTTAATAGCTGAACACCTCTCTAAAATTTTTATTGATTGTACGATTTGAATCAAATTTCACTCAAGTATAGAGTAAATTAGGATCTAATTACGACTAGAACAACATTCGCCTCCTACAAATGCAAAGCCACCTGCGGTACCAAAGTATGCAGAGAAAAACAGAAAATCATATTAGGCATTTTTTTATAGGAAAATTTTGTTAATGAAACTTGTTCGGAATTGTCCGAAAATAAGTTCAAAATTTAATCAAAATAAAAAAATATTGAAATTTTGATTAAAATAATGCTAAAGTCCGAAAATGTCATTTTAATAAGTGTTCTTATTTCGAAAACTGTACTATGACAATTTTGTTTGAAATTAAACCCAAGTAGTTGTCAAGTAATTTCCAGTTTTTTTTTTAATAATTTTTTAAACTTTTTATAATTTCAGATTTTCAATTTTTTTATTTTGATTAAATTTTGAACTTAAGGTTTTTGGAAAATTCTGATGAACAAGTTTCATTAACAAAATTTTCTGTAAATAATGAATGAATGTTTCTATACTCTACTGATGAGAACTAACGAGTTCGAAAAAACTTGTACAACTTTTCTAGAGTTGAAATAGAATGTACGGTTCAATAATTGTTGTCAATGACTGAATTTCAATAAATAATTTAATTATTTTCAATATTTTTTTTGCCTTAAAATGCCAGGAATCCTATCACGTAATTCAATACTTCGTCAGTATTAGCTAGAAGAGTAGTTGTTTTGAATGATTCTCCAATAATAAGTGTTTTAAAGTATTTACCCGAGTAGTATATTAGCGTGCCCAGATTAGGGCAACAATATACAGAAAGTAGGTATTTTCATAATAAATAATAAAGTGTGTAGTTGTGATTTGCATAATAACTAAATAGATATTAATCTGTTCTACATTTGAGTAAAATTTGATTCAAATCGCACAATAAATAAAAATTTTACAGCGGTGTTCAGCTTTTAAATGGGTCACTCTGTATATCATTCCAGTACTATATTTCAACGAATTAGATATATTACTATGAAATACAGATATTAGTAAAATGTATAAACAAAAAAAATATATAGAGAATAACATTTCTCAAGATTTCTATTTAAGTACAAGAAGTGACAAAAATTAAGAATAGTATATTAAAGTATAAGTGGATATTAAGGTCTTTAAAACACGCGCGATTTTTCGAGCACTCCGGCTGCGCCGTCGTGCTCGAAAAATCGCGCGTGTTTTAAAGACCAGTTATCCACGAATACTTTACGCTATTTTTTTTTATTGGTACACTTTGAAATCATAAATACTGGTATTATTACTGCAAAAAATGGAAATAAGAATTAAGAATGTAAAATGGTTGAATTCGTGATGTGACATCAGGATAGCTGTCAGTGTCATGAAAATGAGAAAACAAAAATTAATTTGCAATCTGTCACATAGGATTAATTATTGTCACTACAGTTGTCACTGATTGTATATTGCTTTAAAATGAGTTCTAACATTGATTACTTAAATAGAAAAGCAGAATCGCGGTTAATACCGCAAAAATCGGAAGACGCTTATAAAAAAGAATACGACAAGTTCATCAAATGGATGGAAGAGCAAAAGGTAACAGATACAGATGAACGAGTTGTACTTGCTTACTTTTGATGTTGCCATGGTAACTTTAAAACACGCGCGTTTTTAAAACTTGGATTTAAACACTCTGAGGCGTACTTTAAATAAGCAAAATAGGGTACCAATAAAAAAATATATATTTTTTTATTTAAATGATTAATAACTTTTTTATTTACTGATCGATTTTATCAAAAACAATAGAGTTCTTCCTCTTGTTAACACTAATTTACTTTCCAAATTTCAATACAATCGGACTTTTCTTTCTTAAGTTATCGTGCTTACAAGAAGCGTGACGGACGGACGGGCGGGAGGACGGACGGACGGACCGACAGACGGACATTTTGAAAGTTGTTCAGAATTCGTTCACTAACATAATAATACGAAATTTTTTTCAGTAAGAGCGATATTTACTGTTTTAGAAATGTGCTGATCAAATACAATATACTCTTCGTTTTTGCGAAGAGTATAATAAGTGTTGTCTAAGTTACTCGGTTATAGTATTTTTATACACACATGGTAAAAGTTGAGAATATCGACAAAGTGTGTGAAAGTACTGGAAAACTTTTTATTTTTCTAATCACTGCACAAAAAGTAGATGCTTCGAAATAGTAGCGTGGGCGTAAATAATTCATTCAACTCATTAACCTGGAGCATAATAGTGGAGAAACTTTGTAGTACAGTATTTGAAAGCGAAGCTATTTCTCCAATAGAAAGATCAGCGTATCAAATTGCAACTCGATGTAGATGACAGCAGGTATACCAAACCCAAGGGTTTAGTATTAGGTCCATTTCTCTAGAATATCCTATATGACAGAGTTCTAACATTACCCCTTATGGACGGAGTAACCAGCATAGCCTACGTCGACGATCTAACTATTACGGTGGGATGGTGCATGTTTTAGAAAATTATATGCGAGATTTAGGAGATCTTGGTGGCAACAACAAATTAAAACTTAATTGGTCTCAAATTGATTCAAGACAAATCTCACAGGCTGACAGCAGGCAGATGGCCACTTTACTATATAAATATATAAATAATAAATAATTATTTATAATAATATGTTTAATGATAAAAGTTAGGAAAAAATAAAAATGTGGTACCTATATACAATTTAAATCAATTTTCTGAGCACATCGCATAATTAATTTACCTCTCCTTGGTCTAAAACAGATATATAATGACCATAAAGCCTCACGATCAAACAATGTATCTAAAAAAGACAATAAATTGTTCTTTACAAGCGTAGCAATGTACATTAACATTAATGCAGCATCCCTTAGGGTAAAATAACGTAAAAACTTTAATGGGAAACTCGATGTAAACAATGATGAGCATTATAAAATTAAATATTTAAATTACTTTATGGCCTCTTTTAGATAAAATGATTGATCTGGAATATAATTCTAAATTTTTAAATACAAGTAATCTTATGGTTATTCTAATTTGTTTTGCATAAAAATGTATGATAAATAACATGCTCAATTTAATTCTGTGACTTAATTGTGTTTTTAAAGAATTATACTTCCAGTATTAGCTAACCAACTAAGTCTTATGCAAGATCAACAGTATATTTTTTTCTGCCCCGTGCTGTAATTTACCCCATTTCTTTCTTTTTTGTATGAAAACGACCAGGGTCATGGCAATAAAATTATATTTTTTTCCTTTTGTTGTTTTATTTCTTAACAAAGCTAATCAGTTATATTAGTTTTAAGGAGCTTTTCCACATCATAAATTCATCGTGAAATGTGAACTCCATAGTTTACTTGACTAATTGTGCGTTATGTTCTTGTTCTAGAATAACCCAGAAATTCCTAGAAATAGTTTATTGCATAAACTACGATAGCAATTAACATATTTAAGTATTGTATAGTCTTATTTTACTGAATCGAAGTAATATATCAGAAGTAAAAATTGGATTTAAAAATCTTGATTTAAGAGCGCAGGATCGAAATTTATCCCAACGGTTTTCGCTAAAAAATGTGAAAGATAGAGTTTTGCTATTAACATTACTTTATAGTCTGCCACTTTGCCCTAAAGCTTTTCCTACAAAACATTAAAAAAATTAAACCGTCTTAAAAAAAAGTCAGTAAATACTTTGTTTCCATAACAATAAGCAACAGTTTACAACTGATCAGAAGTTTGCGCACAATGATTTTGAGTCAGGATACCGGGACTAATTTCTAAAATGATTAGTTACCAGTTACCGCGATATATCACTAAACTCATACATTCGCACCGGACTATCAGAACGCAGGCGCGAATGATTAACAAATTGTACACAATGGGTCCTTGGTGCGGGCGTACCGCAGAGGTCGGTTCGTGGCCCTAAACCATACAATCTGTGCCTATAGACTTTCCTACTTTCCTGAAAACTAAACTTGCCAAGTACGGTGATGATACAGCCATGTATGCGCGTAGTCACGACGCACATGCGGCAAACATGCTTCTCAAAGCCCACATGACTCGTGCCACATAGTATTACGATAACTGGAAGATTCGGGTAAACACGAGGAAACCGGAATCTATATTCCTCTCGCGCAGATTTAGAGGAAACAAAATTTTAACACTTATATTTATAAAGGAAAACCAAATTCCAGAAAGGGAGTGTGTAAAGTGCTTGGGTGTACGCTTAGACAAACGACTGAAGTTTAACCGACATATAAATGAAACTGTACGGACAGTCTCTACCTTCTCGTGGTAAGGAGTGGTAGACTCAGCAGACAGATTATAGAATTAATTTATATCGTTATTATGGGGCCGGCCATTACATACGGGACACCAATGTGGTGCAGCACGTCGGTCACGGTAATAAGAAAACTAAAAGTTCTGCACTACAAGTTTATGCGCCTCATATCATATTCCTCACGATATACCTCCTTAAGAGACCTCTATGCACGTTGTCACGACATAATGCCACTAGCGGACTATATCAAAATTTCTTCGAAAATCATATTAATCATATCATTACTCAAATTAAAGAGCATAATTCACCTTTTCACATAAAATACAAATTACCATATCAGGCATTGCCTATCTTTCGGCAACCTAATTAGCCACGTCCCATTTCCTCTTTTCTATAAAATCTATCACACGCAATTTCCTATCTATAACTCTTTTTATTCTCGCCTTCGTTTCTGTCTGTTGGTATTTGTTCATTTTCTAAATTTTTCTCTTCCTAATTATATTTTTTGTAAATATCACAATCTTCTGAGACTTTAAATATCTTAAATCATAAATTATGCGGTCTGGTATAAACGCTTCCTCTTGCAATTGCTTAAATCAAGCTTTTTGTCCAGTAATTTACTCACCTAGTCATATATTTATTTATACAAGCGCCTTTTGCCTTTTTATTTCAATTATTTTAAGTTATCTTTATACTTGTTTAGTTTTAATTAATATTTATGTTGCACCCTGTGGCCAGGAGATATTATATTATTTTCCAATTTTTTTTAGCTTTATCTGCCTCACTCCGTCCAGTCCCTAATTTCCAAGACGACTGACGCCATGGATATTTGACTGGCTCCGAACGAGTGTCTGGGGTTCGAAACACAAGTAGGTAGTTATTTGCTTCTTACTTTATTTTATACTGACGATCATTTCACCAATTAAATTGACATCATAATATTAAAAATGCCCAAAACTATTATTATTTACAAAAAAACTGCAAAGAATATCCAATATAGAATGTGCAACAACTATAAAAAATAAAAACTTCAATCAATCGGCTGAAGAGTATGTTTACTCTTAGTCCAAGATCCCAGAGCTGCCAGACCTACGTCATTTTAGCAAAGCTAATATTTTGACAACAGATAGTGTAATATCTAATTAAGAACGTATGCGTATTTGCTAGTTTGAAAGCGGGGCCCTTTTGCAGAAAACAGGTACAAAAGGTACATACAAATTTTACTCAGTACGTTAAAGTATGATAGTTCGTTTATTTTCCACGTGACACACTAACGACGTGGTGTAAGCGTCAACCTCCGAATCTTAAGGTCCAAGGTTCGATCCTGAGCGTTCTCAGCTTTTTTTTTTCAACAAATATTAACTTAAAGTGGCGATTACCAAGAAAAAGACAACCGATAGGGAAATATTTATTATTTTTGGCGATAACTTTTTTCTTAGTACGTATATTTGAAAAAAAAAAACGGAGAACGCTCAGGGATCGAACCTCGAACTTTAAGTTCCGGAGGCTGACGCTTACACCATGTAGTTAGTGTGCCACGTGTAAAATAATCCAGCTATCATACTTTAACGTACTGAATAAAATTTTTATGTACCTTTTATACCTGTTTTCTGCAAAAGGGCTCCGCTTTCAAACTAGCAAATACACATACGTTCTTAACTAGATATTACACTATTTGTTGTCAAAATATTAACTTTGCTAAAATGACGTAGGTCTGGCAGCTCTGGGATCTCACTCTATCTAGTTTGTTTAATTTTAACTCATTGAACACCATCTGTTTTTAAATCACTATACTACCAATATTTAATATGTATTTTATTGTATTGAATCTCGATACGCTTTTTAAATATGAAACATAATTTGTTTAATACAAAATCTACACACCCATCACCCATAAAAAAAATCATTGTTCCTAACTCAGTCAATAAAGAAATAATTAACCATCTACTAATGTTTACCTATTACCTAGAACACTTGTGCCATGCGTGCGTCGGCATAAGTAGTGATATATCAGGAGCTAGACGCTAGTTGCTATTTGACACATGGTATAACGCGTGGCCTACGTAAATGATTTTATGAGGCCTACGCATTGGATTTCAATGGCGGCCGTCGGAGTCCTAGCATTCCGGTGCATACTGAAACCCTTAACGCTTTCTTGAATATTTGTAATAAAATTATATGAACTAATACAACAAATAATGTAAACGTATGCTTAAAAATGATTTACTTTATATAATTAATAATAAAATATATTATAAAAACATAAATAGTTTTCTAAAAATAAATAAATAAATGATTAAGAATCAGTATTATTGTACTATTAAATAAAATATATCTATAAAACTAAAATACACACTTGATACCTTATTGATTCAGAATAAAATAAACACTTCTAATAATAGTTAAAAACAAAACAAAAAATAATTATTTCTTTAATCCCTAACAGCAATAAATTGTGGATAACAAAAATTTAAAATGCCTCTCTGATAATAAGTTACAACAGTTATTGTAATAAATATTAAAAGATCGGTACATACACGAGTATGTACAACATATTTATTTTAAATTTAATTCCTATCACAGAGATTGCAACTTTTCAACTTTTCTTTTACTTCCACATCCAAAAAATTTTTAAAAATTTTTATTATTCAAATAGGCTTAGAATATCATGAAACGTCGAGATTCTAAGTTTGAGCGAAAAAAAATTTCTCTCTGTCGGTCTGTCTAACTTTTTTATTATTGACTTGAAATTTGGTACACATAATATGTACTTTAACGAAATCTGGTACTAGATTATATTTTCATCTTGTTCCGTCGGAGGGTTAAGGGGTAAATTTGGGATAAATAGGTAAATCAAGCAGGTAAGAGTCCATAAAATTGGTATTTAGGATATACAAGAGAAGCTAAGGTTCCAAAAAAAATTTTTGGCAATAGCCACCCCCATTACCACCCTCACCCCATTATTAAAGGGGATGAAAAAAAATTGTGATTTAGTATGTGTACAAGGACCAGAAACCTCAAAATATTTTTTTACTTCATCCACCCCCACTACCACCCCCTATCACCATCCCCACCCCTCTACCGATGTGGGTTATCGTTTTATGGGTTTTTGGGGTAGAGGATTTCAAATATTATATTATTAAAGTTCCATAAACAATTATTTCCACATACAATGTTTTTTCGTTGTGAGTGACTTGGACAAAAAATTTAAATGTGGAAGTAATGATTCCTTGGGCAGTGGTTTCTTTATCAGACTTTATTTTAATCTCTTCATTGCTAGTCATTTTTTTTCTTATTACACCTCATTTTTTTCCTCACTGATACGATTATTTTTCACTTTAGAATAATTGTTCAACAATATATTAGAAAAACATATCAAGTCTCTCACAACGAAAAAATTTTGTACGTGGAAATAATTGTTTATGGAACTTTAATTAATATTTGAAATCATCTACCTCCAAAAACCCATAAAACGATATCCCACATCGGTAGTAGGGTGGGGGTAGTGAAGGGGGGGTGGTATTGGGGATGGATGAAGTAAAAAAATATTTTGAGGTCTTTGGTTCTTGTACATACATTAAATAACAATTTCTTTTCACCTCCTTTTATAATGGGGTGGGGGTAGTAAGGAGGAGGTGTGGCTAATGGCAAATTTTTTTTGAGACATTAGCTTCTCTTATAATACATACGTGTACCAAATTTTCAGTCAATATCTTAAATGGTTGCAGAGTAATTGTGCGCACAAAGAAAATGACAGACAGACAGAATTTTTTTGCTCAATCTTAAAATCTCGACGTTTCATGACATTTTAAATCTAAATGAACAATTAATTTTTTTTTAAATTTTTTTGTCGTTACAAGACTTCCACTGGATGTGGAAGTAATTACTTACTAAAGTTATTAAAGCAGATTACTGAATTTTTATTCGAGATAAAATGTTTTCGGTGAATGCTGTGAGACCATTTTTTGCCAGGTTCTTGTCCGACGGAAAACGAAACAGTAGCATATCGTTGTTTATTGTAATTTGATTTGCACTGGCACACAACATCGACGCCATCGACGGGGCATTCTTTTAATTGACATTCATTAATTGAGGGCGTTTTCATAATGTTCACAGTATAAAGATACAGTAATAAATCAATATCTAATTTCAGTATTAGGAGGCTGAATCATTTATTTGTAGTATTTCTCATGATCTGAATTATTAGTGTGTTAGGCACATTAAATATTTAAGTAACTCCCTTTCCATTCGACTCCAGTACAAATTGAAATCCAATTAGTTGGCACTAATCCATACTCAACTTAATACTAAACAAATTATATGAAAAAATAAAATATTAATCTTGCAAAAGAGCGTTAAATCCACCCGTAGCCGCAGTAACTTTGTAAAGTCGTAGGACTCCTTTCGTGACGTCACACGCGGACTCGAGTGCAATGCGGTGGCCTGATAAAATCATTTACGTAGGCTACGTATAACGTCACAGCCATTACCGCGCCTATTACCTCGTTTGAAATTAATAGCTAGCGATTACAACTTTACTTATTTATTACAAATTAAATTCTGCGATTTAAGGGCTGATATTTGGCATTTTTTTCTATATAACAAATAAACGTACTAATGAAATAAAAAATATGCAAATTGTCTATTGTGCAGATCTTTGCGGTTGCTATTTGTCTAGCATTTGTAGCATTACGATTCCTTTTTAAATTACCTCTGATTCTCCCGAGAATCCTCATAAATTTCAAGTCTCTTGCGACATAGTCCCTCAACAGTCATTATAAAAAGTACGCCAAATATTGCATTTGCACCAATTAGTTCATAACTAATTTAGTTTCAGAAGTAAAACATTGAATGTAAAAAATAATGTAGTTTATAGTTGAAAAATATTTTAAAACTTTTTTAGATGACTCTTATATGATTTACAGACACTGTTGGACCAAACTTAATGCATTTTTACTTGCTTATAAATATGTAAAGGTTGTGGGAAATATCTAAAATATCTTTTTTAAAACAGGTCTTTCAAAGAACTCTATTAACCAATATCGTTTGATTTCATTCATCGAAGACTTGTGTGTCCTCTGTTTTATTTTTTAGTCGTTTTGAATCTTCGTCCAGTTTAACTTGAATGCTGTCTGTTTCATAGTAGATATGCTACATTTTGACACTGCTTCACATACAAGAGCTGAATAATCCAATTTTCCAGCAGATTAACTTTCGCCCTCACACAGCAAGGATCAGAACTTCTTACAAGAAGTTAGTGTGGTGGTGCTTCCATGGCCGGCACTTCCACCTGATTTGTCTCCTATCAAATATGTCTGGAATATGACTGATAAAAGAGTGGGACATTTACCCCATCCTTGCATTGCTTGAATAGTCTTCGACTTGGTATCCAAGAGTCTTGGAAAAAGATGCGCCAGTGTACAATGATCATTTCACTGCTACCGGATAACAGTGTAATTAGTGCATTTCCAGACTCCTTTGCCTATATTACTCTACTCTTAGTCACATCAAGTGGATAGCAGCAAGCATTAAAGATATACAGATAAGAGTTGCTTACTAATTCGTTTATTGTCAAGTCAATATTTTAGTAAAAGGCTCAGGTAGTACAACTGTCAAACGTTAGAAGTAGCCTTACCAGTCAATTAGGTGTTCAAATTATGTACCATCAGTTTCCATACAGTAATACAAGTTTTGTTGGAATGAGTCTTTACATTCTAAACATTCGTGCAGATATTTGACGGCATTCTCTAACCATGCGACGTTGCAACTGTTTCAGATACTTTTGCTTGGCTCTTCAAATGGCTCCGCAGGAAAATGTTGGGAGGATTTAAATCTGGAGATCTCCTAGGCTACTCCAGAGCACCTTCATGTCTAATCCATTGTCCAAGAAAGATTCTGTTCGACAACTCTCTAACAGCGGGTACACAGTATGGAGGGGGCTTCGTCTTGTTGGAACACCAAATGGTTGCACAAGTAACGATAATTTCCAATAATATCAACAAGTAATGGATGGACAAGATCTTCCAAGAATTCCAAATACATTGCATCTGTTCGATTACCATCAAGAAAAATGGGTCTAACTAGAGGGTATCCAAAATTAACGACATTCAGTATTTGAGGAATTTGAGTGAGGACTTCGTAAATATATAGATGGATAGATATGTATATAACATTTTACATTGACATACAAAAATATAAATATGAAAGTAAGAATGTGCAGAGTATCAAAGCATTCTGTAAATATGAGCAATCATATACTCGAGTACGGATTGGCACTATAAATTCATTAACTGAGTAAAAACAATATTTTAGAATGAAACTTTTTACATTTTTTTTTGAGAGCCAATAAGTTGCTTTATATGGGATGGTAAAGGATTATATTTTAGGTTGGGGGGAATCTTTAGCGTTTAGAGTTAACCTATAGCGAGATACTCTAAGAAGTCCTGCGTCCTTATGGTAATCAAACTGGGTAGAGAAACTGGACGCACTCTTGTGAATCTCAACAAGGCTGTAGTAAATAAAAAGTGGAGGGAAGGGCATGATGTTCAGTTTAATGAAAATGAGTTGACAATGTTCCGTAAACTTAGCATTTACAAGTACTCTTATAATCTTCTTTTGTTGTCAAAAAACTTTTGATGTCTGATATGAGTTAAGACCATTGCTTAGGAAAGTGTAGAGTGAAGAAGAAAAAAGTGAATATTTTTTAGGATGTCAAATTCGAGAGTGCTTTTTAATTTCCTAAGGAGGAAGATCCTGCTTGAGAGCCTTTCTATTTAACTGATCACTATAGTTCACCCAGCTATCACCTAAATATATACCTAGAAGTTTAACGTGCTTGTTTGGACACAATGTTATTAGGAGATATTGTAAGTCTTGATTAAGTGTTAGTTTATTTACCAGTTTTTTTTCTGGAGTTCTATGTCGGAGCTTAGTTGGATCAAGTTGGCAATGTCGCGGTCAGGGCACAAGAGAGTGGTATCAATAAACAAATGCTGATTTGCTGGGCAATGTAAATTGAAGAAAGTCATTCATATAGACTAGAAATAACAATGGGCCTTTAACATACTTGTTACAATTTTTGTCATTGACGAAAATCAAATTATTTTTAAAGGTAATTCATGTCACACTGTATACTTTCCAAATTTTTACCATTCACGCATAAGAGAACATTGACTCATTTTGTTATTTTTAAATTAACCATTAAATATCTTCTGATAAATCACTGTAAGATAATAGTATTTCATTATTGATTTCTTTAAAGATTTTCAAATAATTCAGGTCATAGCAAATTAATAATTTCCTTTTTAAAGTTTAAATATAAATGTGTAAAGTTATTCTAGCAACAACTAGAGGACGGTAATACTCTAGATTTTGAATAAAGTTCAGCTACCCATAGTCTACATTATTTGTAGAAAATTCATTTTAGGTTCTGCACTGCCAAAAACCAGTTAAGTTCATTTCTCGATATCAACCAGACATAGTCTACTTTTGTTATATCGACTGTTATCTTGTGCATCATAACTGATTGAGTTCTGGCAGCTACACATCTACTAGACAACCATCCTAAGTTGGCACTTAGCCGCGCAGAGAAAGAAGAAATATCGTCACTGTTGGACAGAAACAAACAAGCTATGTAAGCTTCTTTAGCTTCTAGTTAGCTAGCTAGCTTAAGACAACAGTGACGATATTTCTATTTTCTTATTCAGAGAAAGAAGAAATATCGTCACTGTTGGACAGAAACAAACAAACTTATTAAGCTGCTTTAGCTTCTTAAACTAGCTAGCTAGCTAGAAGCTAAAGAAGCTTAAATATAATGTCCATTTTATTTTCAATGTCAATAAGCATCTGCTTCTCTCAGTAACATCGAGTAGAGTTGAAGATGTTACAGGCCTAGGACAGAGCCCTGGGGTACACCATGATTAATATTTAGGAAACACGCCATTTCCTATGACTACGCTCGTAGAAAACTGACTCCTGGAAGACTTTTGGACTAGCATCCGATCAATAGCACTTGTTATAATTATGTCGGCTTATAGTTGAGTTTAAGAAAAATATATACTCCTCAGAAAAAAAGATGTTAGAAACATTTGTTTCAGCAGTTATTCATGCAGTCATAACATTGCAAAACTCTCGTCGCCAATAAAAATTATCTTCATTCAATTCGAGTACGAACTGAATTTTCTAAGGACGAAATTTATAGTTTCTGAACTCGGCGAATAGTCGTTCTATTGATATTAGCAACAGTATTAGTAATTATCCATGCTCAAAGTTGGGCCTGCAGTAACTTGATCTAGAACTGCAACCTCAACAGCTTCATTCCTTACCAGAACTACACGTTCAGGGTCCCGTTTCTAGTTAGCCACAGATTCAGTTTTCCAGAAACTTTCCACTAACTCTAAATAGTTATTTACATTACTAGATGCGAAAGTTTACTCTTAGGTGTGAGTGTGAGGTGATTTTTGAAAAAAACAGTGAACATCTAAAAGGGCTTTCGCATCGTATAATGTATTATATTTTTTCTACTACCGAAAGCTATTATGGGATTTAATAATTTAAAACTGTTGTGAAATTATATGAAATTATTTGACGTTTTTAATAAATTTTATAGTTTAGGTGGCAGTCTGTGGAAATTGTTTCCATGCCAAGAAAATAATTACTATTTGTCATAGTAGTATTTATGTTAAACATTTTAATTTTTAAAATAAACAAATATGTTTGGTGGCGATGAAAATGGCATACAAAAAGCAGCCAATTTGCTTGTGCGTCGCTTTACCCCAAGAAATCCAAAGTAAGGTATGTGCAAACTTATGAAATGTTCAAATTGGTTTTTTTTAATCTTTTTGTCTTGGCCACGAAAGTTCTACTACTAAAATTGTTTTCATACCAACGAGACAATTACTATCTGTCATTGAGGTTATGTTAAACATTTTAATTTCTGGTGGTTTCAAAATAAAATAAACAAATATGTTTGGTGGCTATGGAAATGCAATACAAGAGGCAGCCAATATTGCTTGTGCCTCTCTTTAGCCCAAAACATCCAAAGCAAGGTATATGCAAACTTATGAAGCGTTAAAATCTGTCCTTTTTTACTTTTCTGTCCTGGCCATGAAAGTTCTACTTTCGGAGCTAGCAACGCCTTAGCAACCAGGTAACTCGAATGTTTATTTTCGTTATCGCGTGTGTTGCTAGGGTTGCAGAGGTCATTCATATAGACGGCACTAGAAAAAACATATTTTCTTTTCACATATTTTGTTATCCGGATGGTGTTCATTGAATATTTTTTATGCACGGTTGTCGCACTTACTATTTTATAAAAGAAAATGATGATTATTTTTACCTCCTCGAATTCCGAATTAACTGACACTATAATTTTGGCTTAACTGAAGACAATGCTATAACTTTCATCATAAATGATTTTGATATGATAACAGCTTGAATAAACTGCTAAAAAATATCTTTTATAGATCATTTTTTTGTTTTGAATACATTCTTCTAACAATCCATCCGAAATGCTAGAGTAAAAAATTATCTGAACTTTTTTGTCCGAATAAATAAAAAGCGGTACTGCAGTTTGACTTTTGAATATATTGAAAACGAATCGATATACTTTGAAAACTTTTAACAACTGTTAAAAGATACATAGAAAATGTGCTCATTCAAAATTCGTCCCAGCAAAGTAGAATTGTGTTCGAGAAAATACTTTGACTGCAATAGTCATTTGAAATCAGTGAATAATAACAAAAATCGTTAATTTATATTGCGATTATTTTTAAAAGAATTTAATGAATAAAATTATGTATTCAGGTTTTCCTTCGCAGTTTACATAAATTAAGAGTTTTTATAGCAAGCTTGGCAAATAAAAAGTATGAAATATGAATAAGTAATTATACGGATTAAAATATTATTGTTTTCGTTTTTGTTTGGCACAAGAATTTATGTACGTATACGATGATATGTTTGCCAGTAATATGAGGAATATTCTAATCAGTTAATCATACTTGGATATAAATGTTTAATTTATATTTTATTTCGATGTAACCCAAATGTACATAAATGTGGATTGGCTGGACGCTCCCTAGAGGATTGTAGAGTGTTAAAAATTCATTTAATCCCATATTTATGGTATGGATGTTTAGAAATCGGCTTTCTCAGCTTATACCCTAAACAATTACCTTCGGCAAAAATATATAATTTTTGTTTACGAAGAAGTCACGTAACAACTAATTTTCTTCAATTTTATTTTAACTTTTTAATTAGCAGATACATAATTCATATCATATAGAATTTTCGCAAGAATTGGTTTGCTCGTTCGGATTATATCTTCTTTCAAGGACTTGTTTTAAACAGGATGTAACTAGTTTTATGTCATTAAAAAAACTAGTGGGGAGCAATGTGTTCTTAATTTCAATTCTTTCTTTATTTATGTTTTCAGTGTAATTACACAATCAGACACGTTAGAATATTATACAATAGTTAAAAATGGTCATTATTAATATATTTCAAGGTCAAGATCTTTTTTTGTCCTTTTTATGGGATAAAAGGAGTGGTGGCGAAAAACTGATGCGACAGAAATTTTTTTTGCCAAAATTGGCTTAAGCGCCTCAAAATACTTCATAAAAGTTAGATGAGGACCTTAGGACAAGACCTTTTTTTTTTGTAGATCTGTGTTTTTAATTTATTTGCAGAGAAAGAATTAAGTTGGTTCATTCTTAAAATGTATGTGTATTTTGATACGCTGAAGCCAATTTCGGACAAATAAAAAAGTTTCATCGTGTCAGTTTTCTTCTGCCACACCTAGGGGATGATAAAACGGGATAGTAGAGGGAAACTGATACGATAGAAATCTTTTTGTCCAGAATTGGCTTCAGCGCATCAAAATATTTCAAAAAAGTTAGATGAAAACCTTAGGACCTTAGTAGAAGTAACACCGGGAGTATATTATACAATTATTTGTCTGAAAGGAATGACTTATTTATTGCTGTCTATCACTAATGGACCCAATGTTGGTAGACTTATCGATCTGTTAAGAGTTTTAAAAAATATAACGAACAGCTGTAACGGCAGTGTACGTAAGGACTGTTGTTTCATAAAAAAAACATTTGTACAAACAGCATATATTTCATAGAGTTTTAAAACACGATACCAAACCAAGTAATAACTTGTAACGAATATCTATCTATGGATATATATTTTTAGTATGTGAAATATATTCATAATACGTTCGGGGACGAGGCGGATATTGTGGTAATAGCGCTTGGATTTTTAAGCTTGTGTTTAAAATCCTAAAGAGCTTTTAATATTTATGAATATAATTTACTTAATGCAATATCCTATTAGGTTCAACCGGGTTTACCGTTTACTTTAATGACATTGACGCAAAATATTTCAGAGCGATTTTATAGCTTAGCATGAAAAGAAAGATGAAGCCAAAATGATATTCGTAAAATTACACAAGTCCACAAAAAAAGTGTCAGAATTGTCCTTGATTGGCTCGTTTTTCATCCCTAACCTCAAGAACACCCGTTAAAAGCCGGTTTTTCACCCTTCACACTTAAACGACTATTTTTTTTTTAAATATGTTTACTTAAAACCTTATAACCCTTATTAATTGGGATGTGCAAGCTCATATAACCACAAAATAGAAATTTTACACATCTGACTTCAAAAATAATTTACCGTAAAGTGTGCAGGCTTTTATAACCCCGTAACAAGCGCGGATCTAGAAATTTCAATAATTTTTTTCTCGTCTGTGGCGCATGGGACCCATACGAAATATGGGAAATAACATCTCGAGAAGCACTTCTCTAACGACCCCTAAAAAATTTTGAACAAGCAGTTTGCGAAAAATTTTTTCAAAATTCGATTACCCCCCCCCCCCCCAGGTCTAGGGACTCCTGTTTAAAATTATTTTTTTTGTCATATGCATTTTACTTTTCATAAAAATACAGCAACATATTCTGAAGTTTATGAAAATATTTTCATTACTAACTGAGATACAACGAATTGAAATTTTGTGATTTACAATTTAACAAATCACAAAATTTCAATTCGTTGTATGTCAGTTAGTAATGAAAATATTTTCATAAACTTCAGAACGTGTTGCTGTATTTTTATGAAAAGTAAAACGCATATAACAAAAGAAATAATTTTAAATAGGAGTCCCTAGACCTGCGAGGGGTAATCGAATTTTGAAAAAATTTTTCGCAGACTGCTTTTTCAAAATTTTTTAGGGGTCGTTAGAGAAGTGCTTCTCGAGATGTTATTTCCCATATTTCGTATGGGTCCCATGCGCCACAGACGAGAAAAAAATTATTGAAATTTCTAGATCCGCGCTTGCCCCGTAACCTCTAAATCCTGTAACTTCATAATTCAAACATATTTTGATATGTATTTATGTCTTGGAGGTCGCTGAATTCAAATCCGAAGTCAGAATTGCGAAAGTCAAGATGGCGGATCTAATATGTCGGACCGAATTGTCGAAAACTTCGATTAGGACCACGAGAACTTATATAAAGAGTTCTTTTTGCGGTTTGGCAACAAAATCGCATATACTTGGATTTTTGAGTCGCTCATTACAAATCTGAAAACAATCCTAAAATTCAAGATGGCGGATGTGGGATTTAAGATGGCGGATCCAATATAATGGACCAAAAAGTCAAAAACGTTCTGTTCAGTCTCGAGTCATTCTACATGGCGTTCGCTGATTACGAATTTGAAATCAGAATTCTAAAATTCAAGATGGTGCATTTGAAATTCAAGATGGCGGATCCAATTTGGCAGAAAAAAAATGGTTGGTTACGAAACAATGTAAAATAAGTTTTTTAAAATTGCTAATTATGAATTTGATGTTAGCATTCTGAAATTCAAGATGGCAGATCCAATGTTCAAGATGGCGGATCCAATTCATAAAAAGTATTATAATATAGAGTATAGTACTAGATATCGGAATTGTCGATATAGTTATATTGATGCACTATAGTCCAACGTTGATGGCGATAGAGCGATTCAATGTTGAGCGCTGATTATATTATGTTATTACTGAGTGGTACTGCTTTGCACGCATATTATTCAAGGCATTTTATAAAACTTAGTCTGTTTCAACTCTCTTATATACGTTATTCAAGTTCCTAAGAGTGTGCAGGTGTAGTTCACCCCCTTCGAGACCAAACAGTAGATTTTTTACTTTTTTGTCTGCCATTTTGAATATTAGATCCGCCATCTGCAGAATCCTAGCGACCTTAAAATCATTATAATAGATTTTTTCGTAATTAATCAGGCCATTTTTGAATTTTTTCTGTCAAATTGGATCCGACATCTTGAATTTTAGAATTTTGATTTCAAATTCGTAATCAGCGACCTCGAACGCCATGTAGACCGATTCGAGACTTAACAGAACGTTTTTGACTTTTTGGTCCATTATATTGGATCCGCCATCTTGAATTCCACATCCGCCATCTTGAATTTCAGGATTATGTTTTCAGGTTTGTAATAAGCGACCCAAAAATCCAAGTATATGCAATTTTGTTGCCAAACCGCAGTTTTCGTGGTCATAATCGAAGTTTTTGACAATTCGGTCCGACATATTGGATCCGCCATCTTGAATTTCGCAATTCTGACTTCGGATTTGAATTCAGCGACCTCCAAAACATAAACACATATCAAAATATGTTCATGGTATTTTTTTTAAATACGTACAAAAAGGTAGTACATGTATGTACTTTACAATGATTTCATGAATCAAATTACCTAAATTAGACATCTTCTATCACTCATATCTCACTAACTAATGATATGCTCAACTTGAAACTTTATCAGAAGCATGTTCTAATTGTAAACAATCATTTAGCACATTATTTACAGTAAAATTTAGGGGTGCAAAAATGGGCGAATTTGGGCCTGTTTTTGCGGTCACTCTTTAAAATTTCTTACTTTTCGACAGGTTTCGAAGTTTGAGCGAAAAAAAAATTTCTGTCTGTCTGTCGGTCTGTCTGTAACTTTTTCGTGCGCACGTTTACTCTGAAACCGTTTGAGATATTGACTTAAAATTTGGTACACGTATGTACTTTAACGAGATCTAGAACTAGATTATATTTCCATCTTGTTCCGTCGAAGGGTTGGGAAGTAAATTGGGGTAAATTTGGGGTAAATAGGTAAATCAAGCAGGTAAGAGTCCATAAAATTGGTATTTAGTATATACAAGAGAAGCTAAGGTCTCAAAAAAATTTTGGCATTAGCCACCTCCATTACCACCCCCACCCCATTATTAAAGGGGATGAAAAAAAATTGTGATTTAGTGTGTGTACAAGAACCAGAAACCAGAAACCTCAAAATATTTTTTCACTTCATCCACCCCCACTACCACCCCCTTATTACCACCCCCACGCCACTACCGATGTGGGGTATCGTTTTCTGGTTTTTTGGGGTTGAGGATTTCAAATATTATATTATTAAGTTCCATAAACAGTTATTTCCACATACAAAATTTTTTCGTTGTGAGTGACTTAGATAGAAAATCTGGATATGGAAGTAGTGATTCCTTGAGCAGCGGTTTTTTCTTTCTCAGTTACTATTTGATGTTCCTTAAGTCGTTTGACTACTTTACCTTTTTAGTAAACCTAACCGACTTTTAACCAGGGCCAGTCGAAAAGTGAGAAATTTTAAATTTGGCTATTAAATAACAAACACCCTGTGTGAGGTATCGGGCTAAAATTTCGTATAGAGGTATTTGAGACAACTGTGAGTCGAACACGCTATCAAATTTTCTGATAAAAAATTGTCTAATAATAGTCGATCTCGAAATTTCGACCCATTTAGAAGGGTTTAGTAGGTAGACCTTGAAATTATGAAAATTACAAATTTTTCAAAACAGTCAAATAAAGCTCATCGAGCACTATACCTCAAAAAAGAAAAAATTAAAATCGATCAGTGCGTTCCAAAATACTATGTTGCGGTATTAAATAGCACACACTGTATATCTTTTTAATAAAACAAAACGGAATCTAAATAAACAATAAGAAAAAATATTTATTTATCTATTTTTATAGGCACTATTATTATATAAAATGTCAACTAAAGAAAAAGGAAAGAACCAAACTTTTTATTATTAATAAAGCAATAATAATAAAATGTGAATTAACGAGGAAAAATATATTTATTCACAAATGTACTTCTTATTATTATTATTTTAAAGGAGCCCCCATAAGGTATTATAATAACCTACAACGATTGGCTTTTACGAAACACAATAAGGCCTAATGGCAAAATGTCAGGTTTTTAGAAAAAAATTAGTATCTTATAAAATAAGAGAGATATAAAAAATTTGAGAAATTGTTTTTTCCCCATAAACCAGTTACTAAAAAAAATGGGAATCAAAAAGATATAAAATAATTTTTGTGAAAGTTATAAAATTTGGTAAAAAAAACACACCTTTCTGTCATACCCTGTAGATAGTAATGAGCTTCAAAATAAAAGAATCGGGCAAAACTCACTGTTTCACAAATAAATTATCTCTTAAATACTGAAAACCGCACATTGATATTTACTTTCGTTCTCAAAAAATGTGGATTTAAATTCAACCCAAAAATTCGCTTGGTCTGTTTGAATTGGCCAGCAGTTTATTGTATTAGGCATTATAGTAATAAAAAAATAGCGATTTTGGTACAGTCACTTCAACTCACAAACAAACATTCACAGTTAACACACCCCAATTCTGTGATATTTTCACTCAAATAATGATTGACAGATTTCCATAATTCAACTAAGACATTTTTAATCCAATGAAATATTAATCCAATTAGCAAGTTGGAAGTGCAGAATATTATATTTTAAAAGTTGGGCGCAAATTTCGACATTAATTAGCGAAAAATGTCGTTTTTTTCGGTATTAAATTATTAACGTCGGTAATAGAGTTTTACACTGAAGTTTGGTGTTTCTGTAATTTTGTAGATTTCCGCTCGAGATGTCAGAGGAACTTGGTCGAAGTGTGGGGTGCACTCAAAGTTGATTGAATGATTCGGCGAGCGGTAGTCCACAACTTCCATTGAAGGGGCCCTTGATTTATTTTCTTATCCATATTCAGTAGCGTGGTGTAGCAATGCGCGAAGTCTTTGTATTACTCTAAAACTAGTCCCCAAACTTCTTTTATAAGCGAATTTGCTTGTAGGTGATCTTTAAAAGTGATTTATTATTTCCTTGAAAACCCCATGGCTTTTAGATATAAATCCGTGGTTATTTATTTCGTACACAGAACGCAAGAAATAGGAAACTATAAGATGTAAGGGTCCTTGTGTGGCTGTAGATGCCTCGATGATGTCCTAGTTTAATTAAAGTAAGGTTTTCTCTTTAAGTAAATTAAAATTCAGTAATAATTAGTTGTTAGTTTTTAAATTGTTTTTAGGCCAATTAAGCCAGTCGAATTAGACATAATAAAAATTTTTGCGCCCAGTGAACTCTTTTTCGTGAAAGTTGTTTAAGAGGGCATAATAAGTAAGCACAGAAAACTACACCCTGCTACACCATGTGCGGGTTGAAACTTTGAAATTTTACTTATGTGGCCATATCTTTTTTCCTATTGCCCATAGGGCTCTTTACCAAGTTACACTTTTTGAAGATTCACCCCCCCTCTACATAATATACATATATTACATATTTGCCGTAGAACAAACGATTTTGGCTGTACCAGGCCGGAAAGGTCCCGCTGCCCGAGTTTGGGGGTCTTCTCTACAGGACAAACGGCTATTAACTTCAATCTATAATACCACACATACTAATGCCCTTATGGAGGGATGATGATTTGTGAAAAAACTTTCATGGAATACCGCGCGGTTTCCATGATACGGGATGTTGAAATTTTGAAAACCTCATTTAAAAAAAAAAATGAACCGACTTTATTTCGCTCATTTTTTTTTTGCATGTATGTACGACCCTAATATAAGAAAATTTTTTACGTTGGTTTAATTTTAATACATTCATTGGTTTAGGAGCTAGACAGCAAAATATTGTTTTTGTTTATCCTAAAAGTCCAATTCATTGTGCATAGAAAATGTGTTTTTGTATTTATATAGGATCAACACTTATTGTGTAATAACGATTTATGTCATGTGTTCTCCAGTCTCCTTTTTCACAATGTTTTTTTTGCGGCCTTATGGTTCATAGAAAGTAATATACACGTGAACAAGGCACATAATAGGGTGTTAAAATGGGTATCTTGTTAAAATGCGATAGGACGTACCGTTTTCGAGTAAAACGCACTTGTTTGCAAAAAATTGCTTCAGATCACACTTTTCATCGACTTACTAATAAATACTCACCGCTGACTACGAAAAAATACAACTATGTGTCGCTTCTTGCTTTTTCTGTTTATGAGGGACATTGCTAATGAAAAAATGAAGAGACTCGGGCGGAATAGGGGGGGTGAGAACCTCCCTTGTCTGCAATCATCATTGCAACTTATTTTGTGTCTATAACAAAATTCACAGTAATTTTACCTTTCTCGAGAAACAGCTAGGTATGTACACTGACAGTTACTTTGACAGCTTACGCACCAATTTGATTTTAAAACGAATAGTTGTCTATGTACTTAATACACGAACTGTGTTTGTTCGGTTTCATTTCATATCCATCCTTTTTTTTTGTTTTTTTTGCGGGGGGCAGAAGGGGAAATCCATCATGGACACCCAGCGCCCTGGATCTATCACGCTGGGTAGTGCTGGACTCTAACCAAGCTAAAACCCCTCCGGAAAAGTGCCCCCTTCCCTGTCTTCAGTGTTTCCTCATATCCTGGAACCGCTCTCGCTTATCGTCAGAATATCAGGTCAATCTTAGTGTTAGGTATTCGAAATGATCTGCCTCCGCAGAGATGTCCTCTTATTACTACTTCGTTGAAACGGTTAGAGGTTCAAGTTTCGTTTCTTTCGTCTAGTTCCTTGATTTTCATAACTGATGTTATCATGCCCTCCAAGAGTTGCCAGTTTTCCTCTGATTCTAGCATCCTAGACACCATCGGGTGTAATTGGGCCGCCTAGCCTATTTATGACTCGTAGCCTTTTTCTCTCCACCTGTTACACCGGAACACAGTATCATTTTCAATTTTCCCGATATCGTAGACGTACTCTGCAAAGCATCCGTGCCCTGTTAGGGCCTGAGTAAGGTAGAACCCAACCTCCCCGTGTCCTCTCTCCACCCATCTTTTAATATCTGGAATGAGTCTCCTCGTCCATCTTCCCTTACTCGAGATATTCCATCTCTCCTGCCACCTCTGATAGAGTCTATCGTTGGCCTCCTTCCTGCCACTTCCCTCGTATACCTCCCATCTTTCCTTTGCCCGTAGGTCAATAGGAAGGATCCCTGCCACTATTAGCACTGCCTCGTAGGAGACCGTTCTGTGAGCACTGCAGACTCTCAGTGCTGCACATCGCTGTACCCTGGCCAGTCTTCTTCGCGTTCTTTCCACTGCCATCGCACTTACCCATACCGGGACCGCGTACAGGAGAATGGAGTGCACCACGCTACACACTACTCTCCTCTTGCTGGCCTTCGGTCCGCTGGTGTTATGCATCAGCCTGTCTATGGCTGTTGCCACTCGCCCAGCTTTTTCCTCCATTTTCGTCACATGCACCCCGTATGTCAATTTCGAATCGAGCCATATGCCCAGGTACTTTATCGAGCCAATTTCCAGCTCCCCTACCCTTATTCTCACGACAGGGAGATTCCTCTTTCTGGTTATGATTACCAGCTCGGTTTTTCCAGGGGCAAGTTCGAGCTTCTTACCCCTTACCCATCTCTCTATTTTTGCAATGGCCGTGTTCGCTGCCTCTTCAATTTCTCTCACCGTTCTGGCCGTGACTGTCACTGCCAGATCGTCGGCATATCCGATCACCTTAACGTTCTCCGGTTGGGGTAAGCGTAATGCATCATCGAACATTATATTCCACAAGGTTGGGCCCAGGACCGATCCCTGCGGAATGCCACAAGTCATTTTCCTCCACTGGGTATATCCATCCTAAAACTGATATGAAATATATCCGTTTAGTTAACTGGAATTGCCTGCTTATCCATTCTACAGACCGTATAGAAAACAGCAAATTTACATAATGGAGTAGAAAAACTACTATTATAGTTTCTGTTGGAATAAAGTGCAGTTGTTTTTGTTAGCTATTGATTATTTATGAAGCTCCTTAGACGTCCTAAACTAGGACGATCCATAAATTAAAAAAAGAAATAGTTTTTAACTCAATGTTGAAACTATGAAACTAGAACTACTGTGAAAGTGGTCTAAAGTCGGTAAACACATAAACAGTCCGAAATGGCTACAAAAGCGTTGAATCGTTGCTATAAAATGTTATTATACATGTTATTTGTTCCTTAGACAGATACTAGCTCAAGGTACCCAAATATTATAATTATTATATACAAAAGCCTAAAGTAATTGACTATTTAAATTTACTGCTAAAATAGGACTAATGAATCTAATATATAAAAATCTCGTGTCACAGTGTTTGTTATCGAACTCCTCCGAAACGGCTTAACCGATTTTTATGAAATTTTTTGTGTATATTTGGTAGGTCTGAGAATAGGTCATAGGCTTTTTTTTATACCCCTAGGTGATAAGGGTGGCCCTATCCAGAAATTTTCTTTTTATTTTTTGGACAAAAATTTATAATTTATATAGCAAAACAACGTTTGCTGGGTCAGCTAGTTAAACAATAAAAAGGAAATATTTTAACGGCGTGGTTAACAATTACATGATATAAATAAAATACATATTAGGCATATTATATAATATTAATAAGATAAGATAAAAGAAGTTCTTACAGAAATTACAATGGTTTGTATAGTCCAATCTATAGCTGTACCGTACATTGCGGCTTTTGTACTTGTAACCACCGCAAAACCAAAACGATCGTCTCCTTTTTAAAAATTCGCTGACTATAAATATATCTACCGCACAAAAAATGTCAGAATTAAGTTTTACAAATATACTGCCTTGACCATTTTGAAGAAAAATATTCACAATAACAGGAAACACTAGACACTGCTAGCTAAACGTGAAATCTACTTTTGATATATGAGGTTATTTTTCTATCTTCTACTTCTCTCTTTTCTATTTTCTTTTAGAGGGCCTGCTTTTAGGGTTTTGAACCAGAATTGAGTTGGTGCTAATTGCATACCTTGATTTTTGTTTATTCTGGTTATATAAATTTAGTAGTTCAATTTTCAGGACATTCTACAAATTGTAAAGTTCTGATATACGCCCTGTATACAATATTTTCCATCATAGCGTATTGACTTATCTATTGTAAAGAATAGCATGTTAAGCTAGTTTATTCCAGACAAAATTTGCACAAAAAAATTGGTAACCGCATATCGTTCATTCTCCTTCAAAATTTCCCATAAAAATATACATTATTGGTATCAAATGGCCAGCAGTTTATATGCGATATTTTTTAAGACTAAAAAAGGAAAAAATATTGCCTATGTTCGCGTTAAAAATGGCAAAAGGCAGAACCCTTTAATAATTCACCAACTTTATAATTGTATAAAAAGCATCCACCTCGGAGTTAACTAAAACGTTATTTATACAAGCGAACAAACTTTTAAGTGATATTTTTCGTGTGTTCAAACAGTTCCGGGTCCATGTTACCCCATTATTCTGATGAGTTATGAGGAAAGTGCGTCAGAAGTTCTATTAACAACCAGAAGCGGCTGCAGCAATAATCCGGGGAAATAAAAATCATTCTCAGAAATTTATGAGCAAGAAAGAAATATTATATGCACTTAATTTAGCACTTAACGCTATGGAACTTAAACAGATGCCCTCGAGATGTGGTTATGCTATACCTATTACACTTTAAGGCTGGTGCAAATATTACTTTATCACTCATAAAGAAAAGGAAGTTGAACACAAACTTTTAAAACGTGCTCTCTGGAATAGGGAACGACAGTGCGATAAATATTTTTTGTAAAATATTAGTTTTCAGATTTTAACCACTATAAACTTTATGGACGTATTTGTAGTCGGCGAGACTGGCCATAAATTCTATGTTCCAAAATGTTTCTTAGAACTAACGGCAATTATTTTACAATAAATCCTCGCTGTTAATTGAGAAATTTTATCCTTTATTTTTACAGCTTACTATACTAGGCAAACTGGGCTGTATTTTATCATTACCTAAAGTACGTTGTCCTCTCGCTGATGTAAATCAACGTACGATGTAATCAAGAATTACCGTACCATGCACCTTTTTATACTATTCGCAAATACGAAAAGAGAGAATAAAGCCTGTTCGCAGATAGAATCCCGATCGTATAGTGTAAAGAATGTCGTCCGGAGCTCTATCCTTCCTTGTTTTTATTGAAATATTGTTTGTAACCTAATCTGTAACGTAAGTTTAAATCTTTGTGGTCAAGTTACGACCGTCGTCCATGGTAGTCCTGGCACTCTCTTGATGTCATCGTACCACCGAATTGTTGGTCGACCTCTATTTCTTCTCCCCCCCATGATCTCCACTAAAGCATCTTTGCGTTCCATTTGTTTTCCTTGATGCGAGCTATGTGTCCGGCATAGTCTCATTTCAACTGTGTTATTCTTTTTGTTATGTCAGTTACTTTAGTTCTCTGCCTGATCCATTCGCTTCTTCCCCTTTGTCTTAATGAGATACCGATCATTGTCCTTTCCATAGCCCATTGTATCACTTCCAGTTTCGTTATTATTTGTTTTGTGAGGGTCCAGGTTTGAGCTCCATAGGTTATGACGGGTAGAATACTTTGGACCGCAAGTGCTGAGGTATCTTTTTATTTTTCAAAATGGTAGCTAATTTTGCGAAGGCTACCCATCCCATCGACTTTCCATCTTGCAAGAAAATTCAACAAAAATAATGAAAAAAAAAAGTACAAGATGAATCTTGTAGAGGAGAATCCGCTCTACAAGTTTAATTATAACCATTTTTGACGTCAAAGTAGCCGTTCGGAGATATTCGTTGTGAAAAAACGCGTACCACCGATTTTTCGCCAAGCGCTCCAAACTACCCCTGCTATGAACGCCGATAGCGAGAAAACGGTGGGGAGTACGCAAATCGACCAATTAATTGCTATTAGAATTCCACACGTTTGCAGTACCTGGCCAATAATCACTCATTTGCAATTTTCTCGAAAACTGCTAATTCTAGAAAAAAAAGTTTCAAATAAAAAAGTTACGTCCATCTTATCTTCGTTACTTCTCGATACGCTTGGTATCTATTTCGAAAGATAAAAAAGTTTTCCGCATGTTACATTTGAGAATGCAAATTTTCGACATAGCCTTAGAAAAAAAATAATGCTTTCTACACTTATTAAAATTTGACCTACATATTAACACATTATATTAACAAATATATAATGATAACACGATAAAAATTTAAGAGTAATCCATTGTGCCGTTTTTGAGTTAGAGCAAGTTAGCGGAAAAATAATTGTTATATATATCCAATACACACCTAAAACTAGAGAAATGCGCCACGAAAACTCGTGACGGTGTTTTATAATAAGTTTAATATCTGATGGAGGGTAGAATGATAAAATATTAAGATGGAAAAAAGATTTATATATCCGAATATTAAGCTCCGAAGTCCCTATCTTTTCCTTAACCCATTATTCCCGCAAATGCATTATGCCCCCTCCCTCCCTTCCTATTGCTTGGATTGCGATAATTTTTTTTTTAATTTAAAGATTAAAATATCTCACCTGTAAAAAAAATTCTATTCTGAGCCCTTTCCTTCGTACTCAAAAACGCATTTAAAAAAAAATGCAAAAGGTTTTTCCCCTCCCACAAGTCTGTTTATTTGAAAAAAATATAAAAAATTATTCAGTCAAATATTAGACGTAATAACGAACAAATTCCATTTTGGTTTTTGAAAATTGCACGACAGGGAAAAAAGTTCGAGGGAGTTGAATAATTTTCCTTTCCCTACCTCCCTCCCCTCTCCTAATTGGCCCGCCACCCCCATCAATTCTAATCTATTTCACCTACCTCAAAAAAATCTCATCCCCCTAACTTCTCTTTTTCGTAAAAAAATTAAGGAATTACTTTTTTGTGTATTAGTGTTAGGGCAAAAAAACGAGTATTTTCAAAAAAATTTTTCACGAAAAGTTACAGTCCGATTTGAAAAAAAATGTACAAGATTATTCGCTTCCGAGAGATCTTCAATTTTTAATTTTACTTTTTTTTCGTCAGGTCAATAATAACAAAGTTATCGTGGAAAAACGTGTTTTTGCGAATTTTAAATGCGAATTCCTCCGCCACCCCGTGTGATTAGGCTGAACTAAGTTGATAACATGATAAAAGAGAACGCTTGTAACCGAATTGTCAAAAAAAAATTTTTTTTAAAGTTGGTTTCAAAACTTCTCTTTTTCTCGCCAGATCCGCTCCAGTATAAATAAATCTAATTAAATACCTCAAGTAAAATATAAAACAAAGCACCGCCACTGTGCACTCGAAAACACCAACGAGCCTACGGCATCTTAATTCAGACGTTCGTGACGTCACATCGGGACTCTATCAGCGAACAGACTTTATAATACATTTGATCTGTACATTTCCAAAACCGTAGATATTTCTCGAAGAGAACTAAATTTCATACCGTTATGTTTGTGATCAACTACCGAACAACTCTCAAAATGTCTGTCCGTCCGTCGCATTTCTTATAAGCACGACAACTGGAGAGTGAAAAGTCCGATCATATTGAAACTTGGAAAGTATGTTAATGCAAGTTGGATAAAAAACCTCATTGTCTTTGAACAAAACTAAACAGTAAATGAAAATGTTGTTAAACATTTAAATATTTAAAAAAGAATTATTATGTTTTGTAATTAAATAGAAATCTTGTGAAATTTTGTTTCTCATCACTATTTATTTATTTATTTTACTAGTATTATATATTATATACATTATATAATAACATAATATCCAGTCGAAATATGATATTCAACTAGACACATTATATTTTGGCATTAACGCTAATGAGAGTAAGGAATGATGGTCTAGTTTGCTTTCGTCGTCACATATATTATAAGCAAATCAGAAGAACTCACGAACGTCCAACAAGATCTAGAGAACAATGTGTACGAACAAAGGAATATATAACGAATTGTCAACAACCAGAGAAGAGCGACAGAAGAAGAGGATTTATGCGTGCCTTTCCTATGTGACTGGAGTCACAGATAGGTTGAAGAAGACTTTATTGAAGAATGAAATAGACGTACGTTTCCGAACGATAAAAAAAATTCAGCAAGTGCTTTCCCCAGACAAAGACCCCACCCTTAGACTTCTAGTCAAGAGTGTTTACCAGTTGGAGTGTTCATGTGGTAAGAGTTATATCGGACAGACAGGGCGTAGAATTCAGTACAGAATCAAAGAACACCAGAGAAACAAGACTCTGGTACACTCTGGTATCCAGGAAATTCGTGCCGAGTGTCTCCAGACTCACATTTCGAGAGTATATTACGCTGTTTGCTTGTTTCCCTAACGATCCATGTCTCAGAATCGTAAAGACATGTGGATAAAACTAAGGCGTTAGCACTCTAATCTTCATGCGTTTCCTGATACTTCTGTCACAAATTTTGCTGTTGTCGGTCTTGCCATCTGTTTTCTTCGTCGAATATTATATTCGCCGTTGCCGGTATTACCTTACGAAAGTATAATCTTAGCCAAGAATTTTTTTTACACACAGCAACTTTATTAAACCATTTATCAATTGAGGAGTTATTTTACAAGTTAGAAAGTTACATATTAACGCCAGAAATATTTGTTTATGATCGATTGATTGATTTACCAGCGTGCGGTAGGCATTTCTGCCACTCCCAAGGATAATACAGCCGGGCCTGCTGGGTTAGACTAGGGTCATGCTTGTTGCCAGCAGCGAGTGCCACATGGCGCATGGTAAAGGAATGTGGGATGGGAGGTGTAGGTGTTGTGAGATGCGTTATCGCATTGTGTTTTGAGGGAGCGTTTAAGCTCCTTTTTTGTGTTTTTGGTTTTGGACTTCTGCCTCTTCTGGGTCTTCTTGTGATATATGTTGCCGCGTTGTGTCGCTGCTGTTTGTGCTCCTATTTTTGTTTTTCTGCTTCTAAAAATCTTCTTCTTCTTCTGAACCTTCTGATTCCTCCGTTTCTGATTCTGGTACTTCAATTTGTTCATTGTTCTTCTATTTTGTGTTCCTCTCCGCTGGTCCAACTCTCTTTTGTTGACGAGTCTCACTCCATTATTAGGCTTTTCTTAAGGTTTGTTTTCAGTCCAGATGTGTCCTGCACGGGCGTGTACGCAGGAATGTGTTCTGGAGGGGGGGACCAAATAAACACATAAGAGCACAGTGGAACTTAAAACCTCACTTTTGTTTTTGGCATATGCGTAAAAATGAAGTTAAACTAATATTTGGTATGTAAAAACAGATATGAAATGATGGTCACTATCCCAAAAATTCTTAACCGCACCGCGCCTGGGGGGAGGGCAACCAGGAGGGAACCAAATAAACACATAACACAGCACAGTGGAACTTAAAACCTCACTTTTTTTGGCATATGCTTAATAACGACGTTAAACTGATATTTAGTATGCAAAAACAGATATGAAATAATTGTCACTATCCCAAACTCCCAAACAGTTGTCCCCCTGCGTAAGCACCTGGTCCTGCGGCGATTAGGAGATCATCGGCGTATGTGTATGATTTCTTAGAAAATACCATTTTTCTGAAAGAAGCCTGCACCACGCATACCTCCGTTGAAGTGCTGTGAGAATCTGAGAATTCAATTTTGACGCCGTATATCAACAATGTCTCATTGATTATTTCGGGTTTAATCCAAATTAAATTCGTTTGAGTACTTTCAATAATTATAAAAATCCTCACTTGAAAATTTACGTAAGAAATTGTTCTGTCCCTACTTTAAGAGTAATGCATTTGATTATTGCGGGATCAATTTATATTAAATTCGTTTGAGAATTTTTAATAATTATGACAAAAAGAATTATTTGAGAGAAAGAAATATATATGACCATGTTTTACGATACGTTATTGATTATTTCGGATATAATTTAAATTAAATTCATTTGAATATTTTTAGAATTAAAAACAATTTATTTGGTCATATTTCAATAATTTACTGCTCTCATAAATTTGTCGATAGATATCGATTTTTCAAGGGTCTGGACCTAAACATTTCAATAGTTTTATGGGTAGTATTTGTAGTCATTAAGACATAAATAAACTAGGATGTACTTATCTCTTATATGCCTTGGTTTGGGTCGTATTTATATATTCGTTTCTTTAAGCTCGTTTCTTTATAGCTTGCTTGCCAATAAATAGCTCTGTATTAGTTATTTCAAAATATTAATTATATTTCAGCTTTGTTCTTTTGCTATGACACTCAATTTAATCCTAATTTCTTAAGCTACAATTCACCTATACTTTGTCAAATTTAACGCAGTTTTACCAAGTTTTTTAACATTTGTAAGTGGGAGACAACCGTTCACTCCGACCTATCCCACTGGAATCTCCAAAAATATTTGTTTATGTTTTTCAATTAATATCAAGTATAAATACAATTTGTAACAGAAATTGTTAAGTAAATAAAAATATAATCGTTACAATATTCATAAATTAGGACAAAAAAACATATTTTTACAAATAATGATGTTATGCGATCTGTTAATATTTATTATTTTTAGTAGTCCCTATTAAAACTGATGGCTATATAATTATTAAGACCTCATTAGGATCATTTTCCTTATTAAATTCAATGCATGCAGTTTTGAGAGTCACTCAAACCTGCGAACATCATTAGAGGCATATATGAAATTCCCGAGTTCGTCACGCACATTCCTGTAATGTAATGCGTTGTAGAATTCCAAATATGTGAAAATTTGGCACCAGTTATGCGGCTGAAATTTAATATTCCACTTAGAGGTGATCCACCATAGTTGACGTGCCATAAAACGGAAAGAATTATACGGATTTTTCCCTGTCCGCCCTGAATTGTATGTTTAATCCGTACCTTTCTAACATTTTAAAGGGAATTGTAAATTAGAATTGGTACAACTCTTCTGATTGAAATTTACAGGGGGGGCGTTATTTTTCAGAATTGTGTTATGTTAAAATCGAATGTATAATTTACATTCATCGTAAATGATAAATCAGTATTATCGATATACATTCAAATTAAATGAGAATACCATAATATATGGTATTTCATTATAGACTAGGCAAAATTCTAGTAAAAGCCTCCCGTTTTCATGCAAGGCGCATTTTATGTAACAATTGAATAACCATGCTTTTCCCTCTATTTCGGCCCCGCTGAATTCGAAAATCAAGGTTGCCCAGCTGAAAACTCGACCGGAAGTGAAATATTCAAAATGATGTCCAATATGGCGTAAAAAAACATACAACGATGTATCCCCCGTCCCCTGTGTCCTAGAAAGATGATTTAAATGTCTAATTATATGTTTTTGAGGATGAGGAACACATATCAGAGGCTTACCAAAGGGGAGAGGAGGCGATGGTTTATCGATCCGGGGATACCCGTGGTATATCTTTATTAAATGACTATTTTAGAAGTAATTTTGTACACATTAAAATCTAAATTGAGGCCAAACGGCAAGATAAAAATATAACCTAAAAACAAGTATTATTGGAAAAGGAATGTCGCCTAAAAGTAAGTTCAAAGAGTAGGTACTTATATAGCAGCACAACACTTTTCACGGGATATTTTTGTTGACGTTTGTGTCTACAAAAGCTTATGCATTAATAGGTATAAATATTTAGATTATTAAAGTAAAAGTGTCAACTTATCTTCTGCATCAGTGTCCAAGATTACTGACATTCCATTTTCTATGGCTCTAGCCATCATTAACATTTTACTATTATTCCTTTTTATTGTACATGCTGGAAGTATTTTGTGTCTGGTTTTGATTGCGGATTAGTCAAAAATGTATGTATGCTTTTGTATTTGACCAGTACAGTTGGATATTTACTACCTACCCAACTTGAAAAAACTGCACTAAGGCAAATTTGCTCCTCGATGGTTTCGTCCAATACATTTTCAGAAACTTTAGTAATAAATTTTAATTTGGTTGGAGAAAGGAAATGAAAGGGCAAAATACAAAGTAACCCGTTCCACACAAAGGTAGTCAAAATAAATGTAAAAAGAGAGGTTATATCTGTCATAATTTAGCCGTATTTTGATGCGAAAACTCGCTAACCACTTCAACCAATTTTCTGGTAATAGTTTGGTCAATATGATCGGTTAAATTTGCCATTTGACGAAAAAAGATTATTAGATCTTTTACAGTCATATTCTGGCTTATAGACTAGTAGATGGTGACAGAAAATCAAAACTGATAGCCTACCGCCTGCAAGTAATTTAGTCAGTATTATGTATACAATAAAGCTCAATTTTTGGTACTTTCAAGGTTTGCCCGCATGCACGGGATGTAGGAAACGATTTCCGGTTTGCATAAAAAAACAATGTTTTCAACTGATACACTACCGTCTGCAAAGTTCATAATTCGAAATTAAAGGAATAAAGATATGTCGGAAGCGCTTTTGCAGACAGTTCTGTTATGCACCAAACTTTATACAGGGTACTCCAAAATGTATCAAATTTTAGTAAAAAAAAAATGATAATTTACCGTCTGCAAACAATACAAAATGATGATTCTGGTTCATGAAGACGAGTAGGGAAAAGGTGCAGACGTTTACGATATGCATATCACCATATTGTGCGCATGTCAACTTATTATTTTTTTTTTATAACTTTGAACAATTGTTTACCGTTTAATTATAGTTTTATTAGAAAATTTACGTTGCAAAACTATTGTAAACAATGTTTTCAGACGAATCCAATATGCACGGTTGTCCATTGAATTCTATAAACTTGTAAGAAAATGGGGGTAACTTTTACTGATTATTAACTGTCTGCAACTTGGTACAAAGAAAGGTTATTGACTCGATTACGCAATTATTTAATTTGCAGACAATGCGCACATGCACTAAAACCACAGATATGTACCAAAAACAACTATCTATACCGTCTGCAACTTGGTACAAAGAAAGGTTACTGGGTTAAATACGCAATTATTCAATTTGCAGATAATGCCCACATGCACGAGAGCCATAATAGAGTCAAAACTCGGCGAATTCCGTTTGATATCTCTTCGTGTGCGATATGCACCAAAAACAACTCTTTACCTTCTGCAACACAAAATTGTGTAAGCTAAGAACATGCAGATGCACACGGACCAGAATTAGTGCTGGTATTCGATAAAGTTGATCGATAATTCGCGTCGTAGTTAAATTCAATTGAAAAAATAATATTTTATTAAAGTTGTAACAAAAATCTTATACATATTATCATAATAATAATTATTATTTATAAAAAATTTTGTTCGCCATCTGTTTCTTCTTCAACATCATCATTCTCAACCACTTACTTCTGGAACGTTTTCCGATAATCCTCAGTGAAATGATACATATCTTCCTCGCTGTCACTGATATGTTCTAAAAACAAGTTTTCTTCATCTGAATCATTATCAGCATTGTTGTCGGTGAGCATTATTTGTTCGCTATCCTCCTCGACCATACTGTTACTGGGAATTGCGACTGTAATTTTAAAAAATTGATCAGCATTTGAAATTCATTGGAATTAACAAGAAAACTACGGTATTTTCGTACCGTTGTCGTTATCAGCTACAAAAATTTCTTTGACGGCTTGTGGCATTTCATCTCTATCAAACAGTCCTCCGATTTGCACCAGCCATACTCCTCAACTTTTAAGCTTGATGCTTAGGCAAAGACGCGTTGCGCATTGTCTGCAGACTAAATAATTGTATATTTGAATCAATAATCTTTCTTTTTACCACGTTGCAGACAGTAAATAATTGGTAAAAGTTACCCCCATATTTTTACACAAATACTTTAAGCGGCAAGTGCTTTGTACACATTTAATCTATCTGCAAATAATTCTTTATCAAAGCTCTATTTTTAAATCATGTTTTCTTTTTAGCTGCAGACGGTAAACAATTGTTCAAAGTTGTAAAAAAAAATAACAAGTTGACATGCGCACGATATGGTGACGTGCATATCGTAAACGTCTGAACCTTTCCCCTACTCGTCTTCATGAACCAGAATCATCATTTTGTACTGTTTGCAGACGGTAAATTATCTTTTTTTTTTTTACTAAAATTTGATACATTTTGGAGTACCCTGTATAAGGTTTGGTGCATGACAGAACTGTCTGCAAAAGCGCTTCCTTTAATTTCGAATTATGACTTTGCAGACGGTAGGGTATCAGTTGAAAACATTGTTTTTTTATGCAAACCGGAAATCGTTTCCTACATCCCGTGCATGCGGGCAAACCTTGAAAGTACCAAAAATTGAGCTTTATTGTAGTGATAATACTGACTAAATTACTTGCAGACGGTAGGCTATCAGTTCTGATTTTCTGTCACCATCTACTAGCCTATTATTTCTAGCAAGATTAGCGAAAGCATATACCAAATGATGAAAACTTGCCGCCATGTTTTCTATCAATCAAGAAAAACCCGAACTACGGCCATTACGTTCATTTTTAATACTTTATTAATTATACCTATAAAATAACGTTTTGATTTACTAATTTGATGTTTTAATAAGTTTTAATAACCTTACCATCGATTGTGCTTCTTGAAATTACAAAATGTTTATATGTATATATTTCAAATTAATTTAATTATACCTAAAATTTAGAGATTTCTGGAGGCCCCTTTGTTTTTATGAGTATTTTATATAAGTTTGCAGAAAAAATTCTTGCGTTGATAAAATTTGACCCTCTCGATTGACTATATATGCAATTATGATGTTCATATAATTTTAAAGATGAACAAACTATAAGTATGACGGACGTCCATTTTATCTAACAACACCTGCTTAAAGCCAAAAGATGACCATAATAGTATTCTTGTTTTATTTTAGGCCTAAAAGTCATGATTTTTATTCACGGTGAAGGAGATACATGTAGATACCTTTCGCCATTAGAGCCATTTCATAATTAGTAGTAATGCAGTTACAAGAATTAAAGAGAGCCAAATGGGTTGCGTATGCGTTATGGGTTATGGCCATTTGGCTCCAGTTGCGTTTTGATGACCAAGATATGATTCTCCATTTTCTTCACCAGTACGCCTTCAGAACGTAATAATTCAGTTTTCTCCCTCTTGCTTATCAAAAAAGGTTTTTTCGGATTTCTGCCCCCCCCCCGGTTACCAAAAATTTTTTTTTGGATTTCTTCCCCCCACTCATCAAAAAATGTTGAGATAAAAAAATTTTTTTTTTCGGATTAGGCTTAGATATTAAGAAAATAATATAATAGGGGGCCCCAACAATTTTTTTCCCTGGGGCCCCATGACGTCTAGTTAGGCCACTGAGCAGTAGCCCTGACATGAGCATAGTTAGTAGGTAGCTATGCTTTTAGAGGGCAGAATATTTACTAACGTAATATTTGTCGAACTTCCTCTATATACATTTCCTGAAATCAGTCTGTTTTTTTATTTCTTTAGATCTTACTATTATAAGGTGTTTTTAGTGCTCATATTATGAAATTATGTTATAAAAAGACAAGGATTAAAGTATATTACGTTTGGATGAATAAAATTATAATCAATCAATGCTGAATGCACAAAATCTTTTTCTCTAAATATAGCCGATATTCATGTATTTATTTATTTCGAAGTATTCCCTGCGTGGTTTGGGGTACATAAGGCTACGTAACATCCCATCCAAATCTTTCATTTCCTGTTATTACAATTTAATTTACTGTCTTCACTTACCCAGCTTATACGTTTGCACCAAACACGTTTCAATGGATGAACATATTTATAAGCAAATATAATTTGGAAATTCTTTAAAACTATAGTCGGAGTCATAGATCTTTGAACTGACGTCACGAATTCAGGTAGCAATCAAAGACTATCGTTTGTATATTGGCGTCTCACTCCTTACAATCGAACTTCTTGGAATGGATAAAAGGATGTATGTCTTCCACAGTTTTCGACCTGCGCACGCTCGTCCTGCACGTTAGATTTGATAGTAATAGTAACGCGTACGTCTAGACTACATAGTAGCGCATCGGTCTCGTGATTTAGTCGTCAGTGACGCACGAATTGTTTTCTCTTCGTAACGCAATTAATTCATTATACCTGGATTCACGAGCTAGAAATCTGGTTTTTTGTTGTAAGTCTGCTGCCAATAACAATTTGATTCTTTATGTCTAGTCTAGTCCAATTTATTATTATTTATCACTATTAATAATATCTTTAATTAAGTATTACTTTAATAATAAATTTGCTCTGCCTATGCTACAAAATCATTGCCATCCTTTAACAAATTAGTTCATGCAAAACAGGATGATGACGTCAGTTCAAATATCCATTGCTCTGACTATATCTCCATGTAGCTGTACTTATTTTAAGAGAAAAACCAATTATTCGATTTAAGACGGACTGTTATTTTAACTTTGTAACGCCAAAATTGCATAATGCGGATCGACAATATGCAAAACACTCAACGTTTCACTTCAACGATTTTTGTAGATAATGATCATTTTTAACTTAAAGAAAACTGTAGTGCCACGCAGAATTTGTGTAGAATGACGCCTACATGTACAGTAACGCTGTCAGTGTTGTACAAATTACTGCTATCTCCGACAATAATAATAATTAGGCAGGGCTTTGAGTGTACAGACGTGTCATTAACCGCAATCTTAGCTATCTTCTTTTGTACCCTTTTCTTACTATCTATTCCTATAGAACTCGCTATCTCACTTATTTATAGCCATTCATAAATTTTGAATACCTACACAAATTTTTCTGCGCCGAGACGTTCGATAAGCTAGATGAGACAGAGTTTAAGGCATTTTATATATTTTCATTATTATACTCTTCGCAAAAACGAAGAGTATATGCCATTTGATCGACACATTTCTAAAACCGCAAATATCGCTCGTAGAGAAAAAATTTTTATATCATTGTATTAGTGAACGAATTCTGAACAACTTTCAAAATGTCCGTCTGTCTGTCTGTCCGTCACGTTTCTTGTAAACACGATAACTTAAGAAAGAAAAGTCCGATTGTATTCAAATTTGGAAAGTAAATTAGCGTTAGCTAGAGGAAGAACCCTATTGTTTTTGAGAAAAATCAATCAATAAATAAAAAAGTTTTTAATCATTTAAATAAAAAAAAATGTTTTCAAAATTTCTGTAATTTGTACTTAAATAGAAATCTTTCGAAATGTTATTCTCTATAATTTTTTTTTGTTTTTACAATTTACCAATATATGGGTGTTTCTCTACTAACGGGAAATCTGCCCATACAAGTTTGTCCGAGGACTTTTTTTAATTGATACTTTAATCTTTAATATAAAGGTACAGTGTAACTCTTCCGCTATTATGAAGGGCCAGTCAAGTTATCCAGCAGTATTCATTTTATTTACGATTTACTAATTTTTACGTGGATTTTTATATTAATTATTCTAAAACCGCTGCCCAAGGAATCACTACTTCCACATCCAGATTCTCTATCAAAGTCACTCACATCGAAAAAACTTTGTATGTGGAAATAATTGTTTATAGAACTTTAACAATATAATATTTGAAATCCTCTACCCCAAAAACCCATAAAACGATACCCCACATCGGTAGAGGGGTAGGGGTGGTGACAGGGGGGTGGTAGTGGGGATGGATGAAGTAAAAAAATGTTTTGAGGCTTTTGGTTCTTGTACATATACTAAATCACATTTTTTTTCATCCCCTTTAATAATAGGGTGGGGGTGGTTAATTTTAAATTTTTTTTTTGAGGCCTTAGCTTCTCTAGTATATACTAAATGCCAATTTTATTGGCTCTTACCTGCTTGATTTACCCATTTACACCAAATTTACCCCAATTTACCCCCCAACTCTTCGACGGAACAAGATGAAAATATAATCTAGTTCTAGATCTCGTTAAAGAACATATGTGTACCAAATTTCAAGTCAATATCTTAAACGGTTCCAGAGTAAACGTGCGCACAAAAAAAAGTTACAGACAGACCGACAGACAGAAATTTTTTTCTCTCAAACTTAAAATCTCGACGTTTCATGACATTTTAAGCCTATTTGAGCAATAAAAATTTTAAAAAAATTTTTTGTCGTTACTAAACTTCCACTGGATGTGGAAGTAAAACTAGGTAATTATTAATTTATTATTATTTTTTGGCAGGGGGCTGACGACAGGGTACTGACAAATTCGTTAAGAATCGATCGTTATTAAAAAAGTTCCAATAATTACGCAATCCAATAGTGGCAATAGTAGTATATTTTTGTTTGTAAAATGTATAACAACTGAACAATAATTCATATCGAGAAAATTAAACCCAAAAAATCTAACTAGAGAACTGGTTTATTGAGTGGTCCAGACACGTCTGCTTAGCACCAAAGACCGATTCACTACTAAACAAAATAGCGCCAAAACGTCATGTTTCATTCGTACAAACTTCATGCTGGATGCGTTCCGTTTAGCATAACTACGTGGTTAATCCAGACGTAGATTCGCTTCCAATAGATTTTTAAATGTGGTTGGGGACTGACGTCAAAAAGTGTAGGACAATGTTTTATGCAGTATTTTGAGATGATTATTTTACTCATTAACGCTATGGCCAATGAGAGCCCGTTTCTTCACAACATTGCACCAATCAAATGTCATTATTAGTGGTAATTCAAGCTAGATCGGCTTTTGACATTACCAACATGCAAAATTTATCGCTCTAATTTTTTATATCGCTGCAGCGGCAAATACTGCGATAATTTTTTGACGTTTTGTTTCGTGAAATATTTTCGGCACATAGGGCAACTCGCGCTTTTAAATTTTATCTATAAATATCTTCTCTAGCTTATTACTAATTGTTAACTTATCTTGTAAATTGTAATATTGTATTATGTACTAGCAAACATAAACACACCACATATATAGTAAACAATCGTCAGTTCCAAAGAGAAATATATTGGCTATAACCCTTGCCTATCTGTAACTAAGTATTTCAATTTTCCTACTTTTCAATCAGGTAACAATAATGTACAAAGATTGTACTTAATATACCTAGCTCATAATACAGGAACAAGTCAAGCACAGCTTTCAATAGCTCAAGAACGTAGTTACAAAGTTAAGCAAATCATTTATTATAAATGTCAAGTACTTAAACACATTCGCTCTGGAAACAAACTAAAAATGTACCTAGGTACCTACTAACCTACTTACATACGGTAATCTATCAAAAAGTAACTAGTTGAATCAAAGCTGTGCAATATTTTAATTTGTTGTATTTAAAATTCATTCTGCCTAACGAAGCAAACCTCAACATAATTTGTAAACTTCGTAAGTTAAAAATAAGGATTAAATACGTAAATATGAACAATTATTATGGAATATAACTCTAGTAGCGGTAGCGCTAGATGGCGCTCTCGATGTCAATCTCAGAACCATGAGTGTATAGTAATAAATAGGCGGGACATCGGGAAGTAGGTAGTGCTCGCAGATTAAAGATGTAATGCTCTCTCTATAGTTCCTTGTCATATTGCACCTCAGAAACGCCTGAAAGGTGTTAAGCCAGTCTATATATTATAATATCTAAGGTTTCAACTCGTTTTATTTACTAGTTGCCATAGAAACGTCACTAGATTATTTTAAAATATAGTCAATCTCCGTTGTTTCTACTGCATTTGTTTCAGATTTGCTGTTTTGACAAAAAGAGTAGGTTTGGAAATATTTCTGTATATCAGATTAATGAGGAAATTGAAAATAAAGGTCAGTAAACTAAAAAGTGACAAGAAAACGTCTGAAGTCAATTAATGAGAAAACATAATATTGAAGATGTACTTAATGAATTATTTATTCGTGAAATATTCTCCTCAAATACCACTCGTGCTTTAAATTTTATCTATACATTTTTTCTCAAGCTAAGTTGCCCCTAGTTAATATAACTCGTGCAAATTGTCAGTTTATTATCAAAGATTAAATCCCTCCCGCTAAAGCGGTCGGGATTTAATCAGATAATAAACTGCCAATTTGCACTCTTTATATTACCAGGCAACACGCTTTCGAAAAAATTTTCGATAAAATTTTAAGCACTAGTGATATTACATACGATAATTTTCAAAAAAGATCATATAACAATGTACGTTGCCAACAACCATTATCATAAAATAGTTTGAGTAATAATAATAATGAATAAAAAGAAAATTTAATATTTACAAGAGTTGGTATCTTTGATTTCAGGTTTGGGACACACCAGGGTACTGACAATTTAACTCTATTTCCATAAAATTTGAACATTTCGGCAATTTGTATTTATACCTTAGAATATAGGGTCGACATAATCAATTTAATTTTAATGAAAAAAATATTAGTATTTTGTATTTTTTGACATTTAGTTTCCTCTGGACACAAATTTTCCCATTAGTAGAGAAACACCCATATATATTTCATAATAATGTATCTAATCCGTTGAAATATAATTCTTGAATGATATTCATTCAAGTTCTGTGGTAAGATGAGATAACCCAATGTACTAAAGCATTTGCCTTGCAATTTAAAGGTCTCGTGTTCGATGGTGATTTATTTTCACCACCTTTTACTTGTACCCCCTCTATTCCCCCATTAGTTTCATTTTTGTTATTTTTGTCAATTTTTGTTCTTTTGTCCCTTTTTGTTCTTCTTCCAAATTCCTTTTAGACCAATAATTGCTAGTAAATCCCAACTTTTAAAATCATAATCTCCCCTCACCTCATCCTTCCAGAGGCAGGTACCACTGGATAAATCTGTGACTCTCGAACGGGTTTTTTCACTAAGTTTTTCCCGTATGGACAACAAGATTTTCTTCATAAATTTAGTGCGCGCGTGCGACAGTGCGCGTGTGTCAAAAATGCAATTGTTTCTTCGTAGTTCTAGCTATTTCTAAGTATTTTAATATCTTCCCGGATTATTGTTCAACGAAATTGTTAGGTTTAAGTTTTATTATTGATTTTTTATCTAATAAAAAAATATATCTAATTGCCCATCATATAGGCACTATAGATTTTTTGCTATTTCTTGTAAGGTCAAATGCCGTTTGGTCTAATAGACCTACAAAACTAACCCTTAATTGACTATTACTGTACTAAATATAATCGAGCAACACAATGTTCTCGCGGTTGGCGTTGCATACATAATTCCCGCGTGAAAAGCTAATATTTGGACAAATTATTAGAAACAGCGTTAATTAAATTTATACGTATCTTCCGTGTAAGCGTTGAATAATTGCGGCCATTTGAAGCGCGTGTCTGAGACGTAAAATGTCTAGTTTTGTGAAATTAATGTGCAATGGTCTATTCAGGGGATTAGCTGTCTGATGCCGGTATTTAATTACTATACTGGAAAACCAGAATGCTGTGCTATACCATACAAGTACCCATTTATAACCGTGCCGATCTAATGCGTGTTTCTAATTAAACAGTAAAGGTAAATAATTCACTTCAATTAATTTATTTTAGATTGAGTGAAACGGAAACCCAATCAATTTTATTTTAAGGCGAGAGCTACTCATTGCCGAGGCGCTTGGCTAATTATCATTTGATAACTATTCCACGTATTATATAAAGTGCGGTTTATGCATGATTTATTAACTTTCCGTTTCCTTTATTGTCCACTTTCATTTGCCTATTCGCGCCGTGCTGTGTGCTTAAGCGTAATTATTATTACAATTAACGCCGTGCTCTTAATGAATCTGCCCGCAAGTCTCATATAACCATTATTATTCAAGGTTAAAATCTAACAGCGGGAAAGTAATTATGGAAGAGTGTACAACGTAAGGGTGTCCCGTCAACTGGACGCAGGTAATAGGACGAATAGGACAATTGGACGCATAAGACAATGGGGTTATTTCATAATTTGTATTTACATTAAATTTGCATTCTACGACTAATAATAACTAAGTATAATTTTTTTTATGGACGTTAAATAATTTTAAATACAATTTATAATTTGAAATAGTTGTTCCTGCTAAAAACCGTGACGTCAATGGTTACGCGTGCGCAGTATAGTTCAAACAGTAAATTTGTATGGCAGCCATGAAATACAAACTAATTATCATGTTGACATGTGTGACTGACATTTTGTTTTGCCGTTTTCGCTAAATGTCAAAAAATGCCACTTTTGATTCGTTCGTGCCGGGCCGAATTTTCGATTTGCCTTGTGCAATTTACGATGCGGATCAACTAGAACTCTTCTTCTTTGCATCGTGGCATCGTGCGGCCCTCCCGCAGGTGTTTTTTTAAAAAATTGAACATTTTAAGATTGCATGTTTTTGCGCTAATTTTGGTTCCGAAATGCATGCTTTTCTTTAACTATTTTTCATCGATATCTCTGAAACGGTAAGAGCTAACCCAAAATAAAAAATACCGTAAAACGAATTCGTTTCATTATGAATCTTTTGGTTCCATCAGAAGCCAGTACGGCTCCAAGCTAAAAATGCGTATACGAACATTAAACATGAGAATGAACTTGAAAAACTTAAAATTTAAGGTTGATGCAGATGCCCTATTGTAGTGCTGTAGGTGACACCATCTATGAAAAAGCATTGTACTAAAAATCTTGACTGGGAAAAAGCAGTTTTTAGCCAAACGGCTGGCGTTATTAAACTGAAAAAAAGTATTCTTGTAAGTAAATGAATAGGTACTACACTTCTACTGAAGAACATTTTTAGCTAAAGCTTGTTTATTAGGAAGATCTCTCTTCAGATTGGCTAATAAACAAGTTTTAGCTAAAAATGTTCTTCAATAGAAGTGTAGTATTCATTTACTTACAAGAATATCTTTTGATCAGTTTAATAACAGGAGCCAGTTCGCTAAAAAATGCTTTTTGCTGGAAATGTTTTTTTAGTACAATGCTGTTTTAGTAGATGAAGGCACTTGGTCTCGATGTGTTCTTGACTTTTCAGGCGTGATTGTAAAGTAGGTAGAGCAACAGTAAATAAAGTACGAACGCCAAAACTAGACAACCAACAAAGCAGCTCTCTGTACTTTATTGGCTAATTTCCGCCCACTCCCCTCTGATCTGATCGCGTTGCTCCCTTTTAACCTTGGCTCCTAGGCCAAAATACTCTAACGAATTTAAACAGTATTAAATTTGCTAAAACTATTTTATTTTTTGTCTTGCGACAAAAGTGAAGTAAATAGAAGAGGCGGAAGTGAGAACCTTTTTTTTTTCGGTAAAATTGTGCTATTTTGTCGCCGTAATTAATCGGTAATTAACTTAAATTGATCTTAATTACGATGTACCCTTAATATCATGTATTACCTAGGCGCTACATTAATTTCGGCCCTTCAAAGCAAGCGTTTCTGGGAAAAATGATTTTTTTAAGATTCACATGCATTTTCTAGGAAAACTTGAAATTTCTTCCATTTTCCCAAGAATCTCACTAATTATCAGTTTTTTCAAAGTATTTGTAGACACCAATTCTAAAGAAACTTGATCGAGCTTTCCGACGCTTTTTATTTTTTCCCTAACATAAAAAACAACAAAGTTGTGGCCGAAAATATATTTTGATAATTTTTTCGGATGTTTGTTTTCTTATGTTAACCATATTTTTAGTGTAATCTATTTTTCATGGTGAGTCTGTTTCTATGTTGTATTTGTAATTATTATTATTATTTAGGTTGGGTTATTCTTTTTTAAAACGCATCCAATGTTACACGTCCTACTTTACCTCGTCCAGTTGTCTTATGCGTCCAATTGCCGTATGCGACTAATTGTCGCGCGTCCAATTGACGTAGATCCAACGTAAGACCGGTCAAAAATTTAAAATGATTTTTCTTTAAGAGATGCGCGTATATCAAGTCGAAGTCATGTACACAAATGTCTCCAATGTTTTATACAAATTGGATCATTCTATATTGTAGGACAGTCTAATAGATTTCTCCGTAGCACCATGATTATAAGATCATTTTATAAAATTGCATTCAATATGTGCAATACAGAGGTCGAAAATCTAAAAATATACATGTGTTATAAGAAGTATCTCAGGGTTCTATTTTAGGGCCATTATTATTATTTAGTATTTTATCAATATTACCAGCTTATTTAAAAAGCATGATATAGAATACTTGCTGTGTGCGGTCAACGGAAAGATCTACCTGCAAATTCAATCAATAACAGATTGCATTCGTTTAGGTGACAGCCTACTGGATATAAACGAATGGTGTTTTAGGTGTAAACTCCCTCTGAATGTGACTATAAAATCATACTTGGAAAATCGCATTCAATACATGCAATACAGCCGTCACAAATCTAAAAATGTGCTATAAGGGCTTAGAGCTCTATTTTAGGGCATTTTATTTAATATTTTATCAATAACATTGCCACCACTATTTAAAAAGCATAATATATAACCTAGAGGGTAAGAGCAAATGCCTGGACCATATAGAGACTGAATATGATACAGATGGTACTGTAGTATAAGGCATTTTACTGTGTGCTGTTTTACATAACACATTGAGATGGTTTGGTAATATTGACTATTTGAGAAAATCACTTTGGAGTATAATTTATTTATTACTCCAGTTGAGGTTAGTCGTAGGAGACAATACTTTGCTTTCAACATACCCATTTTGCTCTATTTCAGTTAGTAGAATTCGAAATGAAAATTTTTTAACATGTCTTTTTATACGATTTCTGCGAACTCCAAATATTTACCTGACTAATTCGTAAATAACTCCTAAACAACCAGTAAATATAACTTAATTTTTTTAAATGGAACACTATATTTTCACATATTCAACGGAGCTTAAAATTATCTTTTCAAATATCTATTTCAGATCGGTGCGGTAGTTCGGCAGGTATTTAAAAAAAATTTGTGCCATTTTATTTAATACCTATACAGACAGACTGTCATGGATTTCAAATTATTTTCTTGGTTGTCTTGTTGTATTGATTATATGGAAATGGATTATTCCATTAACGAAAGTGAGGATTTACTAGAGTGCTACTTATTAATATAAAAAAATAAGTCTCTGGCACTTAGTAGAGTACAAAAGAAAATTTCCTAACCGGAGAATTTCAAATAAACAAATATTCCAGAGGATTGAAAACTGTTACAGAGAGAATGAAAACGTGAAAAACCAAAAGAGAAGAAGAGTGTACCATGTTTTCATGAAACCACATAAATAAATATGACTAAATTTTTTACAGTACGTGAAAAGAATAATACGTTTACCTGAATATGTAAGATATACGGGGTGGTTATAAATTTTATTTGTAGGTAACTCGTGTTAATATAACTCTTTCCTAGGACGCACCGTTTCAACCTGAATTTTACTTTTTATTTCCCTCGCTTACCAAGTGTTGTAATCAAAAAATCACTCCCTGAGATTTTTTGGTATGTCAAAGTTTACAGATTTTATTCTTAAAGCTATGCTACGCTGATGAGGATCAATAATTCCGAAACACGTATCATAGCTGCTTCCTTGTTTCGCCTTTAGGCACATAGCGCGATGTTCTTTTTGTAATCAAAAAATTCTTTGAGAGATTGACTGTACTGTATGTTTACTCTACACTTGCATACGAGAGATTGTGGAGCTGCGAGAATTTTAATGCATTGTGCTACATTTAACTTCGCACATGCGATTATAAAATAAATACATCAATCTCAGAGTGGGTTTTCACAGCTGAAAACGTAAATCACTTTCCTGACGCTTATTAAACTTAATTAACGTTTTAGTTGTTCTCCTTTAATTTATGTCCACAAAAATGTTAATCCGAGTTTAAATTATCTTGTTATAAACAAGCGGGCGTGCTAAAACTACACAATATAGCTGTAGGTTGACGGAATACCGCCTTCGTAAAAAAGATAGAATCTCCACAGTTTACAGTAGATAAATCCTTACTTTGCATGCCATCACCCTCAGTCATTGTTGTCGTAGCTGTTTAGTGGCGTGCGATTTGATATTCTTCAGTGTCAAACGAATTATATCCTTCGGTTTATAACGGAGCGGAATTAAATAAGGTCTTGGCGTCGAGGAATCGATTCTCTAAATTTTGGTTTTTAAGTGGGTCAGTAAATGCGTATTTAACAATATTTGAGTACACTTTGTATCGGTATATCCTGGGATGTCCTTAACTAGGATTAAAGTTATAATAAGTTATACAGGTCGTTCAAAATATTATATTGATTTATAGCAAGGTAAGGTGTTTGTGTTTGTGAAGAAATTTATAAAATAAAACCGTAAAATAGTACTCGAGTACTATTACTTGACGCGCGTTTTGCCAATCATGTCGACACCATCTGGAGATGACTAAAATTCAAATTCAGTATTAGTAATCCTCAGAGGCAGGGTACGGTATTGATGAGGTTATTATTTTGACGAGGGACATAATCGGGAGAAGTAGTAATGACACTAGTTTAAGCTATGAATTAAACATGCTGTTTCCAGAATGTAAATTGAAATCACTGTAGAAATTCCTTGAGCTAAACACGTGATTTGTATGAATCATAGATTCCTGTTTTATGCAGATGTCGAACAGCATACTTTTGAATTATAAATATCATATGTATTAAGTAATTACTGCATACAACCAAAGCTGGGCAGACTACCGCACTAAAGTACTTACGAGTACTTCAAAACAAGTACCTTTAAAAAGTGCTCGTGAAAACTTGAGTACGAGTACTTGTTTTTGAAGTACTCTAAAAAATGAGTACTTTTCAAAATTTGGAGAATACTCTTCCAAAAATGAATAACGAGTACTTCGAAAGATACGTCGATACACTTTTCAACTTCAGTCACACAATAAAATCATATAAAAATTTCTGCCACCAGCTCCCTAGCTATAATGTGATACATTAATCACATTTTTTTTATTTTTTCGTCAGTTCTTATTTTAAAAATCCGCATTTATTATTACAGATCTGAAGAACTACGAAAGTTAACAAAGCCTAAAGCACCAACTTACCACTCCATGATATAGTTTCACACGTCAAACGCTCACTTCTCACACCACCTGACTGATACTGACTGCCCTGCACACTTGTATGGAAAAGACAAGCTGAGATTTGCCTGTGTTGCATATCGGTTACTCGTACTCGTTACTTGTCAGTTGTGGCCGCCAAAAGGACTCGAGTACATAATAATGTAAAGTTCTTGAAAATTTCGAGTACAGAGTGCCATCCAAATAAAAGTACTCGCGAGTACTTGTTATTGAGTACTTTGGGTACTCAGTACAATTTCGAGTACAGTTTACTCGAGTACTGCCCAGCTCTGCATATAACTCAGAAAGAAATACCGTATTTCAAATGAGAATAAATTAATGAAAAGTATACTCGTTTTCCAGCCGCTTGGCCCAATACATTTGAGATAACTTTGGTTGCATTGCTACCACATTCTAATTTAGTACTAAGATTAATAACATCTTTAAACTTTCGGTTGCAGTTGATATTTAGTCCGATGAATTTTGAGTCTGACTTATATTCAAATACACGGTTAATATATAGTACAAAATCCAGCATAAGAAGTTAATACCCTCATCTGTTATTCATATAACAAATAGTTTATATAAAAGATAATATGTAGGCTAATAGATCGCGACTAGGTTGCCTAGCCATATGACATTTAATTTGAAAAAAATTATTATTATTTTTTTTTGTCGGGCGACATCGAAATTTTGTCTTTAAACATATTTTGCAGCGAAACCATTAATCCTACAGACATTTTTCAAGGAAGCAAATTCATCATCATTTTATAATCTTTCTAATAGATCCTACCAGTTTTTTTTAGAACCAACGTTTATCTAGATATTCGCAAGAGATGAGAAAAAAACACATTTTCTTGGAAAATGTAAATTTCCAGTTGTATCGCTCCTAGTGTCCTTATTTTTTGTCGTAGGGCAAAAAATGAAAAAGAGACTTGTGCCTTATTCAATTCTCTACAAATTCGTTAGGTCGTGGTCTTTTGCCGTAAGAGCCACCGTTTAGGAGTTATGGACGTTCTAAGCAAAAAAGTGCAAGACACCGCCATCTTAAAAGGACCGCCGTGCCCAAACCAAGAGTCACAGTAAAATTTAGAACGCGACAAAACGTTCCTCTCATTATGTAGTTTTCTTGTAGGAGTTTTTATTTTTGAGCTACCTCTCACGGATTCCGAGTTACGGGCGAAAAACCTTTTTCAGAGATGCGCCATCCGAAGGGAAATTTTCGTCGAAAATCCGATTTTTTGTTCATAAATACGTGATCTATTCATCTGTAATTTTTATTTTTTCCTAGTTTGACTTAATTTCAAAGTTTTGAAAAAATGGATGAAAAAAACTTTTTTTTCACTTTTCTTTATGTTCTGCATCCGAGCAAAATGTAAACTGTTCAGGTTATTATTCTACACACTTTCACGAACTCATTAAAAAAAAATTATTCATTTTGCAAATTTTTTTAGGTAAATACCTTCTTCGACTGAGTTCTACGACTTTTAGACTGGCGGTACATGACTAGTCAGGTGCAACGTTTTTAAAATGCATGCCAATCATATACAGGGTGTCCCGAAACTCCCGCCTTCCCCTTTAGGTGCTAATTCTCCATGCAAAAATAGTAAGAAAAGCTCCTATAAACATGTGTCCGAAAATGCTTCCTAAGGGAGTTACGGCCCTCTAAGGATGGCGCATAAATAGGTGTTTTTACTAATTATCTCGGAAATGATTTGGAACAACTTTATGAAACTTGGTTAACTATTTCCGATTATTGAAGGTTATTGTTTTACAGTATTAGCCAAAATTAATTTTATCCAGGGGCGGAGAAACGAGGGGTCGGTGTTCTTTGTTCCTACATATTAATCTTTCCATTTGACATTTTTAGTATTTTAATCCCTGATTATGATTCCCTGGATAATTCTGCGTAAAAAAGGGCCTCTTTACAATTAGCCATATGGCCATATGGCAAGCAGTTTTCGAGTAAAAGCGGTCTAAACGAAATATTGCGTATTCGTTTGCTAAATGCGCATTATTTATTTTTCAAAGTAGGCGTATGTCATTCAGTAACAGTTTCTCCGCCCCTGGATAAAATTAATTTTGGCTAATACTGTAAAACAATAACCTTTAATAATCGGAAATAGTTAACCAAGTTTCATAAAGTTGTCCCAAATCATTTCCGAGATTATTAGTAAAAACACCTGTTTTTGCGCCATCCTTAGAAGGTCGTAGCTCCCTTAGGAAGCATTTCCGGACACATGTTTATAAGAACTTTTCTTACTATTTTTGCATGGACAATTAGCACCTAAAGGGGAAGGCGGGAGTTTCGGGACACCCTGTATATGAATGAAATTACTATGAATATGCCAGAAACGCAAATTTTAGGTAGTCGTCGCGTGCAGAAGGGTGTGCAAATCGATTTCTTTTTGTTTTTTTGTGTTTTTTTTTAAATTTTAAAATGGATGCCAATAGTTCCAAACGAAAAGCCTCGAAAAAAATCCAAAATCAAAATCATCCAAAATCAAGAACACCAAAAAATTTTACGATTTAATGTGCGCATTAAAAGTTGTTTTGCGCGCGGAAACTGCATGCCAATGAATTTCCGCTGGATTCTTTTTCACGGCTTTTCGTTTGACATTATTGGCATCCATTTTAAAATAAAAAAAAAAAACAAAAAATATCGATATGCACACCCTTCTGCACGCGACGACTGCCTAAAATTTGCGTTTCTGGCATATTCATGGTAATTTCATTCACATATATGATGGCATGCATTTTAAAAACGTTGCACCTGACTGGTCATGTACCGCCAGTCTATTTCAGTACGTATGGCGCATTACCAAGAAAAACTTAAGTTTCAGAATGTTTTTGCCCAGTTTCTTCAATTAAATTCATTCAACTTTAATAATATTACACTGAAGTAAATTCTATCATTGAAATTTAATCCATTATTTACATAAATAATAAAAAAATATTGAAAATAATATATAATATTGAAAAATTCGTGATCCGAAAAGTATTTTTTTTAGTTTTTCTCAATTTTAAGCAGTTTTATGAAAAATAATCAATCAACATTTTAAAGTAGACATTTCAACGGTTAAAATGAGCCCAAATAGAAAATTGAAATCGAAAAAAACACCAATAAAGTTTTCCGTGGAAGATTTTATTTTTTTCGAAAAATGTAAATGTCTCGGAAACTAGGTGTTTCCCAGATTCCAAAAAAATTATGCTTATTCAATGCAAAAAAATGTATACTTTCATAAAATTTCACGTAAATTGGAATTATTTTTACGAGAAAAACCGCTGCCCAAGGAATCACTACTTCCACATCCAGATTTTCCATCCAAGTCACTCACAACGAAAAAATTTCGTATGTGGAAATAATTATTTATGGAACTTTAATAATATAATATTTGAAATCCTCTACCCCAAAAACCCATAAAACGATACCCCACGTCGGTAGTGGAGTGGGGGTGGATGAAGTAAAAAATATTTTGAGGTTTCTGGTTCTTGTACACACACTAAATCACTTTTTTTTCATCCCCTTTAATAATGGGGGTGGTAATGGGGATGGCTAATGCCAACATTTTTTTTGAGACCTTAGCTTCTCTTGTATATACTAAATACCAATTTTATGGACTCTTACCTGCTTGATTTACCTATTTACCCCAAATCTACCCCAATTTACCCCCCAACCCTTCGACGGAACAAGATGAAAATATAATCTAGTTCTAGATCTCGTTAAGGTACATATGTGTACCAAATTTTAAGTCAATATCTCAAATGGTTCCAGAGTAAACGTGCGCACAAAAAAAAGTTACAGACAGAAATTTTTTTTCGCTCAAACTTAAAATCTCGTCGTTTCATGACATTCTAAGCCTATTTGAACAATAACAATTTAAAAAAAAAATTTTGTCGTTACTATACTTCCACTGGATGTGGAAGTAAAATAAAAAACCGAAAAATCGATTTTCCGCCATTTTCTCGGAAAATTTGGTTATGATGTTATGATGAAAAATGCCTCATATGAAAGTTTTAGATTTTTTTTATTAACTACAACTTTTGTGAAGGACATTTCGGCTGCTCCAAGGAAGAACACAGTAACCAACATTTGTTCCAAACTTGAAATTTTCACTCATGTGCTGATACTGTGCTGTTCTGCGTCTTTTTATCCAACAGCATTTTATATCCTTTGCAGATAGAACTACCGCTGTTGGCTCGGCTGTTGGATAAAAAGACGCAGCACAGCACAGTATCAGCACATGAGTGAAAATCTCAAGTTTGGAAAAAATGTTGGTTACTGTGTTCTTCCTTGAAGCAGCCGATTTGCCGCTAGAGGTCACGTTTCGCCGAAAATCGCAAAAAAACACTTTCAACCTCTAAACAGCACCCCCATTTCACAATTTCACTTTATCTCGGTATTTAATTTTTGTTTTTTCTCTTCTTTATAACCTTAACTATACTCTCCGGATGGCCTTGCTTGTTAATATTTTTTTTTTTTCAAAAAGGTATTGGCACTAGCCTATTTATTATATTTGTATTATACAAACATAAAGTATTACAATGATATATTTTATTCTTATAACTCGTGTAATCATTTGGAGAAATTACGATTTCAGTTAGTCTTCCTACAATTGAGTAATAATAGTTCACATTAGGATATGAAGAGGTTGTAACATGCATTTGACCTTTGCTATTAAGCTTTTTAAAGACTTCCTTTATTTGCTAGAGGCACAGAACTTTTAAGTTTTTTTAAATTGTTCGTTCTCAGTAGTAAATGTACATGTTCTCACGTTCTCATCAAAGCCTGAGTATTTTATTTGAGGCCCAATTATAATTTCTCAACTGACCGCGACACTTCCCAAACTACATATATTTGGATTTTATATGCTCTGACACAAAATTCATCAATTAGTCCGAAATTAAGTGATTTTGTAGAGAGTAATAAATAAAAGTTGACTGGTAGAGGCAGAATAATCTAGACACCTCATTCTTTATCCTTGTACTAAACCAGAATTGCAATGGCATCATGAATACTTTATAGCAGTCATCTATCAATTACTACAGTATAATCTACTTATCCCTATTTTGGCGAAAAATCCTTACGAGGTAATAAACAATCGGATTGTATCTGGCGACGGGAGTAGATATGCAATGGGGCTACGGGGCCAAAACCCCATGCTTTTTCTTATGGAGGTTCATCGTGGTCTTTTTTGATACATCAATAACCTTCAGATGACCTTCACTCACACCATTTTTCCCATACACATGATAATATTTATTTTTTATTTGAATTAAATTCCTAAAACTTTGAATAATTAATGAATAATTTGCATAGTCACGTGATAATATTTATATTTATTTTAATTACTATTGAAAAGCTGTTCTCACCTCTAGAGTTAACACTGTAACAGTAAACATGAATCAGTAAGGTTTATCATGGTCTTTTTAATACATCAATAACCTTCAGATGACCTTCACTCACCTCACCTCATACTTCTAATTTCCTATAGAGGGAAGTCACAATATGATAATATTTGATTTAAATTCTTAAAACTCTGAATACTTATAATTTCCTATAGTCACGTGATAATAATTATATGTATTTTAATTATTATTGAAAAGCCCCAACCATACGCCTCTGGAGTTAACATTATAACAACAGTATAGATGAATCAGCAATTATATTTTTAGATATATTAAATTCTTATAGCATGTACAGTATTACCGACACTTACTACAACTAATATATATTCAGGTGATAAGTCTATATTTTTATCATAATTATTTTTAATGAAAAAAATCCAGCCACCGCCCAGGATTCGAACCACCGATCTCCGGTTTGAAAGCACAATGCTCAACACACTGGGCTATCGAGGTACCTGACTTCAAGTCGATTAATACTGGTATACATGAATCAATGCATGACGTCACACACAAAGAAAAGCATGCGCATTGAAGGTCTACTGTATTAGCGAAATCTATTTCAATTTCCTGAAATGTAATATTCATATTTATTTATTATTAATATTAATTTTTATTTTAAACTCCTTAAAAACTTTTGAAAACTCATAATTTCCTATATAGGAGTCACGTTATAATAGTTATTTACCATTAATTATTTTTATTTAAAAAAAAAAAAAATTCAGCAGTGACCGTGGATCGATCCTGCAAACTCTTGACTGAGAGTCCGAAGCGCTCTCCACTAATCCACTGTCCTACATACTAAATAAATGCTTAATTGTTGGTATCTTCCAGCTGTTATAGTTAGATACATTTACAATCTTCTTATCAATTCTTCGAAATTACCTATTTAACATAAAGATAACGAACCATATCTATCGACAGAGAATATGTATTAATTATTATTAACCATTTCTTTAACAACTTTATTATTTTTATGAGAATTGTTTTTTCAATTATTTTATAGAAAAGTTTTTCGTCGCCTAATAATTTTTAGCTTCAAATAATATTGACTAACAGACTAGAAAAAAATTAAAAGTCTTTAATATTATACAACATTGTTTGTTATTCTAGATTTCGACAACGATCACCTCATCACCAGGGGAATTACTTAAATGACTTATATTAAAAACGTTTGCATGTGACGTCATACCTCATTATATTTTTTTCTGAAAAAAATAGAGACTAAAAATAATGTAGATAAAAGTTATATTTATATTTAACCACTTAATGATGTCCAAATATCAATGGAAACCATAAAATGTTATAAATATTTTCATGTTCAAGTGTTAAAGCAGATGTCGAACTTTAATAAAAATTGAAATAGCCACCCAACGATGTCTACTATATTAGTGAAATCAATTAAATCATACATAGCTTTAATCTTTCAGCTTATCAGCTTCATGATGTCTGGTCAATCTAAATTTTACATGTATATATACCAGGCACTAAATGAATGAAATCGTTTACCATAATATGCCAAAGGACCTTACTTTAAACTTTATCCGATTTTAGTGAAAAAAAAACTAAGATTCATTAAAAAATTTACCATACAATTCAACTAGAGGTAAATGTATACGTCTATACACAAAAAGTTATTAAAAACCCCAGGATTGCAAATATTCATATTTAAGTGCTGGTGATATCAAACTTTAACAAAATTAAAATAGACACCTAACGATATCTACTATATTAGGAAAATCTTTAACTTCAATATTTCAATTTCATGAAATGTAATAATACATACCTTTAGATCGGTGACTGAACAATGAAACCAAACGTAGAATTTTATTTCTTTCCATCAAGCCATAGAGGTTATCTTTAAAACGCATCTAACGAGTTCAACGATTATACATAAAATTATATATTATTTATAAGATGGAAAATAAACTAATGATATAACAATGTTAAGATTTTAGAGACAAACAAAAATTCATATTCACAGTGGACATTGACGAGCATTAGTCATGGGCGAAGTAAAACATAGTAATTTATATAATATAACCTATCAAATAATATTCAAATGTTCTAAGACAAAAGTTACATTTAATGATTGATAGGTACCTGCTTATACTCATAACTCAAAATGATCTCTAAATGAATTAGCAAATGTTTTCTCATTTTTAACACCAATATTTGAATTTAAAATCATTCTTTCTTTTGACTGTGAATCAGCAGCATATATTATAAAAAATCCTTCTAGTTTCAAAAGAACTTATTAGCAATTAAAAGATTTTTCCAAAATATGAAAAATATGAATTCCATCAGTTACACCCTGTATGAACTACTGATTATACAAGATACCAACAGAAAATTACCTAGTTTATTTAATTAGTATTCACTTTCAAATACAATCATTACATAAAACTTTTCAGACAACACACAGTAAATATTAATTTAATTTTTCAGGAAAATAATATTACATAAAAACTTAGACGTGGGTTAATTCTGTAGAGCTCTAGTGATAACAAAATTTCAATAGGACCTTCATAAAATATTATGACAATGAAAAGTTTTTAGATTATAATATTCTATAATTGAATCAAAGGCATATGCTAATCACAGTTTTAAAACACCAACAACACCTTTCTTTTATTGTATTATGAATGAATCCATTGTTTCAATTATCATTTCAACCTTTAATGAATCGATCCAACTTCCACTTTGAAAAAGTATATTATACAAAATAGTAAAACATGTTTTATATACCAAATAAAATATTTAGTAAGCTAATCATTCCTGGAACAATGTTTTAATCATCTTCAATTAGAGAGAGCTGCAAGCAGGCTTCCTTATCACAATTTACGGTTGATATAAAGCAGGAAGTCGCTGAGCACTTGTTGTTAGTTTATTAATAACCGACTATCTTAACTTTTATTCTTTAGTGTTGTTATCTACACAGTTTGTCAATTATCCGCTTTTATTGTTCTCTTCTATCTGTTTTATTGAAAGGTAAGTTTAATACAAATATGACATGTTACATATCAAATTAAACCTCATAACTAAACCCATAGATTTGGACTATTTTCATTAATTGTTTTAACATCTAGAATTATATTTTGATGGTGCTATATAAAAGTTTATTCTTATTAGTCATTTATGTTCAGTGGCGTCCAGGCAAATTTTAGTTGGGTCCGCGATTTGGGCTTAGGGGGTCCCAATTTTTTTCTTTACAGTGAGAAGAATTTTAAAATTGTAACACAATATCACCGTTATAGCACAGACAGCGCGCGACAGCGTTGTTGCCTAGCAAAGACGCAAAAGTAAGTTTCTTATTCTGTAGAAGGTAGCGACAAATTATAGACGATGTTGGAGAAATAAATAAGAGACAAATTACAAATTTTCCGATTGTTCATTACCATGTTTTATTGATCGGATAGGAGGCTAAAAGATCTAGGGGCCAGTCCGCGTTTGCGAAACCGCGGACCTAACCAGAACGCCACTGTTTATGTTATGTCAAATTAAAGCTCTTAACATATAGATTTTGAACATGATAGAATCTCTGAAACTAATAATTGTTTCAGATTACATCTCACCGACACAGATCGTTCCTGAAGTAATATCCTTCGGTATAACACACTCACACACGCAGTTCTCAGTTAACTTTCAGACAAGAAACATGTCTTTCACCAACAATATTGTGAAGAAAATTCAATCAATCCTAAACAACCCCCGCCTTAAGGAAGAAAATGGTATTCCTCAAGGGATTAAAGAATGTTACAAGGCGGTACGAGCCATCAATAACGCTTTAACCAAGGCTGATTCGTTTGGTGAGAAACAACACCTGACTGCTGCTCTGAGCCAGGTAAAGAGCTTTAGGAAAATGTTTAAGGAATTGCAAGTTGTTGGATCGGGATATAAAACGAGACGTGAAACTGCAAAACACCGAGTTCATTGGGAAGACTCAACCACCGCATTCAAGAGCCGTATTAGAACAGGTGTGATTACCAACTTACGCCATTCAGATCCTAAGTTATTCCTTGAGGACTGTGAGGCGCTCTTCCACCGACGTATCCATAACATCTTAAAGAAAGAGGAGGCTTTAAAAGTTAATGCAGTTTTTTGCGGTCAATTTGTAATTGATAAAGCTGATGAGGTAATTGAGGAACTTAAATTTCTCAACACCAAAAACAGACCCATCTATCGAGATACAGACCTTAAGCAGTGGTTCAAGGAACATATTCTATCCCCCATTCTTACTGATCTGGAAGAGTTTCAGGAAAGAAATAGCGGCTGGGCGCTTGAAGCCATACTAAACTTGCAAGTGAACATTAACAAATATACCGCCCAACTTGGATCATCATACATAAAGTTACCCAAACCAATAGCTAACAAACAGGCGTGTATAAACATAAAAAATAGTGATAACGCATGCTTCGCTTGGAGCATCGTTTCTGCCATATATCCAGTGGGTTGGGGAAATCATCCTGACAGACCCTCTTCATACCCTCATTATTCCAAGCTACTAAATCTAACAGGTATTCAGTTCCCAATGACATTAAAACAAATACCGAGATTTGAGAAGCAAAACAGTATATCAATCAACGTTTATACCCTTAAGGTAGTGAAGAAAGGGTATATAACAGTTCCAAGCTACTTAACAAAAAATAAAATGGATAAACACGTAAATCTGTTGCTCGTTCAAGATCAATATTATACTGATGATGATGATGAAGAAGATAATGATGTTCCTTTCACACCCATACGATATCATTATGTATGGATAAAAGATTTATCCCGTCTTGTATCCACTCAACTAAGTCAACACAAAACAAAGAAATATTTCTGCGACCGATGTCTCCACTATTTTTATACCCAAGCTGGATTAGATAAGCACACTGAAGATTGCAAAAATTTAAACGAGTGTAAAATTAGGCTACCCACTCAAGATCAGAAGATGCTTTCATTTAAAAACTTTAAAAATAAAGAAAAGGTCCCATTCATCATATATTCCGATCTAGAGTGTATTTTAAAACCGGTGGAGGAGACCAACAAATATCAGGAGCACATACCTTGTAGTATAGGATACTATGTAAAGTGTTCATATGATGATAGCCTATCATTTTATAAATCATATAGGGGAGAAGATTCTATAGAATGGTTTTCAAATGAACTCAAACAATTTGCTGAGGATTTGGAAACGGTATTTCTTTGCCCTCTACCCATGGATCAATTATCTCCACAACAACAATCTGAATTTGATAGTGCTACCCACTGCCACATTTGCGAGAAACAGTTTAATATAAATAGTATAAAAGTCCGGGACCACTCCCATTATACAGGTCACTATAGAGGCCCGTCACATCAAGACTGTAATTTAAATTATCAGGATAGTCACGTGGTACCAATAGTTTTTCACAACTTAAGTGGATACGATGCACACTTTATAATAAAAGATATTGCTACAAATATTGATGGTCGCATTGATATACTACCCATCAATAAAGAAAAATATATTTCATTTACCAAAAATATTAGTGAAAATGTGATTAAATTTAGGTTCATCGATTCTTTTAGGTTTATGGCAGGTAGTTTGGATACATTAGCCTCATATCTAGAGGAGCATCATATATTAAAATCAGAATTTTCACAATTAAATGATGAACAATTTAATCTATTGAAAAAGAAAGGGGTCTTTCCATATGACTTTATAGATTCCTTTGATAAGTTACATTATTCTGAACTACCAACAAAATCTGAATTTTATAATAAATTGGATGAGAAACATATATCACAGGAACAATATGCACATGCTCAGAATGTTTGGTCGAAATTCGGGTGTCAAAATTTAGGTGACTATTCCGATTTATACTTAAAAACTGATGTTATGCTTTTAGCTGAAATTTTTGAGCAATTTAGGGAAACCTGTCATAAAACATACCATCTTGATCCAGCACATTACTATACTCTACCTGGGTACACCTGGGACTGTATGATGAAACACACCAAAGTAAATCTTGAACTTCTCGATGATATTGATATGATAATGTTTATAGAACGCGGCATTCGAGGTGGACTAAGTCAATGTTCGAAACGTCGATCCAGAGCCAACAATAAATATATGTCTGACTATAATCCATCAAAACCTAGCACATATTTAATGTACTTCGACATAAACAACCAATATGGTTGGGCCATGGAACAAGATTTACCATATGGACAATTTAGTTTTATCGAGAATTTCGAAAATTTTGATGTTTCCACAATATCTGATACATCACCCGTTGGCTATATTCTCGAAGTAGATCTAGAGTACCCAGAACACTTACACGATAAACACAAAGACCTACCCTTTTGCCCAGAACATATAGTGCCCCCAGAGTCAAAATTACCAAAATTAATGGGTACGCTGTATAACAAAACCCGGTATATCATCCATTATAGAAATTTAAAGCAAGCTCTGGTAAATGGATTAAGATTAATAAAAATTCACCGCGTACTACAATTTAACCAGTCACCGTGGCTAAAAGCCTATATCGACCTCAACACAAAATTACGTGCCAATTCCAAAAACGATTTTGAAAAAAACCTGTTTAAATTAATGAACAACGCTGTGTTTGGGAAAACAATGGAAAATATACGCAAACACTCCAACATTAAATTAGTATCTAAATGGGAAGGGCGATACGGAGCTGAAGCACTAATTTCCAAACCAGAATTTAAGTCAGCGACTATTTTTAATGAAAATCTGGTTGCTATTGAACTCAATAAATATGAAATTTATTTCAATAAACCAATTTATGTAGGTATGTGCATATTAGACCTGGCAAAAACAACGATCTATGATTTCCAATATAATTTTATGATGAAAAAATATTCTAATAATGAATGTGTAATAGTTTATACAGACACAGACAGTCTTATTTATGAAATACAATGTGATGATGTATACGAGGAACTTATAAAAAAAAACATATCAAAATTCGATACCAGCGATTATCCAGAAAATAATATATATCATATACCACGTGTTAATAAAAAGGTTATTGGTTTGATGAAAGATGAATCCTCCGGTCATATAATGACAGACTTTGTGGGATTAAGATCAAAAATGTATGCACTTAAATTACTAAAGACGTTGGAAGATGAAGAAAAGGAGCGAAAAGTGTTAATAGAAAAAGGAGCAGATGGTGATGATATTGATATAGCTCTCTCAAATATTGGATTAACTAAAAAGGCGAAGGGGGTTAAGAAATCTGTTGTAAAAACCCGTATAACATTTAATGATTATATTGAATGTCTAGACAATTTTCATGAAAAAAATGTTAATCAAAATTTAATCCAATCCTCTAAACACATTGTGAATTCAATAACCCAAACCAAAACTGCTCTCAGTCCCCATGATGATAAGCGACATTTAGTTAAGGACTCATATAACACTTTACCTTGGGGCCACTATACTATCATGGAAACCTAATTGTAATTATATACAGCTATACCTTCCCAAGGTGCAGAAAAATTGTTAGTGTTTATTACATACCAGAGATAAATAAGTATTGAATTTAATGAAAATATTATAAAAGTGGTATGATTACATTTTTTAGTAACTTTTATTTCACTTTATAATATTTTCTATACAACCCTACATATTGTAATAAATTGCTATTATATTTATATATAAACTTACACATTATTTGTTGTAGTACCTTACTATTATATTTTCTATATCACCATGTATATTATTTTTGTAATATATACTATTTGTTTTAATAAAGAATTGTATCTATTTTTGAGTATTTCTTACCTTAAAACACTTCCTGGAGGTAAAACTCTCATTCATCGACGGAGTGCTTGAGATGAGAGTATTTCCAAGCGTAGTGCCACAAATATTTCATTTTTAAACCTTGGCAAGTATGTATGATGTTATAATAAAGATGTGGAGTGTTAAATATAATAATATTGATCAGATGATAAGAGAAGCAAAACAACAAAATTTAAGTCACAAATCTGCTCTCGTCCTGATCAATCCAACCAAATCCAACTTTGAATATCCATCCCCTTCCGCTTCTCTTCCTTTGGCTTCTGAAATAGTAATACATTTTCAGTACAGCTTTTTTAAAAGATATATAAGAATAACTATTGATCTGATTTTATTGTACAAGTACAATTTTTTTTCCAAACACTCCAACTTTTACATCCAGCTTTACATTGGAGGTACATAAAATACCCACGAACAGTTCATGAACTGTCCATGAAATACCTATGAACTGTCCATAAAATACCATGAGTCAGTCATCAAGTACTCATAAACTAGGTACCAAGTGCCCATCAAATATATAAAGAGCAATACATGCAAAGGTTATTTTGCTTCTTTTTATCTATATAACAAGTATCTTATAAATATTCTTGTATTTAACACCTCACAACCTAATTATAACATAATATATACTTGACTAGGTTTTAATCTGAATAATTGTGTCACTGCTCTTAAAAGTAATCTCATTTCTATATAATTTATACCCAAATTCATATACGTTTTCTATGAAAACACCCTCTCGTAGAGAACTAACATACATAGAGCTGTAATATTTTGGGAAGTGAAACATATAAGCTCCAACATTTTTACCCTTATATACCCTCATTTACCCTTCTTTTACCCTTATTTATCATTATTTACCCTTAATTATACTTATTTTATTCTTATTTACCCTTGTTTTATCTTTATTTTACCTTGTTTTATTCTTATTTACCCTCGTTTTATCTCCCTGATAAAACTAGTTTTATCAGGGAGATAAAACGAGGGTAAATAAGAATAAAACAAGGTAAAATAAAGATAAAACAAGGGTAAATAAGAATAAAATAAGTATAATTAAGGGTAAATAATGATAAATAAGGGTAAAAGAAGGGTAAATGAGGGTATATAAGGGTAAAAATGTTGGAGCTTATATGTTTCACTTCCCAAAATATTACAGCTCTATGTATGTTAGTTCTCTACGAGAGGGTGTTTTCATAGAAAACGTATATGAATTTGGGTATAAATTATATAGAAATGAGATTACTTTTAAGAGCAGTGACACAATTATTCAGATTAAAACCTAGTCAAGTATATATTATGTTATAATTAGGTTGTGAGGTGTTAAATACAAGAATATTTATAAGATACTTGTTATATAGATAAAAAGAAGCAAAATAACCTTTGCATGTATTGCTCTTTATATATTTGATGGGCACTTGGTACCTAGTTTATGAGTACTTGATGACTGACTCATGGTATTTTATGGACAGTTCATAGGTATTTCATGGACAGTTCATGAACTGTTCGTGGGTATTTTATGTACCTCCAATGTAAAGCTGGATGTAAAAGTTGGAGTGTTTGGAAAAAAAATTGTACTTGTACAATAAAATCAGATCAATAGTTATTCTTATATATCTTTTAAAAAAGCTGTACTGAAAATGTATTACTATTTCAGAAGCCAAAGGAAGAGAAGCGGAAGGGGATGGATATTCAAAGTTGGATTTGGTTGGATTGATCAGGACGAGAGCAGATTTGTGACTTAAATTTTGTTGTTTTGCTTCTCTTATCATCTGATCAATATTATTATATTTAACACTCCACATCTTTATTATAACATCATACATACTTGCCAAGGTTTAAAAATGAAATATTTGTGGCACTACGCTTGGAAATACTCTCATCTCAAGCACTCCGTCGATGAATGAGAGTTTTACCTCCAGGAAGTGTTTTAAGGTAAGAAATACTCAAAAATAGATACAATTCTTTATTAAAACAAATAGTATATATTACAAAAATAATATACATGGTGATATAGAAAATATAATAGTAAGGTACTACAACAAATAATGTGTAAGTTTATATATAAATATAATAGCAATTTATTACAATATGTAGGGTTGTATAGAAAATATTATAAAGTGAAATAAAAGTTACTAAAAAATGTAATCATACCACTTTTATAATATTTTCATTAAATTCAATACTTATTTATCTCTGGTATGTAATAAACACTAACAATTTTTCTGCACCTTGGGAAGGTATAGCTGTATATAATTACAATTAGGTTTCCATGATAGTATAGTGGCCCCAAGGTAAAGTGTTATATGAGTCCTTAACTAAATGTCGCTTATCATCATGGGGACTGAGAGCAGTTTTGGTTTGGGTTATTGAATTCACAATGTGTTTAGAGGATTGGATTAAATTTTGATTAACATTTTTTTCATGAAAATTGTCTAGACATTCAATATAATCATTAAATGTTATACGGGTTTTTACAACAGATTTCTTAACCCCCTTCGCCTTTTTAGTTAATCCAATATTTGAGAGAGCTATATCAATATCATCACCATCTGCTCCTTTTTCTATTAACACTTTTCGCTCCTTTTCTTCATCTTCCAACGTCTTTAGTAATTTAAGTGCATACATTTTTGATCTTAATCCCACAAAGTCTGTCATTATATGACCGGAGGATTCATCTTTCATCAAACCAATAACCTTTTTATTAACACGTGGTATATGATATATATTATTTTCTGGATAATCGCTGGTATCGAATTTTGATATGTTTTTTTTTATAAGTTCCTCGTATACATCATCACATTGTATTTCATAAATAAGACTGTCTGTGTCTGTATAAACTATTACACATTCATTATTAGAATATTTTTTCATCATAAAATTATATTGGAAATCATAGATCGTTGTTTTTGCCAGGTCTAATATGCACATACCTACATAAATTGGTTTATTGAAATAAATTTCATATTTATTGAGTTCAATAGCAACCAGATTTTCATTAAAAATAGTCGCTGACTTAAATTCTGGTTTGGAAATTAGTGCTTCAGCTCCGTATCGCCCTTCCCATTTAGATACTAATTTAATGTTGGAGTGTTTGCGTATATTTTCCATTGTTTTCCCAAACACAGCGTTGTTCATTAATTTAAACAGGTTTTTTTCAAAATCGTTTTTGGAATTGGCACGTAATTTTGTGTTGAGGTCGATATAGGCTTTTAGCCACGGTGACTGGTTAAATTGTAGTACGCGGTGAATTTTTATTAATCTTAATCCATTTACCAGAGCTTGCTTTAAATTTCTATAATGGATGATATACCGGGTTTTGTTATACAGCGTACCCATTAATTTTGGTAATTTTGACTCTGGGGGCACTATATGTTCTGGGCAAAAGGGTAGGTCTTTGTGTTTATCGTGTAAGTGTTCTGGGTACTCTAGATCTACTTCGAGAATATAGCCAACGGGTGATGTATCAGATATTGTGGAAACATCAAAATTTTCGAAATTCTCGATAAAACTAAATTGTCCATATGGTAAATCTTGTTCCATGGCCCAACCATATTGGTTGTTTATGTCGAAGTACATTAAATATGTGCTAGGTTTTGATGGATTATAGTCAGACATATATTTATTGTTGGCTCTGGATCGACGTTTCGAACATTGACTTAGTCCACCTCGAATGCCGCGTTCTATAAACATTATCATATCAATATCATCGAGAAGTTCAAGATTTACTTTGGTGTGTTTCATCATACAGTCCCAGGTGTACCCAGGTAGAGTATAGTAATGTGCTGGATCAAGATGGTATGTTTTATGACAGGTTTCCCTAAATTGCTCAAAAATTTCAGCTAAAAGCATAACATCAGTTTTTAAGTATAAATCGGAATAGTCACCTAAATTTTGACACCCGAATTTCGACCAAACATTCTGAGCATGTGCATATTGTTCCTGTGATATATGTTTCTCATCCAATTTATTATAAAATTCAGATTTTGTTGGTAGTTCAGAATAATGTAACTTATCAAAGGAATCTATAAAGTCATATGGAAAGACCCCTTTCTTTTTCAATAGATTAAATTGTTCATCATTTAATTGTGAAAATTCTGATTTTAATATATGATGCTCCTCTAGATATGAGGCTAATGTATCCAAACTACCTGCCATAAACCTAAAAGAATCGATGAACCTAAATTTAATCACATTTTCACTAATATTTTTGGTAAATGAAATATATTTTTCTTTATTGATGGGTAGTATATCAATGCGACCATCAATATTTGTAGCAATATCTTTTATTATAAAGTGTGCATCGTATCCACTTAAGTTGTGAAAAACTATTGGTACCACGTGACTATCCTGATAATTTAAATTACAGTCTTGATGTGACGGGCCTCTATAGTGACCTGTATAATGGGAGTGGTCCCGGACTTTTATACTATTTATATTAAACTGTTTCTCGCAAATGTGGCAGTGGGTAGCACTATCAAATTCAGATTGTTGTTGTGGAGATAATTGATCCATGGGTAGAGGGCAAAGAAATACCGTTTCCAAATCCTCAGCAAATTGTTTGAGTTCATTTGAAAACCATTCTATAGAATCTTCTCCCCTATATGATTTATAAAATGATAGGCTATCATCATATGAACACTTTACATAGTATCCTATACTACAAGGTATGTGCTCCTGATATTTGTTGGTCTCCTCCACCGGTTTTAAAATACACTCTAGATCGGAATATATGATGAATGGGACCTTTTCTTTATTTTTAAAGTTTTTAAATGAAAGCATCTTCTGATCTTGAGTGGGTAGCCTAATTTTACACTCGTTTAAATTTTTGCAATCTTCAGTGTGCTTATCTAATCCAGCTTGGGTATAAAAATAGTGGAGACATCGGTCGCAGAAATATTTCTTTGTTTTGTGTTGACTTAGTTGAGTGGATACAAGACGGGATAAATCTTTTATCCATACATAATGATATCGTATGGGTGTGAAAGGAACATCATTATCTTCTTCATCATCATCATCAGTATAATATTGATCTTGAACGAGCAACAGATTTACGTGTTTATCCATTTTATTTTTTGTTAAGTAGCTTGGAACTGTTATATACCCTTTCTTCACTACCTTAAGGGTATAAACGTTGATTGATATACTGTTTTGCTTCTCAAATCTCGGTATTTGTTTTAATGTCATTGGGAACTGAATACCTGTTAGATTTAGTAGCTTGGAATAATGAGGGTATGAAGAGGGTCTGTCAGGATGATTTCCCCAACCCACTGGATATATGGCAGAAACGATGCTCCAAGCGAAGCATGCGTTATCACTATTTTTTATGTTTATACACGCCTGTTTGTTAGCTATTGGTTTGGGTAACTTTATGTATGATGATCCAAGTTGGGCGGTATATTTGTTAATGTTCACTTGCAAGTTTAGTATGGCTTCAAGCGCCCAGCCGCTATTTCTTTCCTGAAACTCTTCCAGATCAGTAAGAATGGGGGATAGAATATGTTCCTTGAACCACTGCTTAAGGTCTGTATCTCGATAGATGGGTCTGTTTTTGGTGTTGAGAAATTTAAGTTCCTCAATTACCTCATCAGCTTTATCAATTACAAATTGACCGCAAAAAACTGCATTAACTTTTAAAGCCTCCTCTTTCTTTAAGATGTTATGGATACGTCGGTGGAAGAGCGCCTCACAGTCCTCAAGGAATAACTTAGGATCTGAATGGCGTAAGTTGGTAATCACACCTGTTCTAATACGGCTCTTGAATGCGGTGGTTGAGTCTTCCCAATGAACTCGGTGTTTTGCAGTTTCACGTCTCGTTTTATATCCCGATCCAACAACTTGCAATTCCTTAAACATTTTCCTAAAGCTCTTTACCTGGCTCAGAGCAGCAGTCAGGTGTTGTTTCTCACCAAACGAATCAGCCTTGGTTAAAGCGTTATTGATGGCTCGTACCGCCTTGTAACATTCTTTAATCCCTTGAGGAATACCATTTTCTTCCTTAAGGCGGGGGTTGTTTAGGATTGATTGAATTTTCTTCACAATATTGTTGGTGAAAGACATGTTTCTTGTCTGAAAGTTAACTGAGAACTGCGTGTGTGAGTGTGTTATACCGAAGGATATTACTTCAGGAACGATCTGTGTCGGTGAGATGTAATCTGAAACAATTATTAGTTTCAGAGATTCTATCATGTTCAAAATCTATATGTTAAGAGCTTTAATTTGACATAACATAAACAGTGGCGTTCTGGTTAGGTCCGCGGTTTCGCAAACGCGGACTGGCCCCTAGATCTTTTAGCCTCCTATCCGATCAATAAAACATGGTAATGAACAATCGGAAAATTTGTAATTTGTCTCTTATTTATTTCTCCAACATCGTCTATAATTTGTCGCTACCTTCTACAGAATAAGAAACTTACTTTTGCGTCTTTGCTAGGCAACAACGCTGTCGCGCGCTGTCTGTGCTATAACGGTGATATTGTGTTACAATTTTAAAATTCTTCTCACTGTAAAGAAAAAAATTGGGACCCCCTAAGCCCAAATCGCGGACCCAACTAAAATTTGCCTGGACGCCACTGAACATAAATGACTAATAAGAATAAACTTTTATATAGCACCATCAAAATATAATTCTAGATGTTAAAACAATTAATGAAAATAGTCCAAATCTATGGGTTTAGTTATGAGGTTTAATTTGATATGTAACATGTCATATTTGTATTAAACTTACCTTTCAATAAAACAGATAGAAGAGAACAATAAAAGCGGATAATTGACAAACTGTGTAGATAACAACACTAAAGAATAAAAGTTAAGATAGTCGGTTATTAATAAACTAACAACAAGTGCTCAGCGACTTCCTGCTTTATATCAACCGTAAATTGTGATAAGGAAGCCTGCTTGCAGCTCTCTCTAATTGAAGATGATTAAAACATTGTTCCAGGAATGATTAGCTTACTAAATATTTTATTTGGTATATAAAACATGTTTTACTATTTTGTATAATATACTTTTTCAAAGTGGAAGTTGGATCGATTCATTAAAGGTTGAAATGATAATTGAAACAATGGATTCATTCATAATACAATAAAAGAAAGGTGTTGTTGGTGTTTTAAAACTGTGATTAGCATATGCCTTTGATTCAATTATAGAATATTATAATCTAAAAACTTTTCATTGTCATAATATTTTATGAAGGTCCTATTGAAATTTTGTTATCACTAGAGCTCTACAGAATTAACCCACGTCTAAGTTTTTATGTAATATTATTTTCCTGAAAAATTAAATTAATATTTACTGTGTGTTGTCTGAAAAGTTTTATGTAATGATTGTATTTGAAAGTGAATACTAATTAAATAAACTAGGTAATTTTCTGTTGGTATCTTGTATAATCAGTAGTTCATACAGGGTGTAACTGATGGAATTCATATTTTTCATATTTTGGAAAAATCTTTTAATTGCTAATAAGTTCTTTTGAAACTAGAAGGATTTTTTATAATATATGCTGCTGATTCACAGTCAAAAGAAAGAATGATTTTAAATTCAAATATTGGTGTTAAAAATGAGAAAACATTTGCTAATTCATTTAGAGATCATTTTGAGTTATGAGTATAAGCAGGTACCTATCAATCATTAAATGTAACTTTTGTCTTAGAACATTTGAATATTATTTGATAGGTTATATTATATAAATTACTATGTTTTACTTCGCCCATGACTAATGCTCGTCAATGTCCACTGTGAATATGAATTTTTGTTTGTCTCTAAAATCTTAACATTGTTATATCATTAGTTTATTTTCCATCTTATAAATAATATATAATTTTATGTATAATCGTTGAACTCGTTAGATGCGTTTTAAAGATAACCTCTATGGCTTGATGGAAAGAAATAAAATTCTACGTTTGGTTTCATTGTTCAGTCACCGATCTAAAGGTATGTATTATTACATTTCATGAAATTGAAATATTGAAGTTAAAGATTTTCCTAATATAGTAGATATCGTTAGGTGTCTATTTTAATTTTGTTAAAGTTTGATATCACCAGCACTTAAATATGAATATTTGCAATCCTGGGGTTTTTAATAACTTTTTGTGTATAGACGTATACATTTACCTCTAGTTGAATTGTATGGTAAATTTTTTAATGAATCTTAGTTTTTTTTTCACTAAAATCGGATAAAGTTTAAAGTAAGGTCCTTTGGCATATTATGGTAAACGATTTCATTCATTTAGTGCCTGGTATATATACATGTAAAATTTAGATTGACCAGACATCATGAAGCTGATAAGCTGAAAGATTAAAGCTATGTATGATTTAATTGATTTCACTAATATAGTAGACATCGTTGGGTGGCTATTTCAATTTTTATTAAAGTTCGACATCTGCTTTAACACTTGAACATGAAAATATTTATAACATTTTATGGTTTCCATTGATATTTGGACATCATTAAGTGGTTAAATATAAATATAACTTTTATCTACATTATTTTTAGTCTCTATTTTTTTCAGAAAAAAATATAATGAGGTATGACGTCACATGCAAACGTTTTTAATATAAGTCATTTAAGTAATTCCCCTGGTGATGAGGTGATCGTTGTCGAAATCTAGAATAACAAACAATGTTGTATAATATTAAAGACTTTTAATTTTTTTCTAGTCTGTTAGTCAATATTATTTGAAGCTAAAAATTATTAGGCGACGAAAAACTTTTCTATAAAATAATTGAAAAAACAATTCTCATAAAAATAATAAAGTTGTTAAAGAAATGGTTAATAATAATTAATACATATTCTCTGTCGATAGATATGGTTCGTTATCTTTATGTTAAATAGGTAATTTCGAAGAATTGATAAGAAGATTGTAAATGTATCTAACTATAACAGCTGGAAGATACCAACAATTAAGCATTTATTTAGTATGTAGGACAGTGGATTAGTGGAGAGCGCTTCGGACTCTCAGTCAAGAGTTTGCAGGATCGATCCACGGTCACTGCTGAATTTTTTTTTTTTTTAAATAAAAATAATTAATGGTAAATAACTATTATAACGTGACTCCTATATAGGAAATTATGAGTTTTCAAAAGTTTTTAAGGAGTTTAAAATAAAAATTAATATTAATAATAAATAAATATGAATATTACATTTCAGGAAATTGAAATAGATTTCGCTAATACAGTAGACCTTCAATGCGCATGCTTTTCTTTGTGTGTGACGTCATGCATTGATTCATGTATACCAGTATTAATCGACTTGAAGTCAGGTACCTCGATAGCCCAGTGTGTTGAGCATTGTGCTTTCAAACCGGAGATCGGTGGTTCGAATCCTGGGCGGTGGCTGGATTTTTTTCATTAAAAATAATTATGATAAAAATATAGACTTATCACCTGAATATATATTAGTTGTAGTAAGTGTCGGTAATACTGTACATGCTATAAGAATTTAATATATCTAAAAATATAATTGCTGATTCATCTATACTGTTGTTATAATGTTAACTCCAGAGGCGTATGGTTGGGGCTTTTCAATAATAATTAAAATACATATAATTATTATCACGTGACTATAGGAAATTATAAGTATTCAGAGTTTTAAGAATTTAAATCAAATATTATCATATTGTGACTTCCCTCTATAGGAAATTAGAAGTATGAGGTGAGGTGAGTGAAGGTCATCTGAAGGTTATTGATGTATTAAAAAGACCATGATAAACCTTACTGATTCATGTTTACTGTTACAGTGTTAACTCTAGAGGTGAGAACAGCTTTTCAATAGTAATTAAAATAAATATAAATATTATCACGTGACTATGCAAATTATTCATTAATTATTCAAAGTTTTAGGAATTTAATTCAAATAAAAAATAAATATTATCATGTGTATGGGAAAAATGGTGTGAGTGAAGGTCATCTGAAGGTTATTGATGTATCAAAAAAGACCACGATGAACCTCCATAAGAAAAAGCATGGGGTTTTGGCCCCGTAGCCCCATTGCATATCTACTAATGTACTAATGCTTACTAGGTGCTTACTAGGTGAGTGGTGTTTGTGTAACACTACGTCAAATAAGGGAAAATAAAACTAGTTTGTCTTCTTGAGCATCATATACACTGTGGTCTGTATGTAAGGAATAAATTGTTCATGACTATTAAATAATGTACTCATTATGTACGTATTTCCTTAAGGATAATGCTGTCCATTATTCCCTGCAGTGAAAAATGATTTCATTACTCACTAGTGACTTTTACTAAAAATTTAAAATGTCAAAATTGCAGCAACCAAAAGACAAGTGTTGTCTCTCTAAGTTTTCTAAGAAGCACTCAAATGGTACATGCCGAAGAAGTACTTTAATGAACACTCAATAATGAACACTCAAAAACTACTTTAGTAAGTTTTTTTCAAAGCATCATCTGTTAGCAACACGCGGCAATCCCGAACATTGTTTTTGAAACCATTTACCTATGTGCCTGCAAACTGTATTATTTTATTAGTAAGCCATGACAATGTGTCAAAGCCTAATTTTGTTATTGATTTGAAACGTAAAAATTTCTGCGTCATATTATACTCTTCGCAAAAACGAAGAATGTATTGTATTTGATTGCCACATTTCTAAAACAGTAAATATCGCTCGTAGAGAAAAAAATTTGTATCAGGAAGGAACTTTCAAAATGTCCGTCTGTCCGTCCGTCACGTTTCTTGTAAGCACGATAACTTAAGAAAGAAAAGTTCGATTGTACTGAAATTTGGAAAATAAGTTGGCGTTAGCTAGAGGAAGAACCCTATTGTTTTTGAAAAAAGTCAATCAGTAAATAAAAATGTTATTAATCATTTAAATTTAAAAATAATTTTTTTCTTAATTTTTGTCACTTGCTTAAATAGAAATCTTGCGAAATGTTATTCTCTATAATATTTTTTTGTTTATACATTTTACTAATATACATAAGTATTTCATAATAATATATCTAATCCGTTGAAATATAATTCTCGAATGATATACATTACAGACAATTTTTGTAGTAATGTGTGATGGTCCAATGGTGCAGCATAACGTACACGACAATGAATAAACTAAGAGTTCTGGAACTTAAATTTATGCGCATCATTTCAAATTCTTCAAGATACATCTCCTTTTGAGACCTCTACGCACGTTGTCATGACATAACGCCACATCAAAGTTACATCGGAAAAATTCTACCAATTCAAACTTGGTGATAGCCCGCTAACAAACAACATTACGCGAATCGGAGAAATGCACCTTTTCGCATAAGACACAAATTACCGTACCAGGCGTGGCCCATCTGTCTGCAACATATTTAGCCACACTGCTTTTCTCTACCTAACTATAAAAACTCTCAAAAACGATTTCTGATCTTTAACTTTCTTCTACTCGTTCCTTTGTTTCTCTTTGTTGTTTTTGTTTGTTTTGTCTCTCTAAATTCTCCCTTCCCAATCACAATTTATTAAGACCAGCCTTATGTATCTGATGTTTTATTCACACCAGCCTCTTTTGCATTGTATATATCAATTATTTTAAGTTTATTTTTTTACATGTTTTACCTTATACACTTTTTAATTCGCCTATCCTGCGAAAGGAGATTGTGTTTATATTTTCATTTTATTTTTAATCCAGTCCATCTATTACCATGGCGATTCGCACCATGGATGTATGGCTGGCTCCAGATGAGTGCGCGGGGAGGATAATATGTAGGCTTACAATCCAAAGGTTGTGTGTTCGAATCCCTGAGGTGTTTTTTTTTCATTTTTTTTCATATATTTTTTTTTTCACAACAAAGTTGGTATCACAAAATTTAGAATGTCCAAAACTAACATTATTTACAAGAAAACTGCGAAGAGTATCCTATAGAATGTGTAACAATTATATAAAAAGCTCAGTAAATTGGCGAAGAGTATAACGCTTCCACTAGTTTAAGTTTGTGAAAGTGAAACTATGGATATCGATAGTGAAAATGAGATGTCTTGTACAACGCCAGACATTACCAAAGCTGCTGAAATCACCTCTCTGAATTTATTGTTAGAAAAATCTTTTATGGATTGGAGAATTTCCAAAAATGCTAATTCGTTCTCAGAATCAGTTCTATTGGTGCACTTTTCCGAATTATCCACAAAATATAAATCGTCTACATTGTGGACCCATTATTGTATGCTGAGAAGTAGGCTTTATATAAATGAAGGGATCAAAATAGAAAATTATGGTAAACTGCGTGAACTTTTGATAAAAAAGGGTCTGTTCCTGAAACGTTATCTAAAGTTATCTATTCATAAATTTCATAATAACAGTATAATTGTTCACACAATTGTAACTATGATAGTTAACGAATAATTCCATTTAACGTTTCAGAAACTGGCCATAAATTCTACTAAAAAGTTGCAAGATTGCACTCAATTTGATGAAGTACCTACCAGTGATTAATCATTAATCACTACTAGACAGTGATTAGTGATTAATCACTACTAGATAGTGATTAATGATTAATCACTGGTAGAATGAATAATGTATAATTATGATTGAACAAACACTTTTTAGTAAAAAGTCACTAACGCGATTTCGTATAAACAACTGACTGTTGACATTATTCACTAGTGAATAAAGAAATCTTTGTTCACTGCAGTGAATAATGAAATCATTATTCACTGCTGGGAATAATGGATAGCATTACCCTTGAGGAAACACATACATAATGAGTACATTATTTAATAGTCGTAGACAAATTATTAATAACGTTGAAAATGAATTTATTCACTGCATATGTACCACAGTGTATAGTTCTTTAAACATCAACGTAGACTCGTAGCTTTACTACCACATTTTCAAATGTAGAACTGGCTAAACAGTAATGACATTGTTGTGTGTGCAGACAAATGGAAAATGTCACTAATTAAATTTAAATAAATTGATGTATACGGGAGTTCCACTGTGATTGCTCATCCTATCCATCTATATTTATGATTGTTTGCAGAACAAAAAGACATACATTTATATGTAGTCTTTTTTAATTCGAATTGTATATTAAATGTATGTGGAGGTCAGCTGTATAACGTTACATTATACTGAAAATTCAGACAATATAAAACGAGTAGAAGTTGCCGTCAGGCGTGGCCGACTGTGCATACCTGTTTGATTAACATTTTGCTTGAATACGGCACAATGCACGCGGTGACATAAGATTAAATATATGGCCAATATTCTATTACAACCTACGTAAAGTTCGTTCAAACCTAAGAGACACACTTTATATTACAGTTTCTATGTCATGTTGTAACGGTTCATTTTTTAATTACTATCCATAGGCTGGTTAATTTAACTAAAATACATTTTATAATTTTCCGCCCTGAAATTACCTTAAGCCAGCCCTGCCATACCGGGATATGGCCTGCATAAAATAGTTTCAATTTTTGCGTGATAAGTTCCGTTCTCTACCTTTGTAGAATGCTCTAGATTAAAACGACTTTTTTGCAAAGTGCTGCGTTGCTGTAAATACTTTTCCTATCGATTTGGAATGGTATGTCCAAGAATATCACATTTGACTCGCTTCTTGTGCGCCATGGCAAACGTATAGTGTCCGAAAAACAATTTTTCTGGTTGCTTGGGCATATAAAATGTTATGTCCTAATAGTAAACTATGATTCTGGTAATTTAATTGTGGAGTTTATTTGTTGTATTTAGTATTGCAATATTGTTGATACTTTGCAATGACTTGCAGAAAGTTAAAGTACATGAATTCAATTTGATTTATTGAAATTATTGTCGATCAATACGTACTTGCTATTTTTTTTAATCGCCTTATTTATATTAATGTCGTGGCGGAGTTGGCCGTAGGCTATTCTACCACTCAACCAGGACGGACGGGCACATATAGACAACATCCTTTGTGACATTGCCATCTGCCGTAGCTGAGACTCGAACTCAGGAGAGGAGAGCGACTAGACCGTGTTGTCTCTCACAAAACTGCAGTCTAGCCCACTGCTACCGTCTCGGCAACACGTCAAAAACTCCACTACACATCCTAGCCAGGATTCGAACCCGGGACTCCTTGGTCGCAAGCATAACACCTTAAGCACTGTGCCACCGGGCCGGGGGCCGGTGGCCTATTTCCTTATTGTACATTATCTTTTGCTATGCAAATTGGTACCTATATTTGTTTTCTGTATTATATTAACTTGGCGAAAGTGTATTTGTTTACGTACGTTTTCGCCCTGTAGATTTTTTCTGATGCTCTAATTTTTTGAATTTAAAGAATCAATAGATAAATCATAAAGTAAATTTACTTTATTTAGTTGATGGTTTCGACCTTTACTTGATGACAATCCATATTAACGTAGAACGAAATAAAACTTATATAGTTTTATGATTTTCACTAAATTTGTGAAAATCATAAAACTATATATGTTTTATTTCGTCCTACTAAATTTGCTTTATGTTGTATTCCATTTATTGAGATTAACAAGAAGTAATTGAATTAAATAGTGATACTTTTTTATTTGACTTTCTCTAAAGAAAAAGTAGAAGTTATACTTTGTTGTGGTTCTACCGTGTGGCTTTTTATTTTTGTTTACACCTTATAATAAATTACACTGCTTCAGTGTACATACTTTTACTTTTACTACAGAGAAATTAGCCAAATAAGGAGGAAACTTGGACAAAACTAGTAAAAATCTGAGTTTTTCTTTGTCCCAAACCCAAATCCACAAAAATTCCAAAAACCCTAACATGGCTACCCAAGATATTGAAGGTCAAAGTTTTTAGCAAATATCTCGTGTCCTATTCATCGGATGCCCATGAGGTCAATGTGAAAGTTGTAGAGAATTAAGTTATCGTCTTTTTAGTTTTTTTACCAATCCCCCCCCCTTTTTTCGAGATATTCAAAGTCAGAGTTTAAAAAACATGATTCTTCGCGAATATCTCGCGCCAAAAAAATCGGACAGCAATGAAGTTAACATGCTAGTTGTAGAAAATTAAATTATTTACAAGATTGGTATTTTGCATTTTTCCCAAAATCTCGCCCTTTTCGGGACATTCAAGGTCAAAGTTTAAAAAAACAGTTGATTAAGTTGATTACGTTACAAAGCGTCCAGCTAAAATTTACATAGATTATAAAGAATGGCTATTTGTATATCATGGGAGGAAAGTGTAACATTTCATCCCGCGGATGTATTTTGCCGACTTCTTAACGTATCTTGGAGATTATTTTTACAAGTAGTTAATATTAACGCTTGTTACTGCTCATATTTTTCGATATTTCTCGATTTATTATAGCCAGCATCCGAGTGCAACTATTGTTAGTTCATTATAATTACTCTGATATTTATTTTGAGATCTCAGTACGAGCGGAAAATCCAACTCATCATTTATTTCTCAATATTCCTCTCCCGTTTCGTGTATGCTAATTCCGAGTTAAACAAAGTTATAAAGGAACTTTGTATCAGTTATTTTTGCAACATAAAGCGCTTTGCGAAAAAGCAAGTAAGGTAAGATCTTTAACTCGTTAGCGTGATAAAGAGCTGTTGCCTGTAGCATACAAAAAGAGACGGGAATTTTACCGCTACAATGTTCGTATAGAGTAATTTAACAGTTATAAGAATGTCTATATGCAAATGTGTCGGAAATAGTAAAACTTGGGCGGTCGGAACTACGGCGTTTCCCCGAGAGAGGACCGGTGTCTGTCTTATCTGCAAGGTTGCCACACGCACGCTTGTACAAACCCGCATTTGCCTATCGCATCGCTGGGGACACGTCTCATATGCTGAGAACGTTTTGAACGCCGCCTCTTCAAGTCCTTACCACGCTCTCCTTAATCCAAATGTATTTTGTTATCTCAGATGTTAACAATTTGCGTTGTAGACTGCAGCCTAACTTAAATATATTGTTTCATCCATATTCACCATGATTTTTCATGTATGGTTCATTAATGTACGATGTTTGATTTGACGTGATTTCTGATTTGATTTACCAGCGTGCGTTAGGCATTGCTACCACTCCCGGGAAACATATCGTCGGGCCGGTTACGTTCATGCTGGGTTGGATCAAGGTCATGTTTTTTGCCCACAGCGAGAGCCACAGGACGCATATGAGATGAGTTGCCACAGTGCATCCTGAAGGAATCTTTAAGCTCCTTTTTTGTGCCTTTGCTTCCAGACTTCTGCTTCTGTCTTCTGTTTCTTTCGTTTCAAATTCCGACAGAGCATATATCCTTGCCATTTGTTTACAGTATACCTTTTTTTTGTTGTCGCTCTTTCCCAGTATGCTTGGCTCTTCCCTAGAGCATGGTCGTCCTATTTTTAGTGTGTGACTGTTAATATTAGCGCTTTCTTCAATAAACGTGTCGGATCTCTTCTCTGAATAAAGAAGCGCGGATTTATGGGGGGGGCGTGGTAATTATCCTCCCCCCCCCCCCAGATTCTATAAACCACCAACTTTCGTTTTAAGATTTCATAATTTTTATTATTTTATTTTATATTTTTGAATACACAGGGTGTTAGTAAAAAGTATGTCAATCACTTAACCACAGATTCAGCACCTTATAAAAGTTGATTGAACCTAATTTACCTCTATCCAAAATCGCACCCTAAGAAGATACAGCCCTCTAAAGTTATAAATAAAAAAACATATTCTTTAAATATTGTACAAATGGCAACAGATATTTTTTTCAATACTGGTACGTTGTAACATATGTCAGAGGGTAACAGTTTAAAGTAAAAATATTTTACAATAAAGTTTTAGAAATGGCTTTTCAGGATTAAACAACCCTTTCCCCCTAGCCCCTTTTTAAGTGGTATGCCTATGACTTTTTCGGTATATTGCATTTTGTAGAAAAGGGGGAGGGTCAATAAGGCCGGTTTTCGGCCCCCCTCAAATTTGGCAAAAAGAAAAAAGAAAATGTTTTTTAACAGTCTAGGGTCAATTTAGAGTCGATTCGACCACAAACGGAACCAACCCCGCCCCCCCTCTTAGGGTCATTTCAAGGTCAAATTATGAAAAAGCCGTGAAATAAACTCGCCTTTTCGGAATGAGTAGGCCTATTCTGGGACTTCGATTTAATATATATATCGGTTTTTTGGGTCGCTGATTCCGGATCCGAGGTGAGTTTGTCTACAGTGTGTCCCAGGATAGATGTAACAAGAGGTGTAATGGACCAAAAATTTTGGAATTTTGGAATGGTATTTGGGGATTGAGTCCTGCATGTTGTAAAACTAAAGTATACCAAAAATTACTTGATTTGGTGTTCTACAGGGTGTCTATAAGCAAAGTTGTAAAAATCACCACTAATAAAGTACCTTTATAAAATATAAAATTATTTTTTGAAACTTCCCATTTTTTGCGATATAAGAGTTGAATTCATATTTAAAGTTGTGTAGGAGCAAATGTTAATCATCTGCTTTTCCCATAGCCTACTTTTAGCTTCTACATAACTTTAAATATTAATTCGCAGAAAATAATTTCTATGCAGTTTTAATTGAATGGTTCAAAATAAAATACTAAATTGAAAAAATGGGAAGTTTCAAAAAAATAATGTTATATTCCTGTTTGATATAAAGGTATAAAATTGCATTCTAAATAACTTTTCTTAGTGGAATTTTTTCATATTTTGAAAAATAAGGGTACTTTATTAGTGGTGATTTTTACAACTTTGCTTATAAACACCCTGTAGAATACCAAATCAAGTCATTTTCGGTATACTTTAGTTTTACAACAAGCAGGACTCAATCCTCAAATACCATTCCAAAATTCCAAAATTGTTGGTCCATTACACCTCTTGTTACATCTATCCTGGGACACACTGTAGACAAACTGACCTCGGATCCGGAATCAGCGACCCAAAAAACCTATATATATATATATATATATTAAATCGAAGTCCCAGAATAAGCCTACTCATTCCGAAAAGGCGAGTTTATTTCACGGCTTTTTCATAATTTGTCCTTGAAATGACCCTAAGAGGGGGGTGGGGTTGGTTCCGTTTGTGATTGAATCGACTCTAAATTGACCCTAGACTGTTAAAAACATTTCCTTTTTTCTTTTTGCCAAATTTGAAAGGGGCCGAAAACCGGCCTTATTGACCCTCCCCCTTTAATTCTACAACTTTTTTCCATCTTGTGTTTTTTTCATTTAGGTGATCATTTTTAAATGAAACTTAGAATATTAAAAACATTGTCATGTGTTTGAAAGGGTAAAATGCTGAAAACTTAAAATAGTAGAGTGCTCGGTGTCCAGATATACGCATAAAAATAAGTTCTGTGGGGGTTTCGTTGTTACAAGCTGAATTTGATATAAAATTAATGATGACTGTTACGTTTCTTGTAAGCACGATAACTTAAGAAAGAAAAATCCGATTTGTATTGTTTGGAAAGTAAGTTAGTGCTAGCCAGAGGAAGAACCCTATTGTTTTTGAAGAAAATCAATCAGTGAATAAGAAAGTTATTAATCATTTAATTTTAAAAAAATATGTTTTCTTAATTTTTTTCCTTGCACTTAAATAGAAATCTTTTGAAATATTTTTTATATATATATATTTTTTTGTTTATACATTTTACTAATATATATTTCATAATATATCTAATGCGTTGAAATATGATTCTCGAAAGATATATATTACAGACATCAATTTTTGTAGTAATGTGTGATGGGTGCAGTGGCTAAAGTTTTGCTTTGCAATCCAAAGATCGTGTGTTCGAATCCCAGACAGGTTGGATGTTTTTTTTAAATTTTTCTTCATATATTTTTTTTCACAACAAAGTTGGTATCACAAAATTTAGGATGTCCAAAAACTAACATTATTTACAAGAAAACTGCGAAGAGTATCCTATAGAATGTGTAAAAATTATATAAAAAGCTCAGTAAATTGGCGAAGAGTACGTTTTTAGCTTGTTTCTTGTTGGATCCATGGGTGACTTCTTCCTCTTTAGCGTTTTTCTTCCCGCAATTTTTATTTTTGAACTTATTTTTGTCCAGTCTAGTTACTCTCCTGTTAGTTGCATTATATTTCCTCGCAGTATTTCTTCTGGATGTTTTCATGCCGTACTAGATGGATATTCAAGTTATTGTGTGTTTTGTTATTTCCTTTACGTATTTTCTCTCTTCGTATTTCCGGTTTCCTATATAGGTATAGTATTTTGTGGTCTCTGTTGATTTCTGTTGCCCTTTTTGCTTTAATATTTTTTACCTGCCTACCAGGATATGATCTATTTGTGAAGTTGCTTTTCCGTTGCTCTAAGTATCAAGGCAAGTTTGGCTAATGCTCCACATGTTCTTTTGTGGTGTGTGTGTGTTTTTTTAGAAAATACTATTTTTCTGAAAGGAGCCTATATCACGCATAACTCCGTTGAAATGCTGTGAAAATTCAGTCTTGGCGCGATATATTAATAATGCCCCATTAATTATTTCAGGTTTAATTCAAGTTAAATTCGTTTGAATATTTTTAATAATTATGAAAAATCCCTTGAAAATTTGCCTAAGAAATTATATAATGACCATACGTTAAGAGTAATGCGTTACTGATTATTAAAGGTTTAATTTATATCAAATTTGTTTAAATATTTTTAATAATTATGAAAAAAAACTTACTTGAAGATTTACATAAGATATTAATATACTTTATAAACAATGCGTTATTTATTACTTCGGGTGTAATTTATATTAAATTCGTTTGAATATTTTTAATAATTATGAAAAATAATTTACTTGAATGTTTACATAGGAATATTATGGCTATACTTTAATAATGAATTGACCTGACATAAATGTGTCAACAGCTATCGACTTTTCAAATGTTTAATGGGCATAAACACTTCTCGGTTTATATTTCTAAGAAAGTTATCAGAACTAGTTCGTCAATATTTATAACATTTAAAATGAAAAAGAACATGCAATACCGCAAGATATTCTCTTAATATTAATGGAAAATACAATAATAAGTTAAAAATTAATAACACTTATCTGTGATACGTGATGGTTGAGTTTATTGCTTCTATTCTATTCTATTCTATTCTATTATATTCTATTCTATTCTATTCTATTCTATTCTATTCTATTCTTTGCCTTTTCCCTTTTTACTTGACTGTGCACGTTTTAAATACGTAATTAAACTATCCCTCCTTGAAAATGCATTCTATGATTTTGACGAATTCTTGTTATGAACTTATTCTATATATGATAATAATTGTTTGTTTTTGTTCGTTATTTTATGTACTTAACTGATATTTACCCTATATGTTGTTTATTAATTTATTGTTTTATTTTCTATTTTTTTTATTTGGACAACTGCTATTTTGTATATTTTTTACTATATTTTATATAAAAGTATTTTTATTTGCTTAATTCTGCAAGAAATCGATTTTAGATTTCCAAAGGGAGATGCTATTTTAAGTAAACAGACAGAAATTTTCATGACATTCTAAGCCTATTTGAACAATAAAAATTTTTAAATTTTTTTTTTGCTCAAACTTAAAATCTCGACGTTTTATGACATTCTAAGCCTATTTGAACAATAAAAATTTTCAAATTTTTTTCGTCGTTACTATACCTCCACTGGATGTGAAAGTAAAAAAGGTAGCATTTTTAGACTAATCTGAACTTTCATTAAGTTCTAAAACTACTATTGAAAATTGTCATGAGCCTCCATCAGTACGTACGCACGTATTTCGTAATTATTCTTAGCTACCTTTTTTGAAGGCAGTTCAATTTTTAACAACAATATATTTTCATTCTTTTTATTGGAATCTTACTTAGCTCCTACATAGTGAAAGAAAATATTGTAAGATAATAATATGCAAATGGCTTCATCATAATCGCTTTCCTATATACGCACCTTTAACCATGCGAAGGAAAGGAAATATATACATAATATGATACAATGAAAGGCCTCATATATGTGTAACATTTGATGGTACTACAGCCATTCAACTTTTTTCATTCTCCTGCTTGACATGCAAAAATGTATACTAACTAACTATTGAAGGGCTAGTAAAGATTTTGTACCTAGCCATTGAAGTTTGATGTTCCCCATTTCTCTGTCTCCTCAACTAATTAGAGTGATCAGAAATTCAATGTTCCCATTGCCCCACATACCTGCGATCAGCAGCGTGAATCGTTGTTTCTCTTGTTGATATAAACAAGGCAATTTCCAATTGAATAAAATTCTCAAAAGCCATATAAAACCTTAATGCCGTTTTACGACGGTGATAGGATTCGATACGTGACCTCCTGGCACCCTTCCGCTCCCTCTCTGCCTCGCTAATTAAGCTCTCGCTTAAGTGAGATGTAATTGTTATTCGGGCAGGAGATCCGAATTAAAGGAGAGGACTATTGCGTAAGTGGGTGGATCCGGTGGATTAAAGTCTACGAAGTGGAGGGCCGCGGCTACAAAAAATATTAAATTCGTAGCACCTTAATTGACTTGGCAGATCTCAAAAATTCTCAAGCTCAGCGTCGAGTTGTGGTAGGCGTTTTAGTTATTACCTGATTTAAAAAAAGGAGGACGCTCTGAATTCGACTCATATGTATAGGGTGGACCAATTTTATGGACCTTTGCTGTGCAAACGACCAAATTATAGTATTCCTATGTATTTTGGACCGCTGAATGTGAATCCGATGTCGAAATTCCCTCAGCAAATCACCATAATTTTCTAACCTCAAAAAAACCGCTTAAAATCGTCAATATGGTGGAAAAAGAAAAGAAACACTTATGCAAATGACTAAAATATTATATTACTATGAAATTTGAAGCGCTGAATATGAAAATGTCGGAATTCCTCTAAAAAATTACCAAAATTTCTTCTAACCTCAAAAAATAGCTTAAAATCTACAATATTGTAAAAAAATAAAATAAATACCTATAAAAACGTCTAAAATATTGTATAGCTATGTAATTTGAGATGCTGAATACGAACTTGATATCAGATTTCCCCCCGACAAATCAACAGAATTTTCTAACAAAAAAATAACAAAATGAAGATAAATAAAAAGAAAGACAAAAATAAAAGGAGGAGCTTTTGGCTATAAAACCATGCTGCCTGGTAAGTTTTTAATAAAAAAATTTTTTTGTAAAATTATTTCAGATCTTAATATGTATTTTCGCTTGTTAATCTATAATAAAAAACGTAAAAATTTTTTGAAATTTGTCTATATTTATTTCTTCTCAACTTCGAGTATATCATAGGTATATTGAACACTGACTTTAAACTGAACTTTCTTATTAACTCACTTAAAGTAGCTAGTATTACACCAACAAATGGTACTTTAATTCAGGAACGTCTATACTAGACATATTTCCGTGTTAACTTTTCAACTACTCGATACAATTCACCAAAGAAATTAAGTCTCAAAACTAATAAACATTAAATTGCTCAATTTCCAGCCATAATTTGACGACCTCCAGGCCTGCAGCCTGAGGGGCAACGTAGGCATTATGTCATATCTGCACTTGTCATTGGAGGAATACTTCCCGCGCGGTTACTTTACCCACTCATTCTATGGAATTTCTGGAATACTAACTCGTCAACAATTAAACGTCCAACAGGGCCGGCGTTAAATATCTTTCGAAAAAATAACAAATTAGGTAATTTTGTAATGAAGATATAAAAAATAATGTAATTTAGCGGGTTTTAATAGCAATTTACGAATAATTAAAAAGTAAACCGTTAGAAAGTTTACATCATCGGCCTAGCGAGTAATGTGAGTTTCTGTGGGGGTGGATGAAGTAAAGAAAAAATCGAGGCCTTTGAGGAATTATTGAGGCTTCTCTTATACTAAATACCAATTTTATGGACTCTTGCTTGATTTACCTATTTACCCCCATTTACCCCCACCAACGGAATAAAATGAAAATATAATCTAGTTCCAGATCTCATCAAAATACATACATCGATATCTTAAACAGAGTGAAAAGTCGATTAGGGACAATTTCTCTGTAATTATGACTTTTTTGTTTCCCAAAAAAATTTTTAGTAACTTCCTTAAAACTAAGCCAAGTTGATTTTTCTGTATCATTCATTTTTGTTACAAAAATTTCATCTCTGAACATTGTACGTATTTGAGGTCCTTCAAATATTCCTTCCTTTAACTTTGCATATGAAACATTTGGATATTTCTGTTCTATGTGTTTGAATGTTTCTCCTTCCTATATTTGAAGCTTTCACAAGCTGTTTCATAAAACCAAGTTTGATGTGAAGTGGTGGGAGTAGTACTTTTTCTGGATTAACTAAAAGGCTTGAAAGAACGTTATATGAGTCAGGATCAAGAGAAGTTCCACTCGACCATACCTTTTTCTTATAATGATTTTCGCAGTGAAAAACTATCGCAAGCTAGGTTGCAATATGAATCTGAAGCTCTACTTCTTAGATTCTCATATTGATGACTTTCCTCAAAATCTTAGGGATTATAATGAAGAACAGAGGGAAAGATTCCATCAGGACATTATGGAAATCGAGCGGAGTTATCAAGGAAGATGGGATATAAATATGTCGGAAGATTTTTGATGGACTTAAAAGAAAAGTAAAAAAAAGTAGTCAAATGAGGGCGAAATCCACCGCATAGAACTTTTGATAGTAAAAAAAGGAATAAGATCTTTGACACCCACACTCTCTCTACGCTTTAAAAGGTATTTTGAATTACTACCTTAAGTGTTAAGATGTGGTCGTTTGCATAGGACTTCTTTTATTTTTTTGACAATATTGTAGATTTAATGCTCTTATTTTGATATATACTCTGTCGCAGTCTTTACATGGTATTTGGTACACAGTATGTGTTGTTTTATTTTTTGGGGTTCTAGCTTTTAATTCTGAAAAATTTGATTTTAAAAATTAAAAGCTAGTCCCAAAGTCCTATTATGGCATATTGAAAAAATATGTAAATAATTAAATATACACAAATTTGTGTACTTCATAAAAGTTTTCTTCCTACAATATCCATAAATAAAATAGAAAATTAATAAAAATCTTTTAACATTAATACTACCTCCATCTATGGTTGAAGGTGATATTAACGGTATACCTATGTCTGTTGGTTCTCTTCCTTGTCGTTGCAACCATTCGGCGAAATACTGTTCCTTGCTCGCCACGTATGAAGAAACACAGGTCGTAAAATTTTTTAACAATTTTATAACAATTTCTATATTAAATAACAAAATGAAGATAAATAAAAACAAAGACAAAAATAAAAGAAGGAGCTTTTGGCTATAGAGTCATGCTGCCTGGTAAGTTTTTATTACATTTTTTTTTTGGAAAATTGTTAACTTTAAAAAATTATTTCAGATGTTAATATGTATTTTCGCTTGTTAATCTGTAATAAAAAATGTTTCTGATGAAGGCTAAGGGCCCTTAGCCGAAACGTATTTTTTTTTTTGAAATTTGTCTATATTTATTTCTTCTCAACGAACCTTAATTCCCAAGAAAACTCAACTTCGGATATAATTGGTAGAGGTTCAAGAAATTTTCCAATAGGTATAATGGTATAGTTATGTAGTTTATTATGGTTAAAAAGCTGGTATCCATCTATAATTTGAGTTTGTAACCCATAACAGTGCCTTCGTCTCTTTTGCTACAGTTTTGTAAGTACAGAAACATTTACATTTCTACCTTGTATTTGCCGGCAACTGCTAACAGGCCCTGGCGAAGTTCTTGTATCATACCAACTAGCCAGTCATTCCAGTTTTGTATATGTATCTTGTAGCTTAAAATGTTACTATATATTTCATTTCTTATATTATTACCTTTATTTACGTTTAGAGATTTTTTTATGATATAAAATATCAAAATTTGTTTATTTGTAAAATGTCATTTAATCTTTTCATTTAGTAATACTACGTTGGCCAACTAATAATTTAGTTATCTGTCCTTTTTAGAGAATATACAGTTAACTTTGTAAATTGCCGTATATTGTTACCGTTTTCGTACGCCTGTCTCTCTGTGTATCATTCATTGTATTTATCTTGGATAAAAGTCCCTTAGTTTATTTACAAATTTTACCTTTGTATATCCCGGAGAGGGATTTATTTTCTTTCTTGGAAGTAATAAGGTAGGTTTTTAATTTAATTAGTAGATTCACTTTTGTTCCGATTTTAAAGAGAGTTTTTTATAAAATAGCTGGACTATATTATCTCTTTTTGGGGGCTTTATTAAAGATAGTTCCCTTGCAAAAAATAACTGCGTTATAACTTCTTCTTCAAAAAAGTTTCACTTTACGCACTGGCTACATAATACTCTTTTGGTTCACTCTGTATGCCCTGGTCAGCAGATATATTGATTGCAAATCCGTGTTTGCCCAACTAATCAAAACGACCCCACGGTGCAGACGTGGCTCTATTAATATTCGTTTTGTACTAATGGATCTTGTAAGTTATTTATTACCTCTAATCGCTTTCCGCGAGCGAATGGTCTTCACTGACTTTATAAGTTCGGCACCATCCAAATTTTGATTTATGACGTACGCAAATGGATGCCGTTTGTACCTACAATCTTCATCAATTTGATTTGTTACAGAACTATGTATTCAAAGCAACTTTGGGCGGCAATAACGGTATCATTATTATTCAAATAATAGTTTCTTGCTAATTATGTTTAATGAAACTGTATCAGTTTGTAAGGTAGATGGGAGGAGTTTAATAGTTTTAGGTATTCGATGCATGCAAGTTATTGCTTACGAGGACATGGACTGTGAAGAGTAAAACATGCCATTTCAGCTATTTCAGCAAAATTACGTGAATTTTGTGACACAACTTATTTATCAAAAATTTTCAGAATTCAAGCGATTATGAGTTTTACACTTTAACGTTTTGTATTTGTTTTACCTCAAAAATAATTTTCTAACTACGTAAATGTGCAAACTAAGTATTTTAGTAGTAGTCCAGTCAACGAAGGAGTGGTAGATTAATTAGGTTCCTATCAGAAATTTTTCTATCAAAGAGGTTTACCGTGGTCTGCTAATAAATCACAGTCTCAAAACAATCTTTAGTTTAACACCCGTATTTACTAACGTAATATTTTCTCTCACTTAAAATGAAGACACCCTTATAACTTTTTTGTTTTGTTTCCGATTTAAATCAAATTTTACTCAAGTATAGAACAAATTAGGATTTACTTATGACCAGAAAAGCACCCCCCTGCTACAAATGCTACCTACAGTACCAAAATATGCCAAAAAAAATAAAAAATATTAGGCATTTTTTTATCGGAAAATGAAAGCTTCCAATAAAGTATTTGAATATTTGAATCACACACCTACAAATTTTAACTTTTATTTTGTATCGTTAACCAAAACCACTTATTTACATTGTTTTGATCCCAGCTACGTCTAACATAGTCATAAAAAAAATTTTGGCTCTAAAAATTGTAATAACTGATCTAACTCACATATTATAATTTTAATAAAAAAAGCAATTAATTACATCATGCGAAAAAATATTTGCCATTTTGCGATATATTTCAAATACATGTTATATACTATATATTTAATTAGAATATAAGCCCTTTAATCAGAAAATTAATTATTCTTCTTGCGCTTCTTAGCCCGTCTCTTATAAATTACTTCTGGAGCATCTCTAATACGTGTCCAACAGTAGTCTGCCAACATCGCAGAAGTCCTTTGCCCTGATATCTTTTTTCCATTTTTGAATATCCTGGTGGAATCTCTCTCCATGCTCATCACTTACTGCACCACAGTTTTCTGGGAAGTAATCTAGGTGTGAATGTAGAAAGTGGACTTTTAATGACATATTGCATCCTAATTTCTGGTAGCAAGAAAGAAGATTCCCAACAAAGTCTCTATAGTTTTCTGCTCCTTTGTTACCGAGAAAGTGTGTTGTTACCATTTTAAAGGAATTCCAAGCAGCTTTTTCATTACCTTCTAGAATGTTGTCAAATTCAGCATCCATCTTTGAAAAGGTTCTTGATTTGAGGACCCACAAAAATTCCCTCTTTAATTTTCGCATTACTAAGTCTGGGAAATTTTTGTTTTAAATAACTGAAAGCACGTCCTTCTTTGCCCATAGCTTTTACCAAGTTTTTCATAAGCCCCAGTTTTATGTGGAGTGGTGGCAGTATTATCTTTTGTGAATCAACTAATGGAATGTTAGCAACATTTTTTTCTCCTGGTTCAAAACCCAGTCTTGGCACCCAAATTTTTCTTTTGTAATGTTCTAATCGCTCTCGATTGTCCCACTCACAAAGAAAACAGCAATACTTGGTATACCCTTGCTGCATACTAAGTAAGGTAGCTATCACTTTTAAGTCTGCACAAATCTGCCACTTATACTTGTTATATTCTATAGTTTGTAGAAATACATTCATGTTACTGTAATTTTCCTTCATGTAGACAGCATGGGCGATTGGAATTGATGGCAATTTATTTCCATTTTGAAGTAACACAGCTTTTAGACTAAGTTTCGAGGCGTGAATAAAAAGTCTCCAGTCACTAGGATCATGGGGAATGAGTAAAGCACTCATTAAACCGTCAATGTCCTTGCGGGTATCCAAGTCATTTTCCATTTTGAAAAAAGTTATAAGATCTTTTTGACGACTTCGATACATGGAAACTTTAACATTTTCTTGTAGTAAATTCCATTGTTGTAATTGAGATGCCAAAAGCTCCGCTTTTGCCTTGAACAGATCAAGATCTTTTATAGGATCACTTAATTCGCGTTGATTAATTTTGTGTGGTTCACCACCGGACACTTCGGCAGAGAAATCGGGATCTTGTGATGTTGATGGCTGGACTACGTCATCATCTACATTATCATCCGATTCTTCGTGAAAATCAAGGCTGTATTCTTGAGGTGGATTAGGAATAGGTAGTTCATCACTATGGACAACCGGGCGAATGGTAGATGGTAAATTGGTATTGTATTACCATCCTTTTTTTCTTGTTAATACCCTGTCTAATAGAAGGTATCACGCAAAAATAACAATCGGTATCATGATCTGTATGTTCTCGCCAGATCATGGGCACAGCAAAAGCCACTGAACGTCCTCTTCCACTTAGCCAACTGCAAAGATTGTTCTCCACAATTGCTGCAACATATATGAGGTGCCCATTTTTTGTCTTCATCTCCAATTGTACAACCAAAATACAACTGGTACGCCTTCTTAATTACTTCCACATCCAGTGGAAGTATAGTAATGACAAAAAATTTTTTTAAAATTTTTATTGTTCAAATAGGCTTAGAATGTCACGAAACGTCGAGATTTTAAATTTGAGCGAAAAAAAAAAAATTCTGTCTGTCGGTCTGTCGGTCTGTCGGTCTGTCTGTAACTTTTTTTGTGCGCACGTTTACTCTGGAACCGTTTGAGATATTGACTTGAAATTTGGTACACATATATAGTTTAACGAGATCTAGAACTAGATTATTTTCAGCTTGTTCCGTCGAAGGGTTGGGGGTAAATTGGGGTAAATTTGGGGTAAATAGGTAAATCAAGCAGGTAAGGGTCCATAAAATTGGTATTTAATATATACAAGAGAAAATAAGGTCTCAAAAAAAATTTTGGCTTTAGCCACCCTATTACCACCCCCACCCCATTATTAAAGGAGATGAAAAAAAATTGAGATTTAGTGTGTGTACAAGAACCAGAAACCTCAAAATATTTTTTTACTTCATCCACCCCCACTACCACCCCCACCCCGCTACCGATGTGGGGTATCGTTTTTGGGGTAGAGGATTTCAAATATTATATTATTAAAGTTCCATGAACAATTATTTCCACATACAAAATTTTTTCGTTGTGAGTGACTTCGATAAAAATCTGGATGTGGGAGTAGTGATTCCTTGGGCAGCGGTTTTTTGAGAGTAAAATTACGTTTTTGATGCGCAAAAGTCACTTCACCACAAATATAACAATAGTTGTTAGGTGTATTTACACAATCTCGTGGCATATTTTCGAAATAGCACTATTTACTTTCAAAAAGGAATGCTTACCATGCACAAGGTACAAATACGACTACCTAAGAATGAATATTAGTTTTAGTGACAAATAAAGAGGTAGGTAGTTAGTATGTCTATTTTCCGCAGAATTCTAATTCTACCTGTTATTTGTGATAGGACCGCCCATAAACTAGAGTTTATAAGGGGTCTACACACGATCCAGCAGCAGGGAGCCAGCCTTGTCGGCATGCTTTGAACTCATTTGTAAAAGTGAACTGGTCCGCTGGAATTCCAATTATCTTCAAAGCGTACCGACAATGTCGAGTCTCAGCAGCTGGATCGTCTGTAGACTCCTATACCTGCGTTACACTTTATTACCTGTATTGGGAAAACCAGAGCCAACTTGAACTTTTGCTTTCTATATTGTTATTTAGCATGACGAAGTTACTAAGAATTTGCTATTTTGACTTCCAATACATGTAGGCTGTAGATTTGGTGAAAGTTTGCGAAATTCCGGTAAAGGAATGGAAGCTTTCGGAATATTCAAATATTTTACTGGAAACTTTCATTTTTATCAAAACTTCGTTCTGGAAACTTCCATATGGAAAGTTTCCTTTACCCATCTCTGAATAATCATATCATCGTTTTCGGTATCTTCAAGCTTAAGCTCACTTTAGTAGGTTCTAAGTTTACTTCAGTAAGTTTGACATTAAATGTACTGAAAACAATATACTGAAAGCAATACTGAAAACAATAATATAGGAATTTCATTTTCAAAAAGCGTAAATGGTACCGAACGCATACCACTTTCAGTTTATTTACAAAAAGACCATAAAGGTGTTCGGCTTATTTTATTATCATCACAAAATATGGTCATTCATATTTCCTAACAAGAATGTAGGCCAATCCCACTGAATATAATTGGTTGAAATTTGGTCTAGCCGATAGATGATAGGCTGGAACGTTATCAGGGGACTATCTGTTTCTTTATCATAAATAAAAGTTTAATGAAAAGTTTATCTTGTTTAACAGTAGAGCTAAAGTTTATAAAAATAAATAATTCTTAAAAAGATGATCGTGATAAAATGAGAATGAAGGATAATGAAACGGTTTTTAATTAATCGGAGAAGGAATACTCGGCACTGTGGAAGTAGACCACGTGATGGGTTGAAAATGGACTGAAATTATGTGGAAAAAAAATGGAAAAAAGCACCGTTAATTACCACAAAAATATGAAATCTGATATATTTGAGGAATGGTTTGAGCATACGCTAATTCCGAATTTGAAACCTAACAGCGTGATTGTTATGGATAATGCATCTTATCATTCAAGACAATTGAAAAAATTCCAAATACTTCATCAAATAAGGAAGAAATACAATCTGATGAATCACGATCTCTACTTTGAAGAATGGTGAAGAAGCAATTATCGGAGGTATTGCGTACCAAAACATTTGAAAAAAAAATATATTGTCGAGAACACCGTGAGGCAAAATGGACACTCTGTTTTAAGACTACCTTCCTATCTTTGTATTTTTAATCCGATAGAGCTGGTTTGGGGCCAATTAAAAAGTCGAATTCGTCGGAAAAACACGTTTCCTAAATTTGACAAAAAGTCATCGAATTAATTTACAGCAAAATTTCCAACATACGAGAAGACGACTGGAGAAAATCAATCCACAAGGTAATCAAAGATGAAGATGATTACAGAAAACTGGGCCAAATCTCTACAAGCAGTGGACATAAATTCATCATCGACGTGGGAGGGGACAGTGACAATGGCGAAGAATTCGAATAACGGAGAAGATTTCTATATTTTATTTATTTTACTGTTTATATTTAACGTTCCATGGGTACATTTATGACAGTGACAGTGGTAGTGAGAGTGAGTGAGTGGCATTTTGTGATAGTGTTAGTAACTGTGATAAGGTTCATTATTTTTATTTTGGAAAAGTGTTATTATTTCTGGTAAGTTTAAAACATGTTTTATTTGCAACATTTTAAGAAACGTCTTTATCTTATTTATATATAAGAAAAATGCTATTAATTTTCTTAATAATTTAATGTTTTTTTATATTGTGTTTTTGTTGAGTTTAGCTATTTATTTATTTATTTATTTTTATTCAGTTTTTACTTTGCAACTTTATTATGTTATTTTAATAAGAACGTTTATTACGTTGTATTTTGTAGAATAGTTAGTTATTTTGAACTGAAAAATGCTGGTTTATTTATTTATTTTCTTTAACCTCTTAGTCTGTAATTAACAATCCCGTCACCATCCTATCCCGGCAAGGAATATGCTTATACCTCCTCATTGGTCCTTGCTGGGCAATAAGAAAAACTGGTATCGTTGAAGTTTGTGAACATTTTTGTAAATATACTTATTTTACAGTTCTGATGTCAGATATCGTAACGAGCGAAAATTCGAATCTTTTAATTCATTGTTTGAAACTGAAAATACATTTCAAGTCTGATCCCGTGTACTGCTCAACCTAATCTAACACCGGCGGTACACTAACCAAAATCGGTCGGTGTCCTTTACCCTTTTTTACGAGCTTTTTCATATTGCTGAATTATATGCGGGACCTACTATACCAATCTAGTTTTCTCCATGACACTTTTTATCAAATTATCTAGCGTAAAATAGGTCAATTAGGGAAATGTTTGTAAAACAAATTTTCTCACGATTGATATTAATCGAGACATTTTTGTGTAGCCTCGTACGACGCGCGACGGTCTGTATAAGCATCGAAAATAAGAATAACCTTTTAATAACAATGAAATGGGTTAATACCTATACTTTTTATTTAAAGGAATTACAACTATAAGTGCACATAAAGGGATGAACAAAACATGGCTTACTGGATTTGGTTGCCAAGACATAACAACTTGTAATGGCCAATAAACGTAATACTCGTTGCCTTAATTGTTGTTCCAACATTGGATGTGTGGCCAAGTAACAACTATTTTATTAATCATTAAAAACTTAGTAACTATCCCCGTAGATAGGTCTGTCATTGTTTTAAAATAATAATGTTTTATGCTCATTCCTCAGTGGAAATATTTTACGTGATCAAATAAAACTTGAAGTATTAAAATCGTGCTGTAAAACTTGTAGAAATTGCTCTTCTTCATTTAATAATTTTAAATATAAAAATTAGTGAGGAAGGAATCGAAATTACAGTAGTTAATATACTTGTACAATAAATCAAACACGAGTAATGATGTAAAGAGGTTGAAAAGAAAATTAAGAATTTATATCGCAAGAGTGTCTAGCTTTAGTAACTGTCCTTTTCCTAAGCACGAAAATTCTGGACTTAATATGACAAAACTGGAAGATGTCAGATTATGGGCATGTCGGCCATTGTGGACTATATGTCAATCTGGCAGAGCCATGTAGCTTTGTAATTGCTGTTCTAATCTTCATGAACGTTTTTTAGTTCTATTCAGATTTTCGTTCTGAACAAAAATTAATTTTACGTATCTTTAAGGAAACTAAGAAATTAATGAAATAATGCTAAGTTTAAAAATCTTACTTTTCAAATTTTGTCCTCCCCTATCTTCATCTAAATTGTTATTAAAAAACGTTTGAAACAAAAATTTTAGTTAACGTTTTATTTATGAATTTGTTTTCAGAGCTAGCTCATTTCTGTAATAATAAGCGGGACATTCTTGATTAGAAATAGAAATTTGCTGTGGAAAAAGATACAGGGTGTCAAAATTGTGATTTTTCTTTTTTCTTGCAATATTGTCCCTTCAAATTAGGAAAAATTAAAGAAAATTTTCCCACAGTTATGAGACCTGTAAAAAGTAAAGTATTTGGGTCGTTTAAACATGATTTTTACCCCCCGCAGTTCTAAAAAAAAGGGTGGTTTTTGAGAAATATATACATATATATATTAATTTTAGCGCTTTTTCTTTTTCTTTATTTTGAGGAAAAACTATGCATTTTGGTGAAAAATATCAAGAGAGCAAAGTTGTAGAGCATAAAATTTCCTGTTGTTCCTTTTTTTTTCGAATTCCGCATAGTTTCGCCGCTAAAGGGCGCGAAAGAAATAAATATACATATAGACTTTTGCGCCTTTTTTTAGATTTTGATCCAAAATTATGCATTTCTATAAAAAATTATATGAGATCAAAGTTGTAGATCATAAAATTCACTATCTTTAGGGTTTACTGGTTTTTTTTTTCATAATATATATATATATATATATATAGATCAAAGTTGTAGAACATAATATATATATATATATATATATATATATATATATATATATATATATATATATATATATATATATATATATATATATATATATATATATATATATATATATATATATATATATATATATATATATATATATATATATATATATATATATATATATATATATATATATATATATATATATATATATATATATATATATATTATGTTCTACAACTTTGATCTCATGTAATTTTTCATAAAAATGCTCAAAATCTAAAAAATGGCGCAAAAGTCTATATGTATATTTATTTCTTTTGCGCCCTCTAGCGGTGAAACTATGCGGAATTTGTAAAAAAAGATAGAGACAATAGAGACAATTTACAGGAAATTTTATGCTCCATAATTTTGCTCTCTTGACATTTTTCACCACAATGCATAGTTTTTCATCAAAATAGAGAAAAAGACGAAAAAACGCTAAAATTCATATACAGTGTGTCCCAGGGTAGATGTAATAAGAGGTGTAATAGTAGGTGTTTTTGGAGAGTTCTGGCTCCACATTCCACATTCTGCATTGCGCATGCCCGCCATGCTCGATGTGTGACGTATAAGCTAAAATGAATTCCTCTCTGGATGTCTGTCCGTCTGTCCACCTGTGCCTGTTCGTCTGTCCACCTGTGCCTGTCCATCTGTCCGCCTATGCCTGTCCGTCTCTAACCTAACGCAATCCCACAATCCATAGTGCGCATGGCGGCATATAGCCAGAAAAACATGGCGGTATATAGAAAAAAACATGGCGACGTATACAAGATGGTGTATAGAAAAAAACATGGCGGCATATGGAAAAAACAAAAGCATGATGATTTATGATAAAAAAACATGGTGGCATAAGCTCAACCTAACCTAACCTAACGTATTTAAAAAAAATTTGATTCTCCTCTACCGTATGTTACGTCTAACAGTAACTAGATCTAACCTAGCCTAATATATTTAAAAAAATTGATTCTCCTCTACCATATGTTACGTCTAATAGTAACATGACACTCCAGATCTGACCTAATAAAAAAATTATGCTCTTCCGCTGAATGGTACGTCTCCTAGCATCATGTCACTATTCTTTTTACATAGCAGTATAGAAAAAAATTGATTCTCCTCTACCGTATGTTACGTCTAACAGTAACATGACACTTCAGATCTGACCTAAACAGCATCACTGAGACTTTTATATTTATAAGATATCGAACCCCTTTGCTGTATGCTACGTTTAAAAGCAACACATAAGCTAGATCTAAATGACGATGCTCCTATGCTGAACGGTACGCCTCACAGCAACATGTTATTATTGAATAAGACTTTTATAATCAAGTAACCAACATTCTCACGTGAAGACAAGACAGGATTGCTCACGTGAGGACACGATTGTAAACTCACCGATATGAGTGCTAGATGTATTTTTATGCTTCTCCACCACATGCTACGTCTAACGGTATCATGACACTCCAGACCTAACCTAATGTCTTTAAAAATGAGACTTTTATATTTATAAGATATCGAACCCATTTGCTGTATGCTACGTTTAGAAGCAACACATAGGCTGGATCTAAATGACGATGCTCCTATGCTGAACGGTACGCCTCACAGCAACATGTTATTATTCAATGAGACTTTTATAATCAATTAACCAACATTCTCAGGTGAAGACAAGACACGATTGCTCACGTGAGGACACGATTGTGGACACGGTGAGGACACGATTGAGAAAATATTTATTCATTAGAAGCAACACATAGGTTGGATATAAATGACGATGCTCCTATGCTGAACGGTACGCCTCACAGCAACATGTTATTATTCAATAAGACTTTTATAATCAATTATGCTATATGCTACGTCTAACGGTATCACGACACTCCAGACCTAACCTAATGTCTTTTAAAAAATGATGCTTCTCTGCTGAATGGTACACCTCACAGCATTATGTTATTATTCCATAAGACTTTTATAATCAATTAACCAACATTCCTATAACGTGAGCTCGACGATATGAGTGCTAGAAATATTTTTATGCTTCCATATCATGAGTATATTTAAAGTATGAGGGCTAGATTTAAAAAATATCCTGGGCATGACTAGTGTTTTTTAGGGAATATAATTTTATAATATTTTTTTCTACAATCATTGTACTATGCTGGTTATATCTAGAAAATATATAATATATATTGATTATTAACCAAGAGCGACATTTAACAGTTTACATTATACATAACATATTTTTTGTGTTCTTACCATTGCAAAATATCTATTGTATATGAAAATAGTTAGAGTATGAGAATTATTTCGTATTTTTGAATTTATTTACGTAGCATAAAGATCTGAAACTAGAGGATAATATTTTCACAGACGATAAAAGAGCTTATCATGTCTAGATACGCAAGGCACCTAATTAAATAATGATTAGAAAGTTACTTCGAAAATGTGAGTAGCTTGCATTTGCATACTTCTTCAGCGGCGTCGAGCAATATTTTTAGATTAGGTTAACATGAAAATATTTTAAATTGCAGCAATATGAGGTAGATGTATTTTTATGTGATTATGACTTCAGTATGTGATGAGTATATTTAAAAATAGACAGAGCATTAATTAAGTCGGTTTAGTTATAATTACATGAATGCATATATTTTCACTGCATTCAAATTATTAATATGGTTTTATTTTAAATAAATGGGTATATAAATTAAATACATATAACGTTTCTGCCAGATCTAACCTCTAATCTAATGCATTTAAAAAATTGATTCTTCTCTATCATATGTACGTCTAACAGTATCATGACACTTCAGACCTAACCTAATATATTTAAAAAATGATTCTCCTCTACCATATGTTACGTCTAACAGTATCCAGACCTGACCTAATGTATTTAAAAAAATTGATCCTCCTTTGCTGAATGGTACGTATCACAGTATCAAATTATTATTCAGTAAGACTTCTATAATTGATTAACCAACATTCCTATAACGTGAATTCAACGATATGAGTGCTAGATGTATTTTTATGCTTTCATGTTATGGGTATATTTAAAGTATGGCGGCTGGATTTTAAAAAATATCCTGTGCATGACTAGTGAACATGAACTAGTGTATTTTTTTAGAAAATGTAATTTTAGAATATTTTTTTCTATGTACCATATCTAGAAAAATTATTTTAAAAATCGTATTTACCTGGTTTTTAAAGTAATTTCATAATATATATGCTTCTTCATAATAAATCACACAAATCAGAGAACTCAAGCAAACAATCACTAAAATTATCCCAATTACACGCTACAACGTGAAACTTTATACATTTTTTTTCAAATTGTACCCTCATTTTTTAAATATGTTTCCAATTATTGTTTCAGTTTATATATTTTTATATGTGAGACATTTTGTTCTGGAAGTATTAAAAACCAACTCTGTCTGACCCTTTTGAAGCAGAGGTTTCTTCCATCAATTTTTTAAAATATTTTTTACCAGTGGCAAAATACTAAAGAAATATAAGAAATCATGGATATGTTACAAGTAATTAATTATAAAGAGTATTTGGACTTCTATATTTAAACAAACATAAAAATTACCTCAATTATACGTTACAACGCAAATATTTATGTGTTTTTTCAAATTGCAGCTCTATTTTTTAAATGTGCGTCTAATTATTCTATAGATTTCATTGGAAAGGTAAAATATTTTAATATAAAATATATATATATATATATATATATACATACATGAGTAGGTTTTCTGCATTGCAGGTGGTATAATGGTTCCACAATAGAGTATTTTCTCCAATCCGAAAACATTTATGCTGATTCTTGGGTTTTGCTTTTCAAACTTGATGATATCTTTTACATGCATCGGGAAAGTAATATCAAGTTCAATTTTATGTAAATAATCGCTATAGTGTGAAACGCGATCAGGCATCTAGGGCATAGGGGGCTGGATGCAGGGCGCTAAGGATAGTCCAAGCGGAACATTTATTATCTGAAATCAATATAAAATATAATTAATAATTTTTCTCTTTTTTTCTATAAATAATAGCTTCATTAAGTAAAGAATTAAATACCTATATTTCGCATATTAATAATTTCCTTGGGAAGAGATATATAACGATGTCCGCAGGGGATTATACTTGGTTATAGCGACTTCAAGATAAAGCGTCGAGATTAGGGACCACACCGAGTCTTTCTCCTAGTATAACAAAAAAAAAATTGTTAGTTAGAGTAAATGAATAATTATTTAATATAGATAGCTCACCTCAAATTCCTCGCTTTTCTTCTTAAGTATTTTGCAAAAATTAGTATAGCAGCATGTGTAACATTTAGGTGTCTTTTTAAACTATGTCGACGAGAGAACATTTTCGAGCATTGGGGGTATTTAAATGAATCTATTTCAATTAATTAATTAGAAAATCAATAAATAGAGCTAATATAGGTACTATTTTTCGTCTCCACATAACTTTTTAAAATTTAGTTTTATGTTAGCATATAATTAATAATTTTTTTTTTTGGGAAAAAAATATAAACAATTTATATTGAAATAACCTTAACCAAGGAAAACAGCAATCAAGTAAATGATAATAATGATAATAATGATATGAATATGAAAGATAATGCTATGTTATGAATTTAATATATGCTCTATTTATAATATACACATCTTTTTTTATAGTTATGCATATTTTCCATGCAATCATCATTACTCATAAACATGAATAAACTCGTTACAGCACAATTCTAACACCACATTTCATCATTGAATATATATTCATTAAATGCTTTCGTTTTATTCACTTTTTCATGTTGTATATTGCTGCGCTGAAAGATTCTTTTTTTTGCCCCGAAGACTTGCTAAGTATAACTGCTCTCGTGGCACATGATTTACAATATCCCTTATCTGAATCATCCTCACAATAATACGCTGATATCACGCAAAAATCTTCATATTCTTCATTCGGAATGAAGCGATAATCTTCTCTCGAATCGCAATGTAAAATAAATGTCATCATTCGCGGTTCAAATGTAGTATACAGCTCATCAAAGCTTATACAATCTTCTTCCACTTCCACGCGCATCTCTATAAATTGATACCATTTGACTTTTAAAAAATTCTCTTTTATCAGCGAATATATTTGTTAGGTAAAATTAACAAGTGCGCCCTATGCGCGCACTCTAAACGTTCAATAACCCTCCGAACGCACGTCTGCTTTAGAGAAAATACATCATCCATATCACCATACTTGAAAAACATTTTTTAAAACTTTCCAATATGGGTCCATGTTTTTAAATTTTTCACTGCAACTAAAAACAATGAAACTGATAAATAAAATCAATGTAAACTTAGCTTGAAAATATAATCATTTCGAATGTATTGAATGTAGTTAAATTCTATTATTATAGTTAATATTGAATCAAGTTATAGTTGATATTAAATCAAATTATAGTTAATATTAAATCAAGTTGTAGCTAATATTGATGACTCAAAACTAGGCAGAAATCTTTGAAAATATATTATCTCAATCGTCTTCTAACGTTACTTTTATGACATGACCAAATTTTGTTTGCAATGGAATCTTTTTTTAATATAATAAACTTTATCAATAACTAAATCCGAAATAAGTTTTTGATCAAAAAATTTAGTAGTTTCATTTGAAATTGCGGGTAATCTTTGTTATATACATTTAGTTTAAAAAATATTTCCAAGAAATAAAATAAATAACGGAATAGAAAAGAAAAAACAGTACCTGTGGAGCACAACAACACTAAAACCAATTGGATAACTATTTGTAATATAAATAAATACAAAAATAAAAAGAAACGATTTTTTCACAAATACCCGAAACACAGCTAAATAAATTCAAGGTGTAAATGTCTTTTCTCAAATACTCGAAAAACGAACACTAAGATAATTTTATCATTGAAGTGGTTTAGCCATTTGAAAAATGTCCATGAATCTTATTGAAATAAGAAGAAAAAAATACACATGAATAGTCAATACATTTATTTAAAATAAAAATGATGTATTAAAAATTCAAACATGGAAGTATACATTAATATTATTTTAAATTGAAATTAGATGAAGAAACACATAAATTTTTTTTTTTTAACTGTTTAACGTCGGCCTATTTCCGCTACCAGGGCCTATCACCGACGCCAGGAGACGAGCTACCCCCAACCTGGAAATTTTGCCGAACCTCTTCCCTTAAGAAGAGTAGGGATCTTTTACTTGCCTAACATTTAATAGACAAGGCACCGCCTGCTTTACATCCCCTCCGAAGGATGGTATATCCACTACGTAATCCTCGTCTGAAATTACGTAACTTCCGAGTATACACTGATATACAAGCCTCTAGAAGGTGGAACGAGAACTCTGTATTTCCCCAGATGGGAGCCCATCCAAGTACTAACCGCGCTCGACGTTGCTTCAACGGAATATCGACTGATATTCACATTGAAGTCGCCTCTACGCTCGCCCCGAAAAACACATAAATAGTTGATACATTTATTTCAAATAAAGACTTATATTAACAATTTAAATACGAAAGTGTACATTTATATTATTTTAAATAAGAAATTTTGTATCATTGTTTTGTTTCTCTCTGCTACTATCCTCCAATTCATGTATTTTCCCATGATTTCAATAGACCAAACTCCCAAAGCCTAAATCCAGATTCGCTTCAAGTCGGCATGTATAATTTCTCTCCAAAATTGATCCAGATTTGATTCTCGTTCCTATCATTCCTCAATTCATTTAATTTATATTTTTCTATAATTACATCGGGTAGAAATAAATTATCTTTTAAGAAACGTTTTAAGTCATTGTGCATCGTCATCTCATAAAAAAACTGCTCCAGATTTAAAATATTTTAAAAATATTTATGACAAATTCATCATATGCAGAAAAAATTTCTTTCAATAGCTGAATTTCATCCTCATTAAAACTATTCGATTTGGAAATATATTCCGTAGCGAGTCGTAGATTTTTCAGTTCATTTGATAATATTTCTACGACATAAAAGATCGATGTTATTTTCATCGGCATTCATTTCGGCAATTCGTTTTGCTGAACAAGAATAGACTGATTCATCTAGTAATCTATACATTTTTTAAATATAATAAATTATCTACATTAAAGTGGTGATATCATAAAAATACATTTAGACACACAGTTAGACATGGGCGATAGATAGGGTTCGAATTGCATCCGCCATGTTGGATCCGCCAAATTGGATACGCTATGCTGGATCCGCCATATTGGATATGGTCCGGGGACCTGACCTAACCTAACCTGCGGACCACCGCGGGCCCACACACAGAGGGGTAGGTTAGGTTAGATACGTCCTCATGTGAGGACACAATTGCTCACGTGAGGACACGGTGAGGACACGATTGAGGAAATATTTTTTCATTAGTATCCTCACGTGAGAACATATTTATGTTTTATGGATAATTAAGGATAATTGCACAATTTTACCCGTTCGATATGTTTCGATCTGTTTAGTATGTTCCGGTATACCTCGGTCTGTTCCGGTGTCTGGAATGTGGCGCCAGAACTCTCCAAACTGCGAGACACGGTGGCTCAACCTAACCTAACCTGCCCGTCTGTGTGTGGGCCCGCGGTGGCTCGCAGGTTAGGTCAGGTCCCCGAACCTGACCTAACCGCGGGCGAGCCACCGCGGGCCCACACACAGACGGGCAGGTTAGGTTAGGTTGAGCCACCGTGTCTCGCAGTTTGGAGAGTTCTGGCGCCACATTCCAGACACCGGAACAGACCGAGGTATACCGGAACATACTAAACAGATCGAAACATATCGAACGGGTAAAATTGTGCAATTATCCTTAATTATCCATAAAACATAAATATGTTCTCACGTGAGGATACTAATGAAAAAATATTTCCTCAATCGTGTCCTCACCGTGTCCTCACGTGAGCAATTGTGTCCTCACATGAGGACGTATCTAACCTAACCTACCCCTCTGTGTGTGGGCCCGCGGTGGTCCGCAGGTTAGGTTAGGTCAGGTCCCCGGACCATATCCAATATGGCGGATCCAGCATAGCGTATCCAATTTGGCGGATCCAACATGGCGGATGCAATTCGAACCCTATCTATCGCCCATGTCTAACTGTGTGTCTAAATGTATTTTTATGATATCACCACTTTAATGTAGATAATTTATTATATTTAAAAAATGTATAGATTACTAGATGAATCAGTCTATTCTTGTTCAGCAAAACGAATTGCCGAAATGAATGCCGATGAAAATAACATCGATCTTTTATGTCGTAGAAATATTATCAAATGAACTGAAAAATCTACGACTCGCTACGGAATATATTTCCAAATCGAATAGTTTTAATGAGGATGAAATTCAGCTATTGAAAGAAATTTTTTCTGCATATGATGAATTTGTCATAAATATTTTTAAAATATTTTAAATCTGGAGCAGTTTTTTTATGAGATGACGATGCACAATGACTTAAAACGTTTCTTAAAAGATAATTTATTTCTACCCGATGTAATTATAGAAAAATATAAATTAAATGAATTGAGGAATGATAGGAACGAGAATCAAATCTGGATCAATTTTGGAGAGAAATTATACATGCCGACTTGAAGCGAATCTGGATTTAGGCTTTGGGAGTTTGGTCTATTGAAATCATGGGAAAATACATGAATTGGAGGATAGTAGCAGAGAGAAACAAAACAATGATACAAAATTTCTTATTTAAAATAATATAAATGTACACTTTCGTATTTAAATTGTTAATATAAGTCTTTATTTGAAATAAATGTATCAACTATTTATGTGTTTTTCGGGGCGAGCGTAGAGGCGACTTCAATGTGAATATCAGTCGATATTCCGTTGAAGCAACGTCGAGCGCGGTTAGTACTTGGATGGGCTCCCATCTGGGGAAATACAGAGTTCTCGTTCCACCTTCTAGAGGCTTGTATATCAGTGTATACTCGGAAGTTACGTAATTTCAGACGAGGATTACGTAGTGGATATACCATCCTTCGGAGGGGATGTAAAGCAGGCGGTGCCTTGTCTATTAAATGTTAGGCAAGTAAAAGATCCCTACTCTTCTTAAGGGAAGAGGTTCGGCAAAATTTCCAGGTTGGGGGTAGCTCGTCTCCTGGCGTCGGTGATAGGCCCTGGTAGCGGAAATAGGCCGACGTTAAACAGTTAAAAAAAAAAAATTTATGTGTTTCTTCATCTAATTTCAATTTAAAATAATATTAATGTATACTTCCATGTTTGAATTTTTAATACATCATTTTTATTTTAAATAAATGTATTGACTATTCATGTGTATTTTTTTCTTCTTATTTCAATAAGATTCATGGACATTTTTCAAATGGCTAAACCACTTCAATGATAAAATTATCTTAGTGTTCGTTTTTCGAGTATTTGAGAAAAGACATTTACACCTTGAATTTATTTAGCTGTGTTTCGGGTATTTGTGAAAAAATCGTTTCTTTTTATTTTTGTATTTATTTATATTACAAATAGTTATCCAATTGGTTTTAGTGTTGTTGTGCTCCACAGGTACTGTTTTTTCTTTTCTATTCCGTTATTTATTTTATTTCTTGGAAATATTTTTTAAACTAAATGTATATAACAAAGATTACCCGCAATTTCAAATGAAACTACTAAATTTTTTGATCAAAAACTTATTTCGGATTTAGTTATTGATAAAGTTTATTATATTAAAAAAAGATTCCATTGCAAACAAAATTTGGTCATGTCATAAAAGTAACGTTAGAAGACGATTGAGATAATATATTTTCAAAGATTTCTGCCTAGTTTTGAGTCATCAATATTAGCTACAACTTGATTTAATATTAACTATAATTTGATTTAATATCAACTATAACTTGATTCAATATTAACTATAATAATAGAATTTAACTACATTCAATACATTCGAAATGATTATATTTTCAAGCTAAGTTTACATTGATTTTATTTATCAGTTTCATTGTTTTTAGTTGCAGTGAAAAATTTAAAAACATGGACCCATATTGGAAAGTTTTAAAAAATGTTTTTCAAGTATGGTGATATGGATGATGTATTTTCTCTAAAGCAGACGTGCGTTCGGAGGGTTATTGAACGTTTAGAGTGCGCGCATAGGGCGCACTTGTTAATTTTACCTAACAAATATATTCGCTGATAAAAGAGAATTTTTTAAAAGTCAAATGGTATCAATTTATAGAGATGCGCGTGGAAGTGGAAGAAGATTGTATAAGCTTTGATGAGCTGTATACTACATTTGAACCGCGAATGATGACATTTATTTTACATTGCGATTCGAGAGAAGATTATCGCTTCATTCCGAATGAAGAATATGAAGATTTTTGCGTGATATCAGCGTATTATTGTGAGGATGATTCAGATAAGGGATATTGTAAATCATGTGCCACGAGAGCAGTTATACTTAGCAAGTCTTCGGGGCAAAAAAAAGAATCTTTCAGCGCAGCAATATACAACATGAAAAAGTGAATAAAACGAAAGCATTTAATGAATATATATTCAATGATGAAATGTGGTGTTAGAATTGTGCTGTAACGAGTTTATTCATGTTTATGAGTAATGATGATTGCATGGAAAATATGCATAACTATAAAAAAAGATGTGTATATTATAAATAGAGCATATATTAAATTCATAACATAGCATTATCTTTCATATTCATATCATTATTATCATTATTATCATTTACTTGATTGCTGTTTTCCTTGGTTAAGGTTATTTCAATATAAATTGTTTATATTTTTTTCCCAAAAAAAAAAATTATTAATTATATGCTAACATAAAACTAAATTTTAAAAAGTTATGTGGAGACGAAAAATAGTACCTATATTAGCTCTATTTATTGATTTTCTAATTAATTAATTGAAATAGATTCATTTAAATACCCCCAATGCTCGAAAATGTTCTCTCGTCGACATAGTTTAAAAAGACACCTAAATGTTACACATGCTGCTATACTAATTTTTGCAAAATACTTAAGAAGAAAAGCGAGGAATTTGAGGTGAGCTATCTATATTAAATAATTATTCATTTACTCTAACTAACAATTTTTTTTTTGTTATACTAGGAGAAAGACTCGGTGTGGTCCCTAATCTCGACGCTTTATCTTGAAGTCGCTATAACCAAGTATAATCCCCTGCGGACATCGTTATATATCTCTTCCCAAGGAAATTATTAATATGCGAAATATAGGTATTTAATTCTTTACTTAATGAAGCTATTATTTATAGAAAAAAAGAGAAAAATTATTAATTATATTTTATATTGATTTCAGATAATAAATGTTCCGCTTGGACTATCCTTAGCGCCCTGCATCCAGCCCCCTATGCCCTAGATGCCTGATCGCGTTTCACACTATAGCGATTATTTACATAAAATTGAACTTGATATTACTTTCCCGATGCATGTAAAAGATATCATCAAGTTTGAAAAGCAAAACCCAAGAATCAGCATAAATGTTTTCGGATTGGAGAAAATACTCTATTGTGGAACCATTATACCACCTGCAATGCAGAAAACCTACTCATGTATGTATATATATATATATATATATATATTTTTATATTAAAATATTTTACCTTTCCAATGAAATCTATAGAATAATTAGACGCACATTTAAAAAATAGAGCTGCAATTTGAAAAAACACATAAATATTTGCGTTGTAACGTATAATTGAGGTAATTTTTATGTTTGTTTAAATATAGAAGTCCAAATACTGTTTATAATTAATTACTTGTAACATATCCATGATTTCTTATATTTCTTTAGTATTTTGCCACTGGTAAAAAATATTTTAAAAAATTGATGGAAGAAACCTCTGCTTCAAAAGGGTCAGACAGAGTTGGTTTTTAATACTTCCAGAACAAAATGTCTCACATATAAAAATATATAAACTGAAACAATAATTGGAAACATATTTAAAAAATGAGGGTACAATTTGAAAAAAAATGTATAAAGTTTCACGTTGTAGCGTGTAATTGGGATAATTTTAGTGATTGTTTGCTTGAGGTCTCTGATTTGTGTGATTTATTATGAAGAAGCATATATATTATGAAATTACTTTAAAAACCAGGTAAATACGATTTTTAAAATAATTTTTCTAGATATGGTACATAGAAAAAAATATTCTAAAATTACATTTTCTAAAAAAATACACTAGTTCATGTTCACTAGTCATGCACAGGATATTTTTTAAAATCCAGCCGCCATACTTTAAATATACCCATAACATGAAAGCATAAAAATACATCTAGCACTCATATCGTTGAATTCACGTTATAGGAATGTTGGTTAATCAATTATAGAAGTCTTACTGAATAATAATTTGATACTGTGATACGTACCATTCAGCAAAGGAGGATCAATTTTTTTAAATACATTAGGTCAGGTCTGGATACTGTTAGACGTAACATATGGTAGAGGAGAATCATTTTTTAAATATATTAGGTTAGGTCTGAAGTGTCATGATACTGTTAGACGTACATATGATAGAGAAGAATCAATTTTTTAAATGCATTAGATTAGAGGTTAGATCTGGCAGAAACGTTATATGTATTTAATTTATATACCCATTTATTTAAAATAAAACCATATTAATAATTTGAATGCAGTGAAAATATATGCATTCATGTAATTATAACTAAACCGACTTAATTAATGCTCTGTCTATTTTTAAATATACTCATCACATACTGAAGTCATAATCACATAAAAATACATCTACCTCATATTGCTGCAATTTAAAATATTTTCATGTTAACCTAATCTAAAAATATTGCTCGACGCCGCTGAAGAAGTATGCAAATGCAAGCTACTCACATTTTCGAAGTAACTTTCTAATCATTATTTAATTAGGTGCCTTGCGTATCTAGACATGATAAGCTCTTTTATCGTCTGTGAAAATATTATCCTCTAGTTTCAGATCTTTATGCTACGTAAATAAATTCAAAAATACGAAATAATTCTCATACTCTAACTATTTTCATATACAATAGATATTTTGCAATGGTAAGAACACAAAAAATATGTTATGTATAATGTAAACTGTTAAATGTCGCTCTTGGTTAATAATCAATATATATTATATATTTTCTAGATATAACCAGCATAGTACAATGATTGTAGAAAAAAATATTATAAAATTATATTCCCTAAAAAACACTAGTCATGCCCAGGATATTTTTTAAATCTAGCCCTCATACTTTAAATATACTCATGATATGGAAGCATAAAAATATTTCTAGCACTCATATCGTCGAGCTCACGTTATAGGAATGTTGGTTAATTGATTATAAAAGTCTTATGGAATAATAACATAATGCTGTGAGGTGTACCATTCAGCAGAGAAGCATCATTTTTTAAAAGACATTAGGTTAGGTCTGGAGTGTCGTGATACCGTTAGACGTAGCATATAGCATAATTGATTATAAAAGTCTTATTGAATAATAACATGTTGCTGTGAGGCGTACCGTTCAGCATAGGAGCATCGTCATTTATATCCAACCTATGTGTTGCTTCTAATGAATAAATATTTTCTCAATCGTGTCCTCACCGTGTCCACAATCGTGTCCTCACGTGAGCAATCGTGTCTTGTCTTCACCTGAGAATGTTGGTTAATTGATTATAAAAGTCTCATTGAATAATAACATGTTGCTGTGAGGCGTACCGTTCAGCATAGGAGCATCGTCATTTAGATCCAGCCTATGTGTTGCTTCTAAACGTAGCATACAGCAAATGGGTTCGATATCTTATAAATATAAAAGTCTCATTTTTAAAGACATTAGGTTAGGTCTGGAGTGTCATGATACCGTTAGACGTAGCATGTGGTGGAGAAGCATAAAAATACATCTAGCACTCATATCGGTGAGTTTACAATCGTGTCCTCACGTGAGCAATCCTGTCTTGTCTTCACGTGAGAATGTTGGTTACTTGATTATAAAAGTCTTATTGAATAATAACATGTTGCTGTGAGGCGTACCGTTCAGCATAGGAGCATCGTCATTTAGATCTAGCTTATGTGTTGCTTTTAAACGTAGCATACAGCAAAGGGGTTCGATATCTTATAAATATAAAAGTCTCAGTGATGCTGTTTAGGTCAGATCTGAAGTGTCATGTTACTGTTAGACGTAACATACGGTAGAGGAGAATCAATTTTTTTCTATACTGCTATGTAAAAAGAATAGTGACATGATGCTAGGAGACGTACCATTCAGCGGAGGAGCATAATTTTTTTATTAGGTCAGATCTGGAGTGTCATGTTACTATTAGACGTAACATATGGTAGAGGAGAATCAATTTTTTTAAATACATTAGGCTAGGTTAGATCTAGTTACTGTTAGACGTAACATATGGTAGAGGAGAATCAATTTTTTTTTTAAATACGTTAGGTTAGGTTAGGTTGAGCTTATGCCACCATGTTTTTTTATCATAAACCATCATGCTTTTGTTTTTTCCATATGCCGCCATGTTTTTCTATACACCATCATGTATAGGTCGCCATGTTTTTTTCTATATGCCGCCATGTTTTTCTGGCTATATGCCGCCATGCGCACTATGGATTGCGGGATTGCGTTAGGTTAGAGACGGACAGGCATAGGCGGACAGATGGACAGGCACAGGTGGACAGACGGACAGACATCCAGAGAGGAATTCATTTTAGCTTATACGTCACACATCGAGCATGGCGGGCATGCGCAATGCAGAATGTGGAATGTGGAGCCAGAACTCTCCAAAAACACCTACTTGTAATGGACCAAAAATTTTGGAATTTTGGAATGGTATTTGGGAACTGAGTCCTGCTTGTTGTAAAACTAAAGTATATCAAAAATGACTTGATTTGGTGTTCTACAGGGTGTTTTATAAGCAAAGTTGTAAAAATCACCACTAATAAAGTACCTTTATTTTTAAAAATATGAAAAAATTCCACTAAGAAAAGTTATTTAGAATGCAATTTTATACCTCTATACCAAATTTCAGGAATATAAAATTATTTTTTTGAAACTTCCCATTTTTTGCGAATTAGGACTTGAATTCATATTTAAAGTTGTGTAGGAGCAAATGTTAATCATCTCAAAAAGTAGGCTATTGGTAAATAAAAAATTGAATATACGAGATGTAAGAAGGTATAATGTTAATCGAACTAATTGTAAAACAAGAAACAATTACTAACAGGAGATTAATGAGGTTTAAAAATTATAACAAGTAATAAATATCAAAAACATAACAGATTCACAAACAAATTAATTATTGACCAATACAAAACAATGTTTACAATTTTTTTATAATTCGACCTAGCTACCACCCACATCCACACACATTTCGATCCTTCGCCTGAAGTCCTTAAAACTGTTTCGAATATGATCTAACGGTATGGAGTTTACGGCATTTGTAATTCTCTGCTTCAATACTGCTATATCGTTAGGAAGTGGTTCAGCGTAAACCAACTGCTTGAGCCGACCCATAAAAAGAAATCCAATATTGATCTCACCGGCCACTTGATCGGTCCATTCCTGGCTATCCAATTTTCTCCAAAATTTAAATTCAATCACCGATTAACCATTTCTGTGGAGTGGCCAGGGCAACCTCATGTTGAAAATGACCTAAAGGCATATCTCTTAAAATATTTAAATGTTCTTCAGAAAATCTTTCAAGAAGCTGTAAATAAGTGTGCTGGTTTAACCTTCCCTCAATGAAATAAGGTCCAATAACTCCAACGTGATAAGAAACGGCACACCACACATTCACTTTTTTATAATATTGTCTTCTACAATGAATTCTAAAATTTGGATTTTCAGAAGCCCAAAACCGACAATTCTGAGATGAAACAACACCATTGGTTGTGAATGTGGATTCATCTGAGAAAATTATGAAATGATGAAAAAATCTCTCTTCCATGATTTTTTCTCCAATGGTCAAACAAAAATCCAACCTACGGCCGTCATCTCCCTCTTCAAGCGTATGTTTATAATTTGCTTTATATGCCCTAATTTTCTTTGCCTTGTAAATTCTTTGGAGTTCAGACTTGCTATTATTAATAAGAGCTGATCTCTCTCTTAGTGGCATCCTAGGATTTTCTATAATAGAGGCATGAGCTATAATAGCCCCAACATTGTCTTCATCATATGCTTTTATTTTTATTTTCATGTTAAGAACACTACCAGTAACCAGAAACTTTTTAATTATTCTCATATCCTGAGTACGTGACACAGCAGTGTTTGGAAATTTCAAATTAAATTGGCTTACCACTTCTCTTAGCGAGTTTTCACCGCCAATTCCGTAGCATTGCACGATATAAATTTTTTCACGCACTGTGAATACCATTTTCACTTAATTTTTTATGCTTGGTTCGTTAATTTGAAACAGAAATTAAGGATAATATTGACTACGTTTGACAGATATGTCAATAATAAATAATAAATGTGTATCCTCTGCTTTTCTCATAGCCTACTTTTAGCTTTTACATAACTTTAAATATTAATTCACAAAAAATAATTTCTATGCAGTTTTAATCGAATGGTTCAAAATAAAATACTAATTTATTGAAAGAATGGGAAGTTTCAAAAAAATAATTTTATATTCCTGAAATTTGGTATAGAGGTATAAAATTGCATTCTAAATAACTTTTCTTAGTGGAATTTTTTCATATTTTGAAAAATAAAGGTACTTTATTAGTGGTGATTTTTACAACTTTGCTTATAAAACACACCGTGTAGAACACCAAATCAAGTCATTTTTGGTATATTTTAGTTTTACAATAAGCAGGACTCAATCCCCAAATACCATTCGAAAATTCCAAAATTTTTGGTCCATTACACCTCTGTTACACTATCCTGGGACACACTGTATTTGTATATATTTCTCAAAAACCACCCTTTTCTAGAACTGCGGGGGGGTGAAAATCTTAGACAACCCAAATACTTCACTTTTTACAGGTCTCATAACTGTTGGACAATTTTCTTTAATTTTCCCTAATTTAAAGGCACAATTTATGAGCCAAGGAAGCACGTCACAACTTACGTAGGTGGTTAAAAATAGCTCACTTCATAGCCTATATTCAAGACTTCAACCCACTCCCGATGGTGCATACATTGTTATCGAAATATGCGTCTGGCGTAGAGGTCAGTATCTTGGCATTGTTTTGGATATTTTTAATTATTCTTTAGCGAGATATTGTTGAGACCGCCTGTGACAAATATGCGACCAAACCATTTTCCCAAGCTTTAGTACAAACAAAGACCAGATGTATTCGTGTTATTATCCACTGATAGACCTTAATAAAATTGTAATGTGAATTATTAAGCAAAAAATATGCTACGGCTTGTATAACGATAATGTGAATAGAATTTTTTTCCAGCTACGGAATGAAAAATACTGAATTATTTCATTTTGTATTTATATATGTCATGATAAATTTGCTGTTATAAAGAAAACAAAGATTAATGTGAGCTGTAACATGTGACATTATTTGTCTAAAATGACAAATGATGCTCTTCAACTGTTTTTGTTTACACTCGCGTTCAAGCCGAGTGTGAAAATTAAATAATAATCACGGTATAAAAAGGTAGAGACAAACAAACATAAATATCGTCGCGCATACGTTCATTTATCGGCGATAAATACCTCTTTTTTGGGAATAAAACTGAGATCAAGGGCAAACAATAGCGAGGAAAATTCTGCGTAATAATTATAATGCAAGTATTTATTGGTCGGTGGCGTGCTACAGAGTCCTGGGATTTTTATTATTTATTTTCTTCGGTGGGGATTTGCGGACTCGAAATCGATAGGAGAGGGAGGGGGGGTAACAAAAAGAAGACGAAGATTCTTATGTAAAATTTTCTGGCCGATTCTGATTCCATTAACTCATTCGGAATTACTAAATTGGAGAAAATATCATTCATTTGCAAAAATCACAAAAAACATGAAAATATATAATTTATTATTTCTTGTAATATTTTATAATTTATAACTTATAATCATTTATTAATTCCCATGGATCAAATATATGATATAGGACAAATTAATTTTGGCACCATTGTTTACAAATATTTACAAAATACAAGTAAAATTGAAAATTTTTAAAAACCCCCGATCAATGTATCTAATCGTACCAGTTTCATATGACCGAATCAAAATGAGGCCTAAATCATGTTCGGCTACCATAATTGTCTGCACATTTTCAATTTTACTTCAATCGGACACTTTCTAGAGAAGTTCAACATGGCGAATTCAAGATGGTGACCAAACATCAAAATCTAATATGGCCTATAACCTTCTCGACAAAATACTCTTTAAAAAAAAACTACATCAAAATCGGATCACCCGTTGAAGAGATATGAAGCCACAGACAGACAGACAAACATGCAAACATACACGTCAAACTTTTGGGGTCGGGAGTTAAAAAATACAAAAATATTTATCTATATTAGTGCGAATTCAGAAACTCATCTACAGAATAAAATAAATTCACAACTAATATAGATTTTATAGTGGAAAAAAATTTCTTTTGATTGGCTATGTTTTTTATGTCATTACTAAGTCTGTTATAAAGGACGGTTCCTACATAATATGAATTTGATTTATATAGCTGAAGCCTATGGATGTCGTGCTGTAAATTATATCCACGTCGAGTTGGATAATGATGATAGGCATTTTGAAAATTAAAATGTGATAAATTTTGCTTAACAAATTTTAAAATTTCGAATATGTATAAACATGCCGAATAAAACTAGATTTACAAGAATTCCTATAGCCCAAACCGAACATACAGCGTATTGCTCTTTTTTGTAGTATAAAAACCCTATTTGCTGTTGTAGAGTTACCCCAAAAAAGTACTCCATATCTTATATGCGCTTCCATATTGGAAAAATAATAAGTTTTTACAGTTTCGATACTAGTACTCTAATTAAACTGGTACTCTAATTAAACAATATAGGTTTTTTCGAAACGAACACTAAATTATCTCAAAACATGCAAAACAATGTTTATTGTAATACATTCAAAATTTGTCACGTAAATGTACAGGGATTGTCAAATAAATTAAATGAAATAGATTTTTTTATAAAAAGTTCAAATATTGATATTCTTGGTATCACCGAACACCATATTCAATGTGACAACTTGGATTATTTCTACTTCTCAAGTTATGATATTGTTACGTATTTCTCGAGATCCAACCATATACATGGTGGATCACTCATATTAGCTAAGAATGCACTAAAATGTACTAGTGTTGAAACCATTAGGGAGTTATCAGATGAATGCCACATTGAAATGTGTGCAGCATGCTTTTATGTAAACCATTTCAAAAATATTCTTATTGTAGCTTATAGACCTCCAAAAGGCGACGTAAACAAATTTATAGAACTTTTAACGCGAGCATTGTATATAGCAAACCGTTCCTATGACTATACCGTATTATGTGGTGACTTTAATATTGATATCAATAAAGAGTGTCTAAATACAAAGTTATTAAGCGATGTACTTGATTGTTTTGGTCTTGCCATAACAACCAGGGAGCCGACACGAATATTTACAAATGCCTATGGACGCACAACTTCTAACTGTATCGACTATATGGTGACAAATTATTTTCCTGATCTTGTAAACTGTGAAACTTATAATTTAAACATTGCTGACCATTTTGCACATATAATTTATCTAACTAGTCAAATAAAAACAAATGATCAAAATATTCAGAAAGAAAATATTGCTGTCTATAATAAGAGAAGCTTATCTGAAAATAATATTAATTATTTCAATGATATGCTAAATCAGATTGATTGGAGCCCCATAGAAAGTTTAGATACAAATGATTCTTTTAATTTTTTTATAAATACGATTTTGTGGTGTTTTGATGTAAGTTGTCCTCTGAGGAAGTTTACAAAAAACATATCCGGACAGCGAGTTATACATTCCAAAAAGGAGTGGATAAATGACGAGATTATGCAACAAAGTATTTATTTAAAACAATTGTACTGGCTAATGACCAATTTGAGTAGTGTAGAGGTAAAAAATTATTACAATGCAGAGAAGAAAAACTATAAAAATAACATTAAAAAAGCTAAACAGGCATACTACTCCAATAAAATCAACAGTTCGTCAAACAAAACACGTGAAATGTGGAAAATAGTGAACAGTAAATTAGGCAGACACGTTTGCTATAGCAATGATATTGTGCTAAATGTACATAATACTAAAGTATCTGAAAGTAAAAAACTTGCAAATTTATTTGCCACTACTTTTTCCACAGCCGCTCCAAAAAAAATCACCTCACATTTCGGGTCAAATTTGTCATTGCCTTGTACACTTTCGAACTATAGGGAGAATTCAATATATGTTGACGATGTTACAAAAACAGAGCTAAATGAAATAATAGATGAGCTAAAAAATAAAAAATCCTCTGGATTTGATGGCCTCACACTGCATATATTAAATAACATCAAAACAAATGTATTAACCCCGCTGGTAAACTTGATAAATAAATCATTAGAAAGTGGTTGCTTCCCAGATGTATTGAAATTGGCTATTGTTACACCTGTATATAAAAAAGGTGATCCTGAAGATATTGATAACTATCGTCAAATATTAGTCTTGAGTATAATCTCCAAATTGCTTGAAAGAGTTGTGTACAATCGATTATGCTCTTATGCTCAAAAAAATGAATTGCTCACTGCGTCACAACATGGCTTCAGATCAGGGAAGTCTGTTGAGACAGCATCTTGTCATTTATTAGAATATGTGTACTCGTGTTTGGATAAGGGTAAATATGTCGTTTCGCTATTATTTGACCTAACCAAAGCATTCGACACCATCAATAAAGAGATACTAAAAGAAAAGTTACACTATATGGGTATCAGAGGACATATCTTGGAATGGATAATGTCCTACATGAAAGAAAGAACTTTAAAGGTCAGACTAAAGGAAGCTATGTCAGAAACTTGTGATGTAAGTCTAGGAGTTCCTCAGGGGTCTATATTAGGTCCGCTGCTTTTCCTTTTGTACGTTAATGACTTACCGAGTCAAGTAACGCACGGCCACGTGACCATGTTTGCAGATGATACAACAATCACGGTCTCTGCAGGCTGTCTTGAGGAACTCCGAAACAGGATATCAATGGTTATGAATGAATTTGGAGCATGGTGTCAGCGAAATAGATTCATTTTAAACGAGAACAAGACTGTTATGATAAATTTTAACATACAAAGGCAGCTCCCCATAAATTTTACTCTAGTTGATGATTTCACCACATCCATAAACACAAAACTACTTGGTACATATTTTGATTCAAGATTGTCGTTTGATGCCCATATAGAACATGTATGTAAACAATTGAATAAAGCATATTTTTCTCTCTTGCAATTGAAGGACACTTTAAATCAAAATGGTTTGTTAGATACATATTATGCGTTTGCTTATTCATGCATATCGTATAATATAATTTGTTGGGGTAATGCAAAAGACAGGGAACGTGTCTTTATACTTCAAAAGCGCTTGTTGAGGTTAATCTATGGGCTACAACCTAGAGAGAGCTGCAGACAATTGTTTAAAACTAAAAGAGTTCTTACTGTGCCTTGTATTTATATATTAAAATGTGTGATTTTCGCGAAAAAAAACAATTATCTTTTTAAAACATTTTCTGATAACCACAACTATAACACGAGACACGGTGATCTACTATCTATCCCTAAGCATTCCACTTCTCATTTCAAGCATTCTCCATATTATAATTGTGTAATATTGTTTAATGCTTTACCAAATGATATTAAAAATATAAATAATTATAAAATGTTCAAAAAAAGAGTAACAAACTTTTTAATTGATAATACTTTTTACAACACAGTGGATTATCTTAACTTGAGAAGTAATTTAATTTAATTGAACCTAATAACTACTTGTAGAGTTAGTGCTTGTCTGTAATCTTACGTCTTTAGTACTATATTCAACAGAGATGTAATTGTGATCACGACGTTTGTTTAATTTTGTTCAAGTGTTTTTGTATATTTATATTGCGTGTTCATATTCATATTTTACTGATCTGATTTTTAGCCATTGATTGATCTATTGATCTATTTATGTACCTTTAATCTATGTATTTATGTATTAATTTAATGACTTGTCCATGTATTTTTCTTTTTTAGCGTTTCTCTTTTGTATTGTCTGACTTGCCATATATACATGTATGTATCTGAAATGGTCAATAAATTACTATTACTATTACTATTACTATTACTATAGTTATCTGGCGTAGTCTTTTCAAAGCAAAACATTTACTTGCACATTTTGTGCATACTGAGGTGGCATGAGTTTACCAATCAAGAGATAAGTCAATATGAATTCCTAATAATTTGAAAGATGTAAGCTGTTTTACTGATTTTCCATTGTGTTGTAATAGTAAGCTTAAATTATATCTTGTGGTGCGGGAGCTAAGTGGCTTTTTCGGACACTCATCGTTACAAGCATTTTCTATGCGCTGATTAATTCTATCGAACTTAAGTAACGACAAAATAGACTTCTGGCATATGTCAGCCCGTCGAGTTGGCCATGGTTCAAGATATAAAAATCAGTGAAATTATATCATCGTTACAAAGCATTTTATGTTTAGAATGAATAAAATAAGATCGCCAGAAAGTGTGGGCCATCAGGGGCGCAACCAGAAAGGTCAAAGGGGTAAAAAAACGGAGTTATATAACATCATCGTTACAAACTTTTTTAAGGTTGAGCATGTTTATTTAAATGTTTTGAACACAGAAAAAAAATCCCAGAAAGAAACTCCCGTCAGTAAGGCTAGCCAGAAAGAAAATGTTCAGGATTTTTTTAAAAAATTGGATTTTTTTTCGCATATTTCATCTCAGAACTCTAAACTCATCGTTACAAGTTCTGGCTCCTTTTTAAAACGTAAATATAAGCTTCTTCAACAATAGAATAGCCTCCCCGTAAAGTTCTTTCCCACACTTTCTGGACGATCTTATTTTATTCATTCTAAACGTGAAATGTGTACACACAAACAAAATGAGCCTTGTAACGATGACATGATTTCACTAATTTTTAAACAGTGTTCGTGACGCTCCTAACAGGAAGTGCCCCGCCAGAAGTCGATTTTATGAATCGTTATCATCCATTAAACCATAAAAATATCTCAAAGTTCATAAAACGATGAGCTGCCGAAAAAGCCACCTAGCTCGCGCTCTATTGGTGGAACCGGGTGAAATTGCATAAGAAATGTTTTGTCTTATTAAACACAAGCTCTTTGTTGTTGAAGTATTCAGTTACTGACCTATAATTAGTTTTGAGCTGTTCGAGTACAACTTTCAAGTTGTCTCCACAAGAAATAATAGTTATGCCATCTGCAAATGGGCCATACTGAGAAGAAATGAAATTGTCCAGATCATTGATATACAAAATTAACAACAGTGGGCCTAACACATTGCCTTGTGGTGTACTTCTATCAGCCAGAAGTTCACTTGATCTTTTGCCAAACCAATCTACGAACCGTTTCCTACCGGTTAAATATGGCCTAAGTAAGTCATTGCAAATGAATGATACCATAAGAACTAATAGTTTCTAGGAGAATTTCATGGTCAAATACTACTCAATATCCCGCTTATTATTAGAGATACCTAACTTAATTTTAACAAGGTAATCTTCCTTCTCCTTTACTATAGGCAAACAACAAGCTCTTTTCGCATGATATATTTTTTACAAAAAATATAAATACCCAAACATGTCAAACAAAAGTTGTAAAGTGCATCGCAAAATATATGCGATATACTTTTTTATTATTAAAGTTAGAATAGTGGTGTATCGAAGTAAAGAAGGGTTTAAAGTTCAAATAAATCATTTTATTTAAATAATTTTTTTATGCTATTGTTAGTTTTTTCATACTAGAGCTGGTAACAGAACGTACGCTGTAATACTGTTAGTAACGTAGTTGTTGCGGCTATTACTGGTAGTCAACAAATATTTTTCTACGAATTTTATTAACTTATTTTGTAAAGTGAACCTTATACAATGTTTTATAGTAAATATTTTGAGTCGTTTAAATCATGGAAGATGAAAGTAAGCATTTTAAATAATTAGTATTATTGTATACCTATTATTTGATTCGAGAAAATATGATATTTTGCAGGGGGGGGAATTTTTTAAGGCAGTCAGTTTTGGAGGGATGAAAATTTTGGAAGGGGAAATTTTGGAGTGGAGAAAATAAAAATGTCCCCCCTCCAAAATCTCACCCCCCCCCCCCATAATTATAAATATACTCAGTCGATTTTTGTTGCACTTTCGAGAAAGCAAATATCAAACAGACCATGATTTTTGTTTGTTTATTTATGTGCGAGTGTTTTAAGAGATTTAAGAGTTTGAGCGAAAAAAATTCTGTCTGTCTATCTATGTGTAACTTTTTCGTGCGCACGATTACTCTGGAACCGTTTAAGAAGAGAAGCTAAGGTCTCAAAAAATTTTTAGCATTAGTCACCTCCATTACCCACCCCACTATTAAAGGGGGTGAAAAAAATAAAATTGTGATTTAGTGTGTGCACAAGAACCAAGGGCCTCAATTTTTTTTTACTTCATCCACTCCCACTACCACTTCCCTTTCACTACCCCACCCCCCACTACTGATGTGGTATATCGTTTTATGGGTTTTTGGGGTAGGCGATTTCAAATATTATTTAAGTTCCATAATCAATTATTTCCACATACAAAATTTTTTTCGTTGTGAGAGACTTGGATAGAAAATGTGTCCCTAATGTGTCTCATAATTATTTAATGGAATTTCAACAAAATAATTTTGCTTTTTCAATAAATTAATTACTTGCGAAGCCACAATTATTTCGTCCCCAATGTACTATGTATATCTCGAGCAGGCATAATCACTGATATTAACCAGAACTCCGTGTTGCAGGAGCGGACATTTTAAAAATTTAAAAAATTCTTTTATGGTTAAACTAGACAGCAACAACAATAAATAACGATTCCAAAAACTCCTTTTATCTGTAAACTTCACTTTTTGTCGCTACACTACCCTTCTATATTTAACAATAAAAAAATTCTCGCTTACTATATCTTACAATGTGTTTTCGCATTTTTGCAGGACATGTACTAGTTTATATATTTTTTATGAATAGAATGAATGAATTTTTATGAATAGAATGACCTTCACATAAACGAGAAGAATGTCAAAGGAACATATTCATAAAATTTGAGAATATCTCTAATACCGCACGATATGCTGAGTGAGAAATGAGAAAATATTTATTTTCGTGTTTTTCGTGCTTGTCTAAAATTCAGGAATACTCAACTAGCCACGTGAGTAATTTATTTAGCTTTTCGTTACTGGTAGAACAATATTGTTGCGAACTTTTAGTTTTATACTTTTGCCATGTCGAAACTCATATATTTAGTTTACGTAATAAACTAAACTCGCATGATAAATTGGTTAGTTTTAATCTGTCATATTTATGTTTCTATTCAACCGATTTAGTACGCTTGCAGCAAGTTATTTCAACTGCTAAAGAGAAAGCTAAACATGCATTTTTATTGCCGAATATAATTTTACAGGAATCAAAAGAAGAGTGTATAAGTTTGAAAACCCTGTAGACTTTCTCCATTTAAATGAAGTGCTTCAATCATACGAATTTACCTTACTTAATAATCGTAAAAAATGCCTGGCACTTTTGTTTTCTAAAAGGTCTTAAATTTAAGATTATTAAAATTTCCAAATACCTCAACAATAATTTTTGGCTAAGAAGTGAGTATTACACAATATTTTACTTATGTTCCTTTGGAAAATAAATTTTAAAACTTGCAGAGGTTCTCGTATTTAACAAATATTTTGCAGTCGACAACGCCCGAATGCAACATTTATTCGTTTAGTAATAGTCTCGTTAAAAATATCACAATAACTTTTTAATCCTTATTCTCAATCTAAGAAGTTTGAAAATGAAATTAAAAATGTTTAGTTGAATAGAAAGTGATCTCTGAATGGTTGAATGAGTATTACGAATTGTAATGTACAATGATTGGTTTTAATTTTCCGAATTAGTAATGCGTTAACTTTGTGACCGTGTGCATCTTTACCTTATATCTTACCAAAGCGACTGTGTTTAACTTATTTCTATATGAGCTGCATGTAGCTTTAATGTCATTTTTGTTTTGTCTTCACTGTAATTGTTATCTGTATGTAATTCCAGATCGTGATAGACGTCTTGCAGATAAGAAGTCATATCACTTCGACAAAAGCCAGAATTTTCTGCGTCAGTATGTGGTAGTCTTCTGATTCTATAGCAATGTTGGCGGAATCCCTAAGTTTTAATAGTTTGTACTTCAGTTAGTTAGAGTTTCGGCTGTTATCCAGGGTTATTTCACATGGCTACGTATAGAGGAGCGAAAAAGATGTAAAATTGTGTCGTTTTTTTATGAGCTTAGAACAAGATCAGACACAGTGGGTATTACCAACAACATCATTTTACACATAAAAACACAAAATACACATTTTTTAGTGGTCACAGACATTCTTAATTTTTTTTTAAATCATCTTTTTTTGTACATCCATTGCCATATCTCAAAAATGAATTGAGCTACCGATGTGAACTTTTTTTTGTTATAAAACACACACTTAAGCGCTTCTCTCTATTTATAGGATTGCTAATAAAAAAATGCGAACATGCCCAAAACGTAGATGACCCTGAAAGTTTAGAGAATACGCCATCAAATTTTCACTAAGCGAGGAACTTTTTTGTTTTTGAAAATTTTGTGTAACATGCTGTGAAGAAAATGAAGTCAATAGACTAAAAAGTTTTTAGAAAAAAAATATTTTCATTATTAGCAATAGTTTGCTAGTTACGAATTTTTTAGTATGGAGGAATTGTCGGAGCATATGCGTGCCGTACTTAAGAATAATAATGATTATGTATTGTGTGTAACGGAACTTTTCATTATTATTTTTTTATGTTTAGGACTGTTTTATCACGTTTTAGGATCTGAAAGGATAACTTATTTTTTCCAGTGACACATTAAGGACTAAGGTTGAAGGCAAAAAGGAATTAAAAATCTTAAATGGAGTATGCATTGCATTGGGATCTCGAAAATGGTGAAAAATAATATTATAGTAAAATGGAAAAAATGTTGCGCAACTAGGGGGTTAATAAAATCCCATAAACAGAAGTTTAGGAAAAGTAATAATTTTGGAGCGTTTTGATAAAAAGTAAACTAACGAGTTTTCCTTTTTTTGCGTTATTATTGGAGCTAAATAAAAAAGACAGTTTCTTAAAGCACGTGGCAATCTTAATATTTGTATCCGACATTTCCTGTGTCAGAGTCCCTATCCGAAACTCCCATGCATTGCATTTTTACCCTAGATCCAGACAATAACACAGGTCGACAAAAAAAAATCTGCTCCAAAGACTAAACCTATCATGCCTTAAGTATTTTTGTGTGCTGAATCCGAATTTTCCACTTAGATTTCGAGCAAACGTCAAACATTGTCAAAATATCGTATTTTGACGATAAAAACTGGGATTTACTCGAAATCTACACAGGTCTACAAAAAAAGAAATTCTGTTCCAATCTATCATTCCTTATGTATTTTTGTATGCTGAATCCGAATTTTCAATTAAAAAAAATTTTTACCACGTAGATTTAGAGTAAATCCCGGTTTTATCGCCAAAATACGGTTTTTGACAATAAAAACCGGAATTTACTCGAAATCTACGAGGTAGAAAATTTTTTTAATTTAAAATTCGGATTCAGCACACAAAAATACTTAAGGCATGATAGGTTTAGAATTTTTTTTGTAGACCTGTGAATTGAGTAAACGTGTTATTTTCGCCTAAATTAGGTAACAAAAAAGAAAAAAACATCCTAAATTAAGTCTTTTTTAATTTCCTAATTATAGTCTCTAAACTCTGTTTCCGTGGCTTGTGCACAAGTTTATCGTTTTCCTCTATTACTACGCCACATAAAAAACCGCTGCCCAAGGAATCACTACTTCCACATCCAGATTCTTTTCCAAGTCACTCACAACGAAAAAATTTTTGTATCTGGAAATAATTGTTTATGGAACTTTAATAATATAATATTTGAAATCCTCTACCCCAAAAACCCATAATCGGTAGCGGGGTGGGGGTAGTGATAAGAGGTGGTAGTGGGGGTGGATGAAGTAAAAAACATTTTGAGGTTTCTGGTTCTTGTACACACACTAAATCACATTTTTCTTTCATCCCCTTTAATAATGGGGTGGGGGTGGTAAGGGGGGTGGCTAATGCCAAAACTTTTTTTGAGACCTTAGCTTCTCTTGTATATACTAAATACCAATTTTATGGACTCTTACCTGCTTGATTTACCTATTTTCCCCAAATTTACCGCAATTTACCCCCCAACCCTTCGACGGAACAAGATGAAAATATAATATGTGTATATGTACATATATGTACCAAATTTCAAGTCAATATCTCAAACGGTTCCAGAGTAAACGTGCGCAAAAAAAAAGTTAAAGACAGACAGACCGACAGACAGACCGACAGACAGACAGACCGACAGACAGACAGACCGACAGACAGACAGACCGACAGACAGACAGACCGACAGACAGACAGACCGACAGACAGAAATTTTTTTTTTCGCTCAAACTTAAAATCTCGACGTTTCGTGACATTCTAAGCCTATTTGAACAATAAAAATTTTTAAATTTTTTTTTGTCGTTACTATACTTCCACTGGATGTGGAAGTAATTCACTCCATTTTACAATGAAACTTAGATTGCTTATTTATCATAAATATTTTTTAAGTAGATAATCCACGCACAATTCGCACAATGACCATACGTTCTACAATATAATACAAGTGGTAATAAGAGAAAGAATATCGTTACACATTTTACTTCCACATTTAGTGGAAATATAGTATGGACAAAAATATTTTTGAAAATTTTTATTGTCCAAATAGGCTTAGAATGTCATGAAACGTCGAGATTTTAAGTTTGAGCAAAAAAAATACTGTCTGTCGGTCTGTCTCTAACTTTTTTGTACGCACGATTACTCTGGAACCGTTTAAAATATTGACTTGAAATTTGGTACACGTACCATGTATTTTAACGAGATCTGGAACTAGATTATTCCGTTAAAGGGTTGGGGGAAAATGGAGGTAAATAGGCAAATCAAGCAAGTAAGAGTCCATAAAACTGGTATTTAGTATATATAAGAGAAGCTAAGCTCTCAAAATTTTTTGTTGGCATTAACCACCCTAATTACCAACTCCCATTATTCAAGGAGGCGAAAAAAATAAAATTGTCATTTAGTGTGTGTAAAAGAACCAAAGGCCTCAATTTTTTTTTTACTTTATCCACCACTACTACCACCCTCAGCCTCACTACCGATGTGGCATATCGTTTTATAGGTTTTTGGGGTAGACGATTTCAAATAATATATTATTAAAGTTCCATAAAAAATGATTTCCACATTCAAATTTGTTTCGTTCTGAGAGACTTGGATAGAAGATCTGGATGTGGAAGTAGTGATTCCTTGGACAACGGTTTTATAATTTGACCTTCGACGAAAACGAATAACGTTGATAGTACACCGCCCTGAGACTAGTTAGTTTTAGTGGACGCGGGCGTATTAATACTCAATTTCTGCAATTCGCGCGCTCTAAAAAAAATCACTGTACCTAAACTATAAAAGACACAATAAAAATTATGCTATCAAAAACTTTTCTGGTCTTTTGGCTTTATTTTCTTCGCAGCATGTTATACAAAATTTCCAAAAACAAAAAAGTTTGTGGCTTAATGAAAATTTGACTGCGTATTTTCTGAACTTTCAAGGTTATCTAAGTTTTTAACAAACTTAAAAATATTTTAGTTAACAATACTATACACAGATAGAAGCGCTTAAGTGTGTGTTTTATAACAAAAAAAAGTTCATGTGGATAGCTCCATTCGTTTTTGAGTTATGGCATTAGATGTTCAAAAAAACATGATTAAAAAAAAAAAATTTCACACCTTTTTAAAAATAACAATGTCCGTGACCACTAAAAAATGTCGTATTTCATGATTTCTAATGAACATCGACCTACTTAACGAAATGGTATATGTCTCAGTTTGTTCTAAGATTAAAAAAAAAACTCGAGAGGGAAGCGACTTTTTCCCTGTTTTTTACTCCACAAGTAGCTTTGTGTTCCTGTCGGAGCTTGTGTGATTGAGAGCTTTCAGTTTGTATTTTTTAAAATCGTATTCCTTTCAAATCAATCCTAACATTTGTTCACAATTTTGTAATAAAAAAAAGACATTGGCAATCTTGTTTGCAAAATAGTCCAGGTGCACATTCTATGTTAAAATTGTCAGCACTACGACAATCTAAGTATACTCATAAGAGTTACACAGTCAACCCTGTGAACTTTGCCATTAGTAATAAGTTAAGTACATATGATATGTGAAAACTATAATCATTTTAAATAGAGAATTTATTTTTAATGGACCGAGTGGAAATATCGTGTAGTCGTTTAGTTGTTTTCCCAAAATTGAAACAGCAAAACAATTTACCTTAATGCAATATTCTGTGCAATATCTGCCCCATGTAATTTTAAGCATGTTGACATCGCCTAGCCGCAATTTACTTGAAGCTCGTGAATTCTCCCAGTTATCACTATATGCTCATGTACATTACATATAATATTGTTTTTGTCCTTAAATAAACATACAACTAAGAAAATTAATGTGAAAGCATACCAGAAGTATTTAACCATATAAAATACACAGAGAAGACTCAATTGGATATCTTTATCATGACGTTTTGAAGAGGCCTAAGAAACCGTTTGGACTATGTAGTGGAGTCATTTGGTCAATTAACTGCTCATAAACTAACTGAAAATGTTAATAATATACAGGGTGTACCAGCTCTATTTAGACAAGCATTATCTCGGAAACGGTTAGACATCAAAAGAAATGTTTAATAGAAAAGTCATTCTGTTTAAAAAGTCACATTTAACCATTTTATTTTCAAATGTACAAGAAGTCTCAAAAAGACGGCAGGTTATGCAACTTTACTTTTTGTATATTTTTGCATTTTTGGATTCTCCTTTTATATCCGAACAAATTTTATTGACCATATTCTATATCTATCATTAACGGTTTACGATATACCGACGGTTTAATCTTGATTCAGTCATGTTCCGTATTCTTAAACTAATAAGCCAGCATCATTCAAGCCTTGTAACACGCTTTCTGACTGAGAGATTTGGAGGGAGCTGGATTGGTAATTAGGGACCTGTTAAATGGTCTGCACAGTCACCTGATGATGAGCCCCCTAGATTTTTTCTTATGGGGTCATTTAAAACAAGTTTTATACGCTGAGAAACCAAATAATCTTAATGTCATTAGGGGTTCTTGTACACGAGAACTTTTAAGGAGGTATGAGTTGTGTCAAATAGAATATGGGCGACAATTTGAGCATCTTTTATAATATTAATAATAATTATAACATTTACTGTTTTTTTGTATTTAGCCCTGTCAATGAACGTTCATTAAGGGCGTCTAGAGGGAAATGCCGAGATCACAATTTTTGACTTGAGAGCTCTGTTTGGACTATTTAGAAGGTAAACAAACCAAAAGTCCCCGAACGTGGGAGGTGAGGGGGTGCAGGGGAGCACGAAGAAGGTCCTGGTTTTTGTTTTTTTGCTCATACCTCGAAAACGGTTAGCCCTAATCAAAAAGTGGCTATATGCAAAATTAAAACTGACTAAATTTTCTACAATAATGTTTCTATTAATTTTTTTCGTATCTGTTTTGGTTCAGTAATGAATTGTATATCTTTTGACTGTATTCTAACTTTATTATAAATTGAATAAAATATTTAATAACCATCGTAAAAAAAAATTCTTGTACAGATATCCGTTTCACAGCAGACTAAACTCAAATTTTCTCTGTAAGTGTGTGTGTACGTGTATACCGTTTCTTGTAAACTCGATAACTTCTGTTAGACCTAAAATATTTAATTATAATTTTTTAGCATATGTAAAACAGCATATTACAATAATCCCTATTGAAATTAGGCCATATCTGTAATACATGGTGATAACCAGAGGCCTATACTCTCATACGTATAATAGGTTTTATTTTAATTTCAGAGCAAAATATTACTAAGGTTTTTGATTAAGCATACAACAATAAAATGTATAAGATTTATAAACCGCAATATACCGGGTGTGTGTTAGGCAAACCAACTTTATTTAAATTAGATGACATATCAATGTTATCCTAAAATATGAAGCATGGTATTTTTAATAAGATTATTATGAAGTGAGAGTTTGTAAGCCTCTGGTTATCACCATGTATTACAGATATGGCCCAATTTCAATAGGGATTATTGTAATATGATGTTTTACATATGTTCCAAATTGTAATTAAATATTTTAAGTCTAACAGAAGTTATCGTGTTTACAAGAAACGGTATACACGCACACATACACCTACACGCACACACACACACTTACAGACGCAAAGACATTTTTTATTCGGTATTTAAGTTCAGTCTGCTGTGAAACGGATATTTGTATAAGAATTTTTTTCTACGATGATTAATAAACGTTTTATTCAATTTATAATAAATTTACAATACAGTCAAAAGATACATTGCATTACTGAACCATATACTCCAGTGAAATTAGACTTTTCTGATCTAACAAAATATATCCTTCATTTTTTGTTATCGATTTATTTTGGTGTTTTAAAGAAAATATTAAAAATCGGCAACGAGATCACTACGGCATAAAAAATTATTCAAGGTCAAAGTTCACAAAAAACGTTTTTTTTTGCGAATATCGCGCTTTCTATAGCTCGGGGGCCAATTAAGGTTATTATAAAAATGAAAGATAATGAAATTCCGCACAAGAATGATCTCTTCCATTTTTTATGTCCAATGAACGGTTTAGGCATTGTACGTAAAAAATGAATAAAACATTTTTCGTTCAAAATTTGTAATGTGTAAACAGATTATACAAATTTTTATTGTACAGCACAGTAATTTTGATTGGATTTTTTTTCTTGTATATATTACATTAACTAAGGTTATTATGAAAATGAAAGATAATCAAATTTTGAACGAAAAATATTTTATTCATTTTTTACGTAAAATGCCTAAATCGTTCGTTGTACATAAAAAATGGAAGAGATCATTTTTGTGCGGAATTTCATTATCTTTCATAATAACCTCAATTGGCCTCCGAGCCTTAGAAAGCGCGATATTCGCAAAAAAACGCTTTTGTGAACTTTGACCTTAAATAATTTTTTATGCCGTAGTGATCTCGTTGCCGATTTTTAATATTTTCTTTAAAACACCAAAATAAATCGAGTTAGAAGAATAAAATGAAGGATATATTTTGTTAGATCAGAAGTCGTACTTTTGTCTAAAATGACTGAAGTAATAACAGATACGAAAAAAATTAACAGAAACATTATTGTAGAAAATTTAGTCAGCTTTAATTTTGCATATAGCCACTCTTTGATTAGGGCTAACCGTTTTCGAGATATGAGAGAAAAACCAAAAACCGGGACCTTCTTCGTGCTCCCCTGCACCCCCCCCCCCCCCCCCCCTCCACCTCCTACTTTCGGGGACTTTTGGTATGTTTACCTCCTAACTAGTCCAAACACAGCTCTCAAGTCAAAAATTATGATCTCGGCATTTCCCTCTAGAAACCATTAATTGACAGGACTAATACGGTCATTTAGTGATATGGCAGTTTCCTACTTTTTCTTCCTCATTTTAAAGTATAACAAACCAACAGCCTCAGAAAAAAATTTCAGCTCAATTGAATCAATAGCCACAGAGATATTCGCATTTGAATAGAAACACGGTCGGCCGGCCAACAGTCCGTAGAGTGACGTCACTTGGCGTGCGCCGATGCCTATATTAAAGCAGCGATTTCGTAAGTCTATCGTGTCGTTTTTTTTTCTGGCGTAGAACCAGGTCAAACATGTTAGGTTCCTTTGAGTATGTCACCGGGCATATGAAATCATATTTTATGATATTTTTTTGTGGTCTCGAACTTTTTAAATCAATAAAAAGTGAAAAAAATGTATTTTTAAATAAAATTGTTTTTTTTTCGTTTCCACCGCCATATCTTTAAAACTATTAAAGGTACCGAAATTTGTTTTGTGTCAAATTGAAGCACACACTGTAGAGCTTTTACCAATATAAACGGTTTGGGCACAATTCGCACTTTCATTTCTCTAAAAATCAGATAAACTAAAAATATATATTTTATGTATTGAAATCTTCACCAATCGATAAACTTTTTTATTTTTGAAAATATTTACATACATGCAGCGAAGAAAATAAAGCCTAATAATCCCAAAAGTTTTTGAAACAATATATTTTTTCCTAAAATGTACGTACCGTGTGGCAACAGCGATTTTTTTAACAGCGCTAAATGCGACATTGGGACGCAATTAATGCACCTCGTATGCAGGTCAGATTAGTCGCGTAGAAGTGGCGGTTGTCGAAAATCATTACGTATTCATTGTTCGGATAAAAATTGTGACAATCGAAAATGTGCTTGTTTTAAAGAAGGCCTAAAATGTTGCAACGAGTGCAAATGTCGTTCCTGTAACAACATTATTAAAGATTTCAAGGCAGATATGAACGAATTAGAATGCTATTAATGTTGGGCCTACATAAACTACATACTACATATTTATCTATCCAAATAGAAAATTTATTTCAACAATAAAACTCATTTTATGCATACGTTTTTACTTTCATTCATTTAAATATGTATAATAAACTTACTAATTAGGTGGGTAGTTAGTAACACTGATTGATATTTATAGATTAGGTATTTATCTTTTTATTATTAAAAGGAGACTATTTTATATTTATTGTACAATTTCTTAATATTAACAACATATGATCAATACTACTGTACAATATATGAAATATTGAACAATAATATTGATCCCCTAGATGCTTTTGATCGTTGCAGTCGGCAGGCTTGCTATAGCCGAGCGCGCAAGAATATGACTTTGGCCCGTTAAAAAAAATCGCTGACTCAATACTATGAACGGAACATGAAAAATTTTTATCCTAAAAACTTTTTTCAACTATTGGCTTCAATTTGTACGCAGCATGTATATACAAATTTTCATAAATAAATTTTTTTCTCGATTGTCTAAAATTTACGCTACTGAAAATAACAGGTTTGAGATTCCTATTATTTTTCCAATTTAAAAAAAAATAAATCGGGTTCACGTGGGACGTTGTTCGAAGTGTTATTGTGTCTACTTTAATCTAAAAAAAAAATAGCTTGATAGCACAAATATTTTCAGAGATATAGCGGTGGAGACGTTAAAAAACATATTTCATTAAAAATCTATTTTTTAGTTTTTCCGAAATAAAAAAGTTCTCGACCACCAAAAAATGTCGTAAAAAATGATTTCGTGTACACGATTATCTTACTAAAGAATCCCACTAAGTCTGGTTTGGTTCTACGCCGGTTTTTCTCGAAAACTAAGCGACTTTACTTCCAGATTTTACTCTACTAACTTGCATTCACAGCCGTGTTCACTGGGCGGTTCAGCCATCTGACGTCACAGCTCGACTACATGGTTATCCCAATAGTTTTTAAGCGCGCCGACTTTAATAATTTTTTTATACATGAAGTCGGCGTCAGTAAATTCTAATTTTTGGCATACTTACTATACTCACCAAGCTCTATCAGAATATGTAATAATAAAAAATTGTTAAATGAGCCTATTGTAGTATTCCTTATAATTACGTCAATAAAAAAATGTTATCCCAAAAATTTAACTACAAATATCTCAACAATAGGACATGATAAATAACATTTGTTCGGAAATAAAAGGAGAATCCAAAAATGCAAAAATATACAGGGTGTTCCATTTAAAAAAGTAAAGTTACGTAACCTGCCGTCTTTTTGAGGCACCTTGTACATTTGAAAATAAAATGGTTAAATGCATCTTTTTAAACAGAATAACTTTTCTATTAAACATTTCTTTCTATGTCTAACCGTTTCCGAGATAATGCTTGTCTAAATAGAGCTGGGACACCCTGTATACATATAATAATATGTACCATTTCATTATTTCTGCTATTATCTTATATACATGTTTTATTTACTCATTTACTTATTTTTCCTCTGCTTGTTATTTTTTTTTATATATAATATTATCCTGTGACTGGATTAATTTCTGCTGGAAAATAAATTGATATTTATTTATTTATTAATTTTGTATTTATATTATTATTATTTATTTATTCAATTATTTATTCATTTACCCTTCCTCTTTTAATTTTAAACTTGTGTTATATTTTAGCAATATCACGTGCTTTAAGTTTTAAGCGTTGAAGAGCTGAAGGAAAGGAGCAAACTAGACGCTAAGGGGATACATTTTTCGTGTATTTAATCTATTTCTTGATATTCACTTTAATCAGACAATATTCCAATTCAAATTTTTCAGCCAGATGCTCTACATAAATATTTATTCTTCTATACTTGCAAAAGAAACTTGCTATATTTTAAATTTTAATAATATTCCGATGATGCCAGTTTGATTGGCGAAATTTTCGCAGTTGTATTATACTGAATTTGTTTCTATACAAAATCGTTTTTACTAAAAGTATAATAACATGAAACAGTACATAAACATTTATAAAGTAACAATATTTGCTTAGTTAGTCATATATATATATATCGGTTTATGGTAGATTAGGAATCTCATTCTTTTTAAAAAATGTTACCTGTAACGTTTGACAATGAAATGGCGATCAATAAACCTAACGATTGCCGAGTCAGACCAGAAGCGTTCCGGACCAATAGCTTAGCAAATTTCATTGAAGTCTCTAACACAGACTGGTAATAATAATGAGCTCTCTGGCTTGCAAATTTTATATTAACATTTTAATGACATTGGCATTGTATCCAGCTAAAATAACGATCAATATATAAAGTTAATAGAAGTAAGTATGATTTTAATTAGATTATAATTTTTTGTTAAATTATTTTTTCACATCTTGACTCGTTGACTGACCTTTAATAAATAACACAGGACCACAAAATATTTTTGCGAATTGCACCGGACCAGACCCAGTGTAGCGTATGTTTTTGCTCCGTCACGTTAGGATTTTTTTTAAATTAAAAACAATTATTTTTAACCGACTTCATATTACGAGAACACTGGAGTCGCCGGTAGTAGCAATTAGTTCACAAAAAGTGTATTATTTTAACATTCACATGGTGCCCAACATAAAGAGAATGTCACAATGGCTTCGTTCACTATGTAGAAGTTAAACACATAAAAGAAGCTACTAAGAAGGTTGAAAAAACATTTTTTTCTAAATCGATCGCTTTCAAAAATCTTCAAAAAATATCTCTAAAAAATAAGGAATAAAATTTCACTCAGTTTTACAAATACCTGTCTACCTATTAATGGAATAGTAGCAAGGCACTTATTATCTAATATCAATTTGAAATCGGTGCAAAAATATCTAATTTCAAAACTTGTTGTCTAAATTCATAGGTATACAAAAAAATAGGTTTATCACCTTTATTAAAATTTTCAGTTACGAAACTGATATTATACAGGGGCAATACTTGCACCGGATGCAGCAGACAGACAGGACCCCATAGTACAGTACCTAGAGGTAAAAAATATGCAAAACTTCGGAATAATGTCATATTGAACGAATTTCGTTCATTTTTGGCAGTATAATAGTAAATGCTTCACAGAAAAGTTTCTATATTGTGCGGAGGCTTGCTAATTTATAGGGGGTGGATGCCACCCCCTCTCAGGGGGTGGCACTTAAAAAATATATATATTTATTGGAGCTGAAGTAGAATCAAATTTTAAGAAGAAAAGGTTCTATGCAATTTTTCACATAAATTGATAGTTTTTAAGTTATAACGACTTCAAAATTACGATTTTAGCTTTAAAAAAAGGTATTTCCAAACGGCTTTCATCAAGTATCTCGAAAAGTATTACTTTATCGAAAAAATATTACAGACCAATTACAGAAAGTACAAACTGGGAATTAATATATATATATTAATATATTTTTTGTTTATTGATGTAGGATTAATAATTTCGGAGATATTTAAGTTTACATTTGGCATCCAAGTGTTCATAAGATAATTATTTAGAGTGAGAGTTAAATATCTCAGAAACTGTGACGTCAATGATGCTAATAGGTAGAATAATAGGTTATTAATTTAGCTTACAACTGTTTTTTTATTTGTTTCTATAGCATAAAAACAAAGAAGTTATGACCGAAGCACATTTTTTTAATAACAACGTCGCCATTTTGTTACTGCAATTAGCCAGTAAATAAAAAAAAGGAATTTCAAACACTGTTTCTCATTAATATATAGAATAACGTAGATGCTCAAATTTTTTGGTTTGTATACAGCACTTGCTTTAGAAAAAAAACCGCTGCCCAAGAAATCACTACTTCCACATCCGGATTTTCTATCCAAGTCACACAACGAAAAAATTTTGTATCTGGAAATAATTGTTTATGGAACTTTAATAATATAATATTTGAAATCCTCTACCCCAAAAACCCATAAAACGATACCCCACATCGGCAGTGGGGTGGGGGTGGTGACAGGAGGTGGGAGTGGGGGTGGATAAAATAAAAAAATATTTTGAGGTTTCTGGTTCTTGTACACACACTAAATCACATTTTTTTTCATCCTTTTTAAAAATGGGGTGGGGGTGGTAATGGGAGTGGCTAACGCAAAAATTTTTTTTGAGACCTTAGCTTCTCTTGTCTATACTAAATATCAGTTTTATGAACTCTTACCTGCTTGATTTACCTATTTACTCCAAATTTACCCCAATTTACCCCCCAAGCCTTTGACGGAACAAGATGAAAATATAATCTAGTTCTAGGTCTCGTTAAAGTACATATGTGTACCAAATTTCAAGTCAATATCTCAAACGGTTCCAGAGTAAACGTGCGCACAAAAAAAGTTACAGACCGACAGACAGACCGACAGACAGACAGAAACTTTTTTTTTCGCTCAAACTTGAAATCTCAACGTTTCATGACATTCTAAGCCTATCTGAACAATAAAAATTTTTAAAAATTTTTTTGTCGTTACTATACTTCCACTGGATGTGGAAGTAACACAGTTGAAACTATAAAGGTATTTTCGATAAAACGTAATTTTTTTTCCTTTTCCAAATATCTCAATAAATATTAGTTTTACTGAAAAATGGGTTGTTTATTTATTTACATAGATTTAATAGTTTCGGAGATATGAAAGTTTACAAATGGCGTCCGAACGTTTAAAAGACGAAAAATGCAGTTTAAATGTCAAATATCTCAGAAATTGTGACACCTTCGTCACGCATGCTAAGAAATGGAATTAAAGACAATTAATTGCGCTTTCAAATTATTTTTTACTCGTTCCTGTAGCATAAGAAATAAAGAAGTTATGACGGAAAAATGTGCGTATTTATTATTTTTTATATACAAAAAGGTCGCCATTTTGTTACTCTAATTAGCCAGTAATTTAAAAAAATTATCTCAAATACAGTTTTTCGTTAAGATGTAGCATTACCTAGATGCTCAAATTTGTTTGCTCATTTAAAGCACTTTAGAAAAAAATGCATTTTAAACTTTAAAGGTAATTTCGAAACACTTAGATACCAAATATAAACTTAAATATCTCCGAAATTATTAATCCTACATCAATAAACAAAAAATATAATTAATTCCCAGTTTGTACTTTCTGTAATAGGTCTGTAACATTTTTTCGATAAAGTAATACTTTTCGAGATACTTGACAAAAGCCGTTTGGAAATACCTTTTTTTTAAGCTAAAATCGCAATTTTGAAGTCGTTATAACTTAAAAACTATCAATTTATGTGAAAAATTGCATATAAAATTTTCTTCTTAAAATTTGATTCTATCTCAGTTCCAATAAATATATACATTTTTTAAGTGCCACCCCCTGAGAGGGGGTGGCATCCACCCCCTATAAATTAGCAAGCCCGCGCACAATATAGAAACTTTTCTGTGAAGCATTTACTATTATTCTGCCAAAAATGAACGAAATCCGTTCAATATGACATTATTCCGAAGTTAAAACCTCTAGTTACTGTACTATAATAGAAAGAGAGCATTGTAAAAGTAGTTTGGGCACTTTTTTACAGATCATCTTGTAATGCTATATACAATATCACGTTTTCTCAGCTTCTTTTTAAGTTTTTTATGTGAATATTTAAATTGTGTTTTTAATTATTTTATTGCTTGATGGAAATCGGCCATATTGGATCAGCCAATTTGAATGACCTTTTTTGACATCATAATCTGTTTCAGCTAAAACTCCCTTATATGTAAATTTGAATTAAATTGCATTAAAATTTTTCAACTTATAATTTTGTTTAAAAAAAAAGTTTCTTTTTGTTTATATAATTAATAAACAATTTCCTCACGATTATATGCTTATAACTTTTTATTTTAAGTTATATAAAAGTGATATCAAAAGATTTTAGGAAAATAGAAGCTTCCCATAATTATTCCGAAATAATGCATATTTTCAGTCTCTATTGACTCCACTAAATCCTATTCTCAAGATTTATTTGAAATAACTCCGTTTTTTATTAATTTAATATTTAGAAGTAATTTGACAAATAAATAAAAATTTGGACTTATGAAATTTTTTCAAATATTGAAACACTGCGTTTTTTAATCTGTTTTAACAACACCTACTTTTTAGGGAAAGCAATGTATTTGATATACGACAACTATATTTCCAGAGCCTGGTAATAAGACATCACAAACATAAAAATTCCCTGCCGCAAATTGCACACCAACATGATACACGTCTTAAGGCAAAAACAACGCAAATTCCAAAAATAAAAAAAACTGTTGGTCAAAGATGTTTTGCTTACCTAAGTCCACTGATATATGCTGAAGTTCCAAGCGAAGTAATAAATACCCATTCTATTATACAGCTTAAGATTCGTTTGAAGTCGTGGCTCTCTCTCACACCTGTTAATAAAATACACCAATTAATAGACAGGAAAAATAATTAAAACACCTGATACTTCCCAAAAAATAACCATATATAAAAATTCGTGTTACTCGGTTTTTGTTACTGCCTCTGGATGGTCACGAATATTGGTGTTGGTTTTAGAATGGTAATGAGCGGAAATAGAAACAATTATTACTTATTCATACTACACGAATAAACATATCTATAAATTTAAAATTGCTAACACATTAATTAATCAACTAAACTAATGAACAAGGTATTAGTCCTCTGTATTTTATCTGAATGCACAAACATTGAAATTTTCAAATGTAATTTTAGAGTTGGCGCCATTGCCGTCCATTTCAAAGTTATATTTCAGAGTTATATTTTAAAGTTGTATTTACATTAGTATTGTAAGTCCTGAATTGGTATATTTTTTCTATTTTTTATTTTTCTAGTTTTAACATTCAACGGTATTAGTACTTGTAGATATTAATAATATGTTTCACACCTTGCTGTTTATGTAATCAGATTCCCTACTAGGGTAATGGGATGTATTAACAGAGAGGTGTACACCCACGTCAAGGTTCGCCTTAGTGGGTTATTGTTTATTTACATCTACGTTTCCTTATGAAACATTACTATGTAATATATTCTTTCCTTTTCGTAAATAAACTTCATTATTATTATTATTATTATTATTATTATAACAGGTATTGTAATGCAGGCGTAGTAAAAAAAAATAATGTATTAATGCCCTTTACAAATTAATCTACATGACAATATGTAAAATGGTGTTCAAAATCCTGCCAGCGAATCGTTAACTTGGTCTATTAGACCTTTTGTTTTATGACAGCTTATATCAACTAAAATGTTTGCGCTGGTTCAAGTTATGCGTGAAAATTTGACAGGTCCGCTATATATTCATATTTAAACTAATAGAATATCTGAGAATCTGCTGAATCTACCAGGGCAAAATATGATAATGTAGACATCGAGGGTGAACTGCATATTTATCACAGTCGAGGGCTCTGCGCTTACGTCATGGACTGCGAGGCATTACATTTTTAAGTCTTGTTCCGTCAGTCGGCTATCATAGCGGATATTGATGCCTCATTTCAAAACGGATTGGTTCCGGCTGCTTGCTCTCAGTTTAGAGCTTGTGTTTTATGGAGGAGTAATTGGCACAAGGCGAGTAACAGAACCGATATATTTCAGAACACACTCCAGAAATTTCATTTTAAACTTAGATTGCTCTAGATTTCTTAGATGATTGATTGAAACACTGTTTTGAGGGGGACTCGGATTGTATTTCATGAAATATTTATGGAATATAAACTTTTATGTCTTATTAAAAAGTTTCGTGATAAATATAAAAGTACAACGACCCGTGGTGGAGATAAAACCTTATGTCGATCTAGTAAGCGCTTTCTTTAAAAAAATTCTTTTAATAATGGTCGGCATGTACAGGGACACATATAATTATGTGAACTCCATACGAACTACTATTAATAAAACAAGTTTCCAATTAGTTTTTTGGATTTCTTCTTTATACATACTACTAATAGTACAAGGAAAGATTTAAAAAAACCGTAACTAGAAAAAAAATTGTGCAGACTTTAAACTTTGGTTATAAGTTTAAAACAGCCTTAAGTTCACGAATCAAAAAAGTTTAGGAGTTATCGGCGGGAACCTATGGGGGATAAAAGGGGGTATCTTTAATAAAAAAAAACGATTTTTCTCTATTTTCTCGGGAAATATGGCATATACAAAAAAATAGTTCAAATAAAAGTTGTCTCTGACAAAATTATCTTTAATTTGGTGTTTATAAATTAATTTTATAGCAATAATTAACCGAAATACGGCCATTTTTCAATGGCTGATTTTTTCTAAAACAAGTGTTTTAAGGGGTCGAAATTAATTGAGCATCTAGGTGATACTATATATTAACGAAAAACAGCTCTTTTGAAAGAAAAATAAATTACTAGCAATTAAAATAACAAAATGCCGACATTTTGTTAACAAAAATGTGAAAACGCACATTGAATCGGCCATAACTTCTTTATTTTTTGTGATCTAGAAACAAACAAAAAATCATTTTAAAGATTGATTAATTACCTTTAATTTTGTTTCTTAGAACTTTTGATGGAAGTGTCACAGTTTCTAAGATATTCAACATTTTAAACTAAATATTTGATCTTAAAAAGGGTCGGATGCCATCTATAAAATTAAATATCTCCGAAACAATCGACCCTACGCAAATATATAAACAAAATAAATTTATTCTCCATTTATAAGCTTCATTTTTGATGTCCACCATATTTCCTCTTAAACTAATATTTATTGAGATATTTGCAGAGAAACAAGAATGTTACGTTTTTTCTAAACTCCTTTTACAGTTTAAAATGCAATTTTTTTTCTAAAGCAAGCGCTGTAAGCCGATGAAAAAATTTGAGCGTCTGGGTCACACTATATATTAACGAAAAACAGTATATGAGAGTATATTTTGTTAATTTTTTTTTTCAACTATTTAACGTCGGCCTATTTCCGCTACCAGGGCCTATCACCGACGCCAGGAGACGAGCTACCCCCAACCTGGAAATTTTTGCCGAACCTCTTGAGTACATATTAACAAAATTGCGACGTTTTTATTAAAAAAAATGTGAAAAAGTACATTGTTTCTGTCATAACTTGTTTGTTTTTTATGCTATAAAAATAGGAAAAATTGAAAGCCTAATTAATAGTTTTTCATTTTGGTTATAAACGTTTTTGGCCTAAGTGCCATAGTTTCTGAGATATTTGACATTTAAATTAAATACTTCGTCTTATAATCGTTCGAACGCCACCTTTAGACTTCCAGATCTCCGAATCCATTAACTCTACTAAAATTAGAAAAAAACGAAATTCATCCTTAATTTAGTAGCTTTCTTATTTGTCTCTAGCATGTTTTTGCTCAATGTAATACCTTTCGGGTTATTTGATGAAAACGTATTTGAAATACCTTTTTTTCAAACTAAAATCCCAAATTTTCTAGTAGTTATACCTCAAATCTATCAATTTGAGTGAAAAGTTGCATAGAACTCTTTCTTCTTAAAATTTAATTCCCTCTCTCAGCTCCAAGGTTTTTGTTTTTTTTTTTTTTTTTAGGTGCCATCCCCTGAAAAGGAATGGTGTAAATTTTGTTTACTTTCTGAATGTCTGGGTATTGTTTCTCTAAAACGAAAAAATACGATAAAAAAAATCAAAAACCAATTTTTGGGTTTTTTTTCTCAAAATTTGAGTAATGCCTGGAGTAAATCTCCGTTGAATTATCGAGAAAATGGTTCCAGGAGTTACAAGTAGTAGGCCAGGAAACGAAGACATTAATTCGGAAATAAATAGTGCTCAACGGATTTTTGTTTTAAGTTATAGGAGTAACATACCAAAAGTCCCCAGCCGTGGGCCTCATGCGTTAGGCGGGAAGGGGGTGGAAAGGGTCGGTTTGTAGGTTTTTCATTATTATCTCGAAAACTAAGCATCCTAGCGAAAAGGTCACCCTATACAGAATAAAAGTAAATTAAATTGTCTACAAAAAAGATGCTATTCATTTTTTCGCTAGGGGCAGTAGTTAAGGGTGTACGTGAGTTTAAAAATGCGAATAGCTGGGAAAACTGTGTATTGTGGGAGGTAATGCTTAACAAGTAGAAAATTTTATAATATTACAAGTATGTACAAGGCCATATTAAGTAATTGGTCGAGTTCATCATCAAGATCATTATCGTCGTCGCCGTTGCTGCTGACTTTTGGGGGGCCGTTGGTACACGAAGCACGGCAACTGCTGCACACAAGCGAGCAGGGTATGCCTGCTTTGCGGCACCCGCAACGGCCCCCGCAACCAGTTGTGCACCCGCAAAATATGTTATTTAGGACGGATTCTGGCGCAACTGGGTCCGTGCTTGTGACGGGGGTAAGAAAGCCATCCGACCCCCTTATCCATCCCCAAGCAGTTGGCTCCTGTTGCTGATCTCCATATAGCCATTGCTAAATCTGCAAACAATAATTCGTCCTTTGTAGTTTAAAAAAGTGTGACATAATCTTGTCTAAGCACAATACAAAACATAAGTTAATGTAAACAAGCATATATTGATACAAACCTGCAAATGAACTCTAAGGGAGTGTTAGCGAGCAGCCCCTCTGATGGGTGGAAGTGCCGCAAAATCAGGCTTTGGCTTTGTCGAGGCTTTAACAAAGGCCTGGTGTCGTACCCGATTCAGGTCTGCTCCTTGTGGGGCCTGGTACAATGCCAAAAAAAGCTGCTCTCCTGCATCAGCTACCATGTCCTGTGTTGCTGAGGGATTACAGAAGACTTTGTAGATGTCTGTGACCTTCTCCTCGGCCTTCAAAAATACTTTCACCACACCTACATCGCTCTTGTTGTAAATAGCGGAGGTAGTATCACAACCGCTGAATGAATGGAAATATTTGCGAAGACCATTCTGTTGCTCCATTCGTTCAGCGGTTGTAATATTATACAAAATCTTCTGTGATCCCTCAGCAACACAGGACATGGTAGCTGATGCAGGAGAGCAGCTTTTTTTGGCATTGCACCAGGCCTCACAAAGAGCAGACCTGAACCGGGTACCGGGTACGACACCAGGCCTTCGTTAAAGCCTCGACAAAGCCAAAGGCTGATTTTTTGGCACTTCCACCCACCAGAGGGACTGCTCGCCAACTCTCCCTTAGAGTTCATTTGCAGATTTGTATAATATATGCTTGTTTACATTAACTTATGTTTTGTATTGTGCTTAGACAAGATTGTGTCACATTTTTTTAAACTACAAAGGACGAATTATTGTTTGCAGATTTAACAATGGCTATATGCAGATCAGCAGCAGGAGCAACTGCTTGTGGATGGATGAGGGGGTCGGATGGCACGGACAAGCACGGATCCAGTTGCGACAGAATCCGTCCTAAATAACATATTTTGCGGGTGCACAACTGGTTGCGGGGGCCGTTGCGGGTGCCGTAAAGCAAGCATACCCTGCTCGCTTGTGTGCAGCAGTTGGCGCGCTTCGTGTACCAACGGCCCGCCGTCCAATCGTGAGCATCAACGACGACGACGATGATGATGATGATCTTGACGATGAATTCGATCAATTACTTAATATGGCCTTGTAAATACTTGTAATATTATAAAATGTTCTACTTGTTAAGCATTACCTCTCACAATACACAGTTTTTCCAGCTATTCGCATTTTCAAACTCACATACACCCTTAACTACTGCCCCTAGCGAAAGAATGAATAGGATCTTTTTTGTAGACAATTTAATTTACTTTCATTTTGCATAGGATGACCTTTTCGCTAGGATGCTTAGTTTTCGAGATAATAACGAAAACCTACAAACCGACCATTTCCACCCCCCTCCCGCCTAACGCATGAGGCCCACGGCTGGTGACTTTTGGTATGTTACTTCTAAGGGTCAACCCTACAACTTAAAACAATAATCCGTTGAGCACTATTTATTTCCGAATTGGGGGATTTTTCGGTCTTCGTTTCCTGTACTATAGTACACCCTTTATAGATTGTGAGGAATCAGTAGCTCAATGAAACTTGGCGTACCTTTCTTCACCTCACCGTAATGCAATGATGAAAGAGTAATTTTTAGTTGAATCAATGTGGTGGCTTCCAAGAAAAGGGACTCTGATACTCAGAGTGTATGACAGTTAAATATTCGTTCACCGAAAAAAATCGTGGCAAGAGGAGTTTTTCATCATTAACAATTACACTTTTGATACACCACCTAACTTGTTAATTGGTCAAAGAGAGCATTGCGTTTATTCTATTCTAACGTGACGTGAATTCATGTACAAAATGAAGAGAAATTAGTGGTCCTATTACAGATCCCTGCGGCACATTAAAATTAACATTAAATATATTTAAATTAATATCTTATCAAATGTTACACTATTTTTATACAGCTAGGAAATGACGTGTGGGACATTCCTGCAATCAGGTGATGAATCTGCCCCATCTTCATGTAACTTTCGCCGTCTCGGCGTCAGATTCAGAACGCCTCTGATGACATATTCCAGCAGGACATCATTAATCATATCATTTCGAACACGCTTCTAGATAATAAGTGCTTAAGGAATCCTGGCAGGGCTAGTCCTTATTGATAACGTTTTTGTTCCAATGATTTATGTATGGACATTTTAATCGCTTTCTTACCCCACCCAAACTGGTAGTTGACTTGTGGCGATTTATAAAGTTGATATACAATTCTTATTTTAACAGTTACGAGTTAACCATGGCAGTAGAGAATTTTGTCTCTCTTCCTCTGCCAAATACCTTATTATTTTATAGTTAATGTGCCCTGTCTCCGCGCATTTTAAAGGAGATATAAGGAGGAGATTTACTCTCGACATTATTGAGCCCCAGCCTCTCAAGAATGCCAATTTTCTTTATAATAAGTTACACTTACAGCATATAAAGTAAGAAAATTACCACATGTTTTTCACGGGAAGCGGTCTCAATTAGAAGCAGCATAATCGGTTTCGAGACACCGGAAGATTACTGCTTGACTTCTACTCCGGCTTACCTACGTTCACCATTATTACACCTCCGTATTCGGCTGTGTACTCATGATGCGCGACTGCTCCTATCAGAAATATTCCTTATTTTCAACGAGTACGCATTATTCTGCTGAAATTGAAATCGCGAATGTTTTATATGCAAAGCCTGACTTTGGGGACTTTAGTGGAGCTTTGCAAAATTAGAGAAAGAAATGGGGGATTAGTTGTCGCGTATTGCATTCTTACTAGGTTCAATTTCACGCGGCCCTGAGCTTTTGGCACTTCAATTTATTACTTACTTGTATATGTCATAGAATACTCAAAGCCCAGGATAACATTTTCGAGCCAGCCAGAGCGCCGTCTTTATTAACTCTTTAATTGCTTTGAGAAATGCAAAACTTTTCAAAACGCTTAATGATGAAACTTGAATATTAAACCTCAAACTTATTGTCTTATATTCTTACCAAACTTTCTTATTAGGATCGACCAGTTAATAAATTAACTTTGTTAAGAAGGCGAACAATAACATTTCATTAAAATGACATTGGATATCAATTACAAATAGAGCACTTTAAAACTCAACGTTTTAAGCCAGAAGTACAAATTAAATGCCAAGCTTGTTTCGTCTGCCAGTAGTTCTATACAAGGAATCAGAGGGTGTAAAAATCATATTTGTATTTATTCTTCTTATTTATCAATGTCTTACTAGACAATTTCTGATCCAAGCGTTAACAGAATTTGCAATATGGTGGTGGTCAGTAAAGGTATTTTGTACTATAAGAGGCAATATATAGTTTTTGAATCGTAGGTCGGTTTCAGAAATGTATGGTCCATAATAAAATAATAATAATAATAATATATGATTAATAAAAATTATCATTATATACAGGGTGTTTCGGGTATGGGGTCATTAATTTCTAGTAGTGATTCTACATAAAAAAATATGAAAAAAAGTTGATATAAATAAGGGTCCGGAAATTCCTCCTAAGGGTACTGCGGGCCTCTGAAGGGCCCACCCAAAATTAACATTTTATTTAATATCTCAGGAACCCTTTCAGCTACAGTGACTAGTTTTTGCACGTAATTCGATATCAATAAAGATCATTATCCATCTAGAAAGGTAAATTCAATCAGAATATGATTCGAATCGGAATATGATTTCCCTGGCTATAAATACACAAAAAAGGTTATCTTGTTGCAACGCCGTAGGTACGACCAACCAGTTTAGAGAAAAGACCCCTCAGTTTTTTATAGGAAAATGGGTTTCAGTCGATTGTTTTGAAACTTCGGGAAACACATCACACATCGTTGAAAAATATACAGGGTGTTCCATTTGGAAAAATTGAGAAAATTCAATTTAAAAAATTCTTAATTGAAAAATAATTTTTGGCCACCCTGTACATTTTTACGAAGTGAAAATGATTCAAAAATATGAATTAGATATCTCGTAACTAGTATTCACAAGTTTCTCTTAAAACCCATAATTGTGACTTTGGTGATTTTTTTCAATATGCATCTGCAGATGGTATTATTTCAACAGAAAAATACATTACATCCAAGTGGTTGGGATATAGTCAATAATAATATAGGAATGAATAGAGTCTAGAAAGAGAAATGTATATATAGAATTCCATTAAAAAAAGCACTTGATTCTGTAATTTCGTCTTGGCTCGCCCTGTATATTTGAAAATAATTTCTGGTTATAGACTTTTTTATCTAGTTTACTTGTATTTTTACACGCGCACACACACACACACACACATACACGCTCATATGTATGTATAAAGAAGAAACAAACGCCATGGTGCAAGATCTCAGTTTTCACAGATTCGATTGCCTGTAGATCAAAAAATCGAATTCGGTCAGACTGGTGGCCAGGGAGACTTTTAATCAGAGGGCCCAGGAGAACATTTTCCAGAAGTTTCAGAACAATCGACTGAAACCCATTTTCCTATCAAAAACTGCGGGGTCCTTTGAACTAAAGGAATTTTTCCCAGGCTTCTTGCGTAAACAGAATTTTTTCAATGAATTCATCATATTTTTCACATTTTCGCAAGTGCCATGGACAGAAGGTCATCTTTCGATCTGTGCTTGCAAAAATTCTTACCGTATTACTTCCACATCCAGTGGAAGTATAGTAACGACAAAAAAAATGTTTTAAATTTTTATTGTTCAAATAGGCTTAGAATGTCATGAAACGTCGAGATTTTAAGTTTGAGCGAAAAAAATTTCTGTCTGTCTGTCTGTCGGTCTGTCTGTTACTTTTTTTTGTGCGCACGTTCACTCTGGAACCGTTTGAGATATTGACTTTAAATTTGGTACACATATGTACCTTAACGAGATCTAGAACTAGATTATATTTTCATCTTGTTCCATCGAAGAGTTGGGGGGTAAATTGGGGTAAATTTGGGGTAAATAAGTAAGTTAAGCAGGTAAGAGTCCATAAAATTGGTATTTAGTATATACAGGTATATACAGCTAAGGTCTCAAAAAAAATTTTTGCATTAGCCACCTCCATTACCACCCCCACCCCATTATTAAAGGGGATGAAAAAAAATGTGATTTAGTGTGTGTACAAGAACCAGAAACCTCCAAATATTTTTCTTCATATTTACTTTCATACTTACGTCTATTAAGACACAGAAAATTCTAGCCCAGATCGTTCGTTAGGACCCCAGAAACAGAAGAAGCAATATTGAATGCAGTAAATGCAAATCCCCAAATCAGTACGGAAAGGCTAGCGTTACAGGAAGATGTATCAGCATCGTCTGTTTGGAAGGTGTTACATGAACAATTACTGTATCTCTACCACATGCAGAGGGTGCAAGCGCTCAAACCAGAAGATCTACCAAAAAGCGTGGCCTTCTGCCGATGGTTTGTGCGAAAATGTGAAAGAAATACTGAATTTATTAAAAAAAATTTGTTTACGAAGCGGGGTTTACGTGTTGTCAACTTTCACAACAATCACATATGGGCAGAAGAAAATCCTCATGCTTTGTTCGAGTTCAGGCACCAAGAAAAATTTTCCACCTACGTTTGGGCAGGTATACTTGGCAACAGATTATTAGGACCATTTGTTTTGCCTAATAGATTGGATGGGTTAAATTATCTAGATTTTTAAGAAATTTAGGAGATCTCTTGGAGGTTGTGCCGAGACCAGAAGGACAATGTGGTTCATACACGATGGTGTACCTCCCCATTTTAGAATAGTTGTTCGAAGTTATTTAAATGCAGCTTATTCCAATAGATGGATTGGTAGAAACGGACCAGTAGCTTGCCCCCCCCCCCCCCCGATCTAAATCCTCTTGACTATTTTGTCTAAGGTTATTTGAAAAGCCTTGTCTACTCAACTTCTGTGACAAATCTTGGAGAGTTACGTGAACGTGTAGCAATGGGGTACGAAACTATCAGGAACATGCCAGGAATTTTTTAACGGGTCTTTGCTTCTCAATGAATCGTCGTCTAGCAGCTTGTGTGGAAATGAATGGCACCCATTTTAAACACTTAATTGAATTTGTTATTCTTTAAAACCTGTTAAGTCCGTTAATTTAGTAATAATTTGTTATTTTCCTTGGTGTATTCAAGAGAATAATAAATGTAATTTCACTAATTTGTTCTCCTTTATTGACACGTTGACAGCCAACCCGATTGGTACTTCTCTGTGTCACGTAGTACAGATTTGTTATTTTAGAAAATTGACCACCTACGGTTTTTATTCTTGTTAAATTATGCAGAAGAGCGAGAAATCATTATCTTTATTTTTGAATCCTAATCAATGCATGCGTTTCTTTAGGTTTAAATTTCTTGAAACCGGTTGGTCGTACGGCGTTACAACAAGATAACCTTTCTTGTGTATTTATAGCCAAGGAATCATATTCCGATGAGACAATAACAGAAAATTCACATTCAAAAATCTGGGGGGAGAAGTAAGTCCCCCCTTGCCAATTTTGTGCACGCCCAATTGAATTTACCCTTGGTGGATAACATCGGATAATGACCTTTATTGACATCGAATCACGTGCAAAAACTAGTCACTGTAGCTCAGAGTTCCTGAGTTACTAAATAAAATGTTAATTTTGGGTGCCCCCTTCAGAGGCCCGCAGTGCTCTTAGGTGGGATTTCCGGGCCCATGTTTATATGAACTTTTTTTCATACTTTTTGTTCTAGAATCACCACTAGACATTAATGACCGCATACCTGAATCACCCTGTATAATCTGTATAATTAATCAAAAGCATGTGGTACTAAACCCTGGCTAATACAGTGATGGCGTTAAATTATGGTCAAAGATATTTTAGAAATCAACATTTTAATATTATGAAAATTATATTTCCCTTGATACACCGTTTTAATAAAAGTTCTACCTCGAGTGAATATGCATTTATATCGAGTTTATTGCACCGCAGAGGATTCGTTTTCAAGATTAAATCTAAGGGGATTATTTACTGGTCATCTGATTCCGAAGAGGTCAGATCAAGACAAATCACCACACTGTTGGCAATGGCTTTTCTGCTATTGATTCTGATTGTTTTTACTACCTACGTGGGATGTATCACAACTAATTGTTTAATCAATCTCATCTAAGGAAGTTACATATGAGAAAAGTGTTGTGTTTTTTTGTGGCAGACTCAGATAGCGGCTAGTGCTTCTGTTAGTGAAGTCATGTGATTAAGTAGCGGGGCATTTAAGTTATCGAGCTAATACATCACCTAAATCTAATTAATTGAATCGGTACTTTTAAATCGCTAGCTATTTTTGTGCCAAAGATAAATTATTCGTTATATTAATTAATAGAAAGAGAATTGATTACACTGAAAGAAATTATTCATTCTGTTCGCATTTATTCACTACAAAAAATGAAATATGTAAAGGCATTTTATTTTTGAGTGCATTGAAGCATTTCATTTATAACTATAGAAAGTGAAGAGAAAAGTTTATATTGTTGTTTAAACTCCAGCCCCCTCCCACCAACGTAGGAGGTACACCCAGAGAAATGACGATTTAGAATGAAATCTCACAACTGCCTCTTTTTATATGTAAAAAATTCAATTCAAAACTTATTATATCCCAGACCCAGGCATATGAGCTATGCACTCATGTCTGTCATGAAACCACAAAATATGTACAGTTTTAAACAGTATTGTAAAAACAGGCAGTATATTTATATAGAGACATATATACGATCATTCAAAACATAAAAAGAGCATCAGTTGTCTATGCAAACGAAAACATTGGGTTTAGATAGATCGGGGTGATTATGTTGCCCCCCCACGCATATTGGAATTTTTTTTTTCTAAAGATTGCGCCCGTTATGACCTAATTTGTGTCCCAAATTAGTTAGCTAATTCTTTCCTAGAACAGAAATTATATAGTAATGAAATAAGAGGGGATTTATTATCATGGATTAGTAGCTACATGAAGAGTAGGATCCTAAAAGTACAACTTAACGACGGGTACTCCGATACTCACGACGTCATGTTTGAAGTACCTCAAGGCTGTCTTTGTCCATGCTTTTCTACAGGTTTATAAAGTTCATCCAGAAATGAAAGTAGTTGACCTAACAAATTTTCTAAAGCCCACTTTTCCTGAAGTGATGGTAGAAGAAATGAAGTCCATGTACCCTCAATATTATGCGTCTTTTAAAATAAAGATTCACGAAAAAAATCTCTGTAACGCTATGACTCCCAGTGCTTGGCCTGAGGGTGCCCATGTAAACCGTTTTTTTCATCCAAGAAAGAAGATGGCTCTATCGACCTAGAAGATAATAATGATTTAAATTCCAACATCATAAATAGTCAAAATATTTCTGTAAGTATGATTCACATCAGTATTCAATGTTTCTCAAACAAAGTGGATAATTTATCTCTGTATCTCGACAAATATGTATATGATATAATCTGTTTGTCTGAACACTGGTTAAACCAGGCTGTTCTTAATACTTTTAATTTACCAGGTTACATACTGGCAAGTTCCTTCTGTAGATCTGTAAGCAAACACGGTGGTGTTTGCATTTTTTTCGAAAAAAAATGAAATTGTATTTAAGCCTTTATTACTCTCTGAGTTCTGCATCGAAATCAATGCAGAATTCTGTGATATTGAAATTCCTAGTATCAAGACGGCGGATATCACCTTATATAGATCATGTGTTGGGGATATTTCTATATTTTTAGAGAGACTGGAGGCATTCTTGGAATTTCTCTCTGATAAATATAATAAAATAGTGCTTGTCGGGGACTTCAATATAAACTTTAGCTCTACCTCTGGTAATCTTAATGAACTTATATGCCTATTAAATTCTTTCGTACTTACAGCAACAATTTCAGAATTTACTAGGATGACAGCCCACTCCGCCAGCTGTATTGACAATATTGTGACACACTTGGATGAGGATGGCTATGAGGTAGGCATCATAGATCCTTGTCTGTCTGACCACTTTGGACAATTTATTAAAATATATAGTAACAATGACACATCGTCTGTCGTTTTTCGCAGAAGATTTACTAACCATGGTTTAGTAACGCTTAGAAACCAATTGCTTGACACTGACTGGAGTATCTTTTATAGCAGTAATATTGGTCATAATAATAATAGTACGTATTTGTCTGAGCTTTCGGTAAATAGATTTCGTAATTTAATAAATCAAATTTTTCCTTTAAAAAAAATGTACTTTAAATAAGAAGATGCCAATCAACTGGTTTATCGATTCTTTACGAAATAAAAAGGACACGCTCTCCTCCGCTAAACTAATTTGTAATATCACTAGAAATCTGGTGGATTACTCTATTTATAGTGCTCTACGTAACGACTACATAAATGATATAAATATTGCAAAGAAAGGGGCTTGCAACAAATTCATCAATTACTCTATCAATAAGGCAAGAGATAGTTGGAAGATTATAAATTTTGAAATAAACAATTGTTGGGATAACGTCGTCAATCCAAGTATTTCACCAGACACATTCGACAACCACTTTGTATCTGTTGCAGGCGACTTAATTAATTCATTGCCCAATGTTAACGTTCGAACTAACTTTATCTATAACCAAACACCGAATATATCCTTTTTCTTGCATCCAATAATCATACAAGAAGTAAAATCAGCTATTAAATCACAAAAAAAAACTCAAATTCTTTAGACATGACTTAAATGCCAAAATAATTAAATCTACGGAGGATATTATCGCCGGTCCTCTAGCCGCTCTGTATAATAGTTGTATCGCCGAAGGTGTCTACCCAGATATATTTAAAATTACCCGCGTTATACCGATATTTAAAAAGGGAGTCGACTCTTTATGAGACAACTACCGTCCCATATCAATCCGCCTCATTTTTGGTAAAATATTTGAAATTATTCTGACAGAAAGATTGTCAAGTTATCTGGAACAGGAATCACTTCTCAGCCCCTATCAATGTGGTTTCCGCTCTGGACGCTCAACCACGCAGGCCGTCATAAAGATCATGAGTGACATAGTCGCGGGTCTTGAGGAAGGGCATCATACGGCTATTACTCTGTGTGATCTTTTCAAGGCCTTTGATTGTGTCTCTCACGATAAACTAATCGATAAAATTCAGTTATATGGAGTTAGTCTATCTCTTTTTAATTCCTATTTGCAAAAGCGTCAACAATGTGTAGTCATAGGAAATAACATATCAGATATTCTAGATATTAATCATGGTGTACCCCAGGGCTCTGTCCGGGAGCCACTGTTGTTTCTGATCTACATTAATGACTTTCCACAATATATGTTGCGTAGCAAATCACCTTTGTTTGCTGATGATACCACTCTCTTGTGTTCTGACCGCAACATTACCAATCTGGTCCAACTCAGCTCCGACATAGAACTCCAGACAAAAAACTGGTTCACTTTGAATAAACTAACATTCAATCAAGAAAAAACTCCGAGACTTATATCAACCAACAAAAATGTATCCAAAGGTGAGCACGTTAAACTCCTAGGTATATATCCAGACGATAACCTTAGCTGGGTAAACTATATTGATCAGTTAAATGGAAAGCTCTCAAGCACAATCTTCCTCCTCAGGAAATTAAAAGGCATTCTCGAATTCGACATCTTAAAAAACACTTATTTTTGCCTTTTGGACTCTAGACTTTCCTACGCAGTGGTCTTATGGGGTAACTCCTTCCACGCATTAAAAGTTTCTCGACTTCAAAAGAGAGCTATAAGATTACTCGTTAGTGCTAAGCTTACGGAACACTGTCAACCTATTTTCATTAAACTGGGCATTATGCCCCTTCCTTCACTATTTATTTATTATAGTCTTGTAGAGATTCACAGGAGTGCGTCCAGTCTCTCTGTCCAGTCTGACTACCATCAGCACAATACACGTGCCGCTGGACTTAAAGTACCTCACTACAGGTTAACTCTAAGCGCTAAAAATTCACCCAACCTAAATTTGTATAATCATTTACCATGTCATATAAAGCAATGTGAAAAATTTCATTCTAAAGTACTGTTTTTACTCGGTTGACGAATTTTTTAGGACACCTTATGATGCTAATCCACACTCGAGTATTTAAATGCTCATATTTACAGAATGCTCTGATACTCTACATATTTTTGCATTTTATACTTTTTCATATCTGTGTATATCAATGTGAAATGTTATATACATCTATATATTTTTGTTTTATAAATTAATTGTTTTTATTGAAATGTTGTATTTACATATAATATATGTTTTTGTGTTTTATAAACTTGTAGATATCATAATTTGCTGTTTACCAGCTCTTCCCTTAACTTGCTGCAAATATTCATGTATGTACATATGTGGTGAAATAGAGACTATCTATCTATCTAAATGGTCATTGCATAACACACTATTTATTGCAAGCACTTATTTTCGTCACTAAGAAATGAAAGAAAATTTTGCTCAAAACTTTCTCGTTTCATGACATTCTAAGCTTATTTGAACAAAAAAAAATATTTTTTGTGTGGAAGTAAGATTATCCATCAACCATTATGAGAGAATTCAGTAATATCTCACGGGATTTTATTTTGTCAAGGAAAAATTGTGTTTTACACAGGAACTGCACACAGTGCATTAGGAACGGGGGTAATAAAACGTGCACTTAAAGTTTTAAGCCGCACACATTTTAAAATGTAATGAATATAATAAAGTTTCCCTGTAGCCATTATAAAAGTGTGCGGTGTCAGACGGCACATCCTTGTTGATCCCCGTAGGGTAGAAGTATACCGTCTACATGTCTACATGATAGTAGAAACTACTCCCAACTGAATTATAGGACTTTCTGGCAGTGCGGTTGGCCCTTGAGGAAGGCTGCACCTCCCCAGACTGCCATCCGATCTATTTTTTTATATCCTTGGAATGGGGTTAAATATTAATTTGTAGGTATTTGTTGGAAAGAAATGCGTGTACCTTCCAATAAGTCTTCTGGTAGAGCCAGATGTAATTTTAAACAGTTAACGGGCGCATTTTGTGATATTCGTAAGTCGGCATTACTTATTTCGTTCAATATTATGTTCATTTCTACAAAAGCACAATTGCCTAACGCATTTCTACTTGAACTTGTGAATTCTTATATTTAGGAATAATGTCACCGAACGCTAAAAACTCTCTAAATAATTAATTTCTAGCTTATCGCTGAAAAATCTAAAAAACAAATTAACTAAAAAGAAGCACACGCTCGATACCTACCGAATGGCCAAAAACATTTCAAATTTTCCTTAAAATAGAAAAGTTATTCACCAATTCCAATAAAATTTTTAAGGAAAGTGCCCGACCTTCCAGTTAATAATCGCGTCGCTGAGAAAATCAGTTAGAAAAATATCCAAAGCTAAGCATGTCATTAAGGATTATTAAATGGCCGCAAAAAAGTTCATTTTTTTCTTGAAATAAAAAAATTATTAACCAATTCCAATAAAATTTTTAAGGAAACTGTCACCGAGCGCACAAAAACTTCAGTTATTAAGCGCTTCGATGAGAAAATTAAAAAACAAATTAACCAGAAAGAAGCACATCATAGAGGACTAATAGACTGAGAGCTGGCTACAGAGGGGAACATGTGACTCAATGTAGTCGATATTTTATCGAGTACAGGTTCGATTGTTACCGACGTAGTGAGAGCCCGGTCGCCAGAAGGCAGTCGGGAAGGATAATGGGTGGGGGGGGGGGTCAAACATGTAATTTTTTCGAGTAAAAAAAGTGATAAGGTGCAGTGCTGAAAATTTGTAGAATGACTTAAGACAGTATAATTAAGTAGTACATAAGTCGTCAGAAGGGTGGGTGGAAGGTAAAAGGCCGCCAGAAGGCGCCGAAAGTTACAAAAAATTTCGCAGCATCTACATGGTCAAGTGCACTTCTGATTAGTTCGTGCCGAGACGAATCTTCGAATTTCGCCGTGCAATTTCGATCAAGATCATCTGGAAGACTTCCTGTATACGTCGCGACATCGTACGACCGTCCCAATGGTGTTTTTCGAAAAATATGAACGTGTCAAGATTGCATGTTTTTGCAATTTTTTCAGCCCCGAAATGCAAGCTGTTTTCTGCTATTTTACGCAGATATCTTCGAAACGGTGGGAATTAGAATAAGGTCAAACGAGTATTTTCCACTACAAATCTTTTGCTTCCATCAGAATTTTGATTTTTTTTTAGTTTTAGTAAAAATGTGGAGCTTCTACAGTTGGCAACTTTTTAATCTTGGCCCCCCTTTGGATCCCATGTTACAAACAAGAAAACCTTTTTTTTGTTTGTTTGTCTTGTAGTTCCCCACCACCAGCTTTTTTTAATGACATGAAACTAATTTCACCCTGTATAAACGTCTTCAGTGACTGGGATTTATTCCAACACTTTTTACGACACTTCTTGAACTGAACTGAAGCTTCAGTAAAAAAAATGCTACCGCAAAACAAATTCCATTTAGGTGTTTTAGATATACTACATTAATATATGACGATTATTTGGCGAACGATGACTTTCAGATTTAAAGAAAACCATAATTCTACCTCGGCGATCTATCCACTTTCGCCGAACTAGTAAAGCAATTGTTTTTCTGTTCATTATCTCCAGCAAAATGAACGCCACGCAGGAAATAAACTTAATTTAAAACGTCATGGCCTGATTCTATCCGCCCTTGGCATAGCACATGTGATGAATTGTTGCATTAAGATGTAGGGAACTTGAATTTCAGCCATCAGTTACATTCGCTACATTGCTTCGCTGGTGCTGAAGCACCCTGCGCTCCTAACCTGACGCTCAATAGTCGAGCGTCCTGTCGACGCTTTTGGAAGACACCTGACTGTGACGTGGTATTGTTGTAGGACTTAATAAAATCGACGATATTTAATAAAATATAAAAAATCCAAAGTGCAATAAAATGACTCAAAAGGCGTTATGTGGCCCGGCGAGGTAACATTTTAGAAGGTATGCTGAAATTGGAATAACTTATATAATCCAGTCAATGGAGCGCCAAAACGACCAAAATCTCTAACTTGAGTGCGAATGAATGGATTTTGATGAAACCTTGTGCAATGTGTTTGTAATGATATTAATAAAAAAAGTTAAAAAAAGATTAGAGTAAGAAATGATCGGAAGGGGTAGAAAACACCCCTATTATCAAGGGTTCCGTAACTTGTAGAATTAGGTCAAAAATGAAAAAAAACGTATTTACCTTTTTTTTTTGGCTCAAAATAAGATGTTTTTACTCTTGTGAATTTTTTCGAAAAATGCATATTAAAAAAAAAGTAAAATGCTTGTAAAAAAATGTCTACGATGGATGACTTTAAATATCGTGAAATAAAAAATCCAAGAATGTGCAAAAAGAAATTCCGAGTGGCATCAACTTTGATTTAAATTTGGTTGTAACACACCGTGCGTCTCTAATGCTTCGATTATTTTGTCCTCCAGGTCGTCTAGAGCATGAATAACCTCCCCACTGTAAACATATTGTTTTAAATGACTCCAAATAGTTCAATGGGTTTAAGTCAGGAGATCGGGCAGGCCAGTTTTTAGGGACACCACGTCCTATCTACTTATTTGGATACGTCCTGTTTAATATTCCTCGTAAGTGCAATGCGTGATGTGGTAGAGTACCATCGAGTTGAAACCACATGTTACGACGTAATATGGCATATCTTCCAACAATTCGGGTAGGTTTTCGGTTAAAAATATTCTTTTGAAATGTAATTCATTTTGATATTAAGAAACTTAATAATAGCAAATGTACGCAACTGACAGATATTACTGATAAATCCAGTACGGTTGTCATAATTCATTTTGTTTACAGCGCCTGCATATACAGAAACATCAATATAGTCTAGCTCGAAAATGGTTGGAGACTCGACATAATTGTATTAAGGTTTTTGTCTCAGAGTGTTGTAAAGAATCTGTCATTACGAGCTTCTCTGGTGATTTTGGGACACCCTGCATAAGTGGTTGGGTTAAAATTTTAAGACTTTTTGAAGCATTTCTGTAATTATGCATGGATTCTGAAGGAAATATTTGAAAATTTCTCTTCAAGCTAAACAATATTGAAGTGGAGTTATTTCTATTTAAGTATAATTTGTTTTTGTCAGTCCATGTATTTATTGTATTATATATACTTTTTTGTAGTAAGTTTTAATTTATATAAACTATTTTTTATTATGAGAATATTAGTGTCATCAGGGTAACAGATTTTCAGAACCTATTGATATTTTATTCAAATGCGGAATTAAATCTTTGGTATACAATACAAAAGGAGGGGCCCAAGTATAGTGTAACAGTTCAGAATTAACAATTAAAAATATAGTATGAAAGCAGATATATTTCAATAAGGATACAGCAGGTAAACAGTGTTATCGTTGCTTAGTTTCATTGACATACAGCATACAGGTCTCAGCACAGTAGCGACCACCCTTGCCTCACCATTTGTCAGGCCCACTATGTCTGGTTACCTCTTACAACTCCATGCATTACATTAAATTAAATGTTATCTCCACTGGCACCTTATAAAATTTCTGGGTCCCAATTGTTTACATTACTGCCTATAACAAGTACAAGGTTATGTTGTAATCACATTATCAAGTAATTAATTAAATAAAGGGCTGATAGATTACCTGGATATTATAAGGTACAATAAATATTTGTTAAATTAAATTCGTAAATGTTATTCAGATTTGTTTTGATTTTGATTGGCAAATGTCAAAATTTAAGTTAGGGATTTTAAGATTGGTATCAATGGACGGCCTGATTTGCAAATTGGCGCAAAATCACCCTTTTTTGCTTTCAAAAAGACAAAAAAGGAGGAGACATTTTTGATTTGGCTGGTTGCTGAACAGGGAGGTGTTCTCCAAATGTGAATTTAAATTCTCTAATAAAATAAATCAACCTAATAAGAGCTAAGGTCAGTAGTTTCTTTTTTAACAATATTTTAAATTTTATATAAATATACATACCTTGGTAGTTGTAATAGGTGTAATACTTTTTAGGTTTTTTTGTATGCCCTAAAATACTACCCTTCAGCCTCTCTGCTCTTATGTTGTGCCTACTGGACATGTGAGCCATTTAAAACTTCAAAACAAATATATGCATAGCAAATTAATTACTTGGTGCCAGGAGGCCTGATGAAAATTCCTTGCCTTGGGCGCAGAACTTATTTTTTTAGAATCGCAATCACTCGTAGAGGGTCTGCATGTGGTAAGCGGAATGCTGGCTATTATTTCACCAGACGGGTGAGTGTTTTTCTTCTTTTTGAACCTGCCAGATCGCAGTGCCATTACTTTCGAAAGAAGCAAGTAGTCTTCAGCGACACAAAGGCGTGAGCCATCGTATATTTGTCCATTTGCCTGTATATTGGTGATCATTTACTATTCATTATTTGATCTAGTGTATACTTATGCCATTTTATGTTTCTTATACTTAATTCTGATATAACTTCCTATTTTTTATTTTGTCATCGCATGTAAGCCAAAAACAGCTGTTTGCGGTCCTGAAAGCTATCGACATATGCCTAGATGATATATTCTGCAAATAATTTTTATACTAATTGTATCATATTCTATATAATTTATATAATTACTTACCTATATACATAAGTATATTTCTCTGCTATTATTATCTGTGATAACCTCCACTTACATCGTGATACTTTTCTTTATACTAGCATATATTAATATTATACTTTTTCTTTGAAGTTTGTGTTTTGTCTGCTCTTTCCCTACCTCTGCCAATTAACCTTGGCTGGCGCCCGAAGTTTACAATCAATTTCCATCTGTTCATTTAATATACACAAGTTATCTTTTGAAACTTTATAGTTGACATAAGAGACCTTGCCCACGACCCGCTGTCGACATATGAGCTGCCGAGTAGCCGAATTTTTAATGATCACTTTGGACCATTTAAATTTGGTCGTGACTGTTTACGTCACAATAGATCCCTCCAGAACACCCTGCTTTACATTTGAACTATTGCTGCATCCATTAGGAACGTGTCCAATTTGTTTCCCATCCCTTAGGTATGAGGACAACAAATTTACAGAAGTGTCTCTTACTCCAAATCTATAAAGTTTAGCATTCAATAACTCATGGTCAAGACAGTCGGTAAGATATGTAAAAAATACTGTAGAAACAAAAAAGTGGAAAATTAAAATTCAAACTAAACGGCGACATGTACGTAGGTTTTATTGTTTTATCAATATATGCGTTTTGATTCGTTTCTTTCATTTAAATTCTGGTCAAATTAACTGGGAACTGTACTTCAAAGGCTCTGAGATTGCTAAAGAAATGTATCCCTTACTTGAGGTTGATGCTTATATGAGAAAAACGAGTGGTTTAAGGTACTTGTATACTAAAATGAACTTTTACAACTTAAATATATTTTGGTATACTAACTAATAAAGCTATTTTACACTTGAATTTTCAATAAAAATAAAATCATCCGTTTAGTTTCGGAGTAATCGATTCGGAAAGTGTGACAAAATATGTCTTACTTTTGACATAGTAGAGCTCGGATGCACGCTAGACTAAGTTAATTTTCACTCTTAATACCATAATGTTTTAGAAATATGCTTCAAAAACTCGCATAACATTAAGTAGTTTCTTATAAACACTATTAAAACCGTAAAAAAATCGTCCTTCTAGTATAAAAGTTATTAGAAGTTTAATCAATTTTAAGTCCTACATTTGTTTAATTTGTTATGCAGCTGTTGAAATTGATTTGCAACGCTGCATATTTCGAAGGGGTCACGAATATTTAAATTTTTAAAAAGTATAAAATTAATTGTAATATCATTTTGTTGTAATTTTTTATTTGTTTTTGGAGTTGCAGAATTTTGTTTATATTCGTTTACTTCATGCACTTTTCCTGTACATATAGCCGAAACGAATGAGCAATTTTTGCAAAAAAAAACATTCCAAATTGAAAGCAAACCACAATGTTTTTCACTTTTCATGTTTTCCAAAGAAAGAATTAATGAGCATTCTGAACATTTTAGACTTTTACCAAGCTCCTTTACATTAATCAAGCGATTTTCTTCACAAACATGATCATGGCATTCGGTTGAAAGTTCGAATCGGTTTTATTATTTCTAATTCCTTTTTTTAAGTCATAATTGTTTTTTGGGACACTTTTTTAAATAAATTTGCCTTCATATTTTAGTTTTTCTGACATTTTTAAATATATTACTTAGTTATATATTGGTTATTTATGGTTATTATCTATTTCTAACGTAATATAAAATGAAAATACATTTTGCAAGAATTAGCAGTGACAAGCAGATTAGTATATAACAGTCGTATTTAAAACAGTGTTGCCTTGTTTCTTTAACTCTACCTCTCGCCACAGAATAAGGAACTACCAGAAGCGGCACTCTCAGCACCGCCTTTGATGTTTTTTTATGACCTTCGCCATTTTGTTGTTGGTAATTTTGGAGGGAAATTTAAACAGCATGTTTATAACCAAACTTTACACAGGCTGAATACAATTACCTTATTCGAAGAATTCTACTTACAATGGACATTAACACTATTAAAGTAAACTCGATAAAATTGTCTCTACGAACAATTGTATTCTTAATATAAAGTCACAAAATGTATTAAAATCAATACATTATATCTCCTAAGAAAATCTGTAATTTCTTACTGTGAGGTTGTTCTGAGGAAATATTAATTTTTTTCTGTTTAAACTAACAAGTTGAGGAAAAATGGTAGGTAAGTGCTATTGGTAGCAATCTATTTTGATACATATTTGTCGTGGGCACAACTTAAATTTGTTATAAAGTTCGGTTGAACTTTTACTTGCCAAATCCCCACGATCGCATGCATGCTTCCAACCACAATACGCACCTTAAAAGAAGAAAGGTTCACAACTACTTGGAAATATCTTATAATTTACATCAATAATAAAATACCTTTGGAAATCCTTAGGAAACCTAAATAAATTAATGTCTTTTCCTGTCGTACTACTTGTACATTCCTTAACAGTGCAAACGGTTCCACCTCGTTAACTCATATCGCTAATAAAAACCGTTGCCCAAGGAATCACTACTTACTTCCACATCCAAATTCTCTAACCAAGTCACTCACAACGAAAAAACTTTGTATGTGGAAATAATTGTTTATGGAACTATAATAATATAATATTTGAAATCCTTTACCCCAAAAACCCATAAAACGATACCCCACATCGGTAGTGGGGTGGGGGTGGTGACAGGTGGGATGAAGTAAAAAAATATTTTGAGGTTTCTGGTTCTTGTACATACGCTAAATCATATTTTTTTTCATCCTCTTTAATAAGGGGGTGGGGGTGGTAATGGGGGTGGCTAGTGCCAAAAATTTTTTTCAGACCTTAGCTTCTCTTGTATATACTAAATACCAATTTTATGGACTCTTACCTGCTTGATTTCCCATTTACCCCAAATTTACCCCAATTTATTTTATTTTCATTATTATTTTTTTATTTATTAGTCTCAACCCTTCGTTGGAACAAGATGAAAATATAATCTAGTTCCAGATCTCGTTAAAGTACATATGTGTACCAAATTTCAAGTCAATATTTTAAACGGTTCCAGAGTAAACGTGCGCACAAAAAAAGTTACAGACAGACCGACAGACAGACAAAAATTTTTTTTTCGCTCAAACGTAAAATCTCGACGTTTCATGACATTTTAAGCCTATTTGAACAATAAATATTTTTAAAAAATTTTTTGTCGTTACTATACTTCCACTGGATGTGGAGGTAAAATTACTATTAACACAGCACAATGACACTAAAACCTTTTAAGAATTTATTTCGGTATTATATCACAGACTGTCATTTACCGCACTTTATTGTTTTAACCTAAAACAATAAATGAACTGACGGATGTACCAACAACAAAATGGCGACAATGGAATTTTGGCGGGAAGCTCAAGTGTCGTTTCTGGTAGTTGTCTCTTCTGAGAACTCTCGCGTTTTAATATATTAAATCCACCGCTAGATTCGCTCTTATCAGTATACAAGTACCTTAGGTCAGATAATGGTGAATTGTCACGTAGGACGCAAGCCAAATAGTATTTGACGTAAGCGCATGCGTATATGTCAAAATAACCTAACAGAAAATATGACATGTATCTGCGATAACTCCCTGATGTGGCTCTACCAAAACACTACCTAAACGATAAATTGTTATATTACGTTTTATTGCCATTATCAAGCATATTATGTCGAATTTTTATGAAATATTGCACGTTAAAGTTGCTAGCCTCGGGCTTCCAGTCACTGATATAATCACGAACGGATATTTAGCATACACCCCTCCATCATATCTCACGGAATGCCTTCAATTTCCCTTCGAATTCGATATCTAGAAAAGCTGTGGTATGCAGTTCGCTACAAAATTAATGTATTATTGCAGAACTTCGATTTACTATTAACTCATAAAAATTTCTGGAGGGTATCGTATATAATCCAGAAGTTTTCAACTGATTTCAGAAAATTTAAAAAGAGAGAAGGTTCTCAATCCGACTTGTATGTTACTCTGGCTCTGGCGTAGATTTCGAGTAAATCCCGGTTTTTATCGTCAAAATACGGTTTTTTGACAATACAAACCGGGATTTACTCGAAATCTAGGCGGTAAAAAATTTTTTAAATTGAAAATTCGGATTCAGCACACAAAAATACTTAAGGCATGATAGGTTTAGTCCTTGGAGCAGGATTTTTTTTTAAAACCTGTGCTATTTATCGGTTTTCCACGTTTATAGTCCAGTCGATAAAGCAAAAAATACACCAGAAGCACGCAAAAAATGTTATCTGAGATTTTTCTTCAGTAACTGTTAGTGGAGGAGTTATACATCACAAAACCACAAAAATCCGTTCGGGGGTGTCGCGCAACTCCCCTAAAAAACCACCCCTTCTGTGAAAAAAGCTTTATTTTACTGATAATTCGTTAACCGTTGAAGGTATAAAAAAATGCTTATTATAAAAACGAAAGCTTGACTAATTTCCTAAAAAAAAGTCCTTCTGTAATTTGTATATGCCATAATTTTCGAGGAAATCGATATTGAAAATATAAGAAAAATTGAATTTTTAGAAAATGGGTTACATAATCGTTAATATCTTCGCCAATTGTCGATATATCTAAGAAAATCATGAAGCAAATGAAAGACATTTTTATAACCTTCAATTTTTCATCATAGAAAATTATAAAAGTAACTAGATTTCTAGGATTTTTAAGTGCGTGTTAGTAAAAATTGATTTTTTCCCGATTTTTTTGAATATATATTTGCCAATTGTTAACATATTATAAAAAATAGAATCAGATATAAAATACATTCATTTAATAATTTTATTTTGTAACCATAAAAAATAATAAAAGTTCCTATATGTTTTGTAATTTGGAGATTGTGTAAGTAAAAATTGTTTTTTTTTTCAAATTTTTTTAATTAGATCTTTGCCAATTGTTGACATGTTATGGAAAAAGAAGCAAATGAAAGATTTAATAACTTTATATCATGAAAAATGATAAAAGTCACTATATTTTTACTAATTTTGAGATTATGTCCAAAGTAACAAAATAAAACACTTTAGTAAAGAGTTTTGATCTGAGTTTTTTTACAAATTTTAAAAAAATATATTTTACAATATTTAACGTTTTTTTATATATATTACATCTTCAGCTTCATTAGATATTATTTCTTGGTCGTAATCAACTCCTTCTGGTTCAACGGGAGGTATATTTGTGCATGTATCGGTTTTGTAAGATCCTCAAGCTTCGGTACAAAACAGGACAGCTTTTTTACAAGAGCATCATAGTTATAAGGATAAGATCGTGAAAATCGCAATTTCTTATCATGATCTTAATGATCATATTTTCGAAAAAATGCATACAAGTAAACGAATTTGTGTTTGAACATTCGAGAAGTATACATTCTTTCCGAAATAGTGATATTTAATTTTTTCCAATGGGTCAAGTTCTCGGCAAGTTACAGCCTCCAATATACAGTGTGTCCCAGGATAGATGTAACAAAAGGTGTAATGGACCAACAATTTTGGAATTTTGGAATGGTATTTGGGGATTGAGTTCTGCTTGTTGTAAAACTGAAGTATACCAAAAATGACTTGATTTGGTGTTCTATAAGCAAAGTTGTAAAAATCACCACTAATAAAGTACCTTTGTTTTTCAAAACATGAAAACATTCCACTAAGAAAAGTTATTTAGAATGCAATTTTATACCTCTCTACCAAATTTCAGGAATATAAAATTATTTTTTATATTATTTAAAGTTGTGTAGGAGCAAATGTTAATCATCTCAAAAAGTAGGCTATTGGTAAATAAAAAATTGAATATACGAGATGTAAGAAGGTATAATGTTAATCGAACTAATTGTAAAACAAGAAACAATTACTAACAGAAGATTAATGAGGTTTAAAAATTATAACAAGTAATAAATGTCAAAAACATAACAGATTCACAAACAAATTAATTATTGACCAATACAAAACAATGTTTACAATTTTTTTATTATTCGACGTAGCGACCACCCACATCCACACACATTTCGATCCTTCGCCTGTTTCGAGTATGATATAACGGAATGGAGTTTACGGCATTTGTGCTTCAATACTGCTACATCGTTAGGAAGTGGTTCAGCGTAAACCAACTGCTTGAGGCGACCCCATAAAAAGAAATCCAATATTGATAGGTCTGGGGACCTCGCCGGCCACTTGATCGGTCCATTCCTGGCAATCCAATTTTCTCCAAAATTTAAATTCATCCACAGATTAACCATTTCTGTGGAGTGGCCAGGGCAACCATCATGTTGAAAATGAACTAAAGGCATATCTCTTAAAATATTTAAATGTTCTTCAGAAAATGTTTCAAAAAGCTGTAAATAAGTGTGCTGGTTTAACCTTCCCTCAATGAAATAAGGTCCAATAACTCCAACGTGATAAGAAACAGCATACCACACATTCACTTTGTTATAATATTGTCTTCTACAATGAATTCTAAAATTTGAATTTTCAAAAGCCCAAAACCGACAATTCTGAGATGAAACAACACCATTGGTTGTGAATGTGGATTCATCTGAGAAAATTATGAAATGATGAAAAAATCTCTCTTCCATGATTTTTTCTCCAATGGTCAAACAAAAATCCAACCTACGGCCGTCATCTCCCTCTTCAAGCGTATGTTTATAATTTGCTCTATATGCCCTAATTTTCTTTGCCTTGTAAATTCTTTGGAGTTCAGACTTGCTAATATTAATAAGAGCTGATCTCTCTCTTAGTGGCATCCTAGGATTTTCTATAACAGAGGCATGAGCTATAATAGCCCCAACATTGTCTTCATCATATGCTTTTATTTTTCTTTTCATGTTAAGAACACTACCAGTAGCCAGAAACTTTTTAATTATTCTCATCTGAGTACGTGACAAAGCAGTGTTTGGAAATTTCAAATTAAATTGGCTTACCACTTCTCTTAGCGAGTTTTCACCGCCAATTCCGTAGCATTGCACAATATAAATTTTTCACGCACTGTGAGTACCATTTTCATTTAATTTTGTATGCTTGGTTCGTTAATTTGAAACAGAAATTAAGGATAATATTGATTACGTTTGACAGATATGTCAATAATAAATGATAAATGTGTATCCACTGCTTTTCTCATAGCCTACTTTTCGCTTCTACATAACTTTAAATATTAATTCACAAAAATAATTTCTATGCAGTTTTAATTGAATGGTTCAAAATAAAATACTAATTTATTGAAAAAAATGAGAAGTTTCAAAAAAATAATTTTATATTCCTGAAACTTGGTTCTATACCAAATTTCAGGGATATAAAATTATAATTGCATTCTAAATAACTTTTCTTTGTGGAATTTTTTCATATTTTGAAAAATAAAGGTACTTTATTAGTGGTGATTTTTACAACTTTGCTTATAAAACACCCTGTAGAACACCACATCAAGTCATTCTTGGTATTCTTTAGTTTTACAACAAGCAGGACTCAATCCCCAAATACCATTCTAAAATTCCAAAATTTTTGGTCCATTACACCTCTTGTTACATCTATCCTGGGACACACTGTATATATTTATAAAGAAAATCATCAAGAAAGAAAATTAAAATGATTTGAGATGTACTTTTTTGTGAATCCACGTTACTACAATTTAATAAACCATAATAATCATAAAGTATACATACTTTTTAACAGATTTCAATGAAGAAAGAATTTTTTTGAAGTGCTTTTATTTTTTTCTATATTTTTTATTGCGACGATTGAGTTCGGGCGTGATAATTTATAATAAGTATATTTTTCTCAACCATCCTTTACTTGTATTGCTTAAAACAAAAAAGCATCTGGAAGCTGCAATTTCCATCTTCTAAATGAACCAACACTCATATAAATTGAACAAATTCTGATTTAATGACATGTAATTCAGTGCATCGGTGTCACAGTCATGCGTATTCAAACGCGCGCGCGCATAGATCTCGCTCCGAGTTGTAACGTTACACTATTTTTTTTCCGGAAAAACCGTGGCTTTAGCGATAATTTTTGTTAAAACATTTTTTGTTCGTAAATACGTCATCTATCCCTCTATATTTTTTATTTTTAGCTTGACTTTTTGAATTGTTTTTTTCACTTTTTTTTATATTCTGCATCCGAGCGAAATGTAAACTTTACACTTTCACGAACTCATTAAAAAAAATTATTCATTTTGCAAGTTTTTGTAGGTAAATACCTTAATCGACTGGGCTAGTTATGTCATATCATACCACCGCGCACCGTCGTCATCGTCACTAATTGCGTATCTTCGAATAACTTTTCAAGGATCGGCCGCCCGCCTACAACTTTTCTACATGCTTATCCTTTCATCCTGCAACACCGGATAAAACTTTAAAAGAGACATGATATACTATGATGACCTACCAAAAGACGTTAATGTGGCGCATAAAACTTAATCTTGGTTAAGGCAGAGGGCCCTTTAAATTTTAATTTCTTTCCTTGGAGATGGAAAGTTGAATATTCAATTTGTTCCTTCTTGTTTTACTCTTGTACGGTGTTATCTGGAAATGTCGTCCTTTAATCATTGTCTATGTTATTTGAGGACGCAAAGCCGTAAAGGTAGATGGGGGAGGGCCATTATGTTTTCGGTTCCTTTCTTGGCTTTATCCGTACAAATGCATATATTAAAATATTTATAAATTATATATGTGAAATATTTCGTAACATTTTATATTGGTTCTGTTAAAAATATTTATTCCCTTTTTCCCTTTTGCATGGAGACCCACAATAAAGTAAGAAGTAGGTTAATGATTTCTAGAGAGTCAGTCGGAGGAGTTTTATTTGCGATGATCCGTAGGAAGTACAAAAAAATACGATAGAGTTCCCAAATGTTTTATGAACTGGAATTAGTAATAATTGCTAGCATCCAGTAATAAACGTGTAAGTAACTGTCTACTAAGTTATGCACAGCTTTCAATGGATTATAATAACGTAATTACAAAATAATAATTATCAGAAGTTAAATACAAAAAATGCCTACCGAGCAGGCAAATCAATTATTTCGTGTCTAACACAAATGTACTTACGTACGGTAACCCATCTCTGTACCCTATATTACAATAATTCATAATACTTATTCCAACTCAACCTCTACTTAACTAAACAACCATATCTTAATATTTTTGCACTCCTTAAATTGAAAATAAGAATTAAATAAGTAAATATATATATCAATAAACCCTTTATATACTAATTCTTGTGTATTGCACTGTCTGGCGATTCTCTGTATGTAGTGTTTAGCGTTACTGTTACTGGATGGTTTTACCAGAACCATATTTCTTTTCTCCTTTATCAACTTAAAATAAAATTGATTGAATGTTATTGCATTTAAAATATGGCAAATTCCGTGGACTTTTAAGTTTCTGTGGCTGCAGTTGTTAAACAATTATACCTACTTTGTTCTTTACTAGATGAGTCGGTTTGGAAATACATTTTTATCTGACGTAAATAATGAAAACAAAGGTCAGTAAACACTAAAAATTATAAGAAAACGTCTGGGGGCAGTTAATGGCAAAACTTAATATTAAAGATGTTTTGTGTACTTCGTACTTTATTCTTGAAATATTCTCCCCAAGTACTACTCGTGCTTTTAAATTTTATCTATAAATTTTTTCTCGACCTAAGTTGCCAAAAGGTAATATAACTCGTGTAAATTGGCAGTTTATTATCAAAGATTAAATCCCTCCCGCTGCTCGGGATTCAATCAGATAATAAAACTGAAAAAATTTGGAGAATATGCAAAATTTCATTCTTAGTGATCACACTGCATATAACTGTATTTCTTTTAATTTACTTTTGATACCAAATTATTCGTCTATATCTTGCCTACAACATATTTCTTATAGTTACGAAACATGGTATGTGTAACGGAACTTCTGTCGAAATACCGTTGCAGCTCCCTTTAAACATTATGTTTTATTAATTTTTCGCTGTTTTGCAATCAGTTTTAAATGTTTTGTGAAGTTCTGATTATGAAGTGATACGCTACAGTATACGGTCACCTTCAACTTTTATCTGGGACGTAAATGATAATTAAGACAACTAGCGCTGTAATGAGGAATTTTTATACTACAAGTTTGACGGTAAGATCGAGGGGAAAATCGAGCATTTTTGATCCAACGCTCGTAATAAGCGGCCGTGTCTTAGATCCTGGATGGTTTGATAACATGGGGAGGTATATGGTCTTGTGCATTTAGTTCTCTTTTTATCTGTTTAATCCGTTTACTTGTCAATTATTTTATGTCAGTAATTTAATTGTATGTATATTTTAAGCTTGTGGGTGAACATGTTTTTAGAATATTTCATTAAACCGTGTGTTTTGTTTTAAAGGTTAAATAACGTATTTTCGTATCGATAATTAATTGATTTAGCGGTTCATTAATTATTATTATCGGCCCATTTGGCACTATCTTTATGTATTTGATTATGTAACGACGTTTAAATAATTATTATCGGCCCACCTGGCAACTTATCTTTGATCTTTGATCGTGTAACATAGGGGTTAAACAATCATACAGTGACCCGTGGTGGCCACTATATTCTCTTTTGTGGTTCCTAAACATTTTTTTTTTGCTTTTTGATGCGTTTTTCTAGGTGAACTACATCCTGGTGTGTGAAGCACTAGAGAATATACTGTGCTCAAGCACATGATGTTGGTTCAGAGATGAAGGGTGGACATTTTGGAGTAATATGGTTCTCAGGCTAGAACCAGGCTCAAGCCGAATCTGTCCAGGAGTTCTACCGCTGGGACACCTCTGGAACACGTAAGGTGAGTGTTTTCCTTTCATTATCTTTTGCTTAAATTTGTAGAAATTTAAAGCACTTACCTACCGAGCGTTTGTCCAGAGATTCCCAGAATTTGGGGTTTCTGAACGAACAAACATTTCCTTTCTTCTGTTTTCGTGCAATTTTCATCAATGAGTTAATTATATCGTTATCTTTTTCTTACCCAAATTAATCATTAATGTAAGTGTCGGTTTTTTTATCTTATTCCAGTTAGTTGCTGGTAAATAAATAAAATATATCTTTTAAATATCTAATATTATTACCTATGTCTATCTGTCCACACCAGTTTTTAAAATTTAGTTATCAAATACACAAGTAACCATCACTTCACATGATATCATTTTTTTTGTCTGATTTCTTAGAGTAAAATCTGAGAAAACACCGTAATTTTTTTACAAGCCACCAGTACCATTATCTTTTTGTTAGTTTTGCCATTTCACGTAATTTTTACCATTTGGCTAATTTTTTTAAAATCTTGAAAAACAAAAAAATTGGTTATCTTTTTGGCTATCTCTATTATCTTAAAGTAAATAAAAATATTTTATCTTTTTGGCAGTATTTTTAAAGTAAGTTATATTGAGTAAATTTTTTTGGCCTTTAGCTTAAAAAGCTATATTGTAGTTTTTCCTTTTCTTCCTTCATGAAATTATGCTAATTACATAATATTCAAGATTTAGTAGAGATTCATTTTTTAAATTTTTTATTGATATTTTTTCTTACCGATTTTCGTGTAAATTTCATGTTCAAATTTTCTTTAACACGAAAATATTAATTTTTTTCATTAAAATTTATCATACCAAAAATATGGTTTATTTTAAGTTAATATTATCTAAACATTTTGCAGAGTAATTTTTATCGTAGATTTGGTCATTAAAATAAATTTTTCTTAATATGTTGTTATCTTGTTTTTATCTCGTAACTTACAATTTCTCTTTAGAGTAGTGTGGTAAGAATTTTTATAGTTAATTACTTAGTTTATCTAAATTTTGCATCGGAGTACATAGTACTTATTATCAACATGTTCATCGTAATTTCGCTTATTTTTTTTCTATCTTGCCCGATTTTTATGTAAAACACCTGGACCAAGTGAAGAGGAGTAACCAGTACAAATCGAGTTCATCAGTCTTATGAAAGGAATTTTGTGGTCTTGGAAAGCGTCATCGTCGAGAGTGGACAGAGCTGATACTCCAAGCTAAAATGAGATTTACTGTGGGATCCTTGCTCAAACTGCACGTCCCTCGTATACCTAAACTTCACTAGCTTCCAGCCCCATAGTCCTGCTGCATTCTTACGTAAGAACTAGAACTTGTACTGTTATCGCAACGTTTTCGTCAGAAGCAGAAAATGTAAAAACCAGCCAAATTTGTTAATTTTTTTACCTTTATTAAACTTAAATTTATAACTCTTTCTAGTCATTAAGTTATATTTTACCATGTACAGAAATTGTAAATTTTCAAATATTTTGTAATATATTGTTCAATTTTATTTTTAATATGTGTTGTTATTCTTACTCGCTACTATGTTCAAGAATATATTATCTCTATCTCTCTCTCTCTCTCTCTCTCTCTTTAGCTATTGTAACGATTATTTATTTAAAAGTACGCTGGCGTCCCTCAGGCCCAGTACAACTTAGAAAAATTTAACTTCACAAAAAAAAATAACCCACAGACCTGCACTGAGCTAGCAGGAGCTAGGTAACCACACATCTTGTTTGGGAAAATGCAAAAAACCAACAGTGTCGTTATATATTTTTTCTTTTATTTTGGATATTTTGATGATCTGAAGTGAATTTCATAAAAGAAATTGGAGTGCTGTCCTAAAAGCATACTTTGTATATTTTTTTCGAAAATGATAGCTACCTAATTAGGGTGATCGCCAGCTATCATTAGCTCGATCTAGCTTCTACCTTAGTTCTACCGACTATCCGACTTTAATAAGAAGTCACAAAATACTCAAACAAATCTCGTTCATTTAAAACACTGTCGTGTTGAACGAGAAAATGCGGCTTTATTTTGTAAACTAATATATAGCTAACAATATGCTCTTGAAAGGTGTGCATACTTGATACAAGAAAAATTACTCTTATGAATGTCTTATACAGAATTTTATTAAAACTGAGCTATTTTCGGAAAAGTTAAAAGCTTCCTGGATAGCATTAAAGATCTAATTTCCATCTCATTAACATCACCATTTCACATAAATTGACTTATCATGAAAATATCCATGGCAGGTAGATTATCTTGTCTGAAGTGACACAGCCAGGCAAGATTGCTTTCGCTTCTGACATTTATTATTAATTTATCAAAGGTTTCGGACTCGGCGTCAATATTAGAATGTAGGTATCCTTCAGGTCCTTGATATAAGATGTCCCATATCTGCTAGCGAATCATTAAAAAGGGCTGTTTTTCTAGTATGTACTTACAATTGTTTATTTTTTCTTTAATTACATTTTTATTGAATAGAATTGCTGACTCGTCCTTAAAAAAGGCTTGATACTTTTTAGTTTCTTTGAAATGTTGAATACGTCGTTGTGTTAGAATACAGAAAATGATAATACATGTGAAGTATTCAAGAACTTGCTATGTGGAATTTCGGAAATTATATCATTAACGCGGAACTTGTCATACAAATAGAAAAATGAAAAATTTAGATCTGTTGAATTGCTCCATTCTGACATACAAGGTGTTTCAACAGAAAGTGTTATAACTTCACTATAGGTTACAGGGGTTTCAAAGATGAAGATTTCGCTAATATATGATTCAAATATATTCAGTCCCTCTTTAACCGCGAATATCACAAAAACGGAGCAGTCATAAGAACAGCAAAAATCATATGTTCATTATGTGTCTATTATAAACCTCTCATAATTTGAATAACCCAGGTTTTGAAGATTTTTTAATTTTTAAAACGAGATGTACTCATTTTTAACAAGAGTCTCGTAACACAAAATTTTACGTGGTCTTATTTGGAAAATCGCTTGTTATTGGTATCAAATGTTTTGTAGCGATTTAAACATAAAGACAAACATATCACATATAGTAGACATCCCCTGATCGAAAGCCAAGCCGTTCGGAAGGAAGTTGCACATTTGAAAAAACACAGACCTACATCCATTCCCACCCGAAATTGTCAGTAGGAATATTCGTTTTACATGGTAGTTTTTCAAATTTTTTTGTCCAAACTCTTCGTTATTATTTACAAAATTGCCCCACCATGAGTGTGTAGGTATTATTAGAGACAAGGCTAAAGAGGGACATTTTTCTATATAACTATATCAGATCTTAAGTGTTCAACATAAGTTACTAAAATTTTAGTGGGCGGTTTACAATAAGACCATAATGACCCCAATTATTTTCAAAATTTTCAGCCCCTCATATTTCAGATACTCGTAGTTGAAGTGAGGGTTCAATACATTTGAAGTATATACTGATAACACTTTTATAGCTATATATATACAGGGTGTCCCACCGGGAACTGCATGGATCCATATAGGGAAAGTATGCACCAGAAAATTTTAAAAATTTAGGGGGTTACTAACGTCAGTATAGCCAATCCAACAAAAATAATTACAAGCATTTGGCTCTTCCGCTTATACCGGAAGTCGATACCAACCTATTATTTTAAATGGAAAACCCTATATATTGCAACAGGAGAAAAAAATTCTGAGTAGAAAACATGTAGCATACCTCTATCCCTAAACCAAGCGGTTTCAGAGGTATTTGACATTTTGTAAAAAATGTTTCACAGGTGTAATGGCTTGCAATAACTGTTATAACTTTTTTCACATAAACGATCCTCATTTACTCTTTGGTATGCAAGAAGACCATAAGGCGAGCTACGCTCTACAGTTTGAAGAAATTCAATAATAGTATTAAAAGTGTTCAATTTTTTACGTTGTTACATTTTGTCAACTTAAAACCGCGAAAACTTAATACGTCAAATGGAACACCCTATATTTTTTGCATTAAATTATATAAAATGAAATTTCCCTTTTTCCCATGTAGATATTATAGGGGTTTGACTTAGCACTTTTTGAATTATTTGCCATTTTCTTAGAAATTCAAGAATTCAAAGAAATTTAGAAATTTAATATTTAATCAAATATAACTTTAGAACTAAAACAGATAAAAATAAAATTTTTGTCTGGTTTTGACAAGTAAACATTGCTGTTTAATTTGAAGTATAATTTATTGCAATAATTAAAAAATTAACATAAAAAAACTGGCAAAATTCAAAAGGATACACAAATCAGCAACATTTTTCAAATTCTTAACTCGCCATAACTCGCTTATATAACGAGCTATTCAATTTTTTCTTTCACCAAAAACTGACAAATTTAATAGGCTTCATTTTGTCTCGATTCATGCCAGATCTTATTTTTTAACTAAAAGCGCTACAGCCCTTGAAACACAACGAAGCACACTACGACCACGAAGACACGAGGCTCCCTCTCTCGCCCCCGCTACGCTCTCGGCCCATCAAGAAACGTATCGGCTGCTGGCCTCATTATTGTCTGGATAAGTATTAATATAAGTATATATTATTTTATTTACATTTAGGCTATTACAGTTTATGTATATTGTAGATACATTATCAATGAAAAAAACTGACTTTTGCGAAACTGCTGAAAGCAGAGAAAATCTAATGGTAAAAAACCAACTGTTACTGGCATCAGGTCTATTATACATTGTGCAAATGAAAGAGAAAAATTCTTATAAAATAAAGTGGTGGCACCTATTTGCACACTCTTCGGTACTGATTTCATTATTCTTGTCGGACATCTTTTTGTAATAAGAATGATATTAGTAGAGACAAGACATATTGCCTCTGATATTAGTAAAGTGATTAAAAATGTAAGTGAGCCTTCATGTGGTTATAATGAAGATAAAAATCAGATTAAAATAATATAGCATTGTCTGATCTGTGGAAAATCCAGAAAAAATAAGAATAAATTAAAAACATTTTTAAGAAGCAATTTGTACAGGAACGGGTGCGGAAACTAGAAAAATATATATATTAAAGCTGCAGTGACGCATTGTGATATAGAAATAAAAGGCAGGTTTTACTTTTATTCAGATTTATTTGGGGATGACGGAAATTATCATAAAATTGGTTAAAAAACATTCGAATAGCTCAATACATAAGCGAGTTACAACGAGTTAGAGCTTTTAAAAAAATTGACAATTTGTGTAACATCTAAATTAACGTCAATTTTCTAGTGTTAAAGTTATTATTTTTGTAATAAATTATACATCAAATTAAAGAGAATCGTTTATACTATAAAACTAAAAAATATATATAATTCTATCTTTTTTCGTTTGAAAGTTATTCGTGGTTGAATTTGAATTTTCTTATTTTCATTTTTTTTTGTTTTTTTCTTGTAACTTCAGTCTCAACCAATGGAGAGTGTCGTCAAAAGTGATTTCCTATGTAAAAAAACCTGCTGAATAAAATGAAATAGGTTTTGTTTGGTTATACCTCGGTATTGGGTTAGTGAACGCTAGAGCCTGCCATCCGATGTACTAATATGAAAAGCAAACATTTATTTTTAAATTATCGACGTGGAAAATGCAGTACGCAAGTGGTGGGAAGGGGGACTATTGGAAGTTGACCATCAAAAATTGCCAATTATCTGAAATTAGAGCACCCTGAAAGTTACACTGTCCATTCTCTTAGAAGAACCTCGACAACACTGTTGGTCAATAAAGGTGTTGACATATTAGGGCTCAAAAGACACGCGTGGTGGAGATCTTCTTCGGTAGCAGAAAGCTATGTGGAAGATTCATTGCAGAATAAAATCGAACATGCCGAGAAAATTCTACACGATGGTGCTTCGTTTTCGAGTACTGAAGTTTCGCTGAATACGCTGAAGACCAACACGGCAAGTACGAGCGACATTACAATTAATAATTGTACCAATTGTACATTCAATTTTAATGTCTCTAAATAATGTTTGTGTGTTTTTTATATGTTTATTATTTAAATAATGTTCGTTCTTTAAATAAATAGAAAGTTCCTTATTTTTTGTTCTTATTTTTGTGATATAACATATGCATTATATTAATTTTACTTACCGTTCAGACGTCGGTAAGTAAATCACTTACCGACGTGTTATGCCTAGCAACCAGTAAACATAACCTACCGTCTTGTAAACAGATCTTGTAAATAAACAAAAAAGCTCGATCGTGCAAAAAAGAAATTTTATTTCACAGTGTAAAATAAAACTTATTGGTTTCTATGGAAACAGCAATAAAATTTAGTTTATTTTTACAAAATTATATTGTTTTTCAATTTCGAATGGCGATGCAAAAAATTTTGTATATAACTCGAGACTAAAATGTGTTTTTTTTTATTCGTGTGGTTTATAGCACTCGCCTTCGGCTCGTACTATAAACACCCCACTTGTAAAAAAACACCATTTTAGCCACTTGTTATATAAAATACTACTATTATCTCAAATGTGTTACATGTTCTTAATATTACTTTATTAGATTCTCCATAATTAATACTGAATGGATTTTTTGTTTACTATTTTGGAAGCATTTTTTAGACATTTTGTGATTCAAACATTATTCTAGTTAACTTAAGTTTACTGTATGGCACATCTAACGGCAGGACGCCATCTGAAGCGGTTGCCTTCATCCTTCATTTAACTAATAGCATAGCTTTTATTTGATTAATTTCATCATCAATTCTGATTTTATCTCCTCTATGTATTCTGTAACATTCCTTTTATTACGAGAATTTTTTAATGTCATTCGAAACAATATTTCTTAATCGCCTTTTAGTTACTTTAGTTAGCCACCAAGCAACCCCGAGTAAGTGTATTACATAGAAAAAAACTATTGCGGAATGAAATTGGTTTTTAACGAGCGTGACAGTGAACTGAAATGGGTTAGGTAAGTAGGCCTTTTTCCCTAATAGCCGGCCGTAGGAAAATATACATTATTTTCCACCAAACGCGCGAGAAATTGAAAAATTGTTTTTTCAAACAGTATGAAAGAATGAAAAGAAAATTAATTACTGTTGAATGATTTACAGTGAAACATTTACGTCCTGGAAAATGTGTTTTACTTTCCACAGTTTGATAAAGTTATCTCACAATGGCTCGCGAGTTAAATTAACCGCGTGCACAATTATTAACGATACTGTGCGGAATGTGCAATCAGTCTTGTTTCTTGCTATAGTCAGTCGTTGGACGTCGGTTGGTCGAGAACCGCCATGTAATAACATATAGCGAACAGCTGTTAGATGGAGAACATCAGTCTTGTCTCAAGATAAGGTTTATGCCGACCATTGCGATGCGCTGTTGATCTGAACCAAGGCGGCGAGAGATTGTATTGCCTGTTTAATACTGGCAGCGATAAAATACGCCACCTCTAGCGACAGAAGCAGTAACCAAAGGCCACATAAATCTCACTCCAGGCTCGTGTCTGGCGTGCCAACCACACAGACCACCCTCTTTCTCTTCTTTATCATTTGCCGACTTGATAGGCTGCCAATAAATTATACAGGAACTCTACTTTTGCACCTTCCTGAATTCGCAAATTCTCCATGCAGACTTGCTTTTTGCTGGAACTAAAATGTATCGTGTATGCATAAGAAATATAATATATTATGTAGGTCAGATGTTTTTACTTGTCCTTATTTGATTTATTCATCTTTTGCGCTGCTGCAATAACTTCCAACTATTCGTATAAATTTTGAACCGGAATTGGGTTCGGGCAACAATAGATAAATTGTTCACATATTGATACATGCGATATTACTGCTTGTCGGTCGGTACAAGGATATCGATCGGGATTGCATTCGGTACCGCGATCATAAGACAATTTGACATTATATTCACAGATATGCTGGAAATTGAACTTGATATGGTTGAAGACTCGGGGATGTTTCAAATGTATCCGAGAAATTATTCTTTAGAGGTATGCAGTGGTGCGTTATTTTAGATTTTGGAAAATCGAAATGCCTGTGAGTGGAAAAGTTTTATTGATAAAGACGATTTTATTACTTTTTTTAAAAAATTGATTGAATAGAAATCCTCTTGTGACTATAGTATGAGTATATTATTGTTAGGCATGTTTTTGCTAAAATCTTACGAAGAAAAAAGGACATGGCTTGGTGCTGCATACGTTTCAGCTTATTAGGTCTTTCTCAAGAGTAAATACAAATATTACTAAAGCTATAGAACAAAATTCTAGTATTTATAAACGTACTAAATTAAAAAATTACAAGTTAAAAGACCGGGCATCACAGGTCTACAAAAAAGTTTTGTCCTAAGGCTCTCCATCTAACTTTTTTGAAGTATTTTGACGCGTTAAACCAATTTAGAACAAAAAAAAAAATTTTCTATCGTGTCAGTTTTTTCGAGGATAAAATGGGTGATAGAAGAAAATCTCTGATACGACAAAAAAAAACAGTGCAAAATTGGCTTCACCGCGTCAAAATACTTTAAAACCTTAGGACAAGACCTTCTTTTTGCCCTTTTTAGGGGATAAAAGGGATGGTAGAGAAAAACTGACACGGTAGGAACATTTTTTCTCCAAAATTGGCTTCAACGCGTCAAGACATTTCAGAAAAATTTGATGAGAACCTTAAGACAAGACCTTTTTTGTAGACCTGTGTAAGTGTGTAATTAATAAACAGTTCTTAGTACTGAGTCTATAATAATTCTGAGTCTATAATAGACTCAATTTTCTGAATTTAGTACCTTTATAAGTAGTATAATCTTGTTCTATAGCTTTAGTGGTCTTTGTATTTGTTCTTGAGAAAGGTCTAATAAGCCGAAACTTTAAAAAGCAGTTTTTTCTTGAAATTAGAATTCTTTACAAGATGTTTCACAAAGAATCGAGCACAAATTTAATTCAATGTACATTTACCTAATTTGACAATAGCAGTTAGATGTGTTGGAGCGATTATTTTGTAATAGATTGCAGTCTTCTATGGGGCAGTCAATTAAACAATATCATTTATAAATATTTAAAAAAAAATAATAGCCACAGAATTCATATTGCAGAATACCGCATATTGCCAGAAACCCTATGATCTAAACCAATATAGTTTCAGCATTTTAATACAAAAAACCGCTGCCCAAGAAATCACTACTTCCACACCCAGATTTTTTATCCAAGTCACTCACAACGAAAAAATTTTGTATGTGGAAATAATTGTGTATGGAACTTTAATCATATAATATTTGAAATCCTTTACCCCAAAAACCCATAAAACGATACCTCACATCGGTAGCGGGGTGGGGGTGGTGATGGGGGGTGGGGTGGTAGTGGGGGTGGATGAAGTAAAAAAAACATTTTGAGGTTTCTGGTTCTTGTACACACACACACAATTTTTTTCATCCCCTTTAATAATAGGGTGGGGGGTGGTAAGGGGGTGGCTAATGCCAAAATTTTTTTTGGGACCTTAGCTTCTCTTGAATATACTAAATACCAATTTTATGAACTCTTACCTGCTTGATTTACCTATTTTCCTCAAATTTACCCCAATTTACCTCCCAACCCGTAGACGGAACAAGATGAAAATATTATCTAGTTCTAGATCTCGTTAAAGTACATATGTGTACCAAATTTCAAGTCAATATCTTAAACGGTTCTAGAGTAAACGTGCGCACAAAAAAAGTTACAGACAGACCGACAGACAGAAATTTTCTTTTTTGCTCAAACTTAAAATCTCGACGTTTCGTGACATTCTAAGCCTATTTGGACAATACAAATTTTTTTATTTTTTTTGTCGTTACTATACTTCCACTGAATGTGGAGTAATATGTCGTCTATATTGATTTCTAAACATTAATTTGTGTTCAGGGGGTCAAAGTTAACTAGAAATCATATCCCAACATTTAGGCAAGGTAATTTTACTAACCACATTCAGTGGAAGTATAGTAACGACAAAAATTTTTTTTTAAATTTTTATTGTTCAAATAGGCTTAGAATGTCACGAAACGTCGAGATTTTAAATTTGAGCGAAAAAAAAATTTCTGTCTGTCGGTCTGTCCGTCTGTCGGTCTGTCTGTAACTTTTTTTGTGCGCACGTTTACTCTGGAACCGTTTGAGATATTGACTTGAAATTTGGTACAGATATGTAGTTTAACGAGATCTAGAACTAGATTATATTTTCATCTTGTTCCGTCGAAGGGTTGGGGGGTAAATTGGAGTAAATTTGGGGTAAATAGGTAAATCAAGCAGGTAAGAGTCCATAAAATTGGTATTTAGTATATACAAGAGAAACTAAGGTCTCAAAAAAAATTTGGGCATTAGCCACCCCCATTACCACCCCCACCCCATTATTGAAGGGGATGAAAAAAAAATGTGATTTAATGTGTGTACAAGAACCAGAAACTTCAAAATATTTTTTTACTTCATCCACCCCCACTACCACCTATAACCACCCCCACCCCGCTACCGATGTGGGGTATCGTTTTATGGGTTTTTGGAGTAGAGGATTTCAAATATTATATTATTAAATTTCCATAAACAATTATCTCCACATACAAAATTTTTTCGTTGTGAGTGGCTTGGATAAAAAATCTGGATGTGGAAGTAGTGATTCCTTGGGCAGCGATTTTTTTTCGAAAAATGGCCGCCATCTTGAATCCTAAGAGAAAATGTTGACGCGTCCTAATGGAAACTGAATCTTCCTGGTTTAAGGAATAACCATGCCAAATGGCATCCCGTGGAGTTGAGATGCCGAGAGCCTCTGCTATTATATAGTAATAATTGAAGTGCGGAAATAAAAAAACGTTTAAAATTATAAATATGTACATAATTTTTTTTTTACTTTTTTAAATAAAGAAATTGGTAGTTTTTTGTAGCTTTCTATGAGAAAATGAATTCATGTTCAAGTTTAGGGTGCAGAAAACAGCTGAACACTACACTCGACAGGTTCAATTTAAAAATATTAGTAACAAATAGACACCGTAGTCATGTTCGCCAGATATATTTTAACCAGAGATCATACTCCAAACGTATGTTTTGCACCAATATGAGTGACTGTAATTAATTATTATTATTATTATTATTTTTTTTTTTTTAGAAAATGGCCGCCATCTTGGTTTTTAAGGGAAATGAATCTCTTTGGTGTAAGGATCAACCGTGCGAAATGGCATCCTGTGGAGTTGAAGTGCAGTATACGACCTATTTATACGGCATGTCGCACCCAATAATGTAGAGTATCAACATACTTATTTTGAAACATTAGAAAGCAGTTTTTTCTTGAAATTAGAATTATTTGCAAATGATTTATTAAAATTATTTAAAACTCTTTTTGGCATTTCCACATATTCGAATATGGAATGTATTCGAATACGTTTTGGTCCTTTGAGCCGGATATTTAATTATATTTCATTATTTTTAACAGACTTCAAAAGTGAAGTTATTAGTTCCGTTGTCTGTTTGTTCGTATGTCCATATGTGTGTATGTGTATGTATGCAAGTTTGTTACTTCATAACTCCAAAACTCCTATGGTCCGATTTGAATTAGGTTTTCACTAATGTGAAGCATGCGCAGGAAAGGATAATGTTAATATCTTGTGCATAAAATGCCTTGGTCCACGAAATTGCCTTCGTGGCGGTAGCAATATCGGTATGTACCGTGAATGTTGAGATAGATATCGCAATTTTACAGCCTCTATCATCAGTGTCATAATATAGCGGGGTAAACAGGAAAGAGGAGTAAAAATTTTGAAAAAATTTTGTGTCACCAGATCCTCCGCTATTTATTAGAAACAAACCTAAGCAAGTAAAAAAACCGCTGCCCAAGGAATCACTACTTCCACAGATTTTCTATCCAAGTCACTCACAACGAAAAAATTTTGTATGTGGAAATAATTATTTGTGGAACTTTAATAATATAATATTTGAAATCCTCTACCTCAAAAACCCATAAAACGATACCCCACATCGGTAGTGGGGCGGGGGTGGCGATAGGGGGTGGTAGTGGGGGGTGGATGAGGTAAAAAAATATTTTGAGGTTTCTGGTTCTTGTACACACACTAAATCACATTTTTTTTCATCCCCTTTAATAATGGGGTGGAGGTGGTAATGGGGGTGGCTAATGTCAAAATTTTTTTTGAAACCTTAGCTTCTCTTATATATACACTAAATACCAATTTTATGGACTCTTACCTGCTTGATTTACCTATTTACCCCAAATTTATCCCAATTTACCCCCCAACCCTTCGACGGAACAAGATGAAAATATAATCTAGTTCCAGATCTCGTTAAAGTACATATGTGTACCAAATTTCAAGTCAATATCTCAAACGGTTCCTGAGTAAACGTGCGCACAAAAAAAAGTTACAGACAGACAGACAGACAGACACAGACCGACAGACAGACAGACAGACAGACAGACAGACAGACAGACATTTTTTTTCGCTCAAACTTAAAATCTCGACGTTTCATGACATTCTAAGCCTATTTGAACAATTAAAATTTTTAAAATTTTTTTTGTCGTTACTATACTTCCACTGGATGTGGAAGTAAAATTATAAACTACAAAATTTTCATGTGACCATCGCTAAACGAAATAATCGTGATATTCGAGGAATGGTTTTAGGCAGGTATGACTGTATGGTTGAGAAGCAAGCACTTTATGTTCTTACCTTGAAATCCCGGATTCGATTTCCGGTCGGCACTGGGATTTTTTCAGAAAAAAAAAGTAGTATATATACTCGGATACTGGCTTTCCTCGAAATGTGTAGCCCCTCCCGCATAAAGTCACTTCAAACCTTCAGGAATAAAGAGGATTGTTTTATCTGCCGCGTGTTATCTAAATATATTAAGAATATTGTAAATAGAAAATTAAATTAGTAAGTAAGATATTTATATGTTTGAGATTATAAACACAATTAATTATCAGTCTACTTTATTAATTTGACATTTTGATACAAGACGAAGAATGCGATGCTGGGGAAACATAGAAGGTAAATAAATAATATCCACTTTTTTGGTCAGTTTAATTCCCTGTTCCTTCCTTTTTAGTCGCTGGTAGCAGTACTTAATAGGTAACTTGACAGCACTAAATTTATCAGAATAACTCTTGCAATAACCTAGATCGCAACCTATCATAGCAACGAATATACACCACACATGTTGAAGAACGTTCATATCCAAAGCTAAAACTGCCCGGAAGGGGGTGGTTTCAATTTTGAAGAAAGGTAAACACACATCCATCACTCATCTACCGGCACGGTAGCTCAATCGGTTAAGGCGTATTGAGTGGCGAATACGCTGATCGACTCGCTACCGCGCTCTAGGTTCGACCCCCAGCCCCGGTATTGACAACACCGGTGGGTGTGGATGTATGTCTGCGTTTTTCCGAATGTGTAACCCCCTTCCGCACAGCCTTGGCTTTGGATTTGGGGGTTGTCTACTATCTGTGGTGTTTATAAAACGATAGACATAAATGAAGCATACCTACCTCACAGCACGCTTTTCGCTACTGTGCCACAAAAATGTAATCAAAAATATAAAATATCCACAAAATTATTTAGAAGAGTTGGAATGGATGATCTCCGCATTCATACTCTATCTAAAACAAAACAGCTTGAGGTAAATAATTATATATGTTGGATACTGCCTAGCTTTAGTCTCAAAAATTTATATTTTGGACTTTAGATTTTCCTTCGATACAAGACGACGTTATAGTCGTGGAGCTCTCCCTAGCTGTAGACATTTATCTCGAAAACGGTAAGAATGGGTTATAAACCGATTAGGATCAAAAGTGTTGATAGTGACATCTTTTGGATTCTGCTGGCACATTCTAATTAAATCTAAACTACTCTCTGATACCGGATTTGGCAATAAAAGAAGGCTTATTAACATATCTGCATTAGCAGAAGAGTACGGACCTCAAAAACGTTCGGCATTACTGGGCCTACATTCATTTACAGCGATTTTAAGGGAAAAGGAAAGATAAAACTCCTAAAAATGTTACCTTCTCCCAAATATATCCGAACATTTCAAGATTTGGGGAGCAGCTGGAATATTGATGGTAAATTAGTAGCATCATTAGCGTTTACCTGTGCCATAAATGGATCAAAGAAATCCGCTAGCGTGGATGAGCTTCGCTTAATTTCCATTAGACAGACATGTGGTGACAAAGATTTGTCTTTACCAATTGACACTAAAGTTGGTTTTTCTTCGATTCCATCATCAAGAGCTTGCCTTATCGAGCATATTAAAAGGAGTGTTTATCAACGCGTATGAGATGATTCCAAATCAAATCATAATAGACGAAAGTGAGAATGATAACGATATCACAAATAAAGCAATAGAGGAAGAAGACTTTTGGAAGAAATATTTCATGTATCGCGAAACAGCAATAGTGAATCTGAAAGCGAATGAGGTGTTACTTACGTTTCATTTTGAATTTTATATTTTATTTTAAGAGCTGAATCATTTATCTGGAAAATGGTAACTCTTATACAAATATTGTATAGGAACAAAAATGTAGAAAATTTTATGCACTTTGTTTTTTGTGCAGAGAGTTTTTCTCCATCTTTTTTAGTTTTTGTGTTAAATGACAAAAACAATATTTGGAAATTTTATTTTTATAAATGGACGCCATATTGAAAGTATAGCCAATTACTTCCACATCCAGTGGAAGTATAGCAACGACAAAAAAATTTTTAAAAATTTTTATTTTTCAAATAGGCTTAAAATGTCTTGAAACGTCGAGATTTTAAGTTTGAGCGAAAAAAAAATTCTGTCTGTCTGTCTGTCGGTCTGTCTACAAATATTGTATAGGAACAAAACTGTAGAAAATTTTATGCACTTTGTTTTTTGTGCAGAGAGTTTTTCTCCATCTTTTTTAGTTTTTGTGTTAAATGACAAAAACAATATTTGCAAATTTTATTTTTATAAATGGACGCCATATTGAAAGTATAGCCAATTACTTCCACATCCAGTGGAAGTATAGAACGACAAAAAAAATTTTAAAAATTTTTATTGTTCAAATAGGCTTAAAATGTCTTGAAACGTCGAGATTTTAAGTTTGAGCGAAAAAAAAATTCTGTCGGTCTGTCTATCGGTCTGTCTGTAACTTTTTTTTGTGCGCACGTTTACTCTGGAACCGTTTAAGATATTGACTTGAAATTTGGTACACATATGTATTTTAATGAGATCTGGAGCTAGATTATATTTTCATTTTGTTCCGTCGAAGGGTTGGGGGGTAAATTGGGGTAAATTTGGGGTAAATGGGTAAATCAAGCAGGTAAGAGTTCATAAAATTGGTATTTAGTATACAAAAGAGAAGCTAAGGTCTCAAAAAAATTTTTGGCATTAGCCACCCCCATTACCACCCCCACCCCCTTATTAAAGGGGATGAAAAAAAATTGTGATTTAGTGTGTGTATAAGAACCAAAAGCTTCAAAATATTTTTTACCTCATACACCCCCACTACCAACCCTCTACCACCACCCCCACCCCCACTACCGATGTAGCATATCGTTTTATAGGTTTTTGGGGTAGACGATTTCAAATATTATGTTGTTAAAGTTACCTTAAGTAGTATGGATGCGCAGTGGCTTTCCTCGAATATTTTGGATGTGGAGTGACTTTTTTCGAGTATTATAGATCGCAGTAGGTGACCTCAAGTGATATGGATGCGAGTGGGTTACTTTAAGAAGTATGAATGCGCAGTGGCTTTACTCGAGTAAATTGGATGCACAGTGGGTTACCTTGAGTAGTATGGATGCGTAGTAGGTTTCCTCGAAGAAAATGCTTGTATTAGAGGCTGCTATCGTGTAGTTTACGGCACACAACGATTTTTTATATCTTTGTCTTGCCATTTTCTGCGTATTTGGTTCGACATTCAGTTGAAGTATATTAACGCAAAAAAAATTTTGGAAATTTTCATTGTTTAAATAGGCTTAGAATATCAGGAAACGTCAATATTTTAAGCCTGAACAAAATAAATTTGTCTTGCGTCGGTCTGTCTGTTAGTCTTGTATTGTTTTGGTGCTCACGATTACTCTGGAACCGTTTAAGATATTCACTTAAAATATGGACACGTATGTTTTTTAACGAGATCTGGAACTAGATTATATTTTGATCTTATTCCGTTGCAGAGTTGAAGTAAATTGGGGTAAATGGGGGTAAATAGGTAAATCAAGCAAGTAAGAGTCCATGAAATTGGTATTTAGTAAATATAAGAGGAGCTAAGGCCTCAAAAAAATGGCATTAGTCATGCTCATTACCACCCCCACCCTATTATTAAAGGTGGTGAAAAAATAGTGTGATTTAGTGTGTGTACAAGAGCAAAAGTCATCAAGATTTTTTTCACTTCATTCACCCCCACTTTTGTTACAGATGTGGCACATAATTTTGTGGGGTTTTGGGGTACATGATTTCAAATATTATACCATTAAAGTTCCATAAACAATTATTTCCACACAGTGGAGTGCAAATATAGTATTTTGTTGTAAGAGTCTTGGATGTGGAAGTAGTGATTCCTTGGGCAGCGGTTTTTTTTGGGACTTGCCTAAAATTGTTCCTTAGGCTTTAATCTTTATGAAAAACATTGTCCCCAAGGATCGGGGGGGTGCACGTACAGTGAAGGTGGGCTCCCGTAGTATTACCACATTATAACAAATTCTAACTCGTTAATGTCATAAAGGAGAAAAATACTTATTTTATTTCATTTAATATTTATGTTATGTATCAAGTTTGAAGCACTCGTTATGTATTGAGGAATATCTCATAATGACTCTCCAACACAGTCATATAATTCTGAACAACACTCAGTCTGTCTATCAGTCTATCCGTCCGTCCGTTCGTCCGTCTTGTAAGTACAATAACTTAAGAAGAAAAAGACCTTGTATTGAAATTTGGAGTTCTGGAGAAGAACCCCATTTTATTTTTTAAATCGATATTTTTTAAATCGATAAATAAATATACAAGTTATAAAAAATTTATGTTCACATAAACATTGTTGTAACTTTTTATAAAGAAAATACTGCATAATATACCGAGTCCTTCGGCAACCAAGATAGCACCATTGGGAGATGACTAAAAGTACAATTATAACAATTATATCTAAAAAATTAACTTATTTTCAAAAAACTGTACCAAAGTTATACAATAGTTATGTATTGTTATGTTATGTAAGTTATGAAATTCGTTGCCCAGTCATGTTTTCCAAGTCCTGTTCTACACGATTATTTATGACCAGTTTAAATAGGTCTATGTAACGTGAACTATCGATAATTACAAAAATATTAAATATCAATTTGTACGTATGTCTATCCACGAACATTCAGCACAATTATAGTAACAATAATGCTACTTAAAAACGTTTCCAGATCGATATAGTTTGTAACGTGGGGGCCAATTTACAGCCTTAATGCTAGTTAATCACAGTTGGATAGACCCGACTGCAGCTACTTCAACTGGTTGTTTCGCTGGTGTAATTGCAAATCTGGATACACGTAGCAACCCTTAATCCCTTCGCCTAAGGTTGAGGACGTCCCAGACAGATTTATTGACCAAATGTGTCTGCACCAGGCGTGCGTATATTTTATTAAAATAGATTTAATATAAAGTCAGATTTAAATGTATTTTTCAACGTTACAAATTTTAAAACAAGGGTATCCCTTGAAAGTTGTGTGGCATGATTGCGTGAAAATCATGAATAATTGTAGATAAACGGCAGTCCACACGTGCCCTGTTTAAATTGATTTGCTAAGGCTATGTGGGTTACGTAAAAAATTAAACGCGTTTGGCCTCACTGACAGCGATGTAACGACGGTATTATGAATGAAAATGGATGACTTATTCAAAGGCGTTGGCTGTTTTGATTTTAGGGATGTTTGGTTTGATTTTAACGAAGATTGTTGAATTTTACAGGTGCCAAGTAGCTGATAAGTACAGTTGCAGTCAGACGATGTAATGGAGTCAAATTAAGCACAAAAAAGAAGGTGAATAAGGAATTGTCAGGCTGCAGCGATTTTATTTTTTAATTTATTTTAGGTGTGACAACAAATGCAATGAGAGGTTTTATAGTAGAGTAACTAGAGGTTTTATAGTACAGTAACTAGAGGTTTTAACCTCGGAATAATGTCATATGAAACGGATTTCGTTCATTTTTGGCAACTTAATAGTGGACACATCAAGGAAAAGTTTCTATATTATGAAGCGGCTTACTAATTCATAGGGGGTGGATGCCACCCTTTTTCAGGGGCAAATAAAAAAAAATCAAAAACGTTGGAGCTGAAAGGGAATCAAATTTTAAGTAGAAAAGGTTCTATGCAACTTTTCATAGAAATTGATAGTCTTTAAATTATAACGACTAGAAAATTGAGATTTTAGCTTGATTATTTCACTCATTAATGCTATAGCCAATGAGAGCCTGTTTTTTCACAACATTGCACCAATCCAACGTCATTATTAGTGGTAATTCAAGCTAGATCGGCTTTTGACAGTACCAACATGCAAAATTTATCGCTCTAATTTTTTAGGTCGCTGCAGCGGCAAATATTGCGAAAATTTTTTGACGTTTTGTGTCGTGAAAGGTTTCGGCAAATAGTACAAATCGTACTTTTAAATGTTATCTATAAATATCTTCTCTAGCTTATTACTAATTGTTAACGTAAATTGTAATATTGTATTAATAACCTAAAAAGCCAATGCTGTGTAGAATCTATATAGGTTCAGTACAAGTTATACACAGCTTTCAATGGCTTAATACCTAACCTAATTACAAAATAATTTTCACAACTAACATTAAATATAAATATCTACGAAGCAGACAAATCAGTTATTTCGTGATAAATACACAAATGTAGGTACTTACATATGGTAATTCATCAATCATCACAAAGCAGCTAACACTTATTTGGAAAATCAAAACTCTGCAGTATCACTATATACATTATAATTCGTTGTACTTAAAGTCTCTCTACTTAAACAAGTAAACCTTAACTTAACTAATAAACTTCTCAAATTAGAAACAAGGATTAAATACATAAATATATATTAATAAACACTTTAATATTAATATAGTAATTCAATTCACTGTTTAGGCCAGTTAAGTTAAGCTAGCGTTACTAGATGGCGGTACCATACCATCTGAGCCGGTAGCCTTAGAACGTAAAAGCGATAGATTGGTAATATGCAATTTGTGTGGTTATGCATAATGTGATTGGTCGAAGCGTGCTTTGTTGTGATGACTAGTCTTATAAGTACCTATGGTTTAACATGTATTGTTTTTCTTGATTGTCATAATTTAAGCCTACTTTGTTTTTTATTAGATGAGTCGCTTTGAAAATGCATTTTTGTATGACGTAAATGATGAAATTGAAGATAAAGGTGAGTAATCTCTAAAAAGTAACAAGGAAACGTCTGAAGGCAATTAATGACTGAACATAATATTGAAGATGTACTTAATTAATTATTTATTCGTGAAATATTCTCCACAAATACCACTCGTGCTTCTACATTTTATCTATAAATTTTTTCTCAAGCTAAGTTGCCATAAGGTTAATATAACGTGCAAATTGACAGTTTATTATCAAAGATTAAATCCCTCCCGCTAAAGCGGTCGGGATTTAATCAGATAATAAACTGTCAATTTGCACTCTTTATATTACCAGGCAACAACGCTTTCGAAAAAATTTTACCGATTAAATTTCAAGCGCTAGTGATTACATACGAAAAAAAGGCATTTCAAATAGTTTTTCTTCAAATAACTCGAAAGGTATTACATTGAGCGAAAGCGTGCTAGAGACAAATAAGAAAGCTACTAAATTGAATTTTGTTTCTCTCTAATTAGAGTTAATGGTTTCGGAGATCTGGAAGTATAAAGGTGGCCTTCGAACGGCTATAAGACGAAGTATTTGGTTTAAATATTAAATATTTTAGAAACTGTGGCACTTACGTTAAAAATGCTGGGAATCAAAATGAAAGTCCATTAACTAGTCTTTCAAGTAATTTTTTTGGTTATTTCTATAGCATGAAAAACAAAAAAGTAATGACAGAAACAATGCACTTTGTCAATTTTTTTTTAATAAAAACGTCACCATGTTGTTAATGTAACTAGTCAGTAAATAAAACAATATATTCCCATATATTGTTTTTCGTTTATAGCGCTTGCTTTAGAAAAAAATTGCATTTTACTCTGTAAAGGAATTTTGAAATAAATGTAATATTTTTATTTCTCTGCAGAATATTTCCATAAATATTAGTTTTGGAGAAAACACGGTCGACATCAAAAATGAAGCTTAGAAACTGGGAATGAATTTAACTTTTTTGAATATTTGTGTAGGGTTGATAGTTTTGGAGATATTTAATTTTATATTATTTTATAGATGGCATCCAACCGTTTTTAGGATGAAGTATTAAGTATAAAATGTTGAATATCTTAGAAACTATGATACTTCCATCAACAATTCTTAGGAACAAAATTAAAGATAATTAAATCTTTAAAATATTTTTTTGTTTGTTTCTACATCACAAAAAATAAAGAGGTTATGGCCGATACAATGTGCGTTTTCACATTTTTTCAAACATAATGTCACCATTTTGTTTTTGTAATTGCTTCCTAATCATTTTTTTTTCTTTTCAGAATTGCTTTTTGTCGGTAATATATAGCATCACTCATTTGTTTTGTCCGTTTAAAACACTTGTTAAAGAAATATAATTCCATCCGCCATATTAAAGCCGCCATTTTGAATTGTTTAATTTTGACTTCAAATTCGTTATCAGTTATCTCAAAAAGATAATCATCCTATGTTTCAAAAATAAATTAGTAGTACTTTTTCAAATATTGAATATTTAAATTTATGTTTTCACCCCTTGGGGTAAAAGCAAGTATCCGGACCATATAGGAACTGAAAATGATACATTTTACTACAATAATAGTTCAGTCAATAGAGGAGGTGTAGAGTGCGTGAGCAGGGACCTAAGCGATTCCTTTAGAAACAACCAAAAGTGGGACTTTCTTTGTGCCCCCCTCCGGCTCACCTCCCAGACGTCAGGACTTTCAGTATGTTCACTCCTTAAGCACCCTAAACAGGTGCTAAATAGGTCCCTGCTCAAGCACTCTACACCACCCTTTGGGCCATTCGTTGACTATAATAACCCACATAGAAAAATTATCATTAGATATGAAATTATTCCGAAATTTTACATATCTTTTATTTCTAGGTACTGAACTATTAGATTAAATCTGTTGATTGTTTCATGATGTGAAATATAAACAATTTATGTTATTAGCTTTTACTAATTTGCTTAATATCTCCTTTCCTTGTAATAGCAAAACAAAAATACCAAGTTTTGTTCAAAATGTCATTGCGAACAATTTTTTATTTTTATTTTTGTGACCTATTAATAGTATCCTAAACACTCCTTCTGACCAAAATTTCCAAGTCTATTAGCCAGTTTCTATAAGATACAAATATCGTACACATTAGGGTGGCCCATCTCTATAGGGGGTGAATTTTTTTTGCGTATTTTTTAAGTCTCACCCCACGAAAATATACTATTATACTAAGAATAATTTATGTCAAAGTTTCAGATAATTCGGTGAACGGTAACCCGTGCCGCATTCAGGTAGAAATTTATAGATAAGATTTTATTACGGTAACCCGTGCCGCATTCAGGTAGAAATTTGTAGATAAGATTTTATTACGGTAATACACTTAAATTTTACTTAAAATACAAATATCTACCTCTTTTCTCATAATGTTTTCTTGGTGTAATTATTTCCTAGAAATTATTTGTTTTGGAAGTTTGGAAATATAATGCACCTACGGTAGGTTTTTATGTCAGTTTGCAATTGTGTTTTACAGTGGTGACATTATAAGTTCTAGCATACGTTTCTTTTTGAAAAAACATTTAACGATGGCTGATGTTAGATCCTTACGAAAGGATACTTTCATTTACTTAGTTGGACACTATTCGTCACGAATCATTGGCAATAAATTGCCGTCTAATAGACAAGTATTACAAGTGCTCTTTTATAACATTCGTGAAGTGAAGCTAAGTGTACATGAAAGTGCTAAATTAACAATAAAAGAGGTGTCAGTTTTTTGGGATAAAGCTCGCATTCCGACACGTCAGGATTTTCATTGTGTTAAACAACTAGATAAACTTTACGCAGAGTGGAGGAACTTACAAAAATCGGCTAAAAGGACCAGTGCGGGAGTAAAGAAATAAATTTCGTTGAAAAATTGGACGATCTTTTCGACATTTCTCATGCAAATGCATTGGAGTTGATGAAAATAGATGAAGATAAGCAGTTTTTAATTAACCAAAGAAAAAAGGGACGTCCTGGATTTATGCATGGTATTGATTACCAACTTGCTTCTCAAGAAAAATCAGCTGAGGAGAAATTACAGAAATTATCCGAACGAATGCAACGAAGTCAACAAGAAAAAGCTAGATTAGAGGAAACAGTCACCTGTCCATCATCAAGTAGTAATTCAGCCGACTCCAACGAAAATGAAGATGAAATAATCGAAGCCCAAGAAGAGTTGTTACAAGACCAGCCTGGCCCGTCACAGCCAAAAAAGAGGAGATTGTATGGAACATGTAACATCATCACACCAAAAATAACCGCTGCATTTGATGCTTGCAAAATAAGCGACAGGAGTCCATATTTTGACGGCAGTAGCAGAAGCACTAGGACATGACACCACATCTTTGTCCATCAGCAGAACCACACTTCAGCGCTCTAGACAACGCATCCGCGAAGAAAGAGCTGAAATATTAGAAACTGCCTTCGGTAATTCTGAATTGCCGGCCCCAGTCATCCATTGGGATGGAAAACTTTTACCTTCTCTCACTGGAATGCGAAATATCGATAGACTTGCTATCTTAGTTACTAGTGGAGATATTGAACAACTACTTGGAGTACCAGCTTTGCCCAATTCAACTGGAAGAGAACAGACTGAAGCAGTTTATGATGTGCTTTGTGAATAGAATTTGGACGAAAAGGTAGTAGCTTTGTGTTGTGATACAACAGCATCAAATATGGGTTATATAAATGGGGCAGCCACACTATTGCAACAAAAATTAGAAATAGATATTCTATATTTTCCTTGTAGACATATTTTTGAAGTGGTTTTGAGAAGTGTGTTTGACACAAAAATGCCTTCCTCATCTGGTCCAAATGTGCCACTATTTAAACGTTTTAGGGAATTTTGGCCTAAAATAGATCAAATTAAACTAAAAACTGGATTTCAGGTATCAAAAATTAAACACATTTTACAACCAGTTAAAGCCGAAATTGTAAAGTTTCTAAATGCAGCTTTAACTTTGCAACAGCCTCGTGATGATTATAAAGAATTTTTAATGCTTTCTAAACTTTTTGTTGAAGAAGAGCCCACTCACACGACATTCTATCAACCAGGGGCATTTCATCATGCACGTTGGATGGCCAAAGCCATTTACTGTCTAAAAATATTTTTTTTCCAAGGTCAGTTCCAACTAACTAAAAAAGAAAAATAGGTATTGAAGATATATGTCTCTTTATTGTAAAGGTTTATGTAAAGGCCTGGTTTACAGCGTCATTTGCTAGTAAAGCACCGCTTCATGACTTAGACTTTTGTAAAGAACTCATTAATTATCAAAATATTGACAAAGAAATATCTCAAGCCGCAAGTAGGAAAATAGTGAACCATTTGTGGTACCTTAATTCAGTAAATGTTGGTTTATCTTTCTTTGATGACCATATTTCAGGTACCACTAAAAGAGAAATGGTTAAAGCTTTGAATAGGAAAGCACCAAATCAAGAGGGTATTAAACGACTTATGATTAGTAACATTACTGACGTTGAAAACAAGGAAATTCAGGACTTCATATGCGAGAACACTAAACAGTTTTTTCAAAAATTAGGTTTGTCTATGGAATTTTTGGTAAATGATCCAACAACATGGAGGGAAAATGAAAGTTATACCCGATGTTTCAATATTGTAAACAAAATTAAAGTTGTAAATGATGCCGCTGAGAGAGGAATCAAACTTATTACTGACTATAATGACATTTTAACAAAAAATGAAGACCAAAAACAGTTTTTACTCCAAGTTGTAAATGATTATAAATCACAGTTTCCAAATGTAAAAAAAGAAACCTTGTCGCATGCTTTGGCCTAGTGCAAAAAATATTGTTTTTATTACTATATGTCTTGTAGATTTAGGATAATATTTGGTACTATGTATGAAAAAAACGTTTCATAATAAAATACACAAAGATAAAACGAGAGTTTTATTTCAAAAACTTCTAGTCTAGTTTTCTTAGACTACGAATTTACAGTAGTATGACACATGTCATAGTCACAACAGATAATGTCTTTGATATTTGTATGACTTGATTAGTCATTCTAAAGATAAATGTTGCTGACTAAAAAAAAAAACAATGCATCAACCAAAGAATGTAAATAATTCCATTTACTTTTATTATTGCATAATAATGCATTCTGCGGCACCCCTTGCCTTCAATTTGCCTCAATAATATTTTGAGGGGACTGTTTTTTCTTCAAATGGAACCATTTGCAGGGGTGAGAAATAAAAAATTTCGATTTCGAAAAAGATGGGCCACCCTAGTACACATGATACGACGTTATAAATAGAGTAAAAAATACAGGCATGCATACCTTCCATTTATGATCGCATATATGTAACATATTCAAACTTCTAGTGTGGATTTTACATGTAAAAACATGAAAAAATGTTCATATAAATACATATCGGCAATGCGCCGTATGCTTTCTAAGGAAGCTAAGGCTCTTCGAAGGTGGAGACCTAGAGTAAGTTTTTATTTAAAATTACAGAAACCCTTTGTGATACAGATATGAGATTGTAGCCCAAACGACAGAGAAAATTGTATAATCTGTAAATCTCCAAAAACTTGCAAAATGAATCATTTTCTTTTTAACGAGTTCGTGAAACTGTATAGAATAATATCCTGAAAAGTTTACATTCCGCTCAGATGCGGAACATAAAAAAAAGTGAAAAAAAATTTTTTTCATCCATTTTTTCAAGATTTTGAAATTAAGTCAGGGGATAAAAAAATAAAAAATACAGGTGGATAGACCACGTGTTTCTGAACAAAAAATGTCTTAATAAAATTTATCGCTAAAGCCACGATATTCCTGGAAAAAGTAGTGAAGTAACTTCGTCGCTCTGCGCGACCAAGCGCACGGTTAGATGCATACTATGGAACCTCTAAAAATTCTTAGCAGTTCTAATGAGTAAAATAAAGCTTTTTTCACTTTTTGATTACACATTTTGAATAGGAGGATAAATAGTGAGTGTGGAGGGAAAATATATAATTATGAACGCATACAGAGACACCACACATAGCCGCTGAATCGAAGCAGATCTGCCGCACCGTCACTCGTATGCATTTTTACCATTACAGGTATACCTATCCACATTTCAACTATATCCAATGGATTCCTTATACATTTGTTAATGTATTGGAGAAGTTCCAGAATTTATATTCAAAACTATAGAGAGTTATAAGGATAAGATCATGAAAATCGCTATTTCTCATCATGATGAAATTAAAATGATTTGATATAGAAAAAAATAAAAAACCTTCAAAAAAATTATTCTTTCATTAAGAACTGTTAAAAAATATGTACACTTCATGTACACTTGGACAAAGTTAAACACACATATAGCACTAGGCAGAATTTTTTGAACCCACGTTACTACAACTTAATCATAGTAATCATGAATAATAATAATAATATTTATTGCGGATATTTGTTTACAATTTGTACTTAATTTATGAATAAATTTTACATTACAATAAATATTAAAAAAGTCCATAAAAGGATAAACCTTTTGCCTGGACTAAACATATCTATATAATAAAAGCATGATTACTACAATATATAATAAAAAAACTAAATAGGTAACAACTTTACTCTCCCACTCAAAAATACACACTTACACACAAACACAGACATGCGCGCGCGCACACACACACATACACAACACTTACATAGACTTTTTCTTTGCAGGTTTTAGTTCTTTGATATTGAAAAAAAAACATAATATAACATATAATTATTTCAGTGCATTTTGTGTCAGGTTCATGGAAATGAATTTGTAATAAGTAAGAGTAAATATACTGACTCAATTATATTTTCATATCTATAAGCAGATGTATCTTGATCCTAGTTTGACCGTTTATCCATTGCTTGATTTTTGCTTGGAACATACTATTTGAGATAATATTTGTTATATAATCTGGTAAACTATTATACATTTTTGGTCCTATATACGAATAACACCTTTGACATATTGTTTTATTCCGAAAGCTACAATTTCTATCTTTTAAATGAACCAACACTAATATATATTGAACAAATTCTGATTTAGTGACATGTAATTCAGTGCGTCGGTGTCACAGTCATACGTGTTCAAGCGAGCGCAGGCATGGATCTCGCTCCGAGTATTAACGTTACTTGACTATTTTTTTTCGGGAATACCGTCTTTAGCGATAAATTTTGTTAGAACATTTTTATTCATAAATACGTGATCTATCCATCTGTATTTTTAATTGTTCCTGCTTCGACTTAATTTCAAAATTTTGAAAAATGGATGAAATTTTTTTTTCACTTTTTTATGTTCTGCATCCGAGCGAAATGTAAACTTTTCAGGATAATATTTTATACATTTATACGAACTCATTAAAAAAAAGTTATTCATTTTGCAAGTTTTTGGAGGTAAATACCTTCAACGATTGGGCTATTGGGCAAGTTATTAAGTATAAATAAGGGCTATTATTTCATGGTATTGGCCAAATTCATCCAGGGCGTCGAGAAGTCTTTTATATATATATATATATATATAAAATAATTTTTTCTTCCTTGTTTATTTTTAAAATGTTGGTATTGGATTAAGGTTTCTCGATTAAAGCACAAAAAAGGTCTTCTTTGTTAAACACCATAGGACTAATTATTTCTGGTTTAAAATAGTTGTCACAGAGTCATTTTGTGGTCAGATTTCAATTAATTTCAATAATTTCCTCCATTTTTTAATATTTTTCCAATTAAGCCGCTTCTTTGTGCACCTGAACTGTTCCTATTGCCACATTATAACATTTGAGTTTAAATTAAAGTTATAATTTAGATTATTATTTGACATCGGTCCACAAAATAACATTGCAATAACTGTTTTAAATCAGATTTTATTAAAAAAAAAACGGTCGGTATTACGACGTTTAACAAAGAGGACTTTTTTGTATAAATTTGATGAGGGAACCATATTCCGACATCAAAATTAAAAAAACAATAATTGGATAAAGGGCGAACCCCCCCCTTTCCCTACACCCTTGGATGAATTTCAATTTGACTAATACCATGTAATAACAGCCTTCATTGATGCTTAATAACGTGCCGAATCTTATCTCTGTAGCAAAGAATGTTTCGGATATATTAAGGAAAAACCCACTCTCGAATGGCCATAGCTCCTTGAAGAAGCATATGGCGGACATATGTTTATATAACTTTTCTTCATATTTGTGCATGTCGAATCTGCATCAGAAATTTGTAACCGGTATTTCTGGACACCCTGTATACAAAATGTCACGTGTCGTTATGTTCAAATTTTGGAAGCGTAAAGTAGACTTTACTACCCAAAATCTGGTATTACGTTTATAAGATGTCTTTTTATTACACTGTACGTTTATAAAATGGTCTTCTTTTGTTTCATTAAACACCCTCTAATATACAATTTTATTTTATACCGTACTTTACCCATATTTAAACCCATAAACGGGAGTTATGGACAAGCGCTGTAACTGGGCGTAGATAAAGCTTCTTTGTTTAGATGAACAATGTTTCTAGAATAATATAATTTGGCTGAACCTTAATAAAATATTATTATTAAATTTTAGTAGGGATATATGTTACCTCTTACTTTGAAATATTATATACTGAGACAAATTATATAATTTGTTTTCTAAAATGTACCCATGAAGGCAAATTAGCGTCACAATTTGCCCAATTAAAATATCAGAGGTGGCCAACATAAAGCTTCTTTACGCGAAAGTCATCTATGTTGTACATTTGCTGTCGTAATTTTTAAACAATTTATCGTGAAAGAAAATTGTTTTTTCACTCTCGACCTAGTAAGGAGCAGTCATGATATGTCTGTCTTACACAATGTTTACGTGGTTGTCATAACAGCAGGGAAATAATATTATTTCCCAGGGGTTCTAAGTGAATAAACGACTATGTTTAATATTTTATTTTAATTTATTAACATTAATCCTGAAAGTACAATCTGTACAATTAGAAGTACTTGTAAATCTATTAATATTGCTAGTTAATTTCTCAGATATTTTATTTGAGTTGACAATTTCTTTATCTATATTTGATATAAATTCTCTTTTTGTCGCAACTGTCACAAATTCCTGTAACTGTTGTGGCTTGTCATCAAATGGTCACTACCTTACCTTGACAGGGCAAAGGCTACTATTTAATATTGCCTCAACGAAATGAAAATACCTACCAGATTATTCTTTAACATTAATACAAATATGTTAGTAAATAAAAGCATATACCGATAAAGAAAAAAATTATGTACTTTACATGGGAAGTAAGGATTTACATTACTTCGACTGTCCAAACCACAGCCTTGGTAGTGTAAATCTTCCTTACTTCCCTTGCAAACGAATATGCTATTATATACAAGTTTAAGGAAATTTTATAATCTTGACAATAACTTTTTATGTGCCTTCCAAGTAGAAAATAAAAAAAAACATATTTATTTCATCTCATGAGCCTTTAGATAGGTACCTCCAGGTACCTATCTCCTTTAACCCTGCACTACCAGGCTCTATTTCCATTGAGCCCATCTTGGATCAGATATCCACGTTTATATTATGATCTAAGGAAATATAGGTGATTATTTCACTCATTAACGCTATAGCCAATGAGAGCCCGTTTTTTCACAACATTGCACCAATCAAACGTCATTATTAGTGGTAATTCAAGCTAGGTCTACTTTTGACAGGACCAACATGCAAAATTTATCGCTCTAATTTTTTAGGTCGCTGCAGCGGCAAATATTGCGAAAATTTTTTGACGTTTTGTGTCCTGAAATGTTTTCGGCAAATAGGACAAATCGTGCTTTTAAATGTTATCTATAAATATCTTCTCTAGCTTATTACTAATTGTTAACGTAAATTGTAAATTGTAGTACTGTATTATTAACCTAAAAAGCCAATGCTGTGTGGAACTTATATAGGTTCGGGACAAGTTATAGGTACACAGCTTTCAATGGCTTAAACATAACATAATTACAAAATAATTTTCCCAATTAAAATTAAATATGAATATCTACGAAGCAGACAAATCAGTTATTTCAGATAGATACACAAATGTACTTACTTTTGGTAATTCATCAATCATTACAAAGCAGCTAACACTTATTTGGAAAATCAAAACTCTGCAGTATAACTATATACATTATAATTCGTTGTACTTAAAGTCTCTCTACTTAAACAAGTAAACATTAACTTAACTATCAAACTTCTCAAATTAGAAACAAGGATTAAATACATAAATATATATTAATAAACACTTTAATATAATAATTCAATTCACTGTTTAGGCTAGTAACTAAGTTAAGCCTGTTTAGGCTAGTAACTAAGTTAAGCTAGCGTTACTAGATGGCGGTACCATACCATCTGAGCCGGCAGCCTTAGAACGTAAAAGATTGGTAATATGCAATTTGTGTGATTTCACCGGTAATGTGATTGGTCGAAGCGTGCTTTGTTGTGATGACTAGTCTTATAAGTTCAGTACCTATCGTTTAACGTATGTTGTTTTTTTTGATTTTCATAATTTAAACCTACTTTGTTTTTTATTAGATGAATCGCTTTGGAAATGCATTTTTATGTGACGTAAATGATGAAATTGAAGATAAAGGTGAGTAATCTCTAAAAAGCAACAAGGAAACGTCTGAAGGCAATTAATTACTGAACATAATATTGAAGATATACTTAATGAATTATTTATTCGTGAAATATTCTCCACAAATACCACTCGTGCTTTAAATTTTATCTAAAAATTTTTTGTCAAGCTAAGCTGCCCCTAGTTAATATAACTCGTGCAAATTGGCAGTTTATTATCAAAGATTAAATCCCTCCCGCTAAAGCGGTCGGGATTTAATCAGATAATAAACTGCCAATTTGCACTCTTTATATTACCAGGCAACACGCTTTCGAAAAAATTTTCGATAAAATTTTAAGCACTAGTGATATTACATACGATAAATTAACTCCTATATAAAAAAAGTCTATTTGACAGTTACATTTTTGTCACTTTGACAGCGATAAAAAAAGGTGCATCGTTTTTTATCACCGATAAAAATGCCTGTTCCTCAAAAGCAGAGTACATTTAGTAGTCGCACGTCACTTTAAAATCTGTACTGTCAGCTATAATTTTTAAGTAGGTATTGTGGAAACTATACTGTACAATATGAGTCGTTTTGTGAAAATTTCGACTGAACAAATTACAAAAAACATACAAAAATCAATTCCTCAATCCACAAAAAAAACACGAAATCGTCAATATGGAGACAATTTATGGAGTCAGATTCTGTCGTTAATTTATTTCGCCAAAAAACACTCGAGCTTTTCTTTTATGGATAGATTTCTTTTTAACTCAAAATTTTGCCAATCAGAAAAACTGACAGTTGACAAAATTTTTCTTATAAAATCACTAATTAACAAAATTATTTCGTTACAAAGAGAAATTTATCCGATAAAAAAAGCCCCTGTGATTTTACTGTTGATAAACTGGTATGTCGTCAGCGTATCTTTGTATTTGGTATGTTTCAATTTAGTATAAAAATTGGAGGTGTAGACCAGAAAGAGCAAGAGGCCAGGGATAAATCCTTGCGGCACTCCTAAAATAATATTTACACTTATTTTTTTATCTATTTATTTAACGTCGGCCTATTTCCGCTACCAGGACTTATCACCGACGCCAGGAGACGAGCTACCCCCAACCTGAAAATTTTACCGAACCTCTTCCCTTAAGAAGAGAAGGGATCTTTTATTTGCCTAATATTTAATAGATAAGGAACCGTCTGCTTTACATCCCCTCCGAAGGATGGTATATCCACTACGTAATCCTCGTCTGAAATTACGTAGCTTCCGCGTATACACTGATATACAAGCCGCTAGAAGGTGGGACGAGAACGCTGTATTTCCCAAGATGGGTCACCCATCCAAGTACTAACCGCGCTCGACGTTGCTTCAACGGAATATCGACTGACATTCACATTAAAGTCGTCTCTACGCTCGCTCCATATTTACACTTGTTGAGGCAATTATGCATAACACTCCTGTTTGAACGATATGAAATAAATAAATTTAAAGAAACTTGATCAAATCCTACATATATCAATATCACACAAAAGCTTTAGAAAAATTCAATACCGCCAATGACATAATTTTCTTATCAACGCAGAGTATTGTCCATAACACTTAATAAAGCTGATGTGGTGGTATGGGATTTTGCAAAGCCAGATTGATAATCCGATAACAACTTATTTTCATTGAGGGAGTCAGATATTTATTTGTAAATAATTGTTCCCAAAATTTTTTGATAAAACCGGGAGTTAAGTAGGTTGTAAATCTGAAATAGAGCTAGAGGTAGGGATTGGTTGTATTAACGCTTGCTTCCAGGCAAAACGAAGAGAAACAATTTTTAAGTACAAATTAATAGTGTGTTATATAAGAGGCGATATAAAATAAGTAATATTCGACGGATGCAGTTTAAAATTGTAGTAATGAGCAGTTTCAAAATCGTTGTTAGCAAATTCAGAAAAGTAATCATTAATGTTACTGGGGTTAGATAACTCCGGAGGCAAACCTATTTTATTTATTTATCGAACTCCTAATTCACTCAGCCTTTGCCACCCTAAAAAATCTACTTAAATAAGTTTTCTTTTCTTTTCTAATGGTAGATAACGTAAAGTTTCTCAATTCTTTATAACGAAACCAATCAGCTTCATTTATAGACGGGTTATATTTATTTAGAACTTTATCCCCCCTTTTTCGTCATATTTTTACATCATTAAGCCAAAGTTATAGAGAAGAATATTGAAACTTTCTTGTGAAATAGCGACCGTGAACAACAATTTGCTCAATAACTTTTAGAGATATCATACAGACAAATCAAATTTTATTCCAATGCAATGCAGAGAGCTTGAAACCAGAACAACATATTCCGATAACAGCATCAATTGCATAAATGAAGTTGTTGTGTTGTTGTGTTCCATCAGGCACTAAACAGACGTACTTTGACTGGATTTCCTATTATCAGGACGAAAATTTATTTAGTGGGATTACTAAGGAATAAAATCTTTCTGATCGAAAGGGATAACAAGAAGACGAGATGGAGATTTAGTGTAGCCTCATTTGCGTAGCAGTTTCTCTTGGGAAAATGGCTAAGCAGTGAACTGCGTGGCATGGGCGTTCGTGAAGGGAGAAAACGTTTGCCCCCTGTCACTTGGGCATCAGAGGATCAACTAATATGGTAACCAGTTACATTATTATTTAATCGTTGGTAAAACAAAAAGTGCCCCACAAGCTGCTTTATTCAATAAGTGCTATGCGTATAAAAATGGAACAATGGCTAGTTCATTGGTATTTTTTTTTTCTTAGTTTTTCTCTTATAAACAATTTATCAACTGTGAACGATTTTCGGGTTAAGTGTAATAGCAGACGGTAAGCCGGTTGGCTTACTGAACTGAACTTCGCCCATTCTGCGAATACAAATCTTTTTTTATAAGTATTGTATTTGTTTTGAATAAAGACATATTATTATTATTATAGACTTAATAGCGGCACACTTTCTCAGCCGTAGCTGGAAACTATTCACCGAATCCCTCGCGCGCGATTGAAATTCGGCTCTATTGGAGCCGGTTCCAGGTTTTTGGGCCCTTCAGTTGGTGATGCCCGCTCCAACAGCTCAGAGTCCAAACCCCAACAAGGGATCACAGAGACTCCTAGTCCAGGACTTTCCTTAAAATATGCGCTGTTCCCAATAGTGCGATCTTCTACACTTCTTGTGCGCTCGGTTGACCAGGCAGTTGTTGTAGACCCCGGTCATAGCCCTTCTTGACGGTTCCAAGGGCTCCTACAATTACTGGTACGACTGTGGTCTTTGCATTCCACATTCTACTAACTTCTATTTGGAGGTCTTTATACTTGCTCAACTTTTCCGTTTCCTTGAGCATCACGTTGGTATCATTTGGAATGGATACATTATTATTATTATTATTATTTGCACTATAGGAGGTTGAAGTTATACTCCAGGCATTAGAGAATTTTGACTAGAAAAATTCATTGTAGTTGTGGAAATAGGCTTATTTTATGTTTTTTTGGTTTGCTGAATTCAAATTTTCAATTTTCCACCAAAAATTCCCTCCGGAACCCCCTTAAATTTGGAAAAAAAAAGGTTTTTTATTTTTTTTTTATCGTTTCTTTTTTTCGTTTTAGAGAAAAAATACCCAGATATTCAGGAAGCAAACAAAATTTACAATAAAAAAAAGGTCCTTTGTCATTTTGACGTACGACTAAGAGGAGGGGGGCGAGTGGGTCCCGAAACATAGGCCTCGGCGCCGCGCATGCATTTAGGTATCATACGGCAACTCCACAGTTGCTCTCTCGTCTTTCGATCTTCTCTACCACGCTTCTCGAGCTAGCATGCTGTTGTCAGGAGGCACACTAACTATACACCATTCGCTGCGTCGTTTAATCAGTGTTTTTACTGCGATTTTCTTGGAAACTGCTAATTCTAGAAAAGAGTTTCAAATAAAATAGTTGTCTCCTTCCTTTATCCACTTATTCTCACAATATTTGGTATTCATTTCGAAAAATAAAAAAATATCAGGTTTACTAGACTTACTTCTGCAAATTTCGACATTTTATAGTATTAAAAAAATCATACTTCTACACCTTTCAAAATTTGATATTCATATTAACACATTTTGTTAACAAATATGTAGTGATGACATGGTAAAATTAGAACGAATTAATTGTTTCGTTTTTGAGTTAGAGCGTATTGAATTTCAAAAATTATTGGTTTATTTTATTTCACTTCCACGTCCAAATTCTATCTGTCTGTCTGTCTGTCGGTCTGTCTGTAACTTTTTTTGTGCGCACGTTTACTCTGGAACCGTTTAAGATATTGACTTGAAATTTGGTACACATATGTACTTTAACGAGATCTAGAAGTAGATTATATTTTCATCTTGTTCTGTCGAAGGGGGGTAAATAGGGGTAAATTTGGGGTCAATAGGTCAATCAAGCAGGTAATAGTCCATAAAATTGGTATTTAGTATATACAAGAGAAGCTAAGGTCTCAAAAAATTTTTGGCATTAGCCACCCCCATTACCACCCCCACCTCCTTATTAAAGGGGATGAAAAAAATTGTGATTTAGTGTACCTATGTACAGAAACCAGAAACCTCAAAATATTTTTTTACTTCATCCAGGAGGCTAAAAATTGTAAAGTACACAACTATCTAATAAATTTTGGAATTATCTATCGTTTAGAGTACTTTTCTCCAATTTTTAGTGGCCATTTTGAGATACTAATAACAGCACACTATGTGGCCAGGACATATGGTTTCAAAAATAGTATATACGAAAACCTGAATTACGATGTGAAATATTAAATTTCTAATAGCCAACAGACTAAACGTTAATATTATTACGTGTTTACACCCCATAGTAAATACCCTATACTATAGATTCGAAAATTATAACACTAAACATCTATTTATTAACTTGAGAAACTAATTACAATAGATACTATTTCACTAATATGACACTGGAGTACTATAATCCAATAATTCAGTCACTTATCACTTTACCTACTTCTTCTTGATCTGATCTGAACGCATTAACTGAACTGTCCGGCCACTCGCTCTGCATTTATACCCCTTGTTAAGTGGTTCTGGATTTATCTTAAACATTCTACAATGATCTATTATAGCTATGAGTAGTTTCTCGATGCCGAAGCTGCGTCATCTCTGGAACTATAGTCAACTAATTATGCATAGTTTTTGTTATTCACACAGGGATTTATACAGTTGCCTGTAAAGAGAGGTAAAAAGCTGTGACAATATTTCAGAGAGTTTATTTTTTTTAAACGTTGAATGTATTATATTAGAGAATTTTGAATCTCCAGGTTCGGTAAGATTCAAATAAATTCAGTTTTGAACAAATTTCCAATAATGAATTCGTACCAAACTATATACTTCATATACAGAGTATTCCCCTTTTATCTCCTAGGGGTGGCAGAGGGAAACTGATACGATAGATTTTTTTTTTACCCAAAATTAGCTTCAGCACATCAAAGTACTTCAGAAAAGTTAAATCAGAACCTTAGGACAAGACTTTTTTTGTACTTTTTAGGGGATGAAAAGGATGGTAGACAAAAACTGATGCGGTAGATTTTTTTTTAATATCAGAATCGGTTTCAAGATGTCAAAAAACATATGATAAGACGGATCTGATCAAAATTACAGCCCTTTTTTTGTCGGTTGTGTTATTCTTACGAAGCTTTTATCGCTATCTAGGTAGACACAAGAAATATTCTAATATTTTTTACATTTATTTTTTTTCCTTTGCTTGCATGGGTATATAGGGTGTCCCTTAATATGTGGTGTTGTAAACGTACATTATTTAGTAAAAAAATAAAAATTTTCTTCTTAAATCCATCTATCTGACGCTGTATCTCGTTCAACATTAGACTTACAATAAAAATGCATATACAAGAAATGTAGGCAATTTTGTCCTTTTCAATTTTGTTTTGAGCATTCTTCTCGTAGGATCGAGCGTTGCCGAATTATTTCAAAAAACCATTTTTTGCACCTTTACTTCAAGATGGTGGCTTGTTAGTTACAATGAAATCATATATATACCCATATTACCACCAGCTTCCTAGCTATGAGATAATCAGAGAATTTTAATTTGGCTTTTACACGAGTTACAGATTTTTCTTTCAAAAAATTATTTTGCATATATGTTGTATCAAACCTTAGCTTATAATCTGACAAAGAAAATTAATTTTTACTTTTTTATTTAAAACGCGTATTGCGTTACGATATATTTTATTATTTTCTGATTTGCACTGTTACCGCCGCCCTCCGCATAAACCTCTAAGGGCGCCCCTGCTCCGTAGTCCTATTTAGGTGAAATGGGTCCTCGACTTTTCCGGTTCCATGGTTTATCTCTGCCATGTATCAACCCTTTTTATAGATACATATTAGATAGAATAGGAATCTGCGTTCTCATGAAGCGAATTATAACTCTCCGCGAGGAAGCAGAAATGGATCATGAATATTATATCTTATCATAACTGTGTTTTTGAATTGTAAATGCTTATAAGGCCTTTAAATATTTATATATTTCGTACATTTAGAATTATTTATAATGCGCATAGAGATACTACCTTCTGACAAAGTATATCCATCTTATGGATAAGTGAATATATAGTGAAATGCGTTTAGACGAAAAAAAAAAACCGCTGCCCAAGGAATCACTACTTCCACATCCAAGTCAATCACAACGAAAAAACTTTGTATGTGGAAATAATTGTTTTTGGAACTTTAATAATATAATATTTGAAATCCTCTACCCCAAAAACCCATAAAACGATACCCCACATCGGTAGTGGGGTGGGGGTGGTGAAAGGGGTGGTAGTGGGGGTGGATGAAGTAAAAAAATATTTTGAGGTTTTTGGTTCTTGTACATAAATCACAATTTTTTTTCATCCCCTTTAATAAGGGGGTGGGGGTGGTAATGGGGGTGGCTAATGCCAAAAATGTTTTTGAGACCTTAGCTTCTCTTGTATGTACTAAATACCAATTTTATGGACTCTTACCTGCTTTATTTACCAATTTACCCCCCTACCCTTTGTCGGAACAACATGAAAATATAATCTAGTTCCAGATCTCGTTAAAGTACATATGTGTACCAAATTTCAAGTCAATATCTTGAACGGTTCCAGAGTAAACGTGCGCACAAAAAAAAGTTACAGACAGACAGACCGACAGACAGAAAATTTTTTTTCGCTCATACTTAAAATCTCGACGTTTCATGACATTTTAAGCCTATTTGAACAATAAAAATTTTTGAAATTTTTTTTGTCGTTACTATATTTCCACTGGACGTGGAAGTAATAAGTTATAAAGAAATCATTTGGACCCGAATTATTTATATAATCATAAATTAAGTTTTCTACCACTTTTTTTGCTGGCTATTTTTTTTTAGAATTCCAAAAAAACCGCTTTGATAAGAATAATTCCTGGCGATATGAAAAATTATTTTTTCTACTCCCTACATAGAAAATACTATTTTGCTCCCTCATTTCAGGGAGCAAAGTAGTAATTTTCCTCCCTTAGGAGGAAAATACTTTGCCTCCCTAGGGAGGAAAATACTTTGGCTCCCTCTGGAAGTAAACATGTAAAAACTTCAAATAGCTGTAATAGTAGTGTATAGACTTCTTTTATTGATACACAAACTTTTTGAAAATGTATAATTATGCTTTTCTTTGAAACAGATTTTTTATTACTTATTTTTATTTATAAAAATTGAAAACAGTTTAAATCAAGGTTTAAATTAACATCAGTAACTAAATATTGTTAAAATTTATGGTACAATTAGTTAAATTACTAATGGAGATTCCCCCTGAAGAAATATTGGCTCTGCTGGTGGAGACCAGTTCCTGTTTGTTGTTTTCCAAAGTCTTGGCCGCTGATGAAGTACTTGTAGAAACAAAATTTTCAAAAAAAAGACAACGTTTTTTGGTACCTGAAGTAGTACTTTCTCCCGTAATTATTTGGCTGGCTACCTCACATTTTTTAGAAATACAATCATCTAAGTACCCTTCTGCTACTACGTTTGTTCGCCATCCCCCATGTCTTTTTAGAGTGAGAATGTCACTTCCAGCATTGACTAATAACGTAGCTGAAGTACGGCGGAAACTGTGTCCAGTATAGCCTTTCGAATCATCCAAATTTAAAAATATTGCTATTCTGTATGGAATTTTGGCAATTGTATTTTTGCCAATTACCTGGTTTGTACATTTCCCTTTAGCATAAGTTACAAAAAATCTAGAACGACATGTTTTAGGGGAGCTACAGTCCAGATATTTTCTACACATATCCAAGACAGATACTCCGTTTAAAATCTAATTTGTTATTGTAAATGTCCTTTTGATATTAGTTTTTGAGTCAGGTATTTTCACCACCAAAATATCGCCTTTATCACTGATATCAAGTACCATATTAACTAATTCATCGCTACGGCATGCCCCAGCAATTCCAAATATAAGCACGACCTGAAAAAGGAAAATGCACTTATGACAACTGCCTAAAATGTCACTTAATTGTCATTTTATATATACTTTCTAATAACAAGCACTGCGTTACGTTTTTATATATTATTCAACAATAACGATCAATCTTACCTTCATATGTAAGTAAGTTTCATCTGGAGCTTCTGCAATAAACTTGTTGATATCCTCCCTTGAAAAAGTATTGGCTTTCTTGGCTTTATATCCAGCAGATTTCTTTTTAAAAAAGTTACTAATTTAGGAAACTTAATGTCGATATTGTCTTTAATTTGGAGTGTAGATCGCAACATGTTGTATTTGCTCCATAATTGAAGGGTTCAAACCGGCGCATTTTTTTGGAAAGGTAAAATAGGACCACTTCTTCACACATTTTTCTTATTTGCCTAGTCTCCATCCAACATTTAATTAGCTGGTACTCTTTTTCATATATTTTTCACGAGACTTTAACGGCAATAGATTTAACGAAACCACGTTTGCTTCTTCCAGAATATCTTGAGGAACTTCATCTTCACATTCGGAATACATTATTATAAACTTTTTGGAAGTTTGTTTATTTTGAAAACAATAAGCAACCTTAGCAACGTTCCATGTACTTTGATTTTTAAAAATATTTACTTATCTAAATACCTATTATGACATTTTGACATATTTAGTTTTTTGATTGTCACGCATAAGAAAATATAATAAAATATATGTAAAACCAATGTAAAAAACACTGTAAATTGTCGTAGAATAGTAGATTGTAATACAAGTGTGGCAAGGGCTTCATTGCAAAACGATGTATGAAAGTAGGAACACGAGCGCAGTGAGTGTTCCTATCATACGAGTTTTGAAATGAAGCTTGACACGTGTGTTACATACTATTTTTTCTGAAATTGATCGGCAATGTCTACATTTTCGGCGCGATTTCAGATCGAAAAATGCACAATTTCAGTATTTTAGTCCGTTGCTAAGAAACTATCAGAAAACAGACCGGAAAAGATCCGTTGCCAAGCAACAATCAACAAAACCGTACGGGAATGTTACTTTCCCGGCCTAGGCCGGGAAATTAACATTCCCGTACGGTTTTTTATGTATATTTTAGACAGTAAATAAATATACGTAGACAAATCAACTCACATTAAAATTGCATTTATTAGTAAGCAGGTAGATTGTAATGAAGAAATGTTATGCATTAATACAAATTCCCTAATTTATAATAATATTGATTGTGATTTCAGAAAACATAGTATGTGTACTTCGGTGTGAAAGCACATTCCCGGACTTCGATGCTTGTTGCATCGTCGTCTGGGAATGTATTGCTTTCACACCTAAATACTCTAAATACACAATATACTTTTTTCTACGGTTGTGTAGTTATTTCCCTGTTTTAAAGTCTTTCCAAAATTTTAAATTTGCTGCCTGTCAGATTTTATTTAAAGTGACATTTTCCGCAGTCATTCTGAAGTTAGAAAATTTGACTTTTTAATTGCAATTCATGTGTAATTAGTGTACATTTATAGAATTTTATTGTTATTATCAGTAAGTAAAATAAAATTATTTAAGGTAACCACACAATTTTCTTCCGGTGTGTGAAGATATAATCAATCAAGGCGTGTGGCAAAATCTTTTCCGCACGTCGTGCGGCAAAGTGATATTTTCTGCAGTCATTTTGAAGGTAGAAAACTTGACTTTCAGCACAATCGTAGAAAAAAAATTCTATGTATTACACAGGAGCAAAGTGCCATTTCCTCCCTTGGATATTGATGCCCTCCGCTTCGAGTCGGGCATCAAACTATCCACGGGAGGAAATTATGCACTTCTCTCCCTTGCCATACAAATAGCTATTAAAAATGTTATTCGAAAAATTTCGGTTATTTTGTAACGCTGTTGAAAATAATCAACAAGAGATGACCTATCCAGGTCGCTGATTATGAATGTTTAAAAATTTAATAAACAGAATGGTGGGTTTAAAAAAAATATGATTTTCAAATAAAGATATTATAATTCAGATGTTAACACTTTAAAAATAGGAAATGGTGGTGTCATGGTTAGTCTTTGACTTGACTTGATTGTTCTAAGCAAGTTTTTCATTTGTCGTCTTTCCTGTACCAGCAACCAAAATGTTTTCCAGCAGTGCTACGCCATCATAATTTTCCTCAATAAGTTTTAGCATTTCCCTTTGCGGAAAGTTCACCTCATGGCCATTTTAATTTACCTCAATCGAAAGAAGCCTAGTCATCATATTTATTTCTAATTAATCTGATCCCGTCCCGTCCAGTCCTTCAATCGCAATGGCGCTGTGCGTCGTGGATGTCTGACTAGCTCCGGTATGTATTGTTTAATTAAAAATAAATTTTTCAACTGAACTGAATTATGACTAGTAATTCAAAGGTCATAGGTTTGATTCACATGACAAGTTGGATGTGGCTGTTTTTTTATTTTTCTATATACTGCCAAGTGAAATTTCTAAAAACTAACATTATTACAAGAAAACTGATAGTATGTTCGACAAAATTCCAACAAATAAGTGAAGACTATAATGTTTACTTTAATTTTATAATTTATTTTAAAACTTTGGAATTATTATCAAGTCGTAAACGAATGCACATTCAGTATTAAGAACGTAGGAGAAAGGGCTGTTTCGATAAGATGTAGAAGTATTCAGAAGAAATATTTTAGAAAAGTGTCAGCTGTCAAACATAATATGTATCAAAGAGAAAGACATCTAAACAGTTCTCGCCTATTTCTATTGCGCCGTAGTTAATGAATTTACTATACTTTTTATGCGACTAACCTGTATATAAAATATAGTGATACATACATAACATATAAACGCATAAAAAATGTTAATTTTTAAATTATTTATTTCTTTTCAACAAAATGTAAGTTAATGTTACTACAGTTAATAAACTGAACTGATGAGGGCGTATTTTGTGCTATAGTATTGTTATGTGTTGCAACCCCCAGAATGTAGGCAACACAGAATTAAATTAGTTCGGATGTTGTCTGAATGTAGAGATTTGCACCTACTAGAGAAAGAACCTACTAGAGGCTCAAGAGGAGTGATGACATCTATTCTGGAACTATCTAGAGAATGGTGACGTCATACAGAAAATTCGGGATCCCTCATCTTTAGGTATATAAGGTATGGAGTAAACCAGAGTAGACAAGTTAGTACAGTTCTAATGGTCAGTTGAGATGGTCAGAGAGTAAGGAGTAAACACAGTGATAAAGTGGCTGTATACTTGAATTGTAGTACACAGTGTATTATTAGTCAAGTAATTAATTGTTGTTATAATTAGTAAGTTAATAAGTTAGTGTTTAATGTTACCCTGGTATTACAATTTCCGAATCCACGATACAGGGTGTTTACAAAAAGGGTGTAAGCACGTAACAGTATGATTAGCACTATTTTCTACGGTAGTAATACTTTCAGCATTAACCACTCTTTCAGCATTAACCAGCTGTAGAAGTAGAAGGAAGCCGTAGCATTCTTCACTTGCTTTGAAATAGTTTCGGCTGTTATCATTTTATTTTTAACAGATTGGTCGATGTATCCTTCAGCTACGAGTGAGAACTTCCAACCTCTGTAACGCTTCAACCCCGAAATATCGCCACCTTCATCCACGTATAGTGTAGCTAAAGATCTCCGAAAGCAATGACCGGTGTAAGGATCAGGATTCGGCAAATTCAAATAAACTGCTATTTGTTTTCTGCTGTCATTTTCACCATCTATACTAACTATAATTTACGGTTGCACAAAAAATAGTGTTTATATCATGGCCGCGAAATTTTTTAGCGCCCTCGAGATTATCTTGCCTCGGCCGCAAGCGGCCTCGGCGATAATTTTTCTCTCGGTACGTAAAAAGGAATTTCGCGGCCTTGGTATAAAAATAACTATTTTACTTTGATTGTTTACGTCGTCTATTGTTTATTTTTATTTTTTTCATAGTTACCGGTCTCTGTGGCATTTTTAATGTGCACAGATAGACATTCATGCATAATTTTCTGATTGGTATACGAGGGGTTATAATGACCAGAATTCCCTCATCATAATTCCCTGTGTGAATAATTGATGGCATTATATACCAAAAATGTTCATATTATTTGTTAGTTGCATATAAAATTCTTCCTGGTTGGGAAAAAACTGTTAAAGTAAGATTTATTGTACAGCTATAAAATAAAAGAACAACTAATTTTAAAATTCGTACAGGTTGCAAATACTATCCAAAAGATTCCTTAGAGGAAAAACTTGTGTAAGCATGATATTTTTATTGCATTTCAATTTATTTTTTCATGCCTTTGGTATTTCTGTATATTACGTTTTACAGAAAAATAGCTAAAAGAAACATTAATAATCTGCGATGATTATATCAAATAATTATATTCGTACGAATTATTTTTAAGTTCTGTCCTGGCTAGCAGCTCTAAGCATTCCCCTTTGACGTCACTTCACTTCTTGAGATCGCATTATTTTCCTTTTTAATTAATTATTCTAAACGTAATTAATTAACCGTTGATATTTTTTTATTTTATTTTTTTCGGAATGACTGTTTACTCGATTCGAAGTTAATGTTCAAAAATTAAAAAAAAAATCGCTTTATCTCCAAAGCTAACTGAACAGAAACAGTGCCACATTTTTGTGTATAACGAAGAGTTTCGACAATTTTTTTTTAAATTACCACATATGAAAAAGTATTCTTCCATACCACTACTCAAATTTTACATAACAATAATAAGTGATTTTCGAAAAATTGCCACTTAACATTTAAATTGGCCCTGTCAATGAACGTTCAATAAGGGGGTCTAGAGGGAAATGCCGAGATCACAATTTTTGACTTGAGGGCTGTCTTTGGACTATTTAGGAGGTAAACGTACTGAAAGTCCCCGAACGTAGGATGGGGATGCAGGGGGGCACGAAGAAGGTCCCGGTTTTTGGTTTTTCGCTCATATTTTGAAAACGGTTAGTCCTAATCAAAAAGTGGCTATATGCAAAATTAAATCTGACAATATTTTCTACAATAATGCTTCTATTGATTTTTTCGTATCTGTTATGGTTCAGTAATGATGTATTCTAACTTTATTACAAATTGAAAATAACTTTTAATAATCATCGTAGAAAAAGAATTTCTTGTACATATATCCGTTTCACAGCAGACTGAACTCAAATCTCGAATAAAAAATGTCTTTGCTTCTGTAAGTGTGTGTGTGTGCGTATATACCCTTTCTTCTAAACACGATAACTTCTGTTAAACTTAAAATATTTAATTACAATTTGGAACATATGTAAAACAGCATATTACAATAATCCCTTTTGAAATTGGGCCATATCTGTAATACATGGTGATTACAAGGCTTTGGAAATATAACTGTCTTATGTCAAGAATATTAGTTTCATTATAAAGTAATTCAGTGGGATATCTATAATTCTTGTCTAATATTATTTTAAGAATCCATTTTTGTGAGACTATTAGTTTACTAAGGTGTTGATTTGCTAAACTAAAATACCATAAGTCAAGTGTGTTTGAATTAGCGAGTAGTATACTGAAAAACTAATGCAATATTATTGATCAGCATGCTTTAGAACCCCCATATTCAGAATTTAACAACATTTTGATTTTTGGTTTTCGAATTATGCCACACTTAAAATTGCCTATTTTAAACATTAAATAATAATCAATAAATTGGTAACGAATCTTTTTTCGCAAGAAAGTCATTCTTTATTTTCTCTTTAAAGTCATTTTTTCTACCACCTAATATCATCGATATTTTCAAATTCGGTAATCCTTAATGCCCGAATAATTTACAGGTCTGATGACCCAAAATTTTTCAATGAAAATTCTTGGCCTACGAAATTTGAAAGTTTCGATGATATGGGATAGTAGAAAAAGTGAATTTAAGGAGAAATTGAAGAATGACTTTTTTCGAAAAAAATTTCGTTACCAATTTATTGATTATTACTTCCACGTCCAGTGGAAGTATAGTAACGACAAAAAAATTTTTAAAAATTTTTATTGTTCAAATAGGCTTAAAATGTCATGAAACGTCGAGATTTTAAGTTTGAGCGAAAAAAAAATTTCTGTCTGTCTGTCTGTCGGTCTGTCTGTCGGTCTATCTGTCTGTCTGTAATTTTTTTTTGTGCGCACGTTTACTCTGGAACTGTTTAAGATAATGACTTGAAATTTGGTACACATATGTACTTTAACGAGATCTAGAACTAGATTATATTTTCATCTTGTTCCGTCGAAGGGTTGAGGGGTAAATTGGGATAAATTTGGGGTAAATAGGTCAATCAAGCAGGTAAGAGTCCATAAAATTGGTATTTAGTATATACAAGAGAAGCTAAGGTCTCAAAAAAATTTTTGGCCTTAGCCACCCCCATTACCACCCCCTTATTAAAGGGGATGAAAAAAAATTGTGATTTAGTGTACCTATAAACAGGAACCAGAAACTTCAAAATATTTTTTTACTTCATCCATCCCCCACTACCACCCCCCACCCCATTACCGATGTGGGGTATCGTTTTATGGGTTTTTGGGGTAGAGGATTTCAAATATTATATTATTAAAGTTCCATAAACAATTATTTTCACATACAAAGTTTTTTTTCGTTGTGAGTGACTTGGATAGAGAATCTGGATGTGGAAGTAGTGATTCCTTGGGCAGCGGTTTTTAATGTTTAAGATAGGTAATTTTAAGGGGACCGTAATTCGAAAACCAAAAATCAAAATGTTGTTAAATTCTGGATATAGCGGTTCTACAGCATGCTGATCAATAATATTGCATTCGTTTTTCAACAAAAAAATGCCTAATATGATTTCTCGAAAAATCGACCCTTTTCTTCTTAATAAAAATGCACGCCAGTGACTGAAATAAATTTTGTTTCACTCAAAAAAGATATATCTAAGGGTCTTTGATACCGGTCTAAACTTGATTGAAATTGTATGACTAATAATTGAGCTACGAAGGTGTTACCGTAAAATGTGGGACACACTGTATATATCATTTTTCGCGTTTTTTCACATTTCACTCTATAAGTATGCATTTTAGGGAAAATATTCAAGAGACAAACATTGTAAAGCGGAAAATTTCCGATCGACATGGTATGAAATTTTCCTTTAGTAATAGGTTTTCCCGCGTGAGCACGTTGAGCATGCTTTTGCCCTTTTGCACTTTTCTTCTGTATTTTGAACACAAATGATGCATTTTCATGAAAAATGCCGACAGGTAAAAATTTATGACAAAAAAAGGGAAAAAAAAGAAGCTTTATCGTCAGAAAATTTTCCTCTCATCAACTTTTGCCTGTTGTTATTTTTCATAAAATGCTTCGTTTGTGCTCAAAATACAGAAGAAAAGTGCAAAAGCATATATACATACATGCATCAGCGTGCTCACGCGGGAAAACCAACTACTGAAGGAAAATTTCAAATACTCATGTTGATCGGAAATTTTCCGCTCTACAATTTTTGTTTCTTGAATATTTTCTCTAAAATGCATAGTTTTAGAGTAAAATGTGAAAAAAGGCGAAAAAAGATATATACCTATATGTCTATTTCTCGGAAATCACCCTTTTTTATGACTGCGGTTTGTGACAATTTTGTTTCTAATGTAAAAACCTTCAATTTGGTATAGGTCACATTGCTGCATTAAAAATATCGAGACGGACTATTAAGTATTCAGATTTCAGTGAGTGGTTTACAGTACACAAATAATGAACATTCAATTTTTGCCACTCCTCCGTTTCTGAGATGTTCGAGGTTAAAATGAGGGTTCAATATATTTGAGTCGTATATTAGTTGTTTTTTTTTTAATTTTGACTTGATATATTCGGTAACACGCTAAAATAATATTTTAAATATTTTATTAGAGATATCTGCGACTTATGTTCGACGTCGACTGCTCCTATAACCAACCCTTGGCAATACATGCAGAGATTTAGAATGCGGCAATCCGAAACGAGAATTGAAACTTCCCTCCGCCGAGGTTTAAACCTGCATGCATTTTTCTGAATTATTTGCTTTATTCCATTGTGTTATTTATACCGAATTATATTCCTCGCTGGAAATTCTTTATATATTTATGTAGGAATCGGTGTCTAATATCTTGGGAGGCTTAACAAAGAGTTACTTTGCACACGCCCGGTGCATAGAGGGAATTCAAGTCTAGTCAGATCATCTCTATTTACGAAGTGAAGCAAATCATAGGGTGCTATTAAGTCCCACCGGATCCATGTCTTTCGATTCACATTGTGGAAAAGTGTGAGCTATATCAGCATTTTTCTGTGACTGAGCTTCGCTGTCGATGCACTAGATCGGTTGGAATTCGTATCACACATGACTTTTAAATTTAATATTATTATTACCACATGCTATAGTGCAAAATTATCCTCTTTTTGTATACTTGTTATTTGTTTAGTGTATTCATATATGAAATAAACAGGTTAACCTGTCTGCTGTTACAGAATGGCGACAGACACAGTAAAAACCCTTAGAAAATTGCTATTAATGAAACAATTTTTTTTTTGGAAAATCAATAGTTTAGATAAAAAACTCGCTCTTTCAAATTTTCTAAATCAGTCGCCATCTTGAAACCAAAAGCCATTTTGATTTGGCGCTGCTCGGAAAAATAGTCGTTATAATGACAGAAATCAGTATACCAAATTACAAGATTGTTTCACTAATAGCCTTTTCTTCCTGGGTTGCCGCTCTATAATTAGTACTAACCATAACCCCAGCGAGTAGTTTTTAGATAGGCTCGTACTGAATTAATAAAATGTTGTGGTGCCCTACTTTATATGTACTTCTGTTTAAATTGGAGTGTATTATTACTGGAGAGTCGTTAGGTGTAAAAAATGAGAAATGCCGAACAAGATCACCAGTGAATAAATTTTCATGCCATTTTTTCAATTGTATTGCTAAGACTCAATACTAAAATGTTTACTACTTAGAATTTAACGATCTTTGTTTACTTAATTAGTGGAGTCGATGGGAACCTAAAAACAACAAGAAAATGCAATTTAATCAGTTTTTTTCTGAAATCGATCAGCAATGTCTACATTTTAGGCGCGATTTCAGATTGAAAAATGCACAATTCCAGTATTCTAGTCCGTTGCTAAGAAACTATCAGAAAAAAGACCGAAAAAGATCCGTTGCCAAACAACGATCAACAAAACCGTACGGGAATGTTACTTTCCCAGCCTAGGCCGGGAAAGTAACATTCCCGATGCTTGCATCGTCGTCCGGAAATGTATTGCTTTCACACCTAAATGCACAATATACTATTACAGTTTAGTACATTAGTTGAGGAAAAATACTACTATTTAGGCAGTTTGCTTATATTTTTGGACTTGCTGATCGAATCTGAAGTCAAAGCAAAAAAATTCAAAATGGCGACTCCAATATGGCGGATAGATTTTTTTCTAAAACAAGTGTTTTAAACAAACAAAAAACAACTTGAGCTCCTAGGTAATGCCTTATATTAACGAAAATTAGTATTTGAGAATTATTTTTTCAATTACTAGCTAAATACAGCAATGGTGACATTTTTTAAGGAAGTGTGAACACGCACATTATTTCGGCCATAACTTATCTATTTTTGATTCTACAGAAACAACCAAAAATTATATGAAAACTTAATTAATAACCGTTGATACTGATTGTTAACATTTTTGACGGAAGTGTCATAGTTTCTAATATATTTAACATCTAAACCAAATACGTCTCATAAATGATTGGACGCATTCTTTAAAGTTCTATATCTTCGAAACTCTTAATCTTACAGAAATTAAAAAAAGCAAAGTCAATCCCAATTTATAGGCTTTCTTTTTGGTCTTTACTATTTTTTCGCTAAAACTGATATTGAATGAGATATTTGTAAAGGAAACAATAATTTAACTTTCTTTCGAAAGTACTTTTATAATATAAAGTGCAATTTTTTCTAAAACAAGTGTTTTAAGCGGGCAAAATAATTTTGGTATTTAAGTAAAGTTATATATTAATAGTCCAATAAAGATATGATTTTTCAAAAAAATTTCTCCCGGCAAGCTGATTTTTTCAGGGTCGATGGTCCCGAGTATGCGACCAAAAAGTCACAGTCCACACCCCTTGTAGGGTATTGCAATAGGGGTGGTTTCCTATTTTTTGTTTTTTTTTTTTAATTTTTCCAGCTTGTACATAGTAATATTCTCTACAAGTTTGCCTAATAAATTTTTTTTGTAACTTTGATTTTTGACGGTCCAGCGCCCATTATATGGGAAAACATTCACCATATTTATTTATTATGGTTCAGGAAATATACAAAACGATAACATAACATAATATTTTCAGGGAAATACAGCTAAAATAATTTGCGGAGTTCCACAAGGGTCTGTTCTTGGCCCAGTTCTCTTTTTGCTGCGTATTAATGACTTGGAGACCATAAATGCATCGGTAAGTTTTACGCTTTTTACCGATGACACCACCGTTTTGTGGCATAATAAAAACTTGGAGATATGAGGAAATTTCTTCCGATATCTCTTCAATAAGAAAAAATGGTGCGATTTAATCTCAAAATCGCATCAATTAACTTTTCTTTTGTGTAATTTCCATGAAAATAAATATCATGATTATGCGTATACTGCTGTATTGTCGCTTTTATTTCTCTTGAAAAAGGAACTTTATTTAATTATCTACCATTAGCATTATCCAGAAGAAACAATCACACTATTTGGACAAATATTATTCCATATATTTATATATACAGGGTGTCCCAGAATTGAGTTCCCGGACGGAAACCTGTTATTCCTGAGTTCATATTGGGCTCATATAATCCAACTTACCTTAGTCCAAATATGCATCCTTTAGGAAGTACATCCACTTAAATTGAGGCAGAAAAAAAAAAATTTTTTCGAATAACTTCCATTATATAGAAGATAACATTTTAAAATTTTGATGGGAGCTGTATTCCTATAAGTACAGAAATTATGTTTTGTATTGTCATGACAACGCGACAGGTTTTCTGTTTCACAAGCACCTATGACCTACAGAGAAGAAACGTAATTCTTGATTTTTTAAGTATTAATTTGTGTGCTGAAACAGGTGGACGTCACGTGGAGCAATGTAATTTATTTCAAATAAACTGTACTTTTGTGTTATTTTAAATTTTATTATAGAATTGTAAATAAATGTTAAATACAAATAGAGGAAAAAACGGCAATTTCTTGTATTTTGGTTGATATTACAAAAAAATTTAAGAGTAGCTTTTTTTTTCACTAATTTCAATGCTCTGTAATGATGTTCAAGTATTCCGTAATTTTACAGGGTGATTAAAAAATTACAGCCAGTCAAATATTAATTATTATGAAAAAAAATTGAGAAACGAAAGATATTTGGTTGTTATCAGTTTGCATAGAGTACTTATAGAGATACAGCTCCCATCAAAATTTAAAAATATTATCTTTTATATAATAGAAGTTATTGGAAATAATGTTTTTTTCAGTCTCACTTTAAGGGGAAGTTCTTCCTCAGGGATGCATTTTTGGACTAAGTTAAGTTGGGTTAAATGGGCCCAATATGAACCCAGGAATCACAGGTTTCCGTCCGGGAACTCAATTCTGGGACACCTTGTATATCGTTATTCCCTTTCCCCAGTTCACTTTCGTCTTGCATTGGACTTGAATCGGCAGTATATAGAAAGAACGGATCATTTCTTTGAAAGTTCCATGGTGAATACAAAAAATAAGATTTTTCACTATTTTGTGTTTTTATAAATACATTTTACGCTACATACTTATACTATTACATCGATCTTGTGGTCCTTCGAGAAGAAATTAAAAACTAACGAGGTGTATTATGCATTTTTGCATGGGGTTACATAATCCAATCCTTGACTAAAATACCGATTTCTCTTAACTACACATCATTGAATTAATTGTTGATATTCCAAAATTATAAACAGATGATAATAATGTAATAGTATTTAGTTTACGGGTTTGTTCGTCGACGTTGAATATTTCAGATAAACAATTTTATATTAAAGTATCTCATTTCAAACTTTCTGGAGAAGTTGTTGATGAAATTCAATCAGGTTTTCCCAGAGCATCGAGTAAATTAATGTTTCCGTCTCGATTCCTTCCCAGGATATTTTTTAAAACTACAACAGTATTTACAATTCGTTAAATAAGTAAAACAAAGATAATTATAACCGTGAAAGTTTTCCGATTCTAGTAAAACTTGAAACAACGGCATCATTTAAGCATTAGTAAATAAATATACGTTTTCCTGAGGTACAGAATTAGACTTTTGCATGTCGAATCTTGATAAATGTTATTTGGAGAGCTATGTCGGAAAATGGTACACGGAAATTTCACAGTGAAAAGATATTATTTATGTGACTCAACTTTTTCCTGTTTTAACTGAAAACAAGTAGAAGTTGCAGTCGGACGTGGCCTACTGTACGGATATAAATTGTGTATACCGGGTGTCCAAAATATTTGTATACATTTCTTGATATTTAATTATTATTCTTCTCAATTTTTTTAAATGGAATGGCTATATATTTTTTAATTGGATGAATAAAGCGTATAATTCCCCGCATTTTAATATCATACACTTTATTTTTATTAGAAACGGTTTTTGAAATATGATTATTTCAAATAATTTTTGCGTAAATTGAGGTTCTCTTTATTTAACCATTAAAGTCTAGTATGGCCTTGGTCTTTTGTTTTGAGTCTGTTTTTCACTTTATAACATTTCTGCAAGGTGTTTAAAATTATCGTGATTAAGTTGAATTAACACAAGCTAAAAACTACATTTTGATATGCTTTTTATCCCTGTTGGGAGAGGGTCGTAGGATGACTCAGTACATTTTGACATGTTCTACTTCCATTTTTTTTTCTTTTTGCATTGACTAAAGTAAAGGCTAACTACATTTTGGCGCCCCAGGGGCTTACTACTACAGTAGTAAGTACGGGTATGGCGAACCCGGGGACCCGAGCTCGTCTCCCCAGACGTAAACGGGGCGGAACCCAAGGTGTAAACCGAACCGTGCCAACGGGTGAATGGCTCCACGAAAGCGAGTCACGAACGGCGGACATCGGATACCTGGTCGCCTCCGGTGTTATGTAGGCCTTGACACGGTAAGGGCGCACTGCCGTGTTGGACACTTATTTCGTCCCTACTCGTGGGAACCAAATGATTCCTTTAACAAAAACTAACCCCCCCAATGGTGGTAGTGGCGAATGCGGCGCTACCTCCCAAGTTTCTACCGCAAATTCGATGAGCCAGGAGACGGCGGATTGTCCCCGGTTCCTGGTCATCAAAAGACTAGATGGGACTGACTTCTCTAAAGTAAGTCCATTCATAGTTCATAAGTCGGTGTATGGTTTGATTGGTGAAGTTAAATCTTTAAAGAAAATAAAGGACGGTTTATTAGTTGAGACGAGTTCCATAGCTCAATCTAAACGACTATTAAAAGCTGAACGACTATCTGAATATCCAATAGAAGTGGTACCTCACAATTCGCTTAATACCAGTAAAGGTGTTATCTATTGTAGAGATCTTCTAAACTGTTCACTGGTAGAGATTGAAGAGAATCTGAAAGAAATAGGTGTAATTGGAGTTAAAAGAATCCAGGTCAGAAGAGAGGGTGTTTTAACAGACACACCTAATTTAATACTAACATTTAACACGCCAACATTACCAAAATATATAACTGTAGCTATGTATAGGTTGGAAGTGAGACCGTTTATACCGAATCCCTTGAGATGTTTCAGATGCCAGCAGTTTGGTCACACTTCTTCCAAGTGTGATAAAAAAGAAGTATGCAGTTGCGGGAAAGTAAAACACGAGGGTTCCCCTTGTGAATCACCTATATGTGTAAACTGTAAGGGAACACACTTTGCTCATGACAGAAATTGCCCCAAATACAAAGAAGAGGCGGCTATACAGAAAATTAAAACAACCGAAAAAATTGGATACATGGAAGCGAGAAAGAAAGTTGTTATAAACACTCCTACTCAAGGAGTAACATATGCACAAACCGTACAGTCTGGATCAAAAGATCGTTTGAAAGAAATTATTGAGGAAATGATGCCGGAAATTGTCAAAATATGTGCATCTATAATAACAGGTCAAAAAGAAAAAATGCCACCACCCCCCTGCCCAAAAATGGCACAACTGAGATCAAATAATATGCAGTCGGACAGCTCTGCTGGCCCCGTCAATCGCTTACAGACTTTGAGAAGCAGAACAGATAAAAGAAAAGCAAACGAATCTGATGAATCTGAGGATTGTCTCAGTCAATCCTCATCCTCTTATAATGTGGAAAGAACGCCCAAGCGAAAACCAGGCGCGAGAAAAGGAAGACCCAGAAAACGGAGCAATGAATTAGAAGTTAATAAGGATAAACATTCGGAGACTATAGATCTTAAAAAGGCTGAGATGTCAGAATATGGATAATATTTACCCAATTCTGATAATAAATTGTGATAGCAATCTGTGATATAAATGTACGTCTATTTGTCTACCTATTTATTTTATTTGTTTGTTTGTTTATTTGTTTATTTATTTATTTATTTATTTATTTATTTGTTTGTTTATTTATTTATTTGTTTATTTATTTATATATATATACATACTTTTTATTTATTTAAGCTTATTCATTTTAACCTTATTTTTAATACTTACCTTAAAAATGGCTTATAAAACCATAATACAATGGAATTGCAACGGTATAAAACTGCATTATTATGAACTTAAGCGTCTTTTGTTAGAAAAGTCACCATTCTGTGTATGTATTCAAGAGACCCACCTAAAACCAACGGAAACATTTAATCTGAGAGGGTATGATGGTCATAGATATGATGTTGAACCAGACTTTCGGGCTAGGGGAGGAGTTGCCATATATGTCAAAAGTAACATACCTTACCAATTCATTCCGTTGCAGTCAAATTTACAAGCTGTAGCCATCCAGTTAAAATATCCGCTGAAAATAACTGTATGTAATATCTATCTTCCAAACCGGAACTGGGAATTAAATGATTTAAGGAATCTGATGTTGCAGCTCCCAGGACCAGTACTAATAGTGGGAGATTTTAATGCACACAGTCCCCTTTGGGGATCACATAAACTTGACAGTAGTGGCAGACGAGTAGAGCAACTGATGGATGAACTTAATCTAACTATATTAAACTCTGACGAAGGTACTTACCTAAATTCCAGATCTAGCAATTTTTCATCTATTGACCTAACAATGTGTTCTCCTGCTGTAGCTCCCCGGCTCACTTGGACTGTAATCAGCGACCAAATGTATACGGATCATTTTCCAATAACAATAACTAATGATAATGCTATAGCGATTGAACGCCCAAAGAAATGGTTATTGAACCGGGCAAACTGGAAACAATTTCAACAAAACCTTGCATATGTAGAACCAGCAGGTGATGTTAATACTTCAGTAGAATTATTTCAAAAGTCAATCTTGCAAGCAGCAGAGAAATCAATTCCCCAATCTACTGTAGTACTACCAAAAAAGTCTGTTCCATGGTGGAACGATGAGGTCAAACGGGCAGTTTCAGAAAAGAAGAAACTACTAAATCGTTTCAAAAGATACCCTACCCAGGAAAATATGATCGCTTTTAAAAGAGCTAGAGCATATGCTAGACGTATCATACTTACCAGTAAGAAGGCAACTTGGGAAACCTATGTCGAGTCCATTAACATTGATACACCTCTTTCTGAAGTATGGAAAAAGGTGAGGAGTATATCAGGTAGGAAGACACAGTCGCCAGCTCCCATTTTACTACATGATGGACAATTTATTGCTGAAATAGAAGCTGTTGTAGACATTCTTGGAAGCTACTTTGAACAAACTAGCAGTACTCAAAATTATCATCCCGATTTCCAACGTTTAAAACACAGCTTGGAATCAGAACTCGATTTCGTTACTCAAGAAGCCTTCGACTACAACTTACTATGCTGGAATTTGAAAATGCGCTATCGTGTGCTAATAAATCAGCTCCAGGTCCGGATAGGATACCTTACGAGTTCATAAAGCAGCTTCCTAGAGAATTTAAAATGAAAATATTAGAACTGTTCAATTTTATCTGGAGAACAGGTATTTACCCAGATCAGTGGCGTCACGCCATTATTATTCCTATCTTAAAGGCAGGTAAAGATTCCCACCTAACATCGAATTACCGCCCAATATCTCTAACTTGCTGCTTGAGTAAATTATTAGAAAGGATAATAAACAACAGACTTGTGTGGCTTTTAGAAACCCTTCATGTTCTAAGTCCCCTCCAAATGGGATTCCGTAAACATCGATCTACCTGTGATCAGCTCGCATTGCTGGAAAATACCATCCAGAATAGCTTTGCCAAAAGAGAACACACAGTTCTAGTATCATTTGATCTAGAAAAAGCTTACGATACCACTTGGAGATATGGAATCTTAAAGGTACTACACACGTGGGGCTTACGTGGACGTCTTCCTCTATTTATAAAGAATTTTCTAAGTAACCGTCAATTTGAAGTTCGAATTAATAATACCAGATCTCATCCATTTACTTTGGAGAACGGTGTACCTCAGGGATCCACTTTGAGTGTTACACTATTTTCTGTTGCTGTAAACGAACTGATCTCTGAAGTTAAACATCCAGTATTAGGCTCCATATACGTGGACGATCTGATAATATTTTATTCGGCCAAATCGATGGAAGAAATAGAGGAGAATATTCAGCAGAATATCAATAGATTAGTCGGAAAAGCAGAACGCCTAGGCTTTAAATTTTCTGTGTCGAAGACCGAGTGTATACATTTTTGTCGCTTAAGAAGGCCTCACAACGAACCTCAGTTGTATGTAAATGATAATCGTATAAAAGTCAGTAATACAATCCGAATCTTAGGTGTAACCTTCGATACTAAACTCACTTGGGGCCCTCACATAACTGATTTAGCAAAAAGAACAAAGAGGGTTTTGAACTTGATACGCTCTGTCTCAAGTATCAATTGGGGTGCAAATAGAGAGGTGTTACTGAAGTTATACTCATCCTTGGCACTGTCAAAAATAGATTACTGCTGTCATATATACTCTTCGGCTCGCAGATCCCGACTTAGAGTCTTAGACTCCATACACTGCATGGGTCTCAGATTAGCAAGTGGTGCTTTCAGAACTAGCCCAATGGAGTCAGTATACGTAGAAGCGGGGTTTCCACCACTGAAATTTAGAAGAGACCGCCTGCTACTAAATTACGTTACTAAAATCTGGGCTCTCCCAGATCACCCTCTCCATTCCATAATTCTTGATACAGAATTAGATGATATCTACGAGAGAAGACCTACCATCACACGTCCACTGAAGATTCGTGCAAAGGAACTCTTAGAAAAATATGACATTGAACTCCCCGAAGTCTTACGTCTGGGCAATTGTGAGATAGCGCCGTGGGAGCTATCACCACCGTCAGTAAGAATAGATCTCACTAAGTACAAGAAAGGCGAGGTAAACAACATAATCCTTCTCCAAATGTTTCACGCAGTCATAGATGAGTATCCAAATGCACTGAAAGTTTATACTGATGGCTCAAAAACTGATTATGGAGTGGGCTGCGCCTTCCTAGCTTTGGAAGAGACTTACTCCTGGACACTACCACCTACGGCTAGTATTTATACGGCAGAATTGTATGCTATATGGATGGCACTTAGATACTGCGAGATGTCAGTGTATGATCAATTTTTAATTTGTACAGACTCGTTGAGCTGCATTCAAGCGATAGAGAATATTTTCTCACGAGATCCGCAGGTCCAAAATGTCCATTCATTACTAGCCTGGATGACTAACATCGGTAAGCAGGTGGTTTTTGTCTGGTCGCCAGGACATGTGGGAATTCATGGTAATGAGAAGGTTGATATGGCTGCCCGTCAGGCAGCAGAACATCATTATACCGACAGCGGTATACCAATAATAAACACTGACCTGAGGTATGCTTTTACCTCCAAGACTATTAATGCGTGGCAGGCAGAGTGGGACACCACAATAAGTAAACTTCGGGTAGTGAAACAAACAGTAAACAAATGGATACCCCCTAGAAAGCTGACAAGGAGAGAGCAGGTAGTGCTCACTCGTCTTCGAATTGGTCACACTCATATAAGCTCATTCCATTTGTTAAGAGGTGAAAGACCACCTCAATGTCCTATTTGTGGAACTGTCATCACAGTCAAACATCTGCTCCTTGACTGCAACGACTTAGAAAATGCTAGGCAAAATTTACACATGCCAAGATCATTAGTAGAATGCTTAGGTAATAACAGCTTATACATAGACCGCGTATTAGAATTTATAAGAAAAGCTAACTTATTTTACAAAATATGATAGACCTTAGTATACCTACCTAATTTATATTTATTTCTGTACCTGTAACTTGTATTGTGTCAATATATATTATCTACGTCCAGGCGGCTAATGATCTAAGCTGTCGATGCCGCATAAAAAAAAAAAAAAAAAAAAAAAAAAAAAAAAAAAAAAAAAACTACATTTTGGGATACAGAAAGGGCATCGGTTATATTGTGGTCATGCATCTTTGTAAATAACTCGTTTATTTTTAATTTTTCCAAAGAACGCTATTTTATATTTTTCGACCAGAAAGGGCCGTGCCTTATACCGGTTATAGTGATTGATCGACGGAATACTTAATTTTCGACTTTTATTAGGAAACTGTTGGGTATTTGTAGAATCTATCAAAAAAATCAAGTTTTTCAGGATTTGTAGATTCGCTTTTGTTTTGTCAAATTTCTCACAAACGTCACCTAATAGACTTAATCGAGCCCTACAATCGCCATTTTTGAAAATCAAAATCGGACCTTCGGTTCGGGAGTTATCAACTTCTTTGGAAAGTCATACTCGGCCTTGGAAAATATACTTGCGGTCAACGGATTCGGGCCGCCAGCAATAGGCTTCATTTGTCGCCATGTACCTTGGATCTCACCAAGTCTCATCGAAATCGATCAATATCCTGGACAGTTATCGTACTTCCTAGCCCGATTTCGAGAAAACCAGTTTTTCGCAAAAAAATTCAATTTCCATTTGTTTTTCGACATTGCCTCCCGTATTTTTATCTGTAGATCGTTGCTAGCGGCACCATTTCTTTTTTGAAATATCTCGATCCGACTGCCCGTTACCGAGTTATTCAATTTTTCCCGAAAAACTTGAAACGTCTATATCAGGTACTTCCGGTTTCCGAACAGAGCCGAGCTTCCAGCGTTAAGGTTTTCTAAAGGCCTCCTATTAACCACCCAAGTTTCATCGAAATCCGAAAACGGATTAGGGGGGCTGAGCGTGACAGACCGACAGACCGACAGACCGACAGACCGACTGACCGACTGACCGACTGACCGACGGACGGAATTTTCTAAATTCGCTCTCGAGTCGATAGATATGACTTTCATTTCGATCCGACGTTTTTTTCGGATGTCGATGGTCCACTGGAAAAATGCAAAACCTATACTATATTTTTTTCAAAATGTAGTAACAAGTAATATTTAAAAATATGAATTTCAATTATTGTCAAAAAGATTTTATATCTATGGTGTATGTTGTTGGTGAATGTGATGGAAACTGTTTAATGACATCAAGAGTGTATCATCAAAAATATCCCGATAGAAGGTGTCCTGATGTGAGGTCTCTAGAAAATTTGAAAGAACGTTTTGAATGTACTAGAAGTGTTGGATATGAAAAGAAGGCGAGACGACGAAATGTATTAAGTAAATAAATGAGCTGGCTATAACTTTAGAGGTAATCGAAATTCCTACGGCAAGTGTTCGGGAATTAAGTAGGGATTTAGAGGTCAGTAAATGTCTTATGTCTTCCTAGAAAGTTTCACCCCTATCGAGTACGGCTGCATCAAGAGCTTTTGGATGTGGATTTAAAACGTAGATTAAATTTTTGCCAGTGGGACCAAAACCAAATTGGAGAAAATGAAGAATTTTTCAAATTTGTGTTGTTCATGGATGAATAAACGTCTCATCGCAATGGATTTGTGAATAAACACAATTTCATTTATTATGACAGAGAAAATCCTCATGCTGTACAGAAAAATCATTACCAGCACAACTTGAGTTTAAATGTTTGGGGAGGAATTGTCGAAATGTGAATGGAGCAATCTTCTTGGATTTTATGCAAAATACGTTTCCACAAATGATCGAGCATATTCTTGATTATATTACAAATAATATGTGGTTACAACTTTTTAGCAGAAATGTTCGTCAGGCCATTAGTAACCAGTTTCCTGAAAGGTAGACTGGAAGAGGACGTCTGATATTTTAATAAACTGTTAAATTATACCTAATTTATTATTTTATTAAATTATGTAGCATGGTCGCCTAGGTCGCCCGACCTGACTTCAATGGATATTTTCCTTTGGGGGATTTGTGAAGTCAGAAGTTTATAAATTAGAACCAGAGACTCGAGAAGATATGATGGAAATGATTCGTCAGTGTTTCAGTCGGTTGATATGTTATACAATGTAAGGCGTTCATTTATTAAGAGACTTGTGTTTGAATCAAAATGGTAAAAATTTTGACCAATTTTTAGGCCAGTTTCAATATCATGAAAAAAATTATTTCTCAAAAACCGTTCATAATTATTAAAAGAAAGTGTATGATATCAAAATTTGAGAAATTGTATGCATTATTCATACATGTAAAAAAATATATAGGCATTCCATTTAAAAAAATTATCATCATTATCAAATAACATCCTACATTTTTAGAAAAACAATTAATGAATCGCGGAGATATGGTCAAAAAATGTTTGTTTTCAAAAAAAAGACAGGAAAAAATCATAACTTGGCAACGCTGCATCCGAATGGCAAAATACAGGATCCATGGAGACTTAACTGACGCCAAAAAAATACAGGGTGTTCTATATTTAAAAATATTACTCTTTCTTGTGCAACTCGTTTTTGTGACACCTTGGATAATTGAAGATAATTTTACGTTGTAGTAGAGATAAGACATTGAAATTTTTGTTCAGAAAGTTTTTTTTATAAGGTTTTTGCGAGGGAACACTAACTGGACTATTTGAATTCCATCATAATACGAGCATATCCCATTAGTTAGGGAGTTGATGAACATTTTGGTAACCTAATTCCTAATTTTGCAACAAAGTTAGAGGCAGACTTCGTATGGGTATGATAGAATGTTCCGATCGGTTCGTTATCAGTATATTTATTCCAAAGTTGCATATTTCCTGCCGTTTTTTGACATACAACATACAAGCTGACTTTTTCAAAATTAGTTAATGGTTCCCAATGAACACCGAAAAAAAAAAACGATAGGCAATTTGGAAATATTTTACACTTCCAGCCTATATTAAACAATTCATCAGCTCCCTACATGTTCAATGGTTTCTAGTCATCCAATAGAAAAAATAATTAGTAAATAAAGGAGGAAAGTGTAAGTACTTTTAACAGATCTTTATAATAATTTCCATCATTGTATGTCTCTTTGTTTTTGAGATATAGTGAAGAAATCGCTTTTAGGACGTGTCGCTCCCACCTCCTAGCACGAGCAACTCCCTCTTGAAGACAAATAATTAATATGTTATTAGTAGAGACCTCAAAATGGACTAGTCTACGAATTTTCAACTCTTCTCCAGTTTTCCTCGCAATTTTTCAAGATACGGTTCAATTCTTTTTGTATATTATATGTAATTTGAACAAATTCTACATTGCTATACAGAGTGATTTGCGTAGGCCGTGCATTAGAAGTTTTTCAACCTGCAGTTGGATTAGACACTTGAAATTTGGTACGCATCCATAATTGATCATGCCCGTCCACCTAAAATATTTTCATTCCTCCAGCTGTACAGGGTGCACCAAAAGTTGATACCAACTTCCTTATTTTAAATATAAACCTACAATTTTTTTACATAGTTCGATTGGCCTTCCAGTTTATAGAACCTATGTTATGTTAGCTTATCTCTCAGTTTTTGATTTTTTAGAAAGAAATTGCTGCTATAGTAGTTTATGTATAAATTTGTATCTCACAAACCGTTGAAAATTATGAAAGCAAATTTATGAAGGAGTTAGCTGAAAGTCCAGGCTAATTCCCAATGTCCCATCGGTGATCCCTTATTGTACTATATGGGCGCACGTGATTTTCAAATGTCGCAATCAAAAATTGTCAAAAAGTTGATTTTTTCAAATGGCAGCTATTATTTTTCTTGACACCATTCGAAAGAAAATTGAATTTTACGGTGAGCTGTTTAAGTAACCCCTATACCTAACTTCATCCAATATCGAGTTATTCAATAAAAATCAAGAAATGTTGTTATCTGTCGAGAGATTCCTTGGTTTCAGCTAACTGCTTCACAAATTTAGTTTCATAATTTTTAACGGTTTGCGAGGTGCAAATTTGTTCTATAGCAGCAATTTTTTTTTCAAAAAATTAACATGTCAAAAACTGTGAGAGATAAGTTAACTTAGGTTCTCTAAACTCAGAATTGGAAAGTCAATTAAACAATGTAAAAAAAAATATAAAATAAGAAAGTTGGTACCGACTTCTAGTATACACTGTATAGCTGAAGGACTGAAATATTTTAGATGGAACGGGCATGATCGATTATGGATGCGCACCAAATTTCAAGGTTCTAATTCAATTGCAAGTTGAAGAACTTCTAATGCACAGCTACTCAAATCACTCTGTATACCTTATTTTATACGAATATAACTGACACTTGTTTTTGTAGGAAATACGGTGAATTTATGCTGGTTTTTAACTTCATAATAACTTCACCAAATACATAAATGTCTGCATAATATAGTTTATTATCTCTTACATTTAATAACATGAATAAAAATTAAAGCACAATTCCGGTGGAAAAGTGCTTTCTTTATATATCAAACGCCCATTATATTAAGTGGCACTTAGCAAAAATTAAAAGGGAGTAAATCTGAAAGAACTGCTTCTATTGTTTTACTTATTAGGTATTTTTCTTTCCGTTTCATTTTGAATTTCCGGAAGAATAGTAAACAATTGTCTTGAAATTCTATACAACTTAAACACACACACTCGTTAAGAAATACGTCGTTATAAAATAAGTATTTGTTGCATATTTAAAGAATTGTTTTAATTGGACTTTAAAATACACGTTGAGTTATTCGGATTACGTATAAACTTATTCGTAACCAAAGTAGAAATATGGATGTAGACTTGAGTGATCCTTAGCTTCCTTTGAAAACAACCAGTAAAACTTATCGAGAGATATCGATAATTGGATCATTACAATTTCAGATACGACTTGATAAATGGGTACTATTATACTCTTCGCAAAAACGAAGAGTATATTGTATTTGATCGGCACATTTCTAAAATCGTAAATATCGCTCGTAGAGAAAAAAATTTCATATCATTGTGTTAGTGAACGAATTCTGAACAACTTTCAAAATGTCCGTCTGTCCGTCAATCACGTTTCTTGTAAGCACGATAACTTGAGAGAGAAAAATCCGATTGTATTGAAATTTAGAAAGTAAGTTAGTGTTAGCTAGAGGAAGAACCCTATTGTTTTTGAAGAAAACCGATCAGTAAATAAAAAAGTTATTAATTATTTAATTAAAAAAAAAAATCTCTTAATTTTTGTCGCTTGTACTAAAATGGAAATCTTGCGAAATATTATTTCCATAATATATTTTTTTTTGTTTATGAATTTTACTAATATATATTAGTAAAATTTTCATAGAAGTAAGAGTTGAAATTCCCTATGTATGATTGTCGAAAGATATATATTACAGACAATCAATTTTTGTAGCAATAGCCGGTGGCGCAGCGGCTAAAGCTTTGCGTTGCTGTATGTCTGGCTGGCTCCCGGACAGTTTCCGGGGAGACACATTTATAAATTAAATTAAATAAAGTATTGTTTGATTTGATTTGATTTTTGCTTTGCGTTGCAATCCAAAGGTCCCGTGTTCGAATCTCACACAGGTTGGATATTTTTTTCATTTTTTTTTCATATAATTTTTTTTCACAACAAAGATGGTATCACAAAATTTAGGATGTCCAAAAACTAACATTATTTATAAGAAAACTGCGAAGAGTATCCTATAGAATGTGTAACAATTGTATATAAAAAGCTCAGTAAATTGGCAAAGAGTACGTTTTTAGCTTGTTTTACTTCAAATTGATTTAAGTATATCGGATTTTAAAATTGCACGAGAAACAGAAGTCACTACGTCTTGCAAATCTTTGCTCGCTTTTGGGTTATTTGGCGAAAACCTATTTGAAATACCCCTTTCAAACAATAATCCCAATTTTCCAGTCGTTATAACTTAAAGACCATCAATTTATGTGAAAAGTTGCATCTTCTTAAAATTTGATTCTCTTTCAGCTCCAATGTTTATGTTTTTTTTTAGGTGCCACCCCCTGAAAAGGGGTGGCATCCACCCCCTATAAATTAGCCAGCCGCCGTATAATATAGAAACTTCTCTTTGATGCATTTACTATTATGTTGCCAAAAATGAACGAATCCGTTTCATATGACATTATTTAGAAGTTAAAACCGCTAGTTACTGTACTATATATAAATATTGTTGATGTATACAAGGAACAGCATTGGACCCAACACCGTTCCCTGTGGTACACCGACCGTCACTTCCCGTAGATAACTTATGAAATTCTCTATTTTGACACGTTGTAGGCTGTGTGAAAAATAATTTCGCAAAATATTCAAACTTGGTCCTCGGATACCATAGTTATACAAGTTGTTTAGGAGTTTATCATGTGACACTGTATCGAATGTCTTTGCGAAATCAAGAAAAATGTCTAAACACTTTCTTGACTCATCCAAGGCACCCACAGTTGCTCTGAGGAACAGCATTTTTCGTGTTACAGTTGTTTATAAAACCAAATAGTCTTTTCGTTATGGTATTTTAACTGTAATGTAAAAATGTTTAATCTCCCTAACTAATTTCTTCTGTTGTTAAATTTTTTCTATTAGTTTTAGAGCATTATCTAAAATAGTCAAATGGTATTTTAGATATAGCGCCACAGACAACTGACTGATGGAATTTAAAGACCTTAAATTTTGTCATTGGTGCAATCTGAAACGAAAATTCAAATAAATCTCAGATAATGGCATTTTCACTGTTCCAATACTTTCCTTCTGTAAACGAGGGCAGTAAAAATGAGTAATGATCAAGGATAGGTATCGAAACTTACAGTGGTAAAAATTTCACAAAAACATTTATTCAAGAAAAATATATAAAATTTTCCAAGATTTTCTACCACTGTACCTGTCTTCTTCTAAAAATAAAACCTAAGGAATGTATAGAAAAACAGAATTAGCCAATACATTGCTGAAAAATAATCTCCACATTTGTGAAATTTACGTCAAAAAGAGGGTGTTTTTTGCAAATAATGTAATGAGAAGAAAAATAATAATGTATTTCGCTGACAATTCGTAAAACGAAATCATTTTATTTTTCAAAGCTTTGATAAAAACCTTCTATATGCTGTGTATAGTTACTGCTTATATAGAACTGTTGATGTGAAATCGAAGATACTTGAAATATTCATTGAATACTAAATTAGCAACAGGTAGTTAAAAGTTTTAAAAGTACACCTCGTATGTCACAACTATGTAACTTAGCAAGTAGTAATTATTGAAGACTTACCAATCGAGGAAAACTCGGGAAATGTCTGTAAACAGGCCAAGGACATATTGCTTATTATATATAGCTTCAATCATTTTGTATTGGAAATCACAAAATGCAGTCTCCTTGATCTTGTTTGGGGGAAACTCAAGCTGGAAAGAAAGAGAGAGTACATTATTTTTTATTGAAAAGTTGTTTTTTATATAATCAGATAACTGTAGTAAATTTAATTTTTGACGGTAGGCCAGTCGATGAAGATATTTACCTACAAAAACTTGCAAAATGAATAATTTTTAATGAGTTCGTGATAGTGTATAGAATAATATCCTGAAAAGTTCAAGCTAGAAAAAAATCAAAAATACAGATGGATAGATCACGTATTTATGAACAAAGAATGTCCTAACAAAATTTATCGCTAAAGCCACGGTTTTCCCGGACAAAAATAGTAAAGTGTAACGTTATAACTCGAAGCGAGATCCATGCATCCTATAGTAGGGTCAAAAGCAAATAAGGAAGGAACACCAAGCCGTTACGGACACGTGTTTCGGAATTATTGTTCCTCATCAGCGTAGAGTAGCATCAAAAGGGATCTGGAAAGGACAGATAAGAACAATAATTGAAGGTTGGAAGTACAGTACACAGTACTCTTATTTGTGTGTTCATATCTATTAGGCCTTCACCGACAGTCGGCAGGTAGAGCCGTATGTGGACTTCCCATTTCAACCTGGCGAGTTAAATGAAATAAAAAGAAATTAGTAGGGTCAAAAACATTCGATAGGTTGAAATGAAAAAAAAAATTGAACTACTTTCAGCAAGACACTGGAACACTGAGTGCATTCACCAAATTTTCGAATATGCCGGTAATATAAATAGCGCAGCGCCATGCCCTATAGTATGCAACAGATCTGATGGAAGTTGGTTAAACAGAATAATTATTGAACATATAAAAAAATAGGCATAGGCCGATTTGGGAACCTTAATGTTTTTAAGTCAGTTAAGAAAATTGTACAAAAGAAAACTCTATAATAAGGTATAAGGGATACTTATACCGTATTATTCCATTTATTGTAGTATTAAAAGGTTCTAAGAGCTAATGAATAATTAATATTATATCTCAAACTAATCAGCTAATGAGATGAGGAAAACTAACAGCCATTATTACACATCGCAGACTTGCCAATTCAACGATCAGAACTAATGCTAATATATCTAAATCTCTAGGGTAATTAAAGAGTCGCTAGGTATTTGCAAGCACTCGAAAATAATCAAGAGAAACGTAAATCCCAACTCTGCCACGTATTAGGATTAGTTATTCAGTTGAATCACTGATTCGATAATATGCTAGATGCATTTAAAGATGAGATGACGCTAGTAAATTCTCTTCTGAATGGAACTTAACGCATCGCATGTAGTGGCGCACAATTTGTTCTCTATCTTTCAGACATGGGCCCTTTTAATCGACAAAAAAAAATTAAAATGAGAAAGAACCCCGCACAAATTCTTATATAGAAGTGTTAAATTGGCTGGATTTTTGATATGTTCTATATTTTGGTCCCATCATTAAATCTCTCACTGGGTCGGAGGTCCCACACCACCAGGGTTTCAAGATATTTGACATTTTATAAAAAAATTGCCAAGTGCACCGTTTCGCAAGAACCGTTATAACTTTCTTCGTGTAGGAGATTCTCATTTGCTCTTTGGCACGTAGAAAGAACCCAAGGCGAGCTACACTTTACATTGAAAATAAATTCCATAATAGTATACAAAGTGTTCCATTCCTCACGTTATATTTTGTCAAATTCAAACCTCAAAAACTTTTTTAATTTAAATGGAACACCCTGTATTTTTTTACATCATGTTATGTAAAAGTAAATTCTCTTTTCTCTAGTATAAGCGCTGTAAGGATTAAATTTACAACTTTTTCAGATATTCGCGATTTTCTTAAATGTTCTAGAATTTATAATAAAAATTGCCATCAACTTAGCTATGATTAAGACACAAACAATAATGTCAGTCATTCACTTATGTCAAGAAATGCCAGCACTTTTAAATAACACCCACGAATAATTTTTTTGTAAAAGCAAACTGTTCAACGGGCGCGTTTCTAAATAAAAGTTTTAGTTCATACTGTTGTTGTAAAAACAACTTCAATGTGAATGTCTGTCGATATTTCGTTGAAGCAACGTCGAGAGCGGTTAGTACTTGGATGGGTGACCCATCTTGGGAAATACAGCGTTCTCGTCCCACCTTCTAGCGGCTTGTATATCAATGTATACGCGGAAGCTACGTAATTTCAGACGAGGATTACGTAGTGGATATACCATCCTTCAGAGGGCATGTAAAGCAAGCGGTCCCTTGTCTATTAAATGTTAGGCAAGTAAAAGATCCCTACTTTTCTTAAGGTGAGAGGTTCGACGAAATTTCCAGGTTGGGGGTAGCTCATCTCCTGGCGTCGGTGATAGGCCCTGGTAGCGGAAATAGGCCGACGTTAAATAAATAGAAAAAAAAATAAATCGAGAACTAAATTTTTTTACTGGTATTGTAGAAGAACCACTACCGGGCGTCAAAATGACGCGACACCAATTTATTTCTCAGGGGGCGTCAGTCGCGTGCTACCCCGTTCTTCTACCTCCCAGGCGGGTTCGAGATAAGATTCACTTCGATAGCCGAATAATGGACTAAGGCTGCACTACCACAGATCGATAACGACGCTCTTTCTGGACATGAGTTCCTTCGTTAGGGGTTTAGGTACCTCTTGAAATTCTAGTTTTTTACATAAAAAAATCCCAACCGAAGAATTTCTCTTCGGAGGGATTAATTTTGTACGTAGTATCCACGTTTTCATCTGTTAATAACGGACCCTACACGTTAGGGATTTCTCAAAAAACGCATACAAAAATCCCTATCGAACCTCTGTAAGACAACCAGAAGTGTTAATGTGAGTTAACTCGACACATCCGGTTTTCGATACGAAAGTTCCAGGGATTATAGACCGTCAACATGCCTCAAGATCAGTTAAGAAGCAATAGTTCAAAGATTCCGTTTATTTAACAGAAATGGTTACACAAAATTCTCAAGATAAGAATCGTGCCTTCCTCAATCAAGGCAATGGCTTTCAGACCATACAAGCGAGAGCGCTTACGCTAACGATCGATTAGGCAGAAAAGATTCATGCATACCTTCTCAGAATCAAAATGCGAGCTTTTTAGAGAAGTCTGAGACTATTTGTAATTTCATAATTACGACTGACTGATTTTAACTTTAAAAAGTTTTACTAAATGAATTTAGTTTCGCTAGAGACTACTTAGCTTTAAAGTTCTTGTATCGTGGCGGTTCATGTACTCAAGCACATTCGTGAGAATTTATGACTGCATAAGTTTGATGGCGTTCAATCAGTCCACAATCAACCCACCTTCGAGCGACTTTTAGGCAAAATTGAATTTTTGGTTTTTTATGCACAAGGCGTTTTCCTCTTTAACTTTGTCATTTGGAAACCTCCGCTATTGGCTTTCCTACTATTGCTTTATCGGGACCACTCAACGTGCTCGACCCAATTGCGAGCCGCTGAGTTAATCCAAACTCTCTCTATGCGAGAAACCGGCCTTGTGCATGTGCATTGATTTTTATCAAGTTTTGGTTATCAGCGCTATGCCGTCTTTGTCAAAATCATCGGTTTCGCCTCTTAAATGCATTGCATCGTTAAAATTTTATGCTCATACTTTAGAACAGGGCATTCAATGACCGTACCTCAATGGTCTTTGGTGGAGGAATAAAAATGAAAAATATCTCAATATTTTTTAAAGTATATTTTCGAAGTATTTTTTAAACTGGCTTTGGGGTACTTTTGAAAAAGTAATTTTTAAGTGAAACATTGGCGTACTTTTGATACATCAATTTTCAAGCCAAATTTCAACGCACTTTTTAAAAATATTATTTTTCAAAGTCCAACTTTGTTGCACCTCTGAAAAAGTGTATTATTCATAAATCCTTGCCATTATATACTTTCGCTCTCATATCCTGAACCAAAACATATTTTCCTAAGTGAAAATTCGGTGTTTCTCCGAATTTTCACCTGGTCATTTCTAATGCCTTATAGAACTCGTAACGGTCCTTATGGACTGGTCTGTGCCTCTGCAGACTCTTAAAAATGTCCTTAAATGAAATTTTGGCCTAAGTCGAATTTTGATTCTGTCTTCGACTTCGACGTCGATTCTGGAGGGTTCTGCTCCACCAAAACTTCGAATATGCTCGGAATATAAAAAATTATTTCTAATTTTTGTTCACCTTACACAGAATGTAGCTTGATACATTTGGTGTGGGACCATTGCCGGGCAGTTTGCAGCAGAAATCGCTTAAACTACACCAGAGTCATCATTGAACAAATATTATCTCCTTCCTTCTTCTTCCTCTCCCCTTTCCCGTGCTTTCACTCCGCCTTACCTACCCTTTAAAATTGAAGCCCATCTCTGGAGATGACAAGTGTTCCACCTTACTCAAACTTTTTTTAATTTTATTTAAGGTACTAAAAACTACTTGCTGCATGCCAACTCCGGAATGAATTTTCCATATTTTACTTTCCCATGTATATTCCATCAAGCCAATTGCTAAACCAATCTCGACATCTTTTCACCGAGTTGTGTACAGTTTACGTATTAACTTCGGCCATAATAGCAAACCGTCATTGTTTCATTCACCAGAATAAATTATTCAAAGTGCGAATGATAATGCAAGTATATTATCAAAGAGTTAATCAAACTATGGCGTATAGATTTTAGCATATGTGGTTCTGGGTGTATAATACTGAGCTAGTAAAGGCTTGATAATTAGAATAGTTATTGTTCAACGTAATAATGTAATTTTGTTGCTACAAAACGTGCTACTAGGTTTCACATGCATATCCGTACACACAAATACATGCGCTGAGCAGCAATAATTAACTGATATGTCGAATTTACTTAGCCACAATGTTTCATCTCTGTATAAACGCATGCATAACAATATTGTCGGATACATCTCGTCTCTATTTGATTTTTATGTACGTAGTAGAGCGGCAACCCAGAAAGAAACGGCTATTACTGAAACAGTCTTGTAATTTTGTATACTGCTTTCTGTCATTAAAACAACTATTTTTCCGAGCAGCGCCAAATCAAAATGGCTTCCGGTTTCAAGATGGCGGCCGATTTAGAAAATTTTAAAGAACGAGTTTTCTATTTAAACTGAACATGAACATGTTACAAAAAAAGTTGTTAAGAAAAATTGCTCCAATTACTTTTTACCTAAAGCTAAAAATAAAGGCGGTTTATATAGTGTGTTTCACTTCTTGTGACCGAATTCATTTCAAATTTATCAGCCATACAACTTCATAACACGACTTTACTCGACACATAAATGCCGCCTAGATCTGAAACGCCGGCCTACTGCGATAAAAATAAAATAGCAATTTTCGAGAAATCATAGTAGGCTTAGAGATAGACAAAAATTTTGTTAATAAAAGTTGTTCAGAATCACTTGATATGCCCCCCCTGTAAAATTTTGTGAAAATCGGAATATTTTCAAAAAAACAAATTTGTTTCACTTCTCGTGAAGACACCCCTGTAACATTTTTATTTGTGACCGAATTCATTTCAAATTTTTACCAGCCATACAACTCCATAACATGACTTTACTCGACACATACATGCCGCCTAGATCTGAAACGCCGGCCTACTGCGATAAAAAGAAAATAGCGATTTTCGAGAAATCATAGTAGACTTGAGATAGGCAAAAATTTTGTCAATAAAAGTTGTTCAGAATCACTTGATACTCCCCCTGTAAAATTTTGTGAAAATCGGAATATTTTCAACAGAGCTGGGTAATTCCTTTTGAAAAAGTAATTAGCAATTACAATTCCTTTTTTTTTCGTGTAATTGTAATTGTATTTAAGTAATTGTATTAAATGAATATAATTCCTTTTTTAAAGACGTACTTTGTAATTGTAATTAATTCCTTTTTGAAAAAAGTAATTTGTAATTGTAATTAATTCCTTTTTTAAAAAGTAATTTGTAATTGTAGGCACGGATTTAGATAATTCCTGAGGAGGGGGCGCACATTTAAACTAAATATATAGCATTTTGAACTTTTTATTAAAAAAACCTAAATCTACAAACCTTGGCCTTATAAATTACTGGATCGGGGGGGGGAGGGGGGCGCGCGCCCCCTGCGTCCCCCCTATAAATCCGCGCCTTGTAATTGTAATTATTTTCCAATTACAAGTAATTACCCAGCTCTGATTTTCAAAAAAACAAATTTGTTTCACTTCTCGTGAAGACACCCCTGTAACATTTTTATTTGTGACCGAATTCATTTCAAATTTTTATCAGCCATACAACTCCATAACACGACTTTATTCGACACATAAATGCCGCCTAGATCTGAAACGCCGGCCTACTGCGATAAAAAGAAAATAGCAATTTTCGAGAAATCATAGTAGGCTTGAGATAGACAAAAATTTTGTCAATAAAAGTTGTTCAGAATCACTTGATATGCCTCCCTGTAAAATTTTGTGAAAATCGGAATATTTTCAAAAAAATTGTTTCACTTCTCGTGAAGACACCCCTGTATCTTTTTATTTGTGACCAAATTCATTTCAAATTTTTATCAGCCATACAACTCCATCGGATGATTTTATTCTAACACCTAAAGAGAACTGTTTCCAGCAAATGAAAGCAAAAATCGGCATTCAATAAAACGGTAAAAGGGACACTTTTTATTATTACACATTAACTTAAATGTAATATCGTTTTCTTTTTTCAATGATTTTAAAATACTTGGAAATCTGTATGTATGTACGTATTATGTATGAATGAATCAAATTTACCCACCTCCCGTTATCCAATCGAGCTGAAATTTTGCATACACGTGTAACTAAATAATAAATAATTTAAATAATAATTGTGTATGACTTTCATTTGCTGTAAAAAGTTATCTTTAAGTGTTAGATAGAATCTTCTTATGGAGTTCTATAGCTGATGAAAATTTTAAATGAATTCGGCCACAAATCTAGTGATTCCGAACAACTTTCAGTAACAAAATTTTTGTCTATCTCTAAGCCTACTACAATTTCTCGAAAATAGCAATTTCCTTTTTATCGCAGTAGGGCGTCGTTTTAGATCTAGGGGAGGCATTTATGTGTTGGGTAAAGTGATCTTATAGAGTTGTATGGCTGATAAAAATTTGAAATAAATTCGGACACAAATAAAGATACAGGGGTGTCTTCTCGAGAAGTGAAATAAAAATTTTTTATTTTCAAAATGTTCCAATTTTTACAAAATTTTACAGGAGAACATATCAATTGATTCCGAACAACTTTTTTTTGACAAAATTTCTGTCTATCTCTAAGCCTACTATGATTTCTCGAAAATTGCGATTTTCTTTTTAACGCAGTAGGCCGGCGTTTTAGATCTAGGCAGCACTGATGTGTTGAATGAAGTCGTCTTATGGAGCTGTATGGCTGATAAAAATTTAAAATGAATTGGGTCACAAATAAAAAATATACAGGGGTGTCTTCACAAGTGAAACAAATTTTTTTTTTTTTTTTAAATATTCCAATTTTTACAAAATTTTATAGGGGGGCATATCAATTGATTCCGAACAACTTTTATTAACAAAATTTTTGTCTGTCTCTAAGCCTACTATGATTTCTCGAAAATTACGATTTTCTTTTTAACGCAGTAGGCCGGCATTTTAGATCTAGGCGGCATTGATGTGTTGAATGAAGTCGTCTTATGGAGTTGTATGGCTGATACAAATATAAAATGAATTGGGTCACAAATAAAAAAAAATGGGGGTGTCTTCACGAGAAGCGAAACACACTGTAGAAAAATATAAAAAAGTTACTTTTTATTTATAATTTAATAAGTTTTCAACTAAATAATTACTTTTACAGAAAAAAATTTTTGTGAAAAACATTCTACATTAAAATTTGAATATAAAACTTTGTATATGTTTACCTAACACTAAAAATAAAATCGCTACACGGGGAAATACTAGAAAATGATTTTGTGCGTATTTTACAATCTAAAGCAATGGTTATAAAGTTGAGTATTTCTTTACGAGAAACTAAAGACACATTATTTTTCAACCCAAAAGTAATTTAATAAAAATAGGCAAAGATTTTTTTAGTTAGATTTGCATTCTCCTTTACAATTTGTGCAAAGTAACGTGCATTACAAGCCGGCTTTTTTACAACCACATTTGGTTTCAATGCATCCTTTTTTGCAACTGCATTGAATTAATTGTCTAAGGACTTTAGATACCTCCGGAAGTGTTTACGATTTTGGCACCCAAACATTTTCTTACAGACACCATTCCTATTTTTCAAGATTAGGCAAAATCAAATCTGATATTAGAGACTGTCCCCAAGTGTGCCCACTTTGGAAGCCAGCCCGTAAAATGTGTTGCTCCAAAGCATTCTTTTTTTATACGTTGTCTTGTTCTTTTAAGTAAAAAGTTCCTTTCGTACCTGATTTACTTCAGTGCAGGCAGAAGTATTGCAGTACATTAAAACAACAAACCGTTGGAATAAGTTTAAAATTTTATCAGGAATATTTTCTTGAGGTTTTGAACTGAAAGTGAAAGCTTTTGTTACTTTTAGATATATCGTCCATGTCTTCCAAGCAGTCACTTTTCCTTTTCCAAAAAAAAGGAAACGGTATCACATCCCGTTAGGGAGTGGAAACCTCGTAATGCATCACACTTGCTTTCTCCTAGTTTTTGTGCTATCTCATGCACCTTTAATACTCTAAAATATTTATTAGTCCCAAACTGCATATTTAAACTATTTAGCCCTTTTGTTTACAAATAGTAAAAAGTGAAACCGCCAGTACTACTACGTCAGTGTCGACAGTTTTAATGCAAATGTCCTTCATATTCTTCAAATTTCGAAACTCCTTCATGCAAAAGTACATGGACTAAAGCGAGGCCGTCGTAAATTAAACAGTCGTAGTTACTTTCCGAGATAGTATTTGTCTAATTTTCAGTTAATAATGGCATATTTTGCATATTTTGTCTACACGATCCACTTATAGGACCGAGATTTAAAATATTATGCCTCTTAGTCTTTTAATTCATTCTATAATTCAACTCTGATTGTTACTTTATGGTCAAAAGATAATTATTATGACAAGTATAGAACACTACTTTGCGTATTTTCTAAAATATCAGAAGAAACTGACTTTGTGATATTTGACTCGTAGAGTCTTAATTTTTAGTTTTAGAAAAAAAAATATAAGAACTTTCTTATTCAAAATTTAATGCGGAACAATTTTTTCCATAAAATCAATCAAAATTTTCTAAAACAGTCGCCATCTTGAAACCGGAAGCCACTTTGATTTGGGCTACTCGGAAAAATAGTCGTTTCAATGACAGAAATCAGTATACCAAATTACAAGATTGTTTCACTAATAGCCGTTTTCTAAGGGTTTTTACTGTGTTTGCCGCTGTACTAACGTAGATATATTCTAATATAAGAGCCAGCACTAATTTGATAAGATAGTGAGCTCCCGTCTTCCGCTTAGTAGCCTGTAAGTATAGGCAAAATAGACACTTTTTTTTTGCCCTTAGCCCTACGTGGAAAGGGTCATGGGGTAGGGTAGAGGGCAAATTTTTTTTAACGAATTCTCGATCCAAATGCTCGGTAGCACTTACTATACGTATTTGACATAGCGAAAGAATAAATGGAAGACACCGCAGACCGGCGGCACACGCGCACGCGAAGGTAAAAAAAAGGGCCAAAAAAAATTTGCGAGCTCCTTGACCAAACTTTAAAGAAGTTCATAAAAAACTAAAGAACACCATCACTTATTTACATTTTCCAATATACACCCTCCATCGAATGTTGTCGGGTTTAGCCTAATAAACTTTTGTTTTTCTGCAATCAAAATGTAATGACAGTACTTGATAGATAAAGTGTACGTGTTAAAGTGTGTAATTTTCGCACTATAATTTGTTGCGGCGCATCACCGGATGTCTCCCTGACTACATCAGAATCTTCAGAAGGGGGATTGCCAGAAAAAGTAATCTTCAGGATTTTTTAAATTCTAGTGAAAAATTATGAAAAACCATTTAAAAATACAGGAAGAATACTATACTATACATATAAATACCGATTTAAAAGAAAATCAATAAAAATGAGTGATAATAAATCTGTGGGTAGAGCGCTTTAATTAAAAAAAAATAGTTCATCAAAATCAGTCAAGTGGCTAAATAGAAGAAATGTTTTAAATATATAAATTATAATTTCGTAAACAAATTAATAATCACAACTTACTATCAAAATCAAAATTGTATTTCCTTCAATTAAACATTTAACAGATCAGTTTCAAGAAATACATCGAGGGACACTCTTTAATACAGAGGATTTATTAAATTTCCCTTGGAATTTCCGTTAACAAAAAAACGAGATTTTCAGATTCATACGTTATAGACACCAGCTTAGCGAGGGCTCAACGGAAGGATCAACAGTGACTGCAGCAGTTTTATTCCTCGAGGGTTGAAGATATTTTAAAGGTCTCAACTGGAGAAATACAGAAATTAGAACGAAAATCACCCTTGCACCGTACTTTGTTTCACACAACGTTAGCGGTTTACTCGACAATTTTTTTTTTATTGCGTGTTATGTGCCATGCTGCCATGCATTTAGCTTGTAAATAAGATAAGTATTTATTTTATTCCAATAACGCATAAAAACTTATATTAAGGTGGGTGTAATTCGAAAATTTCTCCTACATCCCTGAGCCGATTTAAAAAAAAATTTGATGGGCTTTTAGAAACAATTTTATAGATTAATATTACTAGGCTATTGAAAACTAAACAAGGAAAAAAAAATTCTCTTGTGAAAATCAAGAATATTGTATTGTTTTATTAGGAGTGTAAGTGATACTTTTGTGATGAGTCTGTGGGTTACAGACGAGTCAGAATAAGTGGCTTTTACTCCGCTGCTTTTTCTTCAAACGTCGATTTTCTGCCGCTCACAGCATTAGAAAAAGTACTTTTACCTCCATTGTTAATGGCAACGCACAGCCGTCTAAAATGTCAAACTTTAATGTCATGAAGTGAGTTAAGAAATGTCATGTTTTTCTGACGTTGGAAGAATTTTTTTTTTGTTTTGGTATTATTCTATCAAGTTTTCTCTAAAAGCCTATCAAATATTTTTTTCAATCGGTTCAGGAATGTCGGAGAAATTGTTGAATTACGAAATAATTTTCTTAAGCACGCCACCCTTAACCAAAATAGAACGTAATAAGAACGTTAATATTATAGATTGAGAAATTACATACAGGGTGGGTGTTGTAGCATTTCAATCAGGGGAGGACTGACAACAGTTTAGCGGCGCTGGATCTTATCGCCGTTCCAGTGTAGCCATCAGCAGGCGCCTGTCATCTTGCCAAGCAGCCGGCGCCAGCGGCGCACTGTTGGAGCGGGCCACCGGGATTCGTCCTGGTGTCCCAGTGGGCCAGTCCGCCCCTGATTTCAATATGATTTTCTTTAAATTAAAGATGTATTATCACATATTTATAAGAATAAGAACTCAATTTTAGTGCATTGATGTATTACTGGTTGCTGAAATAAAACACGTGATGGGATCTGTTTATGATGTATAATTTTATTTTTGTGTTACTATTCCTATATTAAAAAATAATAACTAAATCATAACTAAAATGCATAAAAAGTTGCATCACCTTATTAAGTTGTGCTATATAAACATCACTTAATACTTTGAATTATTAAAGAATATTTAAGCATATTTGTGTATCATGTGTTATTAACACTAGTATTTTCTAGTTCTACAAAAACACTAAACACTCATCACTGTAGTTTCCCTGTTCTGCACATTATGTGATTTTCTTCTGCACTAGTAATTTTCTCTTCATACCTAAGCTTCTGTATTTTTGAAAGTTTTTATTCTTTCCTCTAATACTGATGTTTCGTCTTGTCGACATATTTTTGAAATAGAGACAGAATAAGAAACTATTTCTCCTTTCTGTGTTTTCAGTAACACCAATGAAAAATCACTATCAAGGATACCCATATTTTTTTAACTTCCAAATATTAATCAAGATGGCCGCTCGCGTCTCCCCTCTCCAAGGTCCAAAATTTGTATTTTTCATCAGAGTCTCGACTTAGACAATCAAAATCATTTCTACTTCACCTTTGTAGGGCATAACCTCTCACAGATTAATTCTGATAGTATCCGAAACGGTTTAAAAAAAATCAAGTGGATATGTTAAGGATTGTTAGTATTTCCGTACGTACATAAAGACTATAGACTAACTAATGGAAATGTATAGTAATTTTTATTAGCAATTTTAGAACTGTATAAAAGTTCAATCGAACCAACCTAAAAATGGTATAATTTTTTAAAAGTAGAATTTTCCCCTTTCAAAAAGCCATAATTAAAATCGATTCCTGCCATCAATTTTAACCAATTAAAAATAATTTTTATCGGTTTTATTAGTTTTATCAGCGAAAGTGAGCTGATCGAGAATAAAACGCACGCACGTGAGTAATAAAGTTCTTAATTTCAATGTTTTTTTTGCTGTGGCGGCTGGTGAAACATCAATATTTTTTCTCGTCTGTGGCGCATGGGACCCATACGAAATATGGGAAATAACATCTAGAGAAGCACTTCTCTAAAAAGTTTTGAAAAAGCAGTTTGCGAAAAAATTTTTTAAAACACGGTAGCCTCCCCTGTTGTAGGAACTCCTGTTTACTTTTTTTTGTCTTAATCATTTGACTTTTTTAAAAAATGCTACAATGCGTTTTGGAGTTTATGAAAATATTTTCATTATTAACTGAAATACAATGAACTGAAATTTTCTAATTTACAATTTAACAATTGCAAATATTTCAATTCGTTGTATCTCAGTTAGTAATGAAAATATATTCATAAACTCCAAAACGTATTGTTGTATTTTTATGAAAAGTCAAATGTATATGACAAAAAAATAAATAAACAGGAGTCTCTAGACCAGGGGAGGCTACCAAATTTTGAAAAAAATTTTCGCAAACTGCTTTTTCAAAATTTTTTAGGGGTCATTAGAGAAGTGCTTCTCTAGATGTTATTTCCCATATTTCGTACGGATCCCATACGCCACAGACGAGAAAAAAAATATTGAAATTTCACCAGCCGCCACTGGTGTATTGTGGGCGATATTTTCGCAAAAGTAGATCGTATGAATTAAAAGTGTAATAAAACAGCTTATTTCCAAAAAGCTTATTTAATAAAAAATCATTTTTCCCAACATCTATTGTAACGGTCAACTTTTTAAGTATTCATAAATTTCTATTAAAATTCGTTAAATTACATTATTTTATATCTTCATTACCAAAAATTACCTATTTTGTTAGTTCTGTAAAACAAGATTTAACGCCGGTCCTGTCGGAGAGTTAATTGTTTTCGAGTTAGCATTCCAGAAATTCCATAGAATGAGCGGCTAAATAGCCGCGCGGGAACTATTCCTCCAATGGCAAGTACATATATGACATAATACCTGCGTCGCCCTTGGTTACAGTCCCAGAAAATAGTTTGTTAAGGCGCGAATATAACTAAAAATTTCAAATGCAGATGGATTTATCTTTGTAAGTTACCGTATATATTTACCTTTTTTAGTATATGATAAATCTGTCTGTCTCTATGTACATCTTTCATTCTCTTTGATCTTTGTAACCGTAATACAATCACATATTTTATTTGCCCTCCCCTGATTTGTTAATTGCTCTACCATATCTTTTATATTTACAATAAATTTTGTTATTGTTAATAAGTTATTTTTGATTTCAGAAGTCGCTTAGTTTATTTACGAATTTTACCTTATTATATCCCGGACTGGAATTTGTTCTCTTTCTTTGAAGTAATAAGCTAGGTTTTTGATTTAAATTAATAGATTCACCTTTGCTCATTTTTACCTTTAAAATATAGTTTTTCATAAAATAGTCGGACTATACTTTTGTCTCTTCTTGGGGACTGTAATAAAGATAATTCCTTTTAAGAAAATAACAACGTTATACTATCACAGTTTTTATTTTAATCCTCATAATCTTACCGAATATTTAGAATGTCATAACTAAAACATTTATTTCAATTATCCGGCCCCAGTGGTATTTATAATGCTTTTCGAACTCCGTCAATGTCCCCCCTTAGAGATTGTTGCTAACGATATAAAAGTCATCACACTGGGAGACGAAATTTCCTAATAAAAAATCCCTAATGGCTCTCTGGGAGCCGGTATAAACATCGCTCAAGTATACAGAAGCGAACAAATCTAATAAATATGCATTTATGCTTTTTGTATTGTCATTCTCATGTAGATGTGTCGGAAGTTCCTCATATTTTTCGCCTTTCTCGAACTTTTTGTCGCCGTAATAAAATCGAATCCGCATTCTTCTGAGAAAACTACCAGTTGCGAATAACAGCTTCTCCTAAACTTTTATATCGGCCGATGTAATTGAATAAAGAAAGCAGGTTAACGAAAAACTAGAATTTTAAATTACTTTCCGGGAGTAATAGCTTTCTTGCTTTAATTTTACCTAAACTGGAATATAAGGATATACAAGTATTTCACAGAGGCGGCTATTTTAACAAGGTAATGCAACGGAAAAATCTAATTTACAGGAAGGAATCCATGTTTTATTCCATTTTGTTCGGGTTTGTGCATAGGACCACACCATTTAAATTCCTAAAAATATAATTAAATGACGACTGTCGTCTATGGGTTCCGGGTTCGAGTCCTAACGAGAAACAGGCGGTTTTTTTTTTAGAAAAAAAATAAATCACAATAATTTGGTAGTATTTTAATAGTCCAGTCGAATTGTCAAAAAATGTGACGAGAATAGATAACTACGATTTTATTGTTTAATTTATGGGTTGAACATCTAAAACAAGCCCTTATAGCGTGCCAAGTGTTATCATGCCGATGCCGGATAAGGGAGGTGGATGGTAAAGTTGAAAAATCGTTTTTTTTTGCGTTTAAATAGAAAGCTAATAATCTGAGAGAAAAGTTCAAATGGGAAAGTTATGGGTATTAAAAAATCTATAAAATTAGCCCCCGAACATTAAGATAGCTTTATTAAGTCGGGAGTAAATTCAAAAAAACGGAAATTTTGAAAAAAAAAAATTTAATTTCAGCAAAATTTTAGAAAATTTTTTAATTTACTAAAGAACGTGTTATATAGGAGGGAATATCTGGTAAAAAATTTTTGGAAAAAAGGGTCTTCGAAAAATGGCTATAAGTACTTCATTTTCTGTCAGATTTTGGTATGACAAGAAAAAAATCTATTCTTCGAGAGTTGTTCAACAATTACAAAGGTTTTCTACATGTACTCCAGTCAATAAAGGAGATGTAGAGTGCGTGAGCAGGGACCTAAGCGATTCCTTTAGAAAGTTGTTGAGGGTGTTTAGAGAGTGAACATACTGAAAGTCCTGACGTCTAGGAGGTGAGCCGGAGGGGCACAAAGAAAATCTCACTTTTGTTTTTATCGCTTATATCTCTAAAATAGTGCGCCGTAGGGAAAAATGTTCTTATACAAAATGAAAGCTCATGACATTCTCTACAACTTTCATTTTATATACTTTTTTCGAATTCGCAACCGTTTTCGAGTTACACGCTCCGGAAAAGTGAAAATTTTCGAAAAACCGATTTCTACCTGAAAAATAGAAAAGTGCATTTTAAAGATGATAAAAGAAAGTAGGACCTCCGGTGCTTGTAATTGGCACCAGGGTGTCTCCTACATGTTTCCACCCCCACTCTTGAGGGGGCAGCTCATTCCCGAGCCACTGCTGCACTTGGCGATAGGTGCGCCGAGAATGCTGTTTAGCTGCGCTCTCAGTTGGTGGAAGGGAGCTGATGTTAGGCTTAATATTGCCACTGAGCTCATGAATAACTGGAAGTGGTACTGGTTGAGGGAGGTCTGTCTTGCTGGTGCCCCATACCATTTGAGGAAGCAAATCTTCCCAGCCTCTTCAACCTCGCCTTGGATGGAGGAGGGGTTGTAAAAGATCACTGCCACTTCCTTGATGATTTCTGACTTAAGTATAATTTTGAGTAGCCCACCTTGCTTTTCCTTAAAGTTGAAGAGGTAATAAATCTGTTTTTCTTCAAGCGTATTAAAATGTTTAAATTATGTCACCAAAAACAGAAGTAGAAGTAGGACATTGTTTTACTAGTAACAAAATGTTAGTACCGAACGCCACCGCAGTGGACATTATTTTACTAGTAACATAATGTTAGTTCCGAAAGCGCCACCGTAGTGGGTATTGTTTTACTAGTAACATAATGTTAATACCGAAAGCCACCGGTGGCGCGCTATCCACTAGCCACTTGTCATATTGTGTCAACATGTAAGACTGTAGTTTGAATATTTGTACATTTATGATAAATAAATGAATTTTTGCATTTTAATACGCTTGAAGAAAAAATAGTATATATTACACGGAGTAGAACGCCTTTTTTGTGTTTCGCCCAGTTTGCGGCTTCGGCTTCGCCTCAGCCGCAAATCCTGGGCTCAACACAAAAAAAGAGTGCGTTCTACTCCTAGTAATATAATATACTATTTTCGAAAATTTTCACTTTTACGGAGCGTGTAGCTCGAAAACGGTTGCGAATTCAAAAAAAGTATATAAAATGAAACTTGTAGAGAATTTCATGAGCTTTCATTTTGTATAAGAAAGTTTTTCCCTACGACGCACCATGCCCCCCCCCCCTCCGGCTCACCTCCTAGACGTCAGGACTTTCAGTATGTTCACTCCCTACCCTAAACATCCTGAACAACTTTCTTAAGTAATCGATTAGGTCCCTGCTCACGCAGTCTTACACCGCTCTTTAGGTCATTCGTTGACTGGACTAATGGTCATTATTCAGAAAAAAGTGGTGAAAATTGAATTTGAAAAAAAGATTTTTTTTTCATAAAAAATTCCAATTAAAGTTAAATATCTTTTGAATGGAATGCAGTGTCGACAAATCATGTCTACCATTTCGAAGTGCTATTTTTTTAGTTCACTTCAAAAAAAACATTACTCTATGATAATTAAAAATGCCAAATGTCATTTATAAAAACATATTAACCTAATAACCTAAGTGAAGCTTGTACCTAGTATCTGATATCAGACACCATTTATGACCATGAGATATACGATTACATGCGTTAACAACAATCCTTAACTTGTAATCTGCTAAAGAAAATTCATTTTTCTTTTATGTCTGAACCCGCGTATTGATGTAAAAATTAAAGATAATAATTTTCTTCATATCGATTATAAAACCTCAACACCATGTATCTGGCTAACGACCAGGTTTAGATGATGTCCATATACTTTTGGACGTTGCAGTTCAGTGTTGTCAAATATTTATAAACCAGCAAGGAGAATGGATATAGTTTAATCTGTTCGGCTCGAATTTCATCCGCATAGTGCAAATGGTTCCGTTTAAATGTACGCAGAACATCTGATATCTCTAAAACCACGATGAGACTGGCAGTGGTCATAACGGTCGCATAACGTGAATAGTTATTTACATTCAAAAATTACACAGAAGACCGAAGCTCGACCGATATAACCGCGACCGCATAAAGTTTATTCCAGAACAGTACACTTTAATGAATCTGCCATATGATTTCTCTTTAGCGACTGCAAAAAGAGTCTCATGAAAATATTTGTAGTGTTTCAAGTAGTCCTTAGTTAAAATGGAAGAAGTAAGTGAAAATAACTCATTGGCATTTATCGCATGTACTAATTGATGTTGTGACAAATATTGGTTTTATTTTTCAATAGGCTTCAAAAGGTTTAAAAACGGTGGAGGTACCAAAATTCTTTCGAACTATACAGAAAAAGTGAACACTGTATTCATATATAAATCAATCAAGCAATCAGACATAAGAAAAAAAATGTGACAAACACAGCCCTCTTACAAACTAAAAATGCAACTTTTTTATATACTTAAAACATTTCTTACTTTTCTCCACCAGCTTGTGCATTGATCAGTTTTGTAGAGGTTTTGTTCAATTCATCACTTAAACTACGTATTTTATCACATAGACTCACATTAATCCACATTATTGAATAAAAACTCTACTGAACAATGAACCGGCTTCTACAAATAGTGGAAGTCGGGAAGCCAAAAGAGGAATTGAATGTTTGCTGCAGCAACGAAACTCCCCCCCCCCCCCGTTTTCCCATTTTCGAGAATTCTGAATCCAAAAAAAAAATTAGTGAGAGAAGTTTTTAACCTGTTCCCATTTAAAAAACATAAGTTAGGTCTATATCTCGAAAGGTGAGGCATGCATAATTTTCTTCTTATCGACAATGGATTCTACTCAAAGAAATGCCTCAAGAATGTGTTACTCGATTTTTAATTCGACACTTGGCAATCCAAAAATACCAATTTTCCAAGAACGCTCTGTAACTCGATAGTCGAAAAAGATAGACGATCGCGGTTTGCGGCATTGTTTGTTTCTCGAAAATCGAGCTCAGGACACCTATATTGGTTTTTCTCTATATGCCATAGTTTTAGAGAAAACTCCAAATCCTATCTAATTTGGTCCACCCTACACAGTAGTTTCCTAATATTGCGTTTGGATCAGCTTCCAAGTCATCAATTTGGGTATGTACTATCCATAATTTATAACGTATTACATTTCTGAAACACTTTACAGCATTACAAATTAAGCAAGTATTGGAAGAAATTGTAACGATCCATTTTTGACATCTCGTAATAATTATTAGTTTAAATTACCACATTTATTACTTTTTACATATTTTCCGTCATAAAATATTATCTAAGCCGACCCTGTCTTCTAGAGCTTTCGGGATAGGAATTTTAACCTTATAGAGGAGAGGCTGTTCATAGCCTTTGAGCGGTAAAGTAACTAGTAGAGTTTGAAGCGAGCCATTATGGAGGCCGCCTTGGGGCAGTCTCGGCTGAAGAGATTTGCAGTTTAATTTGACCCTCTAAAATTAATACCTGAATAACTACCGTTAGAATTTGTTTTCGTAGTTATAAAATAGTAAGTGCATTTGAGTTTCAGTACAAGTTTTCGACGACTAAATACGTTATTTTGGTCACTGTGTTTAGTGGGCTAAATTATGTTTCAATTTGACGTTGATGAAAACCTGATACCATACTATATAATTTGATTCTGTACCCTTAAAAGTGAACGTCGACTTTCCTGCATTTACTGAAAGTGCATTATCTTATTCCCTTATGGTCAATGGCTGATTGCAGTTTATAAGAGCTATATTCCCTTGATTTCCTTCATACATCATGGCGTCTTCCTTCTTATGTGAAGTGCGGTTTCATTTAATTAATTCCACTTGCTTGTGTAGTGATAACTTTGATACCTGCCTTCCGTTTGAACGGTAAACAGATTTTTTCCGTTAGTATGTCGTTTTATTCCCTAAAAAACTCATGTAGATATTTTCTTAACTTGTAAATACCTTTGCTAACTTATAAAGATTTGTTTGTTGATTTAAAGTATCAAAACATGTTTATTAGTAATATTTGGTTTAACGTCTTCTTAAACTAATATTCCAGTTGGCCAACTAAAGATCATTTTTTTTTTGTAATATTATGCCATACCGTTTTTATGTATTATGGCCTTTTACCCAAATATTATCGCTTTACATTTTTAGATTACCTTGTACCATTATCACTTCCACATGAAACGTCGAGATTTTAATTTTGAGCAAAAAAATTTCTGTCTGTCTGTAACTTTTTGTGCGCACGATTACTCTGGGGTTGGGGGGGTGGTAAATGGGGGTAAATAGGTAAATCAAGCAGGTAAAAGTCCATAACATTGGTATTAAGTATAAACAAGAGAAGGTAATATCTCAAAAAATTTTTTGGCTTAGCTACTCCATTACTACCCCCACCTCATTGTAAAAGGGGTCGAAAAAGAAATTGTGATTTAGTGTGTGTACAAGAACCAAAGGCCTCAAGGTCTTTTTGTCTGTATGTCTCTCATTGTGTGTATGCATTTTAGGCGTGCAGATTACCCCCGTTTTAACCAACTAACCGGTTAGGTTGAGGTAACCACTTCTAAACTGGTTTTTCTTCAAGTTGACATCGAAGAGTACTTACAGTAAAAAATTAGCCAAAGTTAGTTGATCGGAACATATAAATAATTGCAAAAAACTATAATTTTTTATATCACGAATTTTATCGAATTTCATCTTCAATTCGCGATATCTCGGCAAATAATGAATATTTTTAGATGAAATTTCAGCACGACATTGTTCAAGTTATTCTTTAAGATATTGAATTGGTCAGAACCCTTATTTATTTCACAGATGAATATAGTGATTTTTCAAAAAATTTCTTTTGTCAAGACTAATTTTTTTTCAAACACAAAAGTTTTGTGGCGCATTTTTAACACGATAATTTTTGACAAACTTATATTAAAGTACAATATTTAAAGAAGTTTTCTGTAAAGTTTCACGAATTCATATTGTATATACAAAAAGTTATCGCACTTTGAAGTAGCAAGATTTTGTTTGCAAACGATTAGAAAAAACTTTTATGAAACATTAAAACGCTCGAAATTGAAAACTTTTACAGATATGATAAAAAAAAGTTCTGTAAAAAGAGCAGATAATAGCACAAGTGAAGAATATGTTTCTCCAGAAAAAGTGAACCAAAGAGCTCTGATTCCATCCAAGCAAAGAGCTGATGTAAGCCTTGAAAAAGTTCTTAGTGTCCCACTGAACGAAATATCTTCTGCTCTATTTAAGGAGGATGGTAATAGGCGAATATCGTCAAAATCTGATTTGTTACATGCGATCGAAAAAAATATTGTAACATCTGTGATTACAGAACCTTGCTGGACAGAACTACATGATAGAATAATAGATATGATGGCAGATTTTCAGTGTTTAAATACGAAATATATGAAATGTTTCGAAGATGTTGGACAATATTTTTTGAAGTATTTTCGGAAACTATTTGAAACTTTTTCTGAGATTCACGACATTTTCGATCGCTATGACGTTAGTATGAATCCTAAATCGCAAGAGAGATCAAAAAGGTATAAACTAAATTCTAATACTTACGATATTAATGGTAGTCGACCTATACCAGATTGGGATAAAGTTATGTCTACAGATGCAAATAAAAATGCTTTGAACCTATTTTTATGCGACTACATCGAAAAATATATTGAGATCCCTCAGACTTCTGTTAAAATTATTAATAAAAAATTATATTTGGCTGTTGGATACAAAAATCATCTCGTTACTAAAGAAATCACTAATTCACTTAAACGTGAGGTTACAGATTTATTTTCGAATCATGCTCAAGCTGACATTCGAATAATTTGTCATCTGATCTACATTTCTAAACAATACTTAGATATTCAGGACATGATAGTGATCGTTGAGTCCCCAGATACAGATGTGTTTATTCTTTTAATCGCACATTATTTTAAAATAAATACAAAGATTCAAGTAGGGTTTCAAACTGGAAAAATAGCATCAAAACGGATTTGCGGCGCTTTATACCAATACATATTATATGCCAAGAACTAGGAAGTAGTATTGGTTTAGCATTACTAATAATTCATGCATTAACCGGATGCAATACGACTTCCGCTTTCTATGGAATTGGTAAGAAAAAAGCTCTCAACTTAGCATAAAAAATGAGCACAGAACATTTAGTCCAGATGTCTCAAATTAACACATGAAATTGTTAATGCTTGGACAAAATTTGTGATTGACTTCAAAAGTAAACAAGACAACATTAATGAAGTGAGAGTAATCTTAGCTCGAAAAAAAAAAACTCCTCCGTTGAAAAATTACCTCCATCGTACCTAGCTCTTCTTCAACATATAAAACGCTGTTTTTAGCAAGTGCACGTATGGTATAATGCTCACATACCCATTTTTGAAGCACTCAATCTGACTGATTTTGGCAATATATTTTGAAGGACCAACAAGTTTGGAGCTGCTTCAAAAGTATATTTGTAATTGCAGATTAAAAAAAAACATCTTGTGATAAAGTATTTTGTTCGTGCTACGCTGCTGGTATATAATGCTGTCTCATTTGTAACTCTACATGAAATTGCTTGTTGCAGCCCATAGATGTTGATTCAGATTAAAAATATTAAAAACAACCCAATGTATTATGTATTTTTTATTATTACTTATTTCCACTTTACAGTAACCTGTAAAAAGGGAATTGTAAACGCCTGGACTACGGCAACCACCACAATGAAACATGCCGCGCGTAAACATGTCTGCTGCGCGCGGAGACGCTACTTCAAAGTGCGATAACTTTTTGTATATACAATATGAATACGTGAAACTTAACAGAAAACTTCTTTAAATATTGTACTTTAATATAAGTTTGTCAAAAATTATCGTACCTATTAAAAGTTCGTCACACAATTTTTGTGTTTGAAAAAAAAAATTAGACTTGACAAAAGAAATTTTTTGAAAAATCACTATTTTCATCTGTGAAATAAATAAGGGTTCGGACCAATTCAATATCTTAACGAACAACTTGAATAATGTCGTGCTGAAATTTCATCTAAAAATATCCGTTATTTTCCGAGATATCGCGAGTTGAAAATGAAATTCGGCAAAATTCGTGATATAAAAAAATTATAGTTTTTTGCAATTATTTATATGTTCCGATCAACTAACTTTGGCTAATTTTTTACTGTAAGTACTCTTCGATGTCAGCTTGAAGAAAAACCAAGTTAGAGGTGGTTACCTCGCACAAATCGGTTACTCAGTTTCTAGAGCACTTATTGGGGGTGATCTGCACTCCTATTTTGGATAAATTGTTTTGTAGAAATATAATATCGTAAGCACTGTTTTATTTGACCACACTGTTTTATTTGACCTCGTATTTTGAATATAAGCCTTACGACTGTATTTTAAGCAAGGTGTAGAGAAAAACAATTTTACGGCTCAAAAATGGTATTTAGAGGCACTGGAAACGGGATGTTTTTGAAAAAGATCGGTTTTTTTTTTCGCCATTTTACTAATATGGCGGCTCCAAGGACAAAGTGGTGAGCGTGTAAGTCTTGCATGTTATTGTATTAAAATCATTAACATCTACAAACTCACCAACTTTGAAAGCTTCCAGACTTGCTTGAAGACAGTTCCATTTTTATCGTCTTAGCGCCTAGCCTATAACAAAAAATTATTTATTTTAGTTTCAACATATTGTAATAATATACAGAAAAGACTGACAAATTCTACGCACTGTTAAGAACCAAGCCAATGTAAATAAACGTTAAAATTTCCTTTTCGAATATTTTGTCGACTCATTACTTTTACTACTGATGATAAAAAGCAAAAATAGCGGAGAATTTCGTTATACAGAAATTAAAATATGAGCTGAAAGAATATCTTCAAAGTACTTACAGAGCGGGGTTGGATGGAGGCACCGAAACCGGCACTAATTTAATTAAATCCTTAGGCAAATATTTTTTATTTTTTACAACGCAAACGTACCATAAACCTTCATCTCTTGAAGCTTTAATGAGATAATGCAGGGCCCTTTGTTAATAATATCAGTGCAACAAACGGCTAGGCGTTATATACGTATGTGTATGTATATATAAGGCACCGGTGTAAAAGAGGGAATGGATAGTCCAACAGGATGGCTAATGGCAACATAGTTTTACACCTTAATCCCTTGGGGTCCCGACAACTGGAGCAAATTGTCCCAAGACACGTATAAGCCCAATGAAGCGGCGACCAGCGAGTTAAACTAGCCTTATCTTTACTATTCACTGTCCACACAACTCACCAGAGGCGTATCTTCTCAGAAGCCAGGCAGGGTTCTGAAGATAACAGTAGTCCTGTGCAATTAGTCATTATAAATGGAAAATGACTGAACCCAGCTATAGTAAATGGATTTGAATGATTTTTTTTTGTTGAATTTCTAATGCCGTATACTAAAAAGTTTACCCATTGAAAATTACCGCAATTTCGAAAACAAGAAAAAAATAAAATTTTTAGAAATCTCAATGAAAAATAATAGAATTATCTGAATTTTTTAATATTTCCTTTAAGGAAATAATGATAGTTATAGTTTTCGAGGTTGTTTATAAAGAATTTGTAAAAAAAAGAAACTTTAATCTGTAATTTTAAAATCTATATTGTGGCATTACCAGCTTTTTATTTTTAATTTATGGGTGGAAATCAAACCTAAAAACTGAAAAATTAATTACTCTTCTAATTTTACGAATGAATTAACGAAAATCCATAGACTTATGTTCTTGATTATGACTGTGAGATCAAAACTTATGAAACGGAAATATTAGGGGTTGAAGTCACCCTTATACAGTAGTGGCAGCCAAATTTCTTGGGTCGATCCCCATAATAAGATAGAGTGAAATATAAAGAGGAAAATAATGTACTCGAAAGAGACCGATATTATAACAACGATGCCAGCACTTGTGCATGTTAAGAGTTCCGCCTTCTATCCCCTCTTATTGTCCCTCCTACAGCTTGAGACGTTTATGATGAAAACAGCAGTTTCCTAAAAAATTTTTAGTACATTTCAAGATGCGTTGGTATGTACTACTCTTGTCAAAAATGATGTTACGCGTATTGGAGTTTGCTGGAGGGTAGTTATTTGATACATTTTTTAATGCTCAAATAACTAAAATACTGTTTTATTTTTGCACATTTTTAGCCATGTGGCGTGAAAATTAAACTAGCATTCCGTAGGTACGTAAATAAAATTAAAAAAAATTCTTTAAATAAATAAGTACATAATAAATAAATAAAATAATAATACTATGGAAAATAAAAAGTAACTCTTTTAAAAATTAACGAATTATTGGTTCAAAAACATCGCCTTCTTGTGCTAGACAATATCCCAAACGATCATAGAATTCCGTCCTGACGTTTGTTAACATATCTGGTGTCACACTTTGTGCGGCAGTAACAATTTTCTCACGTAACTCATCAAGGTTACGCGCTCTTTGATGTTCGTGTCCATAAATTTTTGTTTTCATGTACCCCCATAAAAAAAAAATCACTGGGCGTTAGGTCAAGAGACCTTGCTGGCCACTTAATTGTGCTTGTCCCACTTATAACGCGATCGTGAAATGTAGTGTCTAGGAATCTACGTATCACTATCGCGTTATGAGCAGGACAACCATCCTGCTGGTACCAAATCTCTTCGAGGTCAATGCCCAAAGTTCGAACGGCAGGAATAATTTGTTCACGTAACAAATTTAAATATTTTTGTGCTGTAAGGTTGCCGTCGATAAAGAAGGGGCCAACTATTGAATTACCTAAAATTCCAGCCCACACATTGACTTTCTGTGGGTACTGAGTTCGGTGTGGCATACTTAAATATTTATTTTCCCGGGACCAATATCTAGTAATGGATGAATTGTGACGACCGTGCAGCGAAAATGAACTTTCGTCAGTAAATAAAATATTTTTAATGAAAGTTTCATTTTCGTTCGCCTTTTCCATCATGGTCTCACAGAATACCATACGTCGTATAAAGTCATCGGGAAAAATTTCTTGTGTGACGGCAACTTTATAAGAATGATATTTGTTACGTTTTAAAATTGCCCGAACCGTACAGTCAGGTACATCGAGCTCGGCAGAGATTTGCCTGCTGGAGCAGGGGGCATGTGCCTCCGCAAAACTACATACATTTATTTCCCTCTGTTCCCGTTCGTCACTCATCTGTCTGCCATCGTTGTCACCACCTTCATTATTACATTTTCTACAAGATTTTACACATCCAGACGATTCAAACTTATGAACAATGTTCAAAACTGTTTGTTCCGTCGGAACGGGTCGATCCTCAAATGTAAAAACAAATAGGGCGACAACTTCTGCAGCCGTATTATTTCCAAAATACCATTTAATAATTTGCACTCGTTCTTCCGTTGTATAAATCGTCATTTTAAAAGAGTTACCTACGACTACGATAGTACTGTTTAACGCACACGCAATGGCTCAAATAAAATAAAAATCTGAAAGCTACTTGTCTTTCTGATTTCTCCCCTTTCCAGATCACAGAGATTTTAGGTGGGGATGTCTATGCGAATACTCTGCAATGATGGGATAAAGTGGGGTAAAAAGAAAATGCGAAATCGGATGAAATTCAATTATTGATTAATACGGCTTTATTTGCAATTGGTTTCTTGTTAAAATAATTTAATTAATAGTAGCTCATAGAAACATCATGATTTGTTAGATTTATTTAGATTTATGCTGCGTATTTTAACATGGCGTAAAATAATTTACGTTTCCCAATCTCCCCCAATGTCAAATCTAGGCAGCTTTGTCGGCAACAGGTAAGAGGCTCCTCCCACAGCCTACACGTGTGCACCTTCCGTTGGGATGTCTAAATTAAACAGGCAGGCAAATATGGGCGTGCCGTTTTTTTTTATCCATAGTTCTCCCATGTCCTCAAAACATAATCTTTGTCTAATTATGAAGAAATGACAGAAACAGAATGAGTTGACGCAAATGTATCACAAAGAAAATTCAGTAAAAGAGGAAGGATTATCTTGACGACTAAAAGTAGCTAGAGAGAAAAGTGGCAACAGCGTAGGTTAAATCTCTTTCTTTTCAGCATATTATTTGTCCATTTCTCTTCTCTTCTACCTTACATTGGCATCGACTCAATATTTTAACATGCCACTACTGTATACTGAAAAATGAATAATTCTTCTAATGTTACAAGTAAATTCACGAAAATCCGTATACTTATGATTTTTAGGACTCTGAAACCGAATACGAAATCAGAATTATCAGATTCGCTCGTTTCACCTCTGATCCCAAAAAACACCCCCAAACAAAAAAAGTGGTCTGCCCTGCGAACCAGATCAGTGTATTCTTATGTATTTGGACCTGCTGAAACCGAATCCGATGTCAGAATTGTCCGATTGGCTTGTTTTTCTAACAATTCTGACTTCGGACTCTGTTTCAGAGGGTCCAAATACATAAAGATACACTGGTCTGGTCCGCAGGCCAGACCACTTTTTTTATGTGGCTGTGTAATTAATTCAGATTCAGTCAAAATAAATGGACGTGTGATGCAAATACGGCCTAGACAACAAAAATATATAATGATGTAAATAAAAGTATACCGACAGCTGCTATCATTCTAGATCTAGTAAAGGCATTTGATACTATCTGGAAGCTATCTGATACTAGCTGGAAGTAAAGCTTCTGGAAGAATTAGAAATGTACGGGGTCCCAGGCTGTTCCTATAACTTAATAAAAGCTTATCTCAGAACAGATAACATAATGTAACAAATAATGAAATGTGCAGTGAATCAACAGTAACGCGTGGTGTACCACAAGACACAGTTCTTGACTCTGTACTTTTCATAATTTACGTTAACGATCTATATTTATATATACCGAGATGGATAGTGTGAGTATCTTTGCTTATGCCGATGATATAGTTATTCACTTTAGCAGTGATTCTTGGGAGGATTTGAATACATATTACAAGTTATAACAATATGGTTGAAGAGTAGTTTGCTAAAACTGAATACATCAATATCAAAATTTATACGTTTTTCACTTTGTGACAAAGTCAATTAAATCAATTAATTCTACACCAGGATATATACAACCGAGATGCATATAATTGTACTTCGTATATTGAACAAATAGTATCGGCGTAATCACTGATCAGTCTCTTAAATAGCATGAACACATTAATTATTCAACAAAAAGATTTAAAAAATGCATGTTCATATTTAAAAGTTTAAACGGCATTCTTAGTGATAAATTGATTACTAATTGTTACTATGCCCTTGTACAGCCATTGTTAACGTATGGCATTCTGTTCTGGGGGAAATAATCTAGAAAAAGTATTCGTCTTTCAGAAAATAATCATAAAAACCATCCTTAGGAAACCAATGCGTTATTCAACTAGAATCTTGTTCTAGAATTTTAATATTCACACTTTAGCAGAACTGTATATATTTGTCATATTAAAATATTATTACAAGCATAAAAATTCCGTAAACCTTCTTGAACATGAATATAACACCAGAGCCATAAAAAAACCATAAATATATACTTCCTATTTCACATAAAACGACAACTCAAAAATCTTTCCTGTATTACCGATCTAAAATTTACAATATACTACCGAATGAACTTAGACTATTTAATGGCAGCATCATTTTATACAGTAAAATAATTAAAATGTGGATTAAAAATTCAAATGTAAATCTTGATTACATATTTATCTAGTGTCCCATATTTCTGTCATTATAGAATACTCTAACTTGTATAATTAGTAAATTACTTAAAACTTTATATTATTTCACGGAATGTATTTTGTATCATTTTAATTCAGTTTTACTTTAGTAATAAGTACTATTTTACTGTATTTAAGAAATTTTTAGAAATAGTAACTTAACACTTTGTATTATTTTATTGTAAGAATGTACTTTGTATTATTTCATTTAGTTTTAGTTTAGTAGTAAGTACGTGTCAAAACACTACGGTGTATTATTTATGACCAATAACATTATTATTATTATTATTATTATTATTTCTATTTTATTGTATCTAGAAACTTTTTACATGTAATTTTATTACTGCCATATTAACAAATTGTAAATATGACAGGAGTCACGAACGAACTTTTTCTAGGTTTCCTTGACTGAAGTTTATTTTTGTACAATTGTATACATTTTTCGCACAAATAAAAACTTATTCTATTCTATTCTATTCTGTTCTATTCTATTCTATTCTATTCTATTCTATTCTATTCTATTCTATTCTATTCTATTCTATTCTATTCTATTCTATTCTATTCTATTCTATTCTATTCTATTCTATTCTATTCTATTCTATTCTATTCTATTCTATTCTATTCTATTCTATTCTATTCTATTCTATTCTATTCTATTCTATTCTATTCTATTCTATTCTATTCTATTCTATTCTATTCTATTCTATTCTATTCTATTCTATTCTATTCTATTCTATTCTGTTCTGTTCTGTTCTATTCTCGTTCGACGTTCAGTAATCGTCGACGGCAGGGTCAATGTAGTTCGACCAGTTTTTCTCTGCCGTTATTTATTTAGGATTCCTATTTACATATGATGAACAGAGACCGGCTCCGAGGTAATTGTGACGTCAAAACCAGAATCGGATCTAGGCGATATGAACAATATGACTATTTTCACGCACCATAATATCTGAACTTACAACGTAATTGTATTTAGTGAATTCCGTAATGCTTAAAGGTATTTGGCTCCTAAAAGGTTGTAAACAAGCCATACTTTGATGTATTTATTGTTGGGTGTAACACTAGCACAAACACAGTGGCTTGCTAACTAAGCATTATTAAAATAATAAAAATAATAAACGTCTTTCAACTTGTCAACTTTTCATCTTCTGAATATATTTCAACCATTTTACATCAATTTACTTGTTTATAACAAATTAAATACACTTACTTCAGATAATCAGTGAGTAATGTCAAAAATAATTCAATTGTTGCGTCATTTTCATGGCTATCTGCAATTTTGGATTTAAATATAGATAGGTACCTAATTGAAATTATCTGTTGGCGCTTACCTTTTAAAAAACTTTTATTATTACGAAAAACATCGTTAAGAAATGATTAATGGCGAAAAAAATTAAAGTTTATGAATTATTATTTCTAATTAATAAAAGAAGATAGCACGGTGCCATTAAGAAATTTTCCATAGGACCCCTACGGAAATGAAAATTAAAATTAAATTCTGTGTTTTAAAAAACCTAAAAATAGTCGTACCTATCAGTAATACAAATAACTATTTTGTTTTTTCTTATGTCGCGTTCATCTGAAGCCGCGATTTTGAAAAAAATAAAAAATTGCACTTTTTTGGGAATTTTTTAATTCGGAAAAACTTTTATACTTAGAATTTTATGCTTAATAAAAAACCAAAAAAAATATAATGATTATATTTAAGAAAAAAAAGTTGATGTCACTTCCGGTTGAACCGGAAGTGTTATTTTCGTTTTTGTTAGTCTAAAAGTAGCCCACTCTTGTCTAATTTATGTGCACCAAAAACGAAATTTTTTAAATCAAAAATCAACCAAGAGATTAGGGGCGTACATTGACTCGTGGCCACCCGGTATCCTTATATCAAATTTCTTATAAATTTGCAAAATTATTGCAATTATGGCAGCCATATTGGATTTACCGTTTTGAATATTTAATTTTTAAGATCAGGTTCCGTATCAGCTGAACCTAAAATACCTCATAATTACCAATTTTAATGCAATTCCGATGAAATTTTACGCGGTACCTTCGCCAAGTTTTCTTCTTCTTTTAAATATTTTTGCAGAACAGTGCCAAACGAACCAATAAAAAGTATAACGGTCAACTTTTTTAGTATTCGTAAATTTCTATTAAAATCCGTTAAATTACATTATTTTATATCTTTATTACAGAAATTACCTATTTTGTCATTTTTATTAAAAAAGATTTAACGCCGGCCCTGTTGGAACTTAGTGTTGCTTTGAAGGCGACCTTGTAAACATTCTAGATTATCGCGGTAAATAACGAGTTAGTCGCCAAGAAATTACATAAAATACACGGGAATTGTACCGAGTAGTCAAACTTTGTTCAGCACAGACGCTCTGAATTAAAGTAGCATTTAATAAGTATAGTGCCTGCTGTTTTAAGTGTATTAAGTTAAACAGTACCGAATTATTGGTTTAATTTGTTAGCGTAAGGTAGCTGCTTAAAGTGCATTCCAATTTCAGCATTATGGCAGAGTTACCAGTAATACAAAGCTATAAATTTGAGCTTGTAACTCATAGCAGTGCCTTCGTCCCTTTTGCAGAAGTTCTGTAAGTACATGTATATCTCTATTTTGCGTTTACAGGCAATTTGTAACTTTCCTTTGCATCGAGATCAAAGACGCCAATTTGGTTCGACCTTTAGTGTTCTGTGCGGCATTTCGTTGTTTCCGCGAGTGCTAGTCCCGTCTATTAAAGTCTATTAATAAATTTTTTTACTTAATCTTTACATTTTCTGTGCATAGCACCTTTCGTTTTTGTATGTATCTTGTGGCCTAAAATGCTACTATGTATTTCATGTCTTATGTTATTACCTTTATTTAATCTATTTATTTAGTAATAACTAAGTTGTCCAACTAAACAATTAATAATTTAGTTATCTATCTTTTTGAAGTAGTTACAGTAGTTTTTGTACATTGTGGCCATCTGCCAATAATTTTGGATTTATTTTTGTACGTTACCGTATTTGTATATTATACATTTGTCTGTTAGGTTTTCAATTTAAATTAGTAGATGCTCTTTTGCTCATTTCTAATATAGTTTTTTATAAAATAGCCGGAATATGCTATTTCTCTCTTTTTGAGGGTTTTATAAAGAAATTCTCTTTTTTAAGAAAATATCCGTTATATCCGACCAGATCTATTATACACATAAATTTTAGTCGGTAATTTCCGTGTCACCATTCATATATTTACCATTAAATTACTGCGCTACCTCATAAATACGCTTGAAATATTCATATCTATTTATGACGAGCTCGGTAGCTAGTGCAGGAATTATAACTGATTATAATTAAACGAGGAAATATTATTTTACTACTAAATGAGAAATACATATAAATGAACACAGAGCGAAATTCCGAACGCATAATTCACAATTGAATGAATGAGGTATTAGTTAGAGAAGCGTCAGGGAAAGAGACATAAAACACGCTTTTATAAAATAGAGATATTTGAAGTATTAACTTAAATAATTAAATTGTTTTTATCGTACAGCATTTCATCAACCTGTTTCATAATTAATAATTCGAGAGCTCTCTTTCATATAGGTAGACTCGAATTAATTTGTAACTTTCCGAATTCCCATTTCGTTTCGATATTTCAAGAGTAATATAGGTATTATATTTAATTTGTTTATCTCTCTCCCTTTAACTAGGAGCATTGAAATAGGAAAGCGCATATTTTCAGATAAATTTTATCAACTTATTTTTCATATTTACGATTAAATTTAATTTTAACAAATATGTCTGCAATAAGTTGCTGATAGACGACGCGACGGCGACGTCATTCCAATTTTTGCGAATCGCTGGTTAAGATGGTAAAGTATATTTATTTGACTACATTTAAAAGTTTACATATTTGCAGCAAGCTACAAAAGAAGTAAAATTAACATTTTAAGACAAAACAGCATTATATATTTCTGAAATAAAAATACCTAAGTCAATAAAAAGCAACCTGTAAAAAAAATTCGTTCAATAGTCGTTCAAGTTCATCAGCGTAACGCTCTTTTCACACTATACGGTTTTGATCGTACGGTAAAAAACTGTACGGCTTTTTGTCGTGACATGGTTGTTTTCACATTGCACGGTTTTTTGCCGTTGTAAGCTCAACATTTTAATTTCATTTGTAATAATAAAGACAATTATACGACAATTTCATGTTCAGATTTTTCGTTTTTTAATAAGTATTAAATATACTTACCAATCGCATTTTTATCTTTGTCTTCCATCGAATCAAAATCTTGTTTCAGTTCTAAGCAAACTTCCAGACTTTCTTGTGGCAATCCGATTTTTATAAACATTAAGAGTTTTCTCCCATAGCACAGGCCTACTTTGAACCAAGGTTATCAAAACTTCCGCATCAATTTCATCCATTTCACAAAAGTTAATAATTAATAACCCAACAAAACAATGTAGCTGCCGTACGGCTCAAAACCGTTGAATGTGAAAGCACGCATTTAGTTGTGTAGACCACTGAGTCAAAGGTGCCGTACGGCAGCCGTCGAGTCCAGTGGCAAAGGCAAATTTCATCCATTTCCCAAAAGTTAATAATTAGTAATTCAACAAAACAATGTAGCTGCCGTACGGCTCAAAACCGTTGAATGTGAAAGCACGCATTTAGTTGTGTAGACCACTGAGTCAAAGGTGCCGTACGGCAGCCGTCGAGTCCAGTGGCAAAGGACGGCTGCTGCACGGCACGGCACCGGCGTTTTGCCATCACCGTATAGTGTGAAAGGTCCCATGCTTTTCTTCACGCCACTAAAAGAATGCGGCCGTACGGTTTTTTACCGTACGATCAAAACCGCATAGTGTGAAAAGAGCGTAACGCTCTTTTCACACTACACGGTTTTGATCGTACGGTAAAAAGCCGTGCGGCCGCATTCTTTTAGTGGAGTGAAGAAAAACATGGGACCTTTCACATTATACGATGACGGCAAAACGCCGGTGCCGTGCCGTGCAGCAGCCGTCCCTTGCCACTGGATTCAACGGCTGTCGTACGGCACCTTTGACTCAGTGGTCTACATAACTAAATGCGTGCTTTCACATTCAACGGTTTTGAGCCGTACGGCAGCTACATTGTTTTGTTGAATTATTAATTATTAACTTTTGGGAAATGGATGAAATTGATGCGGAATTTTTGATAACCTTGGTTCAAAGTAGGCCTGTGCTACGGGACAAAACTTTTAATGTTTATAAAGATCGAATTGCCACAAGAAAGCCTGGAAGTTTTCTTAGAACCGAAAAAAGATTTTGATTCGATGGAAGACAAAATAAAAATGCGTTTGGTAAGTATATTTAATACTTATTGAAAAACAAAAAATCAGAACATGAAATTGTCGTATAATTGTCTTATTATTACAAATGAAATGAAAATGTTGAGCTTACAATGGCAAAAATCCGTGAAAACAATAAAGTCACGACAAAAAGCCGTACGGTTCTTTACCGTACGATCAAAACCGTATAGTGTGAAAAGAGCGTTAGCTAGGTTAATTTTTTTTTATTAGAATGAACGAAATATTGACATATCCTGAGGATTATTTTCTTAATATAACAGACAGTGCTTTGTTTCTATCAGTTGTAGTCCAGTCAACGGAGCGCTAAAATGACCAAAATCTCTAATTTGTGTGCTAATGAATGGATTTTGATGAAACCTTGTGCAATGTGTTTGTAATGACGTTAATAAAAAAGTTGAAAAAATAATAGAGGAGAAAATAACTGGAAGGAGTAGAAAACATCCCCATTATCACGGGTTCCGTAACTTGTAGAATTACTTCAAAAATGAAAAAATACACGTACCTTTTTTGGCCCAAAATAAGATGGTTTTACTCTTGTGAATTTTTTCGAAAAATACATATTTTTCGAAATATGGCCACTAGAAGATTCCTAAAAGTGGGGGAGGGGAAATGTAAAAGTTGAAAAAAAAAATCTGAAAAAATTTGGGTGAATGTATCATCGAAGTATAAGACTATTTTTATTTGCAACTTTTCTGTAAAGTGCGTTTTCACCGAGTTTTTCGGGAAACACATGAAAAACTACCCCTTTCTTTAAAATTATAGCGTTTTAAAAATATTTAATAAGTATAAAAATTTAAAAAGACGTATGCATTGACGCCTTCTAAACATTTTTTGTCTGTGGGATTTTTTTTGTAACTTGCTAATTTTCCGAGTTACAGGCAGTTTTTCATGATAAATAACATACTACATGTTTTTGCACATAAGAAAATGCATGAGAATTCAAAAAATGACCGTGATTTATATATATTATTATAAAAAATGTAAAACCTATATCGTTATATCATTTTTAAAGGTTCAGTATAATTTTTAAATTGAAAATGTGAAAAAGTTCTCCGGAAATTTTTTTTTCAAAATTTTTATTTGTTAATAATAACAGTGGAAGGGAGAATTAATTCAAAGGGCTGAAATAAGGCTTTTTTTAATCAATAACTTTTTTCAAAAAAACATTTGTTTCGTAACAAAAAGGAAGATAAAATTCGTGACGTAACTTTTCGAAAGTCATTTAAGAATAGAATGCAGAAAACAAACACTGCATAATAGTATATTACGTAATCAGTGTTGTAAGAAGCATATTACGCACGAATGGAAAAGTATTTCCATGAGTGCGTAATTGCTTTACAACTCGAATTATGTACTATACTTTACCTACGATCATATTTATTTAATTATTTAGTAAAATCTAGATTTAGTTTACTAGTCAACAATATTATTCAACAAATATTATGTCAGTTTTGACAGCGTTTGAAAATTACGTAGGCGCATTTGTTTTTTTAAACCCCGCGTTAGCGATATAAGCCACCTATAATTGCGTGTCCCGTGCGTTTTGTTTACCGCGCGATTTGTTTACAGTGCATTTTGTTTACAATATGTAAAATTCAACTTACATAGATGGCAGGTGGTGTGTTTTTTACTATTTACAGTAGTGATCGTAGGTAAAAGTGCGTTATTTCATCATCTTTAAATAATTATTAAAAATCGTTAAATTTGTAAAACAATTATCATGCAATTTTTTTCTTAAGAAATAATTATTCATCTGACGATAAGAATTCTTGTGGATGCGAGGCACGACAAACTGTGGTTGTCGCAAAGCTGCACTTCATTGCACCTCTGCTTGTAAAAAATGCAATGGTGTAGATTGTATTAATTGTAAACTTGGGGTAGATTTAATAGATACTAACGGAACAAATGAAACTTTGAAAGTTGATGAAACAAATTCACTTGATGAGTCTTTACTATAATGTAAAATTATGGTTACATTATTTATACTTTAAATAAAATAAGTGCTATACTTGTAAGTATACAGTGTGTGTAGTGGCGGGCAGGGCATAGGGAGTAAGAATTGCAACATCGCATGTGCCATCTGGCTGAAATGAAATAACTGAGAACGGGGATGCTTCAGTGGTCTAGCGCCGACTCTTTAAGACTCTTAATGCCGCCGACGGGCGAGTTTGTTGTTACCTGGCTTGTCATATCTTTCGCGCTACGTGGAAGTACATGCCCAATTCGCAATTACACGCACTGTATAAACATTTTTATGTATCAGTTTAAATCATTTTTGTATATAAATAGAAAAAATAAAATAAGTGTTATACTTGTAACTATATAAACTTATTTCAACTCTTTGAATCAGCTCTCCCACTTTTATCACTAGCAAATAAAAATTGTGAAAAAAGAAATTTTTCCGGAAAACTTTTTCGCATTTTCAATTTAAAAAATATATTTAAAAATGGTATAACTTAACTATATAGGTTTCATATTTTTTATAATAATATATATAAATCACGCTCATTTTTCGAATTTACATATATTTTTAATGTGGGAAAAATGTAGTACATTATTTATCGTGAAAAATTGCATGCAGCTCGAAAAATTAGCAAGTTACAAAAATACTCCAAGAGACAAAAAATATTTAGAAGGCCTCAATACATACGTCTACGTTTTTTTCAAATTTTTAAATTTCATATTTTTAAAGCGCTACAATTTCAAATAAAAAGGTAGTTTTCATGTTTTTAGTAAAGAACTCGGTGAAAATGCACTTTACAGAAAAGTTGTAAATAAGAAAAAGTCTTGTATTTCGATGATACATTCACATGAATTTTTTTCAGATTTTTTTTCAACTTTTACATTCCCCCTTCCCCACTTTTAGGAATTTTCGAGTGGCCATATCTCCAAAAATATGCATTTCTCTAAAAAATCACAAGAGTAAAAACATTTTATATTGGGCCAAAAAAGGTAAATATATTATTCCTTTTCATGTTTGACCTAACTCTACAAGTTACGGCTGTTCTCTTCCAATCATTTCCTACTGTAATCTTTTTTTTTTCAACTTTTTTATTAACGTCATTACAAACATATTGCACAAAGTTTTATCAAAATACATTCATTAGCACTCAAATTACTCACCTCAAATTACTCACCTCCCGTTCGCTGGACTATTGGTTTAATGAAAAATTCGTTTCAGTATAATTTTGCAAGTAAGTGTTTACCTTATCTACACCATTGTTTTGTAGTATTCTCAATCTCTAATTCATTTGACGCATCCTGTTTCGTTTTCTCTTTATTTATAATTTCCCTTATTTTATTTGGTATCGCTGCTAATTGCGCCTCGTTTTATATCATTACTTTTTGCTTTGATAATTCCTTTTTTTAGAATTGAACAATGTCGTTTTTTATATGCTGCAAGTATCTTAATCTTAATCTTGTAATTGCGAGTTAAATTCATTAATTAATAGCCCCTAAATACCCCTGATTTAACACATCCATTTAAATCAAATCGCCATCGACACGACAAAAACTTTTCAAATAATACAGCATTCGAAAATCTGAAGTTCACTGAATAACCTGAACTGTTCGGAATAGAGACAAGGACGCTGCCATCGCCGCCCGGCGCCTTCACCCTGAAATCCTGGCTAAATTTCATAGCATATGCAAGAACATGACCGCTCTTAAACTTTCCGAAGTTTTGAAATTAATAAAACTGGTGGACATTAATTTCGTTCCGGTATCCCAACAATTAAATATCGCTTAGCTAACTTCGAGTGCAAATTTTCCATAACGGGAGAAAATGTAGTTGCATTTTTATCATTAGCGTTAAAAACATTCCCGGCTAATTGAAATAAATTTAATTACTCACATATTAATTTAATTAAAAGTGTTTTTTGCTCTGTTAGCGATAACTTTGCAACTATAATAGTGAACAGAATCACATTATGTCAAATGTAAATAAAATTGGAAAATGTATAACCTACCTATTACTTATGACACTGATAATTACGTGTACCATTTGTTGCTAAAAAAATAAAACACGCAGTTTGTCGGTTTGTGAAACACTAATGAAACTTTTAACGATGTATATAAAAAAAACTTATTAAGGGTGTTTTTTTAGAAGTTTATTTTTTGAATCGGCGACACTGTTTCTAGAGACAGTTAATTTAACAACTGACAGCTGATTCGTGCTCAGTATATTTTGCAATTTCACCATGAATAGACTTACGGCAGAACAACGCTTGCAAATTGTGCAAATTTATTTCGAAAATCATGGTTCAGTTCGCGAAACTTACCGTGCGCTACGTTTATTTTACGGTCGACATAATGGTCCATCCGAGCAACTCATTTCCCACCAAGCATTCTCTGATTGATAATGTACATCCGCAGAGACGTCGTACAGTGCGCACCTAAGAAGTTGTTGCTGCTGTGGAGCGTAGTGTTGAGGAGGATCCGAATGAGTCAATTCGCCGTCGTGCACGGCAATTGGAGGTGTGTTCATCCACCTTATGGGAGATTTTGAGGAAAGATCTTGGGTTACGAGCTTACAAGATTCAGCTTGTGCACGAAGTAAAGCCGCGTGACCATCATTTGCGTCGGACGTTCGGTGAATGGGCTGGAAACAAGATTGTTCTTGATTCACATTTTCACCAAAAAATTTTGCGTCGTGGACCTGTGAATTGGCCTCCACGGTCGTGCGATATCACACCTTGGATTATTTTCTGTGGGGATATGTGAAGTCGCTAGTCTACGCCGATAAACGAGAGACATTGGACCATTTGGAAGCCAACATTAGACGAGTTATTGCCGACATATGGCCCCAGCTGCTCGAAAAAGTGATCGAAAATTAGACTTCCAGGTTGCGCTATATTCGAGCCAGCCGTGGCACCCACATGTCCGAAATCATATTTAAGCACTAATGGCATAAAATTATATTTGCAATAAATTCAATACCATGGGCTTTAGCAAGATTTTTATCTGTTTTATCTATTCCTCTAAAAAAAACACCCTTATTAACAGGATTTTAGTAAGGCAATGAAATCTCCAATGCCACCAATTTTAAGTAATACTAGCTGTAGTTCAGTCGAATTGTAATTTGACGTGGCGAAAATACATAAACACGATTTTATTGTTTTAAGTTGATGGGTTGGACATCCAAAACAAGCCCTTATAGCGTGCCAACTTATATCATACCGGCTAAGGGGGGTCGTAAAGTTGAAAAATCGGTTTTTCGCGTTTAAATAGAAGGCTGATAATCTGAAAGGAAAGTTCAAATGGGGAAAGTTATAGGTATTTAAAAAACCTAGAATTAAGATAGCTTTTTTAGGTCAGGAGTAAATTCAAAAACACCGAAATTTTGAAAAAAAAATTAATTTCAGCGAAATTTTAGAAAAATCTTTGAAATTTTACTAAAGTATGTGCTATATATGTGCAATGTAAAAATTAATAACAATATTGTTTGATAGATTCAATTTTAAAAAAAAAATCGGCAGCTACTGGAAGCGGCTGGAACCTCCCCACCCGGTGAATCTTTGAAGCCGAAAAGAGCACTAAACAATATGAACGATCTCATTTAATTATATTTATTAAGTTGAAATATTTTTTTGGTATTAAATCAGAAAAAAAGTCTTGCGTTCGGTGGGATTTGGACCTAAGAACTTGAGTGTTAAATTTATAGTCTGCACAACATTAATATTTTATTCAATGGTTTTAATACAAATATATGCTTCATCGGATCCTAGCCCGGGGCCAGCCAGATAACCACGGTGAACACCGCCGTGGCGAGTATGAGGCTGGACGGGGTAGGTCCGGTTTGGCTTGGAGAAAAATAGAAAAGTAGCCCCTGTCTTCTGTAGGCAGGCTTAAAGACTAGGTTAAAATTATAATGTGTCCACATGGACCTAAAATTAATATAAAAATAAACACAATTCTATAAAAACGTTCGTAGGCAAGAGCACTTAATAATTTTGATTATTGATACGGGAAACAACTAAACGAAAAAACCTGTTCGTTGGTAATGGGATGGATGGCAGGGATGGCCATCTTTGGAAAAAACCATATAACTCTTGGTGGACAGCTTCCCTGCCAGATGTAGCCAGGGTAGTGTTCATGGTGGATCGTTTAAGTTTGAGTTGGTATATTTTGATTTATCTTTTGGCCTCGACCAATTTTTCACTAAATCGGTCGGGGAAGTGATAGCTGTTAAATTTTTGGTTCCAATGTTTCTCTGGGGAATTTCGTTTTTGAAAAATGTTTAGGTTGGTACCAATGTCTTAAATTGTTTTTAGGTTATGTAGTACTATTTTTAGGTTATGTTGCCGGAAGAATTTCCGGCGGGATGCCGGAAGTAGCGGAAATAGTTTTTAAAATATAATGTCTGTCACTTTTAAAGTTTTATTGGAAAAAACTCACCGAAAGCGTTCCGGTGGGGTTGCTTACACTTGTAGGGCTTGTAAGCGGTTCAGGATGGTCTCTCACACCATCCGTGGGCTTTATAAACTCGAAAAAACTTGTAATCTCTCGATGCACCTGACACGTCAAAAATACTCAGCATACAGTCTGCACGCTTTAACACACTAGCAGAGAACTTATACCACAAATGGACCCGTAGTATTTTTTGGGAATTTTCCTTTGAGTCCATTTAATAAAATTTGACATTTTTCTGAAAATTTGAAATTTTTCTGAAAAGTGATATTTTTCCGAAAATTTTGACATTTTTTGAAGTGACATTTCTCCGAAACTTTGACAATTTTCAAACATTTGACTTTTTTATGAAAGGTGACATTTTTCTGAAAGGTGACATTTCTTCGAAAATTTGACGTTTTTTTGAAAATTTGACATTTTTCTGAAAAGTGACATTTCTCTGAAAATTTGACATTTTTCTGAAGTGACATTACTCCGAAAATTTGACAATTTTCAAACATTTGGCATTTTTCTGAAAGGTGGCATTTCTTCGAAAATTTGACGTTTTTCGAAAATTTGACATTTTTCTGAAAAGTGACATTTTTCTGAAAATTTGACAAATTTCTGAAAAGTGACATTTCCCTGAAAATTTAACATTTTTTCGAAAATTTGACATTTTTCTGAAAAGTGACATTTCTCCGAAAATTTGACGTTTTCCTGAAAATTTGACATTTTTTAAAAATCTGACATTTTTCTGAAAAGTGACATTTCTCCGAAAATTTGATATTTCTTGGAAATTAAAAAAAAAAAATTTCGTGATTCGTCTTGTAGAAATATTTTTTTGATATCATCATCAGTTCGCCTGTTATAAGAATTTTATGCTTTTACGACGTAATCAGAACGTAGGTGTATTTTTAATTCACTCGTATTCCATCCATCTACAATATTTCCATCTACGTTTCAAACTTTAATTGGATGTTTCCAATAGTTAAGTCGATATCTGCACCAGTTTCTAAGAATTTTTCTTATTTGTGACGTCATGTGACGTAGGTGTATTATTAATTCACTCGTAATCCGTCCGTCTACAATATTTATACCTACGTTTCAAATTTCAGTTCGATATCTTCAACCGTTTCCGAGTTATCAGCCGAAATCACTGAACACCTCTGTCATTATTAGAATATCACCCTGTACATTGCACTGCTTTGAGGACAAAACAAGTGAAATTTTTGTTTTTTAATTTTTTTCACGGAAACCAAATCGAAAAAGTGCAAGTGTGGTATATCGTTGAAATCGGAATTTTTACTGCTTTTCAATGGTTCAATTACAAATTGTAAGTAATCATAAAATAAACAACTTGTTGTGTCAAAACGGCACTAAACGTAATCCGATCTCAACCAAAACCTTTTCAGATCTTCTGGAGCACTAAAGAAACCCTCATGCAAAGTTTCATCCAAATCCGTTTAGTAGCTTCGCCGCTATCGTGCTAACATACATACACACACACACACACACATACACACACACAGACATTTTTCAAAAACAACTTTTTTGGGTTCTTGGGACCTCAAAACGTAAAGATTTGATGTTATCTCAATTTTCGATTTTGCACTAATTGTAGTAACCTCCCACAATTTTATTGTGGGGAGGTTAAAATGGTCTTCGATAAATTGCTATAAAAACTTCACTTTCTGTCAGTTTTTGCTATGAGAAGAAAAATTCTATTCTTAGAGAGTTGTTCAATAGTTACAATTTTTTTTATATGGTTATTATTCAGAAAAAAGTGGTAAAAATTTAATTTGAAATAATAGAAAATTTTTTTGCATAAAAAAATCCAATTAAAGTTAAATATCTTTTGAATGGACTACAGTGTCGAAAAATCATGTCTACTATTTTGAAGTGCTATTTTTTTAGTTTACCTCAAAAAAAAAATTGCTCTATGATAATTGGTTTTCGAAAAATATGAAAAAGTAGTATGCGCGAGCGTAGCGGTGCGCGGATTGGGCAGTCATAAAATGCATTCAGGCATAATAATTGAGACAAAATATTGGCTACTTAAGTTTTTATTTTTTATATTTTTAAAATGTGACAACAGTTGTAATTATATACACAATTATTTAAGAATAAATATTTATAGATGCGAAATGCCATTTATAAAAATTTATTAAACTAATAACCTAATTTTGCATCTTTGTCCGAAATTCTACAAAATAAATCGATATTGACAACAATGTTTTTAGAAGTGCATGAAGTAAAAAAATTTTTGAGGCCTTTGGTTCTTGTACACACACTAACTCACAATTTTATTTTTTTCACCCCTTTAATAGTGGGCTGCGGGTGGTAATGAGAGTGGCTAATACCAAAAATCTTTTTGAGACCTTCTCTTATATGGATATACTAAATACCAATTTTATGGACTCCCACTTGTTTGATTTACCTATTTACCCCCATTTACTCCAATTTACTCCCAACCCTTCAACAGATCAAAGTAATCTAGTTCCAGACCTTATTAAAATATATACGTGTACCAAATTTCAAGTCAATATCTTAAACGGTTCCAGAGTAATCGTGAACACAAAAAAGTTACAAGACAGACAGACAGAATTTTTTTTTGCTCAAACTTAAAGCGTCGAGATTTTATCTCGACGCTTCATAACATTCTAAGCCTATTTGAACAATAAAAATTTTCAATTTTTTTTTGCGTTACTATACTTCTACAGGATGTGGGAGTAATTGAGGCTTCTGTGATCTCTATAGAGGACCACGTCTCTGAAAAAAAGTAAGATTGTAATGAAAATGAATGTAGAACTTCATTTATGTCTATTGTCTATGCAACTAGAGGAATTGTTTTTTAATCTGTCTAATAAGTTTTTTATTATTTCCTCATTTATTATAATTTTAAGAAACAAATTTTTAGAATTAATGTTCCTTTTTTCATATATTTCGTCACACTGGGCCTTTTCAACCGTTGCCTTTCCTGTATTAATAAGATAATTATTGAAAACTAGCTGACCCAGCAAACGTTGTTTTGCCATATAAATTATAAATTTTTGTCCAAAAAATAAAAAGAAAATTTCTGGATAGGGCCACCCTTATCACCTAGGGGGTATAAAAAATACCCTACGACCTATTCTCAGACCTACCAAATATACACCAAAAATTTCATAAAAATCGGTCAAGCCGTTTCGGAGGAGTTCGATAACAAACACTGTGACACGACATTTTTATATATTAGATTGCATATATTCCCTTTAGCCCAGATGACAGAGAACATTTTATAGTGAAACCTACAGCAAGTTCCAAAATGAATACATTTTTTTAATGAGTTCGTGAAAGTATGTAGAATAATATCCTAAAAAGTTTACATTCCGCTTGGATGCAGAACATAAAAAAAAGTGAAAAAAAATTTTTTTTCATCCATTTTTTCAAAATTTTGAAATTAAGTCGGGGTACGAAAAAATAAATGACACAGGCAAATAGACCACGTGTTTCTGAACAAAAAATGTCCTAATAAAATTTATCGCTAAAGCCTCGGTATTCCTGAAAAAAAATAGTGAAGTAACTTTGTCACTTTGCGCGGCCAAGCACACGGTTAAATGCATACTATGGAACCTCTAAAAATTCTTAGCTGTTCTAACGAGTAAAATAAAGCTTTTTTCTCTTTCTGATTACACATTTTTAACATTTTTCTTAGTGAATAGAAGGATAAATAGTGTGTATGGAAGGAAAATTTATAATTATGAACGCATACGCAGACACCACACATAGCCGCTGAATCGCTCGCATGAAGGTTTACGTGCCTTTACTCTATTGTATTTATTACAAGTACACCTATCCACATTTCAGCTATATCCAATGGATTCCCTATACATTTGTTAATGTATTGGAAAAGTTCAAGAATTTATATTCAAAACAATCAAAGATATTTTCATAGTTCTAAGGATAAGATCGTGAAAATCGCAATTTCTTATCATGATCTAATTAATCATATTTTCGAAAAATTGCATACGAGTAACCGAATTTGTGTTTGAACATTCGAAGAATATACATTTTTTCGAAATAGCGATATTTTATTTTTCCAATGGGTCAATTTCTCGGCAAGTTACAGCCTCCAACATATATATTTATCAAGAAAATCATCAAGCAAGGAAATTAAAATGATTTGAGATGTACTTTTTTTGAATCCACGTTACTACAACTTAATATGCCATAATAATCATGAAGTGTACATACTTTTTAACAGTTTTCAATGAAGAAAGAATTTTTTTGAAGGGCTTTTATTTTTTTCTATATTTTTTATTACGACGATTGAGTTTGGGCGTGATAATATAGTTATATAAGTATATTTTTCCCATATATCCTTTGCTTGTATTGTTTAAAACAAAAAAGCATCAGAAAGCTACAATTTCCATATTTTAAATGAACCAGCACTCATATAGATTGAACAAATTCTGATTTAGTGACATGTAATTCAGTGCGTCGGTGTCACAGTCATGCGTATTCAAGCGCGCGCACGCGTGTATCTCACTCCGAGTTACAACGTTACACTTGACTATTTTTTTTCCGGGAAAACCGTGGCTTTAGCGATAAATTTTGTTAGGACATTTTTTGTTCATAAATATGTGATCTATCCATCTGTATTTTTTACTTTTTCCTAGCTTCACTTCATTTCAAAATTTTGAAAAAATGGATGAAAAACAATTTTTTTCACTTTTTTTTATGTTCGGCATCCGAGCGAAATGTAAACTTTTCAGGATATTATTCTATACACTTTTACGAACTCAATAAAAAAAATTATTCATTTTGAAAATTTCTGTAGGTAAATACCTCAATCGAACTGGCTATAATGTTCCCTTTCTCATATATTTCGTCACACTGAACCTTTCAGCCATTGTCTTTCCTGTATTAATAAAATAATTATTGAAAATTACGTATGTTTCCTTATCATTCTTATCATACATTTATAGTGTTCTATGTATAATTGAATTGTATAAAAGCAAAATCTTTTCGGAATATATTTTAAATTATAAATATTATTTTTTCATTGAAATATTGGTGAAGTAAAACTTCTGAAGGCTCCCTTGAAGTTTGAATGTTTGTAAGTATTTTTACCAATTTTATAAGATTTTAAGTATTAGAAACAACGAACATATTTCAAAATTTTTCCCGTTTAAAACACCCAGCGTAAATAATTACCCGTCAAGTAATTAGAAAGTTTACCAACTTCAGAATGTTGATTCGATTGTTGTAGAGCTACGCATGAGAGGGCTATTGGGTGACTGAACAAATGGGAGCCTTAAGTAAATTTGCCAAAGTTAACATTGTATCATGTACACAATCTGTTTTGTTCTATAAATCACGTATACAATATGAGTTGTGTCATATTGCGACAAGCACACGCACCAGAGACATTTGCTAATTGACTCTCAGATCTCGTACCTCATCTATATTAAACAACACTAACGCTTATATAATATAATTTATGATTAAGCTGTCAAACTCGAGGTACAAGCCTAATTGCATTTCTCTCATAATAATAAGATTTATACGGGATTTTTCATACAACAGGGCGAAGCCGGGAAATCACGGGTAGTTCGTGAGCAGCGATTACATCTAGAAAAGAAATGAGGAAATATCTCTGGGACATTTGCCAGCCAAATATGTATCCATTTTACTACGATTTATGGCATTTAATATTAATAAATGAATGTGTCTGGTTTTTGATGATAAGTAAAAAAATTGAAAAAAAAATGAACGCTGTTCAAAAAAGGTTGCTAAAAATAATAAAATAAAATTGTACACACGGAAAAAACTGTATTTCCGATGACAGTCCTATGTTTGATGACCTTTCGTTTAAATTAATGTTAATTAGCATTGATCTAAAACAGTGTTATCTAAACAATGAAATATCAAAATTTCTTTTAAGCACAAATTTTTAATTGAAAATCGATCATATTTAAAATTGCTTTAAAAAAAATAAATAATCACATGAGTGCTAAAACCACTGTTAATAACGATCTGAAGTATATAGTTATTTCAGAAATAGTTAGCTTTATTGAAGCAAACCTCTCCAATTTGTCCAATAAAAATAATGGGTATTCAGCAATAATCTGTTTCTCTTTAATTGAAGACCTAAGTGGATAAAGGTGTTATGTCACACTTTTAAAGTTTTGAGTAAATTAAACAAAACGGTTTTGAGTCGGAACTTATTTATTTTGTCTTCGATTCAAATGAATAATACCTCATAAAATAGATAATTTTGGGTTATGTTCTTTTGTTTACACTAATATTAAAGAACAATATCAAGCTGTTATGAAACTAGATTTTTCTGTCCAAAACTGTGTACATCCACTAAAATTACTGGTTGTATGTATGACATGGCGCCTTTATAATTATAAAGTTTCTATAAAATATTACAAATTTAGAATTCACCGTTTATTGGGTGTTAAATCTATATCGGGGGTGTTCAAAAATTGCATAAAGTAATTTTTTTTTAAAATGCGATATAACACCTTTATCCACTTAGGTCTTCAATTAATAAAGAACGTCATCGATCTAAAATACTTTGCTTAAATTATAATAAATAATGGGTACAATGTTTTATATTTTCTTAGCTATCCATGATATTAATAAATTAAATGTTGCTCCCTTTATAAGAACTATATCCAGTATCAGCTTCATTAAGCCTTATCGTTGAAGCGAACCTTTTATAAATGAAAAAATTTGAAGTCCCATTGTCGCTAAGAAAAAAGGTCATAGGTGGGGAGAAAGTCCTTTCGGCATCCAACTAACACCGACGAGCGGTCTATCGCAGAATTTGCAGCGCAGTAGTACCGCTTTGTTTCTAATTTGGTTGTGCACAATAATAGCTGGTGTAGGCAAGGAAAAAATGTTGGAATCCTGGGAGTTACAGGAGTTAATCCCTGTATTTGATGGTAAGTACCGATTTATATAATATAATATACTATATCTAGGAAACAACGTGGAAATATGCAGTGCATGGGTGGGGTATACCAATTGTTATTGCAATCTGTAGGTAAACCAACGCAAGTATGGCAAACTTGTTTGTATACTTTTGTTAAAATTGGGTTGTCGATTTGAGGTACGGATGTTTAAAATCGTTTTTAACTGATTGCATGTGCCCATGCACAGTTGTTATCTTTGGAAAGTTAAAAGTATTAGTTTGATATTGTATAACACGCGTCCCATGCAAATTTCATAAAGCGACTCTATATAATATCTCAAAAATATGCGTTTTTTTAAATTTTTTTTATTTTTGACGGGTTGATAGCTACTGCCCCCCGTTCGAATTTATTTAAAGAGTAAAATTTGAGAGATCACCATAGGCGTACATTTAGTGAGGTAAACGTAAGGGTGGATTTTCAATCAGCCTTTACCCCCCCCCCCCTCCTTCGTGTAAGATTACATATATAATACATTACATACATATACATTACATTACATATATACTTAAGAATAACCCTGGCCAATGTAGATATACCTATTTTACTAGTTTGATTTGGTTTTACAACAAAACCCTTATTTATTTAATAATGCAAAAATACTAACAAAAACTAACTTAGATACATTTGACAATAAATTGCAGTAACTTTTGTTTTCATGATTTACTTTGGTCTTTATTGAACATGATTTGTTACAAAAATATCTGCTACAACCTGTACGTATTAGAATTTTTGTATATTATTTTAAATAAATAAGTATTTTATTGGAAAACATATACTGGTATTGGTATAATAAAAAATTACAATAATCAAACTTCCTCCTTTACAGAACAGTTACCAAAAACTTGTGAATCTCGATGTGCTACAGTGCTACAAGTTTTAAATTGTTTAAATGGGAAACGATAGTATCCACCTGAAAACAAGTGTACTGGTCAGTTTTTTTTTTTCGAAGTGAACATTTCCGGCTACACGGTGTAACCAAACTCTTGGGAATATATAATAATATTTTCTCTTTGACTTTTATTTTTGTTCACATGAATTTAGCATTGAAATATCCTAATTTTGGCTTGTGCCATATAATTTTTTTTTATGTTTGGACTAACATAACTACTAATATTTTTTATTGATTTGTTAAACAGTTTGTTCACGAATATTTTACTAAAGAAAATTTTTTAGATTTGTTCTGATTGAATTCTATAATATTATTATTGATTTGTTAAACTGTTTGTTCAAGAACGTTTTACTATAAAGAAAATATATTTTTGTTATATGAAAATAATTTTATTTCTTGATATACTGTATACCATTTCTTAGACGCATGCATAAATATGTACAAAATTACACAAAGAACAATCAAGTTCATCATTAAATCTTGGCATTGAAAGTTCAGTAGAAAACAATGTTATAATTGATAATCTTATATAATTATTAGTGATATAGTGATAGTATCGACTGAAAATATCGATTAATATTTATTATATTTTTTATTATAGTTGGGTATAATCTAAATTGGGTTTGGCATGAGTTGATAATTCACCTAAGATTCCATATGTGTTGCACACAAAGCTACTTATAATAAGAAAAACGTATACGATATTGTTTTTATTGTTTAGATATTTCAATGATAAGTAAAATACATCGAATCAATCTCCTCGTAGAATATTTTATCAGTGAGGAAAATCGCTAACACAGCATCCCATCCCACCCATTAATAAATCTTTATACCGTGGTTTGGTATTACTTTGACAAAGGATACGTATGCCAAAGAGCTTATTAATTATTGATTTAAGATGAGTAATTAAGGAAGTGAACGGGTTTCTCTCGTAGGAGAGTCTCTTTAGTACTCCGGCATCGGCGTCGACATCGGCATCGGTATTCAGTGTAACGCATGTTATTGAATTACCCGTTCTATTTAGAAACAAAGCGGCAGGCTCTTAGCGTCATTATATTTAGTTATTAGTGAGAACCATTAAAATGCTTTCTGTTCCTTCGTTTTGGGAAAGTTTTGTTTTGGTATAGTTGTAATATCATTTCGGAGCGACAGCGCGTACGTACTTTAGATCGGTAGAGAAAAGCATTTGAGTTTGCGTAGAGGTTGTGTCTGATTGGTGTGCTGCTTGATCTGTAATTTTGAAAATCTTGAACCTACGTATTACAGGAGTGATTTCTTTGTTTTTCTAGCTCAGGCAATGGATATTTCAAAGAAAATATAAACTTTGCTGCAAAAAAAATTAAACAATAAATGTATATTGTTTGTATTTATTTGTGTATGTAAATATGTGTATTTTATATACCGGGTGATACAGTAGATATGTAACACCCCGTAGCATGTTTATTTAAAAAGATATTTTGAAATTTGGTAGACTTATATAATGCGTGATTGTACTTTTTTGGTACAAACAAGAAATCTTTTCCACTTACGGTTTCACCGGAAGTGACATCTACTTCGTTATTTTAAATGACACCCTGTATATATTTCTTTCCTATCTGATTCTACTTAAATTTATCTTTTCCTCTATGTGTACCAAGATGACATTCGTTTTTAAAATGGCTGCTGAAAACCATTTTATTGCACTAAATCAAGTTGGCTATGGAATGAAATGTGGCGGTAATTAATGCTTAATGTGCTGCGATATCAAAAGAACCGTGGTACACAATTTTGTGTTTCATATTTGTTTTGTTCTAATCAGTAGCCGAAGAGACTTTATACAATTTTTATATTAAAGAAAAATCTCTAGACTAAATCCACGAAATCACAAAAACTAAGATAGAAACACTAATTTTAAATTTTATCCATTTGTAAAATATTTATTTATATTTCACTTTTACCAATTAGATGCCCCCCGAGGTGTCCGGATTTTACGCCACTTGATTTATTCACATGGGGCCATCTCAAGGAAATGGTTTATAAAACTCCACTGCAAAATAGGGAAGACTTAAAAATGAGAGTTTGTTTAGCAATAAATTAGTTTACTTAATTGCAGTTAGAAAATGTGCTTAGTGGTACTGGTTACAAGAATTCGACGCTGCAGGGAAAATAATGGCCAGCATTCGAAAACAATTTTATTTAAAAGCAAGCAAAATCACACATAACAATGACTTGTATTGGGTAAAAGTGAAAGATGAACAAATGAAGAGCTAAGTGGATAAAGGTGTTATGTCACAAAAACACGTTATTGAGTAATTTAACTCGAAAGTTTTTAGGCGAGAACTTTTTTGTTATAACGACTATATAGCTTGCATTTTGCGATGATATTGACATTTGATGTACTTTTCAGAGACAAATAACTAAAGTTGTCAGTTGTCATTATTTTCGAAAATTTTAAAAAATTAATGTACATAACACCTTTATCCATTCATAAGTTTCTCTGAAATCAATAAGGAATTAGTGAATAAAAGTGTTAAGAAATTAAACATATTTTATTATTATTAAAACATTGTACAATTTTTAGGTAGTCGGACAGTTCTACGGTTTTGAGCCACAGTTTGGTCATTTCCAAGTATGTTGAGATAATACGGCCTGTATTCTTCATTTATGAATGGTAGTAGTTCTTTAAGATTGGCCAGTTTTTCTACACTTAGGCTGTCCTTGTTTTCATTAAACACCGTTAGAGCAATACCGTCGGAATTTATCTTATGCGTATTCCTTTTCTTTAAAATATCGACTTTGTAAAATGGAGTCATTTCATCTAGTGATGTAATAGTAGCACCCATAGGTGCCATTTTATACCGTCGCGAAAATAAACCTTTTCATTGTTCAAGTTTTTCTTCCTGTTGTACAAATTGAGTTTTGAGGCAATTCCATCAATATCCTTGAAATAATTCTTCATATCTATGACAAGGGCGTCTTTGGGAGTTCTTAAAATTTCTCGATACTGGTCCGGAACGTAGATGTTTCGATATTTCCTTAAAATTTTCTCGACTCTGCCAAAGTCTCTGTCTGAATCTAAATATGAATGTCCCACCTCTGAAAATTTATGGTCGATAACTTTAAATTCTCTCTTTAAAATCACCCGGTATAGTAATAAACATGTAAAGTTAAAAAATAAATAAATAAACTCAGTACCCAAGAAATAATCTGATAGCAAATAATAAATAAGTATTATTTCATATCATATGGAATCTTGGAGAATAGTCTTTGTAGCATTAGTCAACAAACTTGAGACACACCCATACAATCTTTGGTGAAGTTTTTCTGAGAGAAATTAAGACTTTTTAAAGTGCTGAAGTAAAATATTTGGACATTTTGCAGTGCAAGAGCAAATTCGAATGCAATTTGGTCCCAATTAGCAAAGTATTGTTTTCCATGAGGTTTGCACGCAATTGCAACAAAGTCCAAACACAATTTATAGAGCGGGAGCTAGGTGGCTTTTTCGGCAGCTCATCGTTTTATGAACTTTGAGATATTTTTATGGTTTAATGGATGATAACGATTCATAAAATCGATTTCTGGCGGGGCACCTCCTGTCAGGAGCGTCACGAACATTGTTTAAAAATCAGTGAAATCATATCATCGTTACAAGGCTAATTTTTTTGTGTGCACACATTTTATGTTTAGAATGAATAAAATATGATCGCCAGAAAGTGTGGGCCGTCAGGAGGTGCAGCCAGAAAGGTAATAATGATACAATACATCTGAGCCACGGTACGGAGTCAAGTTAGCCGAAAGTGTTAAATTCCTGTATATTTAAGAGCCTATGGTACTTTTGTTGACACTAATAACTTTACGGGGAGGCTATTCTATTGTTGAAGGAGCTTATATACGTTTTAAAAAGGAGCCAATGATGCGAAAAAAATCCAATTTTCTTCAAAAATCCTAAACATTTCCTTTCTGGCTAGCCTTACTGACGGGAGTTTCTTTCCGGGAATTTTTCTCTGTGTTCAAAACATTTAAATAAACATGCTCAACCTTAAAAAAGTTTGTAACGATGATGTTATATAACTCCGTTTTTTTTACCTCTTTGACCTTTCTGGTTGCGCCCCTGATGGCCCACACTTTCTGGCGATCATATTTTATCCATTCTAAACATAAAATGTGTACACACAAAAAAAAATTGGCTTTGTAACGATGATATAATTTCACTGATTTTTATATCTTGAACCATAGCCAACTCGACGGGCTGACATATGCCAGAAGTCTATTTTGTCGTTATTTAAGTTCGATAGAATTAATCAGCGCATAGAAAATGCTTGTAACGATGAGTGTCCGAAAAAGCCACTTAGCTCCCGCACCAATAGGAGGAACACATTCCAAAGTACACTGAATAGGCCCCGTGCAAAAAATATAATTTTAGTATTTTTTAGAATTTTTACTTAATAATAATACAAAACACAGTGTGTAAAGGATTTTTTCTTATTTTTTCTTTTACAAACGGTATTCAACATTAAAGTTTGAATAAATTCGTTAGGAGAGCAAACAACGCATGACATCATGAACAGGAGACGTCACATTGCTAGCGCACATTTTAAATTAATTCCATTTATGGACGTTGCCCTTATTAGTGGAGCGAAATAGACCATAAAATTCTCTCCGTTCTCGAGAAAAAAAATCAGCGTAGAACTAGACCAGACCTTATAGTTTTTATAAAGTGAACAATTCTACATAAGAAATGGCTATTTACGATATTTTTTTGTGGTACAGATATTTTTTGTTTCTAAAAAAACTTGAGAAATTGATTGATTATAAAAATCGTGTTTTTTAACATTTACACTGCCATATTTTCAAATCTAATTGAGCTATCGATCTGAATTTGTTTTTAATTCAAGTACACAAATAAGCGCTTCCAATGGTCTTTTTGTTTCTATCGATAATTGTTTATTATTTTCTTTAAACAACAATGAACTTATTACTCGACTATTACTTCGCTAAAAATGTACTCGTATTTTGACTAAGCCACAAACTTTTTATTTTTGAAAAATGTTCATATACATTCAGCGAGGCGATTGAGGCCAAGATACAGAAGAAGTTTTTGAAAAAAAAATCATCTAGGATAGTTTTTTATTTATGAATATTTTTATGACGCAGTAGCATGTGGCATAAATCCAGCAGGCGTACGGCGTAAATTATCCGATTGACCTTTGAAATAACCTTTTTCAGTCGTATTTAAAACAATTTTAAACATTTTACACTGAAATACACACTATAATTTAATATCACAGACCGAATACAACTAAATAATTTTAGGAAATAACCGCAAACTATGTCCGAATCACTGCACGCGCAGAGATATAGTGATTGATGACGTCAAGTCCAATATGAGTGTTTTCTCAAATTTGCCCCTTCTCCCGGATATTAGTCGGCGATTTAAATACTTTCCAGTTAGAAATTATGAAAAATAAAACAAATTACTCATTTAAGTTATCATTTAAATAAATTGTTTCGTACTGACCCAATAGAATCTGACCTTTCCTGAATTAAAGCGGCCTCAATCCCATATGCCATCAGTCACTATTAAAATATTGCAAAAGCGATTAAATTATTCTCATTGTTTTTTCATTCAAGTTCTTTTGTGTGTTCCGTTTGAAAAGGTCGTGGCAGGTTGGAAATCTATTACACAAAAGAGGTGTAATATGTATGTGACAGCTCACAATACGTTGTTCTCAATGCACTCTACAGTTTACATACCATGCATGTGTGTTTTATACAGTGCTAAATAACGCGCCAGCCAACTCTGAAAAAGAAAATACTCCAACTTCGAAATTCTTTCTTTTCAACCCGAGTCATGTGTTACCTCCAAGTTATTATATTGATTTAAAAGTTCCGTCAAATTTATTTAGCTGGCAGGCACATTTCGAGGCACTATTCTCTCTTTTATGATATCTGTTTCTGTCATGTTTTACTCTCGTTTCATGATTTATTAGAATTTATATTGTCATTTTATTTGTTTCACGGAGACATTTGTTAAAATCCACTCTAGACGGACTCTCACAATCCTTTTCCATTATCCCGTAATACAGAAGAACAATAAAAATTTTAACACCGGCAGGTTAACCAAAACTTGCCGGTGGCATTCGTTTTAAAACAATAGATATTCACGAACAAATGTCTGTTAGTAGTTTTGTTTCGTATCATTTGAATCTGTATATTTAAAATACAAGGTATCTTATACTCCCCACAATAAAATTGTGGGAGGTTACTACATTTAGTCCAAAATCGAAAATTGAGATAATATTAAATCTTTACGTTTTGAAGTCCAAGGAACCCAAAAAAGTGGTTTTAAAAAAATGCCTGTGTGTGTATGTATGTGAACACGATAGCGGCGAAACTGCTAAACGGATTTGGATGAAACTTTGCGTGAGGGTTTCTTTAGTGCTCCAGAAGATCTAAAAGGTTTTGGTTGAGATCGTATTACATTTAGTGCCTTTTTGGCACAATAAGTTGTTTATTTCATGATTACTTACAATTTGTAAGCGAACCATTGAAAAGCAGTAAAAATTCTGATTTCAACGATATATCACACTTGCACCCTTTCGATTTCATTTCCGTTAAAAAAATTAAAAAGAATTCGTTATACGTGCACACATAACAGCATCCAAAAAATATTATTGATATTATTGTTAGGAGAAAATGTATTTTGCCACCGGTCAAAAATATTTGGGTTGGTAACCTTTGTGAATGTTGATTTATAGGTTATGGTACGTGACGTCACAGCTAACCTGAAAAATATATGTTTATTAAGATTTAAGAATATTACGTAGCTATTATTAAAATTTACATTTATTTTTATTTTTATTTAGTACAGTGTAATGTAAAGTTCTAAATACTTTGTCCTAATAAAATAGGACTCTTTTTGTGGATTAGAAATCTAACCTGTAATTAGCAGTCTATTTTTATTAATCCAAATCAGTTGACCTCCAACTTGGCGTGGCGGTCAAACATTTGTTTAGAGTCGTTAAACGTTTATCAAAACAGTTTGTGTTTTTCCGTTGGCTTGGCTAAGTATCTTGAAATTTTAACAATATAGTGTTTTTTGTGGATTGTGGCAAGGCGTTTTTGATTGTTTTCAAGTAATAAACTTTATTTAATTATGCAGAGTGAGAATTTCAAGAAGTTGATGTTGGAAAATCGAGATGTAAAAACGATGGAAGGTGGTTAGATCATCCCTTTTAATCGCGGCTAAACATCGTTTGACGTCGTTTTCTCGACAGATCATTTATATGAGGGAAATATTTAGAATTCACGGCGTCGGGTACACGGTAAAAGCTAACCTATTTTAGTTGGTTTTTAAAGGTAATAATTGTTTATAGCCGTGTTCGGATATTACGTCTGATTAATGGGACGCGTCACAATCGTTCATTTAATGCAAATCGAGCTGAAACGTTCGAATATTACAAAATAAAGGACTCGGACGAAGCTCGACTTGCTCAGACCTTTTTGATCGTGCAGGAAGATTTTAATTTGACGCATGCGTAGTCTGCTTGAACTGTCCATAATGTTATTTACTTGTTGAGGTTGTTTAATATGCAACAAAAACAAACATGAGAGGTTACGTTTTAAAGATTGCTTGCAGTCCACTTCATTTCGATCGATATTTGTCCATGAAATAAATGGCTCCAAAGTCACATGTAATTTATCTGTTTGCCCAGTGCTCTGATTTCCGATGTAATATCCAAACACAGCTGATTTGGATCCACCGTGTGGGGAGGTTCCAGCAGCTTCCAGTAGCTGCCGATTTTTTTATCTTTGGAATTTCGAGAAATAAATTTTTTTTAGGTATTCTCTGTAGATTTAGCACATACAATCGGAAAAATAATTGGTCCTCATGTTAAAAATTATGGACCGACGTTGCATTCCTTAAATGGAATACATATACATTTTTTAATTTTTTAAATCTCCATTTTCTCTGGTAGACAACTGTCTGTTGTGGTTCTGAAAATATACTCTATAAAATTTTGCATATTTCTCTGCCGGCAAACCATATCTTTGGGCAAACGGTGTTTTAAATTTATTATTAAACCCATGAGGTGTTTATCTCCCACCCTGTATCATAAAATAAAATATAGAAATGATATAAATCACCCCAGCAATTTTCACATCACGTAATGAATGATTATGCAAGTTAAACATAAAGGATAAATGAATTCGAGGAGTCAAATTTATTTTCTAACAGGAAGTCAACGGCGCTCTCTTAATTCCAGTTTGCACTCTATTCGATTTTTGTTTACTTAAATTAGTTGTACAATGTAAATATTACAAAGAACTGCCGAGTCGGGTGGGTAAACATTAAGGTGATTTTTTTATGAGATCGGAGTGAGTATTCACACTCCGTAAAGATGTTGTATAATGCAGACGCAAATGCACAAGGAGTTTTAAACGAGTGGCAGCATTGAATTTTATTTCTTCGGATAAACACCAAAAAATGACTGTGAAACACGATTTAATAAATCGATAACGTATTATATTTTGAACAGCATTTATATATAAAGTATGTTTGCTGTTTTTCTCTTATTTTCTTCATTTTTTGAGAATTATCTTAATGTCAGTATGTTTCATAATCAAATGTGACTAGGTTAGTTGCACAACTTTTAATTTGTACTTTGATGAATTAAATGAACCACCAATAGATTTTGAATAATTCATTTATTTATGTTTAAATATCGGGACACTATGAAGGCGTAGAAAGGCCACTGAAATATATTTTTTTTAATTCTGAGTTTAGTCTCGGAATTCCGAGATTAAAGTCGGATTCAGGATTTCATTTGAAAAACGTTGATGTGGCGATGAAACCACCCCCAAATACCATCACCACTCCCTTCTCCACTACCAACGTGGTATATGGTTTTATTGGTTTTTGGGGTAGACGATTTCAAATATTATAATATTAAAGTTCTATGAACTATAATTTTCGCTTAGTGGAGTGCAAATATAGTATCAATTTTTTTCGGTTCTAAGAGGCTTGGATAGGAAATCTGGATGTGGAAGTAGTGGTTCCCTAGACAGCGGTTCTTGAACACATCAATAACAATAAAATAATTTCTTTCTGGCGATTACACTATCGCCCTCACCTTCATACTAACAAAAATGGCACTGAAAATAAGTTTATTTTCGGTATTTAGTTTCTATTACTCCTAGATGAAACTTAGTTAATACAAAGATGTAGAGAATCAAATTTTCTATAACTAACTTTAGTTTTCAACTTTTTTTTAAGTAAATATCAAAATCCATATAAGGAAACATACATTATCGTTTCTATTAGTTTAACAATTCAAAGAAATTTATTTTGTTTTTATTGTTAATTTATCTTGAATCACTGTACACTGGTTAATCCGTCTGTATATACGTTATTCCGATTTGTATTCGAAAAACTGTTTGGGAATGTACAGGGTGGTCCAGCGAACATTAAAACTCCATTTAACTTCATTATTTTTGGAGTTGCGTGAAACAGTTTATAAATAAAAGTTAAAGTAGAAAATCACATGTATTTTCCAAAAATCTTCTCAAAAAAACTATTTTGGTTATATGAGATTTACTTGAGTTTTATGTAATTTAACACCACGTACATTTTTACATCATCTGAAAGGCCGTAAAAAAAACTTTTCAATGATATATAAAACATAGTATTTATCTTACAAACTGTTTGTCCTATTTACTCCATATTTACAAGCTATCAAATTAGCAAAATGGAAAACAGAAGTATGTCATTTGAAATAAACAATAGTTAGTTCTGTCAAGACATGTGTAACTAATTTCACTTTGTTTTAAATAAAATGGAAAAAAAATATTATTTTGGGTATTCAGCAGATAACTTTCAAAGAAAACATTCGTTTCTTTCATATACCATTGGTGCAAGTCTGACCAAAATAGAAGATCAACAAGACTCCCACTACGTAGTGACTTGTCTATTTCTTTCATACACCTACCATATCTAACATTCAGCATGAAAAACAATAAAACAACAACTCTTTCTATATATTGATGACTCAAGTCTGATCATGCTAATATAGATAATATTAAGTATCTCTAGCCCTACCTAGAGGATACTACATCACAATCAAATGTTTATTATGCATGTTCAATAAATGAAGTATTTTATATATTTTCGATGGATTAAAGCCTCTAAACATTGTACAATGTTTTTCGTCCTCTTTAGAACTCATCAGGAGGATATAAATCCAAGTCGAAATAAAAGTTACTATTAAAAGATAAAAATGAAATATTTCCATGTCAAGAACTGACAGGAAGACGTCTATTTACTTGACAAATATATTAAAAATAACAATAAAATTATATAAAAAAATTTTTTAAGAAAAAGCTTTTGTTTGAAGAAACTACTAAAAAGTAAAAATGATTTTTTTAAAATTCATACACCTGGAAACCAAAAGCTTTGGGGATGATCATATAGCGTTACTGCATAGTTACTTTGCTCAATTGACCGCCCCCAAAGCTCTGGGTTTCCAGGTGTATGAATTTAAAAAAAAAAATTACTTTTTAGTAGTTTTTTCAAATAAAAGCTTTTTCTTAAAACAATTTTTTATATAATTTCATTTTTTACTTTTTAGTCTACTTATTTTACAGACAAACAGACAGACAAAACTCTTTCATTTGCCACCGCCATCCATCCCTTCCATCTCCCGTCTTCTCACTCCTCTAACACTACTTCTCACTTCTTCCCACCCCTTTCCCACCTCTTCTCCCCCCCTTTCCCATCTCTTCCCACCTCTTTCCACCCCATCCCCACCTCTTCCCACACCTTCCCACTACTTTTCCACCTCTTCCCACCCATTCCCCTCCCCTTCCCCACTTCTTAACCCCACCTCCCATCCCTTCCCCACCTCTTCTCACTCCTCCCACGTCCGCTATATTGAATTTAGAATGACGTCACATAGTTTGTCGTATTTTACTCGTCAAACCCTGTCATTTGATACCCATATCGAGGGGGTTGTGAAGAAAAAGGCAATCCGCCATCTTGGGACGTACGCCATATTGAATTTAGAATGACGCCACATAGTTTATCGTATTTTACTCGTCAAACTCTTTTATTTGATACCCATATCAAGGGGGTTGTGAAGAGAAAGGCGATCCGCCATCTTGGGACATCCGCCATATTGAATTTAGAATGACGTCACATAGTTTATCGTATTTTACTCGTCAAACCCTTTCATTTGATACCCATATCAAGGGGGTGAAGAGAAAGGCGATCCGCCATCTTGGGACGTCTGCCATATTGGATTTAGACCGATAATGGCTATACTGTGTTGCATTGTCACCGGACTTATACACGTGTGCCAAATTTCAAAGCTCTAGCTTAATTAGAACTAATCGAAATTGAGCTTGCAAGATTTGACCTAAGCAAACAAACAAACATACAAACAAACATTACAAGTTGAATAAAAGTTTTTATAAAACAAACAATATTGAAATATCGTATTTTTTGTATTTTTAGGCACAGAATATATTAAATACCTTTTTTTCTTATTTTCAAATGACACTGGCTCTCTGTGGTGTTCTTACGCTGTGTCCATTCTTATGGACGAACAGTAATCTGCCATAATGTGCAACCACCTTAAACGTAAAACTATAGAGAAAAGAAGAAGTAACAGTAACAAACAACAAGTCAACATGCAACAAACATAATGGAGGGTAAAAGTAGATTTAACAATGACAAGCTGCAATTAAAAAAAAACAACAAATCAAAATGGAACGGACGTAACGGCAACACTGCGGATGAAAGAGCGTCAGTGAATATACAGAGTTAGATGCAAAAGTGGAAATATGAAATTTGGGAGAATAAAAAATAACGTGCAACAACATCAAAGTCATGTATGACAATGTCATCTGTAGAATGAATGAAATTTAGACGACTCAGGATGGGCTACGAGGAACTTCCATGGGAAGGAATCCCGGAAGCACACTCATGTCCTTAGTTTTTACGTATAGGGGTGGTTTTGTATCATGAGTATTAGGGCTAGCTTATCTAAGCGCCGAATATAGAAATTGTACGTTATTCACGTTTTTCACATGTATTTGGATACCGCTTATCTAAAAGGAACCAAGTGACAAAATATTAAAAATGAGTTAATAGAACCAAGCGACTGTAATATCTACTTACTACGTTTGGTTAAATCCTGAAAAGGAACCAACAATCACCATGTCGTGTATGAGCCAGGGAACCAAGTACCAACTCTTTAAATGCAGATTCCCTATTGAGCTATATGGAACCAAGTCACAGGTTCCTAATGTTTATGAGGTTTTGTGTTATATTATTTATAATAAAAAATGTTTGCAAGTAATCTTACAGCAAGAACCCAAAAAATGGTAAAAATGGCACACAAGATTTTGAAGTGGAAGTTGAAAATTAAGTTTTGAAATAGTATTTTATATAACAAGTGGTTAAAATGGTGTTTTTTTTTTCAAGTGGGGCGTTTATAGTTCAAGCCGACGGCGAGTGCTATAAACCACACGAGTAAAAAAAAACACATTTTAGTCTTGAGTTATATACAAATTTTTTTGTATCGCCATTCAAAATTAGAAAACAATATAAATTTTGTAAAAATAGACTAAATTTTATAGCTGTTTCCATAGAAACCAATAAGTTTTATTTCATACTGTGAAATGAAATTTCTTTATTTCACTCTTTTTTCTTTATTTTACACTTGTCATTGTTTTGATTTCTTGATACTGTCAAATAAATGTCATTTTAGGATATGGCGTTACAAAAAATTTATTGGTAATCCTGTATTTGTTGCAATAAAATATTTGAGTATTATATTATTTTCATTTTAGATTTTTTGATTATTTAACACGTTTTTTTAAAATTTTAATATCGAACCAAGCGACACAATCACAGGGTGTTCTTTTTTTTTTAATTTTTCAATACGGAACCAACTGCCAAAAAAAGACTTTTACAACCCTTAAATTCAAGTTTATTTAATCTATTGTCAAATAGGGCATTATTTTAAACAATTTACAATTTTTAAAGAGAAGTTCGTTGAAAAAGTTTTATAATTAGATTTGTAGTGCAACTTGCAATATTAAAGTGGAATTTCCCTAAAATGTGTAAATGCTGCTTGGTTCTTTTTAGATAAGCGGCATCCATTTGTATCCATTCAATCTGTCCTGGTATATATAGTGGTTTTACCCCATTTTGGGTGTTATTTTTGGCTGTAGCGCAAACATTTTTATTATCAGATTTGGATTCAGCGTCGAAAAATACATGAGAATATTATGGGCGCGTTCAGGGATCAGGACTTATTTTTTTTGTGAGTCTGTGTAATCAAATTGCTGCTGTCAAGCGTCGGCCTGCTAACGAAGTTCAAGGACTTTGTATTATGGATAAGTTACATTAATATGATCGAAAAAAAAAAAATAATAAACCAAGTTTAAACAAACATAGCCAATAGCTGGCTCCCGTGCTATAATAAACTAACTACCGTTAGTCTGTTTATAGCTACAAGTTTAGTTCATTACGCTCGAAATTATTGGAACAGTGTAAAATATCTCGCAGGGAGCAATTTGACTGGAATTTATTAAGTCAAGAAACCCAACGGGGATAGCGAGATATAAACGTTAAGAGATAATAATTATTAGTATGGCTTAAGACTCAGCTTCTACTTGTCGAGCTCATAATATGTCTCTTAGTTAAATTTATTTTTAATTAAAGCCGTAGTGTGCATGGCAGAGCGCCAGAAGCGTGTCCTGAGCGCGAAATCGACGCTGGTTTCCGGGAAGCCAAAGAACACTTTGAAGGGGACTCCACCTCCCAGTCAAAGTTTAGTAATTACCGGAGTGGAGAAGTGTTTTTAGACGGTCCTGTCAAACAGGCCACCGCCTCCCGAATTAGCCCAATCTTCGATTAGTTCGATGACAGTCACCTTGTTCCGACATCGCACCGGACCCCTAGTCGGAATGCAGGAGGGAGTATTTCTTGTTAAAGTCACTTGACATTAATTATATGGAAAAAAGTTAATGTCGTTTCATCGGGGATTTCCTTCTTGTACTTCTCAAAGATTAAAATTGCTTCTGCACGTATACCAAGTGTTCGCGTATCAACTGACTAAGTTATCGTTTATTATTTTATTTAAAAACTATTACAAACAGATTCTAATTGGATTCTGATAGCTATAGTGCTGCAGAAGGATTTGCTTAAAATATACGCTCTGAAATTTTGTAGAAAGATAGTTCTTTTATTCTTGAAAAGGGAATCCCGCCTGGCAGGAAAACCCCGCACTTGGACAAAATTCGCCCGACAACTGAATTCGTAGCGAAAACTAACATTTTTTAAAAAATCACATAGAAAGGTTGTCCCTACAACATGGTGCTGCTATAAAGTGACTCAAATTAAATCTGGCCTGAAAAATCTCAAAACAATTCCTATTAAACCTTTCAGTCTAATCAATTTTGTGTACTGTTGACGTTTTCAGCAAATTACATCAAATAGAATATATCTTTATTACAATATCCAATGACAATATATTTTTGGGTCGCTGAAAACGAATACAATAGACATTTTGACCAACATTGGACACATTTCGAGATATTGGCAATTTCTGGGTATTTTTGACGTTTTTATCAAATTATTTCAAATATAACGTTCTCTATTTCAAAATTCAATGGATTTATATATTCTGTGGGTCGCTGATTTCTAATACAATAGACAATTTGTCTTAATAATTTCACTAGATTTTGTAATAAAGATATGATCTATTTGAAATAATTGATCCGTTTTCTTGGTGAACTACATATTGGTGTGGATGCACTAGAGAAAATATTTATGCGTAGGCACATGAGTTGGTTCAGGAATTTATGGTGGAACATTCTGGAGTGGTACCTAAGCTGGAACCAGGTTCAAGGCTGAATTTGTCCAGACTTTTTGCTACTGGGACACCTTCGGAAAACGTAAGGTGAGTGTTTTCCTTTCTTTTATCTTAGTATCTTTTCGATTAAATCTGTAGAGATTTAAAGCACTCATCGAACGTACGTCCAGAAAGTCCTAGAATTTGGAGTTTCTGAACTTACGAACCATTTTTCTTTTCTTCTTGTCTTTTGTGTAACTTCATTAAAGGATTAATTACATTGCTATTTTTTTCTTACCTGAATTAATCATTAATGTAAGTGTCGGTTTCTTATCTTATTCCAGTTAATTACTGTTAAATAAAAAAAATATATCTTTTAAATATCTATTCTTAGTATAATAGCATTACCTATGTCTATCTGTCCACATAAAACTTTAAATTCGAATTATCTAGTAATTTAAATGTCACAAAATAGAACAAATTACCATCACTCCACATGTTATAATTTTTTGTCTGATTTCTTGGAGTTATATCTGAGGAAATATAGTAATGTTTTTAACAAGCCACCAGTAATTCATTATCTTTTTGGCAGTTTTTAAAAGATTACCTTTTGGCCTTAAACTAACTTTTCTTGGCCTTCAGTTTTATAAAAGTTTTATATTAATTTTTCCTGATTTTTCATGTAAGATTACGTTAATTACATAATACTAATACTTGGTACAGACTCACTTTGTTTTAATAATTAATTCATATTTTCTTTACATATTTTTGTGTAAATTTCATGTTTAAATTTTCTTTATTACCGAAATTAATATTTTCAAATGTATCTAATTTTTTTGTCAAAATTTTATCGTACCAAAAATATAATTTAATTTTAAATTAATATTATCTAGTAATTTTGCAGAGTCAAATTTATCTAAATTTTGATCATTAATTTTTTTTTATGTAATAATGCTAAATTTTTATCGTAACTTACAATTTCTGCTTTACAGAGTACCAGTTTTTAGAGGTTTTTGCTTCTCCACATTGGGAAATTTTTTTACTTAGAAATTGTATATCTGGTCAAATTTAATTTCGAATCACTTCAAACAGTTACTGTTTGTTTTTATCTTCCCCTTACTAGTTTTTAAACATATTTTTCCCCTTTTATATGTTAAATCCTTGGACCAAGAAAAGAGGAGTCAGCACAGTGCAAGTCAATGCCTATCATTTGATCTCTTGTGATGGATTTGGTGGTCTGGACAGCATCCACGTTGAGAGAGGTCAAAGCTTTTTACTCCACGTTATAAGGAGATTTGTTTATGGATTCCAGCTCAGCCATAAATCCCTCAGTACCTGCCGAGCTTTCGGCAGCTTCCAACCCTATTGGCCATAACTCAAGTTATGTAAGATTTTTTACTGCTACTGTCAAAAATTTTGGTCAGAAGATTTTTGTAAAAAAACAGTAATTTTGTCAAATTTTTATTCATTAGTTTCTATTCATTTTTTAAAAATTTTCTGAACTTAACCAAATTAAATTGTGATATTAATATTTGATTAAATTATTTTGCATATCTCTAATTATTTTTTAGTGTTGAATGTTAAAGATTATATTGTTGTAAAGAAATTGTAACTTTTATAGAATATGTAATATATTTTTAAAATTTTCTTCCTTTATATAATTATTTTTAACTCAGCAATATTCTAGAATATTATTTTTCCTATTTTTATTATTTTTAACAGGTGGTTGTTTAAAAATACGCTGGCGTGTCGTTATACCCTTTTTCAAAAAGCTATAATTAAAATCGATTCTTTGTAGAATTAATCAAGTAAAAATATTTTCATCACCAAAATAGTGTGTTGGCGCGCTGAACGAGAATAGAGTACACAGGAAGATCAAACTTAAAAAATCGTAGGCTGCTATTTAAAAAAAAAAATGGCGACAGAACACTCAACAGGAGGAACATTTTAAACGTTTGAAAATCTAAAATTACCTGTTTTTAAAAGCGAAAGATACAATCTTAACGATTTTAACGAATATTCTCACTGTATTTGGATACTTAATGCAACCATTTCTCGTAGTAAACATTTAAAATTATTAGTCTCTGGTGATGATGTATTGAATCCAACTGCCAGAAGAACTTAAAATTTTAATTCAGTATCCGAGAGGACTGAACAGCAATATGGAATATTATTTTAGAAGTAGTTTTTTAATACTTCTTACAATAGTTGCGTCATTTAACAACTCCCGACGTGGGGGTAATATCATCTAGTAAAAGTTTAACGACACTTTTAAACTTATTTGTGAAACAATGTTTCATTCAGACTTAATATTCCAACCAGCATCGTCCATAAGACAGCATATTTTGCTTTTTTCCTTTAAACCATATTCCCATTCCAAAGTTTTGTTTTCTTAGTTTTCATGCAATGTTTCCAAATGCAGTTATGCCAAATTCGTTATGTATTCCAAGAAGCAAAACTAAAAATTCATATGTAAAATGAAACACTACTAGAATATTTGTGTCCTAAGTATACCTGCTTAAATTATTTTAACATAAGAGTATGGCATACAGGGAGCTTGGAAAGGGGAACTATAGGAGAGGGAGGTGTGGTTAAATTCGGCAAAAATATCCTCAGTAATAGTGTCAACTACATATATTCCAATTAATATTTTCCACCATTGTCTTAACTAATTAATTTTTAGAGTGACTACTCTGTACGTTCCACTAAAAATATAGCTAATTGCTTCCTGGACAGCTTTGTTAACTGCGTGACAAGCACTACTGTCCTCCTTCAAATTTTGTTTGTTAATCTTTTCTTTTAATAGTGTCCAACCTGTATATTTTTTACTAAAAGTATAAGAGGTTTCTTGCCATACAATTGTGTTAACTGAATGCCAAATATTATTCTCCGTCCTCACATTTTTTCATTAATCATTATGTTCATTATGTCCACTAGGGTGGGCCGAAAAATATAAAAAATTGAATTTGCAAATGACTTAGTTTATAATTTGTTGCTATGTATCTAAAACTAATTCGGCTAAATTTTTATCAAGAAGGAAAAGGCCGATTTTTCGATATTTAACATTTTTCAAATTGACGTTTGAAATTTTTTTTATGACTCTTTATCAATGTCTAAACGTGTGTGGTAAGAGTAAAAATAACATATTTTTCAGTTCCAGGGAAATTAGGAATGTTGTACAATTATGTGTATTTTCATCAAATTCTACTTTTTAGTGACAAATCTCAATTTCCACGGAAGTAAAAAATATTTTATTAGGAAAACTCTTGCCACACACGTTTAAACATTAATGAAGAGTCTTAAAGAAATTTCAAACGTCAATTTGAAGAATGTTAGAAATCGAAAAATCGGTCTTTTCCTTCATTTTCAAAGCCGTGGGGGGCCGGCTAGGTATTAACCGATTTTGCTAAAAATTTAGCCGAATTAGTTTTAGATACATAGCAACAAATTATGAACTATATCACTTGCAAATTCAAATTTTTGTGTGTTTTCGGCCCTCCCTAATGTTCACCCTGTAAATTATTCTTCGTAGGTAATGTCAAGTACCTTCCAAATTTAATTTTTTTTTCGTCAAATAGTTTTGTAGACACAAGGCTAACAGACCGGACACCAGACCAACAGACAATCAGACAGATAGACTGACGGGCATTTTTTTAAATTACTTGAATGGAAGGAAACAAGCGGTTATAGATGCTGATGGCACTCGAATTATATCACCCTTGCAAAATTTAAGTGCAGGTGTGCCTCAAGGTATAATCTTGGGACCACCATTGTTTACCTTCTACGTTTCTGATATTTCAGATGTAGTCACATCAGTATGCAGATGACTCGCAAATATGCAAATCGTTTAATTTAGTGGCAAAATGTTTTTACTTTAGTAAGCCAGAACTTAAAAAAAGGTTTAGTTTTCTTCTAACCAAAATTCAAAGCTAAACCCTGAAAAATCACAAGTAATGCTAAAGTCAGTCGCATTGAAAAAATTATCAGTTTCATTTAATATTATTAGTTTCAATTAATAAAGTTCCTCCTATTTTAAATGTGGCCAAAAATTAGGCTTTAGTTGGATTTAACGTGGGGCTTTGAAAAGCATGTCTTATCTAAATTGAAATTCGCCTACAGCCGATTTAAAAAATTATACACTTCTAGCGAGTGTAACTCAAAATATTGTGATTCACTCATATTATCTTTAGTTGATTATGGTGACGTTTTATATGGAAAATTATTATCGGCGATAGCAAAAAAGATAATTCAAAAACTATCAGTATCCCATATAGACAACATATCTAAATAAAATGGCATACTAAACATGGAAAATAGCAGATGTTTACGCATGCTTGTTGTTGTATAAAACGACTGCTATCTTACAGTATATTGATAATAATCATATAGTAATAAGTAAGAAAAAAGTAAAATAAATAAAAGTCTGTAAGAGTAAGTCTGTTCGACATCAATATAAAATGCGTTTATTTATAGATACTTATAAATTAATATTTATTGAAGTGATGACTTTAAATAATCATCAACTGAATAAAAATAGTGTTTTAGTATAATTCTTTTAACAGCGTTTTTAAATTTAGTAATTTAACTTCAGGTGGTAGTTTATTATACAGATTAAGGTTCAGTGAATTTTTTTTTCTGATTTTTTTTAGCCTAAACCGAGGGTCCCTTAGTAAAGCTGCAGATCTTGTTCTATAACTGTGGATATCAAAAGGAGTATCAAAACTACTAAGGTTTTTATGTATTTCGATAAGAGAAAAAAATATATATAAAGATGGCAAAGGCACTATGCCAAATTTTAAGTATAGTGGCTGACAGTGTTTGCTACTGTTATTAATTTCGGCAATTGTTCTAACCGCTCTTTTTTGGAGCCGAAATATTTTTATGGCATTACTTGAATTTCCCCATAAGATTACTGCATATAAAATGCGAGAATGAAGCAGTGCAAAATATGTTGAAAGTAGTGTGTTAACACCCAATAATAACCTCAACTGGCGTAATAAAAAAAATATACTTGAAAGTGATTCGCTTGGAACGTCAACATGACCGCGCCAATTCAGTTTATCATCTATTGTAACGCCTAATAGCTTAACGCTTTCTCCATTTGTAATGCTGTGATTAGACGATATAACAAGTTTTTGTGATTTATTACTGTTTAATTTAAGTTTATTTGTAGTAAACCATTTGTCAGCAATTTCCTCAATTTGTTCTAAGTTATTACCAAGAGATGTACAATTTTTATTTTAAGCAATCAATATTGTATCGTATGCGAAGAGAACACAATTATAAGGCTGAAGAAATTGACAAATATCGTTGATAAATAATATGAATAGGATAGGCCCTAGTACAGATCCTTGAGGCACGCCGTGTTTGACGGCACTTAACTCTGATTTAGCATTATTAACACTGACAAATATCTTAATATTTGTTAAATAGGATGTGAGAAGAGATAGGGGCAAACCTCTTATACCATAACGCGTTAATTCCTCAAGTAGCAGATCATGAGGAACACAGTCAAAAGCACAAGGCGATTCCTGTATGCTTTCCCTCCTAAAAGCCACGAACTATGTCATCCACCACTATCCATAGTGCTTGCGTTGTCGATAACTTGGGACGGAAACCAAATTGATTTTCTTAAATTACAGATATATGCTCAAGATGCACAAACAGAGCCCATTTTAAAAGAATTTCAGTTAGCTTCCCAAAAATGGGAATAATCGAGATTGGACGGTAGTTGTCTAAAAGCTTCATGTCACCCTTTTTATAAAGCAGAAGGACTTTTGTTATTTTAAATGCGTCTGGGAAATCTCCTTCGCTGAAGCATCTATTTCTTAAAGCTGTAAGGGGGCCTAAAATTATATCGATGGTGTTTACTATTTAAATCATAGATAGGTATTAGTACATGGGGAATTTTTTACAGCATTTACTGCATTAAGTACGTCACGTGTGGTAACTGATCTGAGAAAAAAGGAATCAGCAATGACAGGAATTTCTCTGAATATATCGTTTACGCTTATATCACTCTATGGAAGTGCTGTAAGAATATCCTCTGCTACTGTGCTAAAATATTTATTGGAATCATCCTGTGTCAAAGCAGGATCTATTTGGGTTTTCGATGAATGAATATTGTTACACTCATAGTTTATTAATTTCCAGGCATCTCTAGATTAGTTCTCAGAGTTTGCGATATGTTGATCATAGGCAGCTTTTTTCTGTTCTATTTATCTCGTGCTTATAACTTTTAAGTAAGTCTTTGTAAATTTGGAAATGATTAGGATCTTTAGTTACATTGCAAATTGTCTTGACACCAAGCAATGTATCCCGCATTTTATGTAAGGACTCATTAAACCAATTTACTGGTGGTTTGTTATTAATAAAAGTACATTTTTTAAGTGGAAAATGTTGATTGACTAGGGATTTATATTTGTCAACTAGAAAATTCGACAAAAAGTCTATACTATAATCGTTATTGAAAAAAATGTTCCAGTTGAGAACAACATGCGCGTAATTTGTTAATACCACTATTTGCGATACGCCTTCTGAACACTTTTCTAGGAGATTGAGTAGTAGTTTTAACAGTGATATGTTGGCCTAAATAATCTGAAAGACATGGTTCAATTACATCAGCTTCATAAACATTGTTTTCTAAATTTGTAAGAATATTGTCTAAACAACTAAATGATTGCATGGTGACTCTTGTACTGTCCTTGATAATTATATCAAGACCAGAAGAATCAACGAGTGATACAAAGTCAGTCAAAAGTGATCTTTTCTTATGAAAGTTTGAATTGAAATCGCCCATAAGTACAATCCTAGAATTACCAGTAGAATATTTGAATAGTAAATTTTCTAAATTTATTAAAAATATGTTGAGGTCTCCAGAGCAAGATCTGTATACCGTAATAATTAACATTTTAGATTCTGTTAATTTTACTTCACAAAATTCTGAATTAAATTCACTATTAAATTCTCCTAAATTTAATGGAATATATTTGACATGGTTATTCAAAAATATCGAAACATCTCCGTGAATGTTTCTTTCTTCGTTCATCCAATGCCTTGATAAACAAACCACATCATATTTAAATTTATTCAAAAACAAAGTTGATTGAGAGACTTTATTTGATAAACATTGTATATTAATATGGAACAGACTTGTCATTGGAGAATATATTGCAACCAGGAGTAATATTATTAGTTGTCGAATCAACATCATTAGATGTAGTGTTTTGATTAGTACTTAGTTCTCCTTTTACCTTAACTTCTAGGACACTAGTTAAGTTGAGATAGTCTGGGATATAAAAAAATTACTGGGCCCTTTCGGCGAGATTGGTTATGCCTGCTTCAGTAGCTCAGAGGTCAAGCCCCAACAAGGTATCACAGAGACTCTTTATTATTATATTATTACTATTTTCAAAATCTACATAGTTTCAAACCTCGGAAGGTGTTTTTCTCACGATTAATAGAAGGAAGTAAAATGAATTAAGCAATTTGTTTCTTATTTCCTCAATTTAATGTCTGTAGGGCCTGGCCTAGTTCAATTATTGGCTGCTTTTGTAAAAAATTGCCATAGTCCATTTTAAAAAACAGTATTGCAACTAATTATTAATTTGAAAACCATCAACGTTAACAACATTCTTAAAAATTAGAGCACATCTCCCTAAAATTGTACTTTTAATTTACTATTTGTTCCAGTTAGAGGGGTTGCAATTTCAACGCCTTAAGTGTTATTCAAGCAAAGAATTAGTTGTTGAACGTATCGAATTAAACTTTATTTATTTCAATTAGAGAATTTAGTATTCTGCTAAAGGGGTATTACGTTATTTGTTTTGCCGTTTAAAACCCCCGTAACTTTTCAGCAGCGTTCTTATTTACTGGATTTGGAAGGGAGTGGCTGTTACCCGCCACACCGAACCGTTGCCCTGGGGAAACATTTAAGCTTTGTTTGCTTTATCAAAGTCTTAACTTCCTTCGTTTTTGGTTTCTTTCTTGATTTGAAAGTCGTAGTCGGAATCCAAACCCTTCCCTACTCTTTAGAGAACAACTAAAACCTTCTAGGGAAACTCAAAAATAGCTAAAAGCGGCATCTTGTAGATATAATGTCATTTGGTTGTTTTCCAACGGAGAGCTTTCCGAAGGTATTATATACGTTCCCTCGTTATTTTTACATATACGGAATTTAGTTGTAAGGCCACTTAGTGCGATTTTTCAGCAATATTAAGTAGTATGTAGATAGCATATTTTCTTAATATAAGCAATTAGATAGTTTCATAACCATAATTTTTATTTAATACAGTTATGCCAAATTCTACAGGGAACAGCTGAAAACCTTTGCACGACCAGCACGCATATACAGACTGTCCATTTTATCAATACCCTCGAAGATATCTCACTTAGTATCAATCGTGCAGAGACATTGAAATCCATGATCTACTTTAAGAATTGTGACGGATAATCTCTAAAATTCAATATATGCCCAAGCTAAATATCTCCGTTATTGGAAGGGATGCAAAAAACATTCTAAAAATTTTTCCGAAATTTTTTTGCAAAATAGTCTTTTAATGAGGAATTATCTATTATTTTTCTAAATCACTGGATTTCGAGAGTTATTCTTCAAGGTATTAAAAAATATATGAAACAAGCGGAAAATAGTGGCATTAAATAAGGTACAGGGTGGACCAAATTAGATGGGATTTGAGGTTTTCTCTAAAACTTTGGCAGATAGACAAAAATCAACATGGGTGTCCTGATCTCGATTTTCGAGAAACAAACAAAGGCGCAAACCGCGATCGTCTTTTTCGACCACCGAGCTACAGAGCGTTTTTGGAAAATTGGCATTTTTGGATACAAATACAAATAAATACAAATACAAATACATTTATTGGTCTCATAAGCTACAAAATTTGCAGATAAGACAAGTCAATAGAGGTAGTTTAAAACAGTAATTACGTATATATAAAATATAAAAACTGTAAAAATTGGACATTACGATAAATTAATTAAAATGTTTAAAAGCGAAACATCAATAATTTACTTACAGAAAATCGTACGTATACCGGGTGTAAACGAATAGTGGGCCACCCCTGTAACTTCCTTGTTTTTAAAGATATCGGGATGAAATTTTTTATGTGAAATTGGGTAAGATTTTCAACTTTTTCAGACCTATCCGCCATATTTATCACTTCCGGTTTCACCGGAAATGGCCCCAATAGTCTTTTCTAAATGGACCACCCTGTATTTTTTTACATTTTTGAAATAAAGATCACATTTTGGATACATTTATATACAGTGTTGCACGAAAAATAATTCGAATTTTAGTTGTCAATCTAGATGGCTGCGAATATGTTAAAATATTTTTTGTTCCAATGTAATTGATATAAAAAATACGAAAACGTCAATACGTCCAATTATACACCATACAGGGTGCTGTAAACTCATTAAACTCACATTTTTCAAAATTACTCATTTGTTTTAAATATTATGGTATGGGCCACCCGGATATTCAGAAAGCTCTATTTAGTAGGGGTTAAACGGTACCAAAAGTTCCGTAGTTTGTAATCGTTACCGGCAGGAATGACATTTTTTCTTAAGAAATTTATGATTTATATCTAACTTCATTAAATTTTGATCAACCCTGTATATTTGTGTTAATATTTTATGATATGCAACAAGAATGAGCCAGAGGCCCATTTTGTCTCTTGCGGAAGGTGGCACATCATAAAATATTAACAAAAATATACAGGGTTGATCAAAATATAATTGAAGTTAGATATAAATCATAAATTTCTTAAGAAAAATTGTCATTTCTGCCGGTAACGATTACACATTACGAAACTTTTGGTACCGTTTAACCCCTACTAAATGGAGCTTTCCGAATATCCGGGTGGCCCATATCATAATATTTAAAACAAATGAGTCATTTTGAAAAATGTGATTTTAATGAGTTTACAGCATCCTGTAAGGTGTATTATTGGACATATTGACGTTTTCGTATTTTTTATATGAATTACATTGGAACAAAAATAATTTTAACTTATCCGCAGCCATCTAGATTGACAACTAAAATTCGAATTATTTTTCGTGCAACACTGTATAAATTGTTCAAAATAGTATAAATGTATCCAAAATGTGATCTTTATTTCAAAAATGAAAAAACATACAGGGTGGTCCATTTTGAAAAGACTATTGCAGCCATATCCGGTGAAACCGGAAGTGATAAATATGGCGGATAGGTCTAAAAAAGTTGAAAATCTCACCCAATTTCACCATACAAAATTTCATCCCGATATCTTTAAAAACAAGGAAGTTACAGGGGTGGCCCACTATTCGTTTACACCCGGTATATAAAAACATAAAAATTGTAAAAATTGGACATTACCATAATCATTTTTCTCTATTCTTATTGGGATGCTCTGCCACATGTATTCTTCTAAACAATGTCTGAAATCTACAAAATAATACAATTAACCAGTATTTTACTGGAAAATAACTTCTACGCCTGTGACTTTTACGTCAAAGGATCAGTTAGAGGGTGGTTTTGACAAATAATGAATAAGAACAAACATATAAAAACGACGTACTTTGCTGACGTTTCGGAAAACGAATCTGTTTCCTTTCTCAAAGCGTATTATAATGTTTGTGGGCTGTGTATATTAAATACACAGCTTTAAGAATATATTTGTTATATTCAGTATCCATAGATACTTACTGTTTGCACAGAACTGTTGATATATCTAATTGATAGTTTTATTTTAAACAATGTTGAGTTTGTTAAGTTCTTCTTTTAACATCGGCAGCCAGGTTGTGCAAACATCTACAGAACAATTCGACACGCATTTATCCTCATTCAATAGTATTATAGCCGCTTCTTTAATTTTTCTTTTCTTGCTATCTGTCTCTTTTGTTTAGACAATATTACCATAATCAATTAAAATGTTTAAAAGTAAACATCAATAATTTATTTACAGAAAATTCTGTAGATTGTACGGTTCAAGATTACATATATAATCAAATGTATGATTTTTAAACTTTTTAAAATTTGTACACTCTTTAATGTGTTGGGGAAGCGCATTATAAAATTTCAGATACAGATAACGCGGACAATTCTCAAGAAGTGTTAGACTGTGAATGGGTAATGCATAGTCGCCCTTGCATCTGGTATTATAGGGGTGATGTTATTCGTGCTCTTGAAACTGGTTACTGTGTTTTTTTACATATAACATGCATTCATAAATAAATAAACCCGGTATGGTTAGTAAGTTGTTACTTTTGAAAACTCCACTGCAGGAAGTTAGAAAGCCCATTTTATATATGATTCTAATTGATCTCTTTTGTATAGTAAATATTTCCCCAAGATTAGAAGAACCACCCCAAATAGTTATTCCATATTTAGTTTTGCCGTAAAAGTTTGAATAATATATGGTTTTAAGCACCGATGTATCAAAAGACCTTGAAAGTACTCTTAATGCATAGCAAACGGAATTTAACTGTTGACTTAAATTTTTTATATGGTCGTTCCACTTGAAGTTCGAATCCAAAGTTATTCCAAGGAGTTTTATGCTATCTTTGACAGGTATTTGTAAGTGCCCTAGTAATAAATCAGAAGGAAAATTCAAATTCGATTTGTCAGTTCTATAACTTCGTTGAGTATAAGTTGATTGATACAAAACCAATCTCTCAAATTTTGCCAAATATCCCCAGCAAACTGTTCTGTGTCAGAGATATTCTTAACTCTAATGAGGATATTGGTGTCATCGGCGTAATTCACGAGTCTGAAGTTGTTGTTGTTTGGGCATGCGTTGGATAGATCGTTTAGATAAACGACAAACAGAAGGGGCCCAAGCACACTACCTTGTGGCACTCCTGTGTTATTGGTAACATAATCAGAAACGTATTTTTGCCCATGAATCAGAACTGATGTTTGTTGAGTACGATTTTTTAAGTAGGAAGAAAACCATTTGTGTGCTGTGCCTCTGACACCAAGTTTGTTCAACTTATCAAGTAACCATGTATGTTTATACATGGTTTAAAGTATCAAACGCCTTAGATAAGTCAAGAAATAATCCGCAGGCAATTTCCCGACCATCCAAGGCGCTTATTATTTCATCAACAAAATTAAAAAGAGCAGTATCTGTGGCCTTATTCTTCATAAACCCGTGCTGAAATTCATTAAAAAAGTGGTACTGTTTAAAAAGGATATCAATCTTTTGTACATTAGACATTCAAGTATTTTTGAAAATACGGACAATAAGCTAATTGGACGGTAGTCACCCTTTTTATAAATAGGTAGTACCAGTGCTAATTTTAAAGTCTGTGGAAATTCACCAAGTATAAATGATGTATTGTAAATGTTTTCAAGAGAAGATGCAAGAGCAACGATGCATCTCTTTAATAGTTTTGGTGAAATACTATCGAATCCACTAGACGATTTTGATTTAAAATTATCAACAATATGGCCTCTACATCTCAATTACCAAGTGTCGAATTGAGAATCGAGTAACACATTTTTAAGGCACTTTTTTTAGTAGAATCCATTGCTAATAAGAAGAAGATTATGCATGCCTAAGTTTTCGAGATATAGACATAACTTGTGTTTTTTTTAATAGAACACCCTGTAAATTATTTCATTATTCGATCACAACTTAAATTAGCTATCCAACGAATATTTATCTCTAGAAGAAATGGTTAATTTTCGAAAAATTTAATATATTTTTGAGAAGGCCATAGAAAACTGTTAACAACAACACTTCTTATAATATAAAATAATTTTTCAAAAAATAGGAAAAACTAAACCACAATAAATGTTCGAATTGTCTTCCATTGACATCTATGCATTTTTGACACCTTCTCCTTACAACATTTGTTGCATTTCCAGTCATGACAGGAGTTATTGACCGAAACGCAGCTATTGTTTTGTTTTCTAATTCTTCTTTATTATTAGAATGTTCTCTATAAATATACAGTGTGTTCCAGGATAGATGTAACAAGAGGTGTAATGGACCAAAAATTTTGGAATTTTGGAATGGTATTTGGGGTTTGAGTCCTGCTTGTTGTAAAACTAAAGTATACCAGAAATGACTTGATTTGGTGTTCTACAGGGTGTTTTATAAGCAAAGTTGTAAAAATCACCACTAATAAAGTACCTTTATTTTTCAAAATATGAAAAAATTCCACAAAGAAAAGTTATTTAGAATGCAATTTTATACCTCTATACCAAATTCCAGGAAAATAAAATTATTTTTTTGAAACTTCCCATATTTTGCGAATTTAAAGTTGTGTAGGAGCAAATGTTAATCATCTCAAAAAGTAGGCTATTGGTAAATAAAAAATTGAATATTCGAGATGTAAGAAGGTATAAAGTTAATCGAACTAATTGTAAAACAAGAAACAATAGGGTTCTCCCACTAATTTTATTTTAACATTTTATGTCGTGAAAATGATATAATAAAACATTCTATTAATTTACAACAATTTACTTTTCTAATAAGAATTACTTCTAAGAAAATATTGTTAAAACAACTTGCTGATAATTTCAGGGCTTTTTAAAACGGGCATTTTTACGCGCCAGAATGACGTATCTGCCCGGAAAACCAATGAGATTATGGATATAATTAGTTGATAATAGATTCTAACTGTGTGCTACAGGAAGCTTTCCTGTAAAACTCCTCAGAATTTCCTCTTTTATTGTTTGTACTGTGATTGGTCTAAAGCAGTGGACTTGTACATATTGGCCAATCAGAATTCAGATAAATGCCACACAAGTTATTCGTAAAAGCGTCGGTCGTTGATATTTTGTAGTTTAGGCTTAACCTTCACCCGCTTCTGCATTGACAGTTCACATCAGATGATTAACCTAAAACTTTATTTATATTTTGATGTTTGGATTGTTTGGAGTGAAAATATTTCAGTTATCAGTTTCTGGTTTATGTTTTATTAATTCTATGATCAAAAATAATATTGAGGGAGCATTTTCACTAGTATTATTACACAAAGGTACAAAACAAGCTTTTTTAGGCATTTTGATAATAATTAAAAAGTGCTGTCAATAAATAGAGGTTATATTTTATATTTTTCAGGGCTATCTTATGCCGACTTTTTATTGGATTTCAGGGCGTTGACGTCACAACGCGCTAATTTATGGCTGTTTAAAATGAACTCAATATTTTTCAAATTTTAAGTTTTTTTTTTTCGTTACTATTAGTAAAATTAAAAACATAATAAATATGCCATAAATCATTTTTTTACGTGAATTAAATTTTTCAGCAATAATTTTTTTTTCTGGGAAAACCCCATTACTAACAGAAGATTAATGATGTTTAAAAATTATAACAAGTAATAAATGTCAAAAACATAACACATTCAGAAACAAATTAATTATTGACCAATACAAAACAATGTTTATAATTTTTTTATTATTCGACGTAGCTACCACCCACATCCACACACATTTCGATCCTTCGCCTGAAGTCCTTAAAACTGTTTCAAATATGATCTAACGGTATGGAATTTACGGCTTTTATAATTCTCTGCTTCAATACTGCTACATCGTTAGGAAGTGGTTCAGAGTAAACCAACTGCTTGAGGCGACCCCATAAAAAGAAATCCAATATTGGGGATCTCGCCGGCCACTTGATCGGTCCATTCCTGGCAATCCAATTTTCTCCAAAATTTAATTTCAACCACTGATTAACCATTTCTGTGGAGTGGCCAGGGCTACCATCATGTTGAAAATGATCTAAAGGCATATCTCTTAAAATATTTAAATGTTCTTCAGAAAATCTTTCAAGAAGCTGTAAATAAGTGTTCTGGTTTAACCTTCCCTCAATGAAATAAGGTCCAATAACTCCAACGTGATAAGAAACGGCACACCACACATTCACTTTTTTATAATATTGTTTTCTACAATGAATTCTAAAATTTGGATTTTCAGAAGCCCAAAACCGACAATTCTGAGATGAAACAACACCATTGGTTGTGAATGTGGATTCATCTGAGAAAATTATGAAATGATGAAAAAATCTCTCTTCCATGATTTTTTCTCCAATGGTCAAACAAAAATCCAACCTACAGCCGTCATCTCCCTCTTCAAGCGTCTGTTTATAATTTGCTTTATATGCCTTAATTTTCTTTGCCTTGTAAATTCTTGGAGTTCAGACTTGCTAATATTAATAAGGGCTGATCTCTCTCTTAGTGGCATCCTAGGATTTTATATAACAGAGGCATGAGCTATAATAGCCCCAACATTGTCTTCATCATATGCTTTTATTTTTCTTTTCATGTTAAGAAAACTACCAGTAGCCAGAAACTTTAATTATTCTCATAGCCTGAGTACGTGACAAAGCAGTGTTTGGAAATTTCAAATTAAATTGGCTTACCACTTCTCTTAGCGAGTTTTCACCGCCAATTCCGTAGCATTGCACAATGTAAATTTTGTCACGCAGTGTGAATACCATTTTCACTTAATTTTTTATACTTGGTTCGTTAATTTGAAACAGAAATTAAGGATAATATTGACTACGTTTGACAGATATGCCAATAATAAATGATAAATGTGTATCCACTGCTTTTATCACAGCCTACTTTTATCTTATAACATTAAATATTAATTCACAAAAAATAATTTCTATGTAGTTTTAATTGAATGGTTCAAAATAAAATACTAATTTATTGAAAAATGGGAAGTTTCAAAAAAATAATTTATATTCCTGAACTTTGGTACAGAGGTATAAAATTGCATTCTAAATAATTTTTCTTAGCGGAATTTTTTCATATTTTGAAAAATAAAGGTACTTTATTAGTGGTGAATTTTACAACTTTGCTTATAAAACACCCTGTAGAACACCAAATCAAGTCATTTTTGGTATACTTTAGTTTTACAACAAGCAGGACTCAATCTCCAAATACCATTCCAAAATTCCAAAATTTTTGGTTCATTACACTTCTTGTTACATCTATCCTGAAACACACTGTATACATATACTATTTTATAAATAACCTCGGCAGAGGTTATATCGGGAGATCTAGCTGGCCACAAAATCGGACCATTATTTCTTAAAAATTAAACAATACCTAAACTACTTTGTTGTTTATTAATGTCCAGTTAGCTAACTTAATTGTTGGTTATCAATTTAGTTAACTTAGCTAACTAGATATTGATAAACTAGTCCTGAGCGATACCTATCCAACCCTCCCCAAATTGAGCATTAGAATAATTTCGTGTTTCATTTGACGTATGACATGGGGCGCCATCGTGTTGGTAAATTAATTTTTGAAATTGTCTTACAGGCATATTATCTACAAAGAGCTCTCTCTATTTCTTGTCGTAGAATGTTAATAAAATTTTCGGTATGCAAATAACCGTGAAAAAAATGAGGACCTATTATTTGGTATCCAATAAAACCATACCATACACCAAATCCAAATCGTCGTTGACAATTAACTGTAGCGGTTACGTGTGGATTTTCATGAGCTCAATGGTGGTTATTATGCCGATTAAAAATTACGGCACTGCTTATATGGGCCTCGTCTGTCTATAATTTCTCATAAAATTGGGTTTAAGCTTTATCAATATTACTAAAACTAGATAAACATTACCAGTCTATATTACATAAATTTTTATATAATTTATTAAAGTCGAGTTTCGAAATGGTTTATTCTTGCGAACACATTTGTTGTGATCAGATTTTAAAATAAAACACAAATCTAAAGGTGAGTTATGAGAATCATTAGAGACTAAATAATATTAGGACTGATTAACCAGTATCTGTGACATTCAAAAGGCAAGATCCAAAAGTTATCATTCAAATTTAATAGTTCGAGTTTAATAGTAATTTAATAATTATTGTAGTGAAGCCCAAAAATTTAATGTCTAATGAAAATTTTAGATTCATGTACATAATTTACATAACAACAATTTTCCCTGTACAACTATAGCATATACGGAAGAATTAGAATGATTATTTCACTCACTAACGCTATAGCCAATGAGAGCCCGTTTTTTCACAACATTGCACCAATCAAACGTCATTATTAGTGGTAATTAAAGCTAGATCTGCTTTTGACAGAACCAACAAGCATAATTTGCGAAAATTTTTTGACGTTTTGTGTCGTGACATGTTTTCGGCAAATAGGACAAATCGTGCTTTTAAATGTTATCTATAAATATCTTCTCTAGCTTATTACTAATTGTTAACGTAAATTGTAAATTGTAGTACTGTATTAATAACCTAAAAAGCCAATGTTGTGTGGAACTTATATAGGTTCGGGACAAGTTATAGGTACACAGCTTTCAATGGCTTAATACCTAACATAATTACAAAATAATTTTCCCAACTAAAATTAAATATGAATATCTACGAAGCAGACAAATCAGTTATTTCATGATAAATACACAAATGTAGGTACTTACTTATGGTAATTCATCAATCATTACAAAGCAGCTAACACTTATTTGGAAAATCAAAACTCTGCAGTATCCACTGTATACATTACAATTCGTTGTACTTAAAGTCTCTCTACTTAAACAAGTAAACCTTAACTTAACTATCAAACTTCTCAAATTAGAAACAAGGATTAAATACATAAATATATATTAATAAACACTTTAATATAATAATTCAATTTACTGTTTAGGCTAGTAACTAAGTTAAGCTAGCGTTACTAGATGGCGCGGCGGTACCATACCATCTGAGCCGGCAGCCTTAGAACGTAAAAGGGATAGATTGGTAATATGCAATTTGTGTGATTTCACCCGTAATGTGATTGGTCGAAGCGTGCTTTGTTGTGATGACTAGTCGTATAAGTTACAGTACCTATGGTTTAACGTATACTGTTTTTCTTGATTGTCATAATTTAAACCTACTTTGTTTTTTATTAGATGAGTCGCTTTGGAAATGCATTTTTATGTGACGTAAATGATGAAATTGAAGATAAAGGTGAGTAATCTCTAAAAAGCAACAAGGAAACGTCTGAAGGCAATTAATTACTGAACATGATATTGAAGATATACTTAATGAATTATTTATTCGTGAAATATTCTCCACAAATACCACTCGTGCTTTAAATTTTATCTAAAAAATAAAAAAATGTTTCTCAAGCTAAGTTGCCCCTAGTTAATATAACTCGTGCAAATTGGCAGTTTATTATCAAAGATTAAATCCCTCCCGCTAAAGCGGTCGGGATTTAATCAGATAATAAACTGTCAATTTGCACTCTTTATATTACACGCTTTCGAAAAAATTTTCACTTATAATATCCCTAGAGCTTAAATTATTTCCGGAAATTTTTTCGAGGTCATGAATATTTTGAAAATTTTCTTAAAATATTCATGAACGAGGAAAAATTTTCGGATATTAATTTAAGCTCGTGGGATATTCGGTAAGAAAATTTCACACCATTATTTTATAAATATTATGCCAAAATTGAACATTTTTATTACGAATGACAAAAATTCATTCATTATAGTGAGCCATGGAATAACAACTGATGGTTAATAAAATACGAAATTTCTTAGTGAAATAACATACCATTCTCCAAGTTTAGTTACATGAACTTTTTATAAATAACTTAAAAACATATTATATTTCTGTTTTTTATTAACTTTGGTCTACTAAAATTGGTGGAACATCATTTATTTTTGATAATTATTCTAAAGTACCCACCTACTTCAAGATTAATATGTTTAATAAAATACGAAATTTCTTAGTGAAATAACATACCATTCTCCAAGTTTAGTTACATGAACTTTTTATAAATAACTTAAAAACATATTATATTTCCGTTTTTTATTAACTTTGATCTACTAAAATTGGTGGAACATCATTTATTTCCGATATTACTTAAATGCGAGCACAGGGAATGTATTCATTCTTGTCGCAGAGACAATAATTAACAACTTCTAGGCGGCCATGGGATAATGAAAGGTAACAAGATAGTAATGGCTGCCGCACTTACAGACGTCAATTAGATTAATTTTTACATTCTAATCATAACAAAATTTGATTATCAGCCATAAGAATAAAGTGCATGAGCATATAGCACAAAAATGGCTCTAGGTTCTAAAACACATTAATTTGTGTACTTATAATATCCTCTTACTTATTAATTTGACAGAATGTAAAAAATTTCCGGAAATTTTTTGGGTTGCCATGGTAACTTAACAAAAAACAAGCCTATGATTGGTTAAAAAATGTGGTGTGAAATTTTCGATAAAATTTTAAGCACTAGTGATATTACATACGAAAAATGGACTAATTAAAAGTTTAATTTTTTATCTTGTTCGTTAGTTATATTTCTTACTTTTCAGTTTTACGTATTAATTCTTTATTAAAATAAATGTGATTCTTTTTACTCCCTTTGACGGCATACAGCTCTAACAAAGTCTTCTCGGATCATATCCATATGAACTTTTTTCTTGTTTTCATAAAGAAATACACCCACAACATACTTAGGCCTGACCTTCTTTGAAACAAGATGTATAGCTACTAAGTCCTTCTAACACGCTTAATGAGCCAAGTTCTGGTTTATGAAATGCCTAAAAAAGAACTTACAAATGGACGACGGCAAACGAGTACGGGAGGTCTTTTATTTCACAAAAATAAGTGGGATTTATAGGTAATATCTGATTTGTGGAAGGGATTTTCGTAAAACCTTGCTAATCCACTTTTAACAAGCCTTTCGGACATTTTAATGAAATGCGTCATGAAATACTGTTTGTTCTCATTAGTCATGCATGAATGTGAAATTTTAATTACAAATATGGATTTAATTAAAATTTCGATTGTTTTAAATTGAAAAACGTGATGTACAATGTTGTGTTTGGCATAATTTCCGTTTATAATATGTGCGGGTTTAAAAAATGTTGCAATTAGTTTATTACTTGGTTGGAAGCCAGACAAAATGGAATAATATAATTATAATTTGTCGTAATAACCCGCTGCGGCTGTTTCAACTAGGAATAATTGAACTTCTGAACAATTCATCAGTGAGATAATACTGATTTTTACAAATGTGTATACAGGGTGTTTCACTTTCCAAGTAAAAATTTAAATACCCGATAGCTGTCAAGTGCAGCTGAGGAGAATCGAGTTTCATTGAAGAATTTAGGAAATGTTGTGGTTTTATAATAGCTCTATGAAATTATCTTAGGGTGATTGTTGATGAGTAATAATGAGTTAATAATTCTAATATGCGTTGAAGATTTTCAGGAAGAGTTCTTCATGACTATATCTACAACTTGAATATACTTCTTACATTTTTATTTAGTCTGAGGGCAATTTTTACTACCTTTTCCTGCTATACCCTTTGAAACTGTAAATTATTACCTATAATACACCTAGAGCATTGATAATACCGAGATAATTTTCTGATAGAGACTGCTGGAAGCGTGTTGCTTTAAGCAACACACTTGAAGCATTCTCTACGACAAAATTTTGAGTATTTATCAAGGTGTATTCGGTAACATAATTTTTTACTCTTCATCCAATTCGTATTTTCTGATTGAACAAAATTCTAAAAACATTTTCCACGTATACTTTTTACTTTTTAATGGTATTCTTGGGTGTATTTTCTAATGCAATTTGATTAATTGAATCGTTTGAAACATTACCAAACCTTTGTGACATTTTTCTAAATTGATTTTCATGGCATTTGTTGAATTTCAATCTGACATTTGAACATATCATTTATGCCTTGGCTGAAAACACCCCATGTATGCGTGTTATCGCTGTAATCTTTTACTGATTGGATGCATTTTCACACATGACATGAAATGCAAAATTTTGATTGGTTAATGCATTTAGTAAAAAATTATCATAATAGAATATTCCTTATTAAGACCCATACCCATACAGGGTGATCAAAAGAGGCATGAAAATTATCATTTTCTATATAAACTGTGGTGTATCATGATTTTAGAGCAAAATATAAGGTTTTTGATTAAGCACTAAAAAATAGGAAGATGCGCAAGATGTCGAATCTACAATATTCAGTGTACTTCTCAGATTATAACGTAAGTTATAGGTGATATATCAGTTTTATTACTTCCACATCCAGTGGAAGTATAGATAAAGATAAAGATAAAGATAATTTATTGCCCAAGTTACATATACATGTTTAAGGTTGTCAGTGGTTATAATGCTAGTATCTAAGGTATAAATGAGTGTATAATAACAACACAATAAAAAAAAGTACATAAGTATACAAGTTTTGAAAAATAGAACTACACAATACATATATGTATATATATATACAAATTTACCACAAAGAAAACACAGAAATATCACATCTTACACACAATTAAATTGAGGAAATTAACTGAAAGTCATAACTGAGAAATTCAGCAGTACTATAAAAAGGATGTGCAATTAATATTCTCTTGAGAGATGAGTTTAATGCCCTGATCGACTTATCCTTCAAATAATGTGGTAGCTTCTTGTATAACTTTATAGCTAAGTAGTTAATAGGTTGTTGAGTCCTACATAAGCGGTGATAGGGTATGGTTACATCGTCCTTATTTCTCGTATCATAATTATGATAGGTAGAGTTTGTAGGGAGGGAGTTATTTTCTTTAACATACATTATACAATGCAATATAAATACACCAGGCAGTGTCATAATATTAAAATGTTTGAATAAGGGTCTACAATGGCCTTTGCAGGCAATAGGGAATTGCCTGCAAAGGCCAATATTCTAATCATTCTCTTTTGTATCTTAAAGATTCTATCAAAATCTGTAGAGTCTCCCCAAATTAAAATGCCATAGCTAATTAAGCTGTAGAAGTTACTATAATAAAAGGTGATAGCTGTTTCGAGGGTAGTTAATTCGATAAGTTTCCTCGCTTAGTAAAGTACCTTATTTAATTTTTTGGCTAAATAATCGATATGAGTATGCCATTTTAGCTGGGAGTCTATGTAAACACCCAATAGTTTTACATAAGAAATTTCCATTTTTGGAGAAAATATTATTGTTTGGGTTTTATCGGAATTATTTTTTAATTTATTGGGTACAAACCAGCTAATAGCATCTGTTACAGCTGTGGAGCTTTTAATTTTTACGTCATCTACATTTGATGCAGAAGTGACGAAAGTAGCATCATCGACATAAAGTGTTATGCCTTCTGATCGTACATTAACCGGTAAGTCATTAATAAAAACTAAGAAGAATATTGGTCCCAATATTGACCCCTGTGGTACCCCAATATTTACCGGTAGTGTACTTGATGTGTCACCTGTTAGCAAGGCTACTGCTTGACGTCTATTGAGTAAATATGATCTAATCAGATTCAAAGCACTTCCTCTAATGCCATAATAATCAAGCTTTTGCAAGAGATATTCGTGGCACAAGATTTTGGTCGATTGCTTCTAGTAATATTTCAATTATATTGACAATAGCTTTTAAGGTAGATTTGTTTTCCCTGTAACCATACTGATTTTGAACAAATAGGTTGTTAGCTTCGAAAAATTGTACAATTCTATTTTTTATTAAAATTTCAAAAAATTTTTATATGATAGGTAGAACAGAGATGGGCCTAAAATTATTCATAACTTCCAATATAGTAGTATAGTAACGACAAAAAAAATGTTGAAAATTTGTATTGTTTAAATAGGCTTCGAATGTCATGAAACGTCGAGATTTTAAGTTTGAGAGAAAAAAAAATTTCTATCGGTCTGTCTGTAACTTTTTTTTGTGCGCACGATTACTCTGGAACCGTTGAAGATATTGACTTGAAATTTGGTTCACACATGTACTTTAACGGGGTCTGAAACTAGATTATATTTTCAACTTATTCCGTCGAAGGGTTGGGGGGGTAAATTGGAGTAAATGGGGGTAAATAGGTAAATCAAGCAGGTAAGGGTCCATAAAATTGGCATTTAGTATATACAAGGGAAGCTAAGGTCTCAAAAAAATTTTTGGCATTAGCCACCCCAATTACCGCCCCCACCATTATTTAAGGGGATGAACAAAAATTGTGATTTAGTGCGTATGCAAGAACCAAAAACCTCAAAATATTTTTTTACTTCATCCATCCCCACTACCACCCCCCTATCACCACCACCCACTACCGATGTGGGATATCGTTTTATGGGTTTTTGGGGTAGACGATTTCAAATATTATATTATTAAAGTTCCATAAGCAATTATTTCCACATACAAAATTTTTTCGTTTGAGAGACTTGGAGAGAAAATCTGGATGTGGAAGTAGTGATTCCTGACTCCAAACTATTACCAAGGTTTTTGATTAAGCACACAAAAATATGAAGACGTAGATATCGAAACAGTAATATGCAGTGTATCCTTCAGATTCGAACGAAAATAATATAAATTATACTTAAAAATGTTCCTATTTAATAAGACTATCACAAAATGGATGACAATTGCATTCGAACTTTACCGAATATATATTTGAAGAATACAAATTAAACAGGCGATGTCTATGTGCTAAATTTCTGGCATCGTATAAAAGTGATTTGCGAAATATTAATCAAATAGGTATTGGCATTCGGTCACATCCAGTTGCAACTTCTACTCGTGGGGGGGGGCGGCTGGAACCTTTGTAACGGTTCACTTTTTAGCTATTTTGTGTTAAAATTACTAAATTACATTATTTTATATTTTTATCGGGTAATAATTCACAAGAGGTCGACTTTTTAGCAGATAAATTTTTTTGGACAAGAAACTTGTTTTCCCATGAAAATTATGCGAGAATTAAAAGCATGGAAAAATCGCGACACGAAGTGGAGCGATATTTCCTATGTCCCTTAATTCAAGCAAAATTTTTATGGAAGACAGGTTTGAGTCACTCAAAAAAAATTTACCCGAGTAGAAAATCAACCTCGTGTGTATTACAGAAGATTAATATATGATTAAACAATATTACCTAAAATAATTATTTGAACAACAAAACTGTTTCAAGTTTAAAAAATAACAATTTATAATAAAAAATAGAAACTTTTTCTAATATTTTTTGATCATAAAACATATTCATTGTATCTATATGAAATACACAATGATTATAAACAATGCTATTACATTTAGATTCTTCTTCATGGTTTCACATGGTTTAATATTTTTTGTGAAACATCAGCAAATCGCTTTTTCTCATTCCTTTTATGTACAAAAATAAAGATGAAAACGCGAAATGTGAGATTTTAATAATTTCAATGACTTTTTTAGTTTGACACGTGGCTACTACGAAAAAAGTAACATACATTTTTCTGGTTTTTTTCCACTGATCGATATTTTTCTCACTTTAAAAAAATCCTATTGGTCGATTTTTTTGAAAATGTACGTTTTGTTTGGTTAATAAAGGAAAAATGTAATAATCAGTAAAAAATGTTAACGCCGCTACTGATTTCAAGGTACTTGAGGCATTCCAGAATATGACGCGCAAACAAACGCTTTGAAGGTCTAAATGTTATAAATTTCTCCAATAGAAAAGCACAAAGGACCCCGCACACCATATAGGGGGATTTCTGCCTCCAGTCAAATTTAATCTAACCCACGTAAAAATGTTCTTTTGAACCCCCTGAACAAATTTTCAAATGCAGCCAGGTCCGAAAAGGTCTTCGTTTCGAGATATGGAGCCCTAAAGATCGTTGCAAATCCAAAATCGCCCAAAGTTACCTTGTCTTAATGACTAAATTCTATTGCTGTTTCCATAGAAATCAATAGTAAAACAACAAAATATATTAAGTTTTATTTCACACTATTTTATTTATTTTTCACTTGTCAATAATGACATTGTTTTGATTCACTGAATTTCCTACTATCCAAGAACGAGTGTGTTATTTTTTTAAAAATATCGGCATTTTTTGAGTACTGATCGAAATTGTTTAGGTAAGATTACCACAGAAAATTCCATAATCATAGTTCAAATAAAAATCAATGAACCTGATTAAATTGCCCATTTAATGGACATTTAAAATAAAAAACATGATACACTCTGAAAGTTCAGATAAAAAAAGAACAATTCTAATCCTAGGAAGCTCGGAGAACAATAATTCATCATAAGATTTTGAGTCACAGAACTTAACAGAAGTTTTTTTATTTAAAAAAAGTATCACAACTTTATTCTTGAATTGAAAAAACTGCAGCGAAGCCCTTGAAGACCCACGGTGTCATTAACATAAGTAAGAAATATGGTGTTATTTAAGAATTAATTATGCAGTTCTGAATTTTCACAAAATCAAAGCCAACTTTAATTTAATTTTTTCAATTTTAAAACGTATTTGGAACGATCTTTAGGGCTCCATATCTCGAAACGAAGACCTTTTCGGACCTGGCTGCATTTGAACATTTGTTCAGGGGGTTCAGAAGAATATTTTTAAGTGGGTTAGATTAAATTTGACTGGAGGCAGAAATCCCCCTATATGGTATGCGGAGTCCTTTGACATAATAAATTTTAATTGGTTAGTGTATAAAACTACTATTTCCAGACCTATATGGGGGTAGCGCGGGAAGCGGAACGTATAAAAGACGTAGATTTTATCAAGGAGTTTTAGCAGAAAAAGCTTCTTCCCCCTAGACCGGTGAATAATAAATAATGTAAATTTTTGAGTCTCTTAAAATTATAACTCCGTTGACTTACCGTTTCGTCGGGCCTGTGGCCCTATACTTTGTTCACCAATAAACAACTATCTGCTATCTATTAACTACTATGGTGGATGTATCCAATTAGTATGGAGAAGTTTAGCACAAGAAATTATCCATTAAAGTCGTACCGACAGTACAGTATAGTGTTCATGATTGATATGCCTAAAATGGTATAGTTTTATATTTGGTTTTGCTTACAACTGATACTAATCTAGTAATTTGTCTATGTAACCACCCAATAGTGTATTCACCAGATTCCAGCGGTTATTGTAAGTACAAAAACACTTATATTTCCGCAATTTTGTCAGCATTCGTATGTTTTGTGCGGTTTCGTTAAATTCCACTTCGTCGTGGAATGTTGTAACTCTCTTGTCTATCCCGTTGTTTGAAAAGACAAACCTGCCTTCGTGAGTACTTCATACCTTCATTTTAAAGACTTATATAGAGATTTCTTTGTTTAGTATATATACCGTTTCTTTTTTAATGCACACCAGCACAGTATTTAGTACACGTACTGTTTAATTGAACATGATAGCATTTTATGTTATTTGTTATCACCTTTACTTAAGTTCAACGATTGCTTTGTTGATTTAAAATAACATGTTGCTTAGTAGTAATATTTCATTTAATTTTTTCTTATAGTAATGTTATGGTGGCCAACTAACTAATCAACTAATTATTTTTATGTCAGTCTGTCTCTCTGTGTACCATTCATTTTGTATAAATTGTAGAATATTATTATCGTTAGCACATTCCATTTACCCACACCCTGTATATCTCTTTGCTCTACCGATTTTATGTAATATATTTGTTGTATTTTTAATGTTGGCTTTTATTTCAAAACTATGTTACAACTGTAAGTTTTAATTTGGAAGCTAGCCAGGTAAACACAAAAGTAAAGTTTCGATAAAGTAATAAATTTTCTAATATAAATATAAATGGGATTTAACCCGTTTTACCTTCGATGTTACGTTGCGTCTGAAATAATTTCTACAAACACCAAAACACTTAAACACTATACTCGAATACTATCATTCGACATACGTTTCGTCGACTATTTTGGTATCATCTGGAGGCGATTAAAACCAGAGGTGATTAAAATCAGTTTTATTAAACTCCAGATGATGCCAACATGGTTGGCAACACACGCGTCGAGTGACAGTATTCGAGTGTAGTGTTCAAGTGTTTGTGCAAACTACTTCAGAGGTAACTTCTACTCGTTAAAAATTCGTTTACTCCGCGAAGTAACCTTAGCGATGTCGGCCAGTATACATCTTGTCCATTAGTAGTAAGTTATAATCAATAAGCTAGCAATCTATATAGCCATTTTCGCTTAGAGACATCAAACAAACTATACATGCCTCTGGACTCAGTTACCAGCAGTCTAATGTAGTGCTGGTATAAAGCTTTTACACATATAATAGAATTATCAGGGAGTAGTTAATTAGTTATGTTTGTACTAATATTTGCAGTGTGCTTTTGAACTTGTAATGAACAGTTCGCTGAAAGGCGGTCAAGGCGGTGTTTGAACTTGATAGATATTCCCTATTCGGGATTATGTATATTGAAAGTTCAAATAAAAATACTTTGTGGATAATATAAGACAGGATAGGAGGATGGTGTATAAAATAAATGGCTACTAGTAACTATATTAGGGCATGTATAGTTTAGATCTGTTTTACCGTAAAAAAAATTTGTTGAAAAAAATTTTACCGCTTTTACGGAGTTCCTGCACATTTTGCTGTTGAGAACCGTTTGTGGGTAAACAATATTTATCCTGAACGGTGGATCGGTCGATTAGGTGCAAGAGCCTGGCCACCCCGTTCACCGGATTTAACTCCAGTTGATTTTTTGTCTGGGGCTATTTAAAGGACAAAGTCTACGCAAATCCTGTAAACACAAGAGAAGAGTTAATAGAAAGAATTCTCGAAGAATGTGAAAATTTGCGGGCTAATCTTGATTTCGTTCGTAAAGCTACACACTTTGTACGGCGCAGATGTCAGAAATGTGTTGATGCTGGCGGAATGCACTTTGAACAACTCTAGTAATTTGTAATTTACCTTACCTTAATCTAATTCATTGTTGTCTAATAAAAAATAATGTAATCAAATTTTGTTTTGCTGTCATTGTTTTTTCTGTTCTGCTAAAATATTCATAAAAAACTATTCCCGAATAAAGTGCAGATAAGATTTACTCAAAAATTGATAATTTTAGAGAAAAAACACAAGAGACTTTTTTTGTGTAGAAAACTTCAAATTTTTAAGTTCTGCTCATAAATTAATGTAAAAGTGTTACACAATAAAGTTGGGGCTAAATTATATCTAGGCCCCCTCAGTTTTACCCGCTCCTGAATGATTTTCGTACATAGTTGTCATTTTGTCTTAGAAAGCATAAAAAGTTAAATTCCTGTGTAAATTATCATTTGTTTATCTTTAGACGTTTCGAAAATATTCATAAAAAAACATTTTCAGGAGAATTATTGAACACCCTGTATCTCGGAAACTAAGCACTTCCCGACCCATGTTTATAGGAACTTTTTTTCTTATTTTTAAAAGTTGTATTGCTTAGTGAAGTTTGGCCTATGCAATTCGGGACACCCTGTATAGATTTATATTCTACCATTCACACCTAAAAATAAACTTTCGCATCTAGTAATGTAAATAATTATATATGAAACTCAGGCATAAAGAGCCTAAAGTACCACTTCATGCCATTGTTGCATAAATTACTATTGTTATTAGTAGAGCTTTTAACTTTTTTAAAATACATTTTTATGCAACATTATTAAGAAACCTCTACAAAAAAGCACAGTTCCGCACTGAATTCCTTATGTAAAGAATCTAGGATTGATAGTTTCAAGACAATTAAAAAAATTAGTTACTTCACCAAATCTCGATGACAACCTGTAGTCATAGTAATATAGATATTTGTGGTCGACAATACTAGATTGCAACTGTTACTATTTGACTTTAAGATAGCTGGCAAGAAAGGTTCTCGAGGCATTTCCTATTTATCCGGGCAGCCATCTCTGTGAAAATCCTACATGTGAATGAAAACGAGGAGAAAAAAGGTTTAATTTGATAATGCGGGCGATACGAAGTATCCAAATAGAAAAAGTTTTTAAATTAAATTTTTGAAAAGTGTAGAAACATTGCCACGGAAGGCATCCACAAAAGCCGTTTCGAATTTATTTATGACTGAAACAAACTTATTTCATTTAACACGAAAACTTAATAACCATAATTAAAACTTCAAGTGCTGAAAAATAATCTTAACAACGTTTAAAAATATTAAATGTTCACTCGTTTAGCAAAAATGTCTTACACCGAATTTAATTTTGCTGTTAATTTATACGGCATGGGAGCTTAGCAATGATGAATTCAACGGGTTTAATTTAATCTCTAAAGAAAGAATACAACTTAATATTTCAGTTAATAATAATCATGGGCTATTAAGGCGGGATATAAACGCGAAATAGAAATTTTAATTTTGATATTTGAAAAGGAAAATTGATTTCGAGATTTTAATTTCATTAGCTTCCCTTATACGTGCACTCAAGGAAAAGTTAATTGAAATTAATAAAATGTCGAGATCCGCTGGGGGAGCTGAGTATAATGGAGCATTTCTAAATCTCTGAAATTCAGCCAATGATATATACATTATTACGTTTATCTCTACCTATTCAAAAGTCTCGACAGAGTTTTTATGATACATGATTTATTCAAGGTGTTCACTATAGATATTAGCCTTTACCAACTTTTTTCTCAGATTTAGTGTTGTCAATTTTCACGAAAGAAAAGTTAATCTGGTCAAGGTAGCCCTAAAAATAGGTACCCTTGCATAAATTCCCAAGAAGCTGAAAATTTACATGAACGTTATAGGGATACCATTATAATGAAGTTGTGAAAAGTCCCAATTGATCCCGTGTGTGCAAAAAATTTTATGCGAAGTCAAAGTTTGCAAAAATGGGTTTTTTGGATATTTTAGCGAAACGGTTAGATTTATGATAAAAGTAGCTTAGACAAAAATTGTAGATCTTTCAATTCTCAAATGGTCCTTACACTTTTTTTCCTAAAATTCACTTTTTTTGAGAAAAAGCCATTCTAAAGTTATATTCTCCATAATATGCACACGTTTCCACGCGAGGTAGTGTACTTGGCGCGTATTTTTTAAAGTGGTTTTCCCGGTAGGCCTACTCCACGGTTTTTTTATTGAAGTTTAATAAAATATTAGGTCTTCTTCTTCATTTTCATCTTCCTGAGTTGACGTAAATTGTTCAAACAGCGATACATCAGTTGTTTCGTCGTTGATGAAAGTCTGTTGGAGATTCAGTATTTGAACACGACTGGCCTTGACAGCTTGTGCATGCTGGTGAACAAAGTAAGCCTACTTTTTGCAGCCGCATTTCGAATTACACCCCTTTTTGCAGTTGCAAAAAATAGTATTAAGGAGCTTTTCTGGTGCCGGTGGAAGTAGAGTGGATTGGTTCCAATAATCATATTTGAAAATATTTCCGATGGTTGTTGAGCCTTGACAAATTGCATAATTCTACATGTTTTAAATATTGTAGACTACGAAACAACCTAATAAAGATGATTTATATTCAATGGAAGTAGGTTTAACATTAAATATAATGAAAACAATGTTATGATTATTATATTATAGGTATTTAATTGTTGCAAAGTTGGGAAACTAGACGAGTTGGTCAACATGTGCAGTGAATTACAGTGATACCAATCTAGTGCTGGTTATGACACTTTTACCAAATTTTCTTTCGTGCAAATCGTCAATTGAACAGCAGACAGATGTTGCTCAAGGCCACGTGGTCACATAAAATTAGGGACTGGATTTCTTTTCATCTCATATTCTTAGAATTATCATTCAATATTAATGTATTAGTCACGCAGACTAATAGTTTTACTTATATTATACGTCCATAATGTAAATAGGCAGCGTAGTCATGCATATTATGGAGAATATAACTTTAGAATGGCTTTTTCTCAAAAAAGGTGAATTTTAGGGAAAAAGTGTAACGACCATTTTTGTAGAGAATTGAAAGATCTACAATTTTTGTTTAAGCTATTTTTATCATAAAACTAACCATTTCGCTAAAAAATCCAAAAAACCCATTTTTGCGAACTTAGACCTCGCATAAAATTTTTTGCACACACGGGATCAATGGGGACTTTTCACAACTTCATTATAATGGTATCCCTAACGTTCATGTAAATTTTCAGCTTCTTGGGAATTTATGCAAGGGTGAATGTCTATTTTGACCGGAGTAAGTTCTCTTCATATAATTCACGAATAAAGGTGACCAAATGCATGGATATTTCTATTTCATATAAAACAATTCATAGTTCATTCCATTCCACATTGTCTTAAGATAATCGACGAAACTAAGTTGTCAGCCAGGAACACCGGGAATAAGATGCGTCGGATGATATGATCATAGATGATGTGAGAAAACAGGTTTTAGGTCGTAAATCGTATTTTAATAATTGTAACTAATCACCCTGAGACTGAAAAGACACCGCCAAATGTTGTAGAACGCATGACAGGGTCTCTCATAGTGATGTGTCGTGCATGAACGACCCGTTCACAATGAACGGGTCTTCCAAAAGATCTGTGAACGATTCGATCACTCTCCGTGACCCTATCGTTCATATGACCTGGAGCCCCATTCTCCAGTCGAGAGAATGATCACTTCGGGAGAAAGGAAAGAGAAAGAAATAGGAAACATAACGAAATAAAAAGAGAAAAAATACCCCGATTCACTTCTCCTAAGCTGGAGAAAAGGACCCCTGACCGAACACGGAACTTCGGATGGTATTTTCTACTAAGATATTCACGATCGGTGTGCGGCGAAAGAGAACCAAAAGATCATCTCGCAAACAAAATTTTAAAAGGAGGTATAATATAACAAATGTATGCTCTGAATTGTAATATAAAATATATTATTATTTTCAAAATGTTTCATAATTTAGCGAGATGAAATGCAGTCATAATTTATAAACTTGGAAATTGATAATGTTGACTTTAAATAGTGTCGGTACCTTTTATTGATTTATTTAAAAAAATATAAAAGTTCCGCGTTACTCCACACTAAATTATTTTCGGGGGAAAGTGCTTAATACAAAAGAAAATACATCAAAAGACCCGCCGCTGCACGGGAATGAACGACGAAACAGATCTCATCGCGAGCTGCCTCTCTCTCTAATCCATGACCACGTATCCACCGGGTCATATGAACGAATCTTCATGAACGGGTCATTTGAGTGATTGACCTGGTGAGACCCGGTTCACTCAAATGAACCGGGTCTTACCATCACTACTCTCTCAGCATACAAATTCTTGTTGAGTCCTTCAGAGCAAAGTGGTAAGATCCTCCACATTGGCACTGCCCGCGCCCTACCGTAACCCATTCACTCTTATTCATGCATCGATTCGAGGAACTATTGTATCATATACAGGGTATCCGAAAATACCGGCTACAATTCTACATGTAAAAATGTGAAGTTTATATAAACATATATTCCCAAGAGAACTAGTGCCATTCGAAGGCGCAGCCCTAGAGTAGGTTTTTATTTAATATCTCAGAAACCCTTTCTGCTACAGCGATGGGGTGCGGTACCTTAGTAAGTAGCAATAACGGCTATTATTTCATAGTATTGGCGAAATTTCACTCATTTCATCCAGGGGCGTAAGATAGGGGGTACGCCCCACTTTATAGTCACAATTTGTTGTTCCTTTTATATTATTTAAATTTTGGTACCGTAATATAGTTCCCTGATCAAATTTACGCAAAAAGGTCCCTCTTTATTAAGCCCTGTATGACTAACCGGTTTTTTATAAAAATTGATTTCAAACAGCGGTTGCAAAGTCACTTTTTGGCTTGATTTCAATTAATAATTTAAATTATGGCTTTAATTTAAACTCAGATGCCATATTTTAACAACAGAAACAATTCAAGTACACAAAGAACCGTCTTAATAGGCCCCTTGCATGTGCCATATATTTTAAATTAATTCATATACAGGGTGTTTCAGCTAAAAGTCCCCGGGTCATTATCTCGTAAAATAATAAAGATACTTAAAATTTGTAAATCGCGGATAATTGACACCAAAAAAGGTCTTAAATAACTGTAATTAGAATTGTTCCTTCACAGTGCACAGAGATGGCGCTGCGGTGAGAAATTATTTTTCAATGGCTGAAACTTTGAAACATGATTCATACGATTAATGAATAAATTGTGAATAATTTTGACTATGTAAAAAATTTTGTAAATACCAGCCGTATTGGAGCTACATGAATTTTTTTCTCCATTTTTTTTTTGTCTCTGTAAATTTTGAAAACTTCTGTAATTTTCCTGTTTATCATTTTAGAACACCAATTATTTAGAACTTTTATCTTATTATATTCCATACTTCCTATATTATTACATATTTTGAAAATTTTTATAATTTTCAGAATTTTATAAATTAGTTGCACTTGAAAAATTCTGAAAATTATAAGCAATTTCCAAATATGTAATAATATAAGAAGTATGGGATATAATAAGATAAAAGTTCTAAATAACTGGCATTCTAAAATGATAAACAGAAAAGTTACAGAAGTTTTCAAAATTTACAGAGTGCAGTTATTTAAGACCTTTTTTGGTGTCAATTATCCGCGATTTACAAATTTTAAGTATCTTTACTATTTTACGAGATAATGACCCGGGGACTTTTAGCTGAAACTCCCTGTATATTAATATAGTGTTACTAAATATTAGCAATTATCAAATCTGTTTTCATAGTTTCTAACTGGAAAATATTTAAATCACTGACTAATATCTGGGAGGAGGGGCGTGTCTGAGAGGGGAGGGGGTGGTGGTAGGGGGTGGTAGAGAGGGGTGGTAGAGAGGGGTAGATGAAGTAAAAAAATATTTTGAGGTTCCTGGTTCTTGTACACACTAAATCACAATTTTTTTCATCCCCTTTAATAATGGAGTGGAGGTGGTAATGGGGGTGGCTAAAGCCAAAATTTTTTTTTAGTCCTTAGCTTCTCTTGTATATACTAAATACCAATTTTATGGACTCTTACCTGCTTGATTTACCCCAAGTTTACCCCAATTTACCCTTCAATGGAACAAGATGAAAATATAATCTAGATCTCGTTAAAGTACATATGTGTACCAAATTTTAAGTCAATATTTCAAACGGTTCCAGAGTAAACGTGCGCACAAATAAAAGTTACAGACAGACCGACAGACCGACAGACAGACCGACAGACAGACAGACCGACAGACAGACAGACAGACAGGCCGACAGACAGACAGGCCGACAGACAGACTGACCGACCGACAGACAGACAGACAGACGGAAAATTTTTTTTCGCTCAAACTTAAAATCTCGACGTTTCATGTTTCTAAGCCTATTTGAACAACAAAAATTTTAAAAAATGTTTTCGTCCTTACAATACTTCCACTGGATGTGGAAGTAATAAGTATAAGTTTTATTCCAGTCCTAAATAGGCAAAAAATTCGTACATTACGAAATTACGGCATTGTTTCAACAACACTCCAAAGCAAAAACGAATGGCTTACAGTTTTTATAACAACTTTAAACCTAACTGGCTAACAATTTCAATTAGTACGGTGGATCTTGCTTGAGTAGGAACATTTCCCGCCAAGCTTGTTATAGGAATAACAGCAGAAAGAAATTCCAGCGTGCACAATAAACGACAAGAAACATTTTTCAAGCTGAAACGCGACCCAAGAATTGTTCACTTCAGTCTGAAATATTGCCACTAAGGAAGATGCAGGAGGGAAAATGATACCCTTAACCTAGATTTCAGCAGGAATATGCTTAATTTGTTTACGGGACTTCTAAACGCAGTTATTTCAAATAGGGCAAACATGGAAAATATTTACGTCTGACATTAGTCTCCATAGGGCGCCGTCATAACAAGTTGAATCGGTTAGAGTACCATACTCATTGTGAGGTATGTATGTACTTTTTTGTTCAATTTAAAAATAAAAAATTATTAACAATAATAATTCAGAGAAATTAGAATTTTTCTACGGAAATATTTCCAGCAGCAGGGTAGAGGCGACTTCAATGTGAATGTCAGTCGATATTCCGTTGAAGCAACGTCGAGCGCGGTTAGTACTTGGATGGGTGACCCATCTTGGGAAATACAGCGTTCTCGTCCCACCTTCTAGCGGCTTGTATATCAGTGAATACGCGGAAGTTACGTAATTTCAGACGAGGATTACGTAGTGGATATACCATTCTTCGGAGGGGATGTAAAGCAGGCGGTCCCTTGTCTATTAAATGTTAGGCAAGTAAAAGATTCCTACTCTTCTTAAGGGAAGAGGTTCGGCAAAATTTCCAGGTTGGGGGCAGCTCGTCTCCTGGCGTCGGTGATAGGCCCTGGTAGCGGAAATAGGCCGACGTTAAATAAATAGATAAAAAAAAATCCAGCAGGCTTTTGTTCGTCTTTACGTCTTCCTTTTAAATAATATGTCAAAAGTCCTCAACGATGTGACGCCTGTTAAAAAGTTTACAGAGGGTCAGAGGTCAGAAAAACAGTTTTTCGGGAATATTTTATCATGTATGAGATCTACGACCAAAATAACTATTATAAATTTTGCGGCTCAGGAAGTTGTCTATTTATTTATTTATTTTTTTTTATTTGTTCATTCAGGGACAAGCCCTTTTTACAAGAATATAAAATATTTTTTACTTAAAGAATAATTGATATACACAATAAACAAAGATTGTACAAATAATACAACTAGTTATAGTTGTTCAATGGACTTCTTAAAAGACAAATTTGAAGATCCAAAAAGTTCAACATTATTATACTCTTCGCAAAAGCGAAGAGTATATTGCATTTGATCGACACATTTCTAAATCAGTAAATATTGCTCGTAGAGAAAAAATGTTCATATCATTGTGCCAGTGAACGAATTCTGAACAACTTTCAAAATGTCCGTCTGTCCTTCTGTCCGTCCGTCCGTCCGTCCATCCGTACGTCCGGGATGTAGCCTTTTTTGGTCACTTGGTCACTACCCTTGCACTTTTGGAGTTTTTGCAACTTTGGCATGGACTAATAATAATGAAAAAACTGGGAAATCATAATAAAATAGAAGTACTTATCTATGTTACGTTTGTATTATTTTATCTGCTTAATAAACGCCGATACGTATCTGGCATGTTCCCATTGCGTGACATATTTAATGCATGGTATAATAAGTCGTTCATTGAAAATGAAATGGATTTTAAAATTTCATCCTCGATATAAATTTTAATTGCATATTCTGCCGTGTAGCTTGTTCCATAACAAATGGGTCACACGTACCTATATGATTATTTCATACAATTAAAATTTCAAAATCGTTAGTAGAAGTGCACACCGCGTAAGTTGTTTTACCGATAAGTGCCTTGCGCATAACATTAGTTAGTTCACTGAACAAGGTATTACTATTTGAAATGTTTGATTAATTTTGTGTTATAAACAATGTATCAGCAATAAAGGAGTGGCATTATTGGAATTAATATTAATGCTAATATATCCTACAAACAATTAACTATTGTGAAAAACAAATTTTAACATGAATGACTTGCTATTTATTGATAAGTAAAGCAAATTTAAACAAGAATGGATCGTCTACTATTACATTAAATTATTATACGATTACAGTGCTGCTACCTATAGGTTGCCATCAACGTTGAGTTTCGATGTCAAAGTACAAGTTTACGTTCATATTTACTCACGTTAAACTATTCTCCGCGTCGTTGCATCCACGAGAAGCGTTCCCTGCAATTTCTGCTTATACCGGATGTAGCACCTAACTTTGTTATTTTAAATGGAACACCCTGTATTTTATTGCATATTTCGATTCCTCATAAAATTTTAGCTTAGGTTTATGTACCATAACATACTCTTAAACATACCGGTTTTCGAGATAATTAATATTTTTGGAGATTTTTGACGGTTCCCACCCTTCGGAAAAAAAATCGATATCTTCTATCATGTAGCCGATTAGGAAATTTTCTTTTCAAACTCGTACAAGTATCCTATGACCTCACTAAAAGTTCTCTTATGTTTTCACAATATCATACAGAGTATTTTATTTTCACAGTCGAACATTGTTTTAGTTCAAACGTTAAAAAGTCATTTTTTTCAAATGGAACCCCCTATGTATTTTCACAGAATCTAATAGAGGATTGAATTCTGCATCGATTGATATTACCATTCCCTATACCTATCTCTCTTCGTTTTCTTATTAAGGACGAATATTTGTAAAACGTACAAACAAAATCAGCACTGTTTGTTAGTAGGCAATACAAGTCATAACTTGGTTCCTTTTTTATCATAAACGAGAATAATCATATAGATAATCGATATTCATTTGTTTTTGACAGCTTCAAAAACGAGAGATTAGATTTATAACAAATACTTTGGCACAAAAATTTAGAAAATTAATAAACACTGAATATAAATATTTAATGCAGCAACTGTTCAAAATGCTCTCCATTCTGCTCCAAACAAGCCAATATCCTGGAATTTACGGCACTTACAATGGCTCGGCGAATTTCGTGGGTATTTATTTACTGAAATGCAGTCCGTATTCTCTTCTTTGGATCTTCTTTGGTAGTAGCCGTGGTGGCATAAACAATATTTTTGATAGTATCATATCTACGAGGAGAATTTAAATAGCAATAAATATGCGAAGATTTTGCGAACAGTAACATTTATTGATAATTTGCCCCTAAATATTTATAATTCTATGTATTTTCAAATGAATGGTTGCGGTCCACGGGAAGTTTATGACGAATTAGTCGTTCGAAGATAGGTGGTTTGGCTACCGAAGACCTTGGAGATGGCCAGCAAAGTCCCCTGATTTGACCCCCTTAGACTTTGGACCTTTGGGGTATTAAAAATATTGTTTATGCCACCCCTGTTACTACCAAAGAAGATTCAAAGAACAGAGAACGGGCTACATTTTAACAAATCCCCACGAATTAGCCAAGCCACTGTAAGTGCAAGTGGAGAGCATTTTGAACAGTTGCTGCATTAAATATATATATTCAAAGTGTTCATTAATTTTGTAAATTTTTGTCCCAAAGTATTTGTTATAAATCTAATCTCTCGTTTTTGAAGCTGTCATCTTGATAAAAAAGGAACCAAGTTATGACTTGTATTGCCTACTAACAAACAGTGCTGATTTTGTTTGTACGTTTTACAAATATTCGTCCATAATAAGAAAACGAAGAGAGATAGGTATAGGGAATGGTAATATCAATCGATGCAGAATTCAATCCTATATTAGATTCTGTGAAAATATACAGGGGGTTCCATTTGAAAAAAATGACTTTTTGACGTTTGAACTAAAACAATGTTCGACTGTGAAAATAAAATACTCTGTATAATATTGTGAAAACATAAGAGAACTTTTAGTTAGGTCTTAGGATACTTGTAAGAGTCTGAAAAGAAAATTTCCTAATTGGTTACATGATAGAAGATACCGATTTTTTTTCCGAAAGGTGGGAACCGTCAAAACTCTCCAAAAATATTAATTATCTCGAAAACCGGTATGTTTAAGAGTATGTTATGGTAGCTAAAATTTTATGAGGAATTGAAATATGCAATAAAATACAATAAAATACCATTTAAAATAACAAAGTTAGGTGCTACATCCGGTATAAGCGGAAGTAGCACAAGCATGAAAATTTTCGTTGGATCCGCCATATCCAAAAACCCCCTCATACCAATTTTCAAATTTCTAAACTCGAGAGATCCCAAGAAACGTCTAATACCCGCTTTCCGTGAACGACCCTGTATGAGAGATACACATGCATGCGTTTTGAATGCGTTGAAGTCGAGAAGAATCCAAATTTAACATAGTAGATAGGTAAATTCTGCAACATTTAAATTTGGGAAAACTACGGCGTTACATAATTGTATTTTCAGTTCTTTATTGAATAAGGACCTCTTAGCCTATATTAGTTTTAAATTATTGTAAAGGTGAATCGTGCTGTGTTTGTGTAAAATATGAATGAAATAGATATTTCCAATCGGCCACATTCGACTTCAACTTCTAGTCATTATTATTTTGACATGGATAGTGAGATCAGTAACATTCAGGCAAGACTGATCAATCGTGTTTTCGTTTATAAGGGAGTAGTACAGCTGTGCATCACCGGCATAGGAATGTGAGGTGCAAAATGTAAACAACTGTTGAACTCAAAATAAAAAGTAGTGGTCCAAAGAAGGATCCTTGAGGCACTCCATTTTCAACACTGATATACTGAAACAAGCAGTTATCATACATCACAGCATGAAGGCGGCCTATGAGGTAATTTCTTATTAAATTTACTAAATTTTCCTCAAATGCAATATAGTGGTTCATTCTATCGAAGGCTTTGTCATCTTCCTAAAATATTACCATAATTTTATGGGCAATGATAATATATTTTATCAGCAACCGTCAGTAAAGCCATACATTACCATAGCGATTTTTGGAAGTAAACAAACACTTTATTTTACTGTAAAATACAGTATTTTACTCGCAAATATTTATTAACATAGCCATGACTTTGACATTAAACAGAAATCGTTTGTCACTGTCACGCTTCTCACGCCTGTCACAGCTCCACAATAAAAGTTTTCTGGCGGATCATTTATAAAATATAATGGAAGATATTCAGTGCACGCCGCCTGAAATTCAAAAGAAGTCATTAGAGACGTCTTTGGACTTCTGCCAGAAAAATCAGTAGAAAAATATAATCATCAGTACGATATATTTATGGAATGGTGCAAGAAACACGAAATAAAAAAATACAGTGAAAACGTGTTACTGGCTTATTTTTCCGATTTATCAAAGAAGTTTTTACAATTAATTATTTTTTATTTATTTGCTTTTATCATGATTAGAGAATATTATTTAGGTATTATGCAAATCACAACTTACACACTTTTTATTTATTATGGAAATACCTACTTTCTGTATATTGTTGCCCTAATCTGGGCACGCTAATATACTAGTCAGGTAAATACTTTAAAACACTCATTATTGGAGAATCAATCAAAACAACTACTCTTCTAGCTAATACTGACGAAGTATTGAATTACATGATAGGATTCTTAGCATTTTAAAGAAAAAAATATATTGGAAATACTTAAATCATTTATTCAAATTTAATCATTCACACTTTTTTGTTTAATATGAAATTATCTACTTTCTGTATAAAAAATAATTAATTGTAAAAATAAATCAAGAATAGGCTTGTAAATAATGAATGAATATTTCTATACTCTACTGATGAGAACTAACGAGTTCGAAAAAACTTGTACAACTTTTCTAGAGTTGAAATTAATGTATGGTTCAATAATTGTTGTGAATGACTGAATTTCAATAAATAATTTAACTATTTTCAATATTTTTTTTTTCCCCTTAAAATGCCAGGAATCCCATCATGTAATTCAATACTTCGTCAGTATTAGCTAGAAGAGTAGTTGTTTTAATTGGTTTTCCAATAATGAGTGTTTTAAAGTGTTTTCCTAAGTAGTATATTAGCGTGACCCGATTAAGGCACCGATATACAGAAAGTAGATAATTTCATATTAAACAAAAAAGTGTGAATGATTAAATTTGAATAAATGATTTAAGTATTTCCAATATATTTTTTTTCTTTAAAATGCTAAGAATCCTATCATGTAATTCAATACTTCGTCAGTATTAGCTAGAAGAGTAGTTGTTTTGATTGATTCTCCAATAATGAGTGTTTTAAAGTATTTACCTGACTAGTATATTAGCGTGCCCAGATTAGGGCAACAATATACAGAAAGTAGGTATTTCCATAATAAATAAAAAGTGTGTAAGTTGTGATTTGCATAATACCTAAATAATATTCTCTTATCAAAGAAGTATTGTCCTTCTTCAATATGGTCGTATTATTCCATGCTTAAAGCAACTCTTTCAGCAAAGCAAGACGTTAACATTAGTGAATATAGAAAACTTACGGCTTTTTTTAAACAAAAAGGAAGGAATCATATTCCAAAAAAATTCAAAACCCTTTTACAAGAAGAAATACTTGTACTAGATACACCGGATGAAATCTACTTGATGATGAAGGTAATTTGTGAAACTTTTCAAAACTAATTTGATATAATGTAGTCATTATTTTAGATTTGTGTTATATTTGGAATTGCTGGGGCTTTACGTAATGAAGAACTTTTGAATTTAAAAGTAGGGTGACATAGAGCACAAAGAAACAATTCTGGTCGTTCATATACCCAAAACAAAGACCAACAAGCCTCGTTTATTTGTGATCACTGCAGAGTTTGAAAGAAAAGTAAAATGCATAGAATTATTTAATAAATATATCACTCTGTGTCCTAAGCAGACGCCCCACGATCGATTTTTCCTAACCTACAGAAACGGCAAATGCACAGTTCAGCCAGTTGGAATCCATACTATTGGAAGTGTACCAAGTGCATCTGCCAGAACCATCACTTTATACGGGACGTTGTTTCCGTCGAACATCCGCCACTCTCTTTGCCAACGCAGGCGACAGTAAAGAAAATTTAAAACGTCACAGAGGGTGGAAAAGCGACACGAGTCCTATGTTAAAGAATCTGTGCTCAATAAAACAAAAATCGCAAAAACGATTTTAGGCGACGGTCAAACTGACAACATAGTTGTTACCAATGACAATTCTACTAAAGAAGATTTACACATTGTTAACATAGATAATAATCCTCAAACATTTTCAGTTGAAACCCCTTCGACTTCAGGAATTAATATTTATAATACGTCAGGGTGTACGTTCACGTTTAATATAACAAATAATAAGTAGATTTGTTTTGTATTTGCTGTTTACTTTGTCATAATAAAATGTGATAAGTTATAATATCTCAATTTTTTTAAATTATACATTTTTACGGTTGGCGATAAAATTTTGTATGCACCATGTCAGTAAAGTGTCTTTATCGAACTCACCCGTTACTCGTCTCACTCGACTCATAATCTCAGACTCGTTCGATTAAGACTCACTTTACTGCCTTGGTACATAAATAACTATTAACACAGTATTGGGGAACACTATTTGAGAAACGGTCATTAGCTCTCATCGAATTTGAGGGTGAGATTGACGATTACGCAAATTTCTCTTATTATCGAGCACGTCTTAGATGATTAAGATCTTGTAATTTAAAATAAATTAGTAGTTAGGTAATCCGAGGACAATCCTTAGGACTTAACTTCCTGCGAGCAGTGTATTTTACCATAAATTTTTAAACTCGGTTTTATGTACCTTAGTTACCTCGCAACACTCTTGATTAACTATTGTGTATGTTATACAGATACTACCATTTTGAGCCCTTCTGCAAGCGACGCTGTGGATATAATTACTAGATGACCATTTTTGCATACAAAGCACAATTGCATTTAAATTTTACTGTAATTGCAATGGAATCCAATCTCCAAACGGTCATCGTAAGTGTAATTTATAGGGATAAAATTGTTTTTCGACTATCTGTATCCACATAATACCATTAAGAACAAAACTAGCACATTTTAAACAAGATTAATTTTAGTTCTTTATGACAAGCGCAAACCAACTGCTGCCAATAATATTTTATGCCTCTACGCTATAATCGATAACTTTAACGATATCCTTCTATATTCCATCATGTTATAAATAGCAAATACAAAGACAATGTATATAAAATTTCATACGATTTTGATTGACTATTCAATAATGTAATTAGATATTAACAACCAAATGCATATAAAGAACCTACTACCCAACAGAATATTCTGATTATTAGGCTAGAGATAACAGGGTACAGTTGATTGCATATATCTATAGGACAACATTTTTAATATTGTGTAAATTGGCTTCCAAAATAGACGTCAATTAAATATCAAAATAGTTTCGATTTGTGTCATACTACGGGAGCCTACCCTAACTGTCCGTGCACCTCCCCCCTCCCCCCCCCCCCCAATCCTTGGGGACAATGTTTTTCATGAAGATTAAAGCCTAAGGAACAACTTAAGACATGTCCTAAAAAAACCTGGCTGTACTTTCAAAATGGCGTCCGTTTGAAAAAAAAATTGCAAATATTGTTTTTGTCATTTAACACAAAAACTAAAAAAGATGGAGAAAACTTTCTGCACACAAAACAAAGTGCATACAATTTTCTACAATTTTTTTTTCTATGCAATATTTGGATAGGAGTTACCATTTTCCAGATAAATGATTCAGCTCTTAAAATAAAATATAAAATTCAATATAAAACGTAAGTAACACCTCATTCGCTTTCAGATTCACTGTCGCTGTGTCCCGATACATCGAATGTTTCTTTCAAGTCTTCTTCCTCTATTGCTTCATTTATGATATCGTTATCATCCTCACTGTCTATTATGATTTGATTTGGAATCATCTCCTGAAGAATTTCAAGAAGCGATTGAGGCAGTATTTTATCTGCTGAACACCATATTACCGTTTTCGAGATAAATGTCTGCAAATTATAATGCTATTATTATTATTAATTTTTTTCAGTTTATTTTATTTTTTATTATGTTAATAATATAAAGTTATATTATACGCCTTACAATAATTGTCAGTTATTTCCTCTGAATGATTTACCTATATATGAATTTCCATATTTTCGTAATTTTGGACTTATTGTTTATTAACGCGGAAATAAATCGGACGAAGGACCATTCAGCGTAATGCTGACAAACTGAACTAATATTAATAATTGAATTTGAAATACCTTGTGACCTCGTGTATTAGCGGCACTTCCTGGTGTTGTTCTCTTCTAGTTGGGCCCAACAAACTCCAGGTCTCCAGTATGGGAATATGGCAAGGTACACAAGACACTCGCGTGGTGATAAATAGCGGTTTTTATTATTTTTTAAGTTGACCGAAAAAATTACTTTTTATATTTTTTTTTTGTAGCGTTATTATTTTTGTTGATATGGAAATCAAAAACAAATTGAGTTATAGAAACAAAAAATGCTAGCATTGTTTTCTGAACACTCATTTATCTGGAAAATGGTAACTCCTATCAAAATATTGTATAGGAATAAAATTGTAGAAAATTTCATGCACATTGTTTTTTGTGAAAAAAGTTTTTGTTCACCTTTTTTAGGTTTTGTATTAAATGACAAAAACCACCTTAGCAACAGTTTTTTTTAACATATGAAAGTACAGCCAGTTTTTTTTTTGTTTTAGGACATTAGGACATGTCTTAATTGTTTCTTAAGCTTTAGTTTTTATGAAAAACATTGTCCCCAAGGATCGGGGGGGGGGGGGGTGCACGTACAGCTAAGAAGGCTCCCCGACTATCACTGTCATTATTAAAGTATTGAAATGCCTGTTGCGTTAAGTTTGTTATTAAGAGCTCGCATTATTGGGTCATTGGAAGATGTATGGACAATACAGCTAAATTACAATTTTAAAAATTAAAAAAAAGGTGGGAACAGGATGGAACTATTGAAAAAAGTTTGGGACTGGAAGGCGAAAAATATCAAATAACCAAGAAGATGCTGCTTTAATAACGTTTTTGAAGGGAAACCCCTTTAGCAATACCAGATTTGATGAGAAATATGTGTCCAATACTAATAGATCAGGGCGTTTTTCCGTTAATATATGGGCGCAGGGATTGGTGTGCATTAGGGCGGTCCTTATTTATACTTGAGGAAAAAAATATTTTCGAATTTAGTTTGGGCCACCCCCCACAACGGTTTCAATTGCTAAAAAAATAATGTGGGTGAAATCTGAGCGAAATCGGATACGGGGAAAACGTGCCACCCACCACCCCTAGATTTAATATTTCTTGAAATTCCCCACATTATTATATTTGGTTTTTCTAAGTAAACAATAGGTATCATTGACATCCTAAAGATAATTTATACTAGTTTAGGAAGAGGAAAGCGAATTCTAAACACTACACATGAAAATATTGACATTAAAATTCCTTAATCCTTTTAGGATTACGGAAAGGAGCAGGCATCCGCTGTTTATGAGGTGCTTGATGATTGGGGCCTTTTAAAAACTGTTAAGGTGCTATGCTTCGACACAACTGCGTCAAATACAGGACGATTAAAAGGAACCTGCATTTTATCGGAGCAGCTTATGGATAGGGAACTTTTGTACCTTCCTTGTAGACACCATATCTACGAGCTAGTTCTCAGAGGAGTCTTCGAAGAAAAAATGGGTGAAACCACAGGTCCGACTGTTCAAATCTTTAAACGCTTTCAACAATATTGGGCTAAGATTAACAAACATTATTTTAAGTCCGGATTTGAAGACGGATATGTTCTTCCATTTTTAGATGATACAAAAGAGGTAGTCACATTTGTAACATCTTCTCTGGAAAATCCGCAAAAGCAGCGTCGAGAAGATTATAGAGAATTTTTGGAGTTGTCCTTAATATTCTTGGGTGAAATTCCTCCTCGTCGAATATCTTTTCGGGTTCCTGGGGCCATTCACCACGCGAGATGGATAGCAAAAGCTATTTATTGCTTAAAGATTTTCTTGTTCCGCGATGAATTCCCATTGACAGATGAAAAGAGAAGAGGTCTTTCAGATATATGTATTTTTGTCGTAAAAGTTTACATTGAAGCCTGGTTTTGCGCGTCACTTGCCACCGAAGCGCCTTATCAGGACCCCCGTTTTTTAAATAAGCTTTACGACTATAAGGCCGTCGATTCCGAGATATCCAGTGTTGCGTTGAAAAAATCTCATAAGCATTTATGGTACCTAAGTCCAGAAGCAGTTGTCTTCGCATTCTTCGATTCAAAATTGTCAGAGGAATCCAAAGTGAAAATGGTTGAAGCCCTAGGTGAGAAAGAGAATCTGGAAGAAGAAACATTGGATGTGGAAGAAGAATCATCGGATGTGGAAAAAAAGGCATTAGATATAGAAGAAGAATCATCATATAGTAAAAGTATCAAGCGAATAGAGATAGGGGAAAATGAAATTCCAAAGTTTGTGGAGAACACATTTATTGAAAATTTTGTTACTATCGAAAGCCGAAAGTTTTTCAAACGATTTCACATAAATGATGACTTTCTTGAAACGCACCCTTCAACTTGGTCTAAAAACGATAGTTTTAACAAGGGGTTGGATATTGTTAAAAAAATCAAAGTTGTTAATGATACAGCAAAGCGGGGTGTTAAGTTAATGACAGAGTACAATAATGTAATAACAAAAGATGAGGAACAAAAACAATTCGTCTTGCAAGTTGTAAAAGATTACAGAACATGATTTCCCGATTTTAATAAGGAGACCTTATCCCAAAAATTTTAATCAAATTAACGACTTTTCATAAATAAAATGATTTTAAGTATGTATATTATTTATTTTCAGTCACTACTAACTCGATTGTCAGTAGCAAGCTTTGAAAAAATAAATATCGAAATTTATTAGAATTTATTTTAATCTCCCAGAATCAAGGGTTGGGTTATCGTTATCCGATTGAGTTCAGATTTTGCACAGAACATTTTTTTAAGTATTGAAACCAATCTAGGGGGTGGCCCGCAAAAAAACATAAAGTCGAAAAATAAGGACCGCCCTAGTGTGCATGGATTACTGGTATGTTGGAATGTCGAAGAAAGGTCCACGGGATTAATATACAGAGACATTTTAGAAACTATTCTGTTACTATCAGTTCGCCAATTATTCCCAAATGATAACTTTGTATTTCAGCAAGATAATTGTCCAATCCATACTGCAATAATTGTTCGAAACTGGTTTCATACAAATAATATTGGAACTATGAACTGGCTTTCTAAGAGCCCTGACTTAAACCTCATCGAAAATATTTGGGGAAAAATGGTAAAAAAAATTTATAACAGGAATTTTAGACCACAAACTAGAAATGAATTATTGGAGGCAATTCTTGAAACGTGGGAGAATCTTAATGATGATGCTAACTTGCTAGTAGATTTATACAGTTCTAAGTCCTGTCGGCTTAATGAAGTCATCCAAAATGATGGCTTTATGATAAAATATTAAGGTGGAAATATTTTGGTTTCATTGTTAATTAAAATGTTAATAATATTTGGAAATAAAAATATTTAAACACTGATATTTATTCAATAGAATATTTTAATTAATTTTAACCTCCCATAACTTTGATTCTTTTGGACAAGAGTATATTGAGCTTTATATATAGTTAGTATTGAGTTATATATTTCAGTTATATATAGTTTAGTTATCTTGTATGCAACACTGAAGTTGAGAAAGCATTTTTCTCCCACCTTTAAATGCTCTTTTCGTTCAATTCATGGCATATTGCAGATGACAATTCAGATGTATTCTCAAGCCTTCAATTTCTTTTTGTAAGCTGAAGCTTAATTCACAGAAGGGGAAAGTGTAATATAAGCTTAAGTAACTTGCAATATGTAGATTGACATGGTTTCAAGTCTGTCCAAATTCAGGCTATTTTTGGGGTTCCACAGGATTCCATTTTGGGCCCCCTTCTGTTCGTTTTATTTATCAACAAAATAGCGAATGATTTAGATGTTGACATCTTACTGTATGCTGATGATGATCATTTTTACAGCGATAAATTCAGTTACTGACTGTAAAGTTACAGAATAATCTATTAACAATAAAAAAGTGTTGTAATGCAATGTAGAGAAATGTAATGTGATGTCAAATTGTGCAATCTTCATATAATAATGGGGGTTTTGTTCTTAGAGAGCCTAAATGTTATACAGATGTTGATATATTTTTGCTACGTTTTAACGCCTTCGTTAGGTCAAAATCGGAATATAATCGCTAATTTGGAATCCTGAGTATGTAGCCTCGCTAAAACATTTTTAAGGTGTTATCTAAAATTTATGTTCTATAAAACTGATGGAGTTTAGCCTGCAGTAAGGTTGTCACTGGAAGGTTTTCTCACTAGATTTAGCATAGGAAGTCTTGAAGTGCGTAGAGATAAACAATCCTAGCTTTTTTTTTTTTCAAATTACATGTTATGTGTTAATTCAAGGACACCAATACCGTCGATCTTGCTACGTCTCGAGCATATCTCTTTCAAGTTTCCACCCAACCGCCCCCCCCCCCCTTCATTTTAATTGTTATACCTACAATTATTTGCAGGATAAATTTGATGTTTTTCATACACAATTAAAAACAATAGAAAATTTGAAATTGTAATTTCTTTTATATAATGTAATATTATTTTATGTTGTGATTTTACTGTTATGTACAAATCAGTACGCATCTTTGCATTTGTATGTAGTATATTATGTTTTGGTATTTTCAATTCTGTAATTGGTACTTGTACTGTAGGGGGTATTTCTAAAATAAAAAAGTAAATTGGGAGTAGCAATTCGTTTCACCAAAAATATTATTACCATATAGTATGCGTAAGTTAAGACATTTAAGATTGTGAAACAATGAATACTTCGATATTTTCAGCAGTTCTGGAGGCAATTTCATTCGGTTTTTTTAGCTTATTACCATAAACTAAATAAGCTAAACACGGAAAAACGCTTCATTTCATCTCTTTCCAGAGTATGGAAATCAGCTTATACAGCGCCTTATATAGTAGTGTAATATAAATGCCGGGATTTTATCAAGACTCATCGTATATTTAGGTTTAGTATTTTTATATAGAATTTAAAACTATTTATTCGCTCTGTAAATTGTGTACAAGATCGCCTCTGATTGGAATATCACTGTTTCTATTAAACGACCATTCTGTATATTATTTCGAGAACTTTTTGCGAGAAACAAGACCATCTTAAAATATATAACAAATAAATTTATTTGATATGACCCTCTGTACTACACAGGGTGTAATCAGTTTCATGTCATTAAAAAAAACTTGTAATGGGGACCGACTAGACAAACAAAAAACCTTTATGACTTTTTCCTCTAGGGTACTTTGAAAAAAACTGACCTAGGTCAACAATTTGAATATTAGGGGTAGGAAACATTTGAGAACCACTGCCTTTCTGGTCAATGGATGTGTACTTCCCAATTATACAACTTTTAAATTGTCATAAAAAAGTGCAAAGATTACCGACCGACTTGTTCTCGCCGGCCCGCGGTTTCAAAGCAAAGAAGGGCGGCACCTTTGATGACGGCCTGAACAGAAACAATTATAAAAATGTAAATAATTCGTTATCTCTTTTTGCAGAACTCCAAGCAAATGATGGGCGTAGTAGAGGTTTAAACACAGCATTTTTTACATGCGTGTTTTTTTAATTTAGAACAAAATATTAGAGCTTTTATTGTTGTTTATAATTTATCAGATTTAAATGTGATTTATTAACATTTGTAACCTAAATGAGTGTTCTGGGTTAAGCTTAAAAAACGAATAATTATTGCATGACGTTGGGAAATAAAGAGTTAGACGTCTTTGATACGATAACAGAAAACAATTATGTGTATTTTAAGTTAGAAAAAAATCTGATTTATTTAACGAATTGCCAATAATCGAAAACTAAAATATTCGATAAAATTGGAACTTACCAATAAATTATTTTTGATTTACATAAATTGTTCGAAATGGTAGACTTTTCGGCACGTCGAACTAAGGACATACGCACTCCGTTCAACACATTTGGTAAATTAGGATCATTTTTTATGGTTTCTATACACATTAAAATACCACACCAAACTATCAACTAACGTTGTCAATAAAGAAAATAAAAATAAAAACTTGGTCCAAAATCCAAAAATCAACACAAAAAGAACGAACAAGTAGTGTCTGTACATAATCAAGAACTTAACGACTTGAACGGTAAGTCAATAAAATAAATCTTTACTGTAAATACGTGGCAAAATTCAAAAAGAACAAAAGCAACATACAAAAATAACGAACGGATTCGACGTGTGTACTTAACGAAGTGCCCACAAAAACTAAAATATTGCACAAGGGTGAGTATAGTTTTCTTCAGATCTACTAAGCACTCAGAAAACGCCGACGTCTTTCACCTTTACCGCACCGCTAAAGGCTTTACCTTACCTACTTTTAAAAAACCATAAAAAAGTGTGATTATCAACTTGTGTTCTCGCCGACGCGCGGTCTCTAACAAAGGAGCGCGACACTTTGAAAAAGCCGTATTAGGTGCCGACATACGCGAATATAAAAACCTATCCCAACATTCCAGCAGTTCTCATACAATATTACTGAAAATTTTCGAGATTTTTGTTTATTTTTTTTCTCTAAAACTATGAGTTTTAGACCACATGTTATGTAAGGTTTTTTTGTTCGTTTAGTCGTTCCCCACCACCAGTTTTTTTAATGACATGAAACTGATTACCCCCTGTATAAGCCTGATATAAAAAATCTGATATAACGATATAACCGATTTACAGCCAGTAAAATTTGCATCATTGGCGCCAAGTAATACACTTCATTCGTAGATCAGTTTCCATGACACTTTATTGCCAGCTAAAAAATGCGAGATCCCATTTTTCCTTTTACCTTTCTTCCCCCAGTACGGAATTGTTCTTGCAACCCACTTGATAAGATGTCAGGTAGGTAATACAGTTCGCGTGTTACATACTATTGAGGCATGTATCGTGATGGCTGCTCGGCATATTCCGTACTTACTTTCGTGGCCCTCCAGAAGTCTGACAGCTGTTTGCAGTTTATACGGCTGTGCGGTTATTTGCACGTGTCGTTTGATGTTAATACATAATGCAAACATGGCCACTGTTTGCACTCTCTCGCTCTCCTTAGAGCTATTTGCGCCGACCGAACTGCTGGACCTTTTTCCACGTCGCCTTTATTTTTAATGATTATTAATACAGCGTAATGTTCCTGAGCCCGTGCACTTGAGCTGTCGTGAACACATACTCTTTTATATTTTATTATCTTTCAGGCTAGCGGCAGCGTACTGCTATTAAAACTGAGACTAGATTTACTCAAATATTTAACGATAATAGTAACTATGGTCTCTGGATCAAATATTGTACTGTCGCGCGAAAAAAAATGGAACAAGTCTTATAACGTATTTTTGCTAAAATCTAGTTGTGTACATCTAACTTTAATTTTTGTGACATTGTCAGTTATTTGTCAAAATTAATTGCAAGTGTGCATAAACTAATATGCCCCATATAAGCGATTTAGTTAAAGTTGGAGTTATTGCTAAAGCAGAAGATGGTCAATGAGACAAATTGCACTGCGTTATAATATTAACAAAAATTCGGTGTGTAGCATTTTAAAAAAGTGGACAATAAACGGTACGATTTCTAGAAATCCTGGATCAGGACGACGAAGGATATCAACTCAACAACAATATTTGCAATTGGTGAATACATTAGTAGAAAATCCATCTTATTCACTTATTCAGGCTGCTGAAGAAATGAATTTTCCTGGATCGAGTAGTACCGTTCGCCGGCAAGTAAGAGAATCGTACCTACGCTCATCCAGCAGCACAGGAATACTTACTTAATGCTGAGCATAAAGAAGCCTGGCTAGGATTTGCGCTTTTTAGTGCATGATGTAAATTTTTGGAACAATGTAGTTTTTACAGACGAAAAAACTTTCCAGTCAACACACAGCGGTCGTGTTCGTGTTTACCGACCTCCGAATACTCGATTCGATGAGAAATATATATCTAGCAATGACAAAAGTGGTAGATTTTCCGTTAATATGTGGGCTTGGATGTCTGCACGTGGTCTGATGTTTTGTGGCATATCGAGGAACGATTTAATAGTGAAACGTATATTAGGATTTTATGCAATATTATGCTCCCTTCTGTGTCACAATTATTTCCTAATGAATTCATATTTCAACAAGATAATTGTTCCGTTCCTACTGCTCATACCGTAACTAACTGGTTTCAAGACAACAATATTAATGTTCTTAACTGGCCCAGTCACAGTCCAGATCTTAACCTTATGGAAGACGTATGGGGACTATTCGTAAGAAGTACCCAAAAACTAAATGTGAGACCACGGAATGCCCAAGAATTACTGAAAATAATAAATAATGCATGGAAAATATTATTACTGTACTGATGATTATTGTATAAGGTTATTTAATTCTATGCCAAACAGACTTATAGAAATTATAAATAGAAAGGGTGCAATAACGAAATATTAATAGTTAGTTTCTTGTTAAGTTGGATATCCTTTGTCCCCTGATCCAGGATTTTTACTTATTGTGCCGTTTATTCTCCACTTTTTTAAAATGTTGAACACTAAATTTTTGTTAATGTTATAACGCAGTGCAACTTGTCTCATTGACCATCCATAATTTGCTATAGCAATAACTACACCAATAAAACATAAAATAAAAGTGCTAACTGTTTTATTTCAGCTACTCATTACATATTCAAATAGAGACAGATTTACAGTAGAAAAAAATAGTCCTATTTTTTTTGCTCACGACAGTACAATTGCTAATAATAAAAAATGGGACGGCTCTTCTGTCGTAGTGTAAAAGTGACTTTTCAAATTTGTGTCAATTTTGACGTATCAATATTTAGTCCATCCCAAAGTTGCAAAGAGTAACGATCAAACATGGCTATCCCCCCGTTTTCGAGGACGGACAACACGATGGTGATAGTCACGCGGTCCCTACCCCCATCGAACTACCCCAAAACCACCCCCTTTCCCCATCTTTTATTAGCAGGCATGCGAGGACTTATTCGTGTTTTTTCTTTTTAGGAAACTCACCCTAATGACTACCGGTGGTTGAAACCACCCCCTCCCTCAATACCGAAACGTCCAAAAAACATCCAAACCTGCTGAAAATTGTTTTCTACACGTTTTCAAGGACGGGGAACACGATGCTGATATTATTTAGCCTCCCACCCTTAACCAACTACCCCATAAATGCTTGAAATTAGGTGTCAAATGTAGTCCATTCTGTAAACATTCTAGAGGTGATGATTGCGATAATAGCGAGCAAAATGATAACGTTAGTGACGATGAGACTTGTGGCGCTTACTTTCAGATTAGAAATTTTAAATAGCAACCACGCGCGACAGCTCTTACAGTCGTAGCCGGGGGTGGGTTCGCTTAAGAAGATTTTGCTTTGGCGATGTACTTATTCGTTGGTTCTTGTTTGTTGGTTACCAAAAATGCACGAGCTATTTTCTTTGCGGGCGCCAGCCGATCGCTAGGGATCGACAAGGGAGGGGAGTGACAAAACAAGCAAAATAATTTTAAACACAAGGAATAATCATAATAATAATTTAATAATAAATATATGTACGTGGTACAAAATAAATGACAAACAATGACTAAGTAAATTCTGAGCAGTATTAACACATAAAGGTAAATATAAATAATGAACGATAATAAAATTAAAGTGATCGCTACATCAGCCCTACCAAGAAAATTTAAATGTCTTCGTACATTAGATACGGAACGCGTCCCTATTATTAGGAATTTACTGTTTGACCGCAACCTTACTTTTAAGAAATTTGACAACTCGATGACAATAGTTGAAATTTGAAATTAATAATGGCAAATGATAAATTCAATTCATCTGGAAATGCTACATGCTATTTTGGCGATTGCCCACTTGAACAACAGGTAGGTTATAATAATAAAATAATATAACATGAAATAATGCACAAGCTAAATGTGTGTGACTACCCAAAGTTTTAAAAAAATGCAAAAGTGCACGTCAAATAAATGTGCAATTCTTAAACATTGATAAGAGCTAGACTATGTCTTGTTTTAGGTTTTCTACAAAAATTTAATACCCAAATAACAGCTGTTTAGTGAGTTTACAAGGTCTTACAAAAATAAGTCACCGACAGAAAATAAGAGACTTTTAACGAGTTGACAGGTTTTCGCTGCGGGCTGGTGCTTCTCACTGTTGTGTTAACTTAGGTGGGCCCCTTGGGCTGAGACGGATATTATAAAAAAGATGGACTTACAGTCGTCTCGCCGAGCGAGTTAATCCTACTTGCACTTTATTCGGTTGCGCTTCTTGGTTGAGCTGCTGGACATGACCCAGAAACAACGGCAGGTTATGAACAGTTCTTACTGGACCAGGTAACTTTCCATGTGGAGGCGTCTCACAATATTAATGTGTTCTTACAATGTTTCCACGCAGTGGATGAAACAATGCCTAGCGGGATCCTTAGATAGCTCAGGCTCTCAATGCCAGAAGACTCTACCAGGGAGGATTTTAAAATTGTCTTAGCCTTGATTTGAATGACATAAAATTATAGATGGGTGAAATAATTAAATTCGAGAGTAGAAAAGGAACCTGGAATTAAATGTTTCTCCAGTAAGTATCTAGCAGGAAAATTAAAATCAGTAGCAACCAACTCACCCTAGTTCTTATGAGGTCCTAACACTTCACAAATCAGGAGAGAAATGCCAGGAAATTCTAGATTTCAAAATGGTTACCTTTTTTTTGCCTCTCAGGTTTTTTGTTCAAAAAAACTTATAACATGCTACTTTAGATTTTAAAAATCCCTGTTTTAAAATGTCAAATCAATATCAAAACAAAGTTGCAATTTAACACTAAAGTTATTTAAATTATATACTTGTCCAAATTACCTCAAATAAGCTGAAGGTAAAGCCAGAAACATTTTAAGAACCCTTGCCTAAATTTATTTTGAAACTCATTGTTTATTAATTTGAACTTGTCATAACCTAGCCTGTTTGTTTCCATTTCAGGTCCTTGAAATTAAAGCTTTAAATTGAAAAGGGACATAGCACACGGGATGACAGGACAAGTCAAATTTCAACCGTTACACACCCCCTTTTGCTGGCAGAAAAATATTTTTCTCAGATAAAATATTTTTCTAAAATCACACCTAAATAAAAAAATTCCCATATTATGGACTACATATATACAAAAAAAATTATGCTAAATGTCAAAATCGGTAAGCGCTTAAATGTCACATCCGGGAACCAAGGTCGTCACCTTGACAAGAAAAAAATTGTCTAAATCAGTAACTTAAACTATAATAATAAACAGAATCCCTCTCATACATCAGCATCCGTTCACATTCATACGACTTGCAATCTAGGATTCTTCAACACCATCCAGGAAAGGTTTTAAGTCCTTTACATGCCATTTTCCTAAGTTTTTATTGTCGGCATCATCTACGAGTTCATATACTAGGGGACTTATTACTTTTTTCACGCGACAAAGTACGTTTTTGGGTGCTAATTTGGCCGCAAAACTTTGCACCGCACTAGACAACACATAGTTTTTCTTCCATACGCGTTCTCCCACAGCGTACTTTTCTGTCGGACGCTTCCTTAAATTATAAGTGTGAGCACACTTATCATAGGCCCTCTTCAATTCCTTTTGTACATCAGTGAAAATCTGAGGTAACTGTCCAATGCTCTCAGCATACTTTTCTCGATCGAAGGGATTAAGATTATAATCATTGACCGAAGTCAGGTTTCCATAAAATTTGCCATCAATAGGCACGTATCGTCCGAAGTTAAGATATGTAGGACTAAATCCAGTTGACTCATGTACTGCTGTTCTGAGTGCATAACCAATCTTCGCAATCTCCAGATCCCAATTCTTGTGGTTATCATTCTCGATATACGAACGCACAGCAGAACCAAGCACACGATTCACCCGTTCTACTTGATTGACTTGAGCACAGTACTTAGCATTGAACCATATTCTCGCACCATACTTCTCACACAGTGCCTTAAATTCCTTACTAGTAAATTGCGTGCCATTGTCACACGTGACAACTTGAGGAGCTCCGAACATTAAGAAAACCTCATTCTCGACAAACTTCACTATATTATTAGCCTTGGCTTGGCGCATGGGGTGCAGCAAGACAAACTTAGAGAAATAGTCAGAAACGGCCAACAAATAAGAGAAACCACGGGTAGACCTAGGTAGAGGTCCCCATATATCCACTGATATTACCTGCCAAGGGTAAGAAACTTGCTTTTGTTGACCCATGAAACCAGGTCGAGCAGTATTACTGGACTTCTGCGCCGCACAGACTCGGCAGTGCTTCACATAATTACTTATGTAGGTCCGCATTTTAGGCCAGTAGTACAAAGTTTTCACCCTAGCGCCAGTCTTAAACTTTCCAAGATGAGCAGATGTGGGATCATCATGGCACTCTCGTAAGACATCTTTACGATACATCTTGGGAACAACTATTTTCCACTCCGGCTCATTCAGATTCACTTCCCTCTCAATGGAAATGTGCTTATACAACAAATCATCCTTCAACATCCAATTGGGGTATTTGTTAGGTGTGGAGCGTACCTTGAGAACCATCTTTTGGTACCATTTGTCCTTGACACATTCTTCAGCAACTAATGACAAAACTGATACCTCTGCCACAGGTGCTCTGGAGAGTGCATCAGGAACGACATTCAGAGAACCTTTACGGTGCTCAATGATCATGTCATACTGTTGTAGTTTGACCGCCCACCGAGCAAGTCGACCGGAAGGGTCCTTGAGGCGATTTAACCACAGCAGACTATAATGGTCAGTGATGACCTTGAAGGTTGTTCCTTCAACATAACATCGGAATTTTTCCGTTCCGAACAAAAGAGAAATTAGTTCCTTTTCGGTAACTGTGTACTTTCTCTCTGCCTGTGTAAGCGTGCGACTAGCAAAAGCTATCACCACTTCGTGACCTTGATCATTCAATTGTGTCAATACGCAGCCTACGCCTAAGTCGCTAGCGTCACACTGTATCGTGAACATCTTGGTAAAATTGGATGCAACAAGAATAGGAGCCGATACCAAGGACTCTTTTATTTTCCTGAATGATTCGTCAGCTTCATCAGACCACACAAGTTTCTGAGATTTTCTTTTCCCCTTCATAAGAGATGTCATGGGTGCCGTCAAATTTGAAAAGAAAGGTAAGAATCTACGATACCATCCAACTAATCCAATAAATCTTTTCAATTCTGTTACAGTCTCTGGACGAGGGTAATTCAACATAGCAGTAACCTTGTCAGGATCAGTCCTGAGACCTTCGCCATCTAATAAAAATCCTAAGTATCGAAGTGATGGTAGACAAAACTCACACTTTTCTAGATTGATGGTGAGCTGTGCCGTTTTCAAACGCTTCATCACTTCGCGAAGCACTTCCAGGTGTTTTTCAAACGTGGGCGTAGCGATGATGATATCGTCCAAATAGACGAAGACATATGGCTCTAACGAGTAACCTAGTATGGTATCCATCAATCTTTGTTGAGTTTGCGAAGCATTGTTGAGACCAAAGGGCATCACTACAAATTCAAATAAACCTCGTGACGGTATGACAAATGCTGTTTTCTCACACGAACTCTCCTCCAACGGAATTTGCCAATAAGCACACTTCAAATCAATGCTGGACAGGTAGCGAGCACCCGTGAGCTTACTCAAAATATTGTCCACACGTGGAAGAGGATAAGCGTCCTTTTTCGTCAAGCTATTAATTTTCCTTCCGTCAAAACAAAATCGCATCTCTCCGTTAGATTTTTTCACCAGAAGTACCGGAGAAGCCCAGGGACTGGACGAAGGACGAACCACTCCTAGTTTCAACATGTTATCCAATTCCCTATGCAGATGCTGCAACATGTAAGGCGACATGTTATGGTGCCGTTGCTTGACTGGTTCCGCGGCACCTGTATCAATCTTATGGACAATAGCATTAGTACGGCCCAATTTCGTACCGGCCAACCACGACAGATCCTTAAATTCATCTATAACAGATTCCAACTCAATGTTCTGTTGTTCGGTTAACTCCGATCTTGATTGTACAGCATTAACTTCGTTGACTTCATGGATCGCATAATCCTGAGTTGAACATATTAATTGCTCCCTTTCACCACCGATAAAATATGAATTTTTACCATAATCCAAAATTACATTAAAAAGTTTACAAAAATCACTCCCCAAGATCAGGCCATGTGATATAGAGGGCACAATTAACACTTTAAGCACTTTAAAATGACCACCAATTTGTACCGGTAAGTTGACATAGCCAGTAATTTTCTGAGAAACACCATCAGCTGTAGTAATATTGGGTTCACCATAGTGCAAAATTTCCAAACCAACCTTGTCAAGAAGATCCAGGCTTTTTCCACCAAAAACGGAATGACTTGCTCCAGTATCCAGAAGAGCTATCACCTTCTTGTCAAGTACTTTAACCGAGACATAAGGCCTATTGTCATACCTTCGCTGCACCAAAAACATGTTTGCTTCGGTAGTCTTGACACCATCAGCACCTGTCTTTACAGCGAGACTCTCACCAGCATCAGATAACGTGGCCCTGCTTGCAGTTTCCGGAGCCCTAAAGTTTGATGATTGGATGTAAAAATTCTTGACAAATTCTTTCCAAACCTCCCATTCTGTCAAAGAAGTCTTTCCCAGATAAAGGCTATTCAATGAATTACGCACTGTAACAGTATTTGCGGTAAACATATCACTTTTACTCGATTTTCTGTAGACCTGACGGCTGTTGTGGGATTTACAGGAGAAGTGCCGGTCTACCGTGCATCTCCTGCCCTTGCGTTTTTTGTGCAATTTGTGCAGTTGGGTTTTATAACACCTTCTCTGCCACATCCATGACAGGTAGGAACTCGCCTATTCTGATTTGCGCCACGCTGCACACCAGCTCGACAATCACGTCTCACATGGCCCGTTTGCTTGCATTGGAAACATCTCAGTTCTGAAACGGCCTTAACCTGTTTTGTAGTACCCCCACTACGCTGCCAACTCTGTGTAGGTAGATAAGCCAAGTCGGGTTCCAAGGACGAAACAGTTTTTCGGGCGGTATTGGAAGTGCAAGGCTGTTGCTTAACAACACCGGCGTCCTCCAAGACACGACAAATATCGCCAAGTTCTTCCACCGATCCAATTTCTTTGAGTGCTAAGTGGACATGAAATTCCTCTAATAGGTTTTTCCTAATCACCTTGAGCTTTTCTGCCCTGGTAGCCTTGAGAATCAAGCGACTGAACAGGTTTTCCATAGCAGCAATGTAAATAATCACCCGTTCATCCTTCTTTTGTCTGCGGTTACGAATTACTTCCCAGAGGTCGTCATCTGCGTCTTTGGGCAAAAAGTCTTTCCTCAGACATGCCACCAATTCCTTCCAAGAATTGATCTTTGATCGTACAGAACGATACCACACTTTTGCTGGACCTTCAAATAATTCAATGGCTGCCCTAAACAGTTCATCTTCAGAAACATTTCTAGCGAAGCTCAATTCTTCGACTTGTTCCAAGAATGAATTTACAGAACACTTAGTCGTTGTACCATCAAAAGTGAGGTTCCACTTGTGAACTGGAAACGACTTGCTAGTGGTGGTGGCGTTAGAAGGAGTAGCAGTGCGAGCATGGTTCGCATCACCCTGTCTATGTCTTTCCATAATTTCTTCTAGTTCGTCTTCCAAAGTGCTAGCCATAATCAAGGTATCTCCTCGGTAACCACAAATTTCTTCACCGATATTTTCTGGAATGCGTCTTATTCTACCACCGATGTGAACCAGTCTACTCCGAATTCTCTCGAAGACATCTTTATTTGTACCATCAAAATCATCTACTAGTGCTGTGACCGATTTGATGCTCTCATCTAGTTCCTTCTTCTCAGTGTCAAACGAAAAATTTGGTACCTCGTAAACGTGTACCCCAGGTCTAGCCATATCTTTTTGTAACTCCCTTCGCAAAAATCTCCTCTTTTGAGGCATGTCCGCATTAGTAGTAGCAATTCCACGAATTCTCAACTCATAATTCATTTCATGTGTCCTCAGATGAAGTGGATCCATACTGTAATCGGCCATGATGACAAATGTAATTTATCGCAGTCACCACCCAAAAACGCACTTTGTTCTTAAACAAAGGGATAACAGTGCCCCTTATTCACACCCTGTATATAGTAAGGCAAAAGCTAACTCGGTTGTAAGTATAACCCCACGTGTAAATGTAATAAAAAAATTTAAAAATTGGCAAAATTTGTAAGTCCACCTGGCACAATGACTTAAAAATTATTACGTATCTCAACACTGTTAGTAAGTAATTATATAACTTGGCACGTCTATCGACACCCCTATACGTATATAGATAAATAAACGCTGTTTCCCTTTGTAAACACCGTGTATATATGACACTGCAAAGCTTTACAATTTTATAAACACCGCTAAGCGAAACAAGATTTTGAAATAAACACTTTTTTTTTTTTTTTTTTTTTATAACCCCTGTATAAAGTATTATTGTAAAAGTAGACACTTTTGATCACGCTCGTATAAATTCACAAATTTAATGTTACAGATTTTATATATAACACACCTCGTACTAACAATACAAAAATAATTTGAGCTACTTGAATGCTAAGTATGCACATCTCTCACTTTTCTATATACCCTCTGTATATGAAACTCAAAATCGCATACCCCACATATATTCTATGTACGCAGTTCACTAACACCTGTACACCTATAGTATACGACAACACCTCTCGTACACAACCCTAAATAATGTACGTATAAAAATACCAACAATGTAAAAGTACAAACAATGTAAATATACGCACCCTGTATACACTTAAACAATATCGCATACAAATGAATATTAATTTACGTATTTAAAAAAATAAACAACTGTTTAAAGTACACACTGTATAAATATCAACCAACAATCAATGCAACACACAATCTCCTGATTCGTTTTCAAATATCCACCCTGTACATTCAGTACGCAAAAATTTCTTTTCAAAATGACGTATAAATATGAAACATATATAGTTAATCACCAAAAAAGTTTTAAATGCTACTCATGCATTATGATATTCAAATATACGTACTTGTCTTGCCATCTGTCGTATATCAACGAAACTAAAATAATACTGCTCTACCGAAAATTAGTTTGTCTGTCTTGTCTAGGACGAGGATAGGAAATGGGATAAAATAAATTAGCTCAATAAAAGACACCGGCTGAAATAAGTACACCAAATTTGCAAAAGCTTTATCTAAACTTTAATTATGTCCCAACACCAGGAAAACTATTATTTTTTTTTAAAGCAAAATCAATTTAATTTTCAGCCCCTATAGTTGCGGCGCCATTTTGTGGCGCTTACTTTCAGATTAGAAATTTTAAATAGCAACCACGCGCGACAGCTCTTACAGTCGTAGCCGGGGGTGGGTTCGCTTAAGAAGATTTTGCTTTGGCGATGTACTTATTCGTTGGTTCTTGTTTGTTGGTTACCAAAAATGCACGAGCTATTTTCTTTGCGGGCGCCAGCCGATCGCTAGGGATCGACAAGGGAGGGGAGTGACAAAACAAGCAAAATAATTTTAAACACAAGGAATAATCATAATAATAATTTAATAATAAATATATGTACGTGGTACAAAATAAATGACAAACAATGACTAAGTAAATTCTGAGCAGTATTAACACATAAAGGTAAATATAAATAATGAACGATAATAAAATTAAAGTGATCGCTACATCAGCCCTACCAAGAAAATTTAAATGTCTTCGTACATTAGATACGGAACGCGTCCCTATTATTAGGAATTTACTGTTTGACCGCAACCTTACTTTTAAGAAATTTGACAACTCGATGACAATAGTTGAAATTTGAAATTAATAATGGCAAATGATAAATTCAATTCATCTGGAAATGCTACATGCTATTTTGGCGATTGCCCACTTGAACAACAGGTAGGTTATAATAATAAAATAATATAACATGAAATAATGCACAAGCTAAATGTGTGTGACTACCCAAAGTTTTAAAAAAATGCAAAAGTGCACGTCAAATAAATGTGCAATTCTTAAACATTGATAAGAGCTAGACTATGTCTTGTTTTAGGTTTTCTACAAAAATTTAATACCCAAATAACAGCTGTTTAGTGAGTTTACAAGGTCTTACAAAAATAAGTCACCGACAGAAAATAAGAGACTTTTAACGAGTTGACAGGTTTTCGCTGCGGGCTGGTGCTTCTCACTGTTGTGTTAACTTAGGTGGGCCCCTTGGGCTGAGACGGATATTATAAAAAAGATGGACTTACAGTCGTCTCGCCGAGCGAGTTAATCCTACTTGCACTTTATTCGGTTGCGCTTCTTGGTTGAGCTGCTGGACATGACCCAGAAACAACGGCAGGTTATGAACAGTTCTTACTGGACCAGGTAACTTTCCATGTGGAGGCGTCTCACAATATTAATGTGTTCTTACAATGTTTCCACGCAGTGGATGAAACAATGCCTAGCGGGATCCTTAGATAGCTCAGGCTCTCAATGCCAGAAGACTCTACCAGGGAGGATTTTAAAATTGTCTTAGCCTTGATTTGAATGACATAAAATTATAGATGGGTGAAATAATTAAATTCGAGAGTAGAAAAGGAACCTGGAATTAAATGTTTCTCCAGTAAGTATCTAGCAGGAAAATTAAAATCAGTAGCAACCAACTCACCCTAGTTCTTATGAGGTCCTAACACTTCACAAATCAGGAGAGAAATGCCAGGAAATTCTAGATTTCAAAATGGTTACCTTTTTTTTGCCTCTCAGGTTTTTTGTTCAAAAAAACTTATAACATGCTACTTTAGATTTTAAAAATCCCTGTTTTAAAATGTCAAATCAATATCAAAACAAAGTTGCAATTTAACACTAAAGTTATTTAAATTATATACTTGTCCAAATTACCTCAAATAAGCTGAAGGTAAAGCCAGAAACATTTTAAGAACCCTTGCCTAAATTTATTTTGAAACTCATTGTTTATTAATTTGAACTTGTCATAACCTAGCCTGTTTGTTTCCATTTCAGGTCCTTGAAATTAAAGCTTTAAATTGAAAAGGGACATAGCACACGGGATGACAGGACAAGTCAAATTTCAACCGTTACAGACTAACATAGTGACGATGATAATGAATGTACCCAGATGGAAGCAAGTCCCATTGAAGAGTGTAATGTCCATTCCGATTGGCCAGTACAATGTGGTCTAATTTGTAAACGACGAAGATACAATTAACATTTAATAATAATCATATATGGTGCATGCCTAGCATAAGAATAAAAATCATGTACATAATGTGAAAATAGAAATATAATGAAAAAGTCGACTATGCACATACACGACTATACAGTAGGGTGGCTGAAAAACACGAAAATTTGAATTTACAGATGGCCCACTTACTAACTTATTACTATGTATCTAAAACTAATTCGGGTAGATTTTTAGCCAAATCGGTGAATATCTAGCTGGCCCACCAGGGCCTTGAAAATGAAAGAAAGGGCCAATTTTTCGATTTTTAACATTTTTTAAATTGACATTTGAAATTTTTTTTGACTCTTTATTAATGCCTAAATGCGTGTAGCAAAAGTTTTTCGAATAAAATATTTTTCAGTTCCAGGGAAATTAGAAATTTTATACAGAAAACCTTATTTTCGTCGAATTCTACGTTTTAGTGACAAATTTCTAATTTCTCTGGAACTGAAAAATATTTTATTCGAAAAACTTTTGCTACACGCATTTAGGCATTAATAAAGAGTCAAAAAAAATTTCAAATGTCAATTAAAAAAATGTTAAAAATCGAAAAATTGGCTCTTTCTTTCATTTTCAAGGCCCTGGTGGGCCAGCTAGATATTCACCGATTTGACTAAAAATCTTAGTTTAGATACATAGTAATAAGTTAGTAAGTGGGCTTTTATCATCGAATATTTTGACCAGAGAGTAGACGGTTTTACTTCTTGCGACTGTAATAGGAAAATACGAAAATAGTCACAATAATAATTTATATATGTTATTAATATTGAATGCAAAGAATAACGGCACTTATCTTTTCATGTAAATAGTTCAACATTGCATCTTCGCCTACAATTACAATGTTGTTCATTGCTTTCTTGTTTTCCATTCCTTTTCATAAATTTGACGAGACTTCACTGGAAGTAAATCTAACACAATTTCCTTCGATTTTTCAGATATAATTTGTAGATTATGCATTTTATACCGTATAAAAGAACGCGTCAAGAATTTTTTGTTTACATTAAAAAATCTGGAAACAGTTACGATTCGTCCCAAAAAACTTGTTTTTAGGTACTTGTTACAAAAATAACTATCTGTTTATAAATTCACACATATTAACACTATCACTACTTTCTAGCATTTGTCTAGAACTGTTAAATTGAATAAACATATGTCATAATTATGAATTTCTTAATTAAGAGACAATTGTAGAATCTCCGGTAGTCTCGTATATCTTAAAAACAGTGTTTAAATTAAAACTAGGTGAACTTCTAGTTTAATGTTTATCCGAAAGAAAGAACTACGTACTCGACAGAGCAATTTAATTTCTTCCAACTTAACTTCTTGCCAGTATCACTGAAGTTACTTTGTGTAATTTTAAACATTAATTACCCACAATTAGGAAAGTGATTATTAACTCTTTTCGTCCGCTTGTAACGTCTGAAATATGCTGGGGCGAGTAGATTTTGCATTAAGCAGAACCGAAACTAAGTAATTTCTGTAATAACAGAAAATGTTTATTTTGTGAATTTCGGAAAGCCCGTGAAAACGCGAGGGTTACTGTAGTGCTGTGTAAGCGGTTGTTTTTCGGTGTCTGTGAATTATGTTTAAAATGTGTTTTGAATATTCACGTTTCAGATGCTTGTATAGGATAAGTTTAGCTATATTCTTGCCTGGTCATTAAGAGCTTTACAACACTATGTGAGAAATAATAACCTCAGATATTGTAAAAAAAAACTGAACAATACAGTAGATACTTATTTTACCAACTAAAGTGGCATCATCAGAACATACTTAAAACTGGTTTTTATGTAAACATAATACATTTATTTATGTAGATATTAACCTAACAACAAATAATATGTTATATTATCTATTATTAGTGTGGCAGTTTTTCATCTCCGCTCATTCTTCTTTTGCATTGTACTCATATTTAAAAAAATTATATTGTTATTAATTTACTATTTTATGCATATGTCGCTGTCTATGGGTTTATTCTGCAAGTAAAAAATGTCGACGTGTTTGGTGGTGCGGTAAAGATCAAAGGAGCCCATGTTTTTTGAATGCAGAGTAAATCTGAAGACAACTATACTTATATTATTCAAAGTTTAATTATCACAGGCACAAAAAATTGTCACATTCTAAAGATCAGACCACCATACCCTTATGAATTTGATCACACAGCAATTACTCTGTATGATCTTTCCAAGACTTTTGACTGTGTCTTCCGCGATAAACTGATAGACGAGATGAAATTATTAATCATAGTGTACACCAAGGCTCTGCGCTGGGGCCACTCTTATTTCTAGTTTATATGAATGACAACTATACTTATACTATTCAAAGTTTAATAATCACAGGCACAAAAAAGTGCCATACACTAAAGATTAGACCACCATACCCTTATGAATTTGATCATACAGCAATTACTCTGTGTGATCTTTCCAAAGCTTTCGACTGTGTCTGCCGTGATAAATTGTTAGAAAAGATGAAATTATTAATCATGGTGTACCCCAAGGCTCTGTGCTGGGGCCACTGTTATTTCTAGTTCATATGAATGATAACTATACTTATACTATTCAAATTTTAATAATCACAGGCACAAAAAAGTGCCATACACTAAAGATTAGACCATCATACCCTTATGAATTTGATCATACAGCAATTACTCTGTGTAATCTTTCCAAAGCTTTCGACTGTGTCTTCCGCGACAAACTGATAGAAAAGATGAAATTATTAATCATGGTGTAACCCAAGGCTCTGCGCTGGAATTACTGTTATTTGTAGTTCATATGAATGACTTTCCTAAATTGATGTTGCCTATCAAATCAACTCTGTTTGCTGATGATACCACTCTCTCGTGCTCTGACCGCAACATTGTCATTCTGCTTCAATTAAGCTCCAACATAGAACTCCAGGAAAAAACTGGTTTGCTTTGAACAAATACTTAATCAAGAGAAAACTTGGAGACCTATGACATCTTCTTATAAAAATGTATCCAACGGCGAGCACTTTAAACTCATATGTATATATCTAAATGATAACCTCAGTTGGGTAAACTATATTGATCAGTTAAATAGAAGGCTCTCAAGCACGATCCTCCTCCTTAGGAAATTAAAAAGCATTCTCGAATTCGACATACTAAAAAATACTTACTTTTCCCTTGCAGAAAAAGTTAGGAATAAAATATTCACATTTACAAAACCAGCATGTTGAAGTTAGCCAAATTTGTGGCCAATTTTTTATTTTTTTTTTTTTGATTTTGCCAAGGCTATGAGTATTTTTTATTGCTTCCTAAAAATTAAAAAAAAGACCCAAACATCTTGAAAATTTAGCTCAAAAAATTATTCAATAAAATGGAGAAAATTGAAGAGAGGAAAAACGGCCAAACTTTGGATTACCTATATGAAAATGGTTAAATTGGCAAAATCAAAATAAAAAATAAGAAATTGGCAAAAATTTGGCTAACTTCAACATGCTGGTAAATTTATAAATGTGAATATTTTTATTCCTAACTTTTTCTGCATTGAAGTACTACCTTGAACTAAAAGATAATGCATTTATAACTTATATTAAAGTCCGTTATTTTTGATGAGCCTGTGAATAGTTAGAGACGCAAAAAATTAAGAGACAACTCTATTTTATTTTTTCTATAGGCCGCGCGCAAAAAATTTCAAATAAACGAAAATTCGCGCGCATTAAAAATATAAATTTTGGAATTTTTTTCAATATCGATTTTCTCGAAAACCATTACAACAAAATTACAATAGGCGTCTGAATTTAAGATGCCAGCGCCAAAGTGGAGAACTCGTGAACTAATTATAGGCTTTTTGTTTGTTTATATGGCGAATACTTATATTGATTTTGTTCTGTTTATTGTTGTTTTTGGCGTTAAAAATAATAACATTAATAATATATGACCTAGGTTTGCAAGATTTTGTTGTAAGTGATTTGCAAGATGTTAATGGCATTATTCAGCAAAATTCATATTTTTTTAGGTTATCCAGTTTTTCCCTTGAAAAGTACAGTTCTTCGACATAAACGGTGTCTGGCTAGTTAAATATTAATAAACTTAAATATTTCTCTAAATTTATATATAGTTGTAGTTTAAATTACTTTTTTTTTTTCAGGAAACATGAGTGACATTTAGGTTAAACATATTGCAATGTATGGAACATTTATGAAGCACTAAAAATGTAAAAATTCTAAGTGTGTGTATGAAGGGGAATATGTTTTAAATGCAGGACATATTATTTTGTGTGGTACAACCCATATTCAACACAAAACTTAAAAATGTGTATGCTCTATGTTTACAAACAAGTCTCTCAGATTCAAATACCCATGAAATTAGTGGTACATTGAATATAAGTGAAAAGATATTTATTAATTCTTTAAGTAAAATAAATGAAACAGTATTTTGTAAAATATGAAACAGAAATATTCAGGGGTAAGACATAATAGTGCATGGTGCAATAGTATATATTACTTTTAAATATACTGGAATTACATATATTTACTTATTTCAAAAATTTCACTTACAATGTGTGATTGTCTAGGACATTATTATTGCTACTCGGGCCACGGTTATTTGCACCAGCTTTTCCCCTCTCAATGCTTGGTTAAAGGTGTCTACATTAAAGAGGGTATGCTTTGAACATTGCAGCATTTCACGAGTTGTCCCTGCAATCTACAAAGGATACCGACTAGGTTGGCTTCAGCCAATTGTGGCCTCTTTAAATGCTATCATATTTTTAATAATTTAGTATCTCAGTTTATCATTTACTTATTGTTGATATCATCGTACACTAAAGAAACAATGACAGAAAAGCCCATAATTAGTTTGACTACAGACCACCAGGTGGCGTACTCCTTATTTTCAGACGCCTATAGGACTTTTTTTTAGGAAATTAGTCAAGATTTCTTTTTTATGATGACCAATTTTTTTATATCTTCAACGGTTAACGAGTTATCAATAAAATAAGGCTTTTTTCAATGAAGGGGTGGTTTTTTGGGGGGGTTGCGGCGTATATATATATATATATATATATATATATATATATATATATATATATATATATATATATATATATATATATATATATATATATATATATATATATATATATATATATATATATATACATATATATATATATATATATATATATATATATATATATATATATAAATTAATTTAAAATATACGGCACATGCAGCAAGCCTATTGGGCTGCCACTGGCAAAGCTAATCGATTTGATTCATTACTCTATTTCTTTAAAATGGGCTATATTTTTATGTTTAGTGATGTTATTGACATTTTAACATATTCTTTTGTTTCTATCCGATAGAATCAACACCTAATAAAAGTGCACCTTACACCGTAGAGGTGTAAATTTAATATTATTTTAATTCGAGGTCGGCGTGCTTAATCACATGTCTGTAGTCTTGACTATTGAGGTAATAAACTTTTAATGGTTACTTAGAGTTTGTTCTTTATTGCCTTATTACCATAACGGCAGCGGCTCTAGTTTTATGTCTTTTTAAAATATAAATTTTTTGCTGCGAAAATATGTGGAGCAAGTAAACGAATTGAACTAGCATGTCACCATGAATTTAGTACTAAAACTGAATTAATAAAGCTCACTCGGTTTTTGGAGTGCCTTATAAATATTTTGTAAAGTTAACAGTAAGACACTTGAGGTGGAAATTAAACGAAAGATATTTTATTTTACCCTCGAAATATTTCGAATTTGAAGTAACCGTACTCACACCCTTGTTCACTTTTCTTTCTTCGAAAATCAGTAAAATGAAAAATAGTTGCCGAAGCTTCCTTACTACATATTATTATTGTATTAAAAAATATCGAATTATTTAGATTTGATTATTGATATTGTATGAAATACATCCGTTCAGTTAACTGGAATTGCCTATTTATCCATTCTATAGAGTGTACAGAAAATAGCAAATTTACATAAGAGAGTAGAAAAAAACATTATCTGAAGGTCTAGGTGCCGGATAGGTTATTCTAGGGATAAGGCATATTTATCTGGTGGATATCATTATTTGTAGGTGAAAATATCGATTTTTTGCTTATCTCCGGGATAAACTTTATTCTGCAGATTAAATATCACTATCTAGAGATGAAAGTACAGGGCCTTAGTATGTTTAATAATAGACCTAAATGAATATATTTCCCAAGTCTTAAAACTTTATCAGTTATTTTCGTTAAACTTCGAAATTTGTTCCTATTTGATTGGGGTAAGAATTTCTTTGATTAAATTTCATAGCAAATTTTAAATTTTTTATTTTCCAATAATTACACAAAAAAATAGCATGCTCAACGAGTAAGAAAAGTGTGTTGGGTATAAAAAAGCCTTCAAAGTTTTGAGAATGCATAGCGAGGATTTTTCAGAAACACTAACAACTGTTTAAATTATATAAAAATCATTTAACAATTTTATTTCAGTTTATATTTCTAGTTGTGAAACATTTTATAGTAGTCAGAAATATCCAGAGGCAACCTATGCCCGATCCATTTGCCGCAGAAGTTGCTTTCATTGAGTTTTTTAAATATTTTCTGCAGTAGTAGCAACTTACTCAAGAAAAAAGCAAGAAAATATGAATATCCCACAAGTAAATAATTATTAATTATAGGCAACATTCATTAATTTGTTCGTGTCATAACCCGGAATGCAAAGTCCGGTATGCAGCACCTGTCAAGTGTTATTAATGCAAGTAATTTCACAAAACATATCGCACACTCTCATAAGATGCCAAAGTAGATTTTCATCCTCAACATCCTTTCTAATGTTTTGCTTTTAAGTTATTTCTCAACCCTTAAAAGCTTCTACTGTTTACACCACTGACAAGGTTCACAGAGAACAGATGCAGCAAGTGGAGAGAGATGTTGTTTATCACGGTAATAAAATTGAAAACATAGGAATAATTCTTCGCAAAAATAGAGTTTGAACATTCGCGATTACAATGTTGCATCGATATTACATTTAAAGTGTTTCCTTGAATTTATGGCACATCTATTCCATTCGGTTTTCGTAATAGTTGTGCTTCTGCATAATTGCCATTTAAAAATTCATTTAATTGAGTAGTCGTTATTTTTATTATCCTTCTTTAGCTGGTAGGCCTCTCATTACAGTTACTAAACAAAGTAAGGGTTCAAAAAATAATCTGTTTCAAAAACATATACCATAAGTGTAGCCTAATTATTATATTTAATTAGTCAACGTATAGTTTTTAATAGTATATTATGCCATACGTTTGATTTGGTTATAGATGGGGGGATATCACATACGTAAAGCTCATCTGGCAAAGGGGATCCTCAGTTTCTGCAATTTGTGGTGGATACGTGAAATTCGTCAAGACCCACTAATATGACTTTTAATTTTTTTCAGCATATTTTGGTACCGCAGGTGCCTTTGCCTTTGTAGCAGGCGAATATTTTTCTGGCCATAAGTAGATCCTAATTTGTTCTATACTTAGTTATAAGAGTGTCTTCATTTTAAGTGAGTCACACTGTATATTTAAGGAAATGTATAGATTTCGACAAAATATTACGTTAGTAAATACGTCGAGTGTTGTAAAATAAAGATTGTTTTGTGACTGTGATTTATTAGCAGACCACGGTAAACCTCTTTGATAGAAATATTCAAGGTAACTAATTAATTAATTTATTAATTACCTATTTTGGCTGGCGAATATCTCTTAAACTATAACACATAGGAAGAAAATGAATATAGACATTCTTGCAGGAAATTTAATTATGTTTAATTTTGCATAGATTATCTTTTTTCGTACGATGCATCGTTTCCGAGTTTTAAGCGAAGAATTGAAGAAAGGAACCTTTCCACCCCCTCCCCCTCTGAAGCGGCGGGGCTAAGGGCGGGGACTTTTAGTATATTTACCTCATAACTACCCCCAACACATTCCTGAAGAGGAAAATTCTCCCCTCCATGTTCTCTACAATCCCCTTTTGGGCATTCATTGATTGAACTACTGTCACACTTCTTGTGCAAAGGAATGGACCTATTATGAATTATTATTTCCATTTCACTTGCACTATCACACATGTTCACTTATTTTAATTGCAAGAAGCACAAAGTTTGAAAATTTGCTAGAAGTGGCAAAATTGATAAATTTTAGATCTGTCAGATGTTCAAGGCAATAGTTGATACTGAAGAACATTGCTGTGTGTCGCATTTCTATTGGTTATAAACTTGTATCTTAATAGAAAATTTGTATCTTAATGAATCTCATTAAAGTACAGATAGGAAAGTCTAACAAACGAATTAAATTATGGGAGTAGAAAAAGAAACTTTTTAAATGTTTACCTCATTTTTATTTTAAATATAGCTTCGTAATTGACAAAATACTAAGCTGTCAACACATTCAGTGTTCAAAATTGTCACCATTTACCTCAATACATTTTTTTAAATGTTTGCCATAACACTGGTCTAACAAAAAAATACAGTTTCTGGATTATTTTTAAACACTAAAGACCTCATAGAGTCACAAAAATAAAAATTTAATGCATTCAAGTCATTATGATTTTATAATAAACTTTTCATTCCAATAAATTACATTTGCTATCAGTTTCTTAGAATAGATTCTTTGATATGCAGTAGGTAGGTAAAAATAAAACTGGAGGGTTTCAATATTAAAATTTAAAGTGGAAACTCCTATTATTATCCCTTTACTGTCGGCGATAGATAAAAGGTGAACAGCACCGATATTAAAGAAAAAGTGGACATATTATTGAAAACTAATTACATTCAGGCATTAGGACGTGAAACCGATTGAATATTTTATATTTTGCCTGCAGCAAGAATGAATAGAATATTAAATTGCTCACGAGTGAATAATATAAGGATTTACATGATTTTTACATATTTTCCGTTTACCTACCTGGTTTAACATACTTTTCATCACAAAAAGGCGGAAAAACTTGCACCATAATGTTTGGCGCATTCAAACTACATTCGCTGCTGCCGACTGGAAAGAGCATATGGATTTAATTGCTCACTAAAAAACAGTTCTGCAATATCAACAATTTAATTAAATAATTAATTTAATGCGTATGTATATTCCGCAATTTACATACATTTTTTGCTTATCTACAAAATCAGTGACGGACTTTAAATAACATGGTTATATGCAATCGGTTAGTAAAACAATGAAAATAGTAAAAAAATCGTCAAAATTCATAACTAATTTTTTTCTTGGACATCATAAACACCTCAGTCGGAAAGTATGGACCAACATTGTGATTTTTGCAGATATCTAGGAAAATATTGTTTTCTGAATGAACTTTTCCGTTATTTCTAATCTGAAAAAATTTCTAAATGTTAATAAGGCTTCAACCAGCAGATGACGTTAGCCAAATTCAAGATATAGTATGTCCCTGGATTGAGTTTACAAAAGAAACATTTTTTTTATTCTTTATTTTGCAAAAAATACCAACGGAATAACAATTTTTTCTTGATTTAACACGAATAAATTTGAATTAAAACTTCAATAATAATACAATGTGTTCTTAAAATCGGAAGCCAGAGCAAAGACATTTTTTATTTTACATTACATTGCATTAGAAAGGTGGTCATTTTTTTTAAAACTGATTCCGTAATCAATTTAAAGAAAAAGAAGGTAGTACATGATGAAGAAGATGTTTCTTTGTTAGTTTTGGATTCAGTAGAAGACAATTCAAAATTTTCCTATCAGCAAATCACACATTCAAAAGATTTTGAAAGAGTATAAAATACATGCCTATTTTTAATCGTAATTTGGAGTTAGGAGACGATGATAAACTTTTTTTGTTTTGTAATGAAATAGTGAGATGAAGCAACCTTTTCTACCAACGTGATGGTTTTATCCCATTTTCGAATTTTAAAAACACACTATTAATATTGAAGTTTTAATAACAAATCTGTCCGTTTTAAATCAAGCAAAATTTTCTGTTCCTTTGGCGATTTTTGTAAAATTACAAATAAAATAAAAATCCCTCTTGTAAACACAAGGTTTTTTATTAAGCATCATGATACTATTCATAGTATATTAAGCATATAAAAAATACGACGATATGGTAGATATAGGAACTGCAACAACAACAACATTGTAATGTTTCTCAGGTCCTAGCTTGAGTGTTTTTAAAATTAATATTGTTAGTCCAGTGTTTGACGGTAAAAATTGAATTCTTCTCAGAATTCTTTCGTACAACATCAATTCTCTTCAAAAGTTATATGTTCCTGATGTGTGCTTTTTGTTTTTTGGGGGTGAAAATTACTCTTTCTGAGAAAATATTTAAAAACATAGATTTAAGCGTTACATAGACTGAAGTCATGTTTAAATATGTAGAATAAACATTATTTCGTGTCCTGGAATATAATTTATGATGTTTTACAACGTTTCAACCCTTTAAAACCACCCCTTATGACGACATTTAAAAAAAATAGTTTTCAACAGCTTGAAATGTTTTAATGGTGCATTTTTAATGAATTAAAATCCCGTCACTGTTTGTAATATAACTTATAATTTATTGCAAGGTTTGATCCATTACAAACCGCCCTCGTGATAAAATTAACTACCATATTTACTTAAAATTAAAAACTGAAATTACTGAATGAGTTTAAAGGGGAAATATAAAAATTTTATTTACATTATAATAGCATGTTTTATTATACGGTTTTTTGACAATAAAAACCGGGATTTACTCGAAATCTACGTGGTAGAAAATTTTTTTAATTGAAAATTCGGATTCAGCACACAAAAATACTTAAGGCACGATAGGTTTAGTCCTTGGAGCAGAATTTATTTTTTATTTATTTGCTTAGATCATGATAAGAAAATATTATTAAGGTATTTTGAAAATCACAACTTACACTTCCTTTCTATTTAATATGAAATTAGCAACTTATTGTATATCGATACCTCAATCTTTCATTTATTTCTAAATTTTATTTTATTTCTAAAATGAAAAACCGCTACCCAAGGAATCACTACTTTCACATCCAGATTCTCTATCCAAGTCACTCACAACGAAAAAACTTTGTATATGAAAATAATTCATGGAACTTTAATAATATAATATTTGAAATTATTCTACCCCAAAAACCCATAAAACGATACCCCACATCGGTAGTGGGGTGGGGGTGGTGATAGGGGGGAGGGAGTAGGAGGTGGATGAAGTAAAAAAATATTTTGAGGTTACTGGTTCCTGTACATAAACTAAATCACATTTTTTTTCATCCCCTTTAATAAGGGGGTGGGTGGGGGTGGTAATGGGGGTGGCTAATGCCAAATTTTTTTTTTGAGAGCTTAGTTTCTCTTGTATATACTAAATACCAATTTCGTGGACTCTTACCTGCTTGATTTACCCATTTACCCCAAATTTACCTCAATTTAAACCCCAACCCTTCGACGGAACAAGATGAAAAAATATAATCTAATTCTAGATCTCGTTAAAGTACATATGTGTACCAAATTTCAAGTCAATATCTTAAACGGTTCCAGAGTAAACGTGCGCACAAAAAAAAGTTACAGACAGACCGACAGATAAATTTTTTTTTCGCTCAAACTTAAAATCTCGACGTTTCATGACATTTCAAGCCTATTTGAACAATAAAAAATTTTAAAAAATTTTTGTCGTTACTATACTTCCACTGAACGTGGAAGTAAAATTAAATGTCTGTCAGAAAAGTTAGAAAATATTGCGGTCGCTATTCTAAACTTCAAATATATATTTGAAAAATTGTAGAAAAACATTAAGGATATACTATACGGTATACTTAATAGCTAATAGCTAACTTTTTCTTTGATAATCACATGATCTTTTAATGGAAGTTAATTTCATTTGAAGTTATTTTAGTATTTCGTTTGTATTTAATTAAGAATATATATGAATATATAGTTCAAAGAGTAAGTACATTGTATGAAAATAATTAGATTTTATTCATTGCAGGATACTGCTTGATTTCCCATACATCGGTATCTATGAAAGGCAGAAACACGAAATGGATTTCTATTGTTTACGCTTAGAATAGCGTTAACAAAAATATATTAATATTCAACCAGGATTAACCATAAAGTGGGGTGGTTTGAATTAAAAACTTTTATACAATTCCGTTAGCTTAAATTTTCTTTAAATTCCTATTTTAACCTTCCCACAAAATCGAAAATTGAGATAACATCAAATAATTACGTTTTGAGGTCCCAGGGTGGTTTTTGAGAAATGTATGTGTGTGTATGTGTATTAGCACGATAGCGGCGAAACTACTAAACGGATTCGGATGAAACTTTGCACGAAGGTTTCTTTAGTGCTCCAGAAGATCTGAAAATGTTTTGGTTGAGATCGGATTACGTTTAGTGCCGTTTTAGCACATCAAGTTGTTTATTTTATAATTACTTACAATTTGTAATCGAATCATTGAAAAGTAGTAAGAATTCCGGTTTCAACGATATATCACACTTGCACCCTTTTGATTTGGTTTCCGTGAAAAAAAAATTAAAAAACCAAGCAAGTTGAGATCGGATTACATTTAGTGCCGTTATAGCACACAATTTAGTGATCTTTTCGACTTTAAAAATCCACCGAGTGGGGAGATTCCAGCCGCTTCCAGTAGCTGCCGATCTTTTTTTTACAAATTGGAAACAGTTTCAAGTTAAGTCGTATTTTGACGATAAATACCGGAATTTACTCGAATTCTACGCAGTAGAAAATTTTTTAAATCGAAAATTCGGATTCAGCACGCAAAAATACTTAAAGCATGTTAGGAGAAAGCAGAAAAACTGTTTTTTTGTAGACCCGTGTAATTGAATAAATCATTTCGGTCCTAATAAGAGTTTTTATGGTAAATAAATAATAATATTTTGTACTCTATTCTATTCCTACTGTATAGTGTACTATGAGGAGCATTCAAAATGTTTGTCTGGTTGTTGTAACGGTCAACTTTCTCAGTAGCCCTAATTTTCTATTTAAATCCGTTAATGTACATTATTTTTGTGTCTTTATTACAAAAAACAAATGTATTACTTTTAACGAAAGGACTTAATACCGCCCCTCGGGCCAAACATTATCTCATCGCTCCTTATAAGGTAGCATTCTTAAACCGGAGCAGCGATTGGTTTATTTCTATCGTTACGTTGTGCCGGTTTGTTAGTCCCTACCTCGTACTATAAATAGAGAATTTCTATTTTGCTACCGTGGATGAACAATTGATTGTTTATTACTGCTTTATCTTATTAATTGAAGAATTGGCCAATCTTCCTTTTTTACACGTTTTAGTGAATTATCTTTTGTATTTGTTATCGTTCTATCTGTCTCTCTGTATGTACATTTTTTTTAAATATTTGTGTGCCACATTTATTAATCGTTAGCACGAATTTATTCACCTATGCCTTGTTTTATTTGTTTTAATTGATTTACCGACTTTGCTAGTAATTTGTTAATAACTTAAGTTATCATTAATTGAGTATTTTTATTTCTTTATTCATTTAAATAACGTCTATTTAGACAGGGCGTTATATTGTTATGAAGCAAAACGTGGTAGAGTGAAATTACTTAGAGAAGATAACATCCGCACAAACCGATATCGCTAACGCGTGCTGATTGTCTAGGTCGTGTTCGGTATTTATTATATATGTATAGTACATATTCAACTGTTTCTATGAATAAAACAGATGAAATGAAATTTATTTTAATTGCGACTGTCCAATATTATTAATAAACGAAAATAGTAAACTTAGTAGTTTTAGTATGTTATCTTCTCTAAGTAATTTCACTCTAATAAACAACGCCGTGCTTTTCTAATTATCCCTTATAAGCTATTCTTCAACCAATGAAAAGAAATAGCTATTTATCAAATTCCTGTCTTGTCAAACTTTTTCTTCCATAATCACATTTATTATTTGATGAAATCACACATTTAAATTTTATATGTGATAAAATTATCTTCTATCGCGGGTTATTGCGATCTGGAATCTCATAAAGTCAACTTAATATAACGTAAATTAACCATTGGGAAAGAAAATAAACGGAAAACCGTCGAATTGAAATTGTAAAGTCGGCATGGAGAAAGTAAAATCAGGGAGCATCCAATTCGGGAACTTATCGTTTAAATGATATTACCCTGAGAAATTTACATAGATGATTTGATTTTTTGCATTTCGCATTTTCAATTGCTGAGATGCGATGAGTGATCGATAAAATGCCAATCCAGAAGTCGAGGATATTCGTATTAAGACAAAGAAAAATGTAAAAGTATATGTTGCAATAGAGGTTCATGTCAGCGTTTATTAAAAAATTATTTCTGTTTTAAAATTAATATACGATTGGATCGTATATTGAGCCCTCACTTTTACCGCGAATATATAACGACGGAGGTGTAGAAAAAAATTGTAAAAAGTTCATTTTTATTAGGTAACTAACTGAAATTTTAATATAAATTAAGTTGAAACATTATGAAGATTATTTAATTCATACCACAAAATGCACCCATTTTTAACAAGATTCTCATTACATTAAATTTCAAGTGATAATTTTTCGAAAATCATTTATTCATCATTATGTAAAATTTGTAGAGGTGTGAAGGAGTACCCTATTTATATGTGTAATTTCTTCAATTTTTGTCCAAATCCTTCGTTATTATTTACAAAAATATGCCGCCATGTATGTTCAGTGATCTATGGAGATAAACCGAAAATTCTGTTTCAGATATTAACCTCTAATTAAATAAACATTTATTCACAACGTGACTTAAGTAAGTCCTTTGATCTTGTTGATCATACCATGCTTACTAAAAAAATAAAAATATACGGCCTCAGAGATAGCATTGGTAAGATATTAGTGTCAGGACGCAAGCAGCTCGTTGAAATTAAAAAAAGTTAAATCGGAAACACTTGAAATCTCATGTGGGATGCAGCAGGGGTCAGTCCTAGGGCCTTTTCTGTTTCTCATATTTGTTAACGACTTGCTCTATATAGATGAGTTCAATAACTTAGTGATGTTTGCTGTCGATAATAGCTACCTTTGTTGTCAAAATCCGACAGACGAAGTCATAAATAAAACCCGAATTATACTTAATAAATTTGCTATATGTTACATGTTACATAAATATAATATTTTTGAATAAAGACAAAACAGTTCTTATTAGTTTCACTCCAAGAAACAAAACAATTAACGAAAGTTATTTAATACAGAATGACGGCAAAAGTATTGAACAAGTCACAGAAACAGTAAATTTGAGTTTATTTATTGAAAACAACCGTAGTTAGGAAGTACTGTTGATAATCTGTGTAAAAAACTATCCTCTGTATGTTTAGCTCTATATAGAGTAAGTCAAGTTAGTAGTGTAAATGTCATGTTATCATATTACTATACTGGGATGTTCTCTTAGAATAAGATATGGTATGTTATTTTGGAGATGTTCGCACCATGCACTTCAAATTTTTCGCTTACAAAAAAAGGCAGTCAGAACAATTGCTGGTGATTCCAGATTTACGTCATGTAGACGTATATTTAAAGAACATAATCTGTTAAATATACCTTGTATCTATATTCTAGAAGTTTCACTATTTGTTAAACAAAACATGGGCAAATTTATTGCCAATAATACATATCATGACTATAATACTATAATATTAGAAAAGGGAAAAAAATGTGTTTGCCAAAACACCATTTTGACAATTTATGAAAATAGTCCAAGTTATAGAGGCATTGAACTATTTAATAATTTACCGGATAATATTAAGAATTAAGATACATAATAATTTTTAAATACTGTTAAACACTTTCTTATTTCAAACTGTTTTTATAGTGTTGCTGAATACTTAGAAATAAGATGAAACTTTTTATAGCCTTGCATTCTTGCATATCTACCTGAATATTGATCAATGTGAAGGTGTTGTTCATAGAACTATGTTCACGCATATATGTGTGTAAAGTAAATTTTGGATTTAACAGGCACTCAAAAAATGTCTGCATCTTCGCTTTGCGATGCGGCGTGTTTGATGGATCAAAGACGCCGACATTTCTTGAGTGTCTGTTAAATCTGAGGTTTACTATATACATCGTGTTTGTATATATATCTGTAAATAGATATATATTTTAAATGTCTTCGTATTTAATAAAAAAAAAAGAAGTGTATTAACTTAAGGTTAAAGTCCAAAGATACTAATTTTGTGAACAAGACAACATGATAAAGCCTATTGAAAGCAGCGGCTGAAGAATACGACAATAATACGGAAGATTTCGCCAGAAACAAAATGAAAAAAAGTTATCTTATAAAATACGACGATGTGCAAGATATCAGAACTGCAACATAGAACGTCAGGATGGTACGTACGAACTTTATGTAGATTGGGCGATACATCAATTACTTCTACATCCAGTGGAAGTTTAGTAACGCAAAAAAAAAATTGAAAATTCTTATTGTCCAAATAGGCTTAGAATGTCATGAAACGTCGAGATTTCAAGTTTGAGCAAAAAAAATTCTGTCTGTCTGTCGTTCTGTCTGTAATTTTTTTTGTGCGCACGATTATTCTGGAACCGATACTGACTTGAAAGGACCCCGCACGTTTCTTATGTGAAATAATTTTAAGTTATGGAGCTTTGAAGTTGTCTATCCGTGATATATCAAATTCGGAACGAATTATGATGTGGCTGAAGGAGTTCGACGCGAATTTTTAAAATTAGACATCCAACAAACTAATTAGCCTCTTCCCTAGATATGAACCACAATGGTTCTATATGCGCAGCTTAGTAAGAAAATAAATATAGGAGCGGAAAATTTTAAAGACAACATTCGGCAAGCCTTTTATGTGTATATAAATAATTCATTCATTCATTATTTTTTGTTGGTGTGTAAAGGCATCCTGGCGGCATACCATAAATCACGGTTATCTCTAAAGTGACCTATTTTCTTATGGCATTTAGCTGTTTTCATGTTTCCGTTTACTTTTACCGACCCTCACTTGTCATAATTTCACTATCCTCAATTCTCGTCGAAGCCGACCCCCGAATATAACCGACATTCCAATAGCGCATAAATATGCGGGAAATAAACCACTATCTCTCCACCGCACAAACCAGTAAAGCAGAAGTGAAATAAAATTTATATTTTGGAAAGTATCGCGGAAGTATTATTAGTTATACGGGATGAGTCATAAAGAATGCAACGAATAACTGTAGACTCGTTGGCTTAAAATAGGAAGATTTAACATGATCTTATAATTTTTCTTTGGGCAACTTGAAAACTACTTGGATTAAGCTTAAAATCTATACAGATATGTTTTCTGTGGTGAGAAATTACAACTTCATATTCATTTTGATTTCATTGACACATTGCATCATGTACATTGTACAGTACATAAAATGAAGAAAAAAGTGCTTTATTTTGTTTCTGTACGGTCAATATTTTTTAAAATTGTGAGATGTGTTACATAAAAACTATATACAGTAGTGGCATGTTAAAATATTGAGTCGATGCCAATGTAAGGTAGAAGAGAAGAGAAATGGACAAATAATATGCTGAAAAGAAAGAGATTTAACCTCCACTGTTGCCACTTTTCTCTCTAGCTACTTTTAGTCGTCAAGATTATCCTTCCTCTTTTACTGAATTTTCTTTGTGATACATTTGCGTTAACTCATTCTGTTTCTGTCATTTCTTCATAATTAGACAAAGACTATGTTTTGAGGACATGGATGAACTAAGCATAAAAAAACGGCACGCCCATATTTGCCTGCCTGTTTCATTTAGACATCCGAACGGCATGCGCGCACGTGTAAACTGTGGGAGGAGCTTCTAACCTGTTGCCGGCAATGCATGCCGAGATTTGACATTGAGGAAGATTGGGGAACGTAAATTATTTTACGACATGTTAAAATACGCAGCTAAATCTAAATAAATTTATCAAATCATGATGTTTCTATAAACTACCGTTAATTAAATTATTTTAACAAGAAACCAATTGCAAATAAATCCGTATTAATCAATAATTGGATTTCATCCGATTTCGCATTTTCTTTTTGCCCCACTTTATCCCATCACTGCAGAGTATTCGCTTCGACATCCCCACCTAAAATGACTGTGATCTGGGAAGGACAGAAATCAGAAAGAAAAGTACAACTGCTGTTTTCATCATAAACGTCTCAAGCTGTAGGAGGGACAATAAAAGGTAATAGAGGGCGGAACTTTTAAAATACACAAGTAACATCGTTGATATTATATCGCTCTCTTTCGCGTACATTATTTTGCTCTTTATTTTTCACTCTATCTTATTATGGGGATCGACCCAAGAACTTTGGCTGCCACTACTGTATAACTGAATAACTTGGAAACGAATTGTTTTTCTACCACTCAGTGTCATCGATATTTTCAAATTTCAAAGTCCAAAAATTTTCAACAGTCCTGTAAATGATTCGGGCATTAGGAATTGCCGAATTTGAAATCGATAACAGTATATGGTAGAAAAGGTGATTTTAAATAGAAAATGAGAATTGATTTTTTTTAACATTATATTTACGTTATTAATTATTTAAAAATTGAAAAATGTAATTTTAAGGAGGCCGTAAGTTGAAAACCATTGATCAAAATATCTTGGATATAGAGGTTCTAAAGCATGTTACCCAATAATATTTCATTCGTTTTTCAATAAAAAAATGTCGAAAAATCGACCATTCTTTTCTTCATAAAACTGTGCACCAATGACTGAAAAAAGATTTGTTCTATTCAAAATAGCTGCATAGTCCGGGAGACAGCGACACATTTTTGGGACTCATTCCATTAAGGCTGATTTTCACTTATGTAGTAGTTTTTTGTGTGTAGATACACGAAACGGAGGTCAGCTGGCGCACCCGCGGTGGAGGAAGCTACGAGAATGCCACCCACGCGTAAAAAAAATATTGAAATAAAAACACCATCAGAGTTGAAATTTTGTATGTTGTTTAATAATGTTAAAAAGTAATTAAAAATCATAGTCAGCTGTTAAAACGGCGGTGAATAATACGTCCGCTGCTCATATAATAATGTTGAATAAAAGTTTGAATTTAAGAAATTTTATCAAGGTAGAAATTTTGTTATATAACAACATGTATAATGTATTTAACGAGAAATTGAGTCAGCTGATGGTAAGAGGATGGAATGGTCGTCAGCTGACGCCATGGACATTGTAGTTCGCAGTTAGAGCGCGCGGGCCATACATAACAAACATCGCTGACAGCTTTTCCCTTATGACAACCCAGCTGATTATTATTTTTATTCAATGTATTTAATACTGTATTATATATTTGAATAACGGTTTTTTTCCTATTTAATTAGTAGAAAACTTTCGCGATTAAAAATAGCTTGAATATACAGCATATAAGATATAAGACAGTATACCGTTTCTTTTTTATAAATTTGCTGCTTGTATATAAATAATTGTTGGGTTAAATATAAATAATTAATTGTTATTTTGTAATAAAATAATTTATGATTATGTTGCTTATTTAATTTATATTATACATCACAATAAATCATTCTTTCCTTTTAATTGTGTAACATGATAATTCATTAAAGCGTTATATTTGTATTTTATGAAACTAAAAAAAAATATGTAAATTATGATACAAAATTTATGTTGTTTAATTTCAAAAGAAATCATTTGTTTTTACTTCAGTACTACAATTTGTGCGTTTTATAAACAACTACATAATATTAATTAACTAACGCTTCAATTTTTCATGAATATCATATTTTATTTATAGATAATGAGGAGGAAGAGATAGAGAAGGAGATAAAAGCCTTCGATTCCGATAACGCCAATGAAGAGGAAGATAGTGAAGAGAGCGACATTGAAAGTCTGATATAAATTGTATTAAAGTAAATAAAAGTTCCCCTTCATTGATTTTTAAATAATATATTTTTCTCTCGTTATATTAACTTATATAGTTCAAAATATTTTTAAGCGCGAAGGTTTTCTATTTATTAAATAGGAAAAAACTGTTAGTCAAATATATAATACAGTATTAAATACTTTGAATAAAAATAATAATCAGCTGGGTCTGTCATAAGGGAAAAGTTACCTAAATAATATTCTCTACTTCAATACATTTTTAACGCGTGGGAAGCGCTTCAGCACCTACCTCCACCGTTACTTGAGCAGCTGACCGCGGTTTCGTGTATGTGTACGTAATAAACTATTATATGAAAACCAGCCTTAATGAAATGAGTAGCTCCAAAAGGTCGCTGTCTCCCAATCTAACGGTAAAAGTCTTTGATTTCTATATTTATTTTTTAGTATCTTATACATTTACTGTGACAAAACTGATATTGTTTTTGTAACAATGATTTATGGTTAATAAAATATATTCTATTCTATTTCATTCTATCTTAATTTGGTTGAAATTAAATGACTAATAACTGAGCTATGAAGATGTTACTGTAGTGTTTTGTAGAGGTGATGAATGACTTTCATATTCTTGAAATGATGAAGTTGTGACAAAACTAGAATAAACATGGTACTCTTTGACGAGTTATTAAACATTTTATGTAATTGCTGCTATTCTATAGGATAATCAATATAATAGTTTTAGACGTTTTTAAGTTAGTATAAAATAAATTTAAAAAATTAACTAAATTTGCGACCTTTTGAATTTGGATCCTAAAATGTAACCACCAGACCACCATTTATTACTTTCACAATCGTTAATGTCTATAGTACAATGTGTCTAGGTAAAGATCATATTTCGACCGTTAGATATTATGTTATAACGAAGCGTATATTAGTAAAATATAAAATAAATAATAATAGAGAATAATATTTCACATGATTTCTCTTCAATCACAAAACATAGAAATTAAGAGGATTATATTTAAATAAACTGTTCAAAAACAATATATTTCTTCCACTAAATTACAATGCGATCTGTCTTTTCTTGATATCGGCGATCCATTTTTCTGATATTTTTATGAAACTGGTCTCCTTGCTCCTCACTATAGTCAGCAAGATTTTCTAGTAGGTAACCAAAGGAAGTGGAGGTAGATCTTTCGAATGTAAAAGAGTTCGTTGCAATAGGTAAACATGAGTTAAATTTTGAATGCACATAAATCTTTAATATAGTCCGAGAACGAGGGATCTCTACGATGCATTTTAAGGATCCTCTATAACACTGGCCAACAACCACCTAAAAAAAATTGATTCTTATGTAAATCGACCTGGCGGATCCGATTTTGGACTTCGCCAGACAATCCGGAGTTGCGAAACTGGTCTAAATCGGCAATTTCCGAAAAATCTCAAATTTTATGGAAATTTTTTAATTTTTACTACCATCACCCTATATCTCCCTTAGTTTAAGTCCGATTAAATTGAAATTTTTAAAAGAGCCAATTTAGACCTTTGTTATCATGGCTGACATGACAGAAATGCAAAAAAATTACGTGTCAGCAGTAATATTTTTTTAAAAAGTTGGTGACACGAAATTTGTTAAAAATGCAGCAACAAATACTGGATCGAGAAAATTTTTTTGTTTTTAAAGATGTATATAGTAAGCTACAAAGTTGTAGCCAAAGAACCAAAGAAATATTTTAGTTTGGTGATTTTTTTGATAACTTACTTAGTTTTCAAAAAAACGGTGCTGCATTATAACACTTTGACCACCGCGTAGCGTCGCAAGATAAAAGATTGTGTTGGCTTATACCGCGGCTTTGTTTCTCTCCTTTCAGAACGCCCCGCATGGCAAACAGATTATATATTGACTTAGGAATCAAATTGGAAGCACAAGTTTTTGTAATATTTACAGGATCTTCATTTTGATACGCCATAAGTTCAGCTCTCAGGTATTTTGCAAACTTATATACATTTGCTTGCAATTTATAAGGCGAAATTTGGACCGTACCTAATACTGTTTCAGAATCAAAAGACGATTGAGCATTTTTAGAGAATCAAAAATAGATTGAATAATATAATGTGAATAAATAAACAATGCGTAGTTGTGAATATTGATTTATAAAACGTTTAGTTAGTTGTTTTTAACTGATGGACGGGACTAGTTGTCTGTGTGGTTCATGACGCTTATTCTTATTGATGAGTTGCAGCTATAATAATAATTATATTATTATTGCGTTAGGAAAGTGCTATAGAGGGTAAAGTGCATATTAAAGTAACGGAATTTCTTTTCCAGACATTTTAAACGTTTTAATATTTAACTTGAACAAAGAACAACTTTTAAGCAATTTTTTTAACGTCAGCAGTTTTGTGCGCGTTAAAAACGCGCACAAAACTGCTTCTTTTAACAATAACTTCCTAGTTCAACCCAGAGTTAAACTTTATAAAATGCATATTTTGCCAACAAAATAGTAAAGAAACTGTACAGGGTGTTACAGAAGAAGCACTGGACTCTGTATTTAAAGCACTTTCTATAAAGTCTTAAGTTGAAATATTACACGGAAAAAAGGGATTTATTTTTGTCAAAATGTCCTGACTCTCATGCAAGATGCAGAAGAAATTACACCTGAAAAGCTTATAAACAAAAAGTAGAAAGCACAGATGTGGTTAATACTGCTGAGAAAAAAAGGAAGACCGTTGAAAGCCCAAAACGTTGTATAATTTGCAATAAAAGTGGGATACTAAAGGGTCCAGAAAATTGAAGCAAGTGACAACATTTAATATGCAAAATTAAATTTGGGCGAAAGCCAAGGAAAAAAATGATGAAAACCCTTTGTATAGAATACAATGTTTTGGAGGCTCTTGTATCGACATGATTGCTAATGAAAGTTGTTTTCACAATGTGTGTGCTTTAAATTATTTAAAAATAAAGACTACACCCAATAAATCGGTAACTTTAACATTAAATGAAATTTTGTGTGAAAAGTGTTGGCAAGTTTGGAAAATGCATTGCTTATTCGAAATACAGTTCTTATTATTGCTGATATTAGGACCATGTTACAGAAAGAAGCAAGGTTATCAAACGTCGAGTGGTACCCAACCTATCCTCATTCAGACGAAACAATTACAAATTGAAGCAACAATTTAATGATAAAGTTATGGTATTGCCCCGCAGCGGCAAATATTACTACTGTAAATATTACTAAAACTTGTGTTTCCAATTTGATTCTTAAGTCAATATATAATGTTTGGCAGGCGGGGCGTTCGGAAAGGCGAGAAACAAAGCCGCAGTATAAGCCAACCCAACCTTTGATCTTGCGATGCGACGCGGTGGTCAAAGTGTTAAGTAAGTTATCAAAAAAAATCACCAAAATAAAAAAGTTTCTTTGGTTCTTTGGCTACAACTTTGTAGCTTACTATATACATCTATCTTTAAAAACAAAATAGTTTTCTCGATCGAGTATTTGTTGCTGCATTTTTAACAAATTTTGTGTCACCAACTTTTAAAAAAAATATTACTGGTGACACGTAAATATTTTTGCAATTCTATCATATCGGTGTCATCATAACAAAGGTCTAAATTGGCTCTCCTAAAAATTTTAATCTAATCGGACTTAAACTAAGGGAGATCTAGGGTGATAAGTAAAAATTAAAAAAATTCCATAAAATTTGAGATTTTTCGGAAATTGCCGATTTTGACCATTTTCTCCTACTAAGAGTATATTATTCATCGAGCGGTAATGTAGGTAATAACTCACGCAGATGAAGTTTACTGTAACTCATCAAGTGAGTTATTACCATTGTCGCAAGTTGAATACTATACTTTATCTACAATTATAACAATAAACATTGAATTGAGAACATTTTGTTTAAATTACTCAGTTTGTTTAAATAAAATTAACTGTATTTAATTTTTGTACACACTTTTATATTTGTTCTGAGATTTTTCGGGTAATAAATTATGTATTGTATCATTAGCTACTTGCCTTAATTCTGGCGGTGTACATAATAGTTCATCTTCCCTAACCGAATTCATAATTTTTGGCACAATGATTACTTAACTTGATTTGAAAACGTCGAAACTATTCAAACATGTTAATCACCTTCCTCCCCTCAATAATAATGTACCGTTCTATTTCACCGCATCAGAAAAGAATTTCTCTCGGACAGAGCCACCTTCGCGTCACGCGTTACATCGATTCGACAGGCTAGGCATGAAGGTAAAGGAGATTGGCACTGTGCTATTAACTGTTCAAAAGCAGTTCTTTAATTACTACATAATCTAATAAGAGTTGATAAAGTAAATTATACCTGTTTGACTAAATCAAATAGGTATAATAACAACCGAAATCCCAGTGGTGACGGTCGAATCGGAAACCCACTGTATATACAAATCCAGTTTTCTAACAATAATATTTCGTGTGCCACCCACCAATTACAATTTTGATAATAACATTAATTTAATTATCATCTACTGTCAACTCGATTGATTCTCATCATTATTTATCAACGATAAACAATCAGTCAATAAAATATGCGATTATATAATTGATGCCATAAGGCTTGTGAAGTGAATCATTGCACGATGGAATATGTATTAAAATCATAGAGTGGTATAATTTCTCTCAATCATTCGCTAATGCATTATTGCAACCAAACTTTAAAACAAATATAAACTACGTTTCTCTCTAATCACAGTATAAGCACGATATAACACGTGATATATTATGTTGGTTTAGCATATTGTGTTCTGTGTCTAATAATCACTGAACATTTATGTTTGCATAGATAGGTAATAGTATATTAAGTATTAAGGTCAGTAAGTGTTCTTTACTGGTTGAGGATATGTTTGGAGATCGAGACGAAGTCGAAATCTCCAAAACATCCAAAGCCAAAACACTCAATGACCGCAGTGCTTATGACGTTTTTTGCAAGCTCAAATATTGAACAAATGTAATATTTTAAAAATATATAAAACAAACAAGGCGAACATGAAAAAGTTTTCGCTTTGGTTACTATGAGACCGAATATTTATTGTCAAGTCTGCTGTCTAGAGTTTTAAAATTTCCGGAAAAATAGAGCCGAGAGAAAAAAACGGGAAAATTGGGAAATTTTCAGAAAATTTCATTGAAACTTTTTTTTTTCTACATTATACAAAATGATTAGTGGTGATATTTTGTAATTTTGATTAATGTACTTTATGATAACAATTAATTTCGGCTCATTCATGCGTTTGCAAAGTTTGCATTCATTAAAAAACAAAATGCCCCGGCGTATTTTTATTGAAACAAGCTTATGACTAGCTTTTACGACGTACAGTTCCTAGAACCGATAAAATAAATGATGTCATTCGCATCCGATGCATGGGAGGGGGGGCACTGGAATCAGTCCACAGTCGAGAAAGTCCACTGGCATTTTCAGTTTTGCATTTTTATTAGTGTTAGTAGCTTATCTTAGAAAATAAACCATTTAAATATATTTTTTATTGTTTATTGTATTGTATGTGAAACTGTATAAAATTACTGAATTTTTCTGAAAAAAGCAAATTTTTCCGAAGCTTGGGAAAAAAACGAAGAAACCCGTGGTTTTTTCCCAAATTTTCCGATTTTTTCCACACGCTCAGAACTCTACTGCTGTCATCAGAAATTACTTGAAGATAAGATTTTTGTCACAACTTAAGATTCTTGTAAGTTATGATTCGTTATTTTAAACCCGAATTCTATTGCTCCAATGAATTTTAACAATTCTTCAAATTGTAATTTTAATTTTGTTTTTAATAAAATTTGATTTTTAAATGTCTATATTTATTAGTTTACTTACCGCCTCCTGACCGGAAAGTATACTTACCGATCGCCAATTTGTAAACGTCACTTAGCAGTGTCTTAATCAATTCAGTAACGGTGTCAAATTACCTGAGCGTGCAAAATATAAATATAACACAGTATAGTTAAAAATTCTTACATAAAATTATTTATGTTATCCGCAAGGTTGAAACTCTTATTATTAAAAGTTAAATCCACTTATTCTATGGAAGGCTTCTTTTATTAAAAATCAGATTATTAAATGTGCACCTTATCCCTTGCAAGATTTTCAACCAGGATAATAAGTATTTGATTGTTTCTTGATAGTTTTTGCAAATTAATTTTCGATATAAATTGGGTATTATACAAAGTGAGTTCTATTGGCGATTCCAGTTAAGCGTCACGAATTTAGTGTTAAGCTGGGAAATTATGACTGTCCCCCATCGTGACGTCATCACATTAGAATGTGTTGTTTAGACGTACTTTCGTTAAGGCAAAGTTGTCTTTTGCAGCATATTATTGAAGTATATGACTACGGAATGTTTGAGGGTGTCTTGTAAAAACCTGTCGTGTTATATCACACTATTGGTACGGCATGTATCACTTGTATCAGTACGTGGCGTGGCGTACCTTGTCGTAAATGTGTGTTCCACGTTAGGATTTGGAAACATTTGAGGTTAACTACTTAAAAAAAAAATTTTTTCTACTTTTGAGGTTATGTATAGGATTCAAAAATTTTTTCAGCTTATTTCTAATAAATACATCATCTTCATCTTTAAAGTAAGCTTTCGAATGGTCATCTACGATGTTTCCTCGCATTTTAAGATGACATGAATTTAAAACCATGCCCCCCTACAATAGTCCCTTGAGGTAAACCAGAAAAAGGCAAAAAGTCCAAAAGTTCTGCGACTAGACCGCAAGATATCTCCCCCCCCCCCCGTGTTTGAGGGCGGGGAACACGATGGTGATAATATTTTCTGACCTACCCTCCAACCACTACCCCTAAATCGTAAAACCACGCCTTTTGCCATTTTCTGGTGCTAGGCTTTTTTCATCGGAAAATTTTATTAACGAAAGTTGTTCAGAATTATCCAAAAACCCTAAATTCAAAATTTAAAAATATTGAAATTTTGTTTAAAATATTGTCCAAGTCCGAAAATATTATTTAAATGGGTTTTTTGTTTAAAAAATTCATGACAATTTTGTTTGAAATTAAACCCAAGCTGTCAGCTAGTTGTCAAGTAATTAGTAATCTTTTTAAATTTATCAATTTTTAAAATTTTTCAATTTTATTATTTTGATAAAATATTAGATATTGAGTTTTTGGACAATTCTCAACAACTTTCTTTAATAAAATTTTCCGACAAAAAAGGCCTAGCATCGGAAAATCGGAAAAGGTGGTGGTTTTTCCGGTTTAGGGATAGTTGTTGGAGGGTAGGTAGGAAAATATCGTCACCATCGTGTTCCCCGCCCTCGAAAACGGGGTCTTGCACTCAGGTCGCAGAACTTTTGGGGTACAAGCTTTACCTCAAGGGACTACAACTCAACATTCTTAACCAAACGAATCGTAATATGAGCATAAAATTGCATTATTTGCACTCCAACTTAGATCGGTTTCCAAAAAATCTAGGCAATGTTAGCGAAGAGCAAGGGGAGCATTTCCATCAGGACATCAAGAAGATGGAAAGAAGATATCAAGGAAAATGGTCTACTTCGATGCTAGTTGACTTTTGCTGGTCTCTTCAACGTGATAATCCTAGTGATCATCATAAAAGGTGTTCTGATACAAGGTCTTTTAAAAATAAGAAAAAGAGATTTCATAAAAATTCATAAGATTCCGAGTTCAGGTTTTAAGGTTTTGAATTTTGGAAGTATGGTTTATGATTTTGGGTTTATGGTTTTGGGGTTTTTCATATTTAGAGCTAAGTGTTAAAGTCTCTTTAAGTGTTCTGATGTTGTAGCTTGTCCTTTGCCGATTATCAATAATTATTAATTTTATATGGATGTTAACTGTTTACCCATAAAGTTATTAATAAAAAAAACATTATTTGAGTAGAACGAGTGACGAGTGACATACGGAAGCATAAAAGAAAAATATTTCGTAGGAGACTAGTCAATAGAATGACAAAATGTATTTAATTTATTCAAGAAATAAATTGTCAACAAACGTGCATTATGAATGTTAAATGTACTAATACCTTAGTTTATGAGATTATTAAATTATTTACTCTTTTGATTTTTATTTATTTATCTATGATCAATTGTATCTTTGATTGAAGGCTGAATTAACAAGTAGACCTGTTAGGTAGATGACCAACTATACATGCTACTATATAGATATTATGATTTTTAAAGAAAATTAAAATGATCGAACTCTTAGACTTTCATTTGTATTTTTAATATGCTATTCTAAAAATTAAGTTTATTAAGGAATGCGGATCAAGATATTCTTAAATATACATGAGGAAAACCATGGAGTATTTTCCATGCTACAATGTTAGAATCTTGACGTTTAATAGTTCTGGATACATTTTTCTTCGGTTCCCTTTGGGTTATTTTATAAGGATACTTACGTCGGTTATTGCCCCAAAGATATATATTTTGTAATCGAAAATATGATGATTTGTTCTTAAACTCCATTGCGTTTTCCCTTCTGTTGTGAATCGTGATTCGTTTAGAGTCGTTTGATTAAGATTGTTGGGTTGTAGGGGATCATGGTTTCAAATGCATGTCATATTAAAATGGCTATAACTTTGCGAGGAAACATCTTTAAAGATGAAGAATGGTACTAAATGACTTATTTAAATAAGCTGAAATTTTTTTAAGTTCAATACACAACCTCAAAAGTTTCAAAAAAAGCCATTTTTTAAGTACTTAACCTCAAATATTTCAAAATCCTGACGTGATAGACCATTTCTGAAGCTAGATTCGAATTCAGCGCGAAAAATTACTTCGGAAGTGACTCTTATTACGATCTCAAAACCCCAAATAAATAAAGATGGTTCCAGATACTACAAATCCTTTTAGTGAGAGGCAGAGAGCAATAAAAAGAACAAATTAAAGAATTTCAGTTTATTCCTTTGTACAATTTTGAGTAAGTTACAAGAAAATTAACATACAATTTATGTAAATATGTATATAACAGCTTTATAATAATTTCTAACAATCGTCACACTGAAGCTAGGGGAAAAATAGTTCAATTTTTAAGCATATCGAAGAACAAAAATGTTTATGATTGCATTCAAAATATACGACAACTTAACTTTTAAAAACATCCGAAGTCCAGCAGCAGTTGATCACAAGGTGGCTCCGATTACTGGGAGGTTGAGACCATTGCCAGGAATCTCCTGCGTTGAATGCAATATAAATCTTCCAAATAATCCTCCGGTTCTCCAAATTACAGGATACCAAAATTACCAAAATCGCAGATTCTGGTCGTTACAGTTGTGTTGTATCGAAAGGGAATTATTTCATAAATTTAAGCTCGTAACCAATAGTCCTTCATATGATCCAAGTCCAAAATATTTCCAAAATTATCCAAAATTACACAAAATGATCCAAAGAGGTATATGATAACGGCTGATGGTTGTTCTACTCCGTACCCCAAAAACGTCCAGAAAATTCTGGACGTAACTTGTCAAATAAAATCCGATTTAAATATCGAAACTCAATTAAATACACCAAAATTTAATTGAAAAATGTGTTTAAAATTAGTCTAGATCCGTTAATCTATAACGAGTAACCACGTGTGCCGGTTGACTAATTAACACTTAGCAAAGTGTTAATCTCAAATTCTTTATCGAAAAAAAGGTCAGTTTTACTATTTGCCTGGCATTTATAGAACTTGCCTTTCACAAAAAAATAATTACGGAAGAACGACCATCATTTCCCTTTTCTTGACAGTTCACATTGAAACTTCACCGTTGCCAACCTCTAGATTTTAAAAACCAAATCTATATTATGGACTTTTGATCATATTTCACTCTATATATATAAATATTATTAACAATCATTACGCATAAATATCGTTGCCCAGAATAATTATACTTGTCATATTGTAAAATGAAATTAAGCATAAATTAAATAATTAGAATTTATTGTAGTCTTCGCCATCTATTGGTGAATAGCAAAACCAGACGGCATGGGGAAAATCTACCCAATATTTGAAATTATTTGAAACTTAACGAAATGTATTGAGTTACAGAATTTTCATTTTTGAGTCATGACACTCTCAGCTACCCAACAACATTCAGACCTGTGTATTGATTGTATCAATCCCCCTACAATATACTACAAGAAAATCGTAGTAGGAATTATTTGCGGGTCAAATGGCAGATTGATTGTACTAAATAGCAATATAATTATTTACTTACTAATCATTAAACTAAATACTACAAATTGTAATTTAAAACTATATAAAACTTCTCGAAAACTACCTATGTCATGAAGTTTAATACGAATAATGTTGGCCCAAGAAGGTGTCCCCATCGTGACGTCACACAGCCTTTGATATGTAAAATTGTTAACTAGATATCATGATCTAGCCTATTGAAAGCCTTTATATGTAGGCATAGAATACAGCGATATCACTGAATAAGAATGCAAATAAGCGAAAAGGACAGCTATATATTTTCGCCCACTAATTTCATAAAAATAAAAAATTCTCTGTTAAATCATTAATAGTATATTGTGTATTTAGGTGTGAAAGCAATACATTCCCGGACGACGATGCAAACAAGCATCGAAGTCCGGGAATGTGCTTTCACACCGAGGTACACATACTATTTTTTCTGAAATCACAATCAATATTATTATAAATTAAGGAATTTGTATTAATGCATAACATTTCTTCATCACAATCTAATTGCTTACTAATAAATGCAATCTTAATGTGAGTTGGTTTGTCTGCGTGTATTTATTTACTGTCTAAAATATTCATAAAAAACCGTACGGGAATGTTACTTTCCCGGCCTAGGCCGGGAAAGTAACATTCCCGTACAGTTTTGTTGATTGTTGCTTGGCAACGGATCTTTTCCGGTCTGTTTTGTGATAGTTTCTTAGCAACGGACAAAAACACTGAAATTGTGCATTTTTCGATCTGAAATCGCGCCGAAAATGTAGACATTCCTGATCGATTTCAGAAAAACGTTATTTATTTATAGTTGAAAGTATGATCTTTATGCTTCTATACTTTTTACATTTGAAAACCAACAGTAAGTCGTAACAATAGCATTTCAAAGTAAGCATGTTTTAAGTTTTTCTGTAATCTTTGACATTTTTCCAAAATTTCAATGTATATTTCAGTTAGTTGCGCTGAATGAACCAAGAAAATCTATACCTCATTTAATTGTTGAGCATTTAAGCTCTTAAATAATGGTCAATGTATGTTGGTTCATCAAGCGCTTCAATGTATAAGAAACAAAATCGTTTCCACGGGGAGTAGTAGTGGTGTCGAAGTTGCGTGCGAATTTAAACGTATCAGCGCACAACACTATCATTTTGTATATTGAATAAAAATATTTTTTCTGAAATCTATCGGGAATGTCTACATTTTCGGTGCGATTTTAGAGCGAAAAATGCACAATTCCAGTATTTTAGTCCGTTGCTAGGAAACTATCATAAAACGGACCGGAAAAGATCCGTTGCCAAGCAACGATCAACAAAGCCGTACGGGAATGTTACTTCCCGGCCTAGGCCGGGAAGTACGGTTTTTTATATATATATATATATATATATATATATATATATATATATATATATATATATATATATATATATATATATATATATTTTAATATATATATATTTTAATATGTTAATATTTTTTATTTTTATACGTTTAAAATAGTATTGATTGTGATTTCAGAATTTTTTTTTTTAAAGTTTATATTTTTTTGGATTTTTATACGTTTAAAATAGTATTTATTGTGATTTCAGAAAAAATAGTATGTGTACCTCGGTGTGCAAGCACATTCCCAGACTTCGATTGCATCGTCGTCCGGGAATGTATCGCTTTCACACCTAGATACACAATATACTATTTCCAAAGAACTGTTGTTTTTTATTACTTTTCACAGCATATATTTTTTGAAAAATATAATGTTTTATGACATGGCCGATGGGCGAAAAAGTGCCCTTATCTACCCTTGTCTTTTTTGCAAGATATTCATCGTCTTGCTCCAAACAATTGTGAGCCCTTTTTTCGACGCAACTCTGGGCTTCAATATGGTCAACGTCAGGAATAGAAATTTGAAGGATTGCAAAGTTTTAAAAAACGCAGAATCATGATTTTGAAGGGAATTCACGAATAGCAGTAAGGCTAACTAGACGATATTGAAAAATGGCTTGCAACGTTTCAATGATTATTTCGGCTGCTGTACGTACTCGAGATCCACCTTAATGGAAGGAATCAAGGGGATTAGAATTTCTTCACGATATTTCTATTCCGTTAAAAAAATGACATTTTAAAAACGTACTCCACTTTTTTAATTTCTTTTAAAACATAGTCTATCACGAGATCCCTTGAAGTAGACGAGATTTTCGTCCAATTAACGACAGATTTCAAAACAAATTACAATTACAAATTACAAAAGCCCGTCCTATTCTTTAAGCTGCTCTGCGCTAATAGGACATAATAATTTCGAAACAGCAATATCTATAAACAAGTGATTATTATATTTTTAATGCATGACATTGCATTCATCGACATGTTATTACTAGTACTACTGTACTAATTTTTCATTTTTGATTTAACTGGCTGATATATCGACTGTTTATCTAATAACTATTGCTCTATCAATCCCGCGAATGCGTATGACTTTCGATCTAAAGAAATTACATTTCTTAGGGAGTGAAAAAATGTTTGTATAAAATAGTTATATTAATATTTTAAGAAGTAAGTTCTTGCTCAGTTCCTAATACAAATGTTTAATTTTAGTATCGGGCTGGCTTCTATTATTAATATATATTTGCGCTGCATAACGATAATAACATCGTTTGAGAATCATTCGATTGCTCCCCTTTTCCCCATTCCCGTCGCCTTTCGCATACTTTATGCGAGATATTATATAAAATAAGTCTGCCGGGATGTGTGGATAAAGTTGTCTTTTTTGCCGTAGGAAAGGCGAAAGTCAAGTTGACGGAGTAAACGCGGGATTTGTGAGTTTCTCATAATCGAACTGACTGCTGGATATCCATTGTTACGGCGTTATATACCTCAATATCCCCTTACAGCTGGCAAATCCTGCAATATGGACTCCTTGGTCCGTAACTTTCAGAAACATCACGGCCAGAATTCACCTTTTTCCTGCTATTTTACACGGAATCTTTCGTATAAATGTGCATTTTTCCGGCTGGTATTACCATTTTCTCTGTTTTATTTTATTCATTTTATGGTGCACGGCACTATCGTTAAGCGATTTTCATTACAATGACCGAGTTTTGAATGTAAATTTTATTACCTGCAAATTTTATGCAGTAATTGATCGTTAACCTGATGATATTATGCTGTTGGTGCGGCAATTTGGGGAGAGCAGTCGCGTCGACGAGGGTGCGAGGCAGGTGGCTCCGACAACGTCGATCTATTGTGGACGATCCTTAATTATTAATTATTTTTTCTACGACTATCATTAAGAGTGGCATTTTTAATTCTGGCTAATGGAATTAAAAACTGAATATTATGGATGAACGAGTTAAAAGTAATATCAAATCATATCATTTATTGGCGCTGTAAACAAAAGTGATATTTGCACAGGTCAATATTTAAATAAAAAATAAAAAATAGAAATCTATACATCTTATAAAACATATAAAGTACAGGGTGTAAACTCAAAAAAGCCACTCGCGTAATGCCCAAAATAATTAGTTATAATGGCATTAATTCAATAAATGGATCAAATATGGCACAAACGTTTATAACACAGTCAATCTATCATTTTACCAGTTTTTCTGTACATAATGTTGGAGGGGTTGCCATAATTATTAAATAGTTATGCATAAAAATAGCGATACCGCTACAGCCGCCGTGTTCGAAAAATTATGATCCAAATAGATTTTTCTCGATTATTTCCCATTTCTGTTAGATCTTCCTAAAATTAGATATTATCACTGAAATCGTGCACAGGTTTCACTTTTGCCAAACATTTTAAAAAACATCTTCTGATTCAGCCGTTTACATAAAAAAGTAGTAATTCAGTTTTTTCCCTTTTCTTCTAAATAATTCAGTTTATATGGACAAAGGTATTTTTTTTACTCATGTTAACCATTGTACAAATAATTCAAATATGTTTGATGTTGCCATCTATCTATTAGCAGGTTGAGTATAAGACCAGCTGATCTGACATTTCTGTTTTTTCAGCTGAACTCCGCCATTTCAATAATTAAAATATTATCATTCATATGTACACTAATTTGATATGTGAATAAAGATTGTTATTTTTTTTAGTTTATAAAAGCCAGTCACTCTTTATACTCTGTGGCTCCGACACTCCCGTTGTTCCAACATCATTAATAAATAATCAATCATAAATTTTGCAATCAACAAAATTGTCATTGTCTAAAACAATTACTTTTATCCAATTTTTTCTAGTTCTCACTGATTTGTCGACACAACAATTTCTCTCTCTCTCTCTCTCTCTCATTGCTAATACGGGTGCTTTACAATTTATACTCACTCGAAAAAGTCAAAATTTGTACTTTACTACAGACGTTTGCTCACGCTCCTGCATAGTAATTAGTTATATCAATATTGTAGATTTTAAAATTTCCTAATACTTAAATAATTTCTTTCACAACCAAGTGTTCACAAATTACAGCATCATTTTTCAAACTTCGCTGCTGTAATTTTAAAACACTTGAATATAAGAAAATTGTTGAACAAAAGGTTTAGAAAATGTTATAATACACAATATCGATAATAACTAATTACTATGTAGGGGCAATGAGGACAAAGATAATTGCGAAAATCTGCAGGGGTAAATTTTTACCTTTATGGCGACTCCAAATCGTATTGTTCCTGATCTATCCTTTCCTAATCCTGTATTTCAGCTACGCTACTCTGATGAGGAACAATGATGTCGATAGACGCGTCCATAGCTGCTTAGTTGCTTCTTCTTTAGAGTATATGGCGCGATTTCCCTTTTTGTATTTCTGATTTTGAGAAAGTTAAACAATTCATGACTTTGATAAAAATTTGTAAACACTTCCATCGCTTAATAGACGCACCCGTACCAAACGTAAGTATATTTGCATGTGCTTTACGGCGTTCTAACACTAGGACATCATTAAAAAATAAAGTCCCAACTAAAAGGAGTACATAATATGGTCTTCATCAAATATTTTTAATATTATGGCGAAGGAGCAAGGAATTATCAAAATATATTTTTTAAATAAATCACACAAGCCTGCGCCTCTGATAACAGGCATCTATAGAGTAATGCCGATAAAACGATTCTTTGCAGTTATGTATTGGAAATGAAAAATGACCGTAAATGTTATTATATTGATATATCATCCAGTAATGTTCAATAACTAAAATGACATATGGGCTGGGGTTGGCAATATATTTATTATTTAACAAGTGATTAATTTAGTACCGACCGGATAAAGTATCGTGTTCAATACATGTCGACACCAATTTACCAATTATACGTACAGCCGAACCAAGTTCTTCGAATAAACAAATCGGATTGGTTGATAATTGAATTTTATTGAACAAAATACCTAAAATTAAATCTGGAAAAATTGTAAAGGTAAACTAATATTTTTGCAAACGAATTTTCATAAAGACCATCCTTATCATACAAAAATGTGTTGAAACATAACGAGGATGGGAAATTTTAAAAGTAACAAGTCATCCCGTGACGCCTCTCAGGTTTGTATCTCAGACGAAATGTTTAAGGAATCCTTTCCTCATGTTCCTCTTTACGAGGCCGTTACAGTTTTATGAAGGTGTTTGTTATAGGGTGGTAGTTTTATTATCAGATGTCGTAGTTTTATAACAAATTAAGTAATCAAAAGGACATTAAAGAGTGTGTGCGGATAGGCGCAACCAGAATTTTTTTGTTAGTAGCTCGTTTGTTATAATTTGAATAATAGCTATTTGTGTATTCGCAAAGTGTCACATTATCGCTCTAAAGAGGAAGCTAAGAGCAATAAAAAGATCGAGCAATTTCTTTGCATCACAACGCCATCTAGCGGCACTGAGCGAATTTGTAACTAGCGCCAACATCGGTGACTGTCTAAAGTTTTAGTTGTAGTCAGCTTCCAAGTACTTGCGCTGATTGAACGCAATTTATCATCAAATCTCATTAAAATAGTTATGAGGGCAGGACGTCGTGTAAACAAACAAACTTGCTGTTTCATCTGTACATTTTCATGTTGACGTAAATAACATTTAGGTTCGATTTTTATTTAAATTTTGTAAAATACAAAAAAAAAATCCAGTTCAGCAAGAACACAAAACCGCGCCAGATTTCAACGCGTTCTGAAAACAAAAACTGTTGTAGCTATATAACCGTCTACCATCGCAACAATGCGGAGAATAATTGAAGACACAAGTGGATGAGGTATGTAACAACAAAGTGATTTTGTGATAATTGATCTTAAAGTTTTTAAGAAACTACCAACTTCCACAACACATAGATTTTTTATCAATTTATAAATAATATATAGAAGTAAAAAAATATTTTGAGGTTTCTGGTTCTTGTACACACACTAAATCACAATTTTTTTTTCATCCCCTTTAATAATGAGGGGGTGGTAATGGGCTAATGCCAAATTTTTTTGACACCTTAGCTTCTCTTGTATATAGTAAATACCAATTTTATGGACTCTTACCTGCTTGATTTACCTATTTACCCCAAATTTACCCCAATTTACCCCCCCAACTCTTCGACGGAACAAGATAAAAATATAATCTAGTTCTAGATCTCGTTAAAGTACATATGTGTACCAAATTTCAAGTCAATATCTCAAACGGTTTCAAAGTAAACGTGCGCACAAAAAAAAGTTACAGTCAGACAGACAGACAGACCGACAGACAGACAGACAGAATTTTTTTTCACTCAAACTTAAAATCTCGACGTTTCATGACATTCTAAGCCTATTTGAACAATAAAAATTTTTAAAATTTTTTTTGTCGTTACTATACTTAAGTAAAATTATAACCGTAAAGCTAAAAACTCATTGATGTTATAAAAGGCACTTTCTATGAGTAATTTTTTTATTTGCATCTTATATTTAGATAGCTGAAGATTTTAAAGATTTTCATGTAGGCAATTATATAGTATTATATTATTATAATGAAGTGATTCTTTAAACTTGGCTGTTTATGCCGCGGAATCGAACGCAGCTTCCCATGTCTCGTATTATACGCATGGCTGTTATCTAAAGTTTTAAATTCATGCAATGTTGATTTTGCGTAGAGGTATTAAGCATTTATAAATGTAAATACAGAGTGAAGTTAGAATTTTCTTTGTAATGAATGTACTTCTGCAACTTTCTCTATAATTTAAATTAAACATTGGCCTTCCTTATAATTCTTTTTTGTAGTACAACGATTCTATATAATTGGCCAGACCTTTCCCAGACACAAACATTGAGAGATAAATGAGAACATGCTAGCGCATGGTAAACATCCATGAGTCCCTCCTCACCTATCTTTAATATCTTTTAGTTGCAATACAGCAAAATATGTTTATCGGTAGAGAGTTTCAAATGAAATGTTTTTTCTTGGACTGAAATTTAGTATTAATTTATTTCTATTACACCAATCATTCATTTCATCCACAATATTTTTGATAGCTTCATGTAAATCATCGTTACTTGTGGCAGATACAGAAATAGTTGTGTCATCTGCTTACATAATTGTGGGTCCTTTTTTTATATGATAAGGAAGATCATTTATATATATGGCAAGGATTGATCCTGATTAATAACAAAACGTCATGTGTATCGGATTCAGCTTCATTATATCTCACTATAAATTTTCTATTTTCCATGTAAGAAATTAACCATTTTAACAAATTTACTCTTACTTCAATAATTTCTAACTTGCTGAAAAGTATACCTTTGTTCACGGAGTCGAATGCTCTGGAGAGACCAAATAGGATCGATACTATTATTTGACGATAATTCGCAATATCACTTTTCCTGTTTGAAAATTGGGATTACGGTGGAGATTTTGAACTCTAACTCTGACCTTCTAGAATTGATTTATTAATAAGAAACAAAAATTGATCGATAATATTTGATGAAATACTTTTTAAAATAGACACAGTTAGTCCGTCTAATCCAACTGACTTCTTATTTTTCAACTCTCCTATGATGTCCAAGAGTTCAGGTTTAGATACCTCATGGAAATAGGTAGAGTTATTGTTAAGAGCAAAAGAAGTGTGTGGTAATGGTAAGTTAAAACCAAAATTACTCTCGATAGAGTTTGATGCAACAGTAGAAAAATATGATGCAAAACGATTTGACAACAATTTATCATCTGTTACAGTAATCTTGACTAATTTTCAAACTGATGGATTTTTTTGACGATTTGAATCAATTTATCAGATATCTCCTTATAATAAGTTATATCATGATTAATGTTGCTATAAAAACTCTAGATCCTTTTCATTTTATTACGTTTTGACGGACATTGCTAGCTGCACTAAGCCAAAGATGAAATGAAAGAACCTAAAACGAAACAACGCCAGCGGTCGTTTTAAAATAATTTCATTTAATGTGTAATTTTCTAGCTTGTACATTTTCGTGTGATAAATCGCAATTCTGCAATAAGAATTTAGACTTAAGAGCTGGACAACCTGTAAAGTTAAAGTATTCTAGGTAATTCCAAAGGCAAGCATTATATCCATATAAATAAACAACTCTAAACGTCTCCATGCACAAATAAAGCAGCTCAATTTCCTGCTAAATGTTTCCACTTTCCACGGTTTTATTGTGCCCGACGTACTCCTAACATCGTCCTTCGTTGAGATTTCCGAATGTCATTGGATTTTCACGATTTCTCGGTGCGCTGTTTGTTTTGCATATTTTATTAATCGCGACATCGGGGTGGGCCGGGACGTGACGAATTTCAGGCCAACTGTTATAATAAAAGGCGGAAGGCGACGGGAATTGCTAAAACTTCCAATTCCTCCGTTTTACGGCAGCCATGGGGAATGTCAACTTTCTGATATTAAATTACTTATTGATTGGCCACTTAACTGATACTTAATTTTGAGGAGTTTGAATTCGCCGTACCCTAGCGCGGCGGTCGGGAAATAATTGGTTCTATAATTATTATTATTACCAAATATTGGAAAACTTTGTGAACTTCACGCAGGCTAAAGAAATATTTTATTGGGCAGGTATTGTGCAGTCTCTACCCGGTGTGATACAGAAAATAGCATAGTTTCTGTTTGACAGTCATTTATAAACAGGTAGTAATCAAACGTAAAGTATATCTATTAAGTCAAAATGAGAAATAACAGTAAAACAAATATAGGTTCGATAAAATGATAGATGTTAAGTAATAGTATTTTAAGCAGCAAGTTTCGAAAATGAATCTTTTCACACGAGTGAGACACAAGGGCGGTCCTGGATTGTTAATCTGGGGGGGGAGTTTTTAATAAGACCGTATTTTTTGTTCATTTTTGTTGTATAGAGTTAGTAAAGTTATAAAAAACTTAATATTTTCTTCCTTTCGGGGGTCGCGCTTGGTGAGATGTCTTCAAACGTGTTGTTTAATATTTTTTCTAGGGCTGCAAGGAAAACAAACAATTTCATAAGTAAACAGATCAATGTTTAATGAACTTCTTTAAAAGTGATGTTTATTTGTTAAATAAGTCGGTTATCATGAACCTGATTAGGCTAGCCTACTTCAAACAATACAAATAGAAGGTATCACTTTTGTTTTCGACAGGACTGTGTGGAAAACATGACAGTACTGTATTTTTGGGATTTTTGCACACATCTTGTGAAAAGAGACAGTTTCGAGTCATGGTTACTGTGCGTTATTTGTTGTTTTCGAAGGCAGTCGTAAAAAATTAGTATATTACATTATAAGAACGTTATATAGGGTTTAACATATGAACATGCGAGCATTCATAATCAGGGACCCCAAAAGCATATGTCTGCTGCGTTTCAAAAATACGCAGCAGACATATGTTTTTGGGGTCCCTGATTATGAAATTAAAATCAAGTTCAAAATTCAAAATGACGGCTCCAACATGGCCGATGAAAACGAGGTAAAATAAAAAAAATGTTGATTTCTCATTTTTTAAATCTTAAAGTTTTCGACTTAGTGGCGGATTCCACCCCTTGGCGTTGTTGTGATGTTGTCAATGTGTGCATGTCCTGGTTGAGTGTTGAGTCATCTAAACTCCGCCAGAACGTTAATATAAATAAGACATTAAAAAAACTAAAGAAGATACCAGAGTATATAATTAAGTCAAATAGATATAATAATATATCAACGTACATTATATTTCGCTACATAGGCCAGTCGTCTTCAGGAAAAAAATAGCATTTTATGAAATTCTTAGTGTCCGTCGGATTTGCAACTAATATTGTCACATAAATTACTCAGTTTATGCAATCTAGAGTGCTTTTTTCTTGTTATTAATTGAACAAGAAAGCGTTTTCTCGCAAGGACTTGATTTTAACTTTCGACATTTCTTTGGCATTTAGGGAAAAAAATATACAAATTTTGGTACTCGTTCCGATTATCCATCCCAACTTTTAGTACAGTACCAAAAATATGTAAAATTTAGGAATAAACTCATATAAAATGATAATTTTTCATTATGAGTTATTATTCTAGTAAAAGGTATCATCTTCAGTTTTTATATGGTCCAGACACTTGCATTTATTAAGGGGTGAAAACCACCCCTTAAATTTAGATATTTAATATTTGAAGAAGCATTACTGATTTATTTTTGAAAGGTGAGATATATGTCTTTGGGATCGCTGATTACGAATCAGAAGTCAGCATAAAAAAAATTAAAATGGCGGCTCCAATATGGCGGATGAAAAATTGTTTCTAAAGTAAATGTTTCAAACGGACAAAAAGAATTGGGTGATGGTACATATTAATAAAAAACTGCATTCTTGAAAAAAATTTTTCATTACTAGACAATTACAGTAAGAAATTGGCGACATTTTGTTAAAATAAATGTGAAAACCTATATGGTTTCGGCCATACCTTATTTATTTTTTATGATACAGAAATAAACAAAGAATCATTTTAAAGACTGATTATTTGTCTTTAATTGTGTTCCTTAAAATTTTTGATGGAAAGATATAGTTTCTAATATATTCAACATTTAAATTAAATACTTCATCCTATAAATATTCGAATCCCATCTATAAACTTAAATATCTCGAAAACTATTAATTCTACATGAAAATATAGACTCATTTAACAATTTTTTATTATACATATTCTGAAAGAGCTTGGTGAGTATAGTAAGTATGCCAAAAATTAGAATTTACTGACGCCGCCTTCATGTACAAAAAAATTATTAAAGTCGGCGCGCTTAAAAACGCTCGGGATAACCATGTAGTCGAGTTGTGACGTCAGATGGCTGAACCGCCCAGTGAACACGGCTGTGAATTCAAGTTAGTAGAGTAAAATCTGGAAGTAAAGTCGCTTAGTTTTCGAGAAAAAAAACCGGCGTAGAACCAAACCAGACTTAGTGGGATTTTTTAATAAGATAATCGTGTACACGAAATCATTTTTTAAGACATTTTTTGGTGGCCGAGAACTTTTTTATTTTGGAAAAACTCAAAAAAATAGATTTTTAATGAAATATGTTTTTTAACGTCTCCACCGCTATATCTCTGAAAATATTTGTGCTATCAAGCTACTTTTTTTTAGATTAAAGTAAACACAATAGCGCTTCGAACAACGTCCCACGTGAACCCGATTTATTTTTTTTTAAGTTGGAAAAATAATAGGAAACTCAAACTTGTTATTTTCAGTAGCGTAATTTTAGACAATCGAGAGAAAAATTTATTTATGAAAATTTGTATATACATGCTGCGTACAAATTAGTACGCAGTACAAGCCAATAGTTGAAAAAAGTTTTTCGTAGTATTAAGTCAGCGATTTTTTTTAACGGGCCAAAGTCATATTCTTGCGCGCTCGAGTGTAGCAAGCCTGCCGACTGCAACGATCTGACGGTCCCGGTCGGAGTGTTATGTAGTAGTTTAACTTATATCAACAGTTACAAAACCAGTAGTGATTAAAAGCATCTAGGGGATCAATATCATTGTTCAATATTTCATATATTGTACAGTAGTATTGATCATATGTTGTTAATATAAAGAAATTGTACAATAAATATAAAATAGTCTCCTTTTAATAATAAAAAGACAGGTAGGTAGATATAAATACCTAATCTATAAATATCAATCAGTGTTACTAACTACCCACCTAATTAGTAAGTTTATTGGACATTTTTAAATGAATGAAAGTAAAAACGTACGCATAAAATGAGTTTTATTATTGAAATAAATTTTCTATTTGGAATATGTAGTATGTAGTTTATGTAGGCCCTACATTAATAGCATCCTAATTCGTTCATATTTGCCTCGAAATCTTTAATAATGTTGTTGCAGGAACGACATTTGCACTCGTTGCAACATTTTAGGCCTTCCTTAAAACAAGCACATTTTCGATTGTCACAATTTTTATCCGAACAATGAATACTTAATGATTTTGAGGAAGAAAAAGTAGGAAACTGCCATATCACTAAATGACCCTATTCATTCTTATGCTTTTATCCAGTGTTTTTTATGTCCACCATTTTTTCGCTAAAACTAATGCTTATTGTGATATTTGCAAAGAATTAAAAATTTTACGTTTTTTTTTTCTAAAATCCGTTTACAGCTTAAAATGCAATTTTTTTCTAAAGTAAATACATGGAGTATTTACTTTAGAAAAAAATTGACTGACGAAAAACTTGTCATCTAGGTTATACTATATGTTAACGAGAAACAGCATATAAGAATATATATTTTAATTACTGATTACTTAGATCAACAAAATGGCGACGTTTTCATTAAAAAAATCGGCAGCTACTGGAAGCGGCTGGAACCTCCCCACACGGTAGATAAAAATCAGCTGTGTTTGGAAATTGGAGCACTGAGCAAACAGATAAATTACACGTGACTTTGGAGCCATTTATTTCATGAACAAATATCGAACGAACTGAAGTGGACTGCAAGCAATCTGTTAAAACATAACCTCTCATGTTTGTTTATGTTGCATGTTAATCAATTGCCGGATATTATAAGGGTATTAACAAATAGCGTTTCGAATTAGCGAATAAAAATAATAAAACAGAATTTAGCCCAAATGACACTTCAACCTCAACAAGTCAATAACATTATTATATGGACAGTTCAAGGAGACTACGCATGCGTCAAATTAAAATCTTCCTGCTCGATCAAAAAGGTCCGAGCAAGTCGAGCTTAGTCCGAGTCCTTTATTTTGTAATATTCGAACGTTTCAGATTTAGCTCGGTTAGCTCTGTTTGCATTAAATCATCGATTGTGACGCATCCCATCAATCAGACGTAATATCCGAACATGGCTATAAACAATTATTTCCTTTAAAAAAAACAACCAAAATAAGTTTTGACATTGTCAAAAATATTTGGGTTGGTAACCTTTACGAATGTTGATTTTTAGGTTATGAAATATATTTAGGGACATATCTGCATCATGTTTAAGTTTTTCAAGTTTATTCTCATAACCCATAACCTATAAATCAACATTCACAAAGGTTACCAACCCAAATATTTTTGACAGATGGTAAAATACATTTTCCCCTAACAATAATACCAATAATACTTTTTGGATGCTGTCATGTATGCACATATAACGAATTGATTTTAATTTTTCACGGAAACCAAATCGAAAGGGTGCAAGTGTGATATATCGTTGAAACTGGAATTTTTACTGCTTTCCAATGGTTCGATGACAAATTGTAAGTAATCATAAAATAAGCAACTTGTTGGTCCAAAGCGGCACTAAACGTAATCCGATCTCAACCAAAACCTTTTCAGATCTTCTGGAGTACTAAAGAAATCCTCATGCAAAGTTTCATCCAAATCCTTTTAGTAGCTTCGCCGCTATCGTGCTAATATTCATACCTACACACACGCACACACAGACATTTTTCAAAAACAACTTTTTTGGGTTCCTGAGACCTCAAAACGTAAAGATTTGATGTTATTTCAATTTTCGAATTTGGATTAATTGTAATAACCTCCCACAATTTTATTGTGGGGAGGTTAAAATGTGAAGAAGTACATTATTTCTATCATAACTTCTTTGTATTTGATGATATAAAAATAATCAAAAAATCATTTGAAAGCCTAATTAATAGTCTTTCATTTTGGTTGTTAGAGTTTTCGACGTAAGTAAGTTTCTGAGATATTTAACATTTAAACTAAATACTTCGTCCTATAAACGTTCGAACGCCATTTTATACTTCCATATCCCCGAAACCATTCATTCTACAGAAATTAGTAAAACATGATCGTAGGTAGCTTTCTTATTTGTCTCCAGCATATTTTCGCTCAATATAATACTTTTCTAGTTATTTGACGAAAATTGTGTTGAAATACTTCTTTTTTCAAGCTAAAGTATTAGTTTTCAACTTGTTATAACTTAAAGACTATCAATTTATATCAAAAGTTGCATAGAATATTTTCTTCTTAAAATTTGATTGTCTTTCAATGCTATTGATTTTTCTTTAGTTACAACTCCCTAAAAAGGCATCCGCCCCCTATAAATTAGCAAGCCCCCATATTATATATAAACTTTTCTTTGATGCATTTTTTATTAAATTGCCAAAAATGAACGAAATTTATTTCATATAATACCATTCCGAAGTTAAAACCTCTAGTTATAGTACTAGTTACGAGCAATTTCAGATTCTTATTTTTCAAAATTCTCAACTGCATCGAATTCTTTAGAAATACATGACAAAAGTGTTCAACCGGACTGTAAGAATATCTCTTAAACATTCGGAGCAATATACAATTTAAGGTATTAAAATATGACACAGCATTATTACATATTTAAAATTTACAAGCATCTTAATAACATTATGATGCTCTGGGGTGAATTTATAAAACGCTGAAGTTTCTCTTCGGCATCCAATATTCAAACAATAAATATCCAATAAGGTACTTTTTCGTTCTATAATCGTCTACTGTACAAGTTATATTTACCTCGGGCTATTAAATATTAAAGTTGACTATAGCTCAAGCTGAAAATTACAACTTGCATTTACCTAATTAATTTACTGGCAGAAGTTTATGTCGCTCTAAAAAAAAAACAAGGGAGCGTAAAATAAAACAGTCATCTCATTTAATATTGAAGGTTCGGTGGTTACTTAATGACACGGCCATTAACAAAAAATCCACTTGGCGTGTTGGATAAGAAACGCACGAAAAACCTGAGATATTTAGCACTTCAAAATAGTCCATAAAATAAGCAAACGATTGCGCCCCATCTTAAACTTTATAGCATACTTCGTCTAAGCGAATCCATGTATAAGAAGCGTGCGACACAATAAAGCGTTAGGCCAGTCATCCTGAGTTTTTTAATGAAATTTTGAGTCGAGATTGCATTTGCAATAGGAAACTTGCATAGAAATTAAATTTGGAAAATAAAAATTAAATTTGGAAAATAATACTCACAAACGTAAACCAATATTGAAAAACACGAGTTCACAAAAAAAACATTTCAATTCCTTATATTATACCGGGTGTCAGTTTTCAAGACATAAGTCTTAAATTTGGCAGAGGTGATATATACCAAAAACGGCAAATTTTTCATAATTTGACACTTTTCCATTACTTCCGGCTTCCAACTTTGAAATAAATAGAACACCCCGCCCAAGTAGCACCTTAAGTCAGAATTACGTAATGTAGCCCTCGTTTTGGTCCCGTTTTCCCGTTTAACCTAACCTAATTAACTTAAAATTTACGTAAAATATAAGTAAATGGGGAATGAGACGACGTCATGAATACCTCTTAAATAAGGCTGCTCAGTTATAATGACCTGTTGGTTATTGAACATATTTCCCTGAACAGGTAATTTAAACGTAAAAATTTTGTTTAATTGTGGTCGTTGATAGGTAATATTTACCAAACCAGTTATCCTCTTTCAGCTGCAATCTTTCTTTCTCAGAAATAACTAATAAGATTTTATTTACAACAATAATGATTTACTTATAAGTCACGAGGCATAAGCAGCAAAGACATAACTAGAAACCATCAGACATCTCTATTATAATGATGGAGTAGGAGTGCATCATATAATGTCATACGTATTGTGAAATAATGTGTCCACTTCCCCTCTGTGCGTGTTTTTTACTGCCAATCAATTTTCATTGTAAATATATCCATTCTACCTCGGAATATTAAAGGGGCCTCAAGTATTTTACGTTTTTAAAGAAAAAAATTTTTTTTTAGCTTAAATGTATTTTAAAAATATTTGTAAAAGCCTATTCAATTGCCCGGCAGGACTTTCCTGGGGCATAAAATATTATAATATTGTACTTTGTATCTGTTAAATAACCTTATATTAATGATTTTTTTCAATTAAATACTCATCAAAATTTCATTGTAAAATGGCCTCTTATAGCTGGTTGAAAAATATGGCGAACATAGTGCCATGCGACTTCGAAGTATTCTCTCCCAATATTTTAGGCCTCATTCACGTTTTTCCTTGAGACGAAGTGTTAAAACTTATATTATTTACTTTAAAGTTAAATGGGACCAATATAAGTTAAAATAATTTTGTAGTCTTCAAAATTGTAAAGTCTTTAAAGTTCATGCAGAACTAAATTGGTCATATTTCCCAAATTAGGTTAGAGAAGGCGGTAAATTGAGTGACGTCACTTCTGTTTCTAACCTCAAACTTCTTTGGCTGCAATTGTTGTTTTGAGTTTGTGGTTTATTCCTTCAATTTACTCTTGTATTTTGTCAATAAAAATGGATGTGTTTTGTTTTGAATGTGAGAAAGTATTCTCCAGCCAGTCAGCGTTAAATCGGCACAACAGAATTGTGTATAAATAAAGAAATCCAACGTATTTATATCAAATCTACAGTGCCCAAAAGATACATGTGCTTAGAGTGCAAATTGTGTTTTAACTTTAATAACGACTTGCGTTTGCATTTGATAGAAAAACATGATCACATCACGGATTCGGTGAATTTGGAATTTAAAAATATTTCAGGTAAAATAATTAATCTTTTGTTGGTTAGTTTAATAAGTACTTTATTTTTTATTTGAATAAATGTATTAACAGAAAACACATCATATGAAACTTGTTTTTTAATTCTTAATTACTACTTCCCCATCTATCAACTTAAATTTGTTCATAGGTATAGGTTTGAACCTTCTATAGGGCCATAAACCATTTTTACAACTTCTCTTCAGTGAGTACATTCAGGAACACTGAATACAATCCAAATAAAGTCACTCAGTTACACTATTAACACTACTGAACTTCACTTAGCTTTTCATTCTGCAAACTAAGTACTGAAATCTAGAGAAAAAAATAGTTATATTGTACTAAACTCTCTGAAAGATTAACAACTGTTTTACCTGATATAATGTAGTCATTACTTCGAATGCAAACAAGTCGGTAATAGAAAGGTTGAAATACAATTACAAGTATCTTTAAGTACACCGCATATTCGATATAATTATAATTATGTCATATGTGCTTATGCACTTTTCAGCTGTGCCGACTAAAGGTTGACTGGCTGTAGAATACTTTCTCGCATTTAAAACAAAACACCTCCAATTTTATTTTTAAAAACACGAAAACAGAAAACCCAAACAACAACAAAATAAATTGCTACAAATTGTTACAAATTAGGACCTTATGCCTCTAATAAAGTACAGTTGACACTGGGAAGAGCATCAACATGAAACAATCATTATAGTCCTTTGAAGTAATAGACAATGAAAACGTAATTTTGCTTTCCAGGGAAGGGACCTAATTCTATTTTTTAAGTAAAAATAACTTTCAGGACATTTTATGAAGTAATATTTGCCTTTAGGTTAAACACATATGCTAGGTTAGTATAGAAGTAAAATTAGGGTAAATTTTTCCTAAAATTGGAACTAGTTGTGACCATGAGGTTAAAGTTATAACCTAAATCTGACTACAAGGACAAGACAAACCTCAGGTTATACTTACGTAAAAAATTGGTAAAATTTCCTTGTTTTTATTCAGACAAAAGATAGCGACTCCAAAGTTAATAATTTAGTCTAAAATTATATAATATTTTCTTACACATAGACCTCAATATGCACTTTAACTTTAGAGTTAAATTTTAAGGAACAGTAACAAAAATATTTCTTGTAAATTACACTAAAGTCAATGTGACTTTATCAGGCATTTCATAAGAAAATATTACCTAAATATTGCTTACTAAATTACTGTTAAGTCCATATACCTTCAAAGTTGAAAGCAATGGTTGCAATTACGTTATATCAACTATCTTAGGTTAATGTGGCTTTAAACTGGAAATATAAACTAATTGTGCTGCTTGGGATGTATATTTTTACATTTTTGCAACTCTACTATAGATTGAAGTATTATAATTGACCTTTCCACCCCTCGAATTGTGACAATAATAACATTTGATCAGCATCATTTGAGCTACAAATTGGTGTAGTTTCAGCTAATTCCGCAGAACTCGATTTCCCATAATATAAATGCGGAGTTCTATAGATATAAGTTACTGCTGATCACGATATGATACTAATAAAGTACGTCAAAAAACTGCATTTTTCCTAACAATTAAATATCTTTGATATATCTATTTAATTACTTCCACATCCAGTGAAAGTATAGTACCGACAAATTTTTTTTTTTTAATTTTCATTGTTCAGATGGTTAATGTCATGAAACGTCGAGATTCTAAGTTTGAGCAAAACAAAATCACCCCACTACCGATGTGGGATATCGTTTTATGGGTTTTTGGGGTAGATGACTTCAAATTAATATTATATTATTCAAGTTCCATAAACAATTATTTCCACGTACAAAATTTTTCCGTTGTGAGAGACTTAGGTAGCAAATCTGGATGTGGAAGTAGTGACTCCTTGGGCAGCGGTTTTTATTAAACCTGTCTGGAATTTTAAAACTCAGCACTTTTGTTATATTCTACAGGGTGTAATCAGTTTCATATCATTAAAAAAACTGGTGGTGGGGAACGACTAAACGAACAAAAAAACCTTATATAACATGGGGTCTAAAACCCATAGTTTTAGAAAAAAAATAACAAAAATTTCGAGAATTTTCAATAATATTGTATGAGAACTGCTGGAATGTTGGGATAGGCTTTTATCTTCGCGTATGTCGGCGCCTCTAACCATCAAATACGCTAATACGGCTCTTTCAAAGTGTCGCGTTCCTTTGTTAGAGACCGCACGTCGGCAAAGACACAAGTTGATAATCACACTTTTTTATGGCTTTTTAAAAGTAGGTAAGGTAAAGTCTTTAGCGGTGCGGTAAAGGTGAAAGACGTCGGTGTTTTCTGAGTGCTTAGTAAAAGAAGAAGACTCTCCCTTGTGCAATATTTTAGTTTCTGTGGGCACTTCGTTAAGTAGACACGTCGTTGTTTTTGTATGCAGCTTTTGTTCTTTTTGAGTTTTGGGCCACGTATTTACAGTTAAGATTTATTTTGTTGACTTACCGCTCAAGTCGTTAAGTTCTTGATTACGTACAGACATTACTTACTTGTTCGTTCTTTTTGTGTTGCTTTTTTGATTTTTATTTTCTTTATTGACAACGTTAGTTGATAGTTTAGTGTGGTATTTTAAAACGCAGATTTTGGACGCTATGGGAGATTACACTTACCCAGAGCTCGCGGATATGCACTTGATGTATGGAGAATGTTGTGGAAATGCAGCTGCTGCGGAACAGCTTTATAACAATAATTTATTGGCAAGTTCTAGATTTATCGAATATTTTAGTTTTCGATACCTGATCGGCAATCCGTTAAATAAATCAGATTTTTCCTAACTTAAAATACAAATAATTGTTTTCTGTTATCGTATCTCAGTCGTCTAACTCTTTATTTCCCAATGTCATGCAATAATTACTTATTTTTTAAGCTTTTAACCCAGAACACTCATTTAGGTTACAAATGTTAATAAGTCACATTTAAATCTGATAAATTATAAACAACAATAAAATCTCCAATATTTTATTCTAAATTAAAAAAACACACATGTAAAGAAATGCTGTGTTTAAACCTGCAAAAAGAGATAACGAATTATTTACATTTTTATAATTGGTTCGATTGAGGTGGTCATCAAAGGTGCCGCCCTTCTTTGCTTTGAAACCGCGGCTCGGCGAGAACGAGTCGGTCGGTAATCTTTGCACTTTTTTATGACAATTTAAAAGTTGTATAATTGGGAAGTACACGTCCATTGACCCAGAAAGGCAGTGGTTCTCAAATGTTTCCTACCCCAATATTGAAATTGTTGACCTAGGTCAATTTTTTTCAAAGTGCCCCTAGAGGAAAAAAGTCATAAAGGTTTTTTGTTCGTCTAGTCGGTCCCCATTACCAGTTTTTTTTACTTTACATGAAACTGATTACACCCTGTATATTTGCCGAAGCCCCGCCATGTAGGCTTACTACTAAATTCTAATACGACAAATACGTCGCTACAACCAGAGATTATGGCGAAAAGTTTTGACAATGAAGCCCAATAAAGCGCACACATTTTTATGCAAACTAGACGCAAATAAACAAAGTTGCAGCATGTACCTACCTCGCTCTTTGATCAATTATAATTTCAGTTTTATTTTATTTTTCATAATCGTATTTTACTTCTCAGTGAATCCTACCTTTCACAAAGCGCACTCTAATAGAAGCTTCTAACTATAATAATTTCTGTTCGGTAATTCAATAACAAAGCGTTAAGATACGTTCCTGTAAAATTATATTAGCGTCTCTAACAAAGTCTGGCAGCATATCTGAAAAATATTAAATTACAAAGAGAACAAAGACTTCTGTTAGTGATGCTTAAGCGTTTTTCAATTAGTATTTCCTAATTAAGCTTTAATTAGAATACAATAAGAAAGCTTTTAGTGAATCGATTCAATTTTTGTGTGGTGTTCCGTGATGAATGCTGAAATAAAGTATAGGCAAAAGTACATGTTTCAAATGCTTATAACAATAGGAAACAAGTGCGTGTTTTGCACTGCACAACGTATCGTGCATGATTTTTTTCACAGAATGTTTCACTATAAAGTTGACAACAACAACAAATGTATAGAAATCGACAGTACAGATGGGATTTGGGGCGTAATGAAGCATTCTTTAAATTCCTGCTCCATTACTAAGATTCCGGATTTACACACGACACCAATGTGCACACGGCCCGCAAATCTACCAGCTCCCGTCTAGAGGCGCGGATTTGCACACGACACTAAACTATAGGCAGTACTACGTCACCAGTAAGCGAGGATTCTCGGATATAAAAGCCCGGCCGCAAATCAACATAATTCAGAGTGGATAATTCTGCCAATCTGTCTACAGCGTGTTGAGCTGGACATATTACAGTTTTGTACATCTCCCGACGCAAACACGACGGAGCGAATGCAATCTGACCCTGGGTATCCTACAGCGTGTTGAACTGGGACCCCTCGAGTCGTTAGTCATTCCCCGGCGCCATTTCGCCGCCAAAACCAGAGCGAATGAGCCTGACCTGGAGACCTCCTACAGCGCGTTGAACTGGGAAACTTCTTGAGTCGACGATATTCACCCGACGTCCGATGCCACTCCCGTAGCAACAACAAACGTCGCATCGCAATCGTTACACTCTCTCTCTCTCTCAGATAATAGAAAAATGTTGTCCTAAGAACCGTAAAAGATACGGACATATAACCTGTACCTGTATGTTATGTAACACTGCCACACATTACCTGTTTGGAGAAGTAAATAAATTGTTTATATTTTTATTGGGCTGTCTTATTAACTAATTTGGACCCTGATTAATCTCCGAACCAGCTACCACACAAGAAACCGTTACAGGGGTTTTCTCTAAAATTATGGCAGATAGACAAAAATCAATATGGGTGTCCTGAGCTCGTAATATTTTGGAGGTACTGGTATATCGAAGTGTTTGCACATGACCCAGTGGAGATATCTGGCCACTCTGTTGTGTCTGTGAGTGTACTCTGATGAAGCCAGCGTAGTACATCCCGCCACTACGTGGCTGACATGTTCTTCTGTTAGGCCGCACATCCTACACTTGCTGTCAACAGGCTGTTTCAAGATCTTTTTTTTTTTTTTTTGTTAAAAACCAGTCACCCTTCTCTGTGGCTCCGACCCTCACAGAGGGGAGCTGGTAGTACCGGCAGCCACTCCCCACACCCGTGGATTAAGTGACTACTGGGTCCGGGAATCGTGTGCCCTGAGCAGACGTAATGAACCGAGGATGACGGCCTTCTGCATTCTGCCGGCTAAGACCTCTGCCAGTTTCGGCATGCCGGTATGATCTTCAGTTCCGAAAGCAGTGTGTGTCTCGTTCCACTGAGGGCTCCTATAATCAGTACCACTATCTTAACAGTATGGTCTGGATAGAGTCTGCGTAGTTCGAAGAGTAAATCTCGATATTTTGTCCGTTTTTCCTCCTCCTTCAAGACAATGTTGTTCTCCGCGGGAGCCGAGAACTCCACAACGAACATTGTCTTGAGTTGATGGTCGAGGAGGACTACGTCAGGCTTGTTGGCTTGTATTTGTCTGACGGCGGGAAAAGAGTAGTTTCAATAAATTAGACACTTCTTATTTCCCACAACGGACTCAATATCCCCCGGAGCGTAAGGCAGCACTGGTGTCTCGTCTATCCCATACGAGTGCCTTAGGTGATAATAAAGCACTCGTAATGCTCCGTCGTGCCTCTGGATATAGGCCGAGACTGCATATGTCGGACAAGCCGACAACAAGTGCATCAGAATCTGGCGCCCTGCAGCTGACATCAGGGACCTCTATACCCATGACACGACTACGATAGACGAGAGTATTAAATACACCATCCTGACAAGCGATTATGAATCCCTCGGTCTCAGACTTCAGCCCGGCTGACCTTAGGAAGGCAAAGGTCAGCCTTTCGGATAAGCCAAGGTTTTCTATATTTTTATAGAAAACTCCATGAATTGGCTTATCCGTGTGAAGCTGCAGAAAGATGTTGTGTTCTGCAGCTTTAATTTGGGCTTTTCGCCGAGCAGGTTCCTACTCGGTGACAGTCGCGATTTACCCGCTCGACGTCGAAGGAGAGACCAAGTTCATCGGCTGCTCTCTGTGCTGCCTTAAACACAAAGGCTCCTACCCCTGCATTCATGGTCCCGGACCATGCAGAGGAGGGGATCCGAACTCCTGATGACCTTACAGGCTCCATCCAGAACCATTCTATTATGGAGACTCTCCAAGCTCAAGAGTTCACGGCCTTCCCTATGTCGCGGGAGGTATAGTCGTGGAACGGACGATTTAGGATGCAAACTCCTATTGAGATGCATCTTCTTGCGGGTTCCTACGTCGAGTTGACGCAACTCTTCTCGACTCCACTTCACTACCCCAAAGGAGTAGAGACGGATCGGAACGGCAAGCATATTGGTAGCAGACACCTTGTTCTTCCCCGACAGTTCTGAAGACCAGATCTGAATGTTGTTCATCACTGAGCACGCACGACCTCAAATTTGTCCTGCCTGGTATGCTGAACGAATACAAGGCTGCCTTAGTACCTCTTTTGTTGGGGGCGGACTTCTAGACTGCGACTTTTTGAAGCAAAAAGAAGCTTTTTAACATTATTGACTGAGAAGTCTTCTGCGTCTTTGTAGAAAAGCAAAACAATAAACTTCTCCAGAACTTGAAAGGTCTCGTCAGAAATAGACTGTTGTGGTATAGAGACAGCTTCAGAAAATGGGCAGTCTATTTCCCTTTCGTTGCAAATGATGACGTTACATCTGATTCAGTGAATGCATAGAATCCTCTCAATGCAACAGCTTTATGTTCACCCATACTTTCAAACATGGCATTAATGCTCATGTATCTCTGACCTTTCCCAGCACCAAAGAGAATTCACATCTCCTAAACTCCCGCAGTTTTGAGAACGTGAAAGAAAGATATTGCCAGAATACTACATCATTATCATCTACTGAGCAAATAAATAAATAATTCACAAATCATCAAATTACAAAAAGAACTCCGAAAAATATATATTTTTTAAATTGCGCAGAACCTTTAAAGTGTAGATATAAATGTATAAGGACAAAAAAGTGTCCTCTTTACAAAAGCTTTCAAACAAAAAGAAGAAAATAGAAATCGGGCCATTGGGAGCTGAAATACAAGAACATTTAGTGTGGCTAATGGCGGCCATCTTTAATGGCCGCCATTTTGGTGTTCTGCATGGATTTTAAAGTGGCTCCCTATCTGGAAAGTTACCTTTTGGCATCAACTACGACCACAGAAAGTGGCACATTCCAATCAAAAAGTGTAGCTTTTTGGCTTATATAGCCATGTACACGACGTACTGTGGGGCGCCATCGTATTGGTAAATTAATCTTTGCCTTTGAAAGTATGTAATGGGTATAGATGGTGACTAATCCTAATTTTGTAGGGTTTGAATTTGTTTTTTTTTAAGCAACGCAACGCAGTTGTTTTGGGGATTCCTAAATTTTCCTGTATTTCGCGAGACGATATATTAGGATTTTCTCTTACAGTTTCTAAAACAATATTTTCTACAGCATCTCTATCTGCTTTAATAAATATTTTTGCTCGAGGTTTTACAAATGATCCAAACTCTTTTAAATTTTGTTGTGGCCTTTTGAATATTTTTTGTGTCTGGCTGTCTCTTTTCTGGATATCTAAAAATATTGTTTAGGCGGCACTTTTGGCAAAAAATTTTGCTGTCTATAACTTAACTATTAAAATAAAGCTCGGAAGCTAAATTTGAATCTTCTCCACATTCTATAAAACACTTAATCATATCACATTTTTCACCATTACTAAATTGAAGCATTTTTAACAATGCCCAGTCACAATTAACTCACAAATTAGTTTTTGGCATTTACTGTTATTTCCATTTTGTTTTTTTTTTACCATGGCCTTCTCAATAAATATTAGAAATGCGATAAATATGCATAGATGTCAATGGAACAATTATTGTAGTTTAGTTTTTCCTATTTTCTGCAAAATTATTTTATATTATCAGAAGTGTTGTTGTTAACAGATTTCCATGGCCTCCTCACAAGTATATTAAATTTTTCTAAAATTAACCACTTTTTTTAGAGGTAAATATGACATATGATATATCGTTGGATAGCTAATTTAAGTTGCGATCGAATAATGAAATAATTTACAGGGTGCTTCATTTAAAAAAACACAAGTTATGTCTATATCTCGAAAACTGAGGCATGCATAATTTTCTTCTTATCAGCAACGGATTCTACTCAAAAAAGTGCCTTAAGAATGTGTTACTCGATTTTTGATTCGACGCTTGAGATATCGAGGTCATCCAAAAATGACAATTTTCCAAAAACGCTCTGTAGTTCGGTAGTAGAAGATAGATTTTTTTTTTTGATAATTTGATAGTAAATACATCAAAGAAACTAAATTTTATAGATGATACCAAAACAATTAAGTATTGTAACCAAAAATGTTCTGTATCATTTTTCAAATAAATTCAATATTTTAAATTTCAAAATTGTTTAACAGAAAATTAGATGGCGAAGAAAATCTGACGTCAATTGTCTCGACACGGACTGTTTTATCGTAACCCACTGACACACACTATCGATCCAGGCGGGCATTAGCACGAACAAAAATATTCACATGTAGAACATCATTATTGTTGTTCTGATTAATACATGAATTAGTCGAGAGATACGGACTTGATAAAAGCTTACGATAAATTATACGCCGCGAAACAAAGCGATTCATAAAGACAATAAAACAGGGTGGAATCGTAAAATTTCCGCGTATCGAAATGATAAAACTTTTCCATGAGAAGCTCTCATAAAAAGTTTAATCAAAACACTTGCTAGCGCACAAGCTTCGTCGTTTTATAGTTGGGAAAAGTAGTTAATAACATTCTATTATTATCACATAAACTCGGTCTTATGTTGCCCCTGTATTGCATAAACTTTTCTCGTTAGAAAAAGGGCCGTAACAAAATTGAATTCTTAATCATTAGTCTTTTTGCGGCATATATCCACTTCTTTATATTTTTAGCCCAAGAACTTCAGTTTAGTTAACCCAGAGAAAATATTAGTAAAGCTGAAAATTGGCACAGTTCTTTTGTTTGGTGTGCTTAACATTATATCCAAAGTCCCTTAACATCCCGTGTCGGATTCCTGCAATTCCTGCTGCTTGAACACCAAAACCACTAGATAAGTGTTGGACGCTGGTGTCTGGAATTTACATTGTAAACAAACATTTCGGCCCATGAACTTCAAATATAGGCAAAATGAAAGAGTAGGCCACATGCTTTCATCTGGAATAGTTTATATCGAGGTCCCGTAGCATACGGTGTTGCAGAAAGAGTAGCATGTTCAACTAAAATTTACGTACATAAAGATAATATCCTAGTGCACAATATTACCTTACAGGTATTAAACAAGAAATATCTACATAAGTTTTTCGGTAATTCTGCATTTTAGCGGGGCATCGGAATTTTTGCGAAATTTTTTCAGGATACACTAATTTGATGAATTTGGGGTCGTAGAACACGAATCTGGAGTCAGTTTTTGGTGCAAATGCACAGTTTTCCAAAAAAAAATTTTTGAAATTTTCCACCATAACACTCACACTCCGTCACTGTAAACACTAAAAACCCTCCATTTCGGTCGATTTTCATGTAATGTTCACCATGTAAAGTGTTCCTTAGAACAAACACACCAAGAAAATTGCTTTTCCATAAAAAGTAAATTATTATTTACCAAAACTTTAGATAGGTACCAGAAAATGAAAAATCATCAAACTGTCAGACTAATGCGCATACGTATCATCACTTTAAAGTTGTGTCTAAGGTATCGAGCAAAATCAGCAGGCGATATGATTTTCAAATGGTATTTGCATTTTTGTGGACGAACGATACGATGGTGTCACAGTAACATTTTTGGAATAACTTAAAAAGTAGGCATTTTTATTTACACTAAAAGATTGGTAAATGTTTACGACATCCACTTATCGTATTTTGCCATTTTTTTGGGTAACATGTAGTAGATACTATCAGAAGTATTTTATGAGTACTTAATGAAATATTGTGTATAGCAAATACACTCAAAGAGGGGAACGTGGAGCGAAAAGGGGTGCTTGGTGGGTAAAAGGATGTAAGAAGGGAGATGTATTGCTTTATTTTTGTTGCATTTTAGAGTTGTTTTTTAAATTATTTTTTTTGCAAAAAATTTTTAGTAGGTCAAGGTCGTTTGGCGAAAGTTATTGTTTGAGCGTTTCTAGGAGGGCAAGGATCATTTTTGAATATTGCAAAAAATGCATTGTATATGAATAATTTTGAAAGTTTGTTTTTGGTTTTCCAAAAATTTTTGCGCAAAAACAAACGCTCAAAATTATTCATATACAATGCATTTTTTGCAATATTCAAAAATGATCCTTGCCCTCCTATTCGCCCGTTGAAATGCAAATACCATTTCAAAATCAGAGGGGCAGAAATCACGAGACGTTAATTTGTCCAATTAGTACCAACGTTTGCGCATGTGCAAAATATTTGACAGCTGAGCTGTTATGGTTATTGTTGTTATTGCTATCGAAGAGCTGTAAAAAGAATGCAAAATGCCCGAAGTAGTATTTTGTCTTGCCCTAAACAATATTATTTAGGGCAAGGAACATTTCCATAATAAGCACAGCATTTGAACTATCAGAAATAATTGCTATAACGTCTGTGAACACATCTATGCAAAAAAATTGGAAAAATTCCATGATTTTTGCGCGAGCTCTCTAAGATTAGGTTAGGTTAAAGTTGTTTATGTTCCTAATGCTTTTCAGTAATAAAAAAAATAATAAAGGAACATAACACAACCTTAACCTAACCTAACCTTAGAGAGCTCGCGCAAAAATCATACATTTTTCATCCAATTTTTTTTTTTTTTTTTTTTTCGTAAATGTGCTCTATTCACTATATTCTATTTATTACTTTTCAGAAAATTTGCAAAATCCGAGATACCTAAACTTTATGTGGAATATAGACGCAAGCCTTAACAATGACCACAATTACACACATGCGCAAACGTTGGAACTATGGACAAATTAATGTCCCGTCAAAAATCGCCTACTGATTTTGCTCGATACTTCTGACACAACTTTAAAATGAGGATACACATGCACATTAGTTTGACAGTTTGATGAATTTTCATTTCCTTGTTTATAGAGTTTTGAATAATTTACTGTTTTTTTTTTTATGAAAAAGCAATTTTTGGTGCGTAACACTTATTACATCCTGAACACAAGATCGAAGTCGGTCGAAATTAATGGTTTTTTAGTGTTTACAGTGACGGAATGTTATGATGGAAAATTTCATTTTTTTTTTTTAAACTATCCATTTTCACCGAAAACTGACTTTAGATTCTTGCTCTACGACCCCAAATTTCGCAAAAATTCCGATGCCCCGCTAAAATGCAGAATTACCAGTTTTTCAATGGAAAGAAATATGCACTCGCGAAGGCAATTTTGTTTGTCTGTTCAAACAACAGGATAGACCAGAAAGTTGCAATAATTCCACAACGACGTGAAATTAAACGAAAGCGCACAATGCTATACTGAATGACGCACTATGTAAGTATATAACGTCCACAGCTACAGTATACAAAGGACAGGAAAGAAATTTAGCCCTTAGGTACTGCAAGTTGTCGATAAACGCAAGGGAGAAATATAAATTTTTGTACTTACCGGAACTGCTGGGAACTAACGGATACACTTTATGGTGGTTACAGAAACAAATCACCCTAACGTCCTTACTAAACTGCACTTAAAGCAGCCATAATTACACTATCAAATTCTACATGTAATTCTGTACTTCTTTACTAGAAAAATTCTTGTGCTAAACTTCTCAAAACTAATTGGTAAAATTCTCCATAATAGTTAATTAGATAACACACAAGTAGATGACTTGTAAGGCCAAAGGCCTGACAAAAAGTACCCCGAAGACGTTGGGTCGCCATTTTATATGCCTCATTTCTCGCACTGCCTTATGGTTATGTACTGATATGGAGCGTAGGATTACAAACCAATCACATTCAATATTTTAAATTTATAATCTCTTATTGGAGAACTATATCTAGCCTTGAGACCTTCAAGTCTTTATTTCAGCGTAATATTCTAGAATGTTTAAAGTCTCTTGAAAACAGTGGCGTCGTTAGGTATTTTGTTGATAAAAAATATAAAATAATGTAATTTATTAGATTTTAACAGAAATTTATTAGTGGCTAAAAAGTGAACCGTTACAATATATTCATTTCTGCTCCTCCGAAAATAATAATATAACTTTTTATAAATCAATGTTTTCTACCATTTTTCATCATTTGTGCGAACCCACACCGAGTTCATTAAAATATTTAAATTTTAATGCCACTAAAATAACGAACGTTTATATGTGTGTAAAAAAGATTATATGTTCACGTCAACACATCCATCAATAACATGCTGGGCATTATTTAATTATTTAGATGCAATATCGCATGTACGGACAAAATCATCGTACTGCAACGGAATGTGTTGTAAAAAATTCCCATTCTACATGTAAACAGAACGTACGGTCTAGAAATTTATTCGCGTTTAAGAATAAATATTTACTCTCATATCTATTGTCGTTTGTACTTAACTTTACTTTGTTGTTTATATTTTCTATTGCGATGTTGTTTGCTTATGTTTATCCTGAAAAGTGGCGTCGTATATTTTATTTAAGGATATTTACGGCCGCCCCCAATCCCTTGATCCTCCTGACCTCATAATCGTCCCAGACTACCATCTGAGAATTTCTATCAATTACTCCATGAACTCAGAAAATGTATTTTATTGGCCATAAGAGTCAGCCACCCCAAAAGTTATTACATTAATCTTTATTAATTTTTACCGACCTTTTCCCGAAAGTTATCTTCCCTCGGGCGTGATTAGTGTCTTTTTAATACGTAACTTTCAAATTAAATTAAAATAGGGAAGGAATATTTTTATATTATAGGCGATACACACAGGCTCCTAGAGATAACATATAGAGGTATAAGAATGAAAGTTTCTGTTTCTGTATTTTACCGTTTATAAATAATAGGTCAAATATTATTTAGGAATTCGAATTCTGTCAGTTTAACCAAATTTATAGACGACGAATTCCTGTATATACCTCTGTATTGCGTGTGCTCGTTTTCAAAATTAATTTGTTCTTCACAACATTTCGACAGCCATTTTATGAATTATTCCAGTTGGCTTACATTTTCTATATGGCACGACCCTATGAAAGATAACTCCCATCAATATCTTCTTCTTCTTCTTCTTGTTAACGGGGCGCCGGGATGTCGCTGCAGTCAGACCCTGTGACCCATTGTGCTTCCGCTACAAAGTCAGCTAACCCAAAGGCCAGAATCCTTCCCGTAGGGCATTCCTTATTACCTAAAGCACAGGAAAACCAAAACCGAAGCGTTTCAGCCTCTAGGTTATAAGACCGAAGCTCGAGGTTAGGATGTGGATGAGAGTTTTTTTTTTTAATCGCCTTATTTATTTTAATGTCCTGGCGGAGTTTAGCCGTTGGCTATTCTACCACTCAACGAGGACGGACACACACATAGACATTACAACACCCATTCCCTGCGACATTGCCATTTGCCGCAGCTGAGACTCGAACTCAGGAGAGGAGAGCGACTAGACCGTATTGTCCCTCACACAACCGCAGTCTAGCCCACTGCTACCGTCTCGGCAACACGTGAAAAACGCCTCAACACATCCATACCCTAGCCAGAATTCGAACCCCGGACCCCGTGGTCGCAAGCCTAACACCTTAAGCACTGCGCCGCCGAGCAGTTTCCTCCACTCCCCCACATAACCTGCAGTCGGAACTACCCTGATAGTGTGAATGAGCTGTGTCCGGTCAAAAGACCTACTACGATTCTGGCGTACTTCTTGCTTGAGAGCAGGATTTGCTCTGTTTGCTTCGGCAACGTCCCTGAAATAAAAAGCTTCGCCTGCTGAAATAGTGTGTTGGAGGTCTAGTATCCAGCTCTCAATTTCTTTCTTAGCATTTAATCTAGAGTAACCGAAAACGGGCTCCGGATCCAGTAAGGGCTGTTGAAAATCCTTCTTGGTCAGAGCATTTGTCTGCTCATTATCTGCTATATTACTGTGCTCAGGTACTAAGAAAAGTTTGACCCAGTTAGATGAGCCAAGTTCACAGAGAGCTTATTTACAGTCCTAAGCCAATAACGATTTGGTCCCAAATGATTCAAAAGTCTCGAGGACCGCTTGACTAACACTACATATTGTATATATGTAACAAGCACATATATACAATAATATAAAATATCTCTGGTAAAGACCTCAGCCTGGAATATCATGGTAAATATACCCACGGCATATCAGAATTTAGCCCCGTGTCTCTCCCGTATATCCTCGCTTCGGCACCTTTCTCAAACTTCCATATCTATAAACCAGACGATATCGGTAGGTCTGAGTATGTCTTCAAGTGGATTCCAGTCATCTCTTTTGGGGAGGACAACCTCAAAGGGTTCTGAGAAGGAGAACGAGGGTATCATGCTAACACTCCTAGCCTCCAGAAATGAGCGCGTCTGTATCGCGTGAGACAGGGCATTTATATGACCTATACATTATCCTGCTTTCTTTCATTGACCGCGATGGTCAATGAAAGCATCCTTAGTCTGTAGGATGCTTGTCCTCGGCCGCAATTACCAGATGAAGAAGCACAAAGCCAGGAAGGGCTCTGTGCTTGCTACCACTGACCATATTTCGGAATTATGAAAAATGATCAACCCCTTGCTAATCATCAGTCCTACTTTTAAAGGGCGTCCTCTTGGTAGCTTACCATCTGGTTTTCTCGAAGCCGTTATATCTCCTATTGATATAGCCAACAAATTATCACATTAACCGGTATATATTCCAGATGTATATGCGGGAGAATACGATGCTGGAGAGAAATTTTTGACGGCGTATTCCTTCGAGACGTGTGCTGTTGGTACATTGATTTGTCCATAAGAAATTCGAACAAATGGATCCAGTTTCGAAATCATCAATCTGTAATTGTCACAGACAAAAGAGTAAATTTTGAGAGCCTTCCTTGGAACACCGCCGTCACACACCAGCTTTTCAGATTTAGAACTGAGTAATCCCCTGAATAATACGCGAGCATGAATAGAAAAGTTCGCCTAATTAACATAAATAGCTGGCCTTTAATTTACGCTCAAGTGCAGTGAAACAGCTGTAAAAAAGTTTCAGGTGTTATAAAAACATGACGGTGAAAGTTGAACGAATAATTCTGTTAGTTGCTAAATCCCCATTTCTACGTGCCCTAACAGGAATAGGATAAACTTTTGATACGGCTAATGTACTAAATACATTTCGAGAGTTAATCTGATTTAATTTATTTACAGATAGAATGAGCTATTTATACATATATATAAAAGGATTTACGGTTATCAGATATACGCACGGAGAATTCAATGGAAATGTAACTACTCTTAATGAACTGAGTTTAATCAGGGACACTTCCTTGTAGCCCAGTCCTGGAAGGGTTTAAATAGAAGTCAGCGAATGTATTGCGTCTATAACCTCTAAAGTGGTGACAGGTTCAAGAAAAAAAAGAAATACAGAACATGATCTAAAAAGTTTGAAGCATTTACGTTATTTAAAGGTAGACTATTTATGATTTTATCTGCTACCGCTGAAAAAAAATCAATAAAGCTGTTAAGATCAACACTACTATCAGTATTATTACTTTTCCGGCCACGATTACTGTCAAAATGTAATAATTTCCAGCTATCTGGATTTATAGTTATTTATAAAAACATCGTAAGCTCTTTTTTTGGCTCTGATTATTTCATTTTTATATAAATTATTATAAGTGATATATGCAGCTTCATCATTAGGATCCCTTGTTGTACAATAGACCTGTTTAATGGATGTAAATGTATCTCTCATATTATTACGTAGGTCGTTGTTAAACCATTGAACTGGTGCCTTATCTCCGGAGAAAAATTTTTTCAATGGAAAATGTTTATGTATTATTTGAAATTAGTTCACGCAATACTTGTAAATCGACAATTTCCTATAAGTGCCCAACACTCCAAGGTACTTTGCTGATGCGTTTTAATTTCACCAAAACGGTGAAACATATTTGTAATATCGAGTATCAAAATATCAGAATTAAATTAAAAGATAATAAAAAATCGTTCACCGCCTCCATTAAAGCGAATTACCGGCAATATTTATAATTAATATCTTGTGTTCGAATTGCCAAAAGCGTTTTTCCCGTAGGAACTTCCAATCTTTCATACGGCACCAGCGCCAGCGTCGGTCGTTTCCGGCAATCAAAATATTTACGGCCCAAATCCGTATATAAATCCGTCTGGTCCTTATCCTGGCGCCGTGGGGGAAATTTACACCCCACCAAGCCGGGAGAAGGTTTGTGGAGTCGGAGGAGGATGAGCCGCCGTTGCTCGAGGGTAAGATTTTTATGTTCTATTGGAAACTAAAATAAAAAGTTAAATGCTCTTTATGCTCTAACTTGTCGGATGACGATTTTGAGATTTCGTGCCTTACACATAGCATAATTTTGCAATAGAACAAAGATATGCAGTGAAGTTCATTTTCGGCGGATCGTTTTAATAAGGACATCGGCCAGGTCATTGTAGAAATTATTTAAGAAGGTATAAACTATACCGGGTGAAACACAAACATGGTATACCTACAATTTCTTCTTTATTTTTGCAGATAAATTACTGAAACTTGGTATATTGTTTTACTTCCACATCCAGTGGAAGTATAGTAACGACAAAAAAATTTTTAAAAATTTTTATTGTTCAAATAGGCTTAGAATGTCACGAAACGTCGAGATTTTAAGTTTGAGCGAAAACAAAATTCTGTCTGTCGGTCTGTCGGTCTGTCTGTCGGTCTGTCTGTCTGTCGGTCTGTCTGTCTGTCGGTCTGTCTGTCTGTGACTTTTTTTGTGCGCACGTTTATTCTGGAACCGTTTGAGATATTGACTTGAAATTTGGTACACATATGTACTTTAACGAGATCTAGAACTAGATTGTATTTTCATCTTGTTCCGTCGAAGGGTTGGGGGGTAAATTGGGGTAAATTTGGGGAAAATAGGTAAATCAAGCAGGTAAGAGTCCATAAAATTGGTATTTAGTATATACAAGAGAAGCTGAGGTCTCAAAAAAAATTTTTACATTTGCCACCCCCATTACCACCCCCACCCCATTATTAAAGGGGATGAAAAAAAATGTGATTTAGGGTGTGTACAAGAACCAGAAACCTCAAAATGTTTTTTTACTTCATCCACCCCCACTACCACCCCCTATCACCACCCCCACCCCGCTACCGATGTGGGGTATCGTTTTATGGGTTTTGGGGTAGAGGATTTCAAATATTATATTATTAAAGTTCCATAAACAATTATTTCTACATACAAAATTTTTTGGTTGTGAGTGACTTAGATAAAAAATCTGGATGTGGAAGTAGTGATTCCTTGGGCAGCGGTTTTTTATTTGTAATTTGCCGAGAAAAGGTCATTCTTTATAAAAAGTTTTGCTTGTCTTAAGAAGTCCAAAACAGTTGTCAAACTAAAGATAAATTATACAGGGTACTCTAAAAATAAGCAAATATGAAATCAACTTTTTCAACCTTTTTACATTTTTATTAAAAATTTTATTTAACAAAGTTTATTCAATTATGAAGAGAGGCTTAAATATGGAATTTAGTTGCAAAATAAGGAAATAACAATTTTCAAAAGAACTAAGTTGACAGACGAGATCACATTAATTTATTCCATCCACAATTACTTCCACATCCAGTGGAAGTATAGTAACGGCAAAAAAATTTTTTAAAATTTTTATTGTTCAAATAGGTTAGAATGTCATGAAACGTCGAGATTTAAAGTTTGAGCGAAAAAAACATTTCTGTGTGTCTGTCTGTCGGTCTGTCTGTCTGTCTGTCTGTAACTTTTTTTTTATGCGCACGTTTACTCAGGAACCGTTTGAGATATTGACTTGAAATTTGGTACACATATGTACTTTAACGAGATCTAGAACTAGATTATATTTTCATCTGGTTCCGTCGAAGGGTAAATTGGGGTAAATTTGGGGTAAATAGGTAAATCAAGCAAGTAAGAGTCCATAAAATTGGTATTTAGTATGTATAAGAGAAGTTAAGGTCTCAAAAAAAATTTTGACATTAGCCACCCCCATTACTACCCCCACCCCATTATTAAAGGGGTGAAAAAAAAATAAAATTGTAATTTAGCGTGTATACAAGAACCTATGGCCTCAATTTTTTTTTTACTTAATCCACCCCCACCCCACAAAATCCCAACCACCACCACCCCAACCCCCACTATCGATGTGACATATCGTTTTATAGATTTTTGGGGTAGGCGATTTCAAATATTATGTTATAAAGTTACTTTGAGTAATATGGATGCGCAGTAGCTTTCCTCGAGTACCATCGATGCGCAGTAGGTTACCTCTAGTAGTATGGATGCGCAGTAGATTTCTTCGAGTATTTAGGATGCGCAGAGGCTTTTCTAGAGTACTATAGATGCGCAGTAGGTTACCTCAAGTGGTATGGATGCGCAGTGGGTTTTCTCGAATAAAATGGATGCGCAGTGGGTTTCTTCAAGAAGTATGAATGCGTAGTGGCTTTCCTCTAGCAAATTAGATAAACAGTGGGTTACCTCGGGTAGTATGGATGCGTAGTAGGTTTTATTGAGGAAAATGCGTTTTTTTTTGATATTTTGCAATCGTTTGCATATACTTTTTGCTTTAAATACCTCCATGAGAAGTAATCCAACGGTATGGGATTTGGCGAACTGGCTGGTCATAGCGGCCAATCCACCTGTTGTGGAAGTGATCTTCTAACCATTGTCTAACCAGAATTGTAGAATGTGCTGGGGAATCCTCTGAATTTAGAACGACCATCTTGGATGTTCTTGTATAGAGTCTAAAACTACAAGGGTACCAGCGGCATCTTCATTTAATTGCCTCTTGCTTTTTTTTTATATTTTTTACATCCCCAGTGAAATCAAATTTATAATAGTATATTGTTTCATTAATAGTAAAAGTGATACTTTTGTAACGAGTCTGTAGGTTTGTAGGCGATTACAGACGAGTCACAGCAAGTGGCTTTTCCTCCGAATAAAACATAAAATACGCGTTGCTATGGATATTACTTTTTCTGCCGCTCACAGCGTCAGAAATATTATATTGTAATACAAGTGTGGCAAGGACTTCATTGCAAAACGATGTATGAAAGTATGAGTTTTGCACTGAAGCTTGCCACATGTGTGTTACATATTATTTTTTCTACGGTTGTGAAATTATTTTCCTTAAAGTCTTTCCAAAATTTTAAATTTACTGCCTGTCAGATTTTATTAAAAATAATAAAGATCAAGTACTGCTCAAACGGTTGTCATGACTAACAAACAAAACAATTTTTTTTGCAAAAATAAGCGTGTAAATATAAATAGGCGTGCGGCAAAGTGATATTTTCCGCAGTCATTTTGAAGTTAGAAAATTTGACTTTCAACACAATTGTAGAAAAAAGTACTTTTACCTCCGTCTAAAAAGTCAAACTTTAATGTCATGAAATGAGTTAAGAAATATCATGTCTTTCTGACGTTTGAAGAACAGTTAATTTACGTACTGCTTTGCAAGTCACTTTACATCTGAATATTTCTCATTAAAAACTTCTATTGCGTATTCATAAGAAACATGTCCGATTCCATAGCATTTGACCAAGTAAATTCGTTGTTCCAGAGTTAGCAAAGTTCAGTAATCAGTAATAAATATTTTTATAGAAAATACAAAGTACGAATAAGTATCTATTACACTGATATTGACATTAATTCATGGCATTACTTGATGTAATCTCATCTGTCTATGAAGAATTTAGGAAAGGATTAGAAAAATGTGTACTAGTACTACTAGTAGAAGGTCTACATGTGAGTTTTCAACTTAGTTGAATAAAACGTAATTTTTTTTTGAAAATTCTTTCCTTATTTTACAACTAAATTCCGTAATTAAGTTTTCTTCATAATTAAAAAAAACTTTATCAACTAAAATTTTCAATAAAAATGTAAAAAAAAGTAGTTTGCTTAAAATCGGTTTCATATTTTCTTATTTATAGAATATCCTGTATAATTTATCTTAAGTTTGACAATAGGGAACTTACCCAAAAAATAAAATTGAATTAAAATACTCAAAATCGTAAACTAACATCATTAAAAACCCCATAGACAACAAATAATTAAAAAAAAAAATCCTCCAGAAATATTAGCGATTAAAATCTTCCGGATTTTACCCACTCCTGAAACGTGACGTCAGAGAGTGAAAGTCGGATGACGGCGTCAAGCGACACCGATTCTGCTTTCGCATGCTCATTTGTCAGAAACAACTAGCAGTGGACACAACCTAACCTAAAATTCGTTGGAAAAACATCTTCAATATTCTGAAATGTCACAAAATGCTACTTTTGATCCGTTGGTGTCGAGTCAAATTCTCGAATTTCGCCGTGCAATTTACGATCAGATTTATCTGGAAAACTTCCTCTTTACGTCGCGACATCGTACGGCCGTCCCAATGGTGTTTTTCGAAAAATATGAACGTGTCAAGTTTACATGTTTTTGCAATTTTTTCGGCTCCGAAATGTAAGCTGTTTTTTGCTATTTTTCGCAAATATCTCCAAAACGGTGGGAGTTAACTCGAAATAAAAAATAAGGTCAAACGAGTATTTTCCACTACGAATCTTTTGCTATCACCAGACTTTTGATTTTTTTTTTCGTTTCGGAGATAACTACAGAAATATCGGCCACGTACGGCAAAAAATCGCAAATTTTGAGCTTCTACAGTTGGCAACTTTTTAACCTTTGCTCCTACGCCAAAACACTACTCTAGCTAATTTAAATATAATTAAATTTGCTAAAAGTCTTTTTTTTTATTTCTTGAATTCCGACAAAAATTAAGGAATTAGAGGGGGCGGAATTTGGGACTTTTTTTTTCGGTAAAATTTCTCCATTTTGTCACCGTAATTAATCGGTAATTAACTGAAATCGATCTCATTTACGATGTTCACTTAACATCATGTACCATTTTGACGCTCCGTTAATCTCGGCCCTTCGAAACAAATGTTTCTGAGAAAAATTATTTTTTTAAGACTTACATACACTCTATAGGAAAACGTGTAATTTCCTGCATTTCCTCGAATATCTCGATAATTATTGTTTTTTTTTTCGAAAAATTTGTAAACAGCTTATGGAAAGAGAATTAATTGAGCTTTCCGACACTTTTTTTATTTTTTCTCTAACATAAAAAACAAAAGACTTATGACCGAATATGCGGACGTCTCAAAGCTAACCGCCGCGCCGCCCAGTCTATTAATTAGGGTGAATGGCTACAGTACGCCATCTGTTGGACACCACGCGAGACCAGTTTTCACTCGGTGACGTCACAGTGCTTTTCGTGAGGAGTGGCGAGGATTTTAACTTTAATTATTTATTGCAAAGTAAGTACTGCGATTTAAGAGCTGATATTCGGTGTGGCGTGTTTTTATACATAAATACACACTTTAATGAAATAAAAAAAAAATGTATATGACTTCCTAAGACAAGCAAAACTTTTTATAAATAATGACTTTTTCTCGGCAAATAAAAAATAAGAACGTTTACAAAAGTGCGTTACCCCATCCGGGGACACATTGTATATTTATCCAAATACCATCCCATTATTATTACTTTTTTGTTTCAGAGAAATAATGCTGACGGATTAATTGCTCCGTCTAGTATAGCTTACAATCTATAACGCTGATGCTGCAATTACTCCTCGTTCTCGTATTATTTAGCATTAGCACCACTCCAGCACAACCTCCTAGCTTGCGATACTCTCGGCACCGGCGGTCTCATACCGACACAAATTAGCGAGCTAACAAGCGTCCTCCAGGAGCCTTAAACTTCCAGGCATCTAGCTGAAGCGCACAGACGAAAAAAAAAACATTTATGAAAACGTAATTTGAGTGGCAATCAAGTTTAAACAAACAATTAAGCTAAAAGCTCACTTACAGTTCCTGTTGAAAATCCTGCTGAGCGGGCATTTCGAAGTTGTAGCTGTCCTGCTGGCTCCGGGCCTCGGTAATCCTGCTGTGTAAAATCCGACGCTCCGACTAACTGAAATGTTGAGATATCGTATAATTCGTGTGATTTAAATTAGTTCATTTGTATCTATAGTAAATAAAGTGAGTGGGTTCTAAATGCCAAAGTTCGATTCGAAGCTCAGCATTTCCCTCCTGTAATAAGGTAACAGGCGTAATATTTCAATGTGAACTTTCCCTAAAGACTCCCTCGAGGTGATAATTTATATTTCTACCGCGCGGAAAATAGTTGCAAGTATTCAAGTTTTATTTTGGAAATATACGCCAACTAAAGAATAGAAGAATAACAAATAATAGGTCAAGATATAGTATAGAAAAACTTTACTTTAACTCGAAAAAAATTGTGCAGACCTTAATCTTTGGTTATAGGTTCAAAATAGGCCAAACTCCACGAAACAAGAACGTTTAGGAGTTTTACGGATCCGCGGGAACCTATAGGGGGTGAAAAGGGGTATTTTTAATTAAAAAATCGATTTCTCTCTATTTTCTCGGGAAATATGCCATTTACAAAAAAATAGTTCAAATAAAAGTTCTAAATCAAAGGTGGCGTTCGAACGTTTATAAGACGAAGTATTTAGTTTAAATGTTAAATTTGTCAAAAACTACGGCACTTAGGCCAAAAAACTGCTAATAACTAAAATGAAAAACTATTAATTAGGCTTTCAAATGGTTTTTTTCCTATTTTTATATCATAAAAGACAAAGAAGTTATGACAAAAACAATGTACTTTCTCACATTTTTTTTAATAAAAACGTCACAATTTTGTTGATGTAAGTAGTCAGTAATTAAAAAAATATATTCCCATATACTGTTTTTCGTTAATTAAAAAAATATATTCCCATATACTGTTTTTCGTTAATATATAGTGTGACCTAGATGCTCAAATTTTTTCATCGGCTTACAGTTCTTGCTTTAGAAAAAAAAATTGCATTTTAAAATGTAAAGGGATTATTATTATTGTTATTATTATTATATATTATTATCATTGTTATTATTATCCTTATTATGTGTTACAATAATAATAATATAACCAGATCTAATCTATTGACCTTCTATATCTCTGAAACCTTTCTTATTTTCAACCTCATATTTTTGTGTGATTAATGTCTTATCATGAGGTATCATTTGGACTACAAATCAACCGAAAATTTGCGGACCCTCAAATGGGCTATTTTTAGGGTCACTCTTTGCTGATTTACCTGTATCGTTAAAAATTCCATGGAATTGCCCTTGCTGAGAGGCTAGTACCTGACGAGAGGTGTCACGCCAGAAATCTTTTTTGTGAATTATAGTCGTCCATAAAACGATCAAAATAACTCATAGGGCATAAAAACGATGGCATGACTCCGGTCCTAATCTGTATTAACGTACAAGAAAATCCGCTATAAAAAGTTCTCTCGAAAAATGAACACCGAATTATTACATTTCAATAAAATTAAAGCTTACTTAAAAATACTTTTGTCCTCGAGTTTGCTTTCCAGTTGGATCACGAAGACAAAAATCCACCCTTAAAATAACAGGGATATAACATCATTCTTCGTTTAATTTTCATTGTAAACAGCTACGCATCCCGAGTATTTTAGAAGGGTAGGCATTAAATTAAAAGGTCTATCCTTTCCATCTTTTTGACTTAAAATAATAGTAGGAGTCATTCTGCTATTTATAATGGTACCTAATTTTTTTTTGACAAAGGCGAAAATTACAAATTTCGCGTAAATAATGACACTCTATTTGTTTTAGAAATTACATCTCTCGAGAATACTGAAGTGGCTAATGGCGATGAGTTATTCTATTTAATAAAGTAAATAAAAAACGGAAGTGAAAGAGACACAGGAACCGACGCGAAAATAATAAATCTGTAGGGGTGTAAGGAGGAACGTGCAGGCATAAATTCAAAGCTGAAAAGACCCCGCACAAAATACATTGATTTTTGCTTTCGGTTAATTTTTTTCGGATTTTGATTTAATGCTGATCAAATGTTCAAATAGCGACAACCCTCGAAAACTCTTTGTTTTGGAGCTACGACCCTTTTAAACGCTAAAAAGTGTATTTTTCATGTGATGTCAATATAATAAAACCTTTGCACTTCTTAAAAAAAACATGAATGTATGTGTGTGGACTCAAACATATATATAATAAATATATTTTTTTCTTAGTTGTACTTAGTTGTACAGGGTGGACCAAATTAGATGGGATTTGAGGTTTTCTCTAAAACTATGGCAAAAATTGTTCCTTAATATTACATAATCTATTAGATCATTCAGCATATTTTGTAGAAGGTTTAATTAAATCAAATGCAGGTATAATTGAACTAACCTCAAATATACTTGAGTTAACCAAAAAATATAATTTTTATGACTATGTTATATTAATGTCTAATGACTTCTGTATTCCCAATACAACAGTTCTTAAATCATTTATGAGAAATATATTACCAGTAAGCAAGTTTACAAACTTACTAATTCTTACTGAATGTAGATACACTAATGATTTTAGCTATGTCATAAATAATGCAATTACTGCATATAAGACCCTAAACAAAAATGTTTCTGTTGAATATAAAAACCAATTGAAAATTGGAAACTATAGAAACTCTAAAATAAATGCTTGTTATAAAATTAAAAGATTTATAATGTTTAATAATGCAAATATAAACTCAAAAATTAATCCATCTAAAACTGTGAAACACTCAAACATCCTGAATTTTCCTGCAAATAATGTAACTTGTAATATGGTTGAATCTAAGATAACAGATGTGACTATAAATAATCTATCCCCAAATAAAAATTTAAATCAAGGTGCATTAAATAATTCAGCTATAAATACAAGGCCAAACGTTATTAGTAAAAGAGATCAACATTTTTTATATCCCCGACTATCACAAATAGATTTATCAACGTAAAAAACAACAATAATTTAAGGGTTTGTAATGTAAATGTGCAAAGTTTACTAAATAAAATTGAAGATGCTGAAATTTTTTGTCGTCTCGAAAGCATTGATATTGTTTGCATGACAGAACACTGGCTCACAGAAAATAACATAAAAAATATAAATTTGCCCGGTTATAAATTAGTCTCTTATTTTTGCAGGGAAAGTTGTAGGCATGGTGGATCATTAATCTATTACAATAATCAGGAAAAAAATATTCAAGAAGTAAAAGCTATTAAAAAAATGTCAGTCGAGTGTCATGTCGAAATATGTAGTATGTCATATTCCAACCTAGCAGTAATTTGTACTTATCGTCCTCCTACCGGTGACTATACTATTTTCTTTAATACTATAACTCGTGCATTGAGCGTAGCTGTAAAAAAATATAAATTTGTTATTCTCTGTGGTGACCTAAACATCGACTATAATAAGGACTCAAATAATAAAAAAATTTTAATTGACATATTTCATTCGTTCGAAATGAAAATTATATCAAACGGCCCCACAAGATTGTACACAAACAGTAATGGTCAAACCAGCTCTAGCTCGATTGACTATATATCAACTAACTTACCAAACAGTATGTATGAATGCAAAACTGTAAATCCTCTAATAGCGGATCATTTTGCTCAAATAATTAAAGTTACACGTGATTTATACGCAGACCCTATAAAGACTAAAAATAGCAATTATTGTTTTAGAAATACATCTAGTGATAATATTACACATTTTACACAACTCGTAAGTATGATAGACTGGTCATTTATCTATATTGATGATGTAAATTTAGCCTTTGATAAATTACTAAGCGAAATAACTTGGTGTATTGAATCTAGTTGTCCTTATGTAAGTAGAAATTTAAATCGAAATAAAATGAAAAATAATTCTTGGTTTACTAAAGAACTAGAGAAAGAAAGAAATGAACTAGAAAAGATGTATTGGTTAACACAAAATCTCAAATGTGACAGAAGTAGAGTAATTTATCAAAATAAAAGAAAAGAATATAAAAGAAATATTAGAAAATCGAAGTTAGCTTATTTTACAAAAAAAATCGAAGAATCCGAAAACAAAGCGAAAGAAACTTGGAAAATAGTAAACAACACATTAGGAAGAGGGAAAGAAAACACAAATATAATAACTAATGTCATTCATGAAAATAAACTTGTTACTAAACCTGAAGAAATTACAAATACTTTTGCAGAATACTTTAGCAATGTAGCAAAATCAAGCGTACAACAACATTTTGGAGAAAATATTTCTTTACCAAATACAATAACAAACATACAAAGTAATTCTTCACTCTTCGTTGCTTATATAAACGCATCAGATATAAAAAGAGAAATTAATAAAATGAAAAATAAAAAATCTACCGGGGTAGATGAAATTAGTGTCAAACTATTAAAATCAATTAGCGATATTATTTGTGAACCTCTAGCTTGCTTAATAAATAATTCATTGAGTTGTGGAGTATTTCCAGACATTCTCAAATTAGCATGTGTTATACCATTATTTAAAAAAGAAGATCCTCATAAAATAGAAAACTATCGACAAATTTCATTACTTAGTACCTTATCAAAGCTTTTTGAAAAACTAGTATATAATATAATCGTAAATTATTTAAATAAACTGAATATTATAACACCTTGCCAACATGGTTTCAGACAACATATGTCAACAGAAACAGCTTCATATCACTTGTTAAACTGCATTTACAAAGAACTTGATGAAGGTAAATATGTCATGCTTTCAATGTTCGATCTGTCCCGAGCCTTCGACACTGTGGATATGGAATTTTTAGCTAATAAGTTATATTCTATAGGAATAAGGGGGAATATATTAATGTGGATACGGTCGTATATGGAAAATAGAAAAATGATAGTAAAAAGTAATAATGTAGTTTCTTCCATAAAAAATGTAGATTTAGGCGTGCCGCAGGGTTCAGTGTTGGGACCCCTTCTTTTTATGATATATATAAATGATCTTCCACAACATATGTCCACTGGTCAAATTACAATGTTCGCGGATGATACCTCGATATTAGTTTCAGCGTCGACACCAGAAGAACTTGCTTCAAAGGTAAATCGCGCGTGTGATGAATTGACCGCATGGACACAACGTAATAAATTAATTCTAAATGAAAGCAAGACAGTGTATTTAAATTTTTATCTTCAAAAACCTCTTCCTCAGAACTTTGAGACAGAAAACAAAATGACGCTGTCTGCGACTGCAAAATTTCTGGGTACACATCTAGACTGTCGATTAAGGTGGGATAACCATGTTGACTTTGTTTGTGGCAAACTAAATTCGGCCTTTTATGCGATATTACAAATGAAATCCACACTCCACAACAAAGGATTGCTAAGTATATATTACTCTCTGGCTTATAGTCATATGGCTAACAATATTGTATCCTGGGGAGTTGGTAGTGGCATAAGCAGAGTACTGATATCCCAGAAAAGATTGATTAGGCTAATTTTTAATCTACAACCTACAACCAGTTGTAAAGATTATTTCAAAAAAGAAAATATATTAACGGTACCTTCTGTATTTATGTGGAAATGTGTGCTTTATGTTTTTAAACATAAACATAATTTCGTAGAAGTTGGAAAATGCCACTGTTACAGTACAAGACATGGTAGCAACTTAATGATACCTACTCATAAGACAAGTGCTTATAAAAAATCCCCTGCCTACAACTTCATAAAAATATTTGATACGCTGCCTCAAAAGTTAAAAGATATAAAAAGTTTCTCCAGTTTCAAAAAGCAAACAAAATCATATTTCCTGGATAAGGCATTTTATTCTGTACAAGAGTTTCTATCTACATAAATATGTATTATAAATATAATTTATTACTCTATAAATACCTTATAATCTATCTGTTCTAATATCTATTGTTTTTATTTTTATGCGTATCTGTTTGTATATAAATGATGTTGTGTGTGTCTGTTTTTAATCTATACGTGTTAATGTTTTTGGATATATTTTAATATTTTTTAATGTTGCTTGACTTACCATATGTACAAGAATGTATTTAAATAATGGGACAATAAATATCTATCTATCTATCTATCTATGGCAGATAGACAAAAACCAATATAGGTGTCCTGAAAATTTCAAAAACTAATCTGTAATTGTGAGTGAGCATTGTTAAAAATGGTTCAATGTAGTAATGGTGAAAAATATGATATGATTAAGTGTTATGTAGAATGCGGAGAAGATTCAAATTTAGCTTCCAAGCTTTATTTTAATAGGTAAGTTATAGACAGCAAAATTTTGTGCCAAAAGTGCCGGCTAAACAATGTTTTTAGATATTTTTTCTAAAGATAAATATGACATATGATATATCGTTGGATAGCTAATTTAAGTTGTGATCAAATAATGAAATAATTTACAGGATGTTCCATTAGAAAAACAAAAGTTATGTCTATATCTCGAAAACTGAGACATGCATAATTTTCTTCTCATCAGCAACTGATTTTACTCAAAAAATTGCCTTGGTAATTGAGATATAGAGGTCATGCGAAAATGTCAGTTTTCCAAAAACGCTCTGTAGCTCGGTAGTCGAAAAAGATAGACGATCGCGAGCTAAGGACACCTGATTGAATTGGTTTTTGTCTATCTGCCACAGTTTTAGAGAAAACTCCAAATCCCATATAATTTGGTCCACCCTGTATATGTAAAATGGCTTTTAATAAATAAATAAATTCGCACATAAATATTTCTTATATGATATATAAAATTGACTTTTAGCGTCCGATTCTTAAAAGTAATAATCTGCATCTTGTATGCATTCTTAACCCACCCGATATTTATAATAATAATAATAAATAAAGGTCTTTCTTATTTTACCATTAACAGATTACAAGAAAGTACAAATTTTAATTGAATATAATAAAGGTATACGAAAATAAGCATATCACATGAACAGATTTTACGAGACATTTAATAATTTATTGGAAAATTTCCGGGAGCGAAATTCAGAATTTCGACATAAGCAAGTTATGCCGAAATCTGCTCTTCCATTCGACTCCAAATAAAAAAAAAACAGACTAAAAGAATATATTTTCTCTGCACCAAATTCCACTCACAATTTATCTATTAAAGGATAATATAAGTATTTTTGTATAAGAAAAAGACAGAATAAGGAAAGTTCTTCATAATATGCTTATAGCCAAGACATTTAAGATATATTTATTTATTTATTATTTTTTTTTATTTGGTATATTATATAGACCTTCTCTTTCTTCAGTCAATTCATTTAATGAATTAGAGGCAGTTTTAGGACATATTTGTTTAGAATCTGAGAATATATTGCTAATGGGTGATTTAAATGTCGATTTCAATAAACCCGACACTCCAAACTTTGTTAGGTAATATTGTTAAATGCTTTAATTTGATCCAAGTAATAAATGAACCCACTAGAATATGTGGGATATCTTCCCACCATTGATATTATCTGTATTAACGAATATATGGTTTTTACTGAAACGGGTACTCAGGATTTGCTGCTAAATATGACAGATCGTTTATTGACTTAGGCTACATTCGATAGGCGGGTTTACCACGGTCGGACCTGTCAAAAGCGTTCGGACTGTATGGTCCGACTTGATCAGCTGAGTGGTCGATGTGGTCATATTTTAAAACCTGACTTGTGTGGTCAGAATCGTTCGACCTGTTTGAATTTCCGACTTAAAATGGCGACAGTAAATAAGTCTGTGATGAATAAGGAACAATATACATTTGTGGAAATTACACATCATACCGGAGTAAAATTTTAAGTCCGATTAAGTGAATATGAAATTCAATAAGCTAATTACTATTCAAATCCATGATAAATCACTGCTAAAAAAGTCAAAATACCAGTTTTTGAGGTTAAGGTTAACGTTTATAGAGATTGGAAAAATACTTCAAATTCTGGCGCGTTCGACCGCAAGTCCGGGTAGACCACAATGGGCGGACCACATCGGTCAGATGTCGAATGTAGCCTTATTGTGTATTAAACAGTGGCGGCTCGTCAGGGGAGGCAGGGGAGGCTGAGCCTCCCTTTGGAAGAAGCAGCGTATCTTCCAATCTTCCAAATTAACATCTTTTACTTGTAGAAATTTCTCTAATTGTCTTTCAAAATACCAAGCCTCCTCAGCAGACAATATCACGAGCCGCCACTGGTATTAAATAGTACAGTACCGAAATTATCACCAAAAACAGTTACATTTAGAGATTATTCTAGATTTAATCTTGAGGATTTTATGATGATTTTATGATTAACATGCAAATCAAATCAACTGGAATTATGTAAATAATCTTACAACGGTAGATAAACAACTAGATTTCTTAAATAGGCCTATTTTATTTTTGTTTGATATGCACGCCCCTGAAAAAAACAATAGAGTCATAAGTCATAAGAAAAATATATCGTCATATATCATTAAGGAAAGTATTACGCTAAAGAATAAAGCTTATAATAAGTAGAAGAAAATCAAATCCACTGCCCACCTCGAATACTATAAAGATTTGAAAAACTATTTATCTGTAGCAATAAGAAATGAAAAAAGGTATCAAATTGAGGAAAACAAACACAACCGGCAAAATTATGGAATCATTTCTGGCAGTGGAATATCCACGGCAAGTCTACATCGGAAATAGATTCAAGTTTGCAAGACGTGAATGAGGAAGTTTAAATTATATTTGTCCATATTTATATGTTGTATGTTATCTTGTTTTAGTATTAACACCCAGATTAGCACCATGACAAAATCTATACTTATGTAAATAAGTCACGGAACTATCAATCTATTTATCATTGAAGAATGCGTTTCTATGATTCTATATAATAAGGTCCCGTATGGTCAACTATTTTCCCCGTATTTTGTGGGTTCCGTATAAGATCCCTCATTTTTTCAAAAAATCCACTTAATATTTCGGCTTTTTTGTCTCGGTGTTTAATATGTTATACATAATTTATAAATTATAAAATAAAATTATATTGTTCGGGTCGAAACTGTTTTGTCAGTTCCGACCCGAATAATATTATTATACTCTTCGCAAAAACGAAGAGTAGATTGTATTTGATCGGCACATTTCTAAATCAGTAAATATCGATCGTAGAGAAAAAAATTTTATATCGTTATGTTAATGAACGAATTCTGAACAACTTTCAAAATGTCCGTCTGTCCGTCTGTCCGTCCGTCTGTCCGTGGGTCCGTCTGTCCGTCCGTCTGTCCGTCCGTCTGTCCGTCCGTCACGTTTCTTGTAAGCACGATAACTCAAGAAAAAATAATCCGATGGTATTGAAATTTGGAGAGTAACTTAGTGTTAGCTAGAGGAAGAACCCTATTGTTTTTCAACAAAATAGATTGGTAAATAAAAAAGTTATTAGTAATTCAAAATTTAAAAAAATATTTTTTACATTTTTTTATGGTTTGTAATAAATAGAAACCTTGCGAAATGTTATTTCCTATCTCACCCACCTCGGCGATGTTCGCCGTGGTTGTCTGGCTGGCTCCGGGCTAGGATCCGGTGAGGCACATATATTGTGCTTGAACTTAAAATAAGATATTATTGATGTTGTTGTTGTTGTTCGCAATCCAAGGGTCCCGGGTTCGATCCCTCACATCGGGATTTTTTTTTTCATATATTTTTTTTTTCACAACAAAGTTGGTATCACAAAATTTAGAATGTCCAAAATCTAACATTATTTACAAGAAAAATGCGAAGAGTATCCTATAGAATGTGTAACAATTATATAAAAAGCTCAGTAAATCGGCGAAGAGTATAATGCTTCCTCTAGTTTTATTTTACAATTTATAAATTATGCATAATATATTAAACAATGACGGACACCCGACTGCAAATTTATGAACATTCGCTTCAAACCACTTATGACCCAGCCGACTGATACCTGTCCCAGGTATCTTTAATTGGAATCGATTCCTTTATTTATATGTTACAAATAATTTTATTATTGTTGGTTCCGTATTTTCTTTACGAAAATCTCTAAAATATACCTTACAAATTCACATTTGTTTTACACAGATTTGAACTTAAGCAGCCCCAATATTTTCTCTTTTTATGTAGAGTTTTCTCGATCATCATAATAATGAATCTTGTAGCGCTCACATAATCTCTTCGTGGATGCAAGATTAAATTGAGAGACGTGTTCATTTCTATTATTCAGCTTACTTTGCAAAATTTGACGAGCTTTTTCAATTAAATTGTGGAGTGGTCAGAGTACCAAATTAGATGGGATTTGAGGTTTTCTCTAAAACTATGACAGGCAGACAAAAACCAATACAGGTGTCCTGAGCTCGATTTTCGAGAAACAATTTTTTTGATGATTTTAGAAATCCAAAAAAAAATGTTTTTCATCCCAACAAAAATTTTTTCCATCCTAACATTTTTTTTAATGAGCGGGAGGGAAAAATCCAGAAAAAAAATTTTTTTCCGCCTTTTTAATTATCTTGTTTGTCGAGTTTTTTATTAGAAGAATTACATTGGCCCGGCACGACGGGCCTTTGCCCGTTTGCCCCCCGGGCCCATCCGCCCCTGGGTACATTTTATAGGAATGACACTTCTAAGCAAAAACATTCTCCATAAAATTCTCTCCAACTTTGTTTTATTACATTTTTTTATACAATCAATAATTTCGTAATGTACTGTTACGAAAATATAGTTGTTTTCGGCGCCATTATTTCAAGATGGCATCGTGACGTTGTGTTTTCAAATTATTCAGAGCTTATTCACAGCATCTAAATGTGTGTAGCTGACAAATTTCAAAACTTCCCGACCTTTTGCGAGGCCGAATGTATGAACTATTCACCCAGATAATATATTTTTAAACACAAAATTTTCTATTTTCTAATTTTTTTATTTAGAAAATAAAAACTATTTACTAATAGCTCAACCTTAATAATTTACTACATGATTTCGGGGTGGCCCCGAACCCCTGGGCCTCCCTTATATACGCCACTGAGCTTGTACCTTAAATAAACTTCATCTGAACAATATTCCTTTGCTATTTCAATAATAAGTATGTGGACTCTTAAAAATAGCTGTATTAAATTTTTTTCTTAGTGAAAATGTAATAGAAATTACATGAATTGATTAGGAACGTGTCAGTGTCAATCTAATACAATTGTTGAGAAAGCTGTCGGCCTGATATTTCTTCTTATTTATGTGTCTTTTTACGAAGAACAATACTGAATACGTAAAAATCACAAAGAGTGCCCCCAAGAAACTTAACCTCCAAATCTCTATACCGGGTCGCTCAGCCGATAGGAATACTCTTTTAACTTTTGAATGGGCGAATAGATTTTTTTCAAATTTGGTGTAGTAGTACATTTCGATAAGTCTATACAAATGCACTGAACAGATTACAGTGACAGAATGCAGACGACGAAAATGGCTGGTGGCAGCACCTCATCAGTGTTTTATAACATTAGAGTTTATAAATAAAATTACATGTTTTTAAAACAAGTTACCGATTTTCTTTGATGTTTACCGACACAGGACGGGAACAGTGCAACTTGTTAAAAAACACGAAAATTGTTTTAATGTCCTACAAGTCTGTTATTTTACAATAACCACCCTATTTTGAGATACATTGAATGAAAAATAACGCCCTAGGGCGTTATGAATATCTATAACGCCCTAGGGCATTATAAAATTATAACACAACCCAAAACAAGCAAATTATGATAGTGTTATTGACAAACAAAATGCGTAGCTATGCAACGGCGGCGTTTACAAACAATTTTGATTTTTACTCTCTTAAATCAAATCGTTCTGAACATAATATATGTCAAATTAATAAATTGTAAATGTCAAAAAAAAAATTAGAATTAAATAACAGACTTGTAGGACATTAAACGTTGAAGGCACCACGGGTGTTATAGGATAATGACGCCCTCGGTCGACGTACATTCTCTCGGGCCAGAGGCCCTCGGGAGGTACACTGCCGACCTCGGTGCGTTATTATCCTTATAACACCCTTGGTACCTTAATAACTATAAAACGTGTCTGTTTTAAAACATTTTCCCTTAGAATCTGTAACAAATTATAAAACTCTGTTTTAAAACAAATGTTTTATAAACATGTTGCATAGTGAGAACGCGGCTTAAAATTGAAATTCTTTGTTAAATTCAAAATAGATGAGTACAAAAAGCATTTGATATTATTATGCACCTACCTTTAAAGTTTGGGCCAAAATATCAAAGAATTGATGCACAATTACATAATTTAAAAGTTATTAAATATTATTAAAGGAAAACCACGCTTTAAAATATAACGCTATCGAATTGAATCACAAAACTAAACATGGCAGGCGAAACAAAAGACAATCGGCAATATTTGTCGTAGTGAACGTTTCGCCCATGGCTCTCTTTGCCAAACTAAAACAGCCTGGCAATTTTGTTCTATGAGATTTAAACAAATGCCTACTTGGAATGTATTTTTTACGATTTTCTCGTATACACTTGCATATTATTTTGATATACCTACGCACTTCATTCTCATTTATAAATATGGATACAGAAATATGGAAGTACTGATGAAATTTTAAGAGTGACAACTGATTATTAAAATATTTTGGTGACTTTTAAACGGTTATTGCGGCCACTTAAATCTTGTACATATCTAAACTCTGCATAAAATTCTGCGTCGATTGACATGTTTTTGTAGCGTTAAGATGTACATATATGATGCGCTGGATGGAAATCTGGAATTCGTTTTTTTTTTACTATTGCAAGATTTCTTTTTCTCCTAATCCTATGGTGGCTCAAAAGTTTTAAAAAATTATGTTTAACAGAAATGCTCTATAACCTTTAATTAACAGATATAATGATACTTTAATAACCTTGAAATATTCTTGATACACAGGAAATAAACCCTGTAAAAGAACTGAAATCGAATTAAACTCATAATCTAAGACGAAATATATTAAAACTACTTAAATGGTTCATAGCGCCATCTGTGAACGAAAAGTTAATTTTAGTTTCATAAACATTTTATGTATTTATTATGTTAAATCAGCAGAAATGAACATTACAGGTCCCTCTAAAAGAATTTTATTTCTACCATCAGTAATTGAATGACGCGTCATCTGTTGACTGGAGATGCGTACTAAAAATGCGGGCTATTAGCTATTACAGCGCCCTCATATAATCACTGTATTAACTACGTAGAGCAATGCAGAGTGGAAAACTGCGTACAAATTATAGATTCCTTTCATAAACATATAAATAGATGCTAAAGAAAACATTGTCTGAATGCATCCAGCATAAAACTTACTGAATTATGTCATAGATGTCAGGCACTGATACACTGGTTCAAGGATTATAAATATTTGTGTAGAAAAAAAAGTGCAACAGAATGACTGCTCTCTCTTAGGCATACTTTAATGAAATGCTCGTCTTGTGTTATCCGAAATCTCTTGGATACGAGGACGAAGATCGTACAGAGTATTCACAGGATACGACAAATGTTCCCTTTTTTCTACGTTCACTGGGAGAAAGATTAGGCGGCAGTGCTAGCCAAGAAAACGTCACCACAATAAGTTTTGTAGTAAGCCTTGAACTGTAAATTAAGGACTTTGTTCTGCTAAACAGCTTCGCTGAAGCTTTGCTCCCCAAGCTTCCAGGACTCATCTGCGGTTCGCCCTGAAATCTGCTTGGGTCGACCTGCAAAACACTACTTTCCGGTCTTGTAATGTAAATTACTATTTTTTTCACTTTTCTTTTATATTCTGCATCCGAGCGAAATGTAAACTTTTCAGGATATCATTTCCATACACTTTCACAAACTCATCAAAAAAAAATTATTCATTGTGCATGTTTTTGGAGATAAATACCTTCAACGACTGGGCTATAAGGAGGGTTTTCCGTCTGGGGTATAATTTGGGAATTATGAATAGGAATCATAATAAAATATCACACCTTAGATAAATGGCTTTTTATTATAATTTATATATAAAAAAAGTTTTCCTATAAGCTAATTGATTTAAAATCGAACATTAAATAAAAAATAAAAATATTGCTATTGCAAAAATTAAAGCTCATGAAAGGGATTTTTAAATCATTGCATGCAAGAAATTTGATTCCTCGTTTTTTAACATTAACTAATGCTAACGTTTGTTCTATGTTTTAATGTACTATATTGGCAATCTATTATTTGTTTCTCAGTAAATATTAAGCGGCAGATTATTTAATAAAATACTGTTCGCGTATTCCTTATTAATGAACATCGCCTGTTAAGAGATCTCTACAAAAATGTATGACGAATCGAAACAAACTGGTTTACTTAAACTTACATACAAAAGCAGTCTTAGAACAAAAAAGTACTGTTTGATGATGAAACAATCTGATCCATTAAGATGTATATTGCCATAGGGAAATGCGTTCGAAACCCTAGACGTATTAATAATATTATCGTATTTATACCGAATGATTTTGTGGAAATTTGCTGTGGAGTATGTAGCTATATCTGTAACATAACTTGCTTTGCTATCTTTGGTCTCAACTCGTATTTCTTAATAACGCTCACTCTGTTAGAATTACCCTAGCATCATTCTCCCACTGTCTGGGTTTTTACATCTGTTGTTGCTTTAACCATTAGGATGTGTCAATTTGTGTTGAAACGAAACCTTGTCACATTTTACTGACGTAATTAGTGTGTTATTCATGGCAGAAGCAAATAGTTGAGTCAAATTAGGACTAAAAAATTCGTAATGTGAATTGTCTGGTCAAAGCAGTTTTTTTGTTTTAACGTGTTCAGGGGATCAACTTAAGTTCCCAAGGAACAATTTTAGTTTCTTACATGTATACAAGGGTGCTATAAAACTATTTATAAAATGCCTTGAAAAATCTATTTTGCTGTAACAATATCCTTAATACCATCATAAAGCGACTTGTAGACTAAAAGGGCCCACCCTTATGAAGGTTAAGGCCTATTTTAAATTCCATCATAAAACTCCTTAGTGAGGCACAGTGCTGCTCTTGAAAACCTTGTTCGGGCCGTTTTAAAACCTTTCTTAAAACCTATTTTAAAGCTGTCAGAAGCTTTTCTATTAGCTTCCTGTATTTTTAGAAAACACCTAGAAGGCTTCCTTAAAACTGGTTTTTAAAACCATATTAGAACTGAGAAGCTATAAGAATGTCCACGTAGGAATCCAAATAATTTTATTATTGCATTTATTTTTTCTAAACTGATTTAAGCAAACACACCATCAGACTTATTGAAGATAAAATGGAATTTGAAATGTATAAAGCGTAGAGCACTATAACCTCTCTAAGGCCGATATAAAAGGTAATAAAAAGCCATTAGGTATGACAAAAAAATTAAAACCAACGGCAGTTTATCGTTAAAACTACATAAGAAAGGCCCAAAAAACAAGAGCCCCTCAGAAATAATAATGTTTTTAATATCCATACAAAATTTGCATAGACACACGTAATCAGCAAATTTAAAAAAGTGGGCTGCTTCTCGGTTCCCACGGTAATTTTCAGTCATTTCTTGTAATTCTACCTTAATTTGCTAACGAAAAAGTGATAATTATTGATAATTATAATTGTGAGATTGACCTTGAATATTTTTATATAACAAGAAAAACATGGCCGGCCAACTAAAAACCTAATTGCCATTTTACAGTCCTCTCCAGTGTTGCCAGGTCTAGTGAAATTTCACTAGATCTGGTGATTTTTTTTAAATCTAGTGATTTAGTGAAAACTTATGAAAATGCCCATTTTTAATGATTTTTTAATCATCCAATTATTGCCCTCTTCTGGTATGTAGAGAAACATTAAATTCGAGTTGTGATTCATTCAATACAGAACTGTTCACGTTAATCGCTACCACGGTCAGTAAACTCTACGGTTATCTCGATCAGCGAGACGAGAGAGACGCGCGGAGCGGGGAATCGAATGAAAGAGACAGACATATCTGATTTCCGCGCAAAAGACACAGACAAAGATGCCTGTAGTGTCTACAGCTGACGTAGGCTGTAGACCATAACAGAATATCTTTTCTTCGATTTCCCGCTCCGCGCGTCTCGTCTAAAAGCTGCTAATTGAGGTAACCGTATAGTTTATTGACCGTGAATCGCTACAATCGAATAGCCTGGGCTCGTTGCCCTCTAGCGTCTCGTAGACATAGGGCAGATTTCTAAATTCACCGGTGGATCGCACCGGTAAGCAATAACATTAATTGATTGGCTATTTTGAAAAGCATAGCCAATCAGCTTCGTATTTTGTCCACCCGGTGCGTCCACCGGTGAATATAGAAAAGCGCGGAAACAATACTTTCTAGTTGCAAACCCTTTAATACAATACAGAGTACGAAGTCTGGCAACGAAATAATGAGATAGAGGACGCTCAAAGCTATGCTGTGCTCAGAGAGCTCAAGAAAATTACGTGTCCTACAGACACTGCAACTTTTGAAAATTAAAGATGAGAGCTTTAATTTCAAATCTAGTGAAATTTTAATAAGATTTAGTAACTTTTTAAAGAGTCGTCTGATAACTTTTAAAATTTTGATCTGGCAACACTGGTCCTCTCACTATACTATATATTCTAATAATGGTAATGACCTAGAACATTTACTCTAAATGAAGCCCGTTTAGCCTTTTTGTATACTCTCACAAATAATCCCTTCCTTACAAAAATGCAAATGCACTTGGCGAAGATCACATGGACTTGATAAAAGCTGTAATAAAACGTTTGGGACAAAATTTGGACATTTGATACAAAAAATTTAAAACTTAACCTCAAAATAATTTGTACGTGTGTGTGTTTTAACAGTCCTTTTAAAATGGCCACTCTTTTTTATTTTCTTCCAACTTTCCGAAAAAGACTTAATTACACATCAGTAAGTCGTGAAATGCTTTTAATTAACACACACACACACACATGCATCAACGACACTTCAGGCAGACATATTGTTTATTATTTTTATAATAAATGTTTTATTGAGGTTCTGGAAAGTGTTTTATGGAATTAAAATTTGCCTTTTAGATTTATAGAGGCCTTTTTTTCTTCATAACGGTTTCATCACAACATTTATCAAGGATGTTTCAAGAGTCTAGTTTTGTAATGGCCTTTAATAAGTACTAATAGGAATTGAAAATGTCTAGTTTTAAAAAGGATTTAAAATGCATTTATTGCAAATATGTTAAAACCATAAAGAATAATTTAAAGCCTCTTTAAATCTAAATGGGATTTAAGACGTTCATAAAACTAATTAGCTTTATGGAGAGTTTTATGTAGGTTATGATAAATCCATTACAAATACATATTATCCTAGAAGCAAATTAGCTTTATAATTAGGTCTTACAGAATGCTTTAAAACTTACTATTAAGAGCAAGTATACTTGAAGCCTAAAAGGCCTTAACTACAACATCAATAAAGCACATGACTATTTCCTAACCCTGACAAACCTTTCTTAAAACCTCCTCAACTCCAAATGACTTTTAAATTGTTTCTTGGGTTCACAGTTCAGTTTTGCAGTTTCTGCGAGGTCGGCGTATTGTTTATTTAAACAATTTAATTTTTTAGACAGTGTTTTCCATTGGTTTTCTTAGAATATCTCGAAATATATAAGTCCTATTGAAAACAACAAAAAGAAGGAAAATGTTCATTAAGCTGTACAATAAAAGTGCATAGACTATAATTCGTTCCAATTATTATTATTTAAAAAAAAATGAATATTGCAAAATTATGCGTTTCTAAATAAATCACTGTTCTTTCAAAAATAATGGATAATATCCAATGAAAATTTGGAGAAATATAGCTCTTATCAAGTACAATCACCACTTAAAATTTCAAATCAAAATGATTATTAAAACAACTCAATTGTTGCTAAAACTTTGCACTCTTGTGAAATCCCGCCATCAAAACCAATGCCATGTGTACGATGGCTCAAATTGTAGCTTTTTATAAGTACTTTAAGGTCACGGAGAGAGAATTTTTTTTTTTTAAATTTAAACTCTTTTTATTGCAGTGGTTTATAATTTTCGAAATTGTAGTTATAAACAAATTCAAATTTGATGTTATTTTAACAATTGTAGCTTGGGATTATCTTCAAATAGCAGAAACAAAATAATAAGTATTGGAGAATAACCAGCCCAAATCTCAAGAAGAAATATAGAGTTGTTTATTTATCAGTGACCTAAACGTAAAAACTAACGTATCTCAACTCCAAATGCAAGTAAAGCATTAATTTTTTTTTCAAAAGTTGGCTTTTTTAATCTACTTTTATTACCCATTTACCGTTTTTGATTTCATTTGAATTTGTTTATAACTAAAATTTCGAAAACTATAAACAACTACAATAAAAGGGATTTAAATTTTGAAGAAAAAAAAAATGTTTTGTTTTGATCTTAAAGTACTTACAGAATGCTACAATTTGAGCCATCGTACACATTTCTGGGTCTTGATGGCAGGATTTCACAAGAGTGCAAAGTTTTAACAACAATTGTATATTTGAGCCGTTTTAGTAATCATTTTGACTTGAATTTTAAGTGATTCTTTATAAGAGCTATATTTTTCCAAAGTTTCATCGAATATTATCCATTATTTTTGAAAGAACAGTGATTCGTTTGAAAATGCATAATTTTGCAATGTTCTATTTTTTTAAATAATAATAACAATTGGAATGAATTATAGTTTATGTACTTTTATTGTACAGCTCAAAACGAACATTTTCCTACTTTTTATTGTTTTCCATAGGACTTAGATTTCGAGATATTCAAAGAAAACTGATGGAAAACACGGTCTAAGAAATTAAATTATTTAGATAAACAGTACGCCGACTTCGCAGAAACTGCAAAAGTGAGCTGTGAGCAATTCACATTAAAATCCTAATTTGACTCCACTAAAATGTGATTTTCGATTTTCAAGGCAAGTTTATTTTAAAAGTAATCGTCACTTTATTTTTAAGGCCTATACGTGACAATGGTGTTTAGGTATCATGTTTGTGATGTAACGTATACACACCAGTCACAGCACCCTGAAATATCCTTCCATAATTTTATTTATAGGAACCTTCGTTTCACACTGAAAAACAGTTAAAATCCTAAGAGACCGCAAAACAGCAAACTCTTTTCCTAAACTTCGGCACATAACTTAATTTTCTTAAAATGGAGAAAAGATTTTTTTTTTAATTTTTTTTACATAATTTTTCACTTATAATTTCAACTCTTGAAGTAACCATAGAATTTATGTTAATAAATATCCTAGGAAACGTGACAATTTAATTTCATGCATCCTAAATTGGAGTTGTTGCAAAAACAGTTAGTGGGGATTAAACCCCTATGAATATAGAAGTCACCATTGGTACTTTTCATTTAGATACTCTCTTACATACGTGAATGTGCTAAAACTTGTAATATAGAAAACGTGCTTTTCCTTCCACTGCAAATTCTGAACGAGATCAAGTTATATGCAGATTACTTTCATGAGAAAGAGATAGTGTAAGCAGGTATGTTGTTATGTCGGTAATATACTTTCTTAAACATAGCACAGTGTTTAAATAATATTATTAGTACGCCTATGGTATCATTAGCAAGTACATTTAAAATTAACTTAATAAATTTCTTATATTATATATAGGAATAAAGAAAATAACCGATAATTTTTTAAATCCATTAAATCAATAATTTATATTTGTTTTAACATATTTTTTTAAATATGTTTTCTCTTAACGTTTTAGTTTACTCTATTAACAATTACGTCTAGATGTGGGCTCCGTTATCTATCTATATTAAAATATGCAACTGATGTATAATGCGTAACGAGCGTCTAGGTTTTCAAATAAAATCATGGCAAGAATTTGAAAACCACAATTTTACCACATTAAGATTTTTTAAATAAAACATCACCCAGTGTAAAACTAATAAACTAATTAGTCCAATCAAATAAAATTAAGAAAGATAAACACATGATTTTTTGTTTCACAGAATTTACTCAGATTTATTCGAGAAACGTTTCGGTTTCCCAACCATTATCAGTCTTTTCTGCATTAGAACCAAAAAACAATAATTTCATTTTGTGCAAATTCTTGTGCACTCTTTCACGAATATATACAAATAGTACAGTCATTAAATATCATCAAAAAAGGGCATTTTGAAGGTCTCTTAATCTTCTTTAAGGTCAGGTAAGTCAAAATAGTACAAACATTGTCAGTTTTTCTAATATTCATCTTAAATGAGTCAATTTAAAAAAAAAATTAAGAGAAAATTAGCAGAAAAGACTGATAACTTCAAACACTTCTATCTCCTAAGCTATTATCTTTATCAAAGAAGTTAAAAAAACCAACATTTTCCTTAGCTTATTGCCATAATTTTTTGTTTACAGTAATATTCACCTAAGATTACTTAACCTTAAAGCCAAAAAAATGCATTTTTTCAAAAATTCTCAAAATGCATTAACTGTAAATAGTCCAGTCATTGAAGGTAAAATACGGCGATACTGTATAATTTTGCCAAACAGCACCGATTTGCACAAAAATTTGGATTTATGTTCTACTTACCCTCTACTCCAAAGTTGACCCTGTACCGGGGGTTGCTTTCACCCTGGGGGTGGATGTCATCCCTTCTCGGGGGTGAAAAATGTTTCATTGAAACTAAATCCGGGAATGGATAGATTGATTAATTCTAAGCAACTTTTGTTCTATAAAGATTTTTCTGAAAGTCAATATTTTTCGACTTATTCGCGAGTGAAAGTGTAAATTTTTCAACCAATAAACCCACGTTTTCAGACGGTTTTTCGCGAATAACTCAAAAAGTAAGTATTTTATCAAAAAAAATCATTCTTAGTAAAAATTTAGCTTATAAAAAAAACAAAAAGAATGGTGGGTTTATGGTGTCTGTAGTCCCAATACAAACGGAGTAATAGCTTGTTGAAGGTTGGTTCTTATTCGTCAAATGCCAAAATTGAAAGTTTCAATGTGAAGTTGCCAAAAAACAATGCATTTTTCGGGGAAACTCATGGAACCTTTTTTGAAGTACTTGAAAAAACCTTTATTTTTGTTTTTTATGAATAGGTGTAAGTATGCTGTGCCTAAATATAGCTATAATGTGTATTCATCAATGCTCCAATATACGTGTTCTGTTATCTGCAAAAATATGTGATTAGTTTTTTACCCGTAATTCGCTTAGTTTTTAAGCTACCAAGTCCTTCAAAAAATCATTTCGTAGGTTTTTTCAAGAGCTATAAGCTCAATTTAATTTAATTTTCTTTCAGCCCTTATTTTGAAAGGGTTTGAGCTGAAAGGGCTTGAACAAGTTACTATTTACGAACATATGCAAACTTTAAACGGCCATATCTTAAAAAAAAAAACGAAAATTTTCAGAAAAGCGAAACCTACAATTTTGTACTCTACAAAATTTTGCGTGTCATTAATAGTTTTTGAGTTATTTTGAAGAAAAGGCAATTTTCTGCAAGATTACAAAAATGCTCTTTTCACTTCAACCTCAAATTGTTTCAAAACTAAGCACTTTAAACCGTTCAAACTTCTAGAGCATGTTACAAGTACATAAATAAAGTAAATTGTAAAGTGGTAACGATTATTTTTAATTGGGGTGGTAATTAGGGGGTGACTTTCACATTTTTTTGACGCCGAAAAAAATAGGGACCAACATTATTTTCGTCATAACTCGCTTAGTTTTGATGCTAGGGACTTTTATAAAAATTAAAAATAGAGGTTTTTTTTAAGCACTTCAAAAAAGGTTCCGTGAGTTTCCCCGAGAAATGCATTATTTTTTGGCAACTTCTCGTTGAAACTTTCAATTTTGGCATTTGACGAATAAGAACCAACTTTCAACAAGCTATTACTCCGTTTGTATTGGAACTACAGACACCATAATCTCACCATTCTTTTTGTTTTTTTATAAGCTATATTTTTACTAAGAATGATTTTTTCGATAAAATACTTACTTTTTGAGTTATTCGCGAAAAACCGTCTGAAAACGGTTGAAAAATTGATATTTTCACTCGTGAATAAGTCGAAAAATCTTTATAGAACAAAAGTTGCTTAGAATTAGTCAATCTATCCATTCCCGGATTTAGTTTCAATGAAACATTTTTCACCCCCGAGAAGGGGTGGCATCCACCCCCAGGGTAAAAGCAACCCCCGGTACAGGGTCAACTTTGGAGTAGAGGATAAGTAGAACCTAAATCCAAATTTTTATGAAAATCGGCGCTGTTTGGCAAAATTATACGGGAAATAGGTCATTGACTGGACTAAAAATCTTTAGATGATGCATCCATCATAATCAAACAAATTTTTGCATATACATAATAGTTAGGACTAACAGAAAACATGATTTGGAATTTTTTTTTAATTTGGAAATTAACTGGAACCAAAAAAAGGCACTTTTTTGTGTAAAAAAATCTTTTGAATTTATTTTTCTTGGATCATTTCTCATTTTGCAGATATCAAAAAATTTGCCAAAAGAAAATTTTAAGCTACTGCAAATTTGGTTTAAGGTACATGTTAAAAAGTTTTTTTAAACCAGAGTTATGACTGTTTTAGAGCGTGAGCTTTTCAGAGTTACATTCAAATGCACCTAACATTAACTGTACCTCGGCAACGATGGGTCTAAACAAATTTTTATTTCACATTTACTTTTGTTATTTTATAAGCTAACTTTTTTGTTATGACAAACTTTTTCAAAAATGTGGTCCTCTTTGAGTAATTTGCTTAAAACCTTTGAAAAATCAGTGTTTTTTTGCTTAAAAATCAACGTCTTCACCCTCTGTAACTCGGCGGGTATATAAGCAAAAATAACATTATAGGGGGTTTTATGGGGTAGAATTCGACAATCTACACGTTCCAATAGGCACTTTTTGTTTTCGAAACCTTTGAGTTGGGGTGAAACTCACCCCCTACGAAAAAACACCCTTACTCCTTTTTAATATTTCATATTTGACCCGTTTTGAATCAAACTATCCAAAAATAGTTGAATTTAAAACTGCTATAGAATTAGTCCCAAGAGAGATTACTAAGTTACTGTACTAAAAATATATTAGACAGAAATTTTTTTACCATTAACGAAGTTACCTTAAAAAATTCCATAATTACTTTCACATTCATGTAGTGGAGTGGAATATAGTAACAATAAAAATGTTTTTTTTTTTTTGTTCAAATAAGCTTAGAAGTTATACCTTAAAAAAATCCCTAATTACTTCCGCATTCATGTAGTGCAGTGGAGTATAGTAAAGGTAATTTTTTTTTTGTTCAAATAGGCTTAGAATGTCATGAAACGTCGAGATTTTAAGATTGAGTAAAAAAATGTCTGTCTGTGTGTCTGTTGATCTATCGTTCCATCTGTAACTTTTTTTGTGCGCACGATTACTCTGGAACGGTTTATGGTATTGACTTAAAATTTGGTACACCTATATTCTCTATATAACAAAAACCCAAGTGGGTATAGAACATGTCAATAGAATGGTAACAAGTAAAACTGAAAATTTTTAAAAACCCCCGATCAATGCATCTAATTGTATCAGTTTCATATGTACAAATCAAAATGAGGCCTAAATCATATTCGGCTACCGTAATTGTCTGCACATTTTCAATTTTACTTCAATCGGACAATTTCTAGAGAAGTTCAACATGGCGACCAAACATCAAAATCTAATATGGGCTATAACTTTCTCGACAAAATACTCTTTCAAATAAAAAAAACTACATCAAAATCGGATCACCCGTCGAACAGATATGAAGCCACAGACAGACAGACAGACAAACAAACATACAGACATACGCGTCAAACTTACAATGGTGGATTTTACAAAAATGCACGAAACGTAACTTTATAAAATAATACAAAAAATGTATTTTTATCACCATCGTAAAGCTCGTTGAAAAAGCTACAATTTAAGAAAAAAAATTCTCAGCTTAACAAAATGGCAGTTTTTTATGACGCTTTAAAAACTTTTCAAAAATTTCGTTTTTTAGGAAAAATAATACATATTTTTATTTGTAATTTTCCATATAGATCTACAAGATCTATAGACCAGTAGAATTAGTAAAAAAAAGTCTGAAATTTATTGTAATTCGTTTCAGGATGCCACGCGGATTAAACGATAGTTTTATTGATTACGAACTTGACCCTGAAATTGGTCCACTTTTTGACCGCCGGAACATTGTTTATTTAACGGTTTATTGTTGAAAAATTCCAAAAAATCGACTTTTTAAAAGATAACTCAAAGACCTTTAACGATAGGTTTTTCAATTTGTAGATACTGTTAGAACTTTGGCAAACGGTTAATTTGAGAGGTGGTTCGTTTAAAACGCTTGAAAAATTGTTTAAATAATTGCAAAAAACCGCGAAAATTTTTACAAATATTTTTCACTCTTTAACAAAAGCACTTTAGTACTTGAAATTTTGACAAAATATGTCTTTTGTTACCCCAAAGTTACCCCTAAAATTTCATCAAAAAATTTTAATTAGTTCAAGAGATATTCAATTTGTTTATTAAAAATATAAATAATGTAAAGTGCAAATTCACCCAGTTCCCGTTATCGTAGAGGGTTGATTCGGGCATCATTTTTTTCGTTGAGACTTAAACTTTATGTTTTCATTAATGGTAAATCAAATTTAAGTAAGTAAGTAAGTAAGTAATCTTTATTAGCAAAAAGAGGAATGCTATATCTTACAATTACAGTATAAATACAATACACTACAATTAATATAATATGACATATAACATATAAATCACAAACGATTAACATAATATACAAAATAATTGACTTTAAAATGGTGAATTTATAACAATTTTTTTCATTTCCTTTTTAAATTTTTTTAGATTTAAATTTTTGATATCATTATTTAATTGGTTATACCAATTCAGGCCCTTGTAAAAAATTGTATTTTGCCCTGCTGATGTCCTTTTGTATTCTAGTACATAGTTTTCTCCATATCGAGTATAATGTTTATGAGTGTCTTTTACTTTATCTAACTTGTCAGTTAAGTACGGAGGAACTAATTTTAGAGTCATTCTATGAATTAATATAAGAGCATTATTTGCATTATTTTCAACTTCAAAATGGGGTTTGAAAAAGTGTCACATTTTGAGGTTAGGTTTTTTGCTAATAACTATTAAACAAATGAAGATTTTGCAATATCGTCCTCATATCTTTGTTGCTAGGTTCTTTTCACATATTTTCAAAAAAAAAAAAAAATACTCTGCAGCCTTACTAGAAGCCGAGATGTTTCTTTTTTAATAAATTCGTAAAAAATTTTTTAACAAAAAATAATTGTTTATAACAAATTATTGTTTAATTATGAAAAAATCGACATGACAGATATTATTATTTCATCACGCTACCCCAGATTAAAAAAAAAAAGTCAAAATCGGAGAAACGGTAAATTTTTGGTTGACGGATTTGAACTCATCTCGATCATTTTATGAACATGTTACAGATATGACTCATGCTTCTCACTCCTATTCTGACGCTGATTTAAAATTAATTATTGTTATCGTTGCAAATTGAATTTTTTTCCCCCAAATTCTGCTCTATTACAAAGATAGACTATTAAACTAAGTTGTTCGCCAAGTTTCAGCTGTTAATGTTTATTAATAAACAAATTACGAATTTATTAAAAAAAAAAGTCATCTCGGCTTCTAGTAAGGCTACAGTCATTTTTTTTTGAAAATGTGTGAAAAAACGCCAGCAACAAAGATATGAGGATATTGCAAAATCTTCAATTGTTTAAAAGTTATTAGCAAAAACCTAACCTCAAAATATGACACTTTTCAAACGCCATTTTGAAGTTGAAAATAATGCAAATTTGATTTACCATTAATGAAAACATAAAGTTTAAGTCTCAACGAAAAAAACGATGTCCAGATCAACCCTCTACGATAACGGGAACTGGGTGAATTTGCACTTTACATTATTTATGTTTTTAATAAACAAATTGAATATTTCTTAAACTAATCAAAATTTTTGGATGAAATTTTAGGGGTAACTTTGGGGTAATAAAAGACATATTTTGTCAAAGTTTCAAGCACTAAAGTGCTTTTGTTAAAGAATGAAAAATATTTGCAAATTGCGATAATTTTCGCGGTTTTTTGCAATTATTTAAACAAATTTTCAAGCGTTTTAAACGAAACACCTCTCAAATTAACCGTTTTCCAAAGTTCTAATAGTATCTACAAATTGAAAAACCTATCGTTAAAGATCTTTGAGTTATCTTTAAAAAAGTCGATTTTTTTGAATTTTTCAACAATCAATCGTTAAATAAACAATGTTCCGGCGGTCAAAAAGTGGACCAAATTCAGGGTCATGTTCGTAATCAATAAAACCACCGTTTAATCCACGTGGCATCCTGAAACGAATTACAATATGCATATTTTCTAATTCCACTGGACTACTATAATTTCACCAAGTTTCATTAAAAAGATTAATTATTTTTTTAGTAATTTCGGTTTATGTAAAATTAGAAATTTTCGTTTTTATTTTTTTGACAAAAAAAACAAAATGGCTAATAGGATTTAGAGCCATGTAGTTTAGTTCATCATTTGTTTGCAAACAAAACTTCGCTGTACCTTCATGATAACACATAGACTGCATTTCCAAAAAAATATCAAACATTAAAAACCGCTGCCTAAGGAATCACTACTTCCACATTCAGTTTTTCTATCCAAGTCTCTCACAACAACTCTTAGCTGCTTGATTTACCTATTTACGCCGATTTACCCCAATTTACCCCCCAACCTTTCAACGGAATAAGATAGAAATATAATCTAGTTCCAGATCTCGTTAGAATACATATGTGTACCAAATTCCAAGTCAATATCTTAAACGGTTCCAGAGTAATCATGCGCACAAATAAAGTTACAGACAGACAGACCGACAGAGAATTTTTTCTTTTGCTCAAACTTAAAATCTTGACATTTCATGACATTCTAATCCTATATGAACAATAAGTTTTAAAAAAATTTTTTGTTACTATACTTCCACTGGATGTGAAACTAAAATAAACAGTTGTTTTAAACACAGTGAAATGTTTTAAACATGTTATCTAGGATACATTTTTCTAAGATACATCTGTAAACAACCCCATTTCGTCGAATTTCGAAGAACTGAGCTACTTTCTTTAAATGTCCAACATTTTACTACAAAAGATAACGGACCATACAAAACGCAAATGTCAATAGGTTATGTTCGCTTTTGCCAAGTTCTTAACCCGTCATAGAGTTATTTTTCTCTAAAATCAAAATTTAGACACACATCTAAAAGACGAATATAACATTTAAAATCAAAGTACCAGACTATCAAATATCACAAAGTACTAAAAGTAACCTCTATCATAAGATCAGATCATGTCACCCATCAAATCACATCGTAAGCTACTGCATTACAAGTTGATATATTTTTTGTGTTTCTTGTTATGCGCCGACAGATCCGAGGACGTGGTAAACTTCCGATCACAAATGTTACAAGCGTACGGTTTCTCACCCGTATGTATTCGAATATGAACCTTCAGACTCGAAGACTGAGTAAACTTTTTGCTACAAATAAAACACGTATATGGCTTCTCCCCCGTATGCGTCCTCATATGTTTCTCCAGGTATTGGTGCCGAGTGAACTGCCTGTCGCAAATCGTGCAGGTCGACAGATTTTCCCCGGTATGCGTACGGGTGTGTTCGTGTAGATACGCCGCCGTCGTGAACTTTTTATCGCAAGTGACGCAAGTGAATTTCTCCCCCGTGTGTTTCATCATGTGGGTTTGGAGTTCGGAGGCGTAGTTGCAGATCTTGTCGCACATCGTGCATTTGTAAGGCTGCTTGCCGGTGTGCTCCCTCATGTGCACCGTCAGTTGAGAAGAGTGGGTGAACTTGGCATCGCAAATTTTACAACCGACTTTCTCCCCTGTGTGTTTTCGCATATGAACGTTTAAATGAGACGACTGAGTGAAAGTTTTATCGCAGGATGTACACAAGTATGGTCTTTCCCCTGTATGCGTCTTAATGTGCGAGTTTAGAATGTAAGTACTTGCAAATTTTTTGCCGCAAGTCACGCAACTGAACGGCTTTTCCCCTGTGTGCGTGCGCATGTGGACCTTTAGATCGGCTGCGGTGAGACACCTACGATCGCAGCACGTGCAAGCGTAAGGCTTTTCGCCGGTGTGAGATTTCATGTGCATCGTAAGTTCGCCTTTGATGGTGAATCTTTTGTTGCACACCGCACATTGGAAAGGTTTTTCGCCAGTGTGGCGACGGATGTGTTCCCTAAGATGTGAGGAATGGTAAAACCTGCAAAACAAGTGTTTGATTTTTATTCGATAAGTCGTAGGGGATGGGGAGATTATATTAATAGAAGCGGAAACTGAGAAATGGTGTACCAGAATTGGAGGAGCTCATTTGACCAATTATTGAGAATGTTAGGAGGACATAAACATATCGATGCTACACTTAATTTCATGTCATTTTAACAGATGTTTGGAAATAAATATTATTTTTACTATTTTATACAATTTGGAATTTCCCGGAGATGGTAAACTACAGGAGTTCTGATTAATCGCAAAGTTTCCAGGAAGTCTTTCTGGAAACTTTCCATTGAGAGTGATCCTTGGGTCATTTTATAAAGAAACATTCACATGAACATATTGTCTGCAACGGCTTAAATTTTTTGCGTCTGACGAGAAAAACGCAAGAGATAGTTTTCATGTAGAATTAACCAGGCTAATCAGAAAAAATATCCACATGGAAAAATGTCAGTGGGGTACCACTTTTTCGATAAAAAATATCAGAGGACATGTTTGCAGGGACACCACTGGTGGAGCGATAAAATAACTTTTCTAACTAAAATATGTGGTTTTATATCCTATTAACACATACCAAAATTGAAAATAATATCTAAACTACTTTCTGAGATATTAAAAAATAACGATTTAAAAAAAACTTCAACACCCTGTAGCAAAAAATTGAAGCCGTTGCGGACATATGTTCATATAAATTTTTCTTCATAAAATGACTTAAGGAATCACACCCTGAAATATCAGTACGTCATTAAGGAACACCTTGTATGTACCTACGGGGATCTATATCTAAATTATGAGATTTTAAGCTGCCAATATTCGAAAAATGTCTGAGAAATATAGATAATACAATAATTCACTAACCTTTTTTCACAATATTTACATTCGAAAGGCTTTTCTCCGGTATGGGTTCTCATATGAATCCTTAAATTTGCATTTTTTCTATAACTTTTCCCACACTCTGTACATGTGAATGGCTTAACGTCCGCAGAGTCTGGATCACCAGTATTTGGAGTGGGAGGTCTCACCTGAATACCTGTAAATGCAGAACAGAATGGTCTTACAAATAGTTTATTGTGAGTAGTAATGTAGTGTGTACTCTGCAAAACTTTTCAAATTTTATCAAGTTAATTGGTCTGAGTGACCACCTAGTCATTGTTTTAACCTCCCAAGTTATGTACAATATAAACTTAGTTAGATCATTTCCAAAGAAGAACTTGTTAGGAAATTACAATGAAATCGACCAACAATTCCACAATACGTCTGTGCCATTGACAAATATAAATGAGAGCTGGATTACATTTCTAGGGCAAGTAAAGTACTGCATGGATCAGTTTATCCCTGAATTAAAAAGTCCAAATCAAAACCATGGATCACGTCTGAGCTAAGAAATTTGATTAACAAAAAAAAGGAAATGTTGGCATAAGTACCGGTCTTCGAATTCACAAAAGGATTATTATGCATATAGGCTCAGCTGCAATAAAGTCCTGACTGAAATAAAAAATGCAAGATATGAACATGAACCATCTTGATCATAAAAGTAATAAGCGTTTCTACAGATACGTCAAAAGTACTCTGCAATCTAGAGTCAGCATGCCTGTCTTATGTGATGGCAACAGGGATTTAGTAAGCAATCCTGAAGCAGTAGCTAACATGTTTGCAAAGGAATTCACGAAAAGCTTTGGTGTGGAACCCATGATCAATCTTCCAGATATTCTTCACAGTCCAAAAGTAGCAAACTCTCTTACTATGGTAGACGTAACAGAAAACAAGGTAATAAGTGCTCTCAAGGGCATTAAACTGGACTGTAGCCCAAGACCAGATGATATACATCCAGCATTCCTTGAGAACACCCCTTCAGTAGTGGGTCATTTAACAAGTCTTATGAGACTGTCATTAGAGTAAGGAAAAATACCAAACCAATGGAAACCGTCCGCTATCATCCCAATATATAAAAAAGGCAGCAAATTCGATATCGGAAACTACAGGCAAGTAAGCTTAACCTCCATACCTTGCAAGATGATGGAAAAAATCTTGGAAGAGGAACTTACTACATTTTTCCTTGAAAACAAAGAAACAACATGGGTTTCTTCCCGGTAGATCAATAGTATCAAATCTGCTGGAGTGCGTTAATTCCTGGACTTTGTCAGTGGATAGAAATGAACCAGTAGACATAATCTATCTCGACTTCAAGAAAGCCTTCGACCAGGTTTCTCACAATAGACTTATTTCAAAAGTCGTAATTTTATGGCATACGAGGAAATTTGTTAAGTTGGATCGAGAATTTTTTATCTGGCAGGAGAGATAGAGTGAGAATTAAGGGAGAATTATTGGATAGCTACCAAATGACAAATGGAGTCCCTCAAGGTTCTGTGCTGGGCCCCGTCCTATTTAATGTCTACATTAGTGACCTTAGAGCAGAGCTAAAATCCGAAATATGTTTGCCGATGATACTAAAATATACCACAATCCACTAACTCACTACCAGGAGATAGTTGTTGACTTACAGAGAATCGAAGAATGGTGTACTCTTTGGATGCTGGCTCTTAACGAAAATAAGTGCTCGGTTATTCATGTGGGCTCAAAAAACACCCGTCATCAGTTTTTACTAACCACACCAATTAAAAGAAGACAAGAAGACCTAGGAGTCACCATAAGTCAAGATCTAAAATGGGCACTTCATATAGGAAAAATCATAAAAAAAAAACAAACTCAGTCACCTATATGGTCTCTCGAGCTTTTAGGAACATCTCACCGGAACTCCTTGAAAAAATATATAAAATCTATATTAGGCCAATGCTTGAATATGCAGCACCAGTACGGAACCTGTATTTCGTAAAAGGCATTCATGCCCTAGAACAAACCCAAAGACGAATTACCAAACTCTCTCCTGCAATTTGTCACCTAACTTACGAACAACGCCTCAAAAAACTACACTTGACAACACTAATAGAGAGGAGGCTCCGTGGTGACCTAATAGAAACCTACAAAATACTTCATGGGCATTATTCAATATATCTTCAAATTTTCTCACTAAACACGGATAGAAGACTAAGGGGACATAACTACAAACTAGTTAGGAACAAATTTCATAAACTATGCCGACAGCATTTCCTCTTTAACAGAGTAAATAGGGACCGGAACTCTCTATCGAATGACTATTTGTGCAGTGTCAACGAACTCATTTAAAAAGTGCTATGACTCTTCCCATTAATACCCTAAGCTAATTAAAAGTTTAAACAGCTTCGTTGCCTACTAACTTATAATGATAATAAGAATAATAATAATAAAATGCAGAACATCTTTAAATAAAGTTTATAAAAAATTAATAACAAAGACGTATATGACCTCTGTAAAAACAATTCGGTCAAGTTAATATTTTAGTAAAATCTGTGTTAAACAACATTTCTGTTTATGGAATCGTTATAAACATGTAAAAGTTGAAAATAAAGCCTTAGACTATAAGCTTTTTAGGCAATTCTGGACAACTTTCATTAATAAAATATTCCGATAAAGAAATGCCTAATATGATTTTTTAATTGTTTCTCTTTATTTTGGTATTGCATGTAGCCTTGCATTTGTAAGAGGCAAATGTTTTTTAGTCATAGTAGATTCTAATTGTTTCTATATTTGAATAATATTTAGTGCAAATCGGAAAAGAAAAATAAAAAAGCTATAAGGGTGTTAGGCTGTTAAGTGTGACACACCGTATAACAGGGAGAAGTCAATATTTCAAGTTGAACGAAATATAAATAGCCCCTAGCTGAAATTAAAAAACTACAGTAACAAGGTGATAATTTGAGTATCAGCGAAGAGCCTTGTGCTAAACTAACAATTTATTACTTCCACCCTTCTGGCTTCTAAAGTAAAATAAATGTGGAAGAAGCCAGTTGTAACCTCATACAATCCTACCTAACTAACCGGAAACAATACACCAGCATAGATCATAAAAACTCAAAGCTCTTGGAGGTGAAAAGTGGGGTGCCGCAGGGGTCCGTTTTGGAGCCAACCCTATTTTTAATATACTTCAATGATCTTAAACGGGCTGTAACGGAGGCTAATATTGTTCTATTTGCAGACGACACCACATTACAAAGTTCAGACACTAATTTGAAGGTAGATCAGCAACCCATGAAGGATTCACGTAAAAATGTTGGTGGTGGTTCTCTTGCAATAAATTATCCTTAAGTGAAAACAAAACAACAGACATGATTTTTACTCATAGACCACTGGAAGAATATAATAATCCAGATAAAATTAAATTTCTGGGTGTCTACTTAGACCCCAAATTAAACTGGAGTCACCATGTGGATTTCGTGGCGAACAAAATGAGCAAAAATATCTTTGTCTTAAGAAAGTTGAACAATATTGTACCCACAAACGTCTTAATAATAGCATACCACTCATTAATTGCATTGCAAATGGCATATGGGCTGATAAACTGGGGCCATCCACCAGAATTTTCGAATTGCAGAGAAAATCAATTAGAAGTGTATTCGTGTGAAGATCATGATATATATTTTTTATATATTTGTATTTATAATTATATTGACTTGCGTAAAACATCTTCATGTTGACAGCACCAATAAAATTATTTTGATTTTAATGAAGTGAACACTTTGTTACTCACCAGTTGTGCGTTTTATAACTTGACGTGGCTGAATTACTGGTTGAGTTGGAGCTGTTACGGTTTGTGACACAGATGTCATAGTCTGTAAAACTAACGTCTGCATTTCTTGGTGGTTCTGGTGAGTCTGTTGTTCTTGCGTTTGTTGTGGCTGCGCAGAATGGTGATCGAGATGATCTGGTTGATGTGACTGTTGCTGGTGCTGGAGTTGCTGTTCTTGTGGTTGTTGTTGATGGATTTGTTGTTGTTGTGGTTGTTGTTGCTGCTGCTGGTGCTGATGTTGCAGTACATGTTGATTCTGATGCATCTGCTGCTGCGATAGTTGAGGCTGTTGTAAATGTGGCTGATCGTTAATGAAACCTACAAGAAGTTTATTAAATTACAGAATAGTTGATCTGATTTTAGTTTTTCTGGTCCTATTTTGTAGATGATGATATAACAAATCAAATAAAAAACCTTGGTGAGTTAATTTGACAGGCAAACCCACAAATTATATTATGAACTAAGAAAAGATACTATTTCTAATGTACACTTCTGTGCAATGAAATCCCGATTTTTCGCTATATTAGCTGAGTTCGGCTTGTACACACAGTGCTAGAGTGGAGTGAGAGTCGATTTTTATCACATGATCATAGAGTAAAAATTGCGAATTGTATTTAATCGAACGCGAAATACTCCAACTACTGTCAAAAGGTATCTTCTCGTCAAACTACTTTCAATATCTCCGATTTAGATTTATTTGTAACTTATTGTGATCAGTTACATAAATAATTATGAATGATACAATTTTACCTGCGATTCGTTTTGCATGGGAAATGTATTTAGAGAATGATTCTTCAGAAGCAAATATTTTAGAAAAAGTGGACAATTAGGAAGTTTCCTATTTTAGAAATATCATGTACATTCAACCTCATTTAGTAGTGTTTCAGACAACTAGTCAAACAAAAAAAAAATTATCTCGATATCTGAAAAACTCACGAACTTATTCAATTTCTTATTTGAATACTTCGCCTCGGCTGAAGTCTGTTTAACATAGATCTGATAGTTAACTCTAAGTTTTGTCAAAAAGTACGTTTTATATCTGCCAGTAACTGCCAGTCTTAAGTTTAAACGCCAAAATTAGGTTTATGCACGCTTACGTTGATTAATTAGCAATATTTTGAAAGATATTGCACTCAATGCAAACTTCAAATTTCAACTTAACCTACAAATAATTAACTATTATATATTCTGTAAAGACAAAGTTATAGAAAATGGACATTTCCGATATTTTTGAGGATATTTTATCAAGCGATGAAGATGGTGTTATAAATATAATAGAAGCACTTCGTCGTGCACGAAAATTGAGAGAGACCTGATCATTATTAATAGAGTGCATTAATACGCTTATTGTGACTTCCGTGGGGGTTTCGTCACAAGCTGAATTTGATATAAAATTAATGATGATATACTGATGTTTCAAAATCTCAAAGCCATCAAAAAATGTCCTACTCAAAAGGTCATTATAATCAAAAAACGAGTTATTTCTTAGCGAATTAGGTATTTTGATATTTCCACTTTTGAGTAATAGCAAATCCTTTTAACCATGAATAGAACTAGTCAAAATAAGTAAATTTTCGAAAAGACCCACCTCGAGAAATTATGCCTGTTCCCCCTGCCCCCCTCAAAGGGGCTACCTGTATCTGCCTATATATATTTTTTTTTTTCTCAAATACTGTAGGAGCTAGAGGAATGATCTTGGCGCCATTCGATAGAGTATAAAATTTTGCATAATACCCTTCATTTGCTTTTTGCTATTTTCTTTTTTTTAAGGCCCCACAGCAAAAAAAGAAGGGTGAGGAGCCTTCCAACAATGACACATGTTTGGCTATACCTCTAAAACGGCCCAATAAATCAAAATTCTACAAGATATAAAAAATAAAGACCATTATTTTTTCTATCGATTGGTATATTATTTGTATATGTTATTTGTTTATATAAAGCCGTCAGTGGCGTACAAAGAGAAAGCTGCACATGTGCATAATGAATTTATTTAAAATAATTTATTATTGTTGTTACAAACAATAATAATGTAATAATTTTGAACAGGTACAATCAATATTTTCGCAGTTTTTAAAAACCCCCACAGAACTTATTTGTATGCGTAGGTATATCTGGGCACCGAGCACTCTACTATATGATTATTTACGTCTTAGATTTTTAGGAGTTCTTTTGATAGAACCATTTGCAGTATTAAAATCTTTCCCAAATGCAATCCAGGCATTTTCTTTATCCTTCCAAGAAACCGAATCACTTCTCTTGCATTCGATTACATCTTTACGCTTTTTAACTAATTCAATCAATAGACCTTTTCATCATAGAAGCGCGCATGTGCTGCAGCTATGTTTGTTTGCGGGAACTATGAAATGTTCGGACACTTGATTGTCAAAATGGCTGGACAGGTATCATTTTTTTACATTAATTTAGACTTGAGTGTGATTGACGGTGCAAAATTAGTACACAACATTGTGGAAGAACACACGCGCTCAATTAAGACGCTGGCTCAAGAATCCTGGCCGTAATATGACTGAAAGCAAGAATAAAGAACTGGTTGCAAGTTTAGAATTCAACTATCATCTTATCAATTTTTATACAAGTGCATTAAAAGAAAACAAATGTGTTTAGTCTACAATATGCTTAATAACATTCTTCGTGCAGTAATTGACAATGCAGTAAAAATATTTTCTGTTTTATTACGAAAATGTCAAAAACACAATTGAAAATGAGTTTTTTATCGATCCTTCTGTGGATAAAGCTGGCTCCTTTTTTTCTAATTTTTCCAAATAGGTAAACTATACGATATGGCACTATCTATTTTCAGAAAATTGGTAAAAGATTCATCATTATTTGGTTTAAAAACGTAATGTTTATAAAAAATCCAATATTGACCTGCGAAAACTGTCCGAACATGGCGGAACTCGACGTTTTTTAAACAAATAATGATGAATTTTTTGAAAATAGGTAGTGCCATATCGTATAGTTTACCTATTTGAAAAAATTGGAAAAAAAGGAGCCAGCTTTATCCACAGAAGGATCGACAAAAAACCTCATTTTCAATTGCAGTTTTGACCCTACATTTTCATAAAAAAACAGAAAATATTTTTAATGCATTATCAATTACTGCACGAAGAATGTTATTAAACATATTGTAAACTAAACACATTTGTTTTCTTTTAATGCACTCGTATATACACTGATAAGTTGATAGTTGAATTCTAACCTTGCAACCAGTTCTTTATTCTTGCTTCCAGTTATTTTACGGCCAGGATACTTGAGCTAGCGGCTTAATTAAGCACAAGTGTGTTCTTCTACAATGTTGTGTACTAATTTTGCACCGTCAATCACACTTTCGTCTGAATTAATGTGAAAAAATGATACCGCTCCAGCCATTTTGACAACCAAGTGTCCGAACATTTCATAGTTCCCGCAAACAAACATAGCGGCAGCACATGCGCGCGCTTATGATGAAAAGGCCACTTGATTTGACTGTCGTTGAAATTAGAGATCTTTTATCACTCATCGCGAAAAGTCAAAGTAACAGTAATGAAAATGACACCAATCGCCAATTTGTCACTATGCTACCAACTAATAAAATGGCGATAGAACTAACGATCTTGACAAGCACCTATTAAACGGCATTTTAACGAACACTAAAATCTGAAGTTTAAACCTCCAGTAAAACTTCAGTTTAATCTGTACCTATAAAACCGGTCCTTAATGTATGTGCTCGATTTTCTGAAATATCACATAATGTCACAAAATGTCACTTTTGATTCGTTCGTGCCGAGCCGTATTTTCGAATTTCGCCGTGCAAACAGGTTTATCTGGAAGACTTCCTCTTTACGTCGCGACATCATACGGCTGTCCCAATGGTGTTTTTCGAAAAATATGAACGTGCCAAAATTGCATGTTTTAGCAATTCTTTCGGCTCTCAACTGCAAGCTGGCTATAAACTGTCGGTGCCCTCCAGCGAGTATAAAGGTGCCCGCGCTCGCTCGCTGTTGGCGGAATCATGTATTGTGACGTAATCGAGCCTCAGCCCAGATGATCGCAGCATTTTAAATTTGGAAGGACCATAACTTTTTTATTTACAGAGATAATTAAAAAAAAAATTACAGATATTTTTTAGATTTTTACGACTATTTATTACGAGAAAATGAGAAAAATGGAAACTTCCTAATTATCCAGAGCTCACTGTTCCAGATATTACTATCAATTTAAAATAAAAAAGAATTAACATTACTAATAAGGCCTCCATGAAATCAAATCTAAACTCACTGGTATTATTTTGCAATAATATTAAATTGTTGTGATTGATAACAACACCTTTATCTGTTACTGGATAATGGGTATTTAATGAAATACTTTCCATATTTGCAAGCATTAATTAACTTAGCTAAGGAGTGAACTCTATAAAGCTCAAAAGCTAAAATATAGCAAATTTCACTCCATATTCCAAAAGCCGAACGGAAATAGTACTCTTGGAGTGAAAAGCGTTAAAAGAGTGTGTAAGTCGAACTAATTAAATTCATCTAAACCTAGTACCTACTTGTTGAAGCAGAATCAGGGCTAGTACTCCTTGAGGGGGCAGTATCAACTAAACTTTCGTTTTTCGCCAGATCCTCCTCGCTATCCAAAAAATGCTTCAAATGTAGATATTCGGCATTTTGCGGATCTTCCCCAATAATTGGTAAGACTTCACTGTTACTTGTTGGTATAGCGAACTCGAATTTTGTAGGTGTCGTCAGAGGTCTTCCAACTAAATTTATAAGTTGTTTGCTTTCATCCGGGAGAGGTTTGGACTCATCTTGAAAATCTTTGTTGTCATCTTGAAGATGGCTGATATACCTGTTCAAGGTATGGTCGGACTGTAAGCACACTAATCTAAAGTCATAAGCAATTCGCAGCCGTTCTATGCATGTTCCACATATTAGAGATGGTAAGCCCTCTTTTAGCCAAGTCTAAAAAGATAATAAATTAGTGATATTACACATTTAAAATGCAGTTTAATAACTTAATAAGTACATATTATTTCCTATTCCTAAAAACAAGTGACTATCAGTAGAATGCACAGGTAGCTAAGCTTATTTAGACTTATATTTTGGTATCAAATCACACAAAAAAGGTATACAAAACAATACTGACCACTTCTGAAACACATGATAAGAGTTTATCATAAAATTTAATAGAATCATTATCTTGGGCACTCGTAGGGGTTAGGGTGCAATCTATTCTTAAACATGCCCTACAACAATCTGCTACGTTTATAACATTATCCATTATTAGTCCATTACAGCCACTCCGCAAACCAAAGGGTATTTGGGTTGACATAAAATTAACTTATTTATATATATTAAGATTCTTTAATCTATGAATCTATTCGACCACTTTTACTGTTTATAGACAAAAATTGGCAGCTAAATATTTTATTAGTGTATTTTAGATGTTACGTTTACTGCGTTGGCAATAACAGGATGAAATGAAATGAAGTCCCATGAAGACATCGCAGAATAGAAAGGAACTCAAACTGTCAAACTCAACCCAAAAGGCCTTCAGTTTTACCATAATTGGTGGCGCCACTGCTCTTGACGGCCTCGTGTCGATTGGCATTTTGAATTTTTGAACACTGTTGTCAAAATTTACAATCACCAATGGGTGTTATAAATAACTATAAGACCGACTAAAGGTACCGTAAATAAAAAAATACACGCATAAAAACTTCTACTTTATTAACGGAATGTGACACTTTTTTTCTTCGACCGAGCCGAAAATGAATTATGCAATCCAAACCACGTGACTTTTAACATGGCGTGGTGGGCAAACATTTGTTTTCATTCGTTAAACGTTTGTTAAAGAGTTTGTTTTTCGGTTGCCTTGGCTACGTTTCCGCGAGTTAATTAAAATAAACCCCATGTTTGCCCACGACGCCATATTGCCAAAATAATTTGACAGGCTGTCGGATTGCCTAATTAGGCAATCCAACAACCCGTCAAATTATTTTGTTGTGGGCAAACACGGGGTTTACTTTAATTAACTCGCGGAAACGTAGCCAAGGCAACCGAAAAACAAACTTTTTAACAAACTTTTAACGAAAACAAAAACAAACGTTTGCCGGATGTTTGCTCACAACGCCATGTTAAAAGTCACGTTGTTTAGATTACTTAATTGCCCATATTCTTTTTTTTATGAAGTAAAAGGGATCATTCGAATTTTCATGTAGTTGAGTTAAACAAATGTAAAGAAAGAACTAGTGTAATATTTCCGCAAAAATACTGACAACATAAATATATAATTTAACAATTTTTAAACTGAGAACAGTTCAGAGGGCGCTAGAACAGAAGTTCGAATTATTGATTGTCTAGTCTTTCTTTTTGATGTCTGTGGTTTCCTGGTTTATTTTCATTTGTTTGTGTACCACTTTGTACTTGTCATTGTCAATGTCACATTGACAGCTGGGAGAGTAAACAGGCTCAAGAAGTCTTGAATAATTTAGGGATATATTTTTAAAAAATGGTAACAGACAATTGGAGAAACCCAGTGAGATCTTTATTGTCGTCGTAAGTGTAAATTTAATTTTTACATAATTATGCAAAATAAATTATTTACTTAGGAAGTAATTAAGTAAAAACAAATTTATTTTTTTAAGAACTGTGGACTACATTCTAAATAATCTATCGCTATATGCAAATAGTAATATTGGACAGCTAAGGATGCTGCCTCCTAATATAAAAAATAGGATTTTAAAAAAATTTACGACTTCGTCGTATTTTTGGCGAAATGTCGATTTTAAAGCTATATTGTCCGCTGTTGTGAATGAGAATACAAGCCAGGTTAACTTAACATCTGTTACAATTGATGATGACATGTTAAATATATTGACTAACTGCAAAAATTTGAAAAAGTTATACTTGACAAGAACTGGGAAAAATTATATAACAAATGCAGGTAAATAAATATCAAAAAAGTGTGAATAAAATTAAACCTCGGATGAAGTTAATTTGAATAGTGATATAAATAAAAAAATAAAAAGTAAGCAAATGCAAGTGCTTTATAAAAAAAAGATTTGCCAGCCACACATAAAACATATATGATCATCAGAAATGAATGATTAACTTATTATCATATTTTATTTTAGGGCTTATAAACTTATTAAAACACACAACTCATTTATATTTCCTTGTGGTTACGAACTGTGAACAAGTAGACGACAGTGTGTTAGAATGTTTATCAGAACATTGTCCAAATTTGATGGGCGTCGATATTGGAGGTTGTAAAAATGTTACAGATGTTGGTGTTAGGAGTCTGGCCAAACTAAAAAAGCTTACATGGCTTACACTTTCACAAACGCAGGTAAATACTGGTAGAAATATTATTTCTTAGACTAAATTTTTCAGTATCGAATGTTCTAATTAATAAAAAAAATTAGTAGTGTATTGCAAACTGTGTTATTTTAGATAAGCGATAATGGTATATCATCCCTAGTGATAGGAGACATTGGCAGAAACATCAAAGAGTTGAGGATAGACAACTGCACCAACATAACCGAGGTTGGATTGAAAACTATTGCAGAGCATTGTCCGAATATTGAAATTTTGATGTTTTATAATTGTTCAACTAACAGAGGTAATTATATCAAAACAACGTAATTTTTAATACTTTGAGAAACAATGTATTTGATATTTCTGTGTAGATCAGACTATTTCCACATTTCAAGAAGGGAATTTCAAAAATTTAAAGCAGTTGACGTGGACAATCACATGGTAAGTTTTGCTTTCAATTATCTCAATCTGTGGCTCCAAACAAAATTGTGTTTTCAATGGGAATTTAATTACTAGACAATGGATTTCAGGCCACCATTTGAGAGACAGATTGGTGGTTCATAGTTAGACTCAGGGCCGTAGCGAAGGGGTCAAACTTATCAAAAGTTGGAAATTTTCGGTGGATTTTGTTTTTTAAGTTTATGAAGTTGCCAAATTTGAAAAATAACCCCCCAAAAAAAGTTGGCTCGCTACGGCTCTGATTAGACTTTCTTTTTGAGTGTATAAAATAAAATTAATTTGCCTCCAATGATATTTTCAAGGCACTTTTGCTGTGGATGATCACATCATCTGTTTGCAGGGCTGGATTATCCATAAGGCTAACTAAGCTATAGCCTAGGGGTGAAGGGGCGCGTACTAGGGTATGAGAGGCGTCATTTTTTTCATTTCCTTCTCCCTGCTCATCAATTTTGATCAAACATTTTTTTCTCCTTCCCCCGCTCATTAATTTTGAAATCGGGACAAAACAATTTTTTCTCATATTTTTCTTCCCCCCGCTTGTTAATTTTGAATCTGGACAAAAAATGTTTTTCCCAGATTTCTCCTTAATTTTTTCTTTCCATTATAAATAAGAGGGTGCAAATACATGATTAGACTAGGGGGCGTGCCAATCCTTAATCCGACCCTGCCTGGTTGTTCACATGGTACACATTTTCTGTATTCTTGAACTCCTGAGATGATGGCTGTACAAATGCTCCTACAATATTATGTTGCCAAATATATTTAGCTTTTATAATCAGAATGACATTTAAAATTTCAAAATGACTGGCTTCATAGACTAGTACTACTAAAAACTTGAGTCAAACTAAAATAAAATTTATTACAATAAACTAGGTAGTTTGAGTGGTCTCTAATAGATGGCGCTTTTTAGATCGCAACATCGCATAACCTTCATTTGTATAGTTTTCAGTACTATTATAATACATTAATTCATGTACTCTCCAGTAAACGCCACATTTATGTCCTAGACAAATTTTCTACTTTCTCTATGAACTAGCCCTTAGCCTACCAAGAAGGTATACTATGATTAAAAAGTGTAGACAGTGAAGGAATGCGAGTTGGAGCTCTTAAAATTGTAGCGGCACACCCGCTTGGCGGCCGTGGCACAGACACAGTTTTACATAACAATTTATACAAAATGAATAGTACACAGCGAGACAGACAGACTTGAAAAATACCGGTACACGGTAATCTAAAAATATAAGGCACTAATGCTTGACAAAAGGGTACAATACATAAGAACTACAAGACATACTCTAACAAAAAAATAGATACCTACTTAGTTGGCCAATGTAATATTACTATATACAGGGTCCGCCACTTAAAACTCCCCAGACTCGTAACTTCCTTATTTTTTAAGTTACGACCATGTTCGACACATCAAATTGTAGATATTTTTAAGGCATTTAAATAAATATATATAGAGTGATTTAAAAAAAAAAAATTGAAAAAATTATTACGAAAAAAAAATTAATTTCCTTGAATATTTTTTTCCCTCACCTTGTACATGAACTGTGTTAATGTTTTCTTATAAAGGTTTTAATTAACTTCAATTTACGGTTAAAAAAAAAAATTTTTAATAAAAATTTTAAAATTTCCTATTATTTAGTACATTTTAATAAAGTTTATTTTTAAAAATAAAGCGTAAAATTATTATTTACATTTTTTCAGTTATTTTAAAAAAAATCAGTTTGGAATCGGAAGGAGTGTTTTTAATTGCTTTCTCTAAAACCAAAAAGAATTTCGAATATGATGTAATAACATAAATTGAAGCTAATTAAGACCTTTATAAGAAAACATTAACACAGTTCATGTACAGGGTGAGGGAAAAAAATATTCAAGGAAATTAATTTTTTTTCGTAATAATTTTTTCAAATAAAAATCACTCTGTATGCAAATTTAAAGGCCTACAATTTGATGTGCCGAACATGAGCTTAAAAAATAAGGAAGTTACGAGTCTGGGGAGTTTTAAGTGCGGACCCTGTATATAATATTACTAATAACATTAAATAGAATATTACTAACAAACATCTTTTGATATTTTAAACCAATAAACAATAAACATCTTTAAATGTAAGCAAAGGTAATTACAAAGAAAATAAAATGAAATGCATTCTTTGTTTATGTCTGTGGTTTGAAAAAAAAAATATACAGTGTGTTTCAGTTAACATTCCCACAGCCGATATTTCGGAAACTAAGAAATGTATTTTTATTCTGTAAACGGTAATAGATTTCTATGATTAATGCCTTCTTCAGGAAGTACAATTTACTATTATAACATTATCACCAGAAATGGCGCTGCAGTTTAAAAATAATTTTCGATCGAGGAAGGTTTGAAACATGCCATTCGATTAAGAATTAAATTTTAAGTCAGATCTGCAGTAGTTTTTGAGTTATTTTAATTTTACTGTCTAATTTTTGAGTGTTATATATACTTAATTGCTGTAACTTTTTTAATCTTGATTTTCAGAGGTAGGTTCTTAGTAATTTTTTTGCCTGCTATAAGAGAGTTTGGTGGGAAATGTTTTTAACAACACTTCCGATTTTACCGGAAATTACTTTAAATTGAGAAATTTAAATTAAAATAATTGAATAATTTGCATTTGTTTATTTATTAACTGCCAGAAGTTTAATATTCGTTTGCGTGTGTCATTTTAAGAATACGTTAGTAAAATTTGTCCAAAATATGGCCCACACCAATGTTGACAATGTTATTAATTTATGGAAAATGCAATAAAAATACAAAAGCAGCTAAACGTATGTATCAGTTACAATTTCCAAACAGATCAGAACCCGATTGCAAGACTTTTTCCAATTTGTGTAACAACTTATAGTCTTAAGATACGTGCTAAGGTTGACCTTCACCGATCAGGTAACCGAATGAAATCTATTTTTTATGAAAAAAAATAGGGTTGCTTAACGAAATATGTTCAAGGCTTTTTTTTGTTTTTCTTTAAATTTTATTTATACTTATCGTTTCGCAATAAAATTATCTTTATTTTGATATATAATTTATTTGGTTACCAGTAGTACCAATCAGTGAAGGTTCCACCTTCGATTCACCTATTTAAACCTAGCAACCATACAGCCTTGAACGGAAAAATGTAAGCAACCCATGTTTACATATTCTATAGGTTTCTTACTTTCGATTAGTGTTAAATTTTTTTGGTTAGAAGATCGGTGAAGGTATGGAAAAAAAATAATTATTAAATTTTCAATTAAATATAGCCTTGAACATATTTCGTTAGGCGACCCATCACAATTACTTTTGTTAGCACATTTTTTTTTCATAAAAAATAGATTTTATTCGGTTACCTGATCGGTGAAGGTCGGCCTTAGTACGGATCCTGTACTATTATTACAATATGGTAGTTTTAAAAAGTTGAAACGTGAAAGAATACGAACAGCAAGAACCCAGGAGAATATGGCTTTAGTTTTACAAACCGTTAACAATGATCCATGATACCATAAAAATTTAACCGGTGTGCGTTATTTAAGATTTTTAGAAAATGAGTTACCAAGACTTTTACCACAACAGAGCTAAAATTTGGTTTCAGCAAAAGGGTGCCCCACCCCACAACTCCAATATTGTGTAAATTATTTGAATGACATGTTTCCAAGGCACTGGATTGGCACCTCAGGACCGGCTAGATGGCCCGCGCATTCTCCGAACTTGACTCCTCTGGACTTTTTTTTCTGGGGATATTTGAAAAGTAAAGCATATCAAGAGCCAATAGGCGTCTGAAAATAAGGAGTACGCCACCTGGTGGTCCATAGTAAAACTAATTATGGGCTTTTCTGTCATTGTCTCTTTAGTGTACGATAATATCAACAATAAGTAAAATGATAAACTGAGATGCTAAGTTATTAAAAATATGATAGCGTTTAAAGGGGCTACAATTTGCTGGAGCCAACCTAGTCGGTATCCTTTGTAGATTGCAGGGACAACTCGTGAAAGTTGAGTTGGCACGACAATGTTCAAAACATACCCTCTTTGATGTAGACACCTTTAACCAGGCATTGAGAGGGAAAAAGCTGGTGCAAATAACCTTGGCCCGGGTAGCAATAATAATGTCCTAGACAATCACACATTGTAAGTGAAATTTTTGAAATAAGTAAATATATGTAATTCCAGTATATCTAAAAGTAATGTATACTATTGCACCATGCACTATTATGTTTTAACCCCTGAATATTTCTATTTCATATTTTACAAAATACTGTTTCATTTATTTTACTTAAAGAATTAATAAATGTCTTTTCAGTTATATTCAATGTACCACTAATTTCTTGGGTATTTGAATCTGATACACTTGTTTGTAAACATAGAGCATACACATTTATTTATTAAGTTTTGTGTTGAATATGGGTTGTACCACACAAAATAATATATCCTGCATTTAAATCATATTCCCCTTCATACACACACTTAGAATTTTTACATTTTTAGTGCTTTACAAATGTTCCATACATTGCAATATGCTTAACCTAAATGTCACTCATGTTTCCTGAAAAAAAAAAGTGATTTAAACTACAACTGTACATAAATTTAGAAATATTTAAGTTTATTAATATTTAACTAGCCAGGCACCGTTTATGTCGAAGAAACTGTACTTTTCAAGGGAAAAACTAGATAACTTAAAAAATATATGAATTTTGCTGAATAATGCCATTAACGTCTTGCAAATCACTTACAACAAAATCTTACAAACCTTTAGATCATATATTATTAATGTTATTATTTTTAACGCCAAAAATAACAATAAACAGAAAAATATCAATATAAGTATTCTCCACACAAATAAATAAAAAGCCTATAATTAGTTCACGAGTTCTCTACTTCGGCGCTGGCATCTTAAATTCAGACGCCTATAGAAGATATGGCATAATGAAAATATTTCCATAAACTCCAAAACCTATTGTTGTATTTTTAAAAGTCAAATGTATATGACAAAAAATAAATAAATTAAACGGGAGTTCCTAGGGCCAGAGAGGGCAACCGAATTTTTAAAATTTTTTTCGCAAACTGCTTTTTCAAAATATTTGCGGGGTCCTTAGAGAAGTGCTTCTCTAGATGTTATTTTCCATATTTCGTATGGATCCCATGCGCCACGAGAAAAAAAATATTGAAATTTCACAAGTTTTTCTATTTTTTGTTTGTATGGTGGCGTGGAAAAACGTTCAAACGAACGTCAGTTTTGTGGTGTATATTAATATATAACACAATAAATATTTTTCTATTTTATATATTCTATGGTGAATGACACACAGTTTAGCGTCCACAGCTACGATATACAAAGAAAAGCAAGGGAATTTAGCCCTTAGCTATTGCAAGTTGCCGATAAGCAAGGGAGAAATATAAATGTTTTTGTACTTACAGGAACTGCTGAAAACTGACAAATACACTATAAGATGGTTACAGAAACAAATTCATAGATTGGCATCGGTTATAACCATACCAAAATGCAAAACTATACCATTTTAGGTATATAAAACACTATCACTGTAATGTCCTTCATTATTAAACGGCACTTAAAGCAGCCATAATTACTGTATCAAATTCTATATGTAAAATTGGTAAAATTCACCATAATAGTTAATTAGATAAGACACAGGTAGACGACTTGTAAGGCCTAAGGCCCAACAAAAAGTAACCTAAAGACGTTAGGTCGTTATTTTATGCCTCATTTCTCGCACTACCTTATGGGTATGTACTGAAATGGAACGTAGAACTACAAAACAATCCAATTTAATATTTTAAATTTGTGGTCTCCTATCGGAGAAAGATGTCTAACCTTGAGACCTTCAAGCATTTATTTCCGCGTAATATTCTGGAATGTTTAGTGCCTTGAAAACAGTACTTCATTAAGTATTTTTGTTACTAAAAATATAAAAGAATGTAATTTAGCACATTTTAGTAAAAAAAATTTAATGGCTGAAAAGTGAATTGTTACAGTAATGCAAAACATTAAGTATTTATTTCTCTTGTGTAATGTAGTTAATCCCGAAAAAATAAATCTAAAATAACGAAGGACGGCTTCACAATGTTTTCATTTAGCTCCACAGGTTCACGTTTTTAGTAGATCCAGACTCAATATACACAACAATAAAGAAAGGGGCATCGCAAAGAACAAAAAAGACTAATTGTTTCTTCTATACGAAAATATGCGATAGTGGTAAGACACGTCTGTTTCGCACGAAGTTCACATGGCAAGTACACCTTTTCGCTCCAACACTTGCCGCACATCCGCTAAAAGGCAACGCTCTGATTCGCCAATTAAGTTAAGCTAAGTTTTAGAACAAAAGTAAAATGAAAGTAACTAAATTTGAACTAAACATAACTGCGAAGATGGAAATTTTATGTACCTATAAAAATCTCGTATATCCAAATTTTAATGAAATTCAATACATCTCAGTAAGTATTTATTATATATATTATAATATAGCTTAAAACTAGTTACAAACATATACATATTCATCTAGTATATATATGAACTATACAACAGGGAGTATGAAACTTTGTTACGCACTAGATTAATACTATTCCCGTACAGTTATTTCATGTTGGCTTAAATAATTTCAGTTTCTTCTTAAAATAAGATTTGTTAATATAAGGCTTAAGTTTACATTAAAAGTGTACATATAAAAAACAACTTAACAATTCTACTAGATACATAAAATAAATATACTTAAGCCTTGTTCTGAATTGGGACAGGATTTTGTTTCATTTGAAGTATGATAGAGCGCATACGGGAGACGTCTTTACTCCCTTGTTTGGCCTTAGGGTTGAAGTCGCACAATTTCGCGATTCTCTCCCATTCGGTTCCCGGTTCCAGTTCGTCGTCTTCAGCTACAAACTGTTTCTCTGCATTCCTACAAAAAAAAAGGGTATTTAAAATTGAGAACAACCGTTTTTATCAACTAAACTAACTACTAAAACTCTTGAGCTACATTTTTAACTTACTTGGCAGCATCCCTTTGAAAGCAAATACAGAAAAGAAATAATTAGGTAGGTAATTGAGAAATCTGTAATTACTTTATATAACCGTACCAATGAGCCGCCAGAATCATGGAGGGTTTGTTAACTTGTATGGTACACAAAGAAAATCTATGTCTTGTACAGGATATAATTAGTTCCTTGTCATTAAAAAAAAACACAGGTAATGAGAAACAACCTGGCTCAGACAAATAAAAATCTTACATAAGAAGGGGTGTAAAACACAGTTTTGAAGAAAAAAATATAAAAAGAAAATTTAGCAAAATTGGTCGAGAACTTCTGGAATGTTGGTGTTGTCTTTATTCGTTACTAGTGTTTGCATTGGTACACTTGCAACAAGTAACTGTCAGACAATAATTGTTACAATTCTGTAATTATCGTGGCACTCAATTGTGTTATAATTTTGGAAACATGGCTTTCCGTAGCAAATTTCAAGGAAAGGTACTGAGAGGGCAAAGCAGACATGGTGTGTACAGTACCATAAAATTATCCATCTGAAAGCACTGCTTTACATCTACAGAGGTTCTTGATCTTTTAGAAGCTAACTGTTCACATTATTGGCTTAGGTCTATTTTTTCCCAAAGTGCCCCCAGAGGAAAAATAATATAGGTTTTTCTTGTTTGATCATTCTGTATAACTAGTTTTTTTAATGCCAAAAAACTAATTGCATCCTGTACTTATGAGATTAGTTGACGCGCATACTTCAAAAGGGACAAAATAATTCAGCTAGCAAATTTAATTGAAAGCCTGTAGATGTACTTAAGTAGGTAACTACATACTTAATCTATAAAATTATATATAAAAATGAGAATTACATGTCCTTTAAATTTTTATTTATACATTTATTTAAAACATTTTTGTTTATATTTATACACTTCCTACGCAATTATTGTTTTGTATTATGGACTTGCTACACAGATATATCTTTCTGTAAAGTAGTCAAAGTAATCTTTCTTTCTTTCTAACATAGGCTATACAGCTCCCCAACTCAAAGGTAGTGGGGGTGGATGAAGTAAGAAAAATTGTTGGAACCTTTAGGGCGAGTTGTACCAACACGCGGTTACTCCTAACCTTGTGTTAAAACTGGGTTAAGAGCAATGTCGTGTTGTATCAATACGCTAACCTTGAATTTTAAGGTTATCGGGCGCAGTTCACCCTGTAAAACTTAAACTAGGTGGTTTAAGGCGGGATTAGCAAACATGTCATTTCAAAGGAGGAGGGCCGGTTTTCGGCCTATTTTATTTCTTGATGAAAAAATTTGAAACACATGTTTTTAGTAACTACTAACAATATTTAATCGATTCCACCCCAAACGAAACTTTCCCGCACTCACCTCCCCTATTTATACCTCCCTAAACTATTAAATGATCAGCATTCAGTTGATTTTTTTGGAGGCCATTGAAACATCTTAACATGATTTTTGCTGAATAAGGATATTTTTGATTTTGTACGTGTATTTCCGTTGTTTCGGAAGTGGTGGGAGGGGGGTGGGGGGGTTTCGTATGGGGTGGAATCGATTAAATATTGTTAGTGGATACTAAAAAAATGTTTTTCAAATTTTTTCCTCAAGAAATAAAATAGGCCGAAAACCGGCCTTAGAGACCTTCCTCTTTTTGACATTTCTGTTTTCAGTATACAGCGTACACTGTAATTACTTAACAATAGTTTTATCAGCCCCTATTTCTTCCTCCAACTCAAAATTGTTCATTTTTATTATAGGTATAACCTACAACCTATATTATATTAATATTTATAATGCATTTGACACAACTTGAGAAGTTTTTTATATTTCATGTAACTCAACTGTCAACTCCCTCGCATTGCTTTGCACTCTTGCACTTATACCACAGAAAAGAGAACTACCAGAAGCGACACTTAAGCCTCCCGCCCAAATTCCATTGACGCCATCTTTTTGGAGCTATTTCCATCGATTCATTTATTGCAAAATATAGATGAATTGTTGGATATTATGTCACAGAAGGTTAAAACAATAAATGAACTGACGGAAATACCTACAAAAAAATGGTGAAGGTCACAAAAATTGATCAAGAAACATCAAAGGCGGTGCAAAGAGTATCGCATCTAGTAGTTCTTTATGTGTTATTTCTGTGTTTGTTAACACCAGGGTTAATTCAGATGGTACAACTCGCAAAATTTTTAAACCAGTGTTAAATTTTAATACAGGGTTAGCTTAACACAGGTTAGGGTAGTTTGGTACAACTCGCCCTTAGTTTGGTTCTTTACACAATCAAATCACAATTCTATTTTTTTCAGCCCCTTTAATAATGAGGTGGGGGTGGTAATGGGAGTGTCTAATGCCAAAAATTTTTTTGAGACCTTAGCTTCTCTTATATACAGGGTGCGCCACTTAAAACTCCCCAGACATAACTTTCTTATTTTTTAAGTGATGACCATGTTGGGCGTATCAAACTGTAGATATTTTTAAGGCCTTTAAACATGCATACAGAGTGATTTTGAAAAAATTTTTTGGAAAATTTGTTAAGAAAGGAAAGTTAATTTCCATGTATATTTTTTTACCTTACCCTGTACATGAACTATATTAATGTTTTCTTATAAAGGTTTCAATTAGCTTCAATTTATGTTATTAAAATAAAAAATAAAAAAAATAAAATTTTTTGCAACTTCACATTTAGTACATTTTAAGAAAAGCTTTAAAATATTTATTCCTTTTGTTTCTTGCTGCTGTCTTGTTACTTCGAATATTGTTTATGTGATATATCTTTTACAAATATAGCATAAAATTATTATTTACATTATTTTCAGTTATTTTAAAAGAATTCAGTTTGGAATTGGAAAGTGTTTAATGTTTTTCTCTAAAATCAAAACATAACTAGAAGCTAATTAAAACCTTTATAAGAAAACTTTAACACAGTTCATGTACAGGGTGAGGTAAAAAAATATTCAACGAAATTAAGTTTCTTTTCTTAACAATTTCTCCAATTTTTTTTTTTTTAATCACTCTGTATGCATGTTTAAAGACCTTAAAAATATCTATAGTTTGATGTGTCCAACATGGGTGCAACATTAAACTGCAAATTTGTAGTCATTTTCAAGTTACAGATGGAGAGAGACAAACACACAGACGAGTCAAATGCATAACATCTTTAGTTGGGAGTTAAAAACCAAAATTAGGAAAATGTGTATGTTGTTGCAACCTAATCGTAAAAAAAATTAATTTTTTTCGCTTAAATGGGCTTAGAATGTCATGAAACGTCGAGATTTTAAGTTTAAGTAAAAAAAACCGCTACCCAAGGAATCACTAGTTCAACATCCAGATTTTCTATCCAAATCTCTCACAACGAAAAAATTTTGTATGTGGAAATAATTGTTTATGGAACTTTAATAATATAATATTTCAAATCATCTACCCCAAAAACCCATAAAACGATATCCCACATCGGTAGTGGGGTGGGAGGTGGTGACAGGGTGGGGGTGGGTGAAGTAAAAAAATATTTTGAGGTTTTTGGTTCTTGTACACACACTAAATCACAATTTTTTTTCATCCCCTTTAATAATGGGGTTGGGGGTGGTAATGGGAGTGGCTGATGACAAAAAATTTTTTGGATCTTAGCTTCTCTTATATATACCAAATGCCAATTTTATGGACTTTTATTCTGCTTGATTTACCCATTTCAAGTCAATATCTTAAACGGTTGCAGAGTAATCTTGCGCACAAAAAAAGTTACAGACAGACCGACAGATAGGCAGACACAGAAATTGTTTTCGTTCAAACTTAAAATCTCGACGTTCCATGACATTCTAAGCCTATTTGAACAATAAAAATTTTTCAAATTCCCGTCTGTAACTGGTTTTGTGCGCACGATTACTCTGGAACGATTTGTGATATTGCCTTGAAATTTGGTGCATCTTATGTATTATAGTGAGATCTGGAGCTAGATTATATTTTCATTTTATTCCGTTGAAGGATTAGGGGGCTAAATAGATAAAGCAATTGAGTCCATAAATTTGAGAATGGTATATGTACAAGAAGCTAAGATCTCAAAAATTTTTTGGCATCAGCCATCCCCACTATCTGCCCTATTACCACCCCTATCCCATTATTAAAAATAAAATTATGAATTAATGTGTGTACAAGAACTAAAAGCCTCACGAAATTTTTTGACATAACTAAAATAGATATTATTTGTTTTGTTCATATAAAGGAAGAAATATTGGGACCCAGCAGAAACTACAAAATCTTATAACCGCATATTTTCAAGTCATAAAAATGTTAAAAATTCTTTTATTTGCTTTAAACGATAAAGCTGAAAAAATTGCTTTTTGGAAAATTCTCACATCACGAAAATACTACAATAAAAACTTTTTACATAATATTTCTTTTAAAGTATAAGCATAAAGCTTTTTTAAGTAATGAATCTATTCAGTTAAACACGAAAGTCCTTTTATCAACTTTCCCTTTTAAAGTATCACCTTATACGGGTATTATCATCCATTTCATTTCTTACCTGTTAGCAGCTTTGGTTTTGGCAATAGTTTCCTCATGATTTTTATACCAATCCTCCAGTTCTTGTCTGGCAATCTCTCTTAACTCTAATTTCTTTTTCTCCTCTTCCTTATCTAAAACAATAAGTTTTATTTAAAACTATGTCAGATGTGATGTTTACCTGATGGTAATATGTCTGTTTATGGCTATTATTTAAGTGTCCACCTCACCATATCTTCGCTAATTCCATAATTTGATAATTACAGAATCAACCAAGACACAAGACAAGTCACAGAATCTATTAAAGAAAGATGTCCAAAGAGAAATTAAAAACGTAAAATTTGAAATAAAATTGAATGCAAAAAAAGTTTTTAAAAACAAGCTTTTATTATTATTTAGGTGTACTAAAATGAAAAAAATAAAATAGCACCGAATCCTTCCCTGCACGCGTCCGTACTTTAAACCGAATCCTTCTCCTTTTCTTAGAATATCTTAGAATACGTCTAAGTCGATAAACTAAGCGATAAAAAAAAAAACTAAAAATTATAGTGTTAAAATTGATAAACACTTTTTGGTACCATATTATTGTATTGTCACCAGAATTACATGTGTATGAAAAATTTCTGCTCAATTGGACATCATTAAGTGGTTCAAAAGTGACTTGCAAGATTTGAACTAAATACAAGATGAACTAAACATCCAGGAAAACAGTAATAGGCTAGTCCATCCCACTAATAATCATGATTATTCAAAAATGTTAAATGAAATAAAATATATGACCATTACAGAGGAATAAATATAAAGAGGACTTGACAAACTATTCATCATGTCCGCCTCAACTGTGAACTTGCGAGGTTATGATCCATTGTATTTATGCAAGCCCACATCATACACAATGCTTCAGTGTGTGCTTATAGTCCACTGCATTTAGGATTTTTCTTCAGACCAATTCATACAAAAGCAAATGTTGGTTTTCCAGGTAGGTTCGGATGTCCTTAATAAGGTCTCAAAAGTCCCCGAAGTGGGAGTGTAAGGATAAAATTTGGCAACGCTGTAAAGGGCTAAAATCATGCTCGGAAACGAATTTTTCGCGATATCTCGGTTTTCATTGCCTCTACGACAAAAATACATCAGGCCAAAAAGTAAGCTATGGAAATTCTCTATAAAAAAGATAGAGGGTCTTTTTTTCGTAGGGGACTTTTGAGACCTTATTAAGGACACCAGAACCACCTGGAAAACTAACATTTGCTTTTGTATGAATTGGTCTGAAGATGCCGCTCATTTTCCACTAAATGCAGTGGATTATTACTCTGCTTCACAATTCTAGATTATAGTCGAGTAAATTTTAAGCTGGCACGTCCAAAGGTCGCTTCATCATATAAACTAAGAGAATAAGACATACGCAACTAGATCATCTCTATGTCACTGCGATAGCTTTATGCGCATCGCATATCAAATCGTACATCGTGTTACCAACTCACCACATACATACATATGCCACCTCAGAGTTTACCGGACTATAGCAATACACCTTTGACAAAACCTTAATGACCAATTAGAAGTTGATATGGAGTACTCGATACACTCAAAGAAAATGATAGGTAAATTCAACCAAAAAGAGCATATGAAATCGCGCCTATCTAGTTTCATAGTGTTAAATCGATCAGAAAAGAATAGTCATACAACTTTATTTGTGTTTCGTGTTCGCGAAATAGAAATATAAATAATGCGCCACTTTATTTGAGCGACAGTGTTTGTATCAACCAATGGAATGCCTTGCCGCCAAAACCAGCGACTTTCAGAGAGATTTTGTCAATCTCTACTCAGTTTGCGTTGAGAACTCTTTGTGTGTAGTCATGTAGTCAATGTACTGCTAATTCGGCAAGTTTATGCCAATCAATCCAGATTTAGTTCCCTATAACTAAATCCTATGGTGTGGGAGACATATCCAACCAACTAGCGAGAACACAGCTCTAGAGCTTCTCAATCTGTGGACAATTTGCCGGCGACAGAGAAGCCTCGGCGTCCGCCACACTTTCATGTAAAAGTAAGGGATTACAAGGTAGGTCACACATGCTTTCCTGTTTAGCTCAAAATAGGTGGTCCTTCGTATTGTTAAATTTGTTATACTTTAGAAATTGAGAAGATAATACAATTTGTTTTCGTAAACAAATAGTAGTTTAATAATCATATCTTCTTGCAACAAATTAAATAGTACAATGACATTTTTTTATGTTCGCTAACCATTTTCAATTTGGTCTACAATTAAATAGTACAACGACTTTGTTCTTTGTTCACCAACTAATTTTTAGGTTGATCTACACTTTATTGTATTATGAAGTTTTTTTTGGTTAGCCAAAATCTCAGTATTGAGACATCAGACCACCCAAACCAAAGATTAGAGATCGTTTATAAGATCCATCCAAATATATCGATGATCCCTGAGAGAATTTGAACATTGCAATCATGTTATTAATTTTCTATAAATTCATAAGAGTATAAGATAATGCACGATTGATTATTGTCAGTGATTTGTATGTGGCGTCATCTGGGAATAATTTCTGTAATAGACTACGTGGTAAGCAAGCAAATTTTATGGTAATTCTTTTAGAACTTCTAGAACACGACAATAATATTGGTTTGTCTACCAAGTACAATAATACAGCGAACTAATACTGGGTTAGAATTACAATTCGATAATAGTTAAAAATAAAATATACTATTATCTAGTTTAATTTGACAGAATTCAACAAAATAATAGTCAGACGAAAAAAATAATAGTCTTATTCATCTATTTTTTAAGTTAATGTTTGTTTTGTTGTACGACAACTTTTTATTAATTAAAATAACAATCGCCTCTTGTTTAAAAATACCATCAATATAATTTAGTTTAACAAAATTAACGATATTGTTAGTTAACCAATTTTTTTTGTTGAATTTACCCATACTATTTCTTTGAGTGTATCTTGCGTATGAACAGAACTTATGAAATCAAAGGACTCAAACTGATCGTTGACCAATAAAATGGTGTCAATTAATTAATACAAAATATTACGAATTTTAAGTTCCCCGTAAATTTTTCACGGGCTTCAGAAAAATAAAATGTGTTCTTTGTTTTTTCATCCAAGTATGTAAATATATCACTCGAATTTCTGGGAATACTCTACTATTAGATGTTTTTTGACATCAGGACAAAATCCTTAATGCACCCAGACACTGTGAACCAAGAAAGTTTGGGGACCACTGATTTGAAGACGTATAAATGATTTAAAAAAAAAAACAACTTTTTTACCTTCCAACTAATTTTTTTACATAAATTTCTTTTTTCCAGGTGATATTACCAGGTTGACAGAAACGGATTATTGAGACTTATAGTTTCGATTATTTATTTTAGAAATAATTATCCGACTGATATTTGCACCTGCACAGACGACACAAATATTGAGAGGGGCCATTCAATTAACATATTTTACTCTGGAAAACTGGCATTCATTCGCAAAATTTGACAGCACCTGCCCAATAAAAAACTCTAAATTAACTTATTAACAATTTTAATTGTCAATTAGTTGTGTTGGGCATTATGTGATTTGTCATAAAATAAATGGACAGTTGATAAAAGATGATAAAACCACAGACAGGTGTTTTGTTGTGCTTTACATTATAAGTCGCTCTTTGTTAAATTTAACCTAATAGTTGCAATATTTTTTAAGCTTTCAATAACAATTGTGTGAGAAAAATATCGATAGTTGTATAGCAAAGTTCTGTTGTTAATTTATTTATCTGAACATATCTCAGAAGTCATGTCTGGTATACACCAAGCAACCAAATCAAGGTTTCAAAACTTGTATAGCTTATTTTATTAATTCTAATTTGAGCATGGCTTTGCTTTTGCGGATTTAAAGTTCCACCCAGGTAGCTGTCTATAGTCAATGAGTACCTCGAAGTTAATAAGATGTTAGAGGATTAGAAATAAATTACGAGTCAATTATGCCATCTTAAAACTTGGCATGTTCCAATGGCTAACTTTAAGAGAACCATACCCTTGTACTACAAACCTAAACCGCATACATGAAAATACTTATAGTCGACACACGCAACTGCTGACCGGTTTCTTGGTGGTTACCATATATTAAATATAGTCATTCCTTTCTAGTCTAGACCCTATAACTAACTACTGCTAGTAGTTTTTTTAGAACACATTTAAATAATATGTTATTTCAAAATACATTTAACAAATGCACGTTATTGCAAATTCATAATAATTTGATTGCCATAAACCTCAGCAGAAATTTTTATCCTGTATGGTGAATATTATACCATCAGTATATCGTGCAGTTTCTGTATTCTTGGCTACCAGGTAAATAATACCACAGATGTAAATCTTTGCTCTCTTTAAGCAAACTAAGTAAACGCATTCAAACAACTTGCACAGAGTCATCTACCATAACTTATTGCAACCAAACGACACTAAGAAATGAATTAGCAAAACGTATGATATATAAAACTACTTATATCAATACACAACTGCTGACTGGTTCTTGGGGGGTTGTGTATATTAAATATAGTCATTCCTTTCTAGACTCTTTAAGTATTGGAAGCAAAAAGTCGTGGTAGATGGCTCTCAGTACAATGGTAGATGGCTCTCAGTACAATGGTAGATGGCTCTCAGTACAATGGTAGATGGCTCTCTGTGTAATGGTAAATGACTCTCTGCAAGCTGTCATTCGAACACTTTGCTTTAGGAGAGCAAATATTTACATATGTGGTGTTATTTACCTAGTCTGTACTGATGATGGCCAAGAATCCAGAAACTGCACAATATAGATGGTGTAATATTCACCACACGGGATAAATATTTCTGCTGGAACTTGTATATCGCTCATTTTAAAATAAAGTTCAATATATCTGGCAGTAACGTATCGTTATTCAATCTGCTTTTAAAAAGTTATTAGCAGTAGTTATAATACCTGAGGGTCTAGAAAAGAATGACTGTACCTATATATAATACAGTAGATTTCGCAACTGGACGTGATATATATATTAAATATAGAATGTAAAACTTTCTGCATATTTAATAGTTATAAACAAAGCTAAAGAATCAATTATATTTCTGCTTTTAAATGCTGTCAAAATGGAAGATTCCCACACATTGTTATGAAATGCTTCTGCTTTTACACAGTTGTGTTCACAGTAGTAGTTATAAGTACATTTATCTATATCTTTACTTATTTAATAAGTATTCTGATTGTTTTAAATTTATTTAACTCACCTTTTTCTTCCAATCGTTTTACTTGTTCCTCCCTCCATTTCTTTATTTTTTCTGGTTCCACCCGATCTTCTTGCCTTTGTAGAGGGGGAGATGGAGAAGCTAAAAACACAGAAAAAATAATTTCCAATCTACTTAGTAGTATTACTATTCACCGAACAGGTAAACCAGTGCTAATATACAAGATTGATTTTTTAATATTACACTTGAAGTACTTCTTTCTTGGTAAATTTTTAGAGCTTAGTTTGCTTGAAATTGTTTCTGATAGTCTCGAAAGGCAAGATAGAAATACTTCCAGGCATATTTACTTATTTTGACACATTTTATTTATATGAATATATTAGACTTTTATTGTTTATTTTTAAGATTATACTGTTTTATTTCTGCACCAATCATTATTGTTTATATTTTTTTGGCACTTGTGTAATAAATTGATTAAAGGAATTGTTATTACAAATGTCGAGTTTTCTTACCTCTTCTGTAATCATCAGTTTCTACGTCATTTTGGTAATCTGTTGGGAAAAAGAAAACATAAACATGCATTCATGTACAAAACAAATAATATAAAACACTTTTTGTTTGTTATCCAAACTCACTGTTACTTCTTTGCTCGGGTAAAATGCTAGCAAGAAGAAAAAAACAAGGCATTTTGCAGATATGGTTTTATTAGGACCACCTTAAGAGGAACTTAACCCTACAGCCCAAGCCTAAACTTTACAACAAATGGACTAAAATGATTACTATTGTTTTTTTCAAACACGGTTCGTGTAGGAAAAATTTTGTTTATAAAAACACATAGGGCATGTCAACCGGAACACTGTTACTGCTCAATGATAGGGAGCACCTGAAAAAAAAATTTCGAAGCTCAACTTTATTTTCAAGGAGTGGCACCCAAAAAGAAAATAACCACTGGAATAGAAAGAATAAAATGTTGAGATAAATATAAAATCTTTCACATAAGGTAAGTGTCCCTATTTTCGTCAGGTGAAGCAATACGGCTTTAACTTTCATTAAGTTATAAAAAATAAATTCCCAAAATATACTAATGAATTTTCGTATGTAATATCACTAGTGCTTAAAATTTTATCGAAAATTTTTTCGAAAGCGTGTTGCCTGGTAATATAACGAGTGCAAATTGGCAGTTTATTATCTGATTAAATCCCGACCGCTTTAGCGGGAGGGATTTAATCTTTGATAATAAACTGCCAATTTGCACGAGTTATATTAACTAGGGGCGACTTAGCTTGAGAAAAATTTTTTAGATAAAATTTAAAGCACGAGTGGTATTTGAGGAGAATATTTCACGAATAAATAATTCATTAAGTACATCTTCAATATTATGTTTTCTCATTAACTGCCTTCAGACGTTTTCTTGTCACTTTTTGGAGTTTACTGACCTTTACTTTCAATTTCATCATTAATTTGATATACAGAAATATTTCCAAACCGGCTCATATTGTCAAAACAGCAAATCTGAAACAAACGCAGTAGAAACAATAGAGATTCCCTATATTTTAAAATAATCTAGTGACGTTTCCAAGGCAACTAGTGAATAAAACGAGTTGAAACCTTAGATATTATAATATATAGACTGGCTTAACACCTTTCAGGCGTTTCTGAGGTGCAATACGACGAGGAACGATAGAGAGAGCACTACTTTAGTACCGATGTCTCGCCCAAATAAAATATACACCCATGGTTCCGAGATTGACATAGAGAGCGCCATCTAGCGCTACAAGTTATATTCCATAATAAATAAATGTTCATCGACTCATATTTACGTATTTAATCCTCACTTTTAACTTACGAAGTTTATGAATTATGTTGAAGTTTGCTTTGTTAAGCAAAGAGAATTTTAAATATAACAAATTATAATGTTTGATGCACAGCTTTGGTTCAACGAGTTACTTTTTGGTAGATTACCATAATATGTAAGTACTATACATTTTTAGTTTGTTCCAGAGCGAATGTGTACTTGACATTTATAATAAATGATTTGCTTACCTTTGTAACTACGTTATTGAGCTATTGAAAGCTGTGCTTGACTTGTTCCTGTATTATGAGCTATATTAAGTACAATCTTTGTGTGTAATTGTTACCTGATTGAACACTAGGAAAACTGAAATAGTTACAGATAGGCAAAAGTTACAGCCTATATATTTCAGACAAGATTCGCTTTGGAATTGAGGTGTGTTTTTGTTTGCTACTACATAATATAATATTACAATTTACAAGGTAAGTACGTTAACAATTAATAATAAGCTAGAGAAGATATTTATAGATAAAACTTAAAAGCTCGAGTTGCCCTATTTGCCAGAAATATTTCACGACAAAAACGTCAAAAAATTTTCGCATATTTGCCGCTGCAGCGACCTAAAAAATTAGAGCGATAAATTTTCCATGTTGGTCCTGTCAAAAGCCGATCTAGCTTGAATTACCACTAATAATGACGTTTGATTGGTGCGATGTTTTGAAAAAACGGGCTCTCATTGGCTATAGCGTTAATGAGTGAAATAATCAACATAATTTTTACCAAAAATATCATTTGTCTTTTATTTCCTGTTTTTTTACCTTATTTTTGTCATATTTTTCAATTTGGCTAAAATAGCCAATAAAAAAACAATAACTAAGAAATAAGAAATATTTATTACAAAAATGATAAACAAAATAAATTATTAATTCTAACGTAAAGGAAGAGTAACAAAAAAATAATACGTATTTACTTAAGTATCATAAAAAAAAAGCTTATAAACTGAGGATAAGTTTGAATTTTCTTTAATTTTTAAAAGATTAATAGTTTCGGAGATATGGGAGTTTCAAAATGGCATCCGAACATTTACAAGAAGACATCTCTTACCCATGCATATTCACAAATTTTTTTAAAATTTTGATCTCTAGCATTTCTTCGCTAAATATGATACTTTTCCAATTATTCGCCAAAAATCGTTTTAAGAAGATTGCAATTTTCAAATCATTATAACTTAAAAACTATCATTTATATGAAAATTGTATTGAACCTTTTTCTCGAAATTTTTCTTTCAATTCCGACGGTTATTTTCTTTTTTGGGTGCCACCCATCTTCCAGGGATGACATCTAACCCCTATAAAATGACAATCCCCTGCGTAATATAGAAATGTTTTTTTTGACACATTTATTATTAAGTTAAAAAATAACTTTAATGCATATGACAATCTTTCTAAATTAAAATCTCTAGTTACTGTTCTATTGCCATTTTGGGCAACATATTAAATGTCTTGAAAGCAAATATGATATTCAAAAAGTACTATGCACATCAAAGGACCACGCACACAATACATGGAATTTCATACAGCCGTCGATTTGGCTGAAAATTTGGTATGTTATAGTCCATAACTTCCTGATCAAAAGTGCTTATGGCCACAAAGCCCAAAATGTCCTAAATTTCGAGATATTGAAGGTCAAAGGTCGTATGAGCTATCATTTATTATAGCTACCAAGTCACCTTCAGGTGCCTCTTTGACCCTAGAAATATTACTCTGGTATAAGACTCGACGACCTTGAACAGATCTATGAACTTGGCCCATGGATCATGGCCAAAGTTACCTTAAAGTGCTACACCAACCATAGTAATATTTATCTGGCATATAAAAAAAGAGGTACCGACAGTTTTTTTTTTAGCTTGACCCATGACTCACAGGTCAAGGTCGAGGGTCAGTGTGTCATAATAATAATAATAATAATAATATCTTTATTTTCATAAGACCCTGTCACAGGCATTGAAATATAGTCAAATTTGCATTTGCGTAAAATATATTAAAAACACATAAGTCTAGACAAGATCATATTGTAAACATGATACAGAACAAATAAATAAATAAAGACGAGAAGTGCTAATATAAACTAAGTACACTCATGAAAACTAGTACAACTTAAATATTCACTTATAGAATAAAAGCTGTGCCTAATTAAAGTGGCGTGAACTGTGCTCTTAGAGAGGTGAATGTTGTTAATACTTTTTATATTTTTAGGGAGTTTGTTATAAAGCTTGATGGACATGACATAAGGCCCTTTGGCTACTATTGACAGTTTGTGTTGGGGAATCGTCAGATTTTGACTGATCCTTAAGTCATGACCAGTAAAGTTGTCCCTAGGAACATAGTTGTTATAATGAGACTTGACATTGGACACACATTGAGTACATAAAGGGATGTTACCGTTAAAATATTAAGTTCTTTGAATAAAGTTCTGCAGGAATGACGTAGAGTTTTAAAGGTCATAGTACGTAAAATCTTTTTCTGCAATATAAAGATTTCATTTATGCGACTGCAGTTACCCCAACAGAGCCAATAATCAAGGCTAGATTGTACATAGGCATAATAATACATTTTTAATATATCTACATTGACAAATTTTCTCATCTGCCATATAAGAAAGCAATGTGTAGATAATTTGGATAGTAACGAGTCAATGTGATCGTTCCATGTTAAATGAGAGTCGATGTGTATACCAAGATATTTTACAGCATTATTTTGTATGATGGTTTTATTATTAGCTCTTACTAACAAGTTGATGTCAAGCTGCTTTGTAGAGAATACCATTAGATTGGTTTTTAAATTATTTAAAGCTAAACCGTAGTCGAGCAGTAATTCTCCATCAGAGAAACCGTGGTATTTGTTTTTGTAGATAATAGATCAATATTACTGTCACAGTCAGCGGTAACTGCATCATCTGCAAATAGAGAAATAAATGTGTCGTGCAAAGTGGGAACAACATCATTAAAAAACGCAATAAATAATAAGGGACCCAAAACACTCCCTTGGGGAACCCCAGTGGACACCGGTCTGGGTCTAGAAACATAGTTTCTTCCATTTTGACTCAAAATTACTTTTTTAGTTTTTAACCAGGTTAGAGCAGGCCCTCAACACCATACCTATTAAGTTTGTCTAGTAGCAAGTCATGTTGGATCGTATTGAATGCACGAGTTAGGTCAAAGAAAACACATGCACTTTTATTTTTATTTTCAAAACTATTTAATATGAAGTTATATAGGGATAGTACTGCATCTTGTGTTGCCACACCTTTCCGGAAGCCAAACTGACTGTCGTTGAGTATCTTTTGATATGTTAAAAAATTGTAAAGCCTATTGTGGTATGCTTTCTCGTATAGTTTTGAAAAGACTGACAGCTGGGCAATACCCTTATAATTAGAGAACGATTTATCTTTTTTCTTGTGTAAAGGGATGATTAGAGAGCTTTTCAAGACACTGGGAAATAATCTCTCCTTGTAAGACATATTTATGGGGTAGTTAAAGGTTCGACTCTTTATAACAGTGAACAAGGAATTTCATCATCCCCTGCAGAATTCTTGGAAGATACAGATTTAATAATTAATATAAGTTCATCGGTAGTAATTGGTGACAAAAAAAAATGAGGTTTGTGAAGGTTGAATATTAGCTGTACTAGAGATGGGCATGCTCTGTGTTAACTGCTCAATGGAATTGATAAAAAATGCATTGAATGCCTCGGTAGCATGATGCATATCTATTATATTAGTTCCGTTAGGATCCGTAAATATATGTGGCAGTTGATTACAGAGTTCGAAAATATCGTGATATTTATTATAAATATCAAAATATCCGATATTTACGATATATATCGGATATATATCAATAATTGATATATATCGGATATTTAAATAAAATATTTTTAAAAATACTTTTATTTAAATGTACCAAAAATAGTAATTTATATTCATACATCCAGAAAATAAAATCTTTGCGTGCGGTCAATTGACCAAAATAACTATGCAATAGTGTTATATGACCGCCAGCAATGCTTTTATTTTCCAGATGTATGATTTTGAAAAATGTTTTTTTTTTTACTTTTTAGTACATTTTTGAAATAAAAGCTTTTTTAAAGTTTTTTTATATAATTACTTCCACATCCAGTGGAAGTATAGTAACGACAAAAAAATTTTAAAAAATTTTTATTGTTCAAATAGAATGTCACGAAACGTCGAGATTTTAAGTTTGAGCGAAAAAAAATTTTCTGTCTGTCGGTCTGTCTGTCTGTCGGTCTGTCTGTAACTTTTTTTGTGCGCACATTTACTCTGGAACCGTTTGAGATATTGACTTGAAATTTGGTACACATATGTACTTTAACGAGATCTAGAACTAGATTATATTTTCATCTTGTTCCGTCGAAGGGTTGGGGGGTAAATTGGGGTAAATTTGGGGTAAATGCGTAAATCAAGCAGGTAAGAGTCCATAAAATTGGTATTTAGTATATACAAGAGAAGCTAAGGTATCAAAAAAAAATTTGGCATTAGCAACCCCTCCCCATTACCACCCCAACCCCATTATTAAAGGGGATGAAAAAAAATGCGAGTTAGTGTGTGTACAAGAACCAGACACCTCAAAACGTTTTTTTACTTCATCCACCCCCACTACCACCCCCTATCACCACCCCCACCCCGCTACCAATGTGGGGTATCGTTTTATGGGTTTTTGGGGTAGAGGATTTCAAATATTATATTATTAAAGTTCCATAAATAATTATTTCCACATACAAAATTTTTTCGTTTTGAGTGACTTAGATAAAAAATGTGGATGTGGAAGTAGTGATTCCTTGGGCAGCGGTTTTTTATTTTTGTACTATTTAGTCATCAGACCAGCAATGTTCAATGATGCTATAATATACCATTGTCTCTTTTAAACTACATGTACTTATACGTAAAATTTCAGGTTATTTCGATAACAAGAACTTGTTCAAAATTGACATTTTCTACAATTTTCAGTCTTAATTTTGCAAGAAAAATTATTCCACACAGGATGTTGGTCTCTCGGCATGTTGCTTAATAGTTAATATATTGTCTATATTTAAACGATTAAAACAGGCACTTCTCAGCTTATTGTAGAACAAACACTTTATGCCAGCATATAAAATGTAGGTTAGGTATTGGTTTGCAGGCGGGAAGTCCCTTCTTTGCTAATAGCAGCAGTAGTTGACATAATCAAAGCAATGCTGTCATATTCTCACAATTTTAAGAGTTTTTGCAGAAATTTGATATATATCAAAAAAGTGATATTTATTTCACTATAAATATCATGATATATATCGTATTTGGATTTATTTTTAGAGTTTAAGAGTAAAGACTCATTGTAACTTTTTTTGGGCCTGTTCAATTTTTGTAAGATGGTTTTTTTTTTTCAAAATATTGTACCTAAGAAGGACATCATCATCATCCTTCGTAAATTTGTATGTCTTATGCGAGTCTCTTATAAAAACACCCTCAATAATAATATCAGCTGTTATCCATGGTTTTTTGGATTTAGTATTTTGTTTGAATTTACACATTTCGAGTGGGAAAGCTTTCCATAAGGTTCAAAAATATATTATGAAATGATACAAAATTAGCATCAGCATCATCATGACTAACTAACACCCTTAGATGATCCCTCACTGTTGTTAATCTGGCCTCTCCGTTGTGGACTATTAAATTATCTTGGTTAATTATAAAAAATTACCTTGATTGTAACGCCTATATTTTTCAAAGTCAAACCTCTTAAAGCCAACAGATTTTGGCCAGAATTGTGGTTTGTACATTTCTTCTTTCTTATTGAACGGTGCACTTACTACAAAGCATTTGTTGATTCTGTCGTCTGTATTCAATTCTTTAACAGTAATTGAAAGATCTATCATTTTCTTCGCAGATTCTTTTACATCTGTAAACGTAGATCCAGACCTTTTTTTTCTACACCAGAAAATTTATCATTATTGTCAGATGTATTTCCAGTTCTTAAGGTGTTAGCGCTAGCTTTTTTATTAATATTTGTATTGCGATTGTTAACTCTATTTCTGTGTCTTTTTTTGTTTGCACACTCAATACATATGATTTTATGACCATCTAATTTAGAAGTAATTCTGGATTTATCTCTCACTGCAACTTTTGTGAAAGACAGAATAACAATAAATGCACACAACTGCAGCACATGATTAACGACACCTTCTTACTCCAATTTGACTTTCTACCAAAGGACTGAGTTGCCATCGCTATAATAAGTGACAGCTCATACGACCTTTGACCTTCAATATTTCGAAATTTAGGACATTTTGGGCTTTGTGGCCATAAGCACTTTTGATCAGGAAGTTATGGACTATAATAACATACCAAATTTTCAGCTAAAGTCAAAGGCTGTATGAAATCCCATATATTGTGTGCGTGGTTGTTTTGTGACCAATTTCAGATTTTTCGTGAATAAATTCGCTTCTAATTGATGTTATAATTTTTTTTATAATTGTACTGATTCGCTGCCATATTGAATTTTCGAAATCGCCACAATGTTTTTGAAACCACTATTCTCAATGATAATTTTGAGTTCTGAAACATTTTTTTCAGACACTCTTATTTTTAGGTGTAAGAGTGTTTTCATTTGACATTTTCAATTATTTTAAATTGTATGCTAGCTAAATAATAAAGTCATCTATATTTTGAACAGTAAATCCCAAACATTTTTGTCCCTAATTTGATGTTTCTTTGATTTGCCCATCCAGTGGTAAGAAATGTTTAATGTCATTACTTAACAAAAAGAAAATTTAATGAATTAAAAACCAATTAACTACTTAAGTGTATTTTTATAAAAAAAAAATTGACCTTTGCCACATTTTTCAAAAACAAAAAAAATAATTTCACACTTTAGACTTGTGCAATATACACTCAAAAAACAGAGAAAACTGGCAGTGGGAAAATTTTATCATAATCCAAACCAGTACCTGCAAAGGACCATTTTAATAATTCTTTATTACATACCGAACTCTGAGGGTGTTAATAAACAAAGGCAAAGCCTCCAAAGTTCATGTTAACTCAGAAAATGGCAATAAAAATGGCATCATCAATGTTCAAAGAAATATTACTTAGAAAGCCGATTATCTTCCTAGCAAGTTACTAATGACCCTGATGGAAGCATTCCGAGCAAAGATATAACATAAACAAACTTAAAAAAAATTCTGTACAATATAGTATTTTTTATGAACTAAAACGCACACAACACAAAATCTTACCATGCCCATATGATTCATATGAATCAGTGCCAAAAAGAAAATCATCTACTAAAAAGAAAAAGAAAAGTAAGCTATTAAAGCACAAATAAAATTCAAGGAAACATAATGTACTGTATATGTACTAGCATTTTTCTGAATTCCGTCGTGCTTTTTTCCTGATTGAGGAAAACTAAGGCTCTAATTATTCTGTTAACACTCAATTTATAAATTTGACATTCCCATTACCATTCAAAGATGAAACATATGAAACACCGACTGCTATTTACATTGTACATCAACCTTACTGTTTCCCACTGGATCAAAAGTTGGCGTCCAATCCAGATGCCCAACTTTCTTGAATGCCACTTCACAAACAGCAAAGTTGATAAACAGTTCATTTCGGTGAATGGCAACGTCATTCCAGATGGAAACGGACATATCAAGTTTGAACGCCAACATAAAAGTTTATAAAGTGGGTGTGATTTCATTGAAATTAGAGCAATTTCAAGTCGTCAAAATGGATGCAATGGCAGCTGAAGAAATTTAAGCTAGCTATACCTTAGTAATTTGGAGCACGGAATAAAAACAATAATTACTACAATATTTTTTTCACTTAACAGTACCGTAGATGGGGGTGGATCGAGACTGCTGGGTCAATGGAAACAAAAGTGGAGAACGTAAATCAAAAATTCTCCCAGTTCTCAAATTTAAAATTGGCGGTTTTAGCTATCTCTCAAATTATCTATTAGTAGGTCCTTAACGTCTATTTAGTAATTTTCAGCATGTTACATTGGCATAACTGCTTGAAACAGTGTTGTCAACAAGGGGCTGCCAAATAGGTTTAATTTGTAGGCCGCAAAACTTTTTATTTTACTACAAGAAAAAAACAAAGAAGTAACTTCATATCTGACTGAAAAATACCTTAACCTGTCCTATTAACATAATTATTCACAAAATTGGACAACTCTGCATAGTTTATGAAAAATGATTTTTTTTTTTGTAACGTCACTTTTGTCAGAATTTTGGGGTCAACAGAAATAGCTGAGAAGTCCTTTTCTATTTTTTAAAATTTACGTTATAAGTTTTCCCGGTGATAATAGTGCCTTATATTGTTACTTAGGTTCATGAGAGTTTGTAATGTTGGTTTATTATAACAAATAAACAATTTAAATAACGTAATTTTATTTTATTTTGCAAGTTTTCGCAGAAAAAATTCACCTAATTTAAAAAAAAAATAAATCGTAGTTTCTATCGACCTTTCAAGTGGAGTAATGGCAATTTTAATGAAAAACAAGTTAGTGTTTCTGTTCACCCCACAGTACGGGTTGAATAGAAACATACACCTTTTATTATTTTTTTTTAGTCAAACTGATCAAATTTTTGAAAATGTAATATATGCCTACGCATCTACTAGTAGGGGCCAGAGTTTTCCATATTTTTCATTTTGGGAAAGCTGAATAGTTTCCCTACTCCAAAACTGCAAAGTTCGAAATGTGTTTCTATGCACCCCCATCTACGGTAATAAATTTGAACATACCTTTAAATATCAATTATTAATTCTAGGTAAATGGGCTATCGATAATTTTACTTGAAATACATTTTTCACATGTAAATTATAAACCCAAGCACTAACTATTAAAACTATTTTGATATCTTATGATTTGATAATCTTTTACACCTAAATTATTTAACACCATTCGTTCTAAGCGTACCCAAGTAGCACAGTAACAGTAACTTTCATTGGAAAATTTCCTATGCCCCGCAGATATTACTTTCCAGTGACGTAGCCAGGATTTTTATTCGGGGGGGGTCCGAAAATTTTTTTGTAAGTATATTATGTAGGTATTGTTATGTAGCTTTCACACAATTCTTATGTAAATTGGCGTACAGTCAAATTGCTTGAATTTTTAATATGTGTAGATTTCGACTTTCTGATCAAAAACTCTCATGGGCCCAACTCGATCCTATGTCTAGTTTCCTAGATACTACTGCTCAAGAAATGTCCAGGAATGACCTTTTGTACAATTTAAATAATTTCGAATTCATGATTTTTTTCATAAATTTTATACTGTGGTGCGTGATTCGTTCTAATAGCCCTTTATAATATTTTGCACTAAAAGCATTTGTTGTTTTACTTAATAAAAATAGCGTAGAAAAAATTAAAGTTTGAAAAATGTTAGCGAAGGCGCCGGGAAATCTGTAGAAAAATAACAAGTGAAAATAATATTTGGTCATATTGGCTAAAACATTTTTTACATAAAGTAAGTAAGTAAGTAAGTAAGTATGTGTCTTCCTGATCAAAAAACTTTAATTGAAAAACTTTCGGAAATTGTTTCTTTGACCTCTAACAACAAACACACCATCAATAAATTAAAAGTTCGACAAGATATTCAGAATTTTACAAGAATTTACTTATCGTTGTATCTCGAATACTAGACGAGACTAGACCCATGAGGGTTTTTGATCGGAAATAAGTCACAAACATATACAACATATTAAAAATTCAGCCAATTTGACTGTTGTAGGTACGCCTATTTGCATAAGAATTGTGCGGAGTCCTTTAGTTGAACTATTCAACAACTTATATTTCAAGTAACTGATGGCGACTATGCGCAATGTAACGTGGATTTCGCTTGGCTATTAATAAAAATAAATCGAATGTACTCATGATTCCACAAGGTTTTATACATTTGACTGAATTAAGCCCTCTCAATATTGCGGCAATAAATTGCAAGAAATTACGATTTGCGACGGGACTGGTTGCATGGAATGAAGATTTGTAATCGGCCAAAAAAAATTTTTGACTAAAACCGAAAATAAAATCAATATAATAATTTTATATAAATATCATGTCTATCAATTATACAAATGTCAATAAATTTCGGGGGGGGATCCGGACCCCCAGGACCCCCCCTGGCTACGTCACTGAATAAAGTATATACATACGTTTTCATATTATTAATATCCAATAATGCCTATTAAATTAAATGTACTGCCAAATAGTTTACGTAGTAGTCTTGAGCAAAAAAAAAAATAGGACAACTATTTTTTTCTAATGTGAATCTGTCTCTATTTGCACACTTGCAATGAATTTTGACAAATAACTGACAATGTCACAAAAACTAGATTTTAGCAAAAATATGACAGTACCAGAATTATACAGCTCAATGTCTGTAATCAGGTCCTATTGCCAGCTAAAAGGCTTTAGCAACATTTTCAAAGCAAGAATTTTGACTGTTACAGTGTTGCTGCAACTGCATTAAAAGGTTAATGCGGTAGCTGTTATAACTAAACGACTGTCAGTTTTTGCTGCCTCAATGTTGGCGCAACTTATTTTTTGCAGCTTATGCTACTTGGGTAATCAATACTCTGATAGGATTCTAAATAACGCAACTAGCTATTGCACCATCGTATTATATTCGATACCACTGAGCTTTTATATACAACATATTACTTTAATTAGCAAAATATATCTAAGACACTGATACTACTAAATGGACAACAAACAGCGCTTGCGTCTGACATTCCTTAACGGCTAGAGTGCAAAATGATTATTTAAAAAATAACTTACCGTTAACTTTTTGTTCTCTAAGGCCATCCTGATCAATGCCCTCTACCATTTCAAAACTGCTGGCGGAATTTGTTGGGTCATCTACAGATAAAGCAGAGCTTAAAAACAGTACATTTAAAGCAAAAAATAAAATCAATACAGCAGAATACAATTAACATGCCTGTTGCTTAACATTATTCATAGCATATAATAATTTCTCGATTATCGGAACCGGTATGAAGTCCATGCAAATATCGAAATTACGCCCCTTGAAAGAGATTTTAAAAAACTCACCACCGTTTACTACAGGAACGGTAATTGCGGCAGGTTTCACTTCGTCTTCAAGACCAGCTAATTCATCTTGCTCTCGTGCTAAAAATTCCGCGGCTGGATCCACTTCAGCTTGATCGAAATCTCCGAAACCAGACATTTTTAAGTTTTTTAATAAATTCCTCACACTTTGACAGGACAACTGACAGATCTACAATGACAACTTGTTCGTGACGTGTGGCCGGAAGTTGACGATTATAAACCGGCCGCTAGGCTCTTTCATGTTTATCGGTTTAAAATAACCAGTTTTGGTCAGGAGCAAAGAGGATTAGACAGAGAGGAGGGTTTCTGCCTCAGATAAACAAAGAAATATATGGATAAATAATACTTTCCGTCTCCGCGTAAGGTATATCACGTATTCATTGTTTACATGTCTATCGAGGCGTTCATTGGTTCTCTTCCGAAGGACGTTGACCGTTGTTTACATTTTCTTGTGCCGCCATATTGTTTTATTGCTTTTAACGCTGTTTTTATCCAGTTATAAACAATTTTGTGTTGATTTTGCAGTTTAATCACGTTTTATACGGTTCAAAAATGACTACGGATTGTTTAATTTACTAAAAGACCTACAAAAGGGAGTAATCTCGTTCGTTTTATACGCAAGCATTGTTGTGTACATAGTCGTAGGTTAGGGTTATAGTTAGGTTTATTGTCTTATTGTTTTGTTGATTTAGCAATAAATAATTTTTCCTTCTGCCTCTCTCGTCTTTACACTCAAGTAAAAAACGTAAAAAGACAGTTGTGTGATTATCAGATAGATTAATAGATTTAGATTTATTTCTCTAAATTTAAATGTTACATAAGTATACCTATTTAAATTTGGTACGAGTATTTCAAACTTTACAGAATGTTTACATTATTACATAATAATAGACTGTATTAACTTTTCAAAATAATAATGCACTGGGTTCGATCCCCAGCTTTAAAATTGGCAACGTTGATATGTAATGGATGTATATCTGCGTTTTTCTAAATGTGTAACCCCCTTCTGAACAGTCTTGACTTTGAAATTGTTGGGGTTGCCTGATATATGTGGTACGTTATGTTGTTATTCCGTAGGCTCCCAGAAAATATTACGTTTAGAAAAAAGTGACTCGCTCTCCTACAGGTAACCGACCAAAATTTGAAGCATTTACAATTAGGTATGCTTTAATCGTTTCAAGTTTGATGACTTTTATGTAACCCGGACAGGAAAAAGATGTTTAAGAAAAATGTTTGTTTCCTAGTAGTTTTACCAAGAGACTCATTTCACTTCCGTTATCGTATCAAGGGTGTCTCATATAATTTGCTTTTTAATACTAACAAGAGTCGAGTCGAGGCTACTCTCTGCTTTATCTTTGCTTTTACTGGAATTAATTCAGAATCGATACCTACAGACCCGACGAGAGAGGAGGGGTGCGGGGGTGATGCCCCCGGGCTTGTCTAGGGGGCCCGGAAATTTTAAAATTTTTTGAGGGTCCATATTTTCTCTCCACGGCTCTGCCAAGATACCGATATAAATTAAATTTACTAAGCTAGAAAATTAACTGCAATTTATTATATTTTTTAATAGCCATATCAGATTGAAATAATTTGATGCGTTGTATCGAAAACAGATTTGATAAAGAATCTGTTATCTTTATCGTAACTATATCCAACAATATTAAAATTAAAAACTGGAAGTAATGGTGCGGGAGCTAAGTGGCTTTTTCGGGCACTCATCGTTACAAGCATTTTCTATGCGCTGATTAATTCTATCGAACTTGACAAAATAGACTTCTGGCTTATGTCAGCCCGTCGAGTTGGCCATGGTTCAAGATATAAAAATCAGTGAAATTATGTCATCGTTACAAAGCCAAGTTTTTTTGTGTGTACACATTTTATGTTTAGAATGAATAAAATAAGATCGCCAGAAAGTGTGGGCCATCAGGGACGCAACCAGAAAGGTCAAAGAGGTAAAAAAACGAAGTTATATAACATCATCGTTACAAACTTTTTTAAGGTTGAACATATTTTATGTTTTGAACACAGAAAAAAATTCCCAGAAAGAAAATGTTTAGGATTTTTGAAGAAAATTGGATTTTTTTCCGCATATTTCATCTCAGAACTCTAAACTCATCGTTACAAGTTCTGGCTCCTTTTTAAAATGTAAATAAGCTCCTTCAACAATAGAATAGCCTCCCCATAAACAAAGTCAACAAAAGTACCATAGGCTGTTAAATATACAGGAATTTAACACTTTCGGCTAACTTGACTCCGTACCGTATCTCACATGTATTGTATCATTATTACCTTTCTGGCTGCGCCTTCTGACGGCCCACACTTTCTGGCGATAATATTTTATTCATTCTAAACATAAAATGTGTACACACAAAAAAATGAGCCTTGTAAAGATGACATGATTTCACTGATTTTTAAACAGTGTTCGTGACGCTCCTGACAGGAGGTGCCCCGCCAGAAGTCGATTTTATGAATTGTTATCATCCATTAAACCATAAAAATATCTCAAAGTTCATAAAGCGATGAGCTGCCGAAAAAGCCACTTAGCTCCCGCTCTATAAGGTAGTGCATTATGTAGAGTATATTTGTTTACAATATAGAGATTTAAAAGTAATATGATGTTATTTTTGTTTTATGTATATGGTACGGGTAGTGTATGACCAGATTCATTATACAGTATCGGAAAATCTTGGATTAGGCATGCAAACAGAGCTGCCTACGCACATGTGGTGAGGAAAGCAGGTAGCACGAGTAGGATGTGTTATACGATAAAAAAAATAGCCTAGTTGTTTCGCTCTCGCTTGCTCTTATTGTCATACCTAATCAAACGCTTGCCGGTACTGTTGAGTGATAAGTATGTAAACTTTTAGATGAATATGTTATACTGTAATATGAAAAAATACTAGTTGGTTTCATTTATATGCTAACATATATAGATGTTTTTATTTTCTTGACCGTTAATATCAAATTAAATGTTGATGCAGTTATATCCTGGGTTATCGGTCTTTATAATAAAATTACTCTTTTCTTACGTTTCGGTTTATTCAACCATCGTCAGGGAACTACAATTAAGTGAAGACCAATATTTTTTTAAATGCTATTTTGTATACACATACAATTTAAATCCATGTGTATAAAAAATAGCATTTGAAAAAATATTTGTCTTCATTTAATTGTAGTTCTCTGACGATGGTTGAATAAACCTAAATGTAGCAAAAATAATAATTTTATTATAAAGACCGCATAACCCCAGGATATACCTATATCAAGTTACTTTTATATCCTAACTTTTTTTTTTACTCAGAAAATGTAGAGTAACTTATCGTTTAAGAACCATTTAACTTTGAGAATTGACAGTTCAATACTTTCATTTCTCTTCAATAACACATTTTGTAAAAATTCTAACCAAACAGTACTCTTTTTATCTCAATAGAGTCGTATTATTGTCAGATATAGTATTAAGTAATAGTCGAGAACATTAATCGATTATTTTAAAAATTTTAACCCCCTTATCTGTCTACGCCTCTGATTAGGCGACTCCATAAACATAAACATTCCTCTCCACTCTGCCCCTTTGAAGGTTATCCTCCCTACACACAACTTCTGTGTACTTCAAATGAGATTATTTATCCATATATTTCTTTGTTTATCTGAGGTTTCTGCAGACACCGAGGCAGTGTCATCTGTCAGGTCGGGTGCGGTAACACTCGAACAGCCCAACCAAGATATTTAAACCAGTACAGATTTAGTGTATGCGCCCAACATTTGACCGCACATAAATTCTCTTATTCTAGGAAATAGCGTGCAATTTCGACGATGAAAGGTTACTGCCTGCCAGTCGGTAATCGAAGAAATCATGTACCAAAGTTTTTCTCTGGAAATTTTTGGTATGGTGGGAGGTATAGAGAGGAGGGGAACAACTTTTTTTTACCGAATGATTATCGATAATTATCTGTAATAAAAAGGACGAACAATTATTACCATTTTATTACGCAGCGACCAATATGGCATGTACGAATTTTTTATAAGCATTATTATATGGAGTAACAATATAGATTACAGAAAAACGTGCCAGTACATTTTCAGCTTTTGATAGACGTAAATGTGTCGTGAATTATTATGGTATCGAATGGCTTTCCATTAAGAGATACAGTACTTTCGTGGATTGAAGATTTTCCGGAACTGATGCGGTTTAATGGTGTGTAGAACTTTTCTGTTACATGCTGTGAATAAAAACACTTTCGTGGACATGCAAATCGAACATTTTAAAACATGTTTCTTCTGAACATCATAAAAACTATGATTTGGTAAAAGTAAAAGTCGGGTGTGTAACATATACCATCCCTGTCAAAAAATCCTATTTCAAACTTATCTTATAGATAATCATTGATTACCCATAAAAAATATATAATTATCTATAAGTTTGAAAAAGTTTGAAATGATTTCTATAAGTTTAAAATAGGATTTTTTGTTAGGGATGGACAAAAGTGGACAATCCTCTTTTTAGACAGTTTCTCCAAAAATGTGTTAATGGGGAATATAGGAATGTTCAAGTGCCAGCAGAATTTACAGTGAGAAAAAGATATTTGATTCCGAGTTTTGTGACACTGTGAATGAAAAAATATTTACAGAGCTAAATGAAAAACAAATCTGGCTTTGCGATGATGAAACAACAAATGCCTGAAGTACGAAGATAGTAAATGTGATAGCCGGTGGAATGGAGGGGACACATTCAATGTGCGGTCACTTGATTGTATCTAAAGTTCTGGGCGTTACTAATTTAGCAACTGTAGCTGAATTAAGATATTTCACGAGATGTTGCCAAAGGCACCACTTACCTCCAGAAACTGCTGTAATGCAGTAGGGGGGGACATGGCGATAACATTATATTTGATATCTATATCATTTTACTTTTAGAATACGAGGGAGTGATGCTAAGATAGTAAAACACAAACTGGATACAGTAGTAAGAAACAACCCCGGTTTTTCAACATTTTGGTATGTAGTAGTGGCAAAAAGTGGACTGTTCAATGCCGGGTATAAATCTGCCATCTATAAGTAAAATTTACTTACTTATTTTAAATATGCGCCGATTACATTGTTAGGCGAGCGATCCTTTTCACAGTACAAGTGGATGTTTAGTGACATGCACCAGTGTTTAACTTCGGACCGTTTAGAACAAATGCAAATAATATATTTTTATTAATCTAATAAGGCATTATATTATTGCATGTGCATGGGTAATGCAATATTAATTATCTGCAGTACATATCCCTGGGGATATGTATGAAAAGAAGTCGTTTATGAATAGTCCGACAAAAGGGAACTTGAATGCTGTCTTTTACATGTAAATCCATTGATAAATAAGATTTTTACAACATCCGCACGCCATAAATGATCTGTATAATTCTGCCGCCCAGAAGTTATATGCGATACATATCCCCCGGGATATGTATAGTGGCTAAATAAGTGTTATAAGCATCTTCTGAATAATTTGAAATATTATTAGTGTAGTCAGAGAAAAAGTCGTCTCATTACCCTGACCCAATTAAGTATTGCCATTGAAATTTCTATCAAATTATTTTTATTTTATTCCACAAAATAAACGATGTTTAAACTATGTATTACATATATAAGTACAGTGAAGTCTTAAGTTTGATGTAACTAATCGTGATAGATGACTAGAAAATAGATATCTGTTGCCCAAATTCATTCTGAATTAATTTCTCGTCTCTGATCTTCATCTGGAGCAAAATACATTCCAAGACCCCAATCCTCACATCCATATCGACTATCTCCCCTTTTATTTTCGCAACGGATTTCTTAATGTTAACCAAGGGAGCTAAAATAAAATTGCATGGTTTAGTTAAAATATAATAAGGCTAAAACAAAATGCTTACTTCCGTCAGTCATGGAACTCCCCCGTTCTTCCATTTGTTGTTTGACAGATTCCAACTTATCACTTAGCTTGTACAGCTCTCTGTTTCGCTCTGCAACGCCGCTGCTAATATTTTTATAATTATCCTTTATTTTCGAGAGTTGATCTTGTAAATTCCTATAATCCTCTAGAATATTTTCGAGTTCCCTGTTGAAATACTTTTCTCTATTGCCTACTTTCTCAAGAGTTGTACTGATATCTTTGTGTAATTTTTCCAGTTGAGTTTTTGTGGTTCCCAGACAGTCATCGATACTACCTTTATGGGATTTCATTTGTTCCAGATGGGACCGCCAATCTCTACTGTCATTTTTTATAGTAACTTTCAACTGTGGCAAGACCCGTTCTACTTCTAGTTTCCAAGATTCTTCGTCTACATTTGATTTTAGCTCGATAGGTTGTATTTCTCGTTTCACCGGCTTTAAGTCGTCTAAGTGAAAAATGTTTTCCTCATCGGAGTCGTCAGAGTAAGCAGCTATCATTTCCTCTTCTACCCTATCTAAATTTATTTCAGATTCGTCTTCTAATACTTCGGTTTCTTCCTCTTTTTCTTCGGGGGGTTTTGGCCTAAAATTGTGTAACCTTCTTAGTACAAGTATAAAAGTGAAATATCTAACTTACTTTTTTAAAATAACATTATTTTTCTTAATAGCGTTAATGGCCAAATTGTCTAATACATGAACAACCTGTTCACCTACTCCTTGTTTTAATTTATTAGGTGGAAAGTCTACGCTCATGCCCTAGAAAACCAGCCAAATTAATATCATGTGAAAAATTCTGCCTAACGACCAACATTTTCCTTTGCTGCCTCTAAAATCTTATTAATAGTGTCATTTGGATCATCAAATTCCTGAGGTTGTTCAAAATTTTTGCCACATTTTCTTATCAGCCATGCTGCTAGTAGCGAAAATAGATAAAATTGTTCCCCGGGATTTTTAGTCACCACAAAATAGTATCTAAAATATACGTGATTTACTCTAATTATAAAAAATATATGTTTCATACTTATGTATTGGTTTCATTTTAAGGCCACTTAAAAATTCAGACTCATATTTCAGTAGTTTCAGTTTGTCTAACAAATCCTCCATACACGCAAAGGCTTCATAGGAAAATTCCTGTTCTTTTTCTGCAAGTATTTTAGGTTCATCTCGCATCATTGTTTTATTAAGTATGATTATGTAGCTGCTTAAATTGTGTATTTGTTGTGATTGATGACTAGCTGTCAAATTTAAAACTGAAAATCAATACTTATATCGGCCAAGTAAAGCTTTTGTAAGTGCCTCGAGATGGCAGTAAAAGAAATATATGGCAATTTTTATTTGGCAAGTAGACAACCATTCCGGTTGGCAATTTCAAATTATTTTGACAGAATACGTGATGCGTTAAATAGTCAGTTATAGTCACGGTCAATAAACCATACGGTTGTCTCAATCAGCAGCTTGAAGGCGAGAGAGACGCGGGGGGCGGGAAATAGAATGAAAGAGACAGACATATCTGATTTCCGTGCAAAAGACAGAGACAAAGATGCTTGTAGTGTCTACAAGTGACGTAGGCTGTAGACCCTACTGGAATCTCTGTCTCTGTCTTCTGCACGGAAATCAGATATGCCTGTCTCTTTCATTCGATTTCCCGCCCCCTGCGTCTCTCTCGTCCTAAAGCTACTGATTGATGTAACCGTATCGTTTATTGACCGTGAGTTATAGTAACTAATTCACAGATGAGATCTGTAACAAATAACTAATAAAATAAGGCAGAATAGTATTTTACAAGGTTTGAAAATTAAATGGCGTGGTACAGAGCTTTAGTTATTCTGAGAATTTACACACTCGACGCAACATTAAAGGACATTCACTATAACAAGGGGCAGTTAAAAATTTCAACATCAAAAGATATTAATAAGAACGTATTGTATCGAGTGAAAGTATAGCTAAATAAAAATCCAAGGTCATCATTTTACGTTGACTTTTTATATTCGATCAAGCCGATTTTGATTTAAACTTGGTCGATACAAACCCGTCCTAATGCAGGTCATCTTCTAATAGCTAAAATTAGTAGAGAAAAAAATGAGTTAACTTAGAATATGCGTCATAATTTCCAGTTTGACTATATTCGTAAAGAAATGCTCCATAAATAAGACTTGTAAAAATATATTGGAACAAATATGTGAACAAACATTTTCAACCATTTTTTTTTTAAGTTTTGCTCAAATTTTTATTAGGGAATCCAACGACCTGTCAAAATTGTTTTTCAATATGGCGTCTTTGGCAAACAATTGGCAAACACGGGTTTATTTTTTACTAAATTCCGGAAACGTAACCAAGCTAACAGAAAAACACAAACGTTTAACGAATGAAAATGAATGTTTGCCCCCGACTCCATCAGACGCCATATTGGATGTCACGTGGTTCGGATTGGCTAATTGTAATAATAGTGTTATGTGAAACGTAAATAATCAGATGACATCGGTAATAATAGTACCCTTAACCGAGTTATTCGTCAAAATTGGCCTCCTGAAAGTGACACTTATCGATCGAGCCAGGTTGTTTTAGTTTTCGAAAATGCTTGTAGGTGGCTCTAGTTACCATTAATTCATATTCGTGTAAAAAGTAGGTAAAATAAAATAAACAACAATGGCATTCTCGATGTCGCGGAGTTGTCAAAGTGTACTAAAATTACGCTAGAAATAGTACAACAATGTAAATTAAAAGATTTGTTTATTATGACGCGTTGTGCCAAAGCATGTGCAGTAGTTTTGTTGATTTTCTTTAGTGGTACATTTATAGTGCGTTTGTTCTTTCATTTTTGGGAGGAGCTCTCAGATTCGGCGCCAGATGAAATTGAAAATTGGTTGAAACAAAATCAATTAGAACAATATAAACAATTGTTCAAAGAAAAAGGTACGTTTATTTTGTGGGTGATGGATATTTACATCTTTTTTTATTTGACATTTTAGATGTGATTTGAGTTGCTCCATCCAAAATAATAAATTATTGTGTGTAGAGTACTTACGTCGTTAAAGTACTTAAGCAGAGATGTGGACCACATCTCTGTACTTAAGACAGTTAATAATAGCTTGTTATTAGATAAAAAAATAGTCATCAAATAAATCTGTCTTTATTATATTTGCATTGTGACTTGAATGAATATGAGATACATATGCGAATAACGTCCGTATCGTACACAGATTTTCTGGCATTCTTTGTGTCTGTTTCTTCGTTCTTTTGTGTGCCTAAAATATTCATACCAGGCACCAATCACAGTACCTCCAACGTTTTATTTCTTATTTATTGCAGAGTTGGGACTTCTGCAAGATATTTAATGCAACCATACTTATAAAAGAATGTTTAAAAGAACATGTTTTATCCGCGTTTAATTCAATTTATACATATTACTTATAATACTTTGTTAACTTCGGCGAGATTTAAAAGTTACGTGAAAGATTTTTAGGTGAATATAGGTTTTCAATTATTTTTAGTTTGTTATGCTATATATCTAGGTAATAAAATTAGGTAGCTGTACCCACATAAAATATTGCTTGGTTTATGTTCAAACATTTTGGTTTTATATCTCCAATTTTCTTTTGTTTATTTCATCAAGAATTTTGTGTTTATTTGATGTATCTCATATGTGCGATTTAGATATCGATATATTATTGTTAGTCCAATAATTATAAAAATTTCCATCACAAAAAATGTTATCCGAGATTCCCCCCCCCCCCCCCAAAAAAAAAACCACCCCTTCGGTGAAATAAGCCTTATTTTACTGATAACTCGTTAACCGTTGAAGATATAAAAAAATTGCTCATCATAAAAAAGCTTGACTGGTTTCCTAAAAAAAGTCCTATTGTAATTTTGTTGTATATGCCATGGTTTTCGAGAAAATCGACATTGAAAAAATTCCAAAATTTGTATTTTTAATGCGCTCGAATTTTGTTTATTTGAAATTTTTTGCACGCGGCCTATAGAAAAAATTGAATTGCTCGAAAACTATGCAAGCCTGGATGCAAGCTATGGAATAAAAATGGGTTTTAAAGGGGATATAAAATACTCTCTTGTGTTGCTATTTTTGATGGCTATTATTGATATTTATTAGTATATAATAATAACAATATAATATATAATATTAGTTATCTCTTAATTTTTTTGCGCCTCTAATTATTCTCAGACCCATAAAAAATAACTGACTTTAATATAAGTCGTAAATGCATTATCTTTTAGTTCAAGGTAGAAAAAGTTAGGGATAAAAATATTCACATTTACAAATTTACCAGCATGTTGAAGTTAGCCAAATTTTGGCCAATTTTTTATTGTTTCCTGAAAATAAAAAAAAGACTCAAACATCTTCAAAATTTAGCTCAAAAAATTATTCAATAAAATGGAGGAAATTGAAAAGAGAGGAAAAACGGCCAAACTTTGGATTACCTATATGAAAATGGTTATATTGGCAAAATCAAAATAACAAATTGGCAAAAATTTGGCTAACTTCAACATGCTGGTAAATTTGTAAATGTGAATATTTTTATTCTTAACTTTTTCTGCATTGAAGTACTACCTTGAACTAAAAGATAATGCATTTATAACTTATATTAAAGTCAGTTATTTTTTATGGGCCTGTGAATAGTTAGAGATGCAAAAAATTGAGAGATAACTATATTATATTGTTATTTTTATATACTAATAAATATCAATAGCCATCAAAAATGGCAACACAAGAGAGTATTTTATATTCCCTTTAAAACCCATTTTAATTTTTCTTCCTAGCTTGTATGGTTTTCGAGCAATTCAATTTTTTCTATAGGCCGTGCGCAATAAATTTCAAATAAACGAAAATTCGCGCGCATTAAAAATATAAATTTTGGAATTTTTTTCAATATCGATTTTCTCGAAAACCATGTAGTCGGGGAGCCCTCCCTAGCTGTACGTGCACCCCCCGCCCGATCCTTTGGGACAATGTTTTTCATAAAGATTGAAGCCTAAGGAACAATTTAAGACATATTCTAAAAAAAAAAAACTGGCTGTACTTTCAAAATGGCGGCCATATATTAAAAAAAAACTGTTGCCAATCTTGTTTTTGTTATTTAACACAAAAACTAAAGAAGATGGACAAAAACTTTCTGCACAAAAAACAACGTGCATAAAATTTTCTACAATTTTGTACCTATACAATATTTTGATAGGAGTTACCATTTTCCAGATAAATGAGTCCAAAATTAAGAAAACATGGAAATTCATATATCGGTAAATCACTTAGAGGAAATAACTGTGACAATTATTGTAAGGCGTATAATATAACTTTATATTATTAACATAAAAATTAAATAAAATAAACTGAAAAAAAATAATAATAATATTATAATTTGCAGACATTTATCTCGAAAACGGTAACAGTGGTATCTGGAAAACGGTAACTCCTATCCAAATATTGTATAGGAACAAAATTGTAGAAAATTGTATGCACTTTGTTTTTTGTGAGGAAAGTTTTTGTCCATCTTTTTTAGTTTTTGTGTTAAATGACCAAGAACAATATTTGCATTTTTTTTAAACGGACGCCATTTTGAAAGTACAGCCAGCTTTTTTTTTAGGACATGTCTTAAATTGTTCCTTAGGCTTTAATCTTTATGAAAAACATTGTCCCCAAGGGTCGGGGGGGGGGGGGGGGGGGGGGTGCACGGACAGTTAGGGTGGGCTTCCGTAGTGTTACGTTTTGTATTAAATTTTATATTTTATTTTAAGAGATTAATCATTTATCTGGAAAATGGTAACTCCAATGCAAATATTGTATAGGAACAAAATTGTAGAAAATTTTATGTACTTTAATTTTTGTACAGAAAGTTTTTCTCCATCTTTTTTAGTTTTTATGTTAAATGACAAAAACCATATCTGCAAATTTTGTTTTTTTTTACGGACGCCATTTTGAAAGTGCAGCCAATTGATGTAAATTTTCACATAAATTGATAATTTTTAAGTTATAACGACTTCGAAATTGCGATTTTATCTTAAAAAAAGGTATTTCCAAACAGCTTTCGTCAAGTATCTCGGAAAGTATTGCTATATCGAAAAAATGTTACAGACCAATTACAGAAAGTACAAACTGGGAATTAATTATATTTTTTGTCTATTGATGTAGGATTAATAATTTTGGAGATTTTTACGTTTATATTTGGCATCCAAGTGTTCATAAGATAAATATTTAGACTGAGAGTTAAATATCTCAGAAACTGTGACACCTACGTCAAGAATGCTAATAGGTAGAATAATAGGTTATTAATTCAGCTTGCAACTGTTTTTTAATTTGTTTCTGTAGCATAAAGAACAAAGAAGTTATGACCGAAGCAATGTGCGTCTTCTCATTTTTTTAATAACAAAGTCGCCATTTTGTTACTGTAATTAGCCAGTAAATAAAAAAAAAGGAATTTCAAACACTGTTTCTCATTAATATATAGCTTGACGTAGATGCTCATTTTTTTTCGTCTGTATACAGCACTTGCTTTAGAAAAAATTACAGTTTAAACTATAAAGGTATTTTCGATAAAACGTATTTTTTTCATTTTCCAAATATCTCAATAAATATTAGTTTTATTGAAAAATGGGTAGAGACCGAAAATAAAGCTCATAAACTGATAATGAATTTCGTTTTTTTATTTATTTATATCCCAATGGGCTCACGTACGTTTACTAAACGTTTTTAAAACATGGTAGTCGTTGATTAAACGTTTTACGTTGAGATTTTCAACATTGCATTTGGTTGAAAAGTTCAACGTTTAAACAAGACGTTTAAAATACGTTACTTCTACACGCATTTTTAACCATTAGTAGAAGAAAGTACTGAACTGAAACGTTTTAGTAAGCACGTTTTTTCCACAAAAATGTAATAACGTATAAAACACGTTTATAATGTAAGGAGTTTTAAAGACTCGCTAAAGGTAACGTTTATGAAACGAAAAAGTTCAATGTCTTTTATTAGGTATATTTAATACGGCGATTCAAACGTTTTATTTAAAGAAAAAAAACGTATTTTTTACAACGTTAAAATAACTGTTGTTTCCAACTTACTAAATGCAAGGGAATTTTAAATCCACAGGTGAAATAGATGATAGAATATTACGTTATTTAAACGTTTTTCTATGAATCTATATCAACGTATAAAATTAGGTTGTAAAATTTTATATCTAAATTAAACCTATAAAACGTATTTTATAGGATAGGAGTAACGTATACTCCTACACACATTCCCAACTTGTAGTGGAAGAGAATACTGAAATAAAACGTTTTAATTACAACGTTTCTTTTACTGATATATTAACGTATAATACAGGTTCATAATATGAGAAGTTGTAACAATTTGCGTTTGTGAAACGAGAAAATTAAACGTTTTTTTGATCGCATTAATCAGAAATACATATGTTTTATTTAAAGGAAAAAAACATTTTTATACAATGTTAAAATAACTGATGCTTTCAACTTAATAAAATGCACTGACATTCTAAATCTGCAGGTGAAATAAACGGTAGATGATGAAGTTTTTTTAACGTTTTTCTACTCAACTATAAATTTGCCTACTTTCCTAGTAGTTTGCTGCGAAATTATTTGTAGATCGTGCCAGATGCAAACCACTGACAATAATCAGTCATGCTTTATCTTATAGTCTTATGAATTTATATACAATTAATAACATAGATTGCAATGTTCAAATTCTTTCAGGGAGCATCGATTTATTTGGGTGGATCTTATAACGATCAGGTTAAAGAACATTATTCTGTGGCTTGGCCGAGATAGCATAAAAGTTTTATGCTATCTGTTTAATAGGTAAGCACCCACCGGTTTTATGATAAAAATGGGTGGGTGTTTAACCTATTAATTGTCCATTCATTTACATGGCGGCTCATCCTGTAACATATCATATATATATGTATATTGGAAAATGGAGACCTAGAGCTCGTTTAATTTCGTTTAATTAACGTACTTAATTAGTGAATATTTAACGTTATTAAACCCTTTAATAAAACGTTTATATTCTACATTTACTTTCGTTTCATAAACGTTGAATATTAACTAATATTTATCTAAATGTTATTCAATCGTTGTCTATGATGTTTAAAAGACGTTTATATTTTATTAAGAAGAACGTTTTTCCTCGCGACATTTTTTCGTTGAATCAACCGTTGCTAAAAACCCTAGAACAACGTGTGGTTTTCAATCCTTTTTTAACGTTTTTTAAACGTACATATGCTCATTGGTTGGATAGATTTAATAGTTTCGGAGATATGAAAGTTTACAAATGGCGTCCGAGCGTTTATGAGACGAAAAATGCAGTTTAAATGTTAAATATCTCAGAAATTGTAACACCTACGTCACGCATGTTAAGAAGTGAAATTAAAGACAATTAATTGCTCTTTCAAATTATTTTTTACCCCTTTCTGTAGCATAAGAGATAAAGAAATTATGATGGAAAAACCTGCGTATTTATATTTTTTTTATATAAAAAGGTCGCCATTTTGTTGCTCTAATTACCTAGTAATTTAATAAAAATAACCTCAAATACAGTTTTTCGTTAAAATGTAGCATTATCTAGATGCGCAAATTTTTTTGCTCATTTAAAGTACTCGCTTAAAAAAAAAAAGGTAATTTCGAAACACTCGGATGCAAAATATAAATATCTCCGAAATTATTAATCCTACATCGAGTCCTACATCAATAAACAAGAAATATTTAATTAAGTTCCAGTTTGTACTTTCTGTAATTGGTCCGTAACATTTTTTCGATGAAGTAATACTTTTCAAGATACTTGACGAAAGCCGTTTGGAAATACCTTTTTTTTAATAATAATAATAATTTAAGCTAAAATTGCAATTTTGAAGTCGTTATAACTTAAAAACTATCAATTTATGTGAAAAATTGCATAGAACCTTTTCTTCTTAAAATTTGATTCAATTTCCAATAAATATATATATATATTTTTTTTAAGTGCCACCCCCTGATATGGGGTGGCATCCACCTCCTATAAATTAGCAAGCCCCCGTACAATATAGAAACTTTTCTGTGAAGCATTTACTATAATACTGCTTTATTATTCCGAAGTTGAAACACTCTATTTATTGTACTACTTGTTGTTGTAGAGTTCACTAGTATATCGATTTATTTCGATTTATTTCGCTATTTTTGTAGTGTGATTAGATTAAAACCAAAAAGTCACTTCTACCCTCTCCAGCTTTCCCAAGTCTTATAAAGGGGGAGGGGAAGTGCTATGGTTGTACCACGTTACGTCAGATTGGTTAACGACATTTGCTGCGCATTTCTACAAAAAAAAATAAGGTAATCTTTTTGTTCATATTTTTTTTAATTTTTCATTTTTTTGTTAAATCCTTTTGGTGGGGACAACTGATAAATTTTCGGCATGTTGTGGTAAATCACCCTGTATAATAACTGAATTAAAATGTCGAAGTATTGGTTAAATATATGCGGTATAAATTCTCAGTAGTTTTTGTATTAACCATTAATACAGCTTACGAAAGCAGTTTGAGAATTTCTATGAAACCCGGAAAGTGTATAATTAACCTCTTTTCCACGCACGCACCCTCCTCTTCTAGTAATTTCCTAATGTGAAGGTTAATAAATCGATATTTTGCCGGCGGGGTTAACCAGATCCGAATTATTTCCACGAAATTAAAGCCACCGTGTCAAGTTCAGGTACGCATTTTTTATCGGTGCGCGGTGCAAGGAAAGAGCAATCTGTTGTTATCGAGAGCGTTTGTATCACGAGCTTTGCGGGTGCGGGCGGTAGCTCGTGCTGCGGCTGGAAATAGCTACTCCTTAATTCATGGTCTTGGAATTCGTTTGTGTTTTGACATTGGATGTCTGCGTGCCAGCCTTTAGCCATAATTGAAAATGTCATTACAAGATATCAAAATAGACTTAAAAAAAGATGAAACATAAGAAAAGTTGGTAGAAATAGTCTGGTCATCGGATATGAAATATATGGTCTACTTAAAACAATTCACCGAGAAAAACAGCTGGTGCATTTGGTAGACTGCGGAACTCCAAATGACGCCCCGAAATTTGTGATCCAAAAATCTTCTTGCAATTTTGGAAAAATTTAAATAAAATGGCCGTCAGAGATGTGTTTTTCAAAATATGTCTAGAAAACTGTGCGCCCTACGTAAAAAATAAATTTTTAATAAAATGAAGAGTACTAAATTTTCTATCATGTACATGCCCTATTAATTTTTTTTGTAGAAATAATACATATTAATAGAGAGAGCGCCGGAGAGATTTTGGCCAATTTAGCGATCCGTTGACTGGACTATAATTACTAACTTTGAAAGAAATTGTTTTAACTTCACTCCACTACGCACAGTGTGCTTGAAGGTGGAAAAATTATGATGAAAATGAATCCAAAATCGGTTTGCGCAGGCCGATTCTACATTAAAAGTAGATTCAAAATTTATGAAATTTAAAATCGTAGCTGATCCCTTTCGCGTTTTATCCACATTTTTGGATTTTAACCCTTTGCAATACAGTAACTCGTATACATCAACTTTTTCTTCGAGCACTTAGCACTTTTAGAAATAAAACTAAAAATTAAATTTCATTTGTTGTAAAACACCCAAGAAACAAAAACGTTTAATTAAAATTTAATAACTTTTTACTTGTAAGTGTTTTAATGTTTATACATTTTTTCATTACTGACAGTAGTATATTATATTACTAGGAGTAGAACGCACTCTTTTTTTGTGTTGAGCCCAGGATTTGCGGCTGAGGCGAAGCCGAAGCCGCAAACTGGGCGAAACACAAAAAAAGGCGTTCTACTCCGTGTAATATATACTATTTTTTCTTCAAGCGTATTAAAATGCAAAAATTCATTTATTTATCATAAATGTACAAATATTCAAACTACAGTCTTACATGTTGACACAATATGACAAGTGGCTAGTGGATAGCGCGCCACCGGTGGCTTTCGGTATCAGAGAGTATAAAGTCACAGGAGGGAGCTTATATACGTGACCTTGGGGACCGCGATGGTGTACCAAGATGGCCGCCGGCGGATATGACGTTCTTCCAGTGGCATCGCAAAAGTAATAATGATATTAGATATACATATCTACTTTCTCAGAAAAACAAATTTCAAAGAATCGCCTACCATATTCCCTGAATTTAGATTTCAATACCGCAGTGTAAAAAAATACTTTAAATTTGAAACTATCATTGTTAAATAGGAATTAAATACCCGTTACTTTCTTTTACGGCATCTCCGCCACTGCTATCAAAACAATAACACAATAAATACTTCTTTTAAAAAATTACAATGCGACGAGTTTACATAATTATAAGATTGACCCACGTTCTTAAATAAAGTAATACGTTAATTTATAGTACACATATTAAACTTACACGTGAAAAGTTATCCAATAACCTACAATACAGTACACCACATTCCAAAATAATTAGTCATCCACGGTGTACTTGATGACGACTTCCGTCTCTGAGATTTCAGTACTAAACACTCCCTCCTGTGACTTTATACTCTCTGTTCGGTATTAACATTATGTTACTAGTAAAACAATACCTACTGCGGTGGCGCTTTCAGAACTAACATTATGTTACTAGTAAAACAATGTCCACTACGGTGGCGTTCCGTACTAACATTTTGTTACTAGTAAAACAATGTCCTACTTCTACTTCTGTTTTTGGTGACATAATTTAAATATTTTAATACGCTTGAAGAAAATAGTATATTATATTACTAGGAGTAGAACGCACTCTTTTTTTGTGTTGAGCCCAGGATTTGCGGCTGAGGCGAAGCCGAAGCCGCAAACTGGGCGAAACACAGAAAATGGCGTTCTACTCCGTGTAATATATACTATTTTTTCTTCAAGCGTATTAAAATGCAAAAATTCATTTATTTATCATAAATGTACAAATATTCAAACTACAGTCTTACATGTTGACACAATATGACAAGTGGCTAGTGGATAGCGCGCCACCGGTGGCTTTCGGTATTAACATTATGTTACTAGTAAAACAATACCCACTACGGCGGCGCTTTTGGAACTAATATTATGTTACTAGTAAAACAATGTCCACTACGGTGGCGTTCGGTACTAACATTTTGTTACTAGTAAAACAATGTCCTACTTCTACTTCTGTTTTTGGTGACATAATTTAAACATTTTAAAACGCTTGAAGAAAAAATAATTTATTTAGATTACACTCTTTGCCGTTAGGTAGCTACTCGTATTTTGTTTCCAAACATAAAGTGTAAATCTCAAAAGTATATAGTATACTTTTTCCAGAACCAAAAAATAAAAAAAAAATTCATTGGTTAAAGTCTGTCAAATTATAACGATTTCAAATGAGCCATGAAAATAAATCCTCTCATGAGGATAATCGAAAAAATGTATGTGCTCCATATGGAAAAAAAATTATATTTGGGGAAAAAAAAACAGAAAAATTTTTCATAACTGAGAACACTGAAAAATTGATTAAAAAATTTATATTTGAGGACTTTGATCTAAAAAATGAAAAGTATCCTTTAAATATATGTACAACTTGTTCTCTCACACTACTTGATGCTAACAAGGGTAAATTTCAAAGACCATTTCAGAAAATGCCTAATTATACAGATGTCATATTACCAAAGGATACTCGTACATCACAAAATACATGCAACTGTTATATATGTTTGACTGGTTGTTTCAAAGCCAAGGTTAAAATTGATAAAGGTAAAGGACATAAAAGAGATTTAGAAAACAAAATTGATGTTTCTACGGGACTTTATGGGCGTTCAGCAATAGATAGCATGCCGATTTCATCTATAGAGAGTAAAGATACTAGAAATTTGTTGTGTGGTGATTGTTTTCAAGAGATTGGAAGGGGTAAAATGTATTAAAAATTGTAGAAAAGCTCACTGAAAAAAATCAAAATCAAATTCTAAGTACTATTATAAAAAAAAGGTTCTGCTAGTCTTCTTACAACTAAGAAAAATGAAAATTTTAGTTTTAATGTATCTGCTGGTGGTCGGGAGACAAAATCTTTAAATCCGAGTATTAAAAAAAGTGTTTTATTTGATGAAGAGAGCTTAGATAACTTTAGGATAAATTTAGAAGTTTCAGGTAATCAAATGAGAAAAATAACTAATTTTGTAAGATGTAACGTAGGTAGAAAGTCTGTTCCATCGTACTATACAAAGCATTTACTAGTTTTATTTTCTAAAAGTGCTAAGTGCTCGAAGAAAAAGTTGATGTATACGAGTTACTGTATTGCAAAGGGTTAACATCCAAAAATGTGGATAAAACGCGAAAGGGATCAGCTACGATTTTAAATTTCATACATTTTGAATCTACTTTTAATGAATAATCAGCCTGCGCAAACCGATTTTGGACTCATTTTCATCATAATTTTTCCACCTTCAAGCATACTGTGATACGTGGATGTGGAAGTAATTTGGTAAAGTTGACTACACAACTATTTATGTATTTAGTCTTACATTTTAATCCTTAAACCATTGTTTCTATACTGAATGAAGTGTGGACTCATGTCCTGTAAATTACAGCTGCTTAAAAAAACTACTGTTTTTTGAATAATAACGTTTTGAACATGATACAGATAAAACCACGAATTTTGGGAGTATATGACATTGCAAGGACTTTATTCATGAAATCATGCATTGGTAACGATCGCAAAGTGTAACTTCATGAACACTCAAGGCAAATCAGCTTTAATAAAAAATTGCGTTTGGGAGAGGAGTAGTTTATTTTTATTTCCACCCCCTAAAAGCCACCCTATTTTTCGCTGATTTGGTCAAATTTCAAATGATTCCAAAGTTTTAAAATATAATTCTGGTTATTTAGTTTTCCACCGCCTGAATCTACCCTATCTCATCAAAGAGATTTTATTCACTAATTCGTTGATTCGGTAGTCGTATACCAATCTGAAATTTCAGAATTTCATTTAGTTATTTTGATTCGCACTCTCTAAAATACACCCAATGAAATTCTTAAAACTTGTGATGGTAGAAAAAAAATAAGTAATTTCACTCTAACATCAGCTCCTTTTACCTTTTTGTCAGAAGGTGATTAATTTTCGTTAGAAAATAAGCTTAATAGCATAATAGCCATATAAAAAAGTGGATTGTAAAATTCATTTCATTCAATAAGTAGAAAGGATGTACTTGACAATGACTGCCAGTGAAAATTAATAAGAGAATTATTCTGTGACGCATTTAAAGCTGAGTGAAAACTGTAAAAGCTGTATATAAATCTTTATAAAGTATTTAAAAAGCAGTTTCCAATAGTGTCCCGATCAATAAAGTCGGTCAAAACTAAGACGTCACCAACATTTTGTAAAAATTGTGCTTATCGGTTCTTGTCCACCTCACTCCACAACATCCGAAGAAATAACAAAAATAGGGAGGTGGTGGCAGAAATTTTTATATGATCTTGTTGTGTAACTGAAGTTGAAAAATGTAAAGACGTCATAATAAAAAGCCGGAAAAATCATTTCAGTCATTACGGCGTTGCTGATTTTTTAATTAACAGTTAATTAAAAATGCATTAAAAAAAACGCTCCTATATGATTTTATTGTGTCAGCCATTTGTTTTAAACATTGCTTGTCAATATGACATTGACATAAATGCAGTTGGCTGAAATCTATATGTCTGTGTTTTTTTGCAATTTATTTTTTTAAATTAATTTATGATATACTAAAAATTAAGTGATTTTATTGTCGGTGTACCTTATATCAAAAGTTTCCCAAAGTAATAAGAAACAATAAAACAAACTTCAGTCACCTGTGTACTGCTGCGTTTAAAAGCGGTGAGTTTTCAAAAATGGGGGTAAAAAAAAACTCTTCTGTATTATTTCACCGTGTCGGCCACTTTGCAGGAAGCTTTCTTTGTTTGTAAAAAACATTAAAAAAATAGTGACTGGTTTTTCATTGGCTGACGTTTCTTAATTATATAGACCAACAAAAAAAGAGGGGGGGTTGTTCTTTTGATCAGAACCGTTTTTTCCCATGCTTTTTGACATGCTGAAACCGATTCTGATATTAAAAAAAATCTACCGCATCAGATTTTGTCTATCACCCTCGCTATCACCCTTTTTATCCCCTAAAAAGGCCAAAGAAAGGTCTTGTTCTAAGGTTCTAATTTAACTTTTCTGAAGTATTTTGACGCGCTAAAGCAAAAAAAAAAATTTCTATCGTGTCAGCTACCCTCTACAACTCCCTTTTATCTCTTGGGGGTGAGAAACTGACAATATAGAATTTTCTTTGACCAAAATTAGCTTCAGCACATCAAAATATTTCAGAAAAGTTAGATCAGATCCTTAGGACAAGACCTTTTTTCTTAGGGGATGAAAGGGGTGGTAGACAAAAACTGAACCAATTTTTTGCACCTTTACTTCAAGATGGCGGCTCGCGCCATTTATTTAAAAAATCAGCAGCATCCAACCTCGGTAGCTGCTCAAATCGATCTGTTATATCAATACCTTCATTCAATATTATTGTTAAGTACAATGAAATCATATACCCGTGTTACTGTAGAAGAACGCACTACCGGGCGTCAAAATGACGCGACACCAATTTATTTCTCAGGGGGCGCCAGTCGCGTATTACCCCGTTCTTCTACCTCCCAGGCGGGTTCGAGATAAGATGACTTCGGTAGCCGAAAAGCGGGACCAAGGCTGCACTACCACAGATCGGAAACTACGCTCTCTCTGGACCCGAATTCCCTCGTTAGGGGTTTAGGCACCTCTTAATTTCCTGAATTTTTGCATAAAAAAATCCCAACCGAAGAATTTCTCTGCGGAGGGATTAGTTTTGGTACGCGAAAATCACGTTTTGGTCCATTAATAACGGAATATATTTCTCAAAAAACGCATAAAAAAATCCCTATCGAACCTCCGTACAACAACCAGAAGGTCGAACGTTAATGCGAATTAACTCGACACATCCGGTTTTCTATACGAAAGTTCCAGGGATTATAGACCGTCAACAGGCCTCAAGATCAATTAAGAAACATTAGTTCAAAGAATCCGTTTATTTAACAGAATTGGTTATACAAAATTCTCAAGAAAGAATCGTGCCTTCCCCAATCAAGGTAGTGACTTTCAGACCATACAAGCGAGAGCGCTCGCGCTAACGATCGATTAGGTAGAAAAGATTCATACGTACCTTCTCAGAATCAAAATGCGAGCTTTTAGAATCATTTCAGACTCTGGGTAAATGAATAATTAAGGCTGACTGAAATTAACTTAAAAAAGTTTTACTAAATGAATTTAGTTTCGCTAGAGACTACCTAGCTTTAAAGTTCTTGTATCGTGGAAATTCACGTACTCAAACACATTCTGAGGACTTATTACTGCATAAGTTGAGTGGCGTTCGATCAGTCCACGACTTACTAACCCTTATCACAGTCGATTAATAATATCGATTTGGCAGCGTCTCACCTTCGAGCGACTATTAGGCAAAATTGAATTTTTGGATTTTTATGCACAAGGCGTTTTCCTCTATAACTTTGTCATTTGAAAAGCCCCGTTATTGGCTTTTCTACCATCACTTTGTCTGGACCACTCAACGCGCTCGACCAAATTGCGAGCCGCTGGGTCAATCCAAACTCTTTCTATGCGAGAAACCGGCCTTGTACATGTGCATTGATTTTTATCAATTTTTGCTTATCGGCACTACGCCGGCTTTGACAAAATCTTCTTTTTTGCCTTTCGGACGCAGTGCATCGTTAAAATTTTATGCTCATATTTTAGAATTGGGCTTTCAATGACCGTACCTCAAAGGTCAATGTCTTTGGTTGAGGAATAAAAAATAAAAAATAATTTAAAGTATATTTTCGTGGTACTTTTTAAACTGACTTTGTGGTACTTTTGAAAAATCCATTTAAAGACCAATTTTTGCGTACTTTTGAAAAATCGATTTTCGAGCCAAATTTCAAGGTACTTTTGAAAAACTAATCTGCGGGTGAAATTTTGGCGTACTTTTGAAAAATCGATTTTCAAGCCAAATTTCAAGGTACTTTTGAAAAGTTAATCCGCGGGTGAAATTTTGGCGTACTTTTGAAAAATTGATTTTCAAGCCAAATTTCAAGGTACTTTTGAAAAGTTAATCTGCGGGTGAAATTTTGGCGTACTTTTGAAAAATTGATTTTCAAGCCAAATTTCAAGGTACTTTTGAAAAGTTAATCTGCGGGTGAAATTTTGGCGTACTTTTGAAAAATCGATCTTCAAGCCAAATTTCAACGCAGTTTTGAAAAATTAGTCTGCAAGTGAAACTTTGGCGTACTTTCGATAAATCGATTCTTGGGCCAAATTTTGACGCCCTTCCAAAAATATTATTTTTCAAAGTCCAATTTATGGTACCTTTGAAAAAGTATATTATTCATAAATCTTTGTCATCATATACTTCTACTCTGATATTCTGAACCAAAAACATTTTTTCTAAGTGAAAATTCGGTGTTTCTTCGAATTTTCGCCTGGTCATTTCCAACGCCTTATAGAACCCAAAACGGTCCTTGTGGACTGATCTGCGCCTCTGCAGATTCCCAAAAATGTCTTTAAATGAAATTTTTGCCTAAGTCGAATTTTGATTATGTCTTCAACTTAGGACGATTTTGGAGAGTTCTACAACACTCCCCTCCTTTGGTTGAATCTTTTCTACTCATCGATTGTCTTCAATTTCCATATTCACTTGTATGTCTGTATGCCTTCATTTGACGGTCTGACCTATGGTACAGATGTTCAAAAATAACGGCCTTAATTGGGGCAGACGACTGATTCGCCTATCTAACTTAAAAATAAATACATTTTTTAAACAATACGCCAAGTTGATACAACATTTTTATCAACTTAATTACACCCGCGTCGAGGTGCGAAGCGTAGCACAATTTTGATTAGCGTCCACTCTCACTAATTCGTTGCACTCGCTTTTTTTGCCCTGGTCTCGCTCTTGCTTGACTTCGGTCCTTTCTAGAAGAGGCTGTCTATATCTCCATGCCGCAGCTTGGACGGTCCTCGCCTTTGAGTTCCAGACTTCACCATGCCGCGCCCTTGCGACAGGCTGGGTCATCTTTCCATTTCTGCACATGGAAAATGCAGTTCTGCAACTAGATTGACTTTTTAGCAAGTCGTCGACTGGGACGCGTCGACTAACAAACACAATGTGTTGTTTTTAATGAAATATTTTTCTAACATGAATTTTGTTAACTTATAATGGTTAGAAATTGGTTCTTCGTAAGGTAGATTGAATCGGCTTACGATACTCGTGCGGTCATCACTACTTGTGAAAAAGTATAAAAAAAAAAATTGAAGCGTCTTCTTGAGCGAAGAACGTCTTCTGAAACTCGTCTCGTAGTTTCTACTTCGTAAGGTAGATTAAATCGGCTTACGATACTCGTGCGGTCATCACGACTTGTGAAAAAAGTATAAAAAAAAAAAATTGAAGCGTCTTCTTGAGCGAAGAACGGCTTCTGAAACTCGTCTCGTAGTTTCTACTTCGTAAGGTAGATTAAATCGGCTTACGATACTCGTGCGGTCATCACGACTTGTGAAAAAAGTATAAAAAAAAAATTGAAGCGTCTTCTTGAGCGAAGAACGGCTTCTGAAACTCGTAGTTTCCATTTCGTAAGGTAGATTAAATCGGCTTACGATACTCGTGCGGTCATCACGACTTGTGAAAAAAGTATAAAAAAAAATTGAAGCGTCTTCTTGAGCGAAGAACGGCTTCTGAAACTCGTAGTTTCCATTTGGGGTATACGTTAATTTTGTTGACTTAAAATGATTAAAATTGAAGTTGTCTTCTTGCATAAGAAAAACAGCTTCCGAAACTCGTACTGATTCGTACTTATGCCTACGTCCATTACTCGAACTTGGCGGCTCTCGCTCTTGAGAAGCTAGGCTTACCGGATCGCGCTCTTGCGTCGGGTTCGCCGTCTTTCCATGTCTGCTCATGGAGTAGACTTTAAATTTTCGATTCGACCGCATATAGGTCAAAATCGCTACTTAGAATTTTGAGAAAAAATATAAAAAAAGCGAAAACGGCTATTAGCCGTGGTCGACCTCAGAAATATCTAGAGGTGACTCTTCTATATCTGGCTCATCTCGAGCATCTTCGGGATCTCGACTTATTACATCCGGCTCATCTTGAGCACTTGCGGGAACATTGATTTGAACTAGTGTGGTATCGCTACGTCGCTCTGACCTGGGCGCGATCTCATTGTCTGATGAGGAAGCGTCGTCACTAAGATGAGTTTCATCCGGACTATCTTCTGATTCTTCAGACAATTCCAATTCAACATCGGGGTCTCCCTTAGGTGCCGGCCTGATGGCATCGACATGTAACCTCGTCGAAGTTACCCCCTTGTGAATGAGGTAAACTTCATTAGACAATCTCTTTAAAACCTTGTGTGGCCCACTCCACGACGGTGTGAAGGTATGATCCTTCCTGATCCTTTTAGTCATTACCATATCTCCCACTTTATATACGACCGGCGTTACAGCCACTTTGGGCGCGTAACGCCATTGGTAATTTGTTTGATTTTTACGAATTTCCTTGACTCTTTCAAGGCGGGGAACGTCCGCTTGATTACGACGTTCTTGTCTATAAGCGAACATATTCCAATCACCAATCTGCGGTAATTCATAGCCGAGCACTACGAAACTGGGCGTATGCCCCGTAGCGGCGTTTTTTCTTGTTCTCAAGATATATGCCATCTGACTAACATGTCGATCCCACTCGTCGTTGGGTGAACCATATAATAAGGTTTTTAAGATCTTCTTAGCTTCTTGCACCCTCCTTTCTATTGGATTAGCCTGTTGGTGGTAAGCTGCTGTGAAGAATCTTTCAATATTGTTACGTGTACAGAACGTATCGTAAAAGCCGGAATTGAAGTGGCCTCCCTGGTCGGAAATGATGACCCTCGGAACGCCATATCTCGCCACTAGTTCCTCTTCGATAAATTGTGCTATTGTTTTTCCACTGACTTGGGTGAACGCCTTGGCTTCGACCCACTTACTAAATACATCCTCTACCATTAATATATATCGGTTATCTGCATCTTTGGTTCGCTGAAGCGGTCCGATTACATCGACGCTTAGAACTTCGAACGGATGCGATGGAGCATGGCTTCTGAGAGGAGCCTTCGGTTGTGACTGTCTGCTTTTTACGGAATTACAAATAATGCACTCATTTAAATATTTGTTAACTAGTCTCGACAAATTATTAAAATAATAGCGGCCCGAGATGATTCTAACAGTTTCATCGCGGCCGGGGTGACCTACTTCCGGTCGGTCGTGAAAATGAGATATTACTCTCATGACCATACGTTTTGGTACGTATAATTTTTCTATAACATTTTCGCCTCTCGTCCAAAGTGTGCCGCCTATCACTTGTCTTGTATTGACGAATTTCACCTCTGCCTCGGTTTTATCTGCTTGTCGCACCAGAGTATTCCATCGTTCAATTTGGTCTTGGATATCTCTGGAGTGCGTTTGCGCTTCTCTGACCTGATCGTTTAATTCCAATGTGGTAATCACTGATATTCGTTCCTTGTACGAGAATTTTGGTGGGTACATTCTCTCCTCTTCGTCGTCTGCTTCGACGTTTGGGCCTTGAGGATTCCTGCTAAGATAGTCAGCCAATATATTTTCCTTGCCGGGACAATGTTCTATGGTGAAGCTGTATTCCTGAAGTAATAATGACCAACGAGTAAATTTCGTTTTCTCGTCCTTATGCTTATTTAACCATAGTAAAGCTCGATTGTCGGTTTTGACTATAAATGGACGGTCTGCCAAATATATTTTGTATTTTCTTATATAATTAACGACGCTCAAACATTCCAATTCATTAATAGGGTATTTTCTCTCCGTCGGAGATAACGTATTACTAGCATAAGAGACGATGTGCTTCTGGTCATTATCCCCCAATTGATATAATACTGCAGATAATCCTATTAAGGATGCGTCCGTCTGCAGTATGAACATTTTATTGAAATCTGGCCGGTGCAGTCCTAGAGGTTTATTCAATACTTCTTTTAGTAAAATAAAAGCTTCTTGGGCTTCCGGATTCCACTTGAAGCGCCAGTCTTTCGAGAGTAGTCGGGTCAAGGGCTTTGTAATTATTGCAACATTAGGGATATATTCACGTACCCAATTACATAGACCAAGGAAACTCTGAAGCTGGCGCCTTGTCGTAGGGGCCGGATAATTTTGTATCTGTAATATGTGTTTTTCTAATGGTTGAGTGGTGTTGGCATTTATTTGATGCCCGAGATAGGTTATGCTTGACGTGGCTACCACACATTTTTCCGGTGACACCTTTAAATTATGCAAACGCAGGCGTTCAAAGACGGCTCTCAGATGGTTTACATGCTGTTCTATATTTTCGCTGTAGATGATAATATCATCGAGATATACTTTGCAGAAATGATGCAAGTAGCCGGTCAATACGTCTCTTGCCATAAATTTTTGGAATGTACATGGAGCGGTCTTCAATCCGAAAGGCATCACGTTAAATCGGTAAGATGCTCCATCTAATGTTGTAAACGTAGAATAGTTTTTTGACGACTCCTCAAGAGGGATTTGCCAATATCCGCTCTTGAGGTCCAACACCGTAAATATGTTGGCGTTTCCTAGATCCTTTATACTCTCGTATATCTTTGGTAAGACGGATGCTTCGTCTTCCGTTACTTCATTTAAGTGACGATAATCAATGCAGAAGCGAGGCTTCTTGCCGGGCCTTTCAATTATAATGGGAGGCGAACTGTACTGAGCGGTACTCGGTTCTATGACCCCGGCTTTCAGCATCTCTTCAATTTGATCGTACATAACTTTTTTCTTAGAAGGAGACATGGGGTAGGGTTTGATATTGAACGGGCGGTCGTCTTTAACTTTTATTTTATGTTTCGTTGTCACCGTGGTAGCTTGGGTAGGCACCGCGGTGAACAATTCAGCGAATTCCTCGAATAGAGGTTTTAAATTATCGTTTCCGATGATCAGTTCTTCGGGAAGCCGGCATTGCTTCCTTGCTTGATGTGCTGCTTGATTCCAGAAGACGGTTATTCGCTCTTCAGTGCCGACGTAGACACATTTACGTTGATAATCGAATACGACATTGTGAGCATATAAAAACGGGGCTCCCAGAATGAGCTCTTCATTTAAATTTTGAATGACCTGAAACGTGGTCTGAAAGGGTACATCTAGTACATTAACGTTTATGGTCGTAGTCCCGAGGGATTCTACTAAACCATCGCCACAAGCCATAACAAAAGTTTGGGGAGCTGTAAGTTGATCAATGTCGTTCAAAAATTTCGGTTGGATAATATTCCTTGTCGAACCTGTATCCAATAAAGCGTTAACCGCTCGATTATTAATTATAATCTTAATGCGAGGCAGAGGGAAAGCGTCGTTGGTTTGATTGATAGATTCTAATGGAGTGAATCGGTGGGGAGATAGGTTGACTTCTTGATCCTTAAACAGGTAATTAAGGTCAGGAAGGTCATCGAAGTTTTTTAATTTAAACTTCTTGCTTCGGAGCTTCCCCGAGGGTCGCTTCGAGCCTGCTGGGGCCTGGTAGGCGGGGCTGGTACAGTTCGGCCTGGGCCATCGCCTCTGACCCCCGCTTGGTTTCCCGTATTCATATTACGATAGGGATTGTTTGGGCATTCCGCATGAAAATGCCACTGCTCCGTTGGGCAATATCTGCAAGGGCGATACGGGACTCGGGAGTTCCTTACGTCTCCAGTACCCCTTCTCGGTATATCCCCTCTAGGCAGCGAGGAAATATTATTTGCAAAATGCACCCTTGGTGCTGGCGGATTATCTCTTCTTTGAGATCCATTGAATGGTGTCCTAGATGCACCAAAGGAACTGGAGGACGGCTTCGCTAATGCGGAGGGTTCCGTTCTCCAGTTACTGCTCGATTGCTGATTCCCTTGAGCTGAAGCGGTAGAGGTGGACGCTTCTCGGTCTTTGCTTTTCTTTGCATTTTGCAGAATCTCGAATTCTTTATTCTCATCCATGATTTTGGCCATTTGTTCGGTCATCGTCACTAGTGTATTTGTATCTAGTATGACGGCACTCTTTAGGAGCATTTTCATATCAGGTCTCAACTGATTGAAGATGGTAGCCGCCTTCATCGCCTCCGGCTTAAACGGATCGATCCTCTTGAAGAGGCATACCTTCCTTGAAATAAATACTGACGTATTTTCCTCGGCATCTTGTTTCTTGCCATATAAATTAGCTACTGCTTCGGTGAGTACTTCACCTGAATCATAACGGCTTCTGAACCGCTCGAGGAATAGAGGATACGTGGTAATTAGGGTTCGATATTGTTCGAACCATTTCTTAGCATCATCTTTGAGCTGTTCTGATATTTTATATAGTCGGTCGTTATCCTGCGTAATTCGTACTCGGACGAAAAATTCCTCCATTTGATAAATGAAGGTTTCAGGGTCTTCGTGTTCGAAGCCATGAAATTCCGCATTTGGATGTTTCGACCGATACTTATGCTCGTGCGTGGCTTCGCTTAGAGCTTTGGCAAGACCTGCTGCCATTTGGGCGAACACTTGTTCTGAGGAGGGCTGTATGACTCCTTCAGTGGTACTCGGGCCAACCCCCGAACTACCCAGTACATCCTCCGCGCACGGCCTCTCTAACCCTCTAGAGACGTTGTCCATCACAGATGTCGGCTCGTCGTAAAACTGGAAAGGCGTTGATTCATCCATATCCTTTCCAGAAAGCCCTGCTGACTAACAACGCCCCACGTTGGGCGCCATGTAGAAGAACGCACTACCGGGCGTCAAAATGACGCGACACCAATTTATTTCTCAGGGGGCGCCAGTCGCGTATTACCCCGTTCTTCTACCTCCCAGGCGGGTTCGAGATAAGATGACTTCGGTAGCCGAAAAGCGGGACCAAGGCTGCACTACCACAGATCGGAAACTACGCTCTCTCTGGACCCGAATTCCCTCGTTAGGGGTTTAGGCACCTCTTAATTTCCTGAATTTTTGCATAAAAAAATCCCAACCGAAGAATTTCTCTGCGGAGGGATTAGTTTTGGTACGCGAAAATCACGTTTTGGTCCATTAATAACGGAATATATTTCTCAAAAAACGCATAAAAAAATCCCTATCGAACCTCCGTACAACAACCAGAAGGTCGAACGTTAATGCGAATTAACTCGACACATCCGGTTTTCTATACGAAAGTTCCAGGGATTATAGACCGTCAACAGGCCTCAAGATCAATTAAGAAACATTAGTTCAAAGAATCCGTTTATTTAACAGAATTGGTTATACAAAATTCTCAAGAAAGAATCGTGCCTTCCCCAATCAAGGTAGTGACTTTCAGACCATACAAGCGAGAGCGCTCGCGCTAACGATCGATTAGGTAGAAAAGATTCATACGTACCTTCTCAGAATCAAAATGCGAGCTTTTAGAATCATTTCAGACTCTGGGTAAATGAATAATTAAGGCTGACTGAAATTAACTTAAAAAAGTTTTACTAAATGAATTTAGTTTCGCTAGAGACTACCTAGCTTTAAAGTTCTTGTATCGTGGAAATTCACGTACTCAAACACATTCTGAGGACTTATTACTGCATAAGTTGAGTGGCGTTCGATCAGTCCACGACTTACTAACCCTTATCACAGTCGATTAATAATATCGATTTGGCAGCGTCTCACCTTCGAGCGACTATTAGGCAAAATTGAATTTTTGGATTTTTATGCACAAGGCGTTTTCCTCTATAACTTTGTCATTTGAAAAGCCCCGTTATTGGCTTTTCTACCATCACTTTGTCTGGACCACTCAACGCGCTCGACCAAATTGCGAGCCGCTGGGTCAATCCAAACTCTTTCTATGCGAGAAACCGGCCTTGTACATGTGCATTGATTTTTATCAATTTTTGCTTATCGGCACTACGCCGGCTTTGACAAAATCTTCTTTTTTGCCTTTCGGACGCAGTGCATCGTTAAAATTTTATGCTCATATTTTAGAATTGGGCTTTCAATGACCGTACCTCAAAGGTCAATGTCTTTGGTTGAGGAATAAAAAATAAAAAATAATTTAAAGTATATTTTCGTGGTACTTTTTAAACTGACTTTGTGGTACTTTTGAAAAATCCATTTAAAGACCAATTTTTGCGTACTTTTGAAAAATCGATTTTCGAGCCAAATTTCAAGGTACTTTTGAAAAACTAATCTGCGGGTGAAATTTTGGCGTACTTTTGAAAAATCGATTTTCAAGCCAAATTTCAAGGTACTTTTGAAAAGTTAATCCGCGGGTGAAATTTTGGCGTACTTTTGAAAAATTGATTTTCAAGCCAAATTTCAAGGTACTTTTGAAAAGTTAATCTGCGGGTGAAATTTTGGCGTACTTTTGAAAAATTGATTTTCAAGCCAAATTTCAAGGTACTTTTGAAAAGTTAATCTGCGGGTGAAATTTTGGCGTACTTTTGAAAAATCGATCTTCAAGCCAAATTTCAACGCAGTTTTGAAAAATTAGTCTGCAAGTGAAACTTTGGCGTACTTTCGATAAATCGATTCTTGGGCCAAATTTTGACGCCCTTCCAAAAATATTATTTTTCAAAGTCCAATTTATGGTACCTTTGAAAAAGTATATTATTCATAAATCTTTGTCATCATATACTTCTACTCTGATATTCTGAACCAAAAACATTTTTTCTAAGTGAAAATTCGGTGTTTCTTCGAATTTTCGCCTGGTCATTTCCAACGCCTTATAGAACCCAAAACGGTCCTTGTGGACTGATCTGCGCCTCTGCAGATTCCCAAAAATGTCTTTAAATGAAATTTTTGCCTAAGTCGAATTTTGATTATGTCTTCAACTTAGGACGATTTTGGAGAGTTCTACAACATTACCACCAGCTCCCTAGCTATTGGACTAAGGTTTTAACATGAAAACAAACGCTCTTAACGCTGTCAGTAGTTCTTAAAATCCACTTATCATGCAGAAGCGCCGGAAATCCTCTCATTAAAATTTTATCCGCATGTAAATCGCGATTACGAACCGAATATTTTCAGGCCTACGCCCAAACGTATTAGGCGTGATTTTGTATCGCGTGACTTGTTAAATCAGGGCATGTATAATCTAGAAGCTTCTTACAACAACATTAATCTTCCCCGGAAAAACAAAGGTCCAGAGCCTACATAAAAAATTACGAACGTTGGCTGATGCCAAAACTAGGAACATAAATGTATCTGGAGGCGGTCTAGTCCGAATTAATTTTCTACATAAAAACTTACAGCATGGGGGCAGCGGGAGTGAGGGCGCGGGTATTTTAGTGGGACAGTTTGTCGCGGGTAGCGATATTTATATGAAATAGAATCTGAAGAAATCCAAAGATTTACGAGCAGATACCAGTTTACACACAGACAACCATATCACGGATTCCCAGAGCAGAACAGGGTGCACACCATTAATAGAGACGTAAGGTCCTGAGAGTAGATCCATGAACGTGCGGTTTTGCGGGTGCCGTAAATTCCATAATTTGTTTTGGCTGTTATTCATTTAGGAGTCCTACGTGTTTTAGTGATCTAAAACCGATAATCTGTATAAGTAAAATTCTTTTACTTAAATCTGACACCATTTACACTTTTATTTCCCTCCAAGTAGGTTCGCAGATACAACATATTTAATACCTTATTTAGTAGTCAACGATAGTGCCAAAAAAAAATCGATAATTTCGATAGTGATAGTTTTCGACTATCGGAACTATCGATAGTCATAAAAAGAACAGTCCGTTCTGTCAGATTGAAACTAATTTATTTAAATACAAAATAAAATCTCAAAATAAAAAAGTAAAACAAAGATATTCTCAATTGGCCCATTTCACGTTAGAAAGTTTGGTAAAATGCTACACGGAGAAAACTGGATTATTATAAACTGGTATCACTAAAAGTCACTGCACGTGTTGACCAACTCATCTAATTACCAAGCTTTGTAAAATCAAAATACCTATAATATAATCATCCCAAGCAGCATTCAAAGTGATGGGAACTGGAATCTGAGGCATCGGAACTTTAATACAGTAGGAATGACATAACTGTTACTAAATTTGCGGCTTTAAGTAATATTCACTTTGTGGTATGCATTTGTAGAAACAATTATGTAGATTCTACCGAATTCAAGCATTGTATAGTTATAACACTTTCAAGTAACTGCCGCAGACTCTGCAACGTCGCAGATACTACTCTGCATTACTTTGAAGCATCCTCAACTGCAAAGTGAAAATTGGTAGTTATGCCGACCGCACAGCGTTACCAAAGGACCACTTCAAAGTAACGATAACTTCAAGTGTTCAATTTTAAGTCCCTGATACGTTGTTGGGAAATTTTCTGGAACCTCATTGTTGTCTAACTTATTAGTGACATCTTGAGTAAAAAAGAGGTTATTTCTACGAACATAGGGGCTTTGAAGTTATTTTTACTACTCCCCACTAATTGAAAATGACTACAAAGTTATATATACCTTAAAAACCTACTATAAAGTGATATCAACTTTTAAGACAATTTATATCATTATTGGCATTGAATAAAATGGCGGCATCTGAAATGCTCAGTAAAAGAAAAATAAAGTTTATCGGCACTCATCATTGTTTTATAGAAAACTGAAGAAACAGTTAAACAGTAGGAGAAACAGAATATGATGCAAACATGAAAGATTATTTCGCCACAGCAAAACCATCATCTTTGGTAACAAGTGCAAAAGTGTTCCCATCAACACAAGGAGAAGAGTAATCGAAAACTATAACAGTTGTAGTGATTAATGATACTGTGTACTGCTCGAAAATTACAACTTGTCTTTAACACACAGATTGACTCATAGTTCAGTTAGTGATCCACTGAGCATATTAAATGAATTTGCCGATTAAAAACTCCAAATTTAATAAATATTGTGTCGATGAGGAACGGACAATGTCGGTATAACGGCATAAGACATTGTTTATGTACAAAAAATTGAATTGAATGAAATTAAATGTAAACTGATCACTAAAATATGAAAACTCTTATGTATTTTTTCCATTATTACACACCTTACGTTAATAAATATATTTATCCAACACTTTCATATAAAGTGATCTTTATTGATGAGATTTTGAAGGTATAAAATGAAATTAACAAAACAAAGAACCCATGCACTAACACTTATTTATTTATATTTATGTTAACATTTATTGCCATCATATTCGATTTTCCACAAAGAAAACTGCTCTTCTGTACACAATTTTTCTCTATACTAGTAACGACGTCTGTATCCCTTGACTCGTGCTGCTCTCCCTGAATTTTTTTAGCAATAACAATCTTGTTGAGACTGAATCTTCCAAATAACCCTCCGCCACAGTGGATGATTTCCACACACCGTGACGTTTAAGGGTGGTAATGTCACCCCCAGCATTGGCCAAGGGTGGATGAGGAACGGCGCATGCTATGGCCAGTATACAAATCTGCATCTGGCAATTGCGGGTCTGGTGCACTTTAGGTATCTCCGATTTTTCAAAGTTTCTAACAAGTAATGAATAGAATATAGGGAATAGGGCACATTTAAGCAAAAAAATGTATGGATGAACTATAAATTGACGAGAAAAAAAATGTAAAAGTTATGGGACTAGTTAGCGACAAAGGAGCCGAGGTAAGTAATTGTATTGCTATTATGAAAATTATATAGGGCAAGGACACTATACTACTTAAATAGGTATATGTACCTACTAATATGTTTCAGCTCCTTAAAAATTGTGATTTATGTGAGCTCTGTAAAGTTAGTTAGGTTAGGTTAGGTGCATAGGTTAGGTTAGGTTAGGTTAGGTTAAGGTTGTGTTATGTTCCTTTTTTTTTAATAATGAAAAGTAACAAGTTACGAGGCAATTGCAACACTTTACTGTGATAGTACTTACTTTCATTTGTATGATTTACAATCCTGTTACTTCACCCAGTACTCCTTTTCGCTCCGCGGTCCCGTAACTTTCACATTTTTTTTTCTTTTCAATTTATGGTTCATCCATAATTTTTTTTGCTTAAATGTGCCCTATTCCCTATATTCTATTCACTACTTGTCAGAAAATTTGAAAAATCGGAGATACCTAAAGTGCACCAGACCCGGCAATTGCAAATAATCAGCTGCAATTCTTGGAATTTTTGAGAGCTTATTTAATCCAACGCATTGGACAGTGCACATTCCCTTTTGAAAATTTACGAAAAATCTTTTGTGAGACACATTTTGCGGTTTAAAGACATATTTCCTAATCGAATCAAGTGGGTTCACCGAAATCCTTCATTTAAAACTGTGAACCTCCTTGGGGGGGGGGGGGAGGTAATTATCACATTGATAGATTTATCGGTCGGTTATTTTCAATTTTACTTGTATTTCTTGAGAAATAGCTTATTCGAGACAGTTCGAAATTGTTTTGAAAGTTTTGCCATTAATTCTTATTTGCGATCTGCTCGTGATCCTACCACCTTTTAAGGTCGCTACCCGCCACCCAGCAACCTTGCAATTTACATTTCGCATTGTAGTCCGAGTTATTCATTTCAGTAAAATTTGATTTCACCGGTTACTGTTTCTGCGCTGTTTGAATTGGAACGAAAACAATACGACTTCCCGTGTGCGATGATTCCAAATGTTTCGCTAAATTAATGTTTATGTTGAAGATGATATATACGTTGGAAACATTTGGTGTTCTAGTAATTTTTTATTGTTTTGTTAGTAAAATTTATGAATCGTTTATTTTGTTTTCCTTTCGACCTGCTCTTTTATTTGAGCAATCAAATGTCTTGGCGCAAAAAAATACCATCATCATATTTTTATCTGGACATTAAACATTCCCTTATCAGATATCATAATATGACCTTAATAAGGAACTAAACTTAAAATTAAAAACAAATCGGCGCTAATAATGGTTTTCAAGATTCCTTGGTAGAAAACAGATCAGAATGCTATTTAAGCAATTTGCCTGATTCAAATAAACAATTATTTTTCAACATCCAACTGCAGATCCATCTTACTAGCCCTGTCAATGAACGTTCAATAAGGCGGTCTAAAGGGAAATGCCGAGATCACAATTTTTGACTTGAGAGCTGTGTTTGGACTAGCCAGGGGTAAACATATCAAAAGTCCCCGAACATAGGAGGTGCAGGGGATTCAGGGGGCACGAAGAAGGTCCCGGTTTTTGGTTTTTCGCTCATATCTCGAAAACGGTTAGCCCTAATCAAAAAGGCTATATGTAAAATTAAAGCTGACTAAATTTTCTACAATAATGTTTCTATTAATTTTTTTTTTTTCGTATCTGTTATGGTTGAGGTTTGAATTGTATATCTTTTGACTGTATTCTAACTTTATTATAAATTTATTAAAAAAAATTTAATAATCGTAGAAAAAAATTTTTCCACAGATATCCGTTTCACAGCAGACTGAACTCAAATATCGAATAAAAATGTCTTTGTCTGTAAGTGTGTGTGTGTGCTTGTATGTATGTGTGCGTGTATACCGTTTCTTGTAAACACGATAACTTCTGTTAGACTTAAAATATTTAATTACAATTTGGAACATATATAAAAGAGCATAGTACAATAATCCCTATTGAAATTTGGCCATATCTAATAGATGGCCTACAAACTCTCACTCATAATAATCTTATTAAAAATACCATGTTCCAAATTTTAGGATAACATTGATATATCATCTAATTTAAATAAAGTTGGTTTGAACCTAACATACACCCGGTATATTGCGGTTTATAAATTTTATACATCTTCATATTTGTGTATACTTAATCAAAAACCTTATAACATTTTGTTATGAAATTAAAATAAAACCTATTTTACGTAAGAGAGAGTTTATATGCCTCTGGTTATCACCATGCACTACAGATATGGCTCAATTTCAATAGGGATTTTTGTACAATGCTGTTTTACGTATGTTCCAAATTGTAATTAAATATTTTAAGTCTAATAGAAGTTATCGTGTTTACAAGAAACGGTATACACACACACATACATATACACGCACTCACACACACGCTTACAGACATAAAGACATTTTTTATTCGATATTTGAGTTCAGTCTGCTATTAAACAGATATCTGTACAAAAAATTTTTTCTATACTTACATTTCCTTATTAATTTTTTTTTCTTCAATTTATAATAAAGTTAGAATACAGTCAAAAGATATACAATTCTTTACTGAATCATAACAGATACGAAAAAAATTAATAGAAACATTATTGTAGAGGTTTTAGTCAGCTTTAATTTTGCATATAGCCACTTTTGATTAGGACTAACCGTTTTCGAGATATGAGCGAAAAACCAAAAACCGGGACCTTCTTCGTGCCCCTGCACCCTCCGCACCTCCTATGTTCGGGGATTTTTGGTATGTTTACCTCCTTAATAGTCTAAACACAGCCCTCAAGTCAAAAATTGTGATCTCGGCATTTCCCTCATTCATTGACAGGATTAGATAGAATCAAGATGTTTTTGAAGAAGCAAGATCTGAATATAACTTATCAGATTGGCAATACTATACACTCGTATATATAAAAAAATAAGAATAAAAACAGGAAAGATGACATGTCGGAAGTATATAGGTTTACTTATAGTTACCCCAAAGTATATATTGGACAAACTGGAAGAAAATTTAAAAATCATATTGAAGAACATAAAAATGTTTTTAAAAAATGAGAATCTACTTTTACTCATCATTTAATACTAGATAAACATTTATTCAACGACAGTTTCATATCCTTCATACGGCAAATAAACGAGCAAAGGTCTGTAATTTGTAATCCAATGCTCGGCGAGGCATTAGTCCTGTTGGTTGCAGTCTGGCTTTTTATTCCTTATATATTTAAGGAAATGTATAGACGAGTTCGACAAAATATTAAGTTAGTAAATATTCTGCCTTCTAAAAGTATACCTACTTATTGTCATGTTGACATAATATATTTGTGAAAATTTAAAACACGGTGTATTTGTTGATCTAGCAATAGTGACATGAATTTTTACCAAAAGATCGACTCTATCAACTATTTGGTTTTATTTTCTTAAAATGATTTACAACTTTTATATCTATCTACTACTGATCGATATTTTTTAAACAAAAGGATTCTAGCTAACACTAACTTATTGTCCAAATTTCATTATAATCGGTTTTTTTCTGTCTTGACTCTTGAGTTATATCGAAATTATGTTTCATATAAAAAAAACCGCTGCCCAAGGAATCACTACTTCCACAGCCAGGTTCTCTATCCAAGTCACTCACAACGAAAAAACTTTGTATGTGGAAATAATTGTTCATGGAACTTTAATAATCTAATATTTGAAATCCTCTACCCCAAAAAAAAAACATAAAACGATATCCCACATCGGTAGTGGGGTGGGAGTGGTGATAGAGAGGTGGTAGTGGGGGTGGATGAAGAAAAAAAATATTTTGAGGTTTCTGGTTCTTGTACATACACTAAATCACAATTTTTTTTTCATCCCCTTTAATAATGGGCTGGGGGTGGTAATGGGGGTGGCTATTGCTAAAAATTTTTTTTGAGACCTTAGCTTCTCTTGTAGATACTAAATACCAATTTTATGGATTGATTTATCCCTGATTCACCCCAAATTTACCCCAATTTACCCCCCAAGATGAAAATATAATCTAGTTCCAGATGTCGTTAAAGTACATATATGTACCAAATTTCAAGTCGATATCTTAAACAGTTCCAGAGTAAACGTGCGCACAAAAAAAGTTACAGACAGACCGACAGACAGAAATTTTTTTCCGCTCAAACTTAAAATCTCGACGTTTCATGACATTTTAAGCCTATTTGAACAATACAAATTTTTTTAAAATTTTTTGTCGTTACTATACTTCCACTGGATGTGGAAGTAATAAAGCTTATAAAATTCTCTACAAAAAATGTTGCTTGTATGCATTTTTCCGTATCCATTATTATAATTTTCGGAAATACGAAAGTTGCATTTGATCAACACATTTCTGAAACTGTAAACATCACTCATAGAGAAAGAACTTTTATATTTACTGATCGATTTTCTTCCTCTAGCTAATACTAACTTACTATCCAACTTTCAATAAAATTGAACTTGGTCTCTCTTACGTTATCGTGCTTTCCAAAACATGGACGGAGAGACAGATGACACATTGACAGATAGACGGATAGACGACGGACGTACTGAAAGTTGTTCAGAATTCTGTGACTAATACAATTATTTGATTTTTTTTAAGCGATTTTTTATAGTTTTGGAAATGCGTTGATCAAATGTAATTTTTCGAGTAATTTTCGTATTTCCGAAGATTGTAATGAAAGATGCAGGGAAAATGCATATAGCCTTTGTTGTAGGGAATTTTATAAGCTCTATTTCTTACATGAAACGAAACATAATTTCTATATTGCTAAGGCTTAGCGAGATAGAAGCTACTGAATCGGAGCACAATTTTTTCAAGATGGCGGCTCAAGCACAACAGATTGATTTCAGAACTTTTAGTATTAGTCCAGTCAATGAATATATTGTAGAATGCATGGAATATGCGAGACTTTTTGACTTCGGGACTTTGTTAGGAGTAGTTAGTAGGTAAATATACTAAAAGTCCCCGCCCCTGGGAGATGAGCTTACGGCGGGAGGGAGGGGGAAGGTCCTATTTTTGGGTTTTTCGATTATATCTCGGAAACGGGGTGGACTCTAGAAAAAATATGTTCTAAATAAAAATGAACGCTAATTAAATTTCCTATAAAACTGTTTCCAATTTTCGAACAAATTATTTTTTAAGTGTATATCAAATTGAAGGAAATTTAATGCTCTACAACTTCGTTTCTGACAATTTTTCTGAGAAACGTTCGTGGGAGGTACTAGAAGCAAATGTTTGACAAAAAGAATTAGGTAAAAATGATTTTTTCGAAAATTATCGATTTTCAGTAACGTATGTCTCGAAAACCGTTGGAAATTCGCATTGACTGGATTATATCCACTCATTGACTGGATTATATGTTTGATAGCACATCTTAATGAACATGTCTGCCAAATTTCAACACTTATCAGTTATTTCCTTCAAAGGAGGAGGGTCTCTAAGGCCGGTTTTCAGCCTAATTTATTTTTGAAAAAAAAAACTAAAAAATATTTTTTTATTATCTACTATCAATATCGAATCGACTCCACCCCAAACGAAACTTACCCCCCACCCTCCCTTTATTACCCCCGTCACCCCCTCATCCCCCTCCCTCTTCTGAAACAACGAAAATACACGTACAAAATAAAAAATAACTAACGTCATTTCTTATAAACAACTGACTGTCCTCATTATGGGTCGCGTGCGCCGACGTCACAGATTTTGAGACCTTAGGAAAAACAAACAGCTGTCATTGAGAAATCCGCCGATTAAACGTGTTTCTTTAAAGTGAATTTTGCAGTGTTTGTACCATTTAAGAACTTGTTGTTGGATTATTTAACATCTACAACTATTCTTAATACTGTTATATAAACAATTTTGTTCGTCAGGATGACGGTAGTTCGTATTTTGCAGAATTGTCTCCTGATGTAGAGGTTAGGTATACGGCTGCCATCGAATTAAATCCTTATATTTTGAGAAAAAAATACTTTAGTACAAATATTGATGTATTTCCAAATGTTACACATAGGGACGTTGCAAATTACTGTATTTTTGAAAGAATTACGTAGACAGAAGGACGTATTCAAGGCATTGAGAAGTCTTGAAGCTGTTTGTGGTTAGGTGAAAGAAGTACTCTGCAAGAAATCTGCAGGATAAAAGCTTGTTACAACGGTAAGAATTAGTTATCAACCATTTTTTTCATATATGCTTGCCTAATTAAATGTTGTTTTATAAATAATTACTAATGCAGAAATTAATTTTTCAGGATATGAACTCTTATAGCATCATGAATAAAAGCCATTGACTCCTTGGACTATTGCAGATTCAGATAGTTCCTTAATGCTCACTGGGATTGTGTTGCCAGTCTAGACAAAACGTGTTCACCGCCTAACAGGAAATCTTTCCTTTTAGTTTTTTAGCAATGAACATGGCTATGGTTGGAGATTAACTGCTGTATATTTTGTGAAAAAGACACTTAAAATAAACAATGAAAGACTGACGTACCTACTGTAAACTGTTTGAAGTATGTAATAAGATGTACACAATTTCTTCCAGCGGTTAACCCCTCGTCTATACCTTGTATACCTATAGATTGGACTACGCAAACTGTTGTAATTTTTGTAAATTTTTATTATAATATATTATATAAAATGTTTAACATGTATTTTACTAATTTATGTAGGTCAATTGTTAATTATGACTTGTATTCTCTTAAATATACTCTCCCTCCGTGCAGTTCATGCTTCGCTCAACTAAAATTTAAATAAGAAATAGTTATTAAAAATAGAGACAAACCAATATAAAATGTTAATTTTCTTTACCATGGATTGTTTATTGCTTGTTTATAGGCCAGTCCAACACGCTGTCACTTTGCTTTGTTTGTACTACAGCAACCATCTTTTGTTGGTAAGTTAGGGTTTTTGTCAGGCGTAAAAGGCACCACACACGTTCAGCAATAATGTCATTCCAGCAGATCATTACAGAAACATCATTACTAAAAATTTCCCCGTCATTCCCTGTCATTATTTTTCACTCCTTAGATGTCCATTATTTAAGAAAAAAGCATATCTAGCTATAATTATTGAATTAAGTATGATTGAAAAAACGCGGAAATTCAGGTCATGAGAATACTGAACGTGTATGGTGCCCTTTAGGCCTGTCGCAAACCCTAACTTACCAACAAAAGATGGCTGCTGTAGTACAAACAAAGCAAAGTGACAGCGTGTTGGACTGGCCTATTGCTTGTTTGAGCAGCAGTTATTACTATCACAATCATTCTTATGCATTAACTTAAAGCAGCTGTTTTCTTTCGTGCTGAACGAACTGATTGCAATCACTAAACAGCCAATCAAATCGAGGAATTTTTGAAATCCTCGATCTCTATTGGTTGCTTACTGATCGCGATCAGTTTGTTCAGCACGAAAGAAAATAGCTAATATTTCTTTTAAATGCCTGGAATTGTTTAACCTAACCTCATCTGGCTGTAAATCGACGTTATTTTACAAAAACTGATGTTGTCTCGGATTGCCACACTTCCACAATTAATAATGCAATAAAAACTAGCCATTTTGTATAATATAATATCGATTAAAAACTCTAGGATTACGAAAAATTTAATTCTGAGGTTTAGTCAGTCGCCATTTGACAGCTAATGACAGCGGTTTGTTTTTCCTAAGGTCTGGGACCTGTGACGTCACGCGCACGCGACCCATTCAGCAACAACAGTCATGCTAAAATCTTTCAATGACCTGCAAGAAAAATCAACTGAATGCTGGTTATTTTAATAGTTTACGGGGGTACAAAAAGGGGAGGTGAGTGCGGGAAAGTTTCGTTTGGGGTAGAATCGATTCGATATCGATAGTAAATAATAAAAAAATGTTAAAAGCAAATAAATAAAAATAATTTATTGTAAAAAATAAAAAAATGTTTTTCAGTTTGTTTTTGTTCAAAAATAAATTAGGTCTAAAACCGACCTTAGAGACCCTCCTCCTTTGATTGGAATATAGGTGACAGCCTAATAGAAACCAATCTATATCCGGATTTTCATTTGCAAAGGCAACTTGGCGGTTTGTAACGTCTGTTATATTCACCTTTGATTTTTACCTAGCAGGTGATGCAAAAGCAGTTACCTACATTTCATATGGCTGCAAAGATTGCCCACTGTTTGGTATGCGATTCACGTCTAGGTCAAAGAGACGTAAAACCTCGGGGGTAACTCATGAAATTCTCTTATGCAGCTGCTATTTCTCATGCCAAACTGAAATTTGCGGAATCGTGGGATTTTACGATATGTATTTCTCGAGGCAGGTTATGTAAGGAAGGTGCACGTATGTACTAAACGTACACAGAACAAACATACTAAATCCCGAGATTCTTAAATTCTGAAATCCGAATATTTTACAAATCAAGATCAAAATATTCAACTCAACTTGATGAATATGTTATTTTTGCTATACCAACATCATACTTCTAAGTATCAGAAAAGTGCTTTTTATAATGGTACCGGGATATTTAACAACTCGCCTATTGAATTTAAACAATCGCCACATTTTATTTTCAAAAGGAAACTTGTGAAAATGTTTTTTTTAATGTCTCGCTTTTTTACGGTTTTTCTTCCTTTTAAATTTAATTAATTAAATATATATGTGTTCTAACTATTAGTACAGTGGAGTTGATGTAATTCATTCTTTTTCAGCAACAACATTCCACTAGAAATTTTATTGTTGATTCTTATGTATTATGACCTCCTGATTACGAAAAAAATATTTGCGTCCAAAAATTTCTGGAGCGTTTTTTGACGTGCTTTCGCGGATTTTTTACTTATCTTCTTAATATATCTTGTCGAATGGGAATTTTAAAAATATTGGCTTATTTGGAATAAAATTCAAAAAAAATATAGACCTGTCCGATATGTATAGATCAATCCGCCATCTTGGAAAAAAAACACCAAAAATGGCCGAAAAAATCAAAATTGAAAATCTTTTCAATAACAAGGAGTAATTTCACCAACGTTGGCAAAAATAAAACTTATCTATGGTCAAATATAATGCACCAAACTCGGACGCTGTAAGTCAAATAGAACTGTCAAAGATGGCGGACGAAATACAACTTTTAATTCTTCGTCAAGTATTGAGAAGGCATTGTGCGTCACTTTTTTTTCGATTGTAGTTTTTTATGTACTTTAAGGGGATAAAGTTCATTCTTTTTTATTTTCAAAAAAGTGCATTTTTTACAATTTTCAAAAATGCATTTTCCTGAATATTGATCATATATTCATATATTATTATTATTATTATTACCATGCGTATTACCTATACATGATAAATTTCCTTTTCATATTAACGAAGTTTCACTTTGTATTAAATTGTTGAAGTTATACGAGACTTTCTATACGGGAGATGTGGGAGAAATAATTTTATTATTGCATTTATTTTTTCTAAACTGATTTAAGCAAACATAGCATCAGACTTATTGACGATAAAATGGAATTTGAAATTTGTAAAGCGTAGAGTGGCACTATAACCTCTCTTAGGCCGATTTAAAAGGTAATAAAAAGACATCAGGTATGACAAAAAAATTAAAACCAACGGCAGTTTATCGTTAAGACTATAAAAGAAAGGCCCCAAAAACAAGGGCGACTCATAAATAATAATGATTTTAATATCCATACAAAATTTGCATAGACGCGTAATCAGCAAATTTAATAAAGTAGTCTGTTTCTCGGTTCCCACGGTAATTTTCAGTCGTTTCTTGTAATTCTACCTTAATTTGCTAAAGAAAAAGTGATAATTATTAATAATTATAATTGTGAGATTGACCTTGAATATTTTTATATAACAAGAAGAACATGGCCGGCCAACTAAAAACCTAATTGTCATTTTACAGCCCTCTCATTAAACTATATATTCTAATAATGGTAATGACCTAGAACATTTACTCTAAATGAAGTCCCTTTAGTATTTTTGTATACTATCACAAATAATCCCTTCCTTACATAAATGCAATGCACTTGGCGAAGATCACATGGACTTGATAAAAGCTGTAATAAAACGTTTGGGATTTAAAAGAACCGCCTCCAACACGAACCACGTTGACATTTGATACAAAAAACTTAAAACTTAACCTAGAAATAATTTGTAGTGATGGGTAAAAGCAGTTATTTGTTAATAACAGTGCTATTGCTATTTTGAAATAACAATTTAAAAATAACAGATCGCTGGGAAGTACTGGCATACGCATACCGCAGCGCGCAGTTTGCAAATATTATTTCAGAGACGTTATTTGCTGCCGCAGCTGCTTATCTGTCATTTTCTCACCTGTTATTTTCGAACAGAAATAACAGTCTGTTAATGCTATTTGCAAATAACAGTTATAAAATAACAGGTTGTTAAATAGCAACTCATCTCTAATAATTTGGCAGTGTGACGCGCGCGTGTGTTCTAAATATACGTGTACACACATGCTACAACGATACTTCAGGCTTCAGGCAGACATATTGTTTATTATTTTTATATATGTGTTATTGAGGTTTTAGAAAGTGTTTTATGGAATTAAAATTTGCCTTATAGATTTATAGAGGCCTTTTTTTCTTCATAACAGTTTCATCACAACATTTGTCAAGGATGTTTTAAGAGTCAAGTTTTGTAATGGCCTTTAATAAGTACTAATAGGCATTGAAATTGTCTAGTTTTAAAAAGGATTTAAAATGTATTTATTATTAAAACCTTAAAGAATAATTTAAAGCCTCTTTAAATCTAAATGGAATTTAAGACGTTAATAAAACTAATTAGCTTTATAGAGAGTTTTATGTAGGTATGATAAACCGATTACAAATACATATTTTCCTAGAAGCAAATTAGCTTTATAATTAGGTCTTACAGATTTAAAACTTACCATATAAGAGCAAGTATACTTGAAGCCTAAAAGGCCTACAACATCAATAAAGCACAAGACTATTTCCTAACCCTGACAAACCTTTCTTAAAACCTCCTCAAGTCCAAATGACTTTTAAATTGTTCATTGGGCATGGTACCTACTGGGTGAAAATGCATTTTTGAAAATTGTAAAAAATGCACTTTTTTGAAAATAAAAAAAATGAACTTTACCCCCATAAAGTACCTAAAGGAACCTACAATCGAAGATAAAAAAGTCACACACAATGCCTTCTCGATACTTGAAAAATTAAAATTTGTATTTCGTCCGCCATCTTTGGCTGTTCTATTTGACTTACAGCGTCTGGGTTTGGTGCATTGTATTTGACTATAAATGAGTTTTATTTTTGCCAACTTTTGTGAAATTACTCCTTATCGAAAAGATATTCAATTTTGATTTTTTCGGCCATTTTTGGTATGTTCTATTTTTTTCCAAGATGGCGAACTGACCTAAACATATCGGACAGATTTATATTTTTTAAGAATTTTATTTTTAAACCAGTATTTTTAAAATTCGCATTCGATTACTAGTACAAGTTATATTAGGCAAATAAGTAGAAAATCCGCGAAAGCGCGTCAAAAAGTGTATATAACTTTTGACGCACCAGGTATATTTGGGTGCAATTTTTTTTTTTTTTTTGTAATCAGGAGGTCATAAGAATCAACAAGAAAATTTCTAGTGGAATGTTGCCGCCGAAAATAATTAATTCAACTGTGCTACTTATATGTGATATTCTTGTTTTTATATATGCATTTATTTTTATTAAAATTTAACTTATTGCCCAGTTATATTCTAGTTGTAGATAAACTGACGCAATCTGTAGTTACACATGTGCATTTTTCTACTGTATGTATGTATGTGATTGAGAATAAAAAAGTATTATTATTATTATTAATGTTATTACACCAATTTTTTTACTTTTTTCCTCTACTATATAAAATAACATTTTCAAATGCTACAATATTAATACGTCACAATGGACATCTCGCATAACCCCGGCCCTACTCCCACCCCACCCTCCTTCAAAACCGCACGCCAACACACCTGTCAGCCCCAGGTGCGAACACGTTCCTGCAAAGACGCCAACCAAGGACTCGGAGCTCTCCTCCGAGGTTGAGCTGAAGGACGAGAGCGCGCAGTCTCACCCCGTGCGTGGCCGGGTCGCCCGGGTAACGGACAAAGCTTCTACTGCAGCGGCCTGTGCTAGTGCGTTTTAACCCCCGTTTAGTATCCCGTCCTTATCCCTGAGCATGGCACCCTCCGAAGAAGACGAACTCTACCTTGTCCCTCTGCCGCGGCCGGCCGTCGTCCTGGATGTTCTTGTCGACTGAAGGACGGTCGCGATGTGGGGCGAGGAAAGTGAAATTTGCTCAATCGGCATGACCATGCAGCCGTCCGCAAGTGCCTCTTCTGGTAAGGTTCGCACATATACACTTTTTTTGTGATAGTTTGTAGCACGCACAGCTCCGCGAGTACAAGCCTCGAGCTGCGAGGCCTTCAAGCAAAGCTTTTTCAGTTTTCAATTAAAATTTGGCGCTTTATTAGTATCTTGCACATTGGTGGCGTTATATCGGTTATTTGTGTTAACATCACCAATGCCCATGAGTTTTCGTTATTTCCCGTTGTTTTTGGAACTTCTGGCGACTTTATCAAACAAAGTTTCAACAATAATAATAATAATAATTTTATTGGCCATTTTGGGATACATAATACATAAGTGTGGTAAGTCATCAATTAGGTAATATTTTTTAAAATATGCTGTCTGTACACAGTACAGGGTTATTCATTATATTGTGATGACCCCCCCCCCCTTGACTCTTTTGTTTGTATAGTCCTCAAAAAAAGTTAAATGCAAAAGTTGTAGGGCTGCATCTATATTTTCTAAAATATCACTAAGAAAACAATAGCCTGCATAGGTCACATGATTTCAAAATGAAGGTTATTTTTTACATTTTCTTTTTATTTCTTTTCCTTGATTTTAAATATATAAAGATTTATAAATCTAGCTGTAATATTTTTGTGTATATCGGGCATTAAATACAGGGTGTCCCAGATTTAAACGGACATACTCTAGTGGAAGGTAGAGCATACTCAGAGTTTAGAACACCCCTATACTTACCGTTGAATGTGAACCGTTTTTGGGGTACGGGGTGTTTTATGGTTTTTGACCAGAACTTTAGTCCGCGATATTTTTGAAATGACCGCACATATTTAAATAAAATTTGGTATACATATTATACTCTTTTAGGTTAATGAATAGCTTAAGTGATTTTGGAAAAATTCCAGGACCGACCTCCATTTTTTTTTGGCTCTTAGGGTCGTTAACATCACACTGTATATTATTTTTTGGTAAATGTTAGTAAACTTCTAAAGCTTATAAAATAATGTCATAATATTTGATGGCACGTTTATGGTTATTCTTCAATAAATTTTCAAAAGTATTGAAAGACCAAATTTGACATTCTACAAATAACACAATCCAGTTGCTAACATCATTATTTTATTAATTTCAGCTAAATACCCCGCAGAAGAGGTTGTTATTTGTTTTTGTTTTGACATTCAGTGTTTTTTCCGTCCAAAATAAAGCACATTCCATTTATTTCACAAATAAAAAATAAGTAATAAAACGATGCGATTAACACATGACATTGTTGCATTAAATCCAAGTAGGCACATGTCAAATGCGTAATTTTACAAATAAGAATTGCTGTTCACTCTTAGTAATTATTAGAATAAGTGATAAAAAACCAGTTATAAAACTAAAAATTTTAAGATGCCGTTTCAATTTATTAATGAAGATTATGCGGATATTATTTTTGTGTATGGCTTTTGCGCCGGAAATGGAAGAGCTGCAAAAAGAGAGTATCAAAGGCGTTTTCCAAATCGCCGTGTACCAGATCATAAAACGTTTTCAATTTAGTAGGGAACATGGATAATTTCCGTCAATGACAAAGCATGAACATGTTCCCAGAGCTTTTTCACAAGAAGATCAAATATTTCAGGTTGTGGAAAATAATCCGTCCATAAGTGTTAGAAAAATAAGTAATGAGTTAGCAGTACCTAAGACAAGAGTATGGCGAACATTAAAGAAGGAAAATTTGTATGCATTTCATGTTGAAATAGTTCAGCGTCTAGAAGACGACGACGACGTTCCCCGCTTAATATTTTGTAGGTGGATTTTGACTCACAGAAGAACAATACCGAGAGTTCTATTCACGGATGAAGCCCAATTCATACGTGATGGAATTAACAACTGTAGAAATCAGCATGTTTGGGCAACCGAAAATCCACATGCAGTGATTCAGAAACATTCCCAATACAGATTTAATATTAATGTGTGGTGTGGTATTTACAATAATCATCTAATAGGCCCCCACATTTTTGAAGAAAGGCTAACTGGTGAAGTTTATTTAAACTTTCTTAGAGATATCTTGCCAGATTTATTAGAAGGCATCAATACTAGGGGTTTGTGGTTTCAGCATGATGGTGCTGAACCCCATTTTTCTGTACCGGTCCGGGAACATCTGAACCAGCATTACACCAACAGATGGATTGGTCGCGGAAATCCGGTAAACTGGCCACCGAGGTCTCCTGATCTTACATCTCTAGATTATTTTTTATGGGGTCATCTCAGGGGGTCAGAGGTGTACAATGAAGAGTTCAAGACACGAGAGCAGCCTCTAGAAAAAATGATTACTGTATGTGATAACATTAGAAATAACCCGGAAGTGATTGATAGGTCAGTGAAAAACATATTAAAACGTTCTCGAAAATGTATTAACGCTGGGGGCATTCATTTTGAAAACTAGTTTTAGTTTTAATTATTTGCACCGTTTTGAATTTTTTTTTGTTCAATTATTTAAAGTTCTAAATAAATTTATTTTGTCAAATTAAAATTGCAAACTTTTGTCTTTAATATTTTCAAGTTATTCTCAAAAGGTGTTTCATATTTTTTTAAATTGTGCTTGTTAATTCAAGCCTCTTCACTAACATTATTTTTCTGTCATGAAAGAAATGGAATGTGTATTATTTTGGATGAAATTTAAACTAATAAAAGCTTAGAAATACTGAATGTCAAAACAAAAACAAATAACAACCTCTTCTGCGGGGTATTTAGCTAAAACTAATAAAATAATGATGTTAGCAACTGGATTGTGTTATTTGTAGAATGTCAAATTTGATCTTTCAATACTCTTGAAAATTTATTGAAGAATAACCATAAACGTGCCATCAAATATTATGACATTATTTTATAAACTGTGTGATGTTAACGACCCTAAGAGCCATATTAAAAAAATGGATGTCGGTCCTGGAATTTTTCCAAAATCACTTAAGCTATTCATTATCCTAAAAGAGTATAATATGTATACCCAATTTTATCTAAATATGTGCAGTCATTTCAAACATATGGCGAACTAAAGTTCTGGTCAAAAACCATAAAACCCGTATGTCAAAAACGGTTCACATTCAATGGTAAGTATAGGGGTGTTTTGAACTCAGCTGAGTGTGCTCTACTTTCCACTAGAGTATGTCCGTTTAAATCTGGGACACCCTATATGCTCCAAATATGCATATAGGTATTTTACGGTTACAATGATGAAAGCGCAGTAATTACTTTCTATGCAGTAGGCTCTAATTGATGATACTATGATAACATTGTATTGTTTGACATTTTGTGTTAATATTTTCATCAAAATGGTTTACAGAAAAGCAGATGGCCACTAAACAATCCCGATTTAACGATGTAGATATATTTTTGTGGGCATTTTTAAAATAATAATTTTAATCCAAGTATTCAAAACACAAAACTGAGATTTTCGTCTTAAATTGTTTAGACAGTTTGAAACAATATTCGAATTTCGCTATGCAATTTACGATGCGAAGTAAGTACAACTCTCCGTTTTTCCGTATTGACATAATACGGCTGTCCCTCTGGTGTATTTCGAAAAATATGAACGTTTCAAGATGTTTTTGTGATGTGATGTGATGTTTTTGTGCGATTTTCGACTCCGAAATACATGGCTTTTTTTAATTATTTTTCGCCGATATCTCCGAAACGATAAGAGCTAACACGAAATAAAAACTATCGTAAAACGAGTTCGTTTCATTGCGAATCTTTTGTTTCCATCGGAATTTTTATGTTTATTTTTCGTTTTACTGAAGTGTCGTCTATATACGGCAAAAAATCGGACATTTTTTGCTTAAAACCTAGGTAACTCCTTAACCTTACTACTAGATCAAAAAACTACTGAAGGCTGACGATAAGGCCCTTTTTCGGCCCCAGCTCAGTACCACTTTGATTCTTACATATGTCAAAGATTTTACGTTTTCACACTATATATTTAAAAATCTTTGCCGTACTCTCTTGCGCTCGGTGTAAAACAACCAACCAAAAGCACAATAAATTGTGATTTTGACATATTTTTGGATCTCTATCAATGGTAAAAAATCGAACTACGTAAAGTGTATATTGTTTGTCGTATCTTCAAATATTGAAGTTTGAAAAAATAGTGATTTTTTAAATTTTGCCTCGAATTTAAAAAAAAGTGTTGTTGGGGCCGGAATAGGGCCTTATGGACACCCCTGCTTTGCCAAATAGTATATTGCTTTATTAGGAGTAAAAGTGGTACTTATGTGGCGAGTCTGTAGATTACAGACGAATCACAACAAGTGGCTTTTACTCCGAATAAAACATGCTGTTTTCATCAAACGTCGATTAGCTATAAAAAAAATAAAGATAAAAAATCTCGAACGAATTTCAGCACCAAAAACGCATTGTGTTAAAATCACTTACGCACAGCCGTTTAAAAAGTCAAACTTTGATGTCATGATATGAGTTAAGAAATGTCATGTTTTCCTGATCTTTGAAGAAAAATAGCTATTTATGTAACCAGTTACGAAAGACTTTATTTTGTGTAACGAGTGGATGTTTGCGGGACGAGCGAACCGAGTCGTTTGTATACGCCGTTTTCGAGAAAATGGCGGAGGATCCGGTGTTATTCATATACAGGGTGCGCCAAAGTTCTGAATTTGGTCGATTACGGCTGTATTTGAAATGGTGGAAAGATATTGTCTGTAGATTATTTTCTTGGTTCTCAGTTCTGAATAACCAGAAAATATGTACAATTATACAGGGTATTCCGTTTTCGTTGGCCGGGCATCAACTTCGTTATTTTAAATGGAACACCCTAGATTTTTTCCTTTATCGAGTCACCCATCTAAGTGGTAGGTACTTAAAATGAACCGCTTACGAAATAAAAGAGATTTTTTGACAAAAAGTGAGGTTTGCGGATAAGTTTTTGAGTACCTCTGATTTCATACACAAGAGAGTTTTCAAAATTTTGCTTATACTGTTATGTTGGGCATATTAAGGGCTAGTAGGGTAGAAACGTTATTAACATTAATCTTATACAGAGTGCTGAAAAAATTGAGTTTATTTTTTCGCTAATAAAAAAGGCCGTAATTCAATTTTTTCAAATGGGACGTACTATTTTCAGTTCTGTCATCTAATAAAGTGTTAAATTATCTTTCCATTGAATCTTTAGGGGTTGCATAGATATTAAGGTTAATTGTCTGGATCAGATTAATTGTGTAGTAGTACAAGCAGTTTTAGTATTCTGAAATATTGAACTGAATTATTATTTTTTTACTTAGAATTGTTGGACAAAGAATTGAAATTAATGTCAGCACGTATGTAATAAAGAATTTACTCATAATGAAAAAACAATTATTTTAACAAGTGTTCAAAATGTTCACCATTTCGATCGAGACACATCTGAATCCTCTTCCTAAATGAATGACGCATTTCTTGTAGCATCTGCGGAGTAATGGATGCAAAGGCACGTCTGATCCTATCTTTTATGTCATCAACAGTGGTAGGAGTGTCGCGATAAACTTTATCCTTTACATAGCCCCATAAAAAAAGTCCATACACAATTAATCTGATCCAGACAATTAACCTTAATATCTATGCAACCCCTAAAGATAAATACCTACTATGATATATCAATGGAAAGATAATTTAACACTTCATTAGATGACAGAACTGAAAATAGTACGTCCCATTTGAAAAAATTGAATTACGGCCTTTTTTATTAGCGAAAAAATAAACTAAATTTTTCAGCACTCTGTATAAGATTAATGTTAATAACGTTTCTACCCTACTAGCCCTTAATATGCCCAACATAACAGTATAAGCAGAATTTTGAAAACTCTTGTGTATGAAATCAGAGGTACTCAAAAACTTATCCGCAAACCTCACTTTTTGTCAAAAAATCTCTATTATTTCGTAAATGGTTCATTTTAAGTACCTACCACCTTAATAGAGTTATGAATATAATTAGATGGGTGACTCGATAAAGGAAAAAAATATATGGTGTTCCATTTAAAATAACGAAATTGATGCCCGGCCAACGAAAACGGAATACCCTGTATAATTGTACATATTTTCTGGTTATTCAGAATTGTAAACCAAGAAAATAATCTATAGACAATATCTTTCCACCATTTCAAATACAGCCGTAATCGACCAAATTCAGAACTTTGGGCACCCTGTATTATACAGGCACGCACAAAAATAAAATGGTATGTTTCTGAGGCTCCATTCGGCAATCTTTACGTAGTTCGACGTGCTGGATCCGAATCAGGTGTCCGTTTAGCTCCATCACCCACTAGTTTTTAGTAAATCCCGAAAATAACCTAAATTATGAGTTTCTTTTATTTAAAAAAAATGGTGGGTGATAAAGCTAAACGGATACCTGATTCATGTTCAGCACATTGAAGCACATGGAGGTCACTCAAGGAACAGGTTCAGGAACAGACCACTTTTTTTATTTTGTGTGCCTATGTAATTATTAAAAACACCAATAAAAACTACGAGTTACAAACGTCATCACAATATTCTCATTTGATAGAAAGTATGCTAACACGAGCGAGAAATAGCCACATACGACTAACACGCAACCCTGTCGCATACCTTTTCAGGTATGGTACTTATTAATCACTTTCAAATACAATTTACTACATGAAACGCAGATATTGTGACCTACATACATGCATGAAAAATCTTATCTTTCTTTTCTGATGTAGATACAGGATGTGCTGCTTTTTTTGGTTACACAAGCGATTTGTATGATAAATTGACGAATTTAGTAAAGTATCGCTATAATTAAGAAAAATAAATTCTTAGGTAAACTAAAATATTGCCTCCAAATTGTAGATACAATCACAATGAAAATGCCTTTTAAAAAATATTTTTTTGAAGGTTTTTAAAGGCTTTGCAATAACTAAAGACAAAATATGCATTTGTATGTATGTCTAATTACCATATCTATAGGTGAACGTTATTCTTGCCTATACCTATAGTATATTGCTGAAGTTTTAGATCAGAAAGGTTAGGTTGATGTCATCTACATTCACTATTCTAAAGCATTTGACAGATTGGACCACGGTATATTATTAAATAAATTGCAAAACTTGGGGTTCAGTGACTCTCCTATTCATTTGTTTATTTCTTATTTAACTTGTTGGACTCGGTTTGTTCTATATCGTGGCTTCCAATGTGTATTATTTAAACAAACGTCAGGAGTTCCGCAAGATTCCATACTTGGCCCGCTATTTTTTGTACTCTTCATTAATGATATTATTGACAATCTTGGCGTATGCTATTTACTTTACGCTGACGATCTCAAGTTATATATTTGCATTAAATCCGAAGACGACTGCTTAAGGCTTCGGAATAGTCTAGACTCGTTTAACGCTTGGTGTGTTCATAACCAACTCCCTTTAAACGCTGCCAAATGTAACGTGATGTCCTTTTGGCGCAAGTCTGACCCTATTATTTTTAATTATAATTTGGATAATTGCGTCTTAGATAGACCTGAGTTGGTGAAGAACTTATGAGTTGTCTTCGACTCAAAACTTACATTATCCAGACATATTGAGCAGTGCGTTGCTGGAGCTTATAGATCCCTAGATTTTATTCTGCGTAATAGTAGGGACTTTAAAAGTTTGTCTACTCTTCGTCTATAATTTATAACATTTGTTAGATCTAAATTGGAATACGCCTCCATTGTTTGAAGTCCCAGTTATAATGTCTATACCACCTCACTTGAGAAAGTACAAATACGTTTCTTCAAATCGGGAACATTTATCCTGGAAGGTAACTATCCAATCAGAAGTTATTTTTGAACAAATTTGATATGCGTAGTCCACTTAGAAGAAGACGAATTTTTGTTATATAAAATTATCAACAACGAAATCAACTGTCCCTCTATTACTACACTTATTAAAAATTGAGTTGCTAGATTGTCCGCTAGAACAAGTAACATACTTATCACACCTACACCTCTTAAGCTCATCTCCGTTGCATCAAATCTGTTTAAACTACAATAACATAGAGCAAAGGTTGGATATTTTCAACTGCAATATTTTTGGCATAAGGCGACCTTACCTAAGTGTTTAACAATTATTTCTCCCTTCCTATCTTGCTTGTTTCGCTATGTATATTATGTGCAAACGTTGTATTGTGTATATTTTTATGTTGTATGAATTGTCAATTAACACATTTAACTTGTCTTGAACGTTTCATATTGTTGTTCTGGTAACCTATTTTTCACTTTGGTATTTTGTTATATTTATTCGTTGTTTTGTTTTTAATTTTACTTCCACATCCAGTGGAAGTATAGTAACGACAAAAAAATTTAAAAAAATTTTTATTGTTCAAATAGGCTTAGAATGTCATGAAACGTCGAGATTTCAAGTTTGAGCGAAAAAAAATTTCTGTCTGTCTGTCGGTCTGTAGCTTTTTTTGTGCGACGTTTACTCTGGAACCGTTAGAGATATTGACTTGAAATTTGGTACACATATGTACTTTAACGAGATCTAGAACTAGATTATATTTTCATCTTGTTCTGTCGAAGGGTTGGGGGGGTAAATTTGGAGTAAATAGGTAAATCAAGCAGGTAAGAGTTCACAAAACTGATATTTAGTATAGACAAGAGAAGCTAAGGTCTCAAAAAAAATTTTGGCATTAGCCACCCCCATTACCACCCCCACCCCATTATTAAAGGGGATGAAAAAAAAATGTGATTTAGTGTGTGTACAAGAACCAGAAACCTCAAAATATTTTTTTACTTTATCCACCCCCCACTCCCACCCCCTGTCACCACCCCCACCCCACTACCGATGTGGGGTATCGTTTTATGGGTTTTTGGTGTAGAGGATTTCAAATATTATTTTATTAAAGTTCCACAAACAATTATTTCCACATACAAAGTTTTTTCATTGTGAGTGACTTGGATAGAGAATCTGGATGTGGAAGTAGTGATTCCTTGGGCAGCGGTTTTTAATCTTGCGAAAGTGTTGTTATTTATCCTGTAACTGGGTCTCACCCGTTGGATAAATTATTGAAATAAATAAATAAATATACCATTCCTCTCTGACTTGTATATCCTTATAAAAAAGTCCTGCATTTTGACTCAGATAAAGGCGTTAGAAAATCGGCTCTTCCTGATGCGCTACCTGCGGAACATCAAACATCAAACATTTAACTACATGTGTGATATGTCATGTTTCTAGATATAATGGTTCCAGAAATAATCCGTTATGACAGACAGACGGACGGACGTATAAACTAGTCGTCCTATGATGTTCTGTTTTTCGCTTTTGACTACGGCTCCCTAAAAGTAATCTGGCTTATTTTTCATCCAGAAACCTTAGAAATGGGTAAAGTAGTACCCTTTTAGAGAAAAATTACCCTAATTTTTTAGGGAATTATTAGTCTGTGACAATACCATTTAGTTTTTCTAAATTACTTGAATACTGTTACCTAAACCGTTCGTTAAATTTTTTAACGGAATTTTTAATTTTGTCCGAAAAACGTGTTTCGTTGTGGAAAGTCTACTATAACCGTTGTAACAACATTTTACAACCATATAATTCATTTTATTGAGGCAGGAGAAGCCCCTTTTGGAATGTGTTTTTATTTCAGCAGGGCATTTGACTGTGTCAACCATACAGTTACAGTTCAGTTTTGCAGTTTCTGTGAGATCGGCGTATAGTTTATTTAAACAATTTTATTTTTACTTCCACATCCAGTGGAAGTATAGTAACAAAAATTTTTTTAAAAATTTGTATTGTTCAGATAGGCTTAGAATGTCATGAAACGTCGAGATTTTAAGTTTGAGCGAAAAAAAAAATTCTGTCTGTCAGTCTGTAACTTTTTTTGTGCGCACGTTTACTCTGGAACCGTTTGAGATATTATCGTGAAATTTGGTACACATATGTACTTTAACGAAATCTAGAACTAGATTATATTTTCATTTTGTTCCGTCGAAGGGTTGGGGGGTAAATGGGAGTAAATTTGGGGTAAATAGGTAAATCAAGCAGGTAAGAGTCCATAAAATTGGTATTTAGTATATACAAGAGAAGCTAAGGTCTCAAAAAAAAATTTGGCATTAGCCACCCCCATTACCACCCCCACCCCATTATTAAAGGGCATGAAAAAAATTTATGAATTAGTGTGTGTACAAGAAGCAGAAACCTCAAAATATTTTTTTACTTCATCCACCCCCACTACCACCCCCTATCACCGCCCCCACCCCAGTACCGATGTGGGGTATCGTTTTATGGGTTTTTGGGGTAGAGGATTTCAAATATTATATTATTAAAGTTCCATAAACAATTATTTCCACATACAAAGTTTTTTCGTTGTGATTGACTTGGATAGAAAATCTGGATGTGGAAGTAGTGATTCCTTGGGCAGCGGTTTTCTTTGAATATCTCGAAATCTGTAAGTCCTATGGAAAACAACAAAAACAAGAAAAGTGTTCGTTATGAGCTGTACAATAAAAGTACATAAACTATAATTCATTAAAATTGAATTAATTAAAAAAATTGAATATTGCAAAATTATGCGTTATTAAACAAATTACTGTTCTTTCAAAAATAGTTGATAAATATTCAATGAAATTTTAGAGAAATATAGGCTCTTATAAAGTACAATCACCACTTAAAATTTCAATTAAATGTAGTTATTAAAACGGCTCGAATATCCAATTGTTGCTAAAACTTTGCACCCTTGTGAAATCTTACCATCAAAACCAAGAAATGTGTACCATGGCTAAAATTGCAGCTTTTTATAAGTACTTTAAGTTTTCTTACAAACAAGACTCAAGTGGTTAGATGTCCGAGTGGGTAAGGCGCTTTTTATTCAGGGTGCGGACGTCTTGGGTTCTTATTCTGCTCGCGAAGTATTTTTTTTTATTGTATCAGTAATATTAAAAGTTTTACAAAGCTGTATACATGAACATAAGGTTAGGTTGGTTTGCCATTTTTGTGACAAAAATTAAAAAAGTTAAAAAAATTGAAAATGTGCATTATGTTCTCAAAGCCGCATTATTCGATGCTATTTTAACAATTGTAGCTTTGGATTATCTTCAAATAGCAGAAACGAAATAATATGAATTGGGGAATAACCAGCCCAAATTTCAAGAAGAAATATCGATTTGTTTGTTTATAAGTGACGAACGTAAAAACTAACGTATCTCAGCTCCAAACGCAAGTAGAGCATTAATTTTTCTTTTCAAAAGTTGTGTTTTTTAATCTACTTTCATTACTCGTTTACCGTTTTTGATTTCTTAAAAAAACAGAGAGTTACTTGAATTTGTTTATAACTAAAATTTCGAAAATTATAAAAAAATTCAATAAAACGGGTTTAAATTTTGGGGAAAAAAAATGTTTCTCTCCGTGATCTTAAAGTACTTATAGAAGGCTACAATTTGAGCCATCGTACAGATTTCTTGATTTTGGTGGCGGGTTTTCACAAGGGTGCAAAATTTTAGCAATAATTGTATATTTGAGCCGTATTAATATTCACTTAGATTTGAAATTTTAAGCTGTGGATTGTACTGTCGTGAGCAAAATTAAATAGGACAAGTCTTATAACGTATTTTTGCTAAAATCTAGTTGTGTACGTCTAACTTTAATTTTTGTGACATTGTCAGTTAGTTGTCATAATTCATTGGAAGTGTGCAAATAGAGAGAGATTTACATTAGAAAAAAATAGTTGTCCTATTTAATTTTGCTCATGACAGTACTTTGTAAGAGCCATGGAGGTAGAATATAAATAAGGAGTAGCCATAAAGCTTATATCCTACAATGAGAAACGGCCGCAGAAGGCGTGGCTTGTGATCATACTGCTATGAACGGCTCGCCAGGTCCTGATTTAAAAAAAAGTTTATACAGCATTTGAGGAGATACATATTAGTTGACTTTACACATTGACACTACCATATATCAATCCAGTAGAGTAATGAATGAGATGACGGTTTCACATTTCAAGCAAATATAATATAATATAATCTAAAATAAATAGAAAATAGTTTCAACATATCTTTTGAGTACAGACCTGTTTTAACCTATGAAAAGTGATTCCAAAACATTTCTTCTTATCGATGCTACTTTGATTTGTTCAGCTACTTGGCAGACACGAAATCACATGTTATGGAGAAAAACACTATTTTCTATCAGAAACATTTATTTTATAATAATATTAACCAAGATACATGTTGCGTTTTGTTGACGTTTCGATCATACTAAAATGAGGAATGTGCTGCCACATGGTGCTTCTTATGGCGACTCCTTATTTATTTAACCTCCTTGGTAAGAGCTATATTTTTCCAAAATGGTTCTGTTTTTTCAACTTTTTTTGGGTTTTTTATTTTTTTTTTGTTTTTTTGGTTTTGCTATTTTTTTGGTATTTTATTTTTTATTTTTATTTTTGGTTTAATGTATTTTTTATGTGTATATTTTTTTTCCTTTATATTTTTTGTATGGTTTTTTTCTCAGTACAAGTTTACAATTTTATTTTTAGCTTTTTTTGGTGTGATGGGATATCACATTGACGAGGCATAAGTTAGTATCGGCCTGACATATGCTTTATATATTAAGTTTGCTACATTAGGGGGGGAATTTTTGAGGAGTGGGTATAATTTAGAAACGCGTGCCCCAGCACTTTCCCGGTATTTTGCTGACATGGGTTCTGAAAAAGAACTTTTTGTCTAGGGTGACGCCCAAATACAAAACTTCATTTTGCCATTCCAGGGTTGACATTGGATTTGAATTTTAGTGTCAATTTTAATCATGCGTCTAGTAAAACATATAGATTGGGTTTTTCGGTATTTGTTTTTAATCCCCAGTTGTTAAAGTATTGTATAGTTTTGTTTGTTTGCAGCTCGAGAAGGTTGGTCATAATGTCCGACTCTTTTGACGTAGTCAAGATGGCGGTATCGTCTGCAAACAAACAAAGAGTGGTTTTATGGTCAATAGGGGGTAGTATGTCGTTGACGTAGATATTAAAAAGGATGGGGTCAAGGGATGACCCTTGGGGGATGCCGGAAAGGATGGGCTGCAAGGATGAGCATTCCTGGTTGACTACAACTCGAAATTGTCGGTCTGAAATGTATGACTCGATCATTTTAATGATTCGAGTCGAAAAACCCGCGATATGGAGCTTGTACAGTAATCCAGGATGCCAGACTTTGTCGAAGGCTTTTTGGAGGTCTAAGGCGACGAACCCTGTGAGTAGACCTCGATTGAAGTTGGTCGTGACTATTTCCCCGACTCGGAAAAGCTGTTGGGTAGTGGAATGGCTGACACGAAAACCAAGTGAGTGCCACCGCTCATTTATCGTTTCTAAATACCATTATTCAAACAACTTGTAAGGAGAACCATTTACCGCGACTTCTTGCAATCAATTAAAATTAAAAAATAAATCTATCAAAAAGGATTTTTTTTAAATTTGAATGCATTTTTGGTATTTTCATCTTGTATAGAAAACAGGTGTTTTAATGAGATGATAGTGCAACCAGATTTTGTCTGTGCGTTTAGGTGATTCTGACCAACTTTTCTAAATAACTTTTGTCTCTAATTGCAACTCATTTTTTTCGCTATTTTTCTCTTTTATCACAGTAGGTTGGGAAGCTCTATAAATAGTTGGAGATTTTATACAAATACATATTTAGAACTTCTAAAATCGCGCCTCGATGCGCCCAATAATTACGAAGTTATCGAGGTAATTCCATTCTAAGCGAGACACACTGTAGGTGTGGAAATGTGATTAGCTGTCGAGATGGGCAATTTATTTTCAATTAGACTAAAACGTTAACGCAAACAAACGTGTGTTATATAGAGCAGAAAATGCCCTTAAAATTTAAGGGTATCTTTTTATCCGAGGTGTTGGGAGATTACAAAGGAGAATGAACAAGGATGCCTTTTGTTTGCAGATTCTCGGAAAGCGCTTACATTGAAAAACGGCTATTTAAACGGTTGATGCTCAGCCACACGAGTCAGGCACTTTTCTCTCTATCTTAAAGCGGATTAAAGAATTTTTTACATAGAATGAAGTAATTATGCACACAAAAGGAACGTGAATTATTTTCAGAGTATTCAAAATGTTAAATAAAGGAATAAAAGCGCTTTAAATATCATATTCTATATTAGTCGGGGAGCCCTCCCTAGCTGTACGTGCACCCCCCCCCCCCCCCCCACCGATCCTTGGGGACAATGTTTTTCATAAAGATTAAAGTTTAAGGAACAATTTAAGACGTGTCTCCCAAAAAAAAAACTGGCTGTACTTTCAAAATGGCGGCCATATTAAAAGAAACTGTTGCCAATGTTGTTTTTGTCATTTAACACAAAAACTAAAAAAGATGAACAAAAACTCTTTTCACAAAAAACAACGTGCATACAATTTTCCACAATTTTGTACCTATACAATATTTTGATAGGAGTTACCATTTTCCAGATAAATGAGTCTAAAATTAAGAGAACATGGCAATTCATATATAGGTAAATCACCTAGAGGAAATAACTGTGACAATTATTGTAAGGCGCATAATATAACTTTATATTATTAACATAAAAATAAAATAAAATAAACTGAAAAAAATTAATAATAATAATAATATTATGAACTGTAGCCCAAGAATTTCCGCGTAAATTGATACCTCGTAGCAAAAGAACAAAGTTGAAATAGTATTAATATTTGAAAACAACTAATACAGTTTAGTGACCAGTGCTATGTATTAAGAAACGAAAAGAGCATAAATAAACAAACAACCCAAGACAGGCAAAAGAAAGATAAGTACCTCCTTTTCCATTTTTAAGTACCTTCCCAGACAAGTATATTTATAACCTTTGAAGTGTTTAGGCCCATCACCCTTGAAGAGTCGACATTTATTTGTCGACATGTTTATGGCAATAAATTAAAGCATGGCTTGATATCCCTCTGTATACCTATAAATTATTCTTTTAACCATTATAAAAATATTCAAATGAATTTGATCTGTCTGTAAAGTATGGTTATATAAATTTCTCTTAGTATTTTTTACGGAATTTCGATTTTTCTAGCTAACACGTGTCATTTAGAATAAACCATGGCACACTTAAATGGAAAACTTAAATTATATTATAAAAAATATTGTCGTTTGAAATGTCACTTATGTAACGTTAAATTAGTTTCCGATTTTATAGTTGTATATGCGGATGTAAATTTAAAAATGAGTGAGGCTACGTTTTTTTTTTTTAAATGTTTTAGTTGATACCTGAGGAAAAGGGTATTTATATTTGCTTCTTTACTTTTGTTGATAGCAAAGTGGATAGAGAAGGTAACTTGTTTGTGTATCGTTGGTTAAATAAAAATACTCTGGAAACCTTCTTGTTACCTATGGGTTTTATTTCATAGAATCATTATAATTTAGGTTCATGGATTTGTCATACCTGGAGGGTTATAATAGTTTTTGTTTTATGTATTTTTCCTTTGGTTGCTGGCAGGAGGTATTTTGGCTGCCTAACCTAAAACGATAAACAAAACACAAGTTAGTAATAGCTACCAGGGAGAGTTTATATTGTATGACTTATTGTTGGATTGAACTAATCCTATTATTTTCCCTTGCTATTTTCTCTGGCATTCGGTTCCGACAAAGTGTGTAAACATCTTTGGGAGATATGTCTGTGTGTAGGCAAATATACACATTTCAGGGCGTATAGGCTGGAAAAAGGATTTAGTTACACTTCTATTAGTTACAACAAAACCACACTCTCTTACCTGTAGTTAACAAGTTCTTATTTATTTATTTAAATAAATAAGCCTGGTAGACCTTTTTATTATTCCTTTTTGTCAGCTGTCATATTTCAGTATGAGGAAGTGTTACCAACATTGGTTATGGAGGAAAATTTATGGCATTTAAATGATTAATCCTAGTTTTATTTATTTGTAAATCGATCATGGGTTTTATGCCCATTAGTCTCTATTTTAAGAATTGCTTTAATCATTCTATGGTTAGGACTATTTTCTGTGTATTTATAAATTAGTACGCGAAGAGGAATTATGGGTAGGTTCCTAATGAAATGGCAAGCTGTGATTGGTGCTCGAGAACGTGGTTGACCGGAAAAGAAAACATGGTTTTCTTGTTCATTGAGTAGCGCGTCGTTCGGCCGTTCAGACGAGATTTTTCTGACTGTTTTTTTTTACAAAAAAAACATCCCGATATTCACTTTTGGGGATTATACTGGAAAGTCTTAAAGTTTAGAAGTGCCTGATTGTTTGTTAAGCTGTTTGAAGCCGATTATGGTTATTGTGGAACTTCTAAATAGGTAGGAAACGAAGCTATCGGATCCTTATTTTTGTGTGAGCCCATTCCGGTTTTGTTGGGTAAGAGTACCTTTGCAATTTTCTTAGAATACCAAATTCTAAACGTTTTATCCTTTTATATAGGCAAGACATTGTATATGGTTATTTAATCTATTGGAGAGTTAAGTCTTTACTTTAGTTTGGGAACTAGATTTTTCTTATTATGGAAGTTTTGTTGGAGGCCCACGTGCCGAATTTTGGATTGGAAGTTGCTGTTATGGTTACGAATTTACGAGTTTGTGGTTGTAAGGACACTACTAGGTCAGACTTTAATTACGTAGGCTGCAGTCACGCATCAAGTTACATGACGGGAATTCACCTGGAGAACCTGGAGTTTCTGGTATCATTCATCACTTTTGAGGTCGGTGGCTTATTTTTAATTCGCATTACAGTAATGTCCAGAATCCCTGTTGCGTTTCAATTTTTTTTGTTCCTTTAATTTTTTTATAACGATGGCCATTTTGAGTGCCTAAATATTTGATATGTTACTCATGTAGTATACTTATTTTTTTTACAATTAATGTGAGTAACTGCGCAGTTATATACGTATCTTTAATTGTCTTGATGATAGTAACGTCCGTACAGTATACTGAATTTATTTAATTTAGAAGTTATTTAACATCGGGTAAGAATTTTTTTTAGAGTAAATCAGAGAGAGTCACCTTATGACTGAACCTTTCACCATTTTGTTATACATTTTTTTTCCTATTTGGATATAAGTACTTGTCCTATTTTCTGTAATAAAATTTTATCTTAAAATTGACTCTATTGTTTATTGATTATGTTGTCAAAGGAGACTTCAAGTATTAGAATAAACACGGAGTTTGGTAATTTTAAATCGGTGTGTCGAACGGGTGCTTAAGGTTGATGAAATTTTACTGGAAATTGGCGCTCAAACCTTTTTTTGACAAAATATAAAATCGTTAAAAATAAACGAATCTCACCACTGAAGTCTCTTGCTGGAGCTAGCCAACCTCGAGTTAAATGAGCATTTTAGTACTTTTAGTTTTTTTGAAGGCTTAATTTCATTTGAACACGTAACACTTATTTGGTATATTTGGATTCAGAAAATTATGCAGAATTCAAAAATGAAATAATATACAGGGTGTTCCATTTAAAAATCGAAAGTTAGTATCACTTCCGGCGAAATCGGAAGTGAAAAAAAAAAATCACTTGTATGTCAAAAAGTGCCGGTTATTATGTATATAGGATATCCTAAATTTCAATAAAGTATCCTCAAAACTAAAGGAGAAAAGCTAACACGAAATTTCAAAAAAAGAAGAAGAAAAGAATCAGTTATCAGTAACTTATACAGTAGTGGCAGTTTAAAATATTGAGTCGATGTCAATATAAGGTAGAAGAGAAGAGAAATGGACAAATAACATGCTGAAAAGAAACAGATTTAACCTACGCTGTGGCCACTTTCCTCTTTAGCTACTTTTGTAAGTCGTCGGCGAAACTCTTAACATGCTGTGTCTGGCATCAATGTTAATATAGCGCTTTCTTTCACGTACATTATTTTGCTATTTATATTTCACTCTATCTTTATTATAGGGATCGATCCAAGATTTCTAGCTGTTACTAGTGTATTTTATAAACTTATTTGTCATAATTGACAATTTTTGAGAATGACTCGTTTGCGGATCACTGACTTTAAAGATTATTGTTGTTTTTGAATGAGAAATTTGGTCTTGTGCGAATGGCTTTGCAGCCACAGCCACATATTACGAGTACAAATAGATAGATAGAATGAGAAATCCTCTACCCAAAAATTCTGATGTTATTGCCGAATACCCTGTATAATAGTATGGCCTAGTATACATTCCCCATTCACGTGTAACCTTCAGAAATATTGAAGATAATAGGTAATATAAAGAGGAAATATTATATTTACATTATCGTAATTACTACGAGTAGGTGCTTAAGCTTAATTCTGTAGTAAACGTTGTATAAACAATTGCGCTCAGATTTTTATTAAGCAAATTAGCTTCGCCTTTGTTGATTAAAAAAGCAATTGCTAATGCTGATAACTTGATAAGACCAACTCATAAAGGAAACAAAGTATTCTGTTGTGTTGTGTGACTTACCATAGAAATATTGATAAACACATTTAACAAAGCAAATCTGTCTATGATGAGCTAGTGGCACGATAATTCTCTTATTGGAGGTAACAGAATTTTAATTCTGTATCGTTTATCATAAAATAAGGTAAGAATGTGACCAAAATTTTAATAAATCGAGGGAATTATTTAATAATTTAAGCAATATATCAGAAACAGGATTCATATGATTAAGGAACAATCAAAATTAGCCATAATTTATTCCTTAATCATATGTTTCATGTTTCAACTACAAAGATCAAACAGAATGAAAGATGTACAGAGAGACAGACAGATTTATCATATACTAACAAAGGTAAATATATACGGTAACTTATGCAGATAAATCCAGAATGATTGACAGAAGTCCACAATACATAAAAACTACTGTAGATATTTCAAAAAGATAGATAACTAAATTATTAGTTGGCCAACATAGTTATTACTAAATTAAAAGATTAAATAACATTTTACTCATAAACAAATTTTGATATTTTATATTATAAACAAATATCTATACGTAAATAAAGGTAATAACATAGGAAATGAAATACACGGTAGCTTTTTAAGCTACAAGATACATACAGAAAAAAAAACATAATTTGCTCTACACAGAAAATTGTTCACAGGTATTAAACAAGAAATCTCATTAACAATTTTTAAGAGACGGGAGGAGCACTCGCGAAAAGGATGTAACGAAATGCCCGCAAATAACATTGAAAGTTGCACCAAATTGGCGTGTTTCTGGCCACAAACGAAAGTTAATGGAATGTAGTCCTTAGCTATTCTCAGTTGCCGTATACACAAAATAGAAAGGTAAATGTACTTACAAAAACTGCAGCAAAAGGAAAGATTTACGAGGGTAATAAGTTGATATATATCACCTAATCTACGTAAAGTTCGTACAATCCTAAGAGGCACACTGTATGTGACAGTGTGGATATTTTGTAAATCTTTTTTTGTGCTTATTCAAATACTTTAATAACATATATTTTGCTCTAAAATTGTAATAAGACATGTTTTATTTAATAACTTGAATAAAATAACTTTGCTAAACTTCTTTATTTCAAATTGCAAAATTAATTCAAATGACTATTGTGTAAGAAGATACAATTTTACGCAGAAGTAATAGTATATTTTGCAACAACCATTTAATGATGGCTATTAAGACACGATCATGAGACTTATGAGATGAGCCGTAGGCGCGTGTCACAATGAATGCAAGTGTCTTAATAGACATTAAATGTGAGTTGCATACACTATTTTTTATACGACCAGTCATAATAAAATAGAAAATTAACACTTTATTTCTGTAATTTATTAATTATAAATTACAATTTAGGAAATATTATGGATTATTATTTTAATTTCACTTTCACTATCACACATGTTAACTAATTTTCATTGCCAGAAACACAAAGTTTGAAAGTTTACTAGGTAAACAGTAAGTATGACTTGTCAAAATTGATAAATTTTAGATCTGTCAGATGTTCAAGGCAATAGTTAATATTGACAGAATATTGCTGTGTGTCGCGTTTCTATTGGTTATAAACTTGTAAACTAATGGAAAATTTGTATCTTAATGAATCTTATTAAAGTACAGGTAGGGAATGTCTAATAAGTAAACTAATTAAAGTATGGGGGTAGAAAAAATATTTTAATACAAACCCTACATTACAACCATAAAGAAAAATATATACAGGTGTAACATACAGTCAAACATCAAAATTGAATAAAAAAACATATTAAAAACGAACGGATTACAAAAATACGTTTCTTTAAACTTTGTTTAGCTGTGGCAACAGTCATATCCTTTAAATCTGAGAATAAGCTATTCATCTCCTAAGGGGCTAGATACGAAAAGGCCGATTTAAATGCTGACGTGCGACGTCTTTGAATTGATATGGAGTTCTCAATGCCTCTCAGAGCTCCCTGATAAACATTATTACGCCATTCATGTTTTAAAGCAAATACTGCGGTTTTTTATTGCGTATAATATTTAAAATAAAACACAAAGTGAAAAATCTTGTCGCATTCATTTTTATTACCGCGGTAAAAAGGCGTTATGGGACTTTTGTACGGAACATGGTTAATAATAAATCGAATACAAATATTTTGCAATTTTTGTATAGGAAAGTTGTTTTCATCATTACGACACAACGCGACGTCTGCATAGTTTATATGGGCTTAATAAAAGGCTCTCATAAGTATGGTTTTAGTGTTTCTATCGAGACTATCTTTAAAAGATGGCAACCGATTTAGCGAAAAATATATGATATAATTTTTTTAAATCTATTACTCCCCAATTAACAACCATGGCAATAAGAAAAACTGTTATGAATGAAGTTGTGTACATTTTTCTAAACAACTGTATTCTACAGTATTGATGTCAGATTTCGTATTCCACTGTTAAAATAAATCATGCCTATGTCATATGAAATATGAATATTATTATTATTTTTATAGTGTCCCAAAAGTATGGATACACCTGAATAACTCGTCAGGATAGCGAAATATGAGGAATGACCTTTATAAAAGTTGTTGCGGTCACCGGGGGGGGGGGGGCACCGCTTGGAGACCTTGGATTTGACCTTGAAGGTTATTTGCAAGGTCAGTTCAAGGTCAACTTTCATTTTTAAATAGGATTTTTGACCCCGGATTCTAAAAGAGCGAAAATTTTGCATTAGTTGTAAGGGGTCAAATTGACCCTAGGGATCATCCAAAGGACCCTCGAAATTTTCAGGCTGGTATCTCGTTAGGATAGCGAGACATGAAGAAAATGATGTCTATAAAAGTTGTTGAGGTCATCCCTAGAGGCACCACTTGGTGATCTTGGATTTGCCCTTGAAGATCGTTTTCAAGGCCATTTGAAGGTCGAAGTGATCATGAAATGACCTCGATTTGGCCTTAAAATCTATCTGTAAGGTCATCACGATCACCACTGCCTGCCTTCAGTCACCAAACTCTTAAGTCAATTTGACCCCTTACAACTCTGATGCCAAATTTTTCGCTCTTTCAGAATCCAGGGTAAAAAATGGGGGTTCCTATTTAAAAAACGAAAGTTGATCTTCAAATAACTTTGGGAAAAAAGAAATGTCATTCAAGGTCAAATCCAAGATCGCCAAGTGGTGCTCCCGGTCACCTCAACAACTTTTAATCAGGTCATTTTCCTCATATCTCGCTATCCTGACGATTATTAGGCGTGTCCATACTTTTGGAACACTCTGTATGTACATGAGTACTTTTTTGTGTATAAGCAAAGAAAGGTCGTATACGAAACTATCCTGGGCGACGCCATCGCATAATTGCCTGCGGCCTCACTACGGCTATTAAATTTTGTAGCTTAGCAAGTCCAGATACTAGATATATTAACGCGATACCTTCATTAATTCCTCACATTTGGTCCACTAAGCAAGGGGGTTGTTCAGCATACTATTATTAATTTCTTATGTGATAAAACCGTACAATCTTATATCTAGGTAGGTAGAACGTTGTCAAAACGGTGCAGCTTTAATAAATATACCTGTTATTTTGTTTGATAAAAATACCGCTCATTTTTTGCCCCACTGACTATCAGGACTTTATGTCCATACTATAATACACATATTTTTTATTCGTAAGTAGCAATTAGGTAAAAACATGTTTAAGGCAGTTTAGCAGTTTATCTTTTCAATCATTTCATAAGTCAGAGATACACCAAGAAGTGTATTTAAACCACCGCGTCCCATTCGCCAACAACATTAATTATTGTGATAATATAGGACTAAATATAACTACCACAGAATATAACGATTGACCTACATTCATATTAGGATTTAACATAGAGAAAATTGTACGCTATAAGTTTGTGTTTTGGTTCATAAAAAATTCACAGTTCAATGAATACAGATTGTACATATACTTGAGCGAAGAGAATTGATTTAGATTTTAGGAATTCATCGTGATGACAGTCATTAGGAAACTTCGACCATCAGATAACTAAGGAATGAAAAGTATATGTACATATTTTAGATCTAGCGGTTGTTACCAAGGAAAGACATGTAAATTTGGAAAATACATTTTTAGTAGGATGAAAAACAATATTCAGCCAAGGCCAAAACGAAATTTAGACCAGGCTAGATAAGGGTTGGACAACAACATAATTCGTTACAGCAAACTGATAGTGGAATATTGTAGAACATATAATAACTAATGAAGAAAAAATAATCCGAACCACCTGCGATTATCTGGGCGAAAATGGGGTGGGCTTTTAGGGGGGAAAACGGTTTTTTGCGATTTCTGGCTTAACTACGCATCCTATCGAAAAACGTTAAATATAAAAGTTGTTATTAATAAAGAGATCTACAACTTTTGTGGAGAGCATTTTTATCCTAACCTCAAAATTTTTCGAGATACACGCAAAAAAACCCTTTTTTCGGTTTTTTATTTTTTTCTTCCACAAAAATAATTCGATTTAGCTCAAACTTGATGAAAGTATACCTTTTGGTGTCCCACATAAGCACTATTTTTTTTGGAGCAGAATATTTAGCTGTTGTTGTTTAATTCGATTAAAAAAAAAAGTGAAATTTTCTACTGCGATTCCTCATAAAAGTACTTGTCCGATAGAGTTCGGACAGGGCTTTTTTTTTTGTTTCTACTTCTACTTTCAATAAATAAAATATATATATAGTGCAATGGAAAAAATTGCCTGAAAATCTAAAATTCCGAAAAAATGCCTTTTTTCGTTGTGTGTTTTTTAATTATTATCAAAAATTTGTTATTATTTATTAAAATTAATATAATTTTGTAATATCAATGTATGCTACACAATAAGTAAAATAATTAATAGTTAATTACATACCTCAACCACGTTTGAATTATTAAACAAACAAAAAAGTATGATCTTGATTTCTATGCCTTCTATTGTAACGGTATTGTTACGGCGTATAAATGACCTCATTTTTATTTATTTGATAATCTAAATATATTTACTTTTAATTTTGATTGTTAATAACTTTTAAATTGTAAAAATTGATAAAAATTGCTTTGTTAATTTTAATTATTAAACATAATATAAATAATAAAAAAAACAACAACAACAACAAAACAACAACAACAAAACAACACCAACAAAACAACAACAACAACAAAACAACAACAACAAAATAACAACAACAACAAGACAACAACGAATAATAATAATAATAAAATGGCTTTATTTAGGAATAAAATTACAGCATATTCCTAAACTAAGGCGAAGTCTAGCTTAATAGCTACTCAACTTAACTTTTTACATTATAATAATTTAAGTGTGTAAAGTTTATGTTAATTAATAAATGTGTATATTATTAAAAAGAACGTCAAATAACATTTATATATTTAAATTTTAATTGTTTGGGAGACAATTTTAGAACGGCAACATCTTTCCATTATTTTTATTAGCTGTCAAATATTTGCCCAATCACATCAGGTGTGCCGCAAGGATCGGTTTTAGGACCCGTTTTGTTCTTAATCTATACTGCCGATATTGTCCAACATATCAATTATGGTAAAGTCCAATGTTATGCCGATGATACTCAATTGTTTTATAAATTTCCTTCTGAAAACACAATAAATATTCGTGATTTAATTAATTCGGACTCAGGCTTTATTCATAATTATGCTAATCAAAACAGTATTAAACTAAATGCCACCAAAAGTGCAGTATTGTGCTTTACTTTTAATAAAACACTGGAATACACGATCGCTATCAATGGGCAATACTTGCCCATTCTAAATGAAGCAAAAAATTTAGGTCTTATTTTTGACTATAAGATGCGTTTCACGGAGCACGTGGTTTTATTAAAAAAGCATATTACTCATTGAAAATGTTATATTCTAATATAAGTATTTTAAATTTTAAAGTAAGAAGAAAATTGTGTGAAAATCTTGTGCTACCCATTTTAAATTATTGCAATATAGTATACTTTCCATGTCTTGAAAAGATTACGCAATATCGTTTGCAAAAGATGCAAAGTAGCTGTTGCAGATTTGTATTTAAATTCAAAAAGTACAGTCATTTGTATATAAGGCAATCTCGATCTACAATAATATAGATGACCAACTGAAAACAACTTCTGTAAATAAATTTCTCAAAACGATAAAATCTCATATCAAAATCATCTCCAAATTTTATAAGATAGCAATTGGTTTTATATGTGCGAATGTATGTGTATGTGGGTGGGTATGTATACACATATTTGCCTTTTCTTAGTCTTTAGTTTTAAAAAGTACATTTATTATTTTTACAAAAAATTATTTATGTTATGTTTAATAATTAAAATTAACAAAGCAATTTTTATCAATTTTTACAATTTAAAAATTATTAACAATCAAAATTAAAAGTAAATATATTTAGATTATCAAATAAATAAAAATGCGGTCATTTATACGCCGTACCAATACTGTTACAATAGAAGGCATAGAAATCAAGATCATACTTTTTTGTTTGTTTAATAATTCAAACGTGGTTGAGGAATGTAATTAATTATCAATTATTTTACTTATTGCTTGTAGCATACATTGATATTACAAAATTATATTAATTGTAATAAATAATAACAAATTTTTGACAATAATTAAAAAACATACAACATTTTTTCGAAATTTTCGATTTTCCGGCAATTTTTTCTATTGCACTATATATATATATATATATATATATATATATATACATATATATATATATATATATATATATATATATACATATATATATATATATATATATATATATATATATATATATATATATATATATATTTTATTTATTGAAAGTAGAAGTAAAAACAAAAACAATGAGAACTGTCCGAACTCTGTCGGATAAGTAATTTTATGAGGAACCGCAGCTGAAAATTTCACTTTTTTTTTTAATTGAAACAACCGTTATATATTTTGCTCCAAAAAAAAATAGTGCTTATGTGGGACACCAAAAGGTATACTTTCACCAAGTTTGAGCTAAATCGAATTATTTTTGTGGAAGAAAAAAAATAAAAAACCGAAAAGGGATTTTTTTGCGTGTATCTCGAAAAATTTTGAGGTTAGGATAAAAATGCTCTCCACATAAGTTGTAGATCTCTTTATTACCTACAACTTTTAATTAACTTTTTTCGATAGGATGCGTAGTTAAGCCATAAATCGCAAAAAACCGTTTTTCACCTCTAAAAACCCACCCCATTTCACCCCAGATAACCGCAGGTGGTCCGGATTATTTTTCCTTCTTTAGTTGTGATATGTTCTAAAATATTCTGTTATCAGTTTGCTGTAACAAATTATTATTATTTTTTTTAATTCTGGCACTTATATTCTAGCCTGGCCTAACTCGAAAAAATGTGACTCTCGGCTGCGCCTCGAGTGCACATTTTTTCTCAGATTAAAGGCTTCTTAATCCCCTTATATAATTAATAACTATTATTTCACACTTTTTTCTTTATTTTTCACTTGTCAATAATGACATTGTTTTGATTCATTGAAACTGTCAAATAAATGTCATTTTAGGATATGGCGTTACAGAAATATAATTTGAGTATTTTTAGAATCTTTACTTAATACAAAACACGGTGTGTAAAGGATTTTTTCTTATTTTTTCTTTTACAAATGGTATTTAATATTAAATCCGTTAGGCGCGCAAACGACGCGTGACGTCATGTAACAGGAGACGCCACAGCATTAGCGTACATTTTAAATTAAAACCATTTATTTGTAATAGCTTGATGGTGAAGCGAAATAAACCATAAAAAGTCTTTCCGTTCTCGAGTAGAAAAAAAAATCAGCGTAGAACCAGACCAGACCTTATAGTTTTTATAAAGTGAGCAATTCTACATAAGAAACGTATTTACGATATTTTTTTGTGGTACAGATATATTTCGAAAAAACTTGAGAAAATGATTGATTATAAAAATCGGTTTTTTTTAACATATACACCGCCATATCTTCAAATCTAATCGAGCTGTCGATCTGATTTTTTTTTTAAATCAAGTACACAAACAAGCGCTTCCAATGGGTCTTTTTGTCTCTGGATTATTGTTTGTTATTTTCTTTAAATAACAATGAACATATTACTTCGCTAAGAATGTACTCATATTTTGACTAGGAGACCAACTTTTTTATTTTTGCAAATGTTCATATACATGCAGCGAAGCAATTGAAGCCAAGTTGCAGGAGAAGTTTTTGAAAAAATTTTTTTCATCTATAACTTATAGTTTTTTATTTATGAATATTTTTGCATATGGCATGCACCCAGCAGGCGTACGGCGTAAATTATCCGATTGACCTTTGAAATAACCTTTTTCAGTCATGTTTAAAACAATTTAAACCCTTTTAAATATGGTACACTTAAATACACATTATAATTTAATATCACAGACCGAATACCACTAAATAATTTTAGGAAATAACCGCAAACTACATGAATTATATGCCCGAATCATTGCACTCGCAGAGATAAACTGTTAGATGCCGTCACATCCAATATGAGCGTGTTCTCAGACACGCCCCTTCTTCCGAATTTTAGTCGGTGATTTAAATATTTTCCAGTTAGAAATTGTGAAAATAGATTTAATTATTGCTAATGTTTAATAACACTATATTTATACCTACTACTGGCCACGAAGGCATACAGCAAACCAACAATAATTTTTTTATATTAACCGCCTATTTTGTTTTGTTAACAGCTTGTTTTCGAGTTTCGTTTAGGCATAGATGACGTAACAATAGGAACAATACCATAGTTTCGTAGAACTATTTTTCTTGCATGTCATAATTTGGAACCAAAACTAGTATCATAAAATTTCGTTCACGGCTGATGTTTGTGCAAAAGCAACTTAATTCGTCAATTTGGACATCATGGAAGATGAATGGTCTCTGTACGAAGCCTTTTAAAATCATGATTGATGATGTATTAAAAGTTTGTTAGTGGTTTATATATGGTCTCCATCTCCTAACCTAACTCCATTCTCAAGAGAATTGAGGTGTAATAATAATAGTTCGTGCAAAGTGGGTCTTTATATTTACCAAACTACACTATGTATGCAGTGGCGTGCACAGAATTTATTCCTAGGGAGGGTTATAGAGTATATAGTAAATAAAAATTTTGAGCATTAATTTACGTTTTCAATAATGCCTTCTTTTATCGTCTGTCGCCAATTCCGAAGCAACACATAAATCTTTTTTTTTTCCTTCTAAATATGGCCTTACATACACCGTGTTTTGGCCACGAACATATTAAAAAATATATAGTTTACACATAAATCTTGATATTATTATTTTGTTTTAGTACATTCTTAGTTCGAATAAGTGCGGGAGTTTTGAAACTTTGGGAATTTGTAGATCTCGATGCACTGAATGAAATAAGAAAAAATGCAAAATGTGATATCAGCCGCCGGCCCCGCCATATTGAAAAAATGGCGCACAAAAACAATTTCTTTTAAATATCTCGCTTTGGGTGCCTCACACGGCAAAAAATATTCTTATGAAAATAAAAGAGCTTTAAATTTTCTATAAAATATGTCCTATACATTTTTTCATTAAACTGAATGGTTTCGGTGCAGCAGCCGATCGAAGTCAAGCATACTCTTGACAAAATTATGATTTTTTTTGTAATTTCTCAACTTGGTGCGACTTTTATGAAGGAGTATTTTTGTGTTGAGACAAAATTTGTTTTCATACCTGAAAATCCTCAAATATAGTTGATTTTATTTGTCTGCTACGCATAGCTCAATGTTCAATACTCATTTCCAGACCACCTTGAGGTAGAGTATATGGCCCGTTTTTTTTTACTAAATAGGTAAATCAAGCAAGTAAGGGTCCATAAAATTGGTATTTGGTATATACAAGGGAAGTTAATGTTTCAACAAAAATTTTGGCATTAGCCACCTCTATTACTGCCCCCATTAGAAAGGAAAGGAAAGGCCTCAAAAATTTTTCTTTACTTCATCCGTCCCACTACCTCCCCCCCATCACTACCCCCACCCCACTACCGATGTGAGACATCGTTTTATGGGTTTTTGGGGTAGATTTCAAATATTATATAATTAAAATTCCATAAACAATTATTTCCACATACAAAATTTTTTCGTTGTGAGAGACTTGGACAGAAAATCTGGATGTGGAAGTAGTGATTCCTTGGGCAGCGGTTTTTTTTTGTAACAAAACTCATCAGTACACACGTAAAGGATTTTCTTGTCGTTTTCGTGTAACTCCTAGAAATTAGATCGATTTTGATAGTGATAAGGAAGTAGTTGAACTTTAACCTTTACCTTTTGTAGCATGATATAACATGCCTGTTTATTATTGTATAAACATGCATAATAAATTTGTTTATAAAGCGTCTCACCGCAGCTGAAATATTTCCGTAACGTGCTCGGCACGAAAGGCATGTCTCTAAGTTCTTCAAATGTAAATTTTCTGTCTACATAAACGTGAAAGCCCTCACTCACTGATGTCATTTTCTCTCGCATTTTTAGTGTACGTAAAAAGCCAAAATTTGATACAGTTGTCGAAACACTTGAAAATTACGTCGTCAAGTAAATTTTAATAAATCAGCCGCTTCTAATAGAGTGAAAGTGGGTTTAACATTTCCTCAGTACCATGACGGTTTCTATGGGGTCATTTAGTCAAATTTCATATTGCACTTTTTATTCCAATTGTGCAAAGTAATCATCAAATAATTATTACACTGAAAAGAGTTCGATCCGCTATGTAGTTCCAGAAATATACTGCTTTAAAATCTAATTCTTCATAAGCTCAGGCGGTCGAATCGCTGAAGTAAATCTCTCCACAGTCCTACCTCGCTTACCTAATAGCCTTGCCAACCGCAATCGAATGTCAGTGTTGGTATTTAGGAGACTCAGACGCAGTATCTTTAAATAGTTCTACATCTAGGCAAGGGGCGAGCATAGAGGCGACTTCAGTGTGAATATCAGTCGATATTCCGTTGAAGCAATGTCGAGCGCGGTTAGTACTTGGATGGGTGACCCATCTTGGGAAATGCAGAGTTCTCGTCCCACCTTATAGCGGCTTGTATATCAGTGTATACGCGGAAGCAACGTAATTTCAGACGAGGATTACGTAGTGGATATACCATCCTTCGGAGGGGATGTAAAGCAGGCGGTCCCTTGTCTATTAAATGTTAGGCAAGTAAAAGATCCCTACTGTTCTTAAGGAAAGAGGTTCGGCAAAATTTCCAGGTTGGGGGTAGCTCGTCTCCTGGCGTCGGTGATAGGCCCTGGTAGCGGAAATAGGCCGACGTTAAATAGTTAAAAAAAAACATCTAGGCAAGCGGCTCGGCTACGTCTACGTCTCCCGATGCGATAGAGAGATTGACGTCACACAGCTATAACACGAAAGTGCCACGCGTTGATATGTTCTTGATTAATTTTGAAGCCTATAGAGACCCTAGAAAATTCTTTTTTTTTTGCATTTCGCTCTAGAGTTAGATCTTTCAGAAAATGTAATAAGAAACTAATGCTAAATGAGTCCATACTTCAGTCTGTTCGGAGAACAAAGAAATAGAGAACAGAGAAAGACAACTTGAGACTAACTTACCTACTACTCATCTAAACTGTTAAAAGTGGCAAAACCTCTTCTTCTTCTTCTTCTTTTGGTTTTACAACTCAGGATGAGCCTTTGTCTCTCTAACTGTTTTCTTCCATTTTGCTCTATTTTGAGCTTTTCTCCTCCAGCCACATTCATGACTCTCTTAGATCATCTTCGACATCATCTAACCATATCATCTTGGGCCTTCCTATTTTACGTCTTCCAATATATACTCATATATTTTCTTCGTTGTTCTTGAGTCCCCCATTCTGTTGACATGTCCCAGTCATGGTAATCTTTGACTCTATATATTTAGTAATATCAGTTCCTTCATTCAATTGATTCAGTTCTACATTCATTCGGATTCTCCATGTTCCATCATCGTTCTGGATTGGCCCAGTATTTTTCTCTCGAATATCCGCAGTATTTCCTCATCTGCTTTTGTCATGGTCCAGGTCTCGGATCCATGTTACTACAGGTCAAATTAAGGTGTTGTATATTTTAGTCTTGGTGTTCTTGTGTAATAATTTACTAATCATTAATTTTTGTAGGCATAGTAACAACGGTTTCCACCGACTATAAGTGGTTTAATTTCACTGCTCATTGAATTAGTCTGATTAATTCCTGCTCCTAGATATGTGATGGCTTCCAATTGCCCAAAGTTGTAGTTGTCAATTTGTGTATTATTATTATTATTATTATTATTGTTGTTGGTTGGTGTTCTTTTGACTTCCATGTATTTTGTTTTCCGTACGTTAATTGTAAGGCCGCTTTTTTTGTGACTCTTGGTCCATTTGGGTCAGCATTTCTTCTAAGTTGGTTTTATCCCTACTGATAATAGCTACGTCATCAGCGTAGGCACACATTTGAGATGATTTTATTTCAGTGTCCTTTGTGATTAGTGGTTTTCCTAATAGCTTCAAGAACTAAATTAAATAACATGCTCGATAGTTCGTCACCTTGTCTTACTCCTACATTAATATGAAACATTTTCGATAGTTCTTAGTCTGTTCTAACATCTGCCTTTGATCCATCTAATGTCATCTTTATTAGCTTTGTTTTTGTGAGGTACTCCTAGGATACGGATATCCTCTACCATTTGTTCTCGTTTCAGTCTATCAAAAGCTAGTTTTAAAATCTATATACAGTGCGTGTAGTTGCGGATTAGACACGTACATCCACGTAGCGCGAGAGATATGACAACCCAGCAACAGCAAAACCTGCCTGTCGGCACTCGACTACTGAAGTATCCCAGCTCTGTTATTTCATTTTAGTCAACTGGCACACGCGATGTTGCAATTCTTACTCCTATGTCTAACTTGCCATTACACGCACGGTATTATACCTTATTGAGGTCTATATCGTATTGGTAGGCTTTTTATTTGTCTTAATACAAATATATATTCTACAGTTAATCTAATCGGTCTCAATCCACATTGATAGTCACCTATTATTTCTTTGGAATAGTCTACTAACCTATGATATATGACATCAGATAGAACCTTAAATACTACATTTAGCAATGTGACTGGTCTGTAATTTTTTTATTGTAATTTATCACCCTTGTTATGAATTGGAAAAAGTGGCAAAATAACAACTTGAATATGCATATGAATATTTTTCCTATCAGCTCCTTAATAACATCAACTCAACGTTTTGGAGAACGTCGTATAAACGTATCAATTAAAATCTACAAAAATTCGTTATCAAACCATGAAAGGTCTTGGTGTAATATTTGATTCAAAAATCTCTTGTCATGTACATCTCACGATCTAGATCGATATTTTTAAATGATTGTACAGTTTTTAATCTGATATCGACGATCTATCTGAATGTTGCGCAAGAAAAAATTATTATAATTATAATAATTAAAATAATCATTGTAATGATTGTTTAGTAATTATAAACATTTCTATGTTTTTTTAAGTTAAGCTATTTTTTTTACTTGTAAATTTAGGGTTAGACTTTAGACTTTAAACCATTGAGTTTTTACTTTTGGGTCTACATTAAGTCATTAAATATAAAGACTTTGTTAAGAAAATGTATTGAGGTAAATGGTGGTCATTTTGAACATCTACCAAAGTAATTTGTACTGTCATAGCCTGTCAGTTTGTTGTTTTTTATTATTATTTTTATGAAACAAAAGTGTTGCTTAATAGTCCAGTCAATGAATATATTGTAGAATGCATGGAATATGCGAGACTTTTTGACTTCGGGACTTTGTTAGAAGTAGTTAGTGGGGAAACATACTGAAAGTCCCCGCCCCTGGGAGGTGAGCTTACGGTGGGAGGGAGGGGGGAAGGTCCCATTTTTGGGTTTTTCGATTATATCTCGGAAACGGTGGACTCTAGAAAAAATATGTTTTAAATAAAAATGAAAGCTAATTAAATTTCCTATAAAATTGTTTCCATAGGTATTTGTCTAATTTTCAACGGTTTTCGAGTTCTGCGTTATTGAAAATCGATAATTTTCGAAAGAATCATTCTCGATTTTCTCATCTAACTTTTCTGAAGTACTTTGAAGCGCTGAAACCAATTTTGGATACGTACAATTTTTTGGGGGAAGAAAGGGAGTGGTGGAGGGAAACTGACATGATAGAAAAATTTTAAGTCCAAAATTGGCTTCGGCGCATCAAAATACTTCAGAAAAGTTAGGACAAAACCTTTTCTTTTACTTTTTTAGGACATAAGGAGGTGGTAGATAGAACATTTTTTGCGTCCAAAATTTAAGAAGAACCTTCTTGATATGATCTGAACTCGCTATCTGTACTGAACTGAACTGAACCACTCACCCTCTATTTATACAGCTAAGTAAGTGGTTCTGGAATTTTCTACACCGCGCACACCGTCTCTGGAATGACTGCCGAACTATGCGTAGTTTTCTGTTATTTATACAGGGAATTTAAAGGGAATTCTTATAAGATATCTGTATGGGTATAAAGCTGTAACAATAATATAACAATAATATTCTACCCCATAAAACGATGTGCCACCCGGTAGTGGGGGTGGTAGAGGGAGGGGGGGGAGGCTGTTGCCAAAAAAAAAAATTTGGAAGCCGTTGGTTCTTGCACACACACTATTTTTTTTTCTCAAACTTAAAATCTCGACGTCTCATGACATTCTAAGCCTATTTCAACTTAAAAAATTCTGATTTCTCTGAATTTCCTCTAGATTAAAAATACGAATATCATATTGTGGATTCTAAACAAAACTAGCATATCCTAATTTTGGCCTCACAAAAGCATTGGACAGAAGAGTAAATGTGGAAATGTTCCTAAGATGTCTTGAATTTCTCATAATAAAGCCTAGATTTTTGTAACCGTTATTTATATGCGTAACGAAGGTTAATTTTGAATAAAAAATTACTCCGAGATTTTAAAACTGACTGCATCTATTAACTGTTTCGTTGTCCATTTTATACGAAAAATGTATCGAATTATTTCGCTTGGTAAAAGTAATACTTTATTAACCATTTCGATACTTAAGTATATATGGCAGGTCAAGATATTGCATTTAAAATATAAGACTAGCTTATTCAGTGACAAACAATATAACATATTACGTAGACATATTCATACAGATTACAAATTCTATTTATAAATAAGAGTATACAGTGTGTCGCAGGATGGAGTTGACAAGAGGATAAATATCTCTATTATTGATTTTATGACGAAAAGTCATTCTTTATAGAAAATTCTGCTTGTCGAAAAAATGAATTTACCATATAAAAATCTTAGATCAGATGTACCGGGTGTTAATAAATTGAGAAAACATCAAAATGTCTCACGAGAGAACTACCTTTATTTATTATTTTGGACAAAATGTTTATAAAACAAAGTTGTTTATAATTTAAAATAAAGCCCAAATACAAATTATGAAGTCTAAATTTTGACTTTTACATTTATATCAACTTACATTTTTTTTCAAACATTAACATAACTTAATAACATTAACTTCAACGATTGTGGAAAACAATTTATTCTACATAGCCTCCTCATCCTCCTCCGAATATATAACAGTGGCCCGAGGTTGGAACCCTGTGGAACTCCTCATGTTCCTAACACATTTAATTTTCTATTACCAATATTTTACGACACTTGTTTGGATGTTTTGAATGCTTTTGTTAAAAAATATATATGAGTATGAAGTTTAGTCAATTTAACTTTCAGGAATTAAGATGTTTATTAAAATATCATACACTTGCCAAAATGGCATTTTGTCCCCGTAGATTACGAAAATTCCACACTGTGGGATGGTGTAATTTTTAGTAATCATTTTTGATGACGGTTAATTTTTTTTCATTTTTTTTTAATGAGTGTTAGGCGTTTACAGGTACGATTTAATTATTTACTATTTGCTTTACTATTAGCTATATAAGTCTAACTATTATAACTATAGTGCTTGTTGAATACGAATTGTCTAAGTTCGCCTTTTAACAGCCTGCCGCAAAGCAGTTTTAAATATGACCGTTAGACTACGAAAAAATTGCTCTAGGGACCTTGGAAATGCTATTAGAACGTTTTGCACGACAAAAGAATGCAGAGGCCTCCCTCTAATATATCCAGCCAAATGAACGTTAAGAAAGGTATTATGTTTTATGAAAGAAGGACTGCAGGGTTGGAGAAAGAAACCATTTGAACGCGTTCCAACTCAAAAGGATTAAAAAGGCCCGTAATGCTACTCTTAAGCGTTTCCCTTAAATCACCTAAAAAGTGGAAACCTCGCAAAGTATTTCCCGGTGCTTGTAAAGTTCCCCGGCAACTGAGAAAGTTATATGTACAGTTGAAAGTTTTCGTGTCGGGGACTGATATTAAATTTGATTTGCCCTAGATAGCGTGTTATTAATACAGAGATAGCGTGTAGGATGGACGCTGGTGTAATTAATATTTGCCTAATTAAAGCATAGTTTGCGTTGTTTTTTACGGCCACTTGGGCATTTAGATAATATGAGGTGCACGTTTTGAAAATATGGCGCAGTTTCGCCTAATGAAACTTGGATGCCACGCTGTTTTTAAATAGCCCAGTAAGTTCTACTTTGGCAGATAATGATTCAGTGTGGGCTCATTAGAGTAATTAGCTTGGGGTGTCGCTAAATGTTGAGTCTGCAATCGACCAGTGTTTTTACAACGCAATAAGGTTTTTCCGTTTATGTTTTGTAACTTGATTATTTAAAGCAATTTATTTGTCTTTTAAATACAGTTTCATTTAAAAATGTAGGTCAGTTTTAAAGATCTGAATAGAAGTACAGGTGGGAAAAGATATTGTGGTCAGCATGTGACTCCAGAATAGAATTCTTATCTCTTCGACAGAAAGTCTGACTTGTGTACGTCAGTCTGTTATACTTTTCCGATTCCAAGACAGTGTTGCCAATTGCCATCTTGATATGACCTTAAATAAATTAATGTGTTAGATTTGAGACATTTAGTATCTGGCAATTTTACCTTATGAAATAGATAAACTTTCAGATTTTTCCAAGCTTGTACTACAATTAGTGTTTCGACAGTTATCCAAGGTACTTTCACATTTCTACGTATCTCCTTTTGTGTTTCCGTTACTGCTCGTGCCAATGTCAAATACTAGGGCGGTCCTTATTTATACTTGAGAAAAAAAATATTTTCGAATTTAGTTTGGGCCACCCCCACAACGGTTTCAATTGCTAAAAAAATAATGTGGGTGAAATTTGAGCGAAATCGGATACGGGGAAAACTAAATTTAATATTTCTTGAAATTCCCCACATTGTTATATTTGGTTTTTCTAAGTAAACAATAGGTATAATTGACATCCTGAAGATAATTTACACTAGTTTAGGAAGAGGAAAGCGAATTCTAAACACTACCCATGAAAATATTGACATTAAAATTCCCTAATCCTTTTAGGATTAAGGAATTTTAATAGGTGGTCGCCCGCAAGGCCCTAGTTTTAAGATCCATTTCCTCGAATTTTGTCTCTGCAGTAGGGTTGAGTTTCTACCTGAACGGCATAAACCTTAATCCTCACTGTAATTGGCAATAAGTGCGTCAAAGCATTTCAGTACCTCATTATCAGTGAAAAGAGCAGCACGCAGCACAATGTCCCTCCAAACAAGTTTTGAGTGTACTTTTTTTAACTTAAGAAAAGTGAAGCTGAATTTACGTGAAAGTGCCAGACTTGTAATACAAGAAGTTGTGATTTTCTGGGAAAAGGCAAGAATTCCCACTAGAAAACAAAACCACTGTATTGGTAAGCTAGTATCTTTGGATGAAGAATGGAGGACGCTTCGATAAAGGTGTAAGAAGCAGACGACCTTTCAAAAAGAGAAAGAGGCAAATTTTGTAGCAAAGTTTGATGACTTCTTCGACATAGCCCACGAAAACGCGCTTGAGACGATGACTATCTAGGAAGATAGGCAATTTTTAGTTCAACAAAGGGAACAAGGTCGACAAGAATTTATGTACGGTATAGATTACGAATTAGAAGGCAGAGAAAGAAGAGCTGAAAAATGAACACGCGAAGCTTCAGAAAGAAGAGAACGCAAGATACGAGAACTAGAAGAAGCAAGTAAGTCCCAAAATTATTAGTATACAGTGTGACCCATTTCAAGTGGAAACACCTTCGTAACTCAGTTATTGGTCATCCAATTTCAACCAAATTTGGATCGGTATCAAAGATCTTTAATATTTCTTTTTTGAGTAAAACAGAACTTATTTCAGTCAGTCAGTCAAATTTTTAAGGCCAAGAATTTTCTTTAAACGCTTTCAACAGTATTGGGCTAAGATTATAACAAACATTATTTTAAGTCCGGATTTGTAGACGGATATGTTCTTCCATTTTTAGATGATACAAAAGAGATAGTCACATTTCTGACATCTGCTCAGGAAAATCCGCAAAAGCAGCCTCGAGAAGATTATAGAGAATTTTTGGATTTGTCCTTAATATTCTTGGGTGAAATTCCACCTCGTGGAATATCTTTTCGGATTCCTGGGGCAATTCACCACGCGAGATGGATGGCAAAAGCTATTTATTGCTTAAAGATTTTCTTGTTCCGCGATGAATTCCCATTGATAGATGAAGAGAGAAGAGGTCTTTCAGATATATGTATTTTTGTCGTGAAAGTTTATATTGAAGTCTGGTTTTGCGCGTCACTTTCCACCGAAGCACCTTATCAGGACCTCCGCTTTTTAAATAAGCTTTACGACTATATGGCCGTCGATCCCGAGATATCCAGTGTTGCGTTGAAAAAATTTCATAAGCATTTATGGTACCTAAGTCCAGAAGCAGTTGCCTTCGCATTCTTCGATTCAAAATTGTCAGAGGAATCCAAAGTGAAAATGGTTGAAACCCTAGGCGAGAAAGAGGATCTGGAAGAAGAAACATTGGATGTGGAAGAAGAATCATCGGATGTGGAAGAAAAGCCACTAGATATAGAAGAATCATCATATAGTAAAAGTATCAAGCGAATAGAGATAGGCGAAAATGAAATTCCAAAGTTTGTGGAGAACACATTTATTGAAAATTTTGTTACTATCGAAAGCCGAAAGTTTTTCAAACGATTTCACATAAATGATGACTTTCTTGAAACGCACCCTTCAACTTGGTCTAAAAACGATAGTTTTAACAAAGAGTTGGATATTGTTAAAAAAATCAAAGTTGTTAATGACAGATTACAATAATGTAATAACAAAAGATGAGGAACAAAAACAATTCGTCTTGCAAGTTGTAAAAGATTATAAAACACGATTTCCCGATTTTAAAAAGGAGACCTTATCCCAAAAATTATAATCAAATTAACGACTTTTCATAAATAAAATGATTTTAAGTATGTATATTATTTATTTTCAGTCACTACTAACTCAATTGTCAGTAGCAAGCTTTGAAAAAATAAATATCGAAATTTATTAGAATTTATTTGAATCTCCCAAAATCAAGGGTTGGGTGGCACGTTTTCTCGTTATCCGATTGAGTTCAGATTTTGCACAGAACATTTTTTTAAGTATTGAAACCAATCTAGGGGGTGGCCCGTAAAAAAACATAAAGTCGAAAAATAAGGACCGCCCTAGTCAAATACACATGTATTTGACATTGGCACCTCCGCCAGATCTTCAAATTATGTTTAGTAAGCCTACCAGAACCACCAGCAATTTAAAATGTATCTCTCTAGGGGAATAAGAAAGAGAGATAAGGCAACTGAGATTTATTGCAATAATATAGATAGAAAGATAATTTGAAAACTAGCCAAAATTATGTAAATAACCAAATACTAGGAATTTTAATTTAGAAAAATTATCTTTTGGGCTAAATTTTGGTTTTATTTTATAGTTTAATACTAAATGCAACAAATGGTTTCTATATTATATAGTTTTGTAGGAGATAGGTGCCACTCTTTGGAAGAGTGTGGAGTGGGAGATCGAAAGAAAAATACCCACTGGAACTGAATAAAATTTTGTGAAAAAAATTTTTCATACAAATTGAAAGAGCACTTTTCACTATTCACCGCTATATCCATCGGTAGAAAGAATCGGTTAGAAAGATTTTTTTCCGGTAGATGTCTAGGCTGTCTGTGGTTAAGAATTATGAAACGTTTCGGTCGAGTTTCTCAGTATTCTTGACAATTTGGATATTTGTTTTGTTTGTTGAAAAAGGACCCCGCACACCATAAGGGGGATTTCTGCCTCCAGTCAAATTTAATCTAACCCATGTAAAAATGTTCTTTTGAACCACCTGAACAAATGTTCAAATGCAGCCAGGTCCGAAAAGATCTTCGTTTTGAGATATGGAGCCCTAAAGATAGTTCCAAATACGTTTTAAAATTGGAAAAATTAATTTAAAGTTGGTTTTAATTTTATGGAAATTCAGAACTGCATAATTAATTCTTAAATAACACCATATTTCTTACTCGTGTTAATGACACCGTGGGTCTTCAAGGGCTTCGCTGCAGTTTTTTCAATTCAAGAATAAAGTTGTGATACTTTTTTTTTTAAATAAAAAACTTCTGTTAAAATCGTTTTTATTTTAGTTATAGCCCATGAGATACGGTCAAAATTGAGGGTGATTCGGCGCGGTTCGCATTTTTTCAAAGATACAATGTATTTCTGATTTTTATGCAACTGGAAGTTCAAGTGCCTGTAGTGGTCTATGTCCAGCATCAATAATATTATCTAAAAGCAACGTATTTGGATATTTTATATAGATTTTTTTTTTTAGATATTTTTACTGGGAGCAACTACGCGATTCTTTTTATGCGAAATGAAAAGTTCTGTGACTCAAAATCTTATGATGAATTATTGTTCTCCGAGCTTCCTAGGATTAGAATTGTTCGTTTTTTATCTGAACTTTCAGAGTGTTCATGTTTTTTATTTTAAATGCCCATTAAATGGGCAATTTAATCAGGTCCATTGATTTTTATTTGAACTATGATTATGGAATTTTCTGTGGTAATCTTACCTAAACAATTTCGATCAGTAATTCGTGTCCACGTACTCAAAAAATGCCAATATTTAAAAAGAAAATAACACACTCGTTCTTGGATAGTAGGAAATTCAATGAATCAAAACAATGTCATTATTGACAAGTGAAAAATAAATTAAAAAGTGTGAAATAAAACTTAAAATTTCGTTGTTTTACTATTGATTTCTATGAAACAGCAATAGAATTTAGTCATTAAAACAAAGTAACTTTGGGCGATTTTGGATTTGGAACGATCTTTAGGGCTCCATATCTCGAAATGAAGACCTTTTCGGACCTGGCTGCATTTGAACATTAGTTCAGGGGGTTCAAAAGAACATTTATACGTGGGTTAGATTAAATTTGACTGGAGGCAGAAATCCCCCTATATGGTGTGCGGGGTCTTTTACACTATGTAACTTATTTTTGGTGACCGGTTAATTTTGAAACGGCTCGGTGAGGAACTGGTTGAGATCGGTGTACTCGCCGGTAAATATTGAAAAGTACCCACAGTTACAACAACTTCATTTAGCTTGAAAAAAACCAGGATCTCAAACCAGTTTTCGACGAATAACTTGCATTTAGTTAAAAATACTATAGACCAAAAAGAAAGCTTCTAAGTTGAGGATGAAGTTGTTTTTCTATTTTTAATTCCTGTAGGATTAATAGTTTTGGAGATGTGGAAGCTTAAAGATGGTGTCCTAACGGTTATAAGACGAAGTGTTTAATTTCAATGTTAACAATGTTAAATATCTCATGCTCAGAAACTCCGCACTTATGTCAAAAATACTGAGGACTAAAATAAAATTTTATTAACCAAACCTTCTAATGGTTTTCTTGTTTTTGTATCATACGTTGTTTGATGAATTGTATTTGTACTTTTGACTTATGTAAAGCCCAACTGGTTCCCAACATGAATAAATTATTTATTTTAAGCCGTGGAACCAATATTTTGGAATTTTTCGACATGTTTGCTAGACTAACCGAACTGTAAATTTTTTTGTTTCCAGGTATATCCCAGTTAGCCCAGTGCGGCCAACTGGGCGAACTACCCGAACTCCCGGCCCCCGACGAGCAACGCCTACAAAAGGCGGCGCTACTCTTGCAGCAACGTCTAGTACTTCGCCAGTGGCTTACCAAGTATACCCTGCAAACCTACTACCCCAAACTGCTTTCCCTCGAAGTGGCCAGTCTGGAGGACGTCTATTGGTTGGAGGACAACAAGGCCAAGCAGGTTTTCAACAAGGATTTTTCGCGTTGGTCTTCAGCTAGACAATCCCTGCCCATATCCAAGCCAAGGCTGGAGACCCTCAAGGCTGATCTGTGGTCAGAGGTCGTGAAGAATAGTAACCATCAAGACGCTTGGACATGGGGTGAGTATTTAGTTCATTGGTAACTCGTTTCTTAAAGTTAATGAAACGATGATAATTTAGTAATAATAATAATATCATAATATATTGTTCTCCACTGAGATACATATGACAAGTCAGTTTTTTAGTATAATATAAACTAAACAATTAAGTAGATAATTACTACAATAAAAAATGAAACAAAATTATGTAATGATAATGATTATCCAAGGATAATGTCGATCTCTAATGTTATCTGTTCAAGTATCCATTTGTAGGTACTATAGTAGGTACTTACCTTCTAAACGCAAGTCTTTTATTGCGTTTTTATAACTATTACTATTATACTGTGAAATCATCCTGATTTCTTGTGGTAGGTTTTTTTATTATATATTATCAGTTTATCTCTTGAGGACCAAGAACTTCTTCTAATGTAAAGTTAACTAATCTTTGCAATTTCTCAGGCGTTTATGCTGATAAGGTTACCGTAATGTCGTCAGCAAACATCGTTAGATGACCTTTGGTGATGTGGTTAGAAAGATCGTTGACGTATAACAAGAATAGTGGCGGCCTAAGAACAGAGCCTTGAGGTACCCACCCTGACTCTCAAACCTTAATTTCTAAATATTATCCAATATTGCGATTTTATACAGTTTTATTAATACTCCTGATTTATCAACATAACATGAAAACAAAAGAGGATAATTCGATAGAATAAGAAATTAATACAAGTAAAATTACCATTAGGTGTATCGAAATAAGATCATAAGCAGATCATAATCTACCATCAGTTGATAGTGACATGGTAAATAATTTAGAGCATTTAAATGTAGATGGCGCTGCAGTCAATGTTGACCATAAATGGGTTTTATTTTTGACAACTTCGGTGAAATTTTTCCAAGATGGCGGATTGACTAGTACATATCGGACGGGTCTATATTTTTTAAGAATTTTATTTCAGATACCTAAGCCAGTATTTTTAAAATTCCCAGCCGATTACTAGTACAAGATATATTAAGTAGGTAGATAAGTTGAAAATCCGTGAAAGCGCGTCAAAAAGTGCATATAACTTTTGACGCACAAGGAATTTTTGGGCACAAATATTTTTCTCGTAATCAGGAGGTCATAATATATAAGAATCAACAATAAAATTTCGGATGGAATGTTGTCGCCGAAAAAAAATCAATTCAACTGCACTATTACATACTTTGACGTTGCCGTCCATAAATTAAAGATTTGTATACTTTATAGTAATAAATTATGGACAATTTTTAATTATTTCTAAAAACAAAAGATAAACCTGATGTAGAATTAGAAATTCCTATACTACATTATTCTAAACATCCTGGCCATTTCAACATTAATTTGTTTTCATAGTACTTTAGTCCATGGAAACAAGAGACATACGATTTTCTGGTTGTCAAATAACTGAAATAACACACAACAATGTATTAATGAGGCACGTGACAAACAATTCGATTTAGCGGTGGCGTGTATCGAATCTAACGAAATTATCCTTTTTTCCAATACTGTGAAAAAATTAAATTAATTGCTAAACCGACATATCACACAATATTTCCTCTGATTATGAGGACGGCGACTTTTTATGTGCTCACGCAAATAGTTCCCGCTAATGCCAAAACACTACACGCTGTTATTCGGCGCGAATTTCGGAAACCAAATCGTCATCATCGTGAGATAATTAAATCCCGCGTTTAGAGTGCAATGTTTTGTTTTAAATGTCAAAGTTTTCTTTTTTCCAGGTGGCATGTTGGTAGTGTCCGTATCTGTTGCCGGATTGGTCACACTGGCCGCCATGACCCAACCTTCCTTAGCTCCTGAAGCAAAACATTCCTTATTGCAGTATGTGACTGGAAAATATCTCTTACCCTCAAACTGTAAGGTATGTAATATTCTATTTCATGACCAGTGCGGTTGTTTTTTTCTTTTTTCTTTTTTTTTTAGGAATATCCTTTTAATTAAAAAATATATTGAACTTAATTCCTAATTATATCGCTTCTGTAATATGAGCCTTCTAATAATGCGCGAAATGGTTTTCTAAGTTAAAAAAAGATAAAAGAAGCTCATATTAAACCTGGTTGTTAGGATCGTCCTACTTTGCGTTGTTGTATAGAAAAACCAAATAGCATTCAAAAAACGTTGCATGCTATGCCATATGAAATATGCAATTTACCGGAAGTTTTAATAACCGGTAAATCGGTAAATAAAAATGTAAATAACCGGTTAACCGGTATTTACCGGTAATTTTTAGAATGGATGATTAGGGTGGCGAAAATGGAAATTGTCTTTTTCCATGTACAAAATTATCAAAATTTACCAAAAAACATTTTTTTATACGTATATTTAATCTAATGAACAAACAATAGGTTTTTTTATCAACAGTAAGATGACAAGAGCTTTTTTTATCGGATAAATTTCTCTTTGCAACGAAATAATTTTGCCAAATCAGTGATTTTATAAGAAAAACTGACATGAAAAAATCGCGAGACCGGAGGTCGAGCGATTTTGTCAAATGTCAATTTTTCGAGCAAAATTACTGATTGGCAAAATTTTGAGTTAAAAAGAAAGGACCCCGCACACCATATAGGGGGATTTCTGCCTCCAGTCAAATTTAATCTAACCCACGTAAAAATGTTCTTTTGAACCCCCTGAACAAATGTTCAAATGCAGCCAAGTCCGAAAAGATCTTCGTTTTCGAGATCGAGACCGAGCATAAAAGAAAAGCTCGAATGTTTTTGGCAAGATAAATTAACGACAGAATATGATAACGAACAACAACAATAATTTATTAAAAATAATTATAATTTTCCCAAAACGACTCATATTGTACAGTATAGTTTCCTCAATACTTAAAAATTATAGCTGACAAGTACAGATTTCAAAGTGACGTGCGACTACTATATGTACTCTGCTTTTGAGGAACAGGCATTTTTATCGGTGATTAAAAACGATGCATCGTTTTTATGGCTGTCAAAGTGACGAAAATGTGACTGTCAAACAGACTTTTTTATATAGGAGTTAATTTATCAAAAGGAAAAAAATATAAATGAAACAAATTTAAATAAATAATTATTCTGTAAATAACAAAAATATCCACTTAAATAACAAAAATTATAAACATAAACTCAAATATGGCATTTACTGAATATCTAATCTAATAGTTCAATATTTTTTTAAAAATAGCCTGTTAAAAGGGTTAGTTTTTCAAAGCTATATCTGTTAGTCGTCTGATATTTGTGCATAGAATACCGCAGCTGAAGATTCCCTTCTTCAATCGGTGGGTCAATAAGTTAATAAGAATTGGTAATAACATAATTCTAAATGTATTCCAAGATATTTGCGGCAGTGAAATATTCAATTTTCTGTCGTAAGATATTGTCAATGTCTCTCTTGTATTTCTTAGGGCTTGGTGTTTGGAGTTTACTTTTTATAATATTATTTATTTATTGTTAAAAGTGCTCGGTGTTGGAACAATCACTCTGTCTTTAGTGAATACTAGTCAGTGACATAAATAGAAACGTTGAATACGTGACATATCGTAAGTTCAGAATTTACCGAAATAACCGGTAAAAAATTTAAATAACCGGTAATTATCGTCATGTGTTTTTTGTCCTAATAACCGGTTAACCGGTAATGCAATCCCTACATATGAATGGTTTCTAGAAGGAAATGCCGAGATCACAATTTTTGATTTTGGGGCTGTGTTTGGACTATTTAGGAAATAAACATACCAAAAGTCGCCGAACATAAGAGGTGGTTATGACCATGTATTACAGATATGGCCCAATTTCAATAGGGATTATTGTTCTATGCTGTTTTATATGTTCGAAATTATAATTAAATATTTTAAGTCTAACAGAAGTTATCATGTTTACAAGAAACGGTATACCCACACTCATACATATACATGCACACACACACACACACACACACACACACACACACACACACACACACACACACTTACAGACACAAAGACATTTTTTATTCGATATTTGAGTTCAGTCTGCTATGAAACAGATATCTGTACAAATTTTTTTTTCTGCGATGATTATTACATTTTTTTTTCAATTTATAATAAATTTATAATAAAGTTAGAATACAGTCAAAAGATATACAATTCAATACTGAACCATAACAAATACGAAAAAAATTAATAGAAACATTATTGTAGAAAATTTAGTGAGCTTTAATTTTACATATGCCCACTTTTTGATTAGGCGAGATATGAGCGAAAAACCAAAAACCGGAATCTTCTTCGTACCCTCCTGCACCCCCCGCATCTCCTATGTTCGGGGTTCAAACACAAGTCAAAAATTGTGATCTCGGCATTTCCCTCTAGACCTCCTTATGGAACGTTCATTGAGAGGGCTAATGGTATCATACTCTTTTAGTATTTTTAACATTAACAATACTTATTCACATTTTTTATGAAAACGTCGCCATTTTATTACTGTAATTAGTCAGTAATTAAAAAAAAATCTTAATCTTAATTAATATGTAGCATGACCTAGATTTTTTAGTTCATTTACAGAAAATATAAATAACACCTTTTTTATATTATATTTTTAATAATCAAAGTACGAAATGAGAATAGCAGAAACTCAAAATTAAAAAGAGTTACATAGTTTACCCCTTTTACTCCCCTAAGCACGCCCATAATGATGATAATTACAATTAATACGACTACATCATATGATGACTCGTAATCATAGGTTTGAAAATGCCCAAATTCAATGAATTGATTCTTTCAACGTTTGTTTATTTGGTATTAGGTATAAACATTATGTCAAAAGTCCATTGTGAAATTGGGTACGCAAAAAAGTTATTCAAGGTCGAAGGTCGCAAAAATTAGTTTTTCTTGTATATCTCGTGATCTATTAGTTTTACGTTAATTTAGGTCAGTGTGAAAAATATTTTGTTATGAAAATCTGCAGAAAAAGAGTTCTATACAAAACTGACGTAGGTCAAATAGTTTTTGAGACGAGGTCGGGAAAGCCTAGGCGTTGCAATGCATTCGTTTTCGCACCACCCTGTAGACATAATCCATAATAAATAATAAAATTGTAAAAACGCACTTTTTTTCAAATTTATAAAAAAGTGAACTTTATCTCCTAAAAGTACATAAAATAACTTACAATCGAAAAAAAAGTGACGTGACGAAGAATTAAAAATTTTATTTCGTCCGCCATCTTTGATCGTTCTATTTGACATACGTGTCCGGGATGGGTGCATTATATTTGAATTTTATTTTTGCCAATTTTGGTGAAATTACTCCTTATAGAAAAGATACTCAATTTTGATTTCTTCGGTTATTTTTGGTGTTTTCTATTTTTTTCCAAGATGGCGAAAGGACCAATACCTATCGGACAGGTCTACATTTTTTAAGAATTTTATTTCAAATAAGCCAGTATTTTTTTTCTTTCCGATTACTAGTAAGTACAAGATATATTAAGCAGATAAGATGAAAATCCGTGAAAGCCCGTCAAAAAGTGCATATAATTTTTGACGCACAAAGAATTTTTGGGCACAAATATTTTTTTCGTAATCAGTAGGTCATAATACGTAAGAATCAACAATAAAATTTCAGGTGGAATGTTGTCGCCGAAAAAAAATTAATTAAATCAATTTGTCTGTACTATAACTCGTTGTAGAAGTAGCACTCGCCCAATTAGAGCAGGAGCTAGGTGACTTTTTCGGCCACATCATCGTTTTATGAACTTTGAGATATTTTTATGGTTTAATTCATAAAATCGACTTCTGGCGGGGGACCTCCGATCAGGTGCGTCACGAACACTGTCTAAAAATCAGTGAAATTATGTTATCGTTACAAAGCTCTTTTTTTTTTCATGTGTACACATTTTATGTTTAGAATGAATAAAATAAGATCGCCAGAAAGTGTGGGCCATCAGAAGGCGCAGCCAGAAAGGTAATAATGATACAATACATCTGAGGCACGGTAGGAAGTCAAGTTAGCCGAAAGTGTTAAATTCCTGTATATTTAAGAGCCTATGGTACTTTTGTTGACACTAAGAACTTTCTGGGGAGGCTATTTTATTGTTGAGTGAGCTTATATTTACGTTTTAAAAAGGAGCCAGAACTTGTAACGATAAGTTTAGAGTTCTGAAATGAAATATGCGAAAAAAAATCCAATTTTCTTAAAAAATCCTAAACATTTTCATTCTGGCTAGCCTTACTTATGAGAGTTTCTTTCTGGGATTTTTTTCCTGTGTTAAAATCATTTAAATAAACATGCTGAGCCTAAAAAAAAGCTTGTAACGATCATGTTATATAACTCCGTTTTTTTTACATCTTTGACCTTTCTGGCTGCGCCCCTGACGGCTCACACTTTCTGGCGATCTTATTTTATTCATTCTAAACATAAAATGTGTACACACAAAAAAAAAATTAGCCTTGTAACGATGATATAATTTCACTGATTTTTATATCTTGAACCATGGCCAACTCGACGGGCTGACATATGCCAGAACGCCAGAAGTCTATTTTGTTGTTATTTAAGTTCGATACAATTAATCAATGCGTAGAAAATGCTTGAAAGGATGAGGTTACGAAAAAGCCACATAGCTCCCGCACCATGTTTATGTATAGTGGAGTCTTGCTCAAAATTTTCAGAACTCGCCATCTCAAAAACAATTGGTCCTACGTAAATTTTGTATGAACCTTTTTTGTGCGGATTTTCAAAATGAATATTTTTCATAATAGCTAAAATTAGCGTAAAACCATTAGATCACGAGATATTCAAAAAGAACTCATTTTCGCGACCTTTGACCTTTAATAACTCGTTTTGCGTACTCATTTTCGCAATGGATTTTTGACACATCATTTATAATATCAAAATAAAGAAATGTTGAAGGAACGAGTTCACCAGGATTTGTTTTTGAAGATAAATCCTAAAATGACTGGACTATCACCCCTACGTACGCCCAATTACCAAATATTATTGTATTTTGATGGAGCATAAAGTGAATTTTAGACACCCCATTTAGGGGGCCGTAAAACTCCAGGGGATAATTTTAGGACACCTGTTCCTATAGATTTCTTGCCTAAAAATTACGTCAGGAATCAGCACCCCAAGTTTGTGTCATCGATTCATTGACACGTTGTATATTTATCTAAATACCATGCAAACACCCCATTTTTTTTTCGGCTCTATCGCGCCCTTGCGAATAATTATCGTGCCGGCACTGATAATACACAGAATTCATTAGCTCACGCAAAACTGGAATGTAGAGATTTCACTTTGTTTTCCATTTAGTAACGCAAAGAGTTTAAGTATACTTAACACCTATTTTTTTCCGCAGGTAAATTTTCAATGGTCTTGTCCCCATCCTGTAGGCCATACAGTCTGTTTTACAGTGCAATTTTACCAACGTAACGGGCAGCCTTATCCAATCTGTGATACTGATAATTTTACTGTTGATGTGTGTGGGGGATCAAGAAAGGTATGTTATTTTTTTTTATTTATTGCTCGTTATTTTTACTTTTGAAACTGTTTGTATGGGAAGCGATCAAGAACAAATATTTGCGTAACATTTTTGTATTCGGCCATTAAAAAAGTAGTAATCAATATATCTTTAAATCCAACTAATCCGATATTGTCTTTGATTATCTGTTATCTAACCTTGTGTTTAGTTAAAACTTGTTCGACTACTATGATTTTGCATTTTAAACGTGTTTATGGACATTGGCGTAGGGAGACGCGAAGGTGCTAAAATAAATTCACCATAATATTTTCTAAAATTCATCCTTAAAAATATGCGACTAATCATATAATTGCACTCGGGCGTTGCCGAATGTTAATACTCATTTGGCTTAAGTCGGTGAAATATTTTTTTTATTTTTGAAAGCGATGCCAACATAGAGACGTCTTGACTATGCACATATTTCGATACATGTTGTTAAGCAACAATCATCGTGGTTAGTGCCTGGATGGGTGACCGTTCGGGGAAACAGCGATCCCGTATCATCCTCTGGCGGCTTGTATATCAGTGAATTCGCAGAAGCTGTGCAATGTTAGGCGAGGATTGCGTAGTGAATATACCATGCTTTGAAGGGGATGTAAAGCAGTCAGTCGGTTCCTTGTTTATTAGAAGTTAGATAAGCTTCTAAAGAAAGAGGATCAACAAAATTTCCACATTGGACGTGGCTCATCTTCTGGCATCGGTGATTGTCCTTGATAGCGGAAGTAGGACGACTTTAAATTAATAGATAAAATAAAAAATATTTTAAATGCAGATTTTTTGTGTAAGCGTATACAGGATGTCTCAATAAACTTGTACACGGTCGATTTCACGATCCGTACTTGTGTACATTGCATAGAAAAATATAAAAAACTTTGAAAACCTCGTTGAAAATTTGTTTCGCGTATTATTCAATGCAATGATTATTAGTAAATATATTTGTATAGAAATATAATTTTCACTGTACCAAAGGTTGAATAATTGTTTTCGGAGAGTTCTTTCTGATAGCATTGAAAAAAATTGAAACAAGAAAATGAGCAAAAACTAGCAATTATTTCTATTATGTAGCAACACCTCAATGCTCTTTCTGAATGTCAGTAATTTATTTTGGACCAATCATATGCAATATCGAGATTCCTAGTCAAAAATATGTAGTGAAACACTAAATTATCACGATATAAAGCGTTATTTAGAATATTTTTTATGCGAGTCTCGAGATATCTGCAATAGATATATTAAAAAGAAGCAGATTTTTTATTTTTTATTTTGATTTTGCCAATATAACCATTTTCATATAGGTAATTCAAAGTTTGGACGTTTCTGCTCTCTTTTCAATTTCCTCCATTGTATTGAAAATTTTTTGAGCTAAATTTTCAAGATGTTTGGGTCTTTTTTTATTTTTAGGAAGCAATAAAAAAAACTGGCCAAAATTTGGCTAACTTCAACATGCTGGTAAATTTGTAAATGTGAATATTTTTATTCCTAACTTTTCTGCATTGAAGTACTACTTTGAACTAAAAGATAATGCATTTATAACTTATATTAAAGTCAGTTATCTTTTATGTGCCTGTGAATAGTTAGAGGTGCAAAAAATTAAGAGATAACTATATTATATTATTTTTATATACTAATAAATATCAATAGCCATCAAAAATAGCAACACAAGAAAGTATTTTATATCCCCTTTAGAACCCATTTTGATTTTTATTCCTAGCTTGTGTGGTTTTCCAGCAATTGAATTTTTTCTATAGGCCGCGCGCAAAAAATTTCAAATAAACGAAAATTCGCGCGCATTAAAAATACAAATTTTGGAATTTGTTTCAATATCGATTTTCTCGAAAACATATACAACAAAATTACAATAGGATTTTTTTTAGTAAATTAGTCAAGCTTTCTTTTTTATGATGAGCAATTTTTTTATATCTTCAACGGTTAACGAGTTATCAGTAAAATAAGGCTTTTTTCACCGAAGGGATGGTTTCTTGGGGGGGTTGGAACGGACTTTTGTGGTTTTATGATGTATAACCCCTCCACTAACACTTACTGAAGGAAAATTTCAGATAACATTTTTTGCAAGCTTCTGGTGTATTTTTTACTTTACCGACTGGAGTAATTAGATAGGCTTGGATCTTATCTTGGATATTTAATTGTATATGACGTTTTAGAGTTAAGATTTTAAAACAAAAACTATATGTGTTAACCTTGGTTTACTAATAATATGTTATTGATTGATATTGATATATTACAAGGATATAAATATCTATTTTAGTTTTTATGACTGTACATCAATGTATCTCCGATGAAATGCATGTTACAAACACCGCTTTGAGGTAAAAAATCGACAAAAAAAAATTGGTGTGACTGCTCCCCTTTCTTGTATACAAAGTTTGATTAGATATTAAATTTTGAATTCAAATGTGTTTTTAAAAAGGTTATTAAGTAGTTTATTCAAATTTTTTTTAAGTAAAATTCAGTAGCTCACTCAAAACATTTTCCAAAGATAAATTTAAGTCACATTGTCAGTATGAATATTTTTAAATAAAATTGATAGCCTTACTAACCATTGCTAGAATAGTGTTACAAAAGTACATTAAAATATTTCCACAAGGTTATACAGATCATTTCATAAGTAATAAAGTAAAATATATCTTTATTAGCTTGCTAAATGACACAAAAAATAATTATATTAGAAAAATACGTGAGAAAAAATAGTACAAGATAAAGAGTACAATAATGCATAAAATACAAGGTAACAAAAACCTATATTTAACACAGATATTACACAAACCAAACAAAAATATAATTCGATAGCCATATTTCCTTTACAAGCTCAAGCTCAGTACATTTAATTTTGAAAAAAATAAGATCGGAGCCATTTTTAATTTCTTGGGGCAAATAATTATGAAATCATAAACCTTTATAATTAAACAGATGATTTTGTCCGTAGACTGTTTTATATCTTCTTACATAGAAATTTTTATTGTTACGTGATCATCATTAATTTTGTATGTTTGTTGGGTATTTTGCCACAATATTTAAAAAATTCTGATGAAATAAACCTCTGCGCCAAAAGGATCAAACAGGCTTGTTTTACTTCCACAACCAGTGGAAGTATGGTAAAGTAACGACAACAATTTTTTTTAAAAATGTTATTGTTCAAATAGGCTTAGAATGTCATGAAACGTCGAGATTTTAAGTTTGAGCGAAAAAATTTCTGTCTGTCGGTCTGTCTGTAACTTTTTTTGAGCGCACGTTTACTCTGGAACCGTTTGAGATATTGACTTGAAATTTGGTACACGTATGTACTTTAACGAGATCTAGAACTAGATTGTATTTTCATCTTGTTCCGTCGAAGTGTTGGGGGGTAAATTGGGGTAAATAGGTAAATCAAGCAGGTAAGAGTTCATAAAATTGGTATTTAGTATATACAAGAGAAGCTAAGGTCTCAAAAAAAATGTTGGCATTAACCACCCCCACCCCATTATTAAAGATGAAATAAATTATGATTTAGTGTGTGTACAAGAACCAGAAACCTCAAAATATTTTTTACTTCATCCACCCCCGCTACCACCCCCTATCACCACACCACTACCGATGTGGGGTATCGTTTTATGGGTTTTTGGGGTAGAGGATTTCAAATATTATATTATTAAAGTTCCATAAAAAATTATTTCTACATAAAAATTTTTTTCGTTGTGAGTGACTTGGATAGAAAATCTGGATGTGGAAGTAGTGATTCCTTGGGCAGCGGTTTTTAATACTTCTATTAAGAAATGTCTCACATATAAATTGAAACAAAAATATGTAATGATAATGACAAAAATTAGATCGAAAGCAGGTAACGTTTCGAAAAATATTTCTTTTTCCGTTATCAAAACTTTCACTTTTAATCATGCCAAACATGACAGTTTCTTATTATAAACAATATCATCAACAAAAGGGGTAAAATGCCTTACAGAGAAGGAAGCTTTTGACTTTATTCTTAAACTGATTAGGGGCAACATTTTATATTTAGAGGGAAACAAATTATAAAATTTTAGAACAATGAAGTTCGGATTTTCTTTGTTTTTGGACAGTCTGCAGTATTTTAAGAGTAACATATTATTTTTCCGTGTATTATAGTAAAGTTATGTACCTGAATCACATGCAGTGTATTGGATATAGTGACAGTAAAGAACTACGGCGTTATTGAAGGATTAGTATTTCTCAGTAAACACTTATAATTGCCACATAAATGTACGTGCACCATCGCCAGCATTATCATAATTGGTACATTTATGGAAAGCCATAAACGATCCCAAAGCGTAACGTCCCACCAGCCAGCAACTTGCCAACCTTCAATTTGCCAACAGTGGGCCATCAAAGGACGAATGATGATGCCACCCTCTGTCCAGTACATTTTTGGCTGTTATCTCACACCTTTTCAATACATTGGATTGTAGGAACACTTTCAAGCAGCGATATATTTTGGATAACCTACTAGATTGTGGTATATAATTTCTTTATGTGAAATTTACAAGGGAGAACCCCATAAGTTAGCGAAATATATACCTACGTTATAAAAGTATTATAATCCAATATTGAAAAATATGTTAGATACCCGACGAAATAATGCCGTCATTATAGACGTTTTTTATTACAAAATGAGCATGCATAATAGGGTGGCCCATCTTTTTCGAAATCGAAATTTATTATTTCTCACCCCTGCAAATGGTTCCATTTGAAGAAAAAACAGTCCCCTCAAAAAATTATTGAGGCAAATTGAAGGCAAGGGGTGCCGCAGAATGCATTATTATGCAATAATAAAAGTAAATGGAATTATTTACATTCTTTGGTTGATGCATTGTTTTTTTTTTAATCAGCAACATTTATCTTTAGAATGACTAATCAAGTCATACAAATATCAAAGACATTATCTGTTGTGACTATGACATGTGTCATACTACTGTAAATTTGTAGTCTAAGAAAACTAGACTAGAAGTTTTTGAAATAAAACTCTCGTTTTATCTTTGTGTATTTTATTATGAAACGTTTTTTTTCATACATAGTACCAAATATTATCCTAAATCTACAAGACATATAGTAATAAAAACAATATTTTTTGCACTAGGCCAAAGCATGCGACAGGGTTTCTTTTTTTACATTTGGAAACTGTGATTTATAATCATTTACAACTTGGAGTAAAAACTGTTTTTGGTCTTCATTTTTCATTGTTAAAATGTCATTATAGTCAGTAATAAGTTTGATTCCTCTCTCAGCGGCATCATTTACAACTTTAATTTTGTTTACAATATTGAAACATCGGGTATAACTTTCATTTTCCCTCCATGTTGTTGGATCATTTTCCAAAAATTCCATAGACAAACCTAATTTTTGAAAAAACTGTTTAGTGTTCTCGCATATGAAGTCCTGAATTTCCTTGTTTTCAACGTCAGTAATGTTACTAATCATAAGTCGTTTAATACCCTCTTGATTTGGTGCTTTCCTATTCAAAGCTTTAACCATTTCTCTTTTAGTGGTAACTGAAATATCGTCATCAAAGAAAGATAAGCCAACATTTACTGAATTAAGGTACCACAAATGGTTCACTATTTTCCTACTTGCGGCTTGAGATATTTCTTTGTCAATATTTTGATAATTAATGAGTTCTTTACAAAAGTCTAAGTCATGAAGCGGTGCTTTACTAGCAAATGACGCTGTAAACCGGGCCTTTACATAAACCTTTACAATAAAGAGACATATATCTTCAATACCTATTTTTTCATTTTTAGTTAGTTGGAACTGATCTTGGAAAAAAAATATTTTTAGACAGTAAATGGTTTTGGCCATCCAACGTGCATGATGAAATGCCCCTGGTTGATAGAATGTCGTGTGAGTGGGCTCTTCTTCAACAAAAAGTTTAGAAAGCATTAAAAATTCTTTATAATCATCACGAGGCTGTTGCAAAGTTAAAGCTGCATTTAGAAACTTTACAATTTCGGCTTTAACTGGTTGTAAAATGTGTTTAATTTTTGATACCTGAAATCCAGTTTTTAGTTTATTTTGATCTATTTTAGGCCAAAATTCCCTAAAACGTTTAAATAGTGGCACATTTGGACCAGATGAGGAAGGCATTTTTGTGTCAAACACACTTCTCAAAACCACTTCAAAAATATGATGTCTACAAGGAAAATATAGAATATCTCTTTCTAATTTTTGTTTCAATAGTGTGGCTGCCCCATTTATATAACCCATATTTGATGCTGTTGTATCACAACACGAAGCCATTACCTTTTCGTCCAAATTCCATTCACAAAGCACATCATAAACTGCTTCAGTCTGTTCTCTTCCAGTTGAATTGGGCAAAGCTGGTACTCCAAGTAGTTGTTCAATATCTCCACTAGTAACTAAGATAGCAAGTCTATCGATATTTCCCATTCCAGTGAGAGAAGGTAAAAGTTTTCCATCCCAATGGATGACTGGGGCCGGCAATTCAGAATTACCGAAGGCAGTTTTTAATATTTCAGCTCTTTCTTCGCGGGTGCGTTGTCTAGAGCGCTGAAGTGTGGTTCTGCTGATGGACAAAGATGTGGTGTCATGTCCTAGTGCTTCTGCTACTGCCGTCAAAATATGGACTCCATACCTGTCGCTTATTTTGCAAGCATCAAATGCAGCGGCTATTTTTGGTGTGATGATGTTACATGTTCCATACAATCTCCTCTTTTTTGGCTGTGACGGGCCAGGCTGGTCTTGTAACAACTCTTCTTGGGCTTCGATTATTTCATCTTCATTTTCGTTGGAGTCGGCTGAATTACTACTTGATGATGGACAGGTGACTGTTTCCTCTAATCTAGCTTTTTCTTGTTGACTTCGTTGCATTCATTCAGATAATTTCTGTAATTTCTCCTCAGCTGATTTTTCTTGAGAAGCAAGTTGGTAATCAATACCATGCATAAATCCAGGACGTCCCTTTTTTCTTCGGTTAATTAAAAACTGCTTATCTTCATCTATTTTCATCAACTCCAATGCATTTGCATGAGAAATGTCAAAGAGATCGTCCAATTTTTCAACGAAATTTTTTTCTTTAGCTCCCGCACTGGCCCTTTTAGCCGATTTTTGTAAGTTCCTCCACTCTGCATAAAGTTTATCTAGTTGTTTAACACAATGAAAATCCTGACGTGTCGGAATGTGAGCTTTATCCCAAAAAACTGACACCTCTTTTATTGTTAATTTAGCCCTTTCATGTACACTTAGCTTCACTTCACGAATGTTATAAAAGAGCACTTGAAATACTTGTCTATTAGACGGCAATTTATTGCCAATGATTTGTGACGAATAGTGTCCAACTAAGTAAATGAAAGTATCCTTTCGTAAGGATCTGACATCAGCCATCGTTAAATGTTTTTTCAAAAAGGAACGTATGCTAGAACTTATAATGTCACCACTGTAAAACACAATTGCAAACTGACATAAAAACCTACCGTAGGTGCATTATATTTCTAAACTTCCAAAACAAATAATTTCTAGGAAATAATTACACCAATAAAACATTATGAGAAAAGAGGTAGATATTTGTATTTTAAGTAAAATTTAAGTGTATTGCCGTAATAAAATCTTATCCACAAATTTCTACCTGAATGCGGCACGTGTTACCGTAATAAAATCTTATCTAGAACTTTCTACCTGAATGCGGCACGGGTTACCGTTCACCGAATTATCTGAAACTTTGACATAAATTATTCCTAGTATAATAGTATATTTCGTGGGGTGAGACTTAAAAAATACGCAAAAAAAATTCACCCCCTATAGAGATGGGCCACCCTAATGCATAATCATTTAATTTCCAAATTACTTCCGCCGGTTCTTTGAGTAAAAAATATTAGGCTGCATATTACCATAAAGTACCATCAACGTATAAACTGAAGGGAGCATTTTTTATGGTTGTACAATAATTGACCATTTCTGGTTATTATGTTGTATTTAATAACAACATGAAATTATGGTACGCCCGCATATAATTTATTATGGGCCACAATAGACTCGCATATGCCATAAGAAAGCCATTGATCGCTATAATGGCCCATTTAAGGGCCGTACTTTTTGTTTGGTGGGTTGTTAGTACATATTATAATGCATCATCTCATCTTTCGGTTGAAACTCCTTGATATTTATTATATTATATTATATTATTACTAATAAAGAAGTCATTGTTGAAGTTTTAATTAGGCATTGTTTTTTTTTTTCAGTTAGCTGTTATAACCGAATTGGGTTCACCAACGGACCCAAACAGTGCAAACGTAGCCAAAGTTAAGTTCACTGTCCGCCATGCCGGGCAGTACAGGATTTCTGTGATGGTAGGCAACCAGCATGTAGCTGGTAGTCCGTTTATGACCGTTTTCGTTGCCGGACCTGCATTTGCACAAAGGACAATAGTAGTGAGACACTGCAGTACTGTAGTCTGTACTGCCAACGTAGCACATTTGCTTTACATAGAACCCAGGGATGAATACAGCAATATTTGTCGATACTCTTCGTCGGATGACCCAACCGAGGTAATTGCCATATTACTTAGTTATAGTGAAGATTTTTACTGCGGAGGAAATTCTTGCGTGCCAATATTTTTTGTTTATTTGACATATTATTAACAAACCATTGTTGTATAAAATTGCTCGTGTAAATGTTAAGTGCACAAGAAATAAGGTAGATCTTGTCGTTTTATTTACATTTAATGAAAATATTAACATTTTATGTACTTCAGAACATTGGGCTTCTGATCTAGAATTGCAATGGATATAGAGGTCTGCGCTGTTTCAGCAACCACTGATGATGACTGCAAAAGGCCCTGGCGCATAAGGGGGGGGGGGGGGGGGCTTTTCACTTTTTGAAATACGCGCGCATGAAGTACAATTTTTTTCAAAATTTTTGGCGGGAAATTCAATTTTTTTTGAGGCCTCAAAAATTTTTAATATTTTTTAAAAAAAACCTATTGACCTACGTTATGATGAAAAAAATATATGTGATGTGTCTTCATCAAATCTATCTTCATGAATTTTTTCATAATTTTTGTGGGGGTGATAGGGGGTCAAAAAATTAAAAATCTATTTTTTTTCGCTATTTTTCGATATTCTTTTCAGAAAAAACTTTCAGTTTAATTATTTTTTTTATTTTCCTAAAGAATAGAGGTTTCAAATAATTTTTAGATTGAAAAGATTTAAGATGAACCTTTTTAACTGGAATATGTAATAATAAAGAAGACATTAAATGTTATTGAGCTCTGGTCTGAAAAACTTTTTTGAAAATACTGGTAGTGACTACATAAATGTGTGCAAATGCCCTAAAGTTCAACCACATGTTTTACATGAGAGAGTTGTTTTGACTATAATAAAAACTTTTTACTTACTTCAAAATTGTGTTTTTTTGCCGTATGGTTCATTACTAAAGCTGTAAAACCCTTACGTAAAAAAAATTGTTTTTTCATTGGAAAAACAATTAATAATGGAGATTCTAATGGGAAATCATAACATGCAGTTGAGGTGTTTATTTTAATGATTAAAATATTGTGTGGAGTGGATATTGTGTTATAAAAGTTGTGTAGTTTTATTATATGTGCCAGTCAGAAAAAATGTGAATAAGTGTTTTCATAACATTTAGAGAAACTTAATTTTATGCCTTTTATTGATAAAAATTCTTCTTCTCTTCTTCTTTATTATTATATCATAGAGTTAAATATCTTGGGTCGATCCCTATAATAAGATAGGGTGAAATATAAATAGCAAAATAATGTACCTGAAAGAAACGGATATATTACCATTGATGCCAAGCACTTTCAACATTTTAAGAGTTCCACCCAAAAAGTTGAAAAAGTAAACAACAAAAATTATAAAAATATTACTAAAAAATTGAGCCTAATTTTTAAAAAATCCGTTTTTACCGGTTCATCTTAAATCTTTTCAATCTAAAAATTATTTGAAACCTCTATTCTTTAGGAAAATAAAAAAAATTATTAAACTGAAAGTTTTTTCTGAAAAGAATATCCAAAAATAGCGAAAAAAAATAGATTATTAAATTTTTTGACTCCCTATCACCCCATCACCCCCACAAAAATTATGAAAAAATTCGTGAAGATAGATCTGATGAAGACACATTACATATATTTTTATCATCATAACGTAGGTCAATAGGTTTTTTTTTTAAATATTAAAAATATTTGCAGCCTCAAAAAAAATTGAATTTCCCGCCTAAGTAAATCATCTAAGTAAATCAAAATATGGGAAAGAACACGTCTTTTTGTTCTCAACAAACTTAGCTGGGTGAGATTTCAAAAAGTAAAAAGGCCGATCACCCCCCCCCCCCCCCTTCCTTATGCGCCAAGGCCCTTTGTATAATTACGTGGTATGATGCTATAGACAGCCCAATGCGGATGTAAATATATTCTTTAATGATCTGTCTACAATTTTTTTTTTGTTATAACAAATATGATAAAATAATTTTTTGTGGAGACCTCAATATACAGTGTGTTTCACTTGAAATGGTAACACCCCAATAACTTTATTTTTTTTCCGATTTGAATCAAATTTTACTTAAGTATGGAACAAGTTAGGATCTACTTATGACCAGAAAAACATATTTGCCTCCTACAAATACAAAGCCACCTGCGGAGAAAATCAAAAAATCATATTAGGCATATTTCTATCGGAAAATTTTGATAATGAAGCTTGTTCAGAATTGTCCAGAAACCTTGAGTCCAAAATTTAATCAAACAGTGTATTTGATAAATTTTGATTAAAATAATGTCCAAGTCCGAAAATATCATTTTAATGGTTTTTTTTTTTTTTGTTTAAAAAACTGTACTGTGACAATTTTGTTTGAAATTAAACCCAAGCTGCCAGGTAGTTGTCAAGCAATTTACAGTTTTTTTTAAATAATTATTTTTAACTTTTTTAATTTCGATTAAATTTTGAGCAGGTTTTTGGGCAATCCTGAACAAATTTCATTAACAAAATTTTTCGATAAAAAATGCCTAATATGATTTTTTGATTTTCACCGCATATTTTGGTATACCAGGTGCCTTTGCATTTGTAGGAGGCAAATGTTTTTCTGATCATAAGTAGATCCTAACTAGTTCTATACTTAAGTAAAATTTGATTCAATTCGGAAAAAAGAATAAAAAAGTTATTGGGGTGTTACCATTTCAAGTGAAACACACTGTAGATTATTTAAAAACCTCAAGCATGAAAGCCATTACTGATATTTTTTATTCATTTAAATTAAATTTAACATTAATTAAACTAACTATGTTAACCCCCACCTCGCAGACTGCCATAGACTACATAGTTACTAATTTTCCGGATAAAAGTATGTCAAACTATGTGACAACTTCAAACATTGCAGATCATAATGCAAACTATTAAGTATTTCCTTAAATAAAGATCACATTGAAAATACTGATAATCATATCTTTTAGAAATATTTCAGAATCCAACTTGATTAAACTTAGAAATCTTCTTCAAATGACTTGCTGATATGATATCTACCTGGGGAAATATCAACCTTTATCGATATAATTACACATAACTTTGGGCTAACCTGTCCCATTATCGTATGCAAAAGTAGCAATTATTGTTCTTACAATAAAAATATAATAATAAAAAAGGGTGGCTTACGCCAACCTTAATTAAGAAAAGTGAAAAGTTAAAGAACCTTCACTGGCTAAATAGTGATGAATTGTACAATTCATATGAAACAAAAAGAAGGACTTTCAAAATGATAATGGCATAGCAAAAAAAGAAATTTTTCAGGAATAAAATAGATAATGCCCATCAGTGCTACCAATTTTCAAAAAAGGCAGTGATCTTGAAAAGACAATTATAGGCCTATTTTCCAAAATAATTGAGAAAACCATATACAATGAAGTGAATGCATTTTTAAATAATTACTGCATCATAACAAATTTGCAACATGGTTTTCATGAAAATTGTTCCACGGAGACTGCAACTAATCAGTTTTTACAATATATTTATGATGAATTGGATAAAGGTCAATATGTCATAGGTTTATTTTTTAACCTCAGTCGGACTTTTGACACGGTTGGTATCGGGTTTTTATCTGAGAAATTATACAGACTGGGTTTTAGGGGTACTTTCCTAGATTGGATTATATCTATCTAAAAAGCTAATACGAGTTAAAATACAAAATACTACATCAAATGATCATCATATTAATTTGGGAGTTCCCCAATGCTCCGTGCTGGGACCTCTACTATTTTTATTATACAAATGACCTTCCATCTCATATAAAAGGAAAACTTACCATGTACGCGGATGATACATCTGTCATGATCTCAGCTCCCAGTCCTCTGGGATTGCAATCTCTCGCAAATGATGTGATGCACAGTTTCAACTTAAAGTGCTTAAAAAATTGTGTAATATATACTTTTCTCCTCAAGAAACAACTATTACTCCAGGCATTACAGAATTTTACCTGGAAAAAAATCTTGGTAGTTCTGGAAATAGGTTTACTTTATGTTTTTTGGCTCGCTGAATCCAAATTTTTAACTTCCCACCAAAAATTTCCCCCGAAACCGCCTCAAATTTAGAGAAGAAAACCCAAAAAATTGGTTTCTGATTTTTTCTGTCTTTTTTTTTCGTTTTAGAGAAAAAATACCCAGACATTCAAAGAGTAAACAAAACTTACAACAAAAAAGTCCTTTGACATTTTGACGTACAACGAACGGAAGTGGAGCGAGTGGATCCCGAAACATGCGCCGCACATGCATTTAGGTATCACGGCAACTCCACAGTTACTCTCTCACCTTTCGATCTTCTTGGGGTACCCCCTCCCCTGTCACGCCCTTCGAGCTAGCATAGTGTTGTCAAGAGGCCCTTCCCTTTTCCTCCCGACCCATGACACCTGTATGCTGCTCGAGAATTGATAGCAACCCGTTGATCGTGATTGAAGTTTCTTAGGCGTTTTATCCTCACTTTATATTGTTTATTATTTTAATTGCTTTAAAAAACGTTTTGTTTTGCATGAGAACTGTTTTCTCATAATATTTTAAACATGGTTGGTGTGACTTTAAATTGTTTCAATTGATCAAAGTCCTCGTCCAAAACCCAGGTTTGCATTCCCTCACTGAGCTGTTCTGGACTCTAAATACAGATCCACAAGCTATCGCAAAAGCTGGCAATCATTTTTTCTTCGTTTGTATAGTTGCAAGGATGAAAACACATGACTTTGAACGCAACATTACCTCTTTGGCCCCAACTGAAGCTGCTGCTGCGCAACACTCACTGAGAACGTACCACCAAGTCCAACTTTGGCAAGGAAATGTTATCGAGCCAGAAAAATTGGGCTGGAAAAAAAAAAACAGTTATGGACTTTCTCCTGTTACTACTTTGAATCCTCCTGCTCTACCAAAACTTCTAAAGATTATCTCCGCCAGTTGTAAAAAAAAGCTGCTGCGGCGCACATAGCTGCAAGAGAAGTGGGTTGAAATGTTCCATCATGTACCTCGAGTGTAACAATTTATGTGTGTAACTTAGCGCATGCAGCCCCGCTGCGCCGAGGCTCATGTTTCAAGGCGTCTTAGCGCTTCCCCGTTCGTTCAACATTAAAATGTCAAAGGACCTTTTTTGTTGCAAATTTTGTCTACTTTCCGAATTTCTAAGTATCTTTGTCCTAAAACGAAAAAAAAAAGATAAAAAAAAACGGTTTTTTTGGTTTTATTTTCAAATTTTTGAGTTTGCGGGGGGAATTTTTGGTGGGAAGTTAAAAATTCGGATTCAGCTCTCCAAAAAACGTAAAGTAAGCCTATTTCCAGAACTACCATACATTTTTCCAGGTAAGGGCTCTATATGGTCTCTAATGCCTGGGGTACATTGCCGATAACTTTTTAACAACAAAAATATTAAATTCTCTAGTTCCGTTAAATTAATAGTTCCTGTACGCTATTTCCTCATTAAAACAGAAATATTTACATTTTTCGTAAAAATTCATAATCAAAGAGTTATTCACTAAATGGTGTACAAAAATGCAATATCAAGGTAGGGGGTTCACTTAATTTTTTTTTTTTCGTCAAGTATACGTAATTACCTATGTGACTACAAAGTTTGATCTAGCCACATATGTAATTGAAAATTATATTTTCTGTAATAATTTTACTGGGTTAGTATTTCTTCTTTCTATAGTACAATTAATAAATCATATATTCTTTAAAGTTCACTCTGTTAATCAAGTACCTGTATCTATTATACTTTAAAGTAATAATATTCTGATAATATTCAACATTTTTCAGGGTTACACTGTAAATATTACTCAACTAGGAACTTACTCTCAAGAATCTAACTTAGATATAGAAGCAGAGAATTTTACCACTAATTTAGATTATGATTGGGAAAGCCAACGTGTTAGCGTCCAGTTAAAATTCGTTCGAGAGGGTTGTTACCATGCCACCATTTTCTACCACGGAAGCGAGTTGCACAACGGAGATTTTGATATTATCGTGTTGAACAGTAAGTGAAGATATGTACTCGTATATTTTACGTCCTCAAAATTCTTATCAATCATTTCATACACGACTTTTAGTTTAAGATGGTCACATCTAAGAGAGAAATAGAAAGAGATCCGATATGGAAATATTTGTTATTTCTGACCAAACATTTTTCTTTAATACACACAGGATGTTTTTTAATAAGGTTCATAAACTTCACTACATTCCTTTACAACAATTTAGGGTGGTTCTTCATATAATATTTTATGAAATACCCCTTCCTTTTGAAAGTAAGCTCCCTTAAAAAGCGAGACCCAATCCAGTTTTATTTTTATATATTTTTTTCCCAATGGGACTTGTTTTGAAAGCGGTGAAAGAAACTACTCCTAATGAATTGTTAATTAGAACATTTTAAGTAATCATCTCGGTAATCATAATTTCGTTTTATCATTTTTTTTTAAATACTTCATCATTTCCAACAATTTAAATATGTCATAGGGTGCCTCAAGGTTCTGTTCTTGGCCCAATTTTATTTTGATTATATATTAATGACCTGACTGAAGTTGATATTAAAGTCTAAGTCTCTTGCAACAATGTCGTAAAATTATGTAATAAATGTTTTTTTATCGAACCTATCTCTCTCTCTCTTGGATATGTGGACCTTAAATTAAAGCACGCACTGTAATAAACATCTTTCAGGTATCGATTCAACGTTGGTCCATAAGAACGTGGCATCAAAGAATCACAACGTCTGTTACGATGCAAAATTGATAGGCATCAATGGGGAACGAATGTCGAAGCCAAAAAAAGTTTTATGCTACGTTTCGCCAAAGCAGTTAATTGTTAAAGAACTTATTTTAAAATTCATACCAAAGAGATTGTTTACGTTTAGGTTGTGTCCCTCTACGAAGGTAATTTATCGATCGACCCTCAAGCTTTCCAATATAGAGTATGTCTTATTTTCAGTTCAACTTCAAATCGGATTCGCTGAAATCAGGCGACAGTTATTCCAATTCTTTTACGATAGACGATGGCTGCCAGCCCAAGATAGAGCTTGTGTCGAAGGAACGCAACGTTATAGCTGCTACTTTTGCACAGTTTCTACTCAAGAATATGGGAGGCTCGGAAACGTTTAAAGACAAGCAGGATTTCTTTTACCATGAAGTGAGGAAGTTCCACCAGAAACATTACCACGAGAAGTTGTCGATGAAAGTGAACAGGGAGAAATTGCTGGAGTCGAGCATGAAGGCGACTAAGAACTTTTCGGTTTCTGATTGGTGCAGGAATTTTGAGGTTACCTTCCAGGGAGAGCAAGGTAAGTGCAATTATTGTTATTATAATTTTTTTAATGCCTTATGTATATTAAAGTCCTGGCGAAGTTTAGCTAATGCTACTCTACCACTTAACCAGGACGGCGAGGTGAGATACGGTCACCCATCCATGTACCGGACTCAACCTTAACTTCGCCGAGGTCTCGTCACTGAAACCAGTACCATACCTCACCGTACATTTATTGCATATTTGTAGGTTTGTTTTCTGTCGATTCACAAAATTGTCCAAGATCAATAAAATAAAAGTAACCTAAAATAACACAAACATTTTGCCAATCAAATCTTCAATTTTTTGCAGGTATAGATTGGGGTGGGCTCCGGAGGGAGTGGTTCGAATTGATATGTGCCCAACTGTTTGACGCCAAACACGGGCTATTTACGAGTTTCCATGAAGGGCAACAATCTCTAGTCCATCCAAACCCCCAGAGACCTCAGCATTTGAAGTTAAGACATTACGAGTTCGCTGGGAAGATCGTGGGAAAATGTCTGTACGAGAGTGCGTTGGGGGGATCTTACAGACAATTAGTTAGAGCTAGGTTTACTAGATCTTTTTTAGCACAAGTTATAGGCCTTCGCGTACATTATAAGGTAAGCCCATGCGATTATGTCAATTTGAGACACAATTAATTTGATTTTTTTTTCAGTATTTCGAACAAGATGATCCAGATTTGTATTTATCGAAAATTAAGTACCTACTGGAGAACAATATTGACGAAATCGAAACCGAGCTTTATTTTATAGAAGAGCACTACGATTCTGTTGGGCAGTTGATTAAAAACGTCGAACTTATTCCGAATGGTTCGAAAATAAAAGTATTGAATTGTACGAAACTGCAATATTTAGACGCCTTAGCTCAGTACAAATTAGCTACTAGCATTAAAGAAGAAATGGAGGCATTTCTGAAGGGGCTGAACGAGCTCATTCCCGATAATCTTTTAAGCATTTTTGATGAAAACGAATTAGAAGTAAGTGGAAAATCACGTCTGCAATAGAGATATGTGTGTCAGTGTGGGTCCGAGTCTGTATTTTCTTCTCCATTTGTATTTTTTTTCTTTTATTGATTGATAAGGTAGTTTACTATTTGGTGTCAAAATAAATTTCAAAATACCTTCTGTAGTATGCAGAATGAGATAAAATATGTTAAAAACTTTTCAGGGCAAAAAATGTACGTTTCTGACACCTTTTTGCCAGTTTTTATTTTAATTTTCTAAACGATAGCGACGTTCGTGTCATTTTTCAGCATCAATTCCAAAATAAATTAATTAATAATATTTGTTTCAATGGGCCTTCCAGCTTTTGCTCTGCGGCACAGGCCAGTACAGCATCGCAGACTTTAAAGCTCACCATGTGGTCAATGGGAATTCGGCCGAATTCAGACGGATCGTGGGTTGGTTTTGGGCAGCTGTGGGTAATTTCACTCAGGAGGAGATGGCTAGGCTGCTCCAGTTCACGACTGGTTGTTCCCAGCTGCCGCCGGGCGGTTTCAAGGAGTTGACGCCTAGATTTCAAATCACTGCTGCCCCCACCTTCGGAAATTTGCCTACAGCACACACTTGGTAAGTATACTCAAAATTTTGCAAAGGCAGTTTGGAGCAAAGTGATTTCTGGCATAGACAGTTTATTGAATATGTGCATTAAGAGTCAGTGAGGCAACTAGATCAGTAGAAGCCAGAGAGCAATGCACCGAATGACGAAAAATCTTTCTAATGAGCAAATTTTAGCAAAGGCAATCCTGTAGTATTTAATTATTTACTAAAGAAATCCTTATTTCAGAGTAATAACACCAATTTGCCAAAAACAGCTTATTACTAATCATCATTTTAGTATAATAGCCATTAATAGATGGAGCCACCATCTTTACAGATCTCAATCTAACTTTATGTATATACAGTGTGTCCCACTTCGTACTATGACTTGGCTATTTGTATTTGGATTTGCATATATTTTTTATAGCACATAATACCCATAATGAACTACCTTTGGAAGATAGAATTGTTACTCAATCTCTATTTCAAAGCCAACTGTGATGTTTTTAAAATGGGAATTTTGCAAAAGTAACTTTAGCGATTGAGATGGAGGAAAAATGTATTTAGAAAAGTCGTTCAGAAAAATTAAGTAAGTTCAAATATGAATTTTTTCATTTAAAAATATTGATTATTTATTTATTTTTTTGAAAAATATTGCAAGTCAGAAAAATTCGAGGTTTGGGTTAGTTTAGAGCATCCAGATTGCTATAAATGTCGATCTACTTACATCAATTATTGTAAACACCATAGTTGTCAATTTTTACGTCAAAATGCCTTTGAAATTAACAATTCCAGAAAAAGTGGAAATTATTCGTCTCGTTGGAGATAATGTTCGTTCCTTCAGAAAGGCTGCTAAAATATTTAATCGTAGACATCCCGATCGTCCTCCACTACATCATTGCACCGTCGCTGCTGTAACGTGTGAAATGCTCCAAAAGCATCCTTCGTCACATGTTTATTATTTACTAGTAAAATTGTATTACCTTCTCAAGCCTTTGTACTATTCGGCCCTCGGACTATAACGGCAAAGCATCATAAGTCAGCATTTGACGCTCGGGAGGATAGATGGCGCACGATGTATAATAACCGAACTGAATAACGCGATGGTAAACTCGAGTCTTTTCTCTTCGAATGCTCGAACAAGTTAGACGCATTAAATTTTGGTTGACCTATAAAGGGGATATTATAGTTTGAAAAACCTCGTAGACGTATGGGGTAAGAATTTCAATAATTATTATTGCCGGTAAATATCTAACATTTAAAATATTGTTTTAGGTTTTTCTTATTTTCCTAAGAATTAATTTTCTTATTGCCTTAAGAATTAATTTTCTTAGTAACAAAATTTTTTCAACGTCAAGGTAACTCAAGGTTACACGTTTTGCCTTAAGCAGGATTATCTATGTTCGCCTTCGAGGAGCAAAATTTTAACGTCATGTAATACGACGTTTCCTAAATGATTTTGTAACAACTTGAGAAGGAATCCGACATTTCACTTATTACCGAGTTTTTCGACACGACACATTTCAAACTGTATACTAGACAATCGAAAACCCGCTGGGTGAAGAAACTTCCGTAATTTTGTATTGGCGATAAATTATTTCCACGTGCTCTACGATTTTACATCATCGAAATGGAATGGTACCACAAGTGATGCGGTGCGAGGTCAGCAAAATTTAAATCCATCATCATCGGAGTACAGGAGCGTATTTAGGAATTTCTTTCATCAGGATAATAAACACAAGCTAAGTACTTTTGATTATTATATCATATGAAAGGGATTATTTTCACTTATATCAGTCTTTTGCTTCATGAAAGCGAGGTACCTAATTTCGGTTCCATGGGGTCAATTGTCTAAATTTGACATATTAGATTCAAGGGAAATCTATTATTTATTTATTAGAGTACAATTTCTGAGCCCGGGGTTGTAATTAATTTAATGTCTTATTTTAATTCGTAGTTGCGTATATCTTAAATCTATTGTCGAAAATATTATACCGTAGTATCAATTTCATAGCCAACGATATTTTAATTCATAGCTACCCATAATTTGTATAGTCTAGTATATGCAATTTTAATTGAGTAGAAATATAAGTATAGTAAGTCGTGGTGCATTTTGTTGTAATAGTTGCACCTAATATTTAGTCATAGTATTCTACATGCACTTTTGTTTAATTATATGTGTGTTTATAGTAAATTGTGGTGCAATTTTGTGGTAATGACTATGGATATAATTTATGAACATTGAGATAAATTTACGAGGTTTTTTTTTGTAATATAGTTATTTTGCCTCTCGTACTAGTTTCGCGCTTATCTCACAGTAAGCGAATTGTGATATAGTATATTTTATACGTGTTTATATATGATATTTTGCTATACGGTACCCCTGGTACTCCTATAGCCTGTTTTCCTTGTGATATAATAATTTTTGTAATATATTAATTTTTGTAATATAGTACTATTGTATGCATGTAATCTGCCTTTTGTCTTTTTGTTATCTCTAGCTATCCTTTTTCTTGGTTACACTAGTAATCATGGCGCCCAAGCCTTGAACTCACTGCCCTTTGTGCTCTCCATACCTTTACTAAGCTAGTCAGGTAAAACCAGTGACGCTAACCACGTCGCTCGTAGGGTGGCCCACTTGTGAACAACTTGGGCATAAAAATAAAAAGAACGAAACAGCGACACAACGCCACACTGCCCTTAATAAGAAATTTGATCAAACCGGCACTATTGCAAAGCCAACATTGAAACCTACCAAAAGGCATCCAGATGATGATATTATACTGGGTTTTGTTAATGGAAACCCACGAACCAGTGTAAGAGAAATTGCGCAGGAATTAAATTTATCAAAAAACAAGATTTGGCGTTGCCTTCGCAGGCACAAATTAAAACCCTTCAAGCCAAAATTTCTTCACATGTTGCAAGAAGAGGACCCAGAACGAAGATTAGAATATTGTTATTGGCTGCAAGGCATTTTTCTAGAGGACCGTCGTTTTCTTGATAAAATACTGTTCTCAGACGAAGCCACATTTACCACTAATGGTGTGGTTTCGTCACAAAATTGTAGATATTGGGCTGCGGATTATCCAAATTGGGTAATCACATGCAAAAGTCAGTACTCCCAGAAAGTGAATGTATGGTGTGGTATACTGGGAACCCGTCTAATTGGTCCATTTTTTTTCGAGGGAAATTTAAATACTGATGTTTACTTGAACTTCCTTAATACAGAATTGTCTGATGCTATAGATGATTTACCGCTTGCATTGCAAAGAGATATCCACTTCCAACAAGATGGCTGCTCAGTACATAATGCCTTGATTGTGAGGGAATGGTTTAATCAAAATTTTCCTCAAAAATGGATAGGACGTAATAGTCCATTTTGCGAGTTTCCGCCCAGATTCCCAGATATTACTCTCCTGGATTTCTATTTATGAGGTACACTTAAAGAAAAAGTTTATAAAAGCAGACCACGAACAAGACAAGAATTGTGTAACAGAATTTTTGAAGTTTGTCGATCAATAACTCCTGAAGTATTAAGAAAAGTATCGAATCATAATAAAAAAAGAATTATAAAATGCATTGAAATTGAAGGCGATCTAGTTGAAAAATATTTCAGATAATTATTACCATTGTTCATATTGTGTGCGTTTTTCTTTTAATTAAATAAATTATCAACATTATGTAAAATGTTTTATTAAATTAAAAGTTTCCAACTATTTTCTGAAATTCATAGCAATCTGGATGCTCTAAACTAACCCAAACCTCGAATTTTTCTGACTTGCAATATTTTTCAAAAAAAAAAAATCAATATTTTTAAATGAAAATTCATATTTGAACTTACTTAATTTTTCTGAACGACTTTTCCAAATACATTTTTCCTCTATCTCCATCACTAATGTTATTTTTGCAAAATTCCCATTTTAAAAACATCACAGTTGGCTTTGAAATAGAGATTGAGTAACAGTTCTACCTTCCAAAGGTGTTCATTATGGGTATTATGTGCTATAAAAAATATATACAAATCCAAATACAAATAGCCAAGTTATAGAGGTGGCTTAGTACGAAGTGGGACACACTGTATAAAGAACATGGTAAAATCTTTAAAAATATTTACAAGTGCCCTACAGGAATATCCACATAAAATGCACATACATTCAGTTATTACAATCATACTTCTCTCATATTGTGTACCAAGGCATAAGTTTGTCGCATCTCTATGTGACGAAGTGTTTCAAATTTTCGGATGTGTACTAGAGAGAAAGTATGGGTACAAACCAGACATATAGCTATATAGTCCAGTAGAATTAGTAAAAAAAAAAGACTGAAATTTATTGTAATTTGTTTCAGGATGCCACGTGGATTAAACGATAGTTTTATTGATTATGAACATGACTCTGAATTTGGTCCACTTTTTGACCACCGGAACATTGTTTATTTAACGATTTATTGTTGAAAAATTCAAAAAAATCGACTTTTTTAAAGATAACTCAAAGACCTTTGACGCTAGGTTTTTCAATTTGTAGATACCTACTGTTAGAACTTTGAAAAACGGTTAATTTGAGAGGTGTTTCGTTTAAAATGCTTGAAAATTTGTTTAAATAATTGCAAAAAACAGCGAAAATTTTTGCAATTTGCAAATATTTTTCATTCTTTAACAAAGGCACTTTAGTGCTTGAAACTTTGACAAAATATGTCTTTTATCACCCCAAAGTTACCTCTAAAATTTCATCAAAAAATTTTAATTAGTTTAAGAGATATTCAATTTGTTTATCAAAAACATAAATAATGTAAAATGCAAATTCACCCAGTTCTCGTTGTCGTAGAGGGTTGATCTGGACATCCTTTTTTTTTGTTGAGACTTAAACTTTATGTTTTCATTAATGGCGAATCAAATTTGCATTATTTTCAACTTCAAAATGGCATTTGAAAAAGTGTCACATTTTGAGGTTAGGTTTTTTGCTGTAATGGCAATTTTTTTATGGACGTTAAATACATTTATAATTTGAAAATGGTGATTCCCGCTAAAAGCTGTGACGTCAATGGTTACACATGTGCAGTATAGTTCAGGCAGTAAATTTGTATGGGAGCCATGAGCTACAAATTTCACCATTATATTGACATAATGTGACTGATTTTTTTTGCTGTTTTCGCAAAATGTCAAAAAATGCCACTTATGACCAAGCCAAATTTTCGCACATTTTTTGTTTAAAAAGTTGGTCATTCTTGGCTCCTAGGCCAAAAAACTACTCTAATGAATTTAAATAGAACTAAGTTTGCTAAAACTCATTTTTTGAATTTTTGTCTTGCAGCAAAAATGAGAGAAATATATAGGATGGGAGTGAGGACTACTTTTTTTCAGTAAAATTCGCCATTTTGTCCCCATAATTAATCAGTAATTAACTGAAATTGATCTCAAATACGATGTCCTCTTAATATGTATTATCTAAACGCTCCCTTAATCTCGGCCCTTCGAAGCAAACGCTTCTGGGAAAAATGATTTTTTTAAGATTTACATGTTATGTTATTATAGGTAAGGAGCCGGTGACACTGAAAGCCCCGTCATAGCGGACGTACTACTTTTGGTAATAGATGTGAATCGAGTCCATGGAATAAAGCTGGTATGCCGGATACTTCCGGAAGTTTTTGGGCCCGCATACCAAGATATTTTTAAAGATCACATCGAAACGAACAAAACAAAAAAAAAAGTTTGCACGTAATAATGGCCTGTCCAGCCAAATAAAGTGGTTTACGTAATTTTTTTCTGAAAGAGTACGAAATTTTCTATCTAATACACTACAAATAATCAATATCCGCAATGACAGTAAAACATTGCATTTTTATAATAATTAATTTTTTTAAACATTTTTTGGCTTTTTAAATTTACACATACCAAGCTTATTTTGTTCGTATAATATTTAACTATCAATTCACATAAAAGTTTTTCGATTCCGCTATGAGCGGGGCTTTCAGTGTCAAAAGCTCCGGGACTATCAGCTTTTTCAAAATATTTGTAGACACTAATACTGAAGAAAGTTGATTGAGCTTTCCGACGCTTTTTTTATTTTTTCTCCAACATAAAAAACAACAAAGTTATGACCGAAAATATGCGCCTTTTCGCATTTCTAAAATTCATAAAATATTTATCTGCAAACTGGAAAACTACAAGTTAAAACATTAGTATTTGTAATTTGGTATTGACGGGGCAGCAATCTACCAACAATAAAATTACCTCTAACCATTGACGTCACGCGTCAGTAGTATAGTCTTTGTGGATTTATGAATAATTAACAAATATCAGAGTGATTTTAATTGCTGTTACGTTATCCTCGTGTATTTCACTGTTCAAATTAGTAGTAATTTTTAAGGGTTTTGTACACATGAAATGACCCCATTCCTGTGAAGTGCAAAATGCGAACCAACTTTTTTGCAATCACATTTTAGTTTTGGTACATCCTTTCTTCCAATACATTGAATCAATTACCTGAGGGCTTTAGGTACATCCAGAAGTGTCGACCATTTTGACAACCAAAAGTCTTCATAAACAATCCCCATTAGTTAAGATCAGATAACATCTATCTAGATTTTAAAGACTGTCCCCAAATTGTGTCAACTTCCGTATCTAGCCCTCAAAATGTGTAAGACAACTTTTGATGGTAAGATATTGGAAGTTGTACTTTTTTGGATGTAAACAGTCCCTTTCAAACTCGATTCGTTTCAGTGCAGGGGGAACTATTTGCAGTACATCAAAACAACAAATTGTTGAAATAAATTCAAAATTTCGACAGGTATGCTTCGTTTGGGGCTTTAAAATGAAAGTGAAAGCTTTTGTTACCTCTGGATATATAGCCCAAGTTTTCCAAGCAGCCACTTTTCCCTTTGCAGGGAAAAAGAACTATATCACATTCCATGAGAGAGTGAAAACCTAGTATTGCACACACCTTTCTCCTAATTTTTGTGCTATCTCATGCACTTTTACGATTCGCAAGAGAGGATGTACCAAATCTAAATATGGCTGTTGATTTTCTGCATGTATACCTGCAATGTAATATTCCAGGTATACATTAGATTAAATTGCATTATTTTGTAAAATATCAATAATAACCAATCGTATTTAATTTCTCTGCTCAGGGCATTTATTGTTAGTAATAGGTAAACAAGTTATATAACCATTAGTGGTAAAATTTTAACATGGAACACTTTTCGTCTATAACTTCTTTTTCCAAGATCAATAGTGGAAAAGTCAATTTAATAAATGTTCGACATTAACCCCTACATTGAAACCGAAAACCATTTTGATTTTGGTGCTGCTTGGAAAATAGTCTTGTAATGACAGGAATTAGTAAGTCAAATTAAAAATTTGTTTTACTAAATGCCTTTTTTTTTCTGCATCATCACTGTACTAATTGGCAAAGAATTTTCTGACGAAGTTTTGATAGAAATGAAAGTTTCCAATAAAATATTCGAATATTCCGAAAGTTTCCAAAGGAAACGTCCCGGAATTTTGGAAACATCCAAATATTCAAATATTTTATTGGAAACTTTCATTTTTATCAAAATTTTTCAAATGAAAAGTTCCCTTTACCCATCTCTGCTAATTGGACTAAGTGCATTACTAAGTAATGTTTGTATTTTTGCAGTTTCAATCAACTCTGTTTGCCTGACTACGATTGCTACGAGCATTTCGAAAAATCCCTTCTCTTAGCGATTAGCGAAGGAACAGAAGGCTTCGGAATGGTATGAACCGGACCGCATCCGTTGTTAATGTTAAGTTCTCAGTATTTTACGTTTGCAAAGTGATAATATAGCATTTTCATTATTTTATACTTTGTACTTAATGTTGTCTTAAATCGATATTAACAATAATTATATTTTTCATTGTTAAAGTCTGATAAATTATTTATATATATACGGCTAATTAAATTTTTTAAACTATACACAGTTTGTTTATTGTTATGCGTTTTTTACGTCTTTGATATTCTGCAATACCTTTAATCCAGGGAAATTAGCATTTGACCTGGACTAAGTTAGTAAAAATCTGAATTTTTGTACAGACGTTTCTTTGAGGTATCCCAAACCCAAATCCACAAAAATCCCAACATGGCTATCCAAGATATTGAAGGTCAAAGTTTTTTGCAAATATCTGCATCAGATGCCCATGAGGTCAATGTGAAAGTTATAGAGAATTAAACTACCTACGTCTTTTTAATGGACATATAAATGTGACTATGTTAGGAGCAAACAAGTGAAAAGATAGCCTGTTATGTATCTAGATTTAAGTTCTTTAATCGGAGATTCAATTATATTATTTACATGACTTTTATTAAATGTGGACAGTTTCTTCGACCCATCTCTGAAAAAAACTACTATTACCTCTCGTCCTGATTTTTCCATAATACTCTTGTGAGGGATCGGGGTTATTACAGGGAATATTGATAAATCGAGTATCTTTTGACCAGGAGACGCCAAAAATACTGCAAAAGGGCTGAAGAATGGTTTGCCCACATTATCGAGGGCGAAGAAGTATTGCAACCATCGCGTTCCTCGCCCTTGAATACGAAGGAAAACCGTTCTTCAGCCCTTTCGCAGTATTTTTCAGAATGTATTGCCATTCAGGGAGGGGGTGGTTCCAACCCCCGGGGGTTGCTTTGGCATCTCCTGGTGAGAAGATGCTTGATTTATCAATATTCCCTGTAATAACCGATCTGTCAAGCCCTCACAAGCGTAACATGGATAAATCAGAAGGGGGGGGGATATTGCAGCCATACTGCAAATTACTTGACTACTACTTGGCAGCTTGGGTTTAATTTATTTAAAACAAAAATGTCATAGTACAGTTTTCTAAACAAAAAAACCTATTAAAATCATATTTTCAGACTTGGACATTATTTTAATGAAAATTTCAATGTTTTTTTTGTTTTGATTAAATTTTGGACTTATGGCTTTTGGACAATTCCGAACAAGTTTCATTAACAAAATTTTCCAAAAAAAAAAGCCAAATATAATTTTTTTATTTTTTCTACATACTTTGGTACCGCAGGTGGCTTTGCATTTGTAGGAGGCGAATGTTTTTCTGGCCATAATTAGATCCTAATTTGTTCTATACTTGAGTAAAATTTGATTCAAATCCCACAATAAATAAAAATTTTACACAGGTGCCCCGCTTTTAAATGGGTCACTGTATATACAGGGTGTCCCACTTAAAACTCCCGGTGCCATTTTCTCGATAAATAAAAGATATATTTGAATTCTGTAAAAGGTGTTCACTAGAATGTATAAATGATATCAGTTTTGAATAAAAACGGTCATTTTACAAATTGAGGTATAGATGGCGTTGCGACGCAAAGGAATTTGATCCTAGGAACATTGAAATGAGGTGCAAGTGATGGGACATTACATTCTGAGCAACTTTTACGATACGAACAATTTTTGAAAAATCACTGGTTCTCGAGATATTTGAAGTTCAATATAATTTCTTAAAATATAAAAATCGTCATAGTCCTTTAGGACATTTTTCACAGTGAATTAGGCTGATTTAGATGGTAATGAAATATTTATTTCAAAACACAAAATAACTTTTTTTTTTTTCAAGGAAAGCAAAGGTGGGGCTGCAACTGCTGCTGCATCTTTTAAAGATTTTGATATTTCTGTTTATTGTACATTGTCTAATTTTTGCCTCATGTTCATGTTGTATATTCGACTAAATTTTATACTGTAAATTGTAGACACATGAAAAAAAAAATGCGATTTTTTTAGTTGAAAAATTACATTGAAGTTCAAGTATCTCGAAAACCAATGATTTTTCGAAAATTGTTCACATTAAAAAAGTTGCTTAGAATATAGTCCTCCACCTCATGCACCTCATTTCATCATTCTTAGGATCGAACAATTTCTTTGCATCGCAACTCCATCTATACCTCAATGTGTAAAATAGCCATTTTTACTCAAAACTGAAGACATTTATATATTCTACTGGATACCTTTTACAGAATACAAATATCGGTTTCGGTTATCGAGAAAATGGCGCCGGGAGTTTTAAGTGGGACACCCTGTATATACAACCCTATAACTTTTATATGAAACTTTTTTTTTATTTCCAATAATAACAGAAAGGGAGGTCAATATATAATGAATAACCCTGTACCTGTAATGAGGACATGAAAGTGATTAGCCTGCTATTTACTTGCCTACTAACCTTCCCCTATTATTTTACTATCCGTACTACTAGCCTATAAATTAATCCAATGTAAATGCTCACTACTCGCTAACTTGCTTGTTCACTACTGACAGCGGTACAGTGTAGGAGGTTGTTGTGGAGAAAACTCTTTTGTGTGTAAACACCAACTTGCCTAGAAACACTATCCTGGTTAGTTACTTGTACTAGTAGCGCTGGTACAAGTAACTATGCTAATGTAAATTCGCCTTTACTAAACTGAATAATTGTTACAAGAGTTCCTCAACATTAATTTAATACAACCCAAAAGTCACTACTTACTAAATAAAAAAATTAAAATGCGTTTGAAGACACGCATTTACCAAAGTCACACTTTTTTGCATCAACACTAGTCGAATGCTATATTATCGCTGCCAATATTTAAATATGAATAAATCTCTTTATTAGTTTAAAACTAAGGTATAAGCAGAATAAACACTTGTAAAACTTGAATAAATACTTAGCATAGAAAAATCATTGAAGTAACAATTACTAGACTGGATTATCTAAATAGGCGGGTAGCATAACGTAAGCTAGTTTTTGTAGGGCACTTAAAGACAATAAAGCGATCTCTTTAGTATTCTTAAACCATGACTTTTTCCTTTCTTCATACAACTCGTATGAGACCTCGTTTAGGCTGCATTTCATCGTCAAATTCTCTTCCTTCAGTTGCTCGCAAGAATAGATGAAATCATCTAGCTGATTTTCCAAATCCCTCGTGTGATCTTCGAGCTCAGTTTTGTTTTCTTGCAATGTGATCACTTGTTCATTAAGAGAGTAGTTTAGGTTTACTTGGTTTTGTAGCTGCCTGGAAAATAGTGGAGATTTTAAAATACAGTGTGACCCATTTCAAGTGGACATACCTTCGTAACTCAGTTATTGGTCATCCAATTTCAACCAAATTTGGATCGGTATCAAAGATCTTTAATATTTCTTTTTTGAGTAAAACAAAACTTATTTCAGTCAGTGGCGTGCATTTTTATTAAGAAAAAAGGGGTCAATTTTTTGAGAAATCTTATTAGGTATTTTTTTGTTGAAAAACTAATGCAATATTATTGATCAGCATGCTGTAGAACTCCTATATTCAGAATTTAACAACATTTTGATTTTTGGTTTTAGAATTACGGCCCACTTAAAATAACCTATTTTAAACATTAAATAATCAATAAATTGGTAACGAATCTTTTTTTGAAAGAAAGTCATTCTTTATTTTCTCTTTAAATTCATCTTTTCTATCACCCCATATCATCGATACTTTCAAATTCGGTAATCCTTAATGCCCGAATAATTTACAGGTCCGATGACCCAAAATTTTGCAATGAAAATTCTTGGCCTTCGAAATTTGAAAGTTTCCATGATATGGGATAGTAGAAAAAGCGAATTTAAAGAGAAAATTAAGAATGACTTTTTTTCGAAAAAGAATTTGTTACCAATTTATTGATTATTTAATATTTAAAATAGGTAATTTTAAGGGGACCGTAATTAGAAAACCAAAAATCAGAATGTTGTTAAATTCTGGATGTAGCGGTTCTGATCAATAATATTGCATTAGTTTTTTAACAAAAAAATGCCTAATATGATTTCTCGAAAAATCGACCCTTTTTTTCTTAATAAAAATGCACGCCAATGACTGAAATAAGTCTTGCTTTACTCGAAAAAGAAATATTAAAGATCTTTGATACCGATCCAAATTTAGTTGAAATTGGATGACCAATAACTGAGTTACGAAGGTGTGTCCACTTGAAGTGGGACACACTGTAGAAAATATGTTAGCTATTTTCATGGGACAAGCACATTGTTGCTACACTTGTATGAAGTTTAAAGAAGAGGGCATTAGCGAGTTCTGCAAGCATGTAAGTGTGACAATGGCATGTAAGTGTGACAATTCATTTTCAGATATTTTGGCAGCTGTGTATGCACCAATATACTGCCGTCAAGTTTTCACGTTTTCTGTACTAGATGCATATGTCCTTCAGTTTTTTTTTTAGTTAAAATATCTGATGTATACCCGTTCAGCACAGGATGACCCCGGGACATCCTAAAATGATCCCTTATATCCGATAAATGGATTGTTCATTAGGAATGACGATAAGAAGTTCAATGGTTATCCTTTGGTCCTAATAACAGCCAGAATAGGGATATCCACTAGGGTGGTCCAAAAATGACTTAATTTTTTATAGAGGGTCTCGATCCCCCCAATTTGTTTCCAAATCCGAAAGAAGTAAGTACGTATTTTTTTGTTTTTCATAATTTTGATTTTAAATGGTGCCTATGGAGACATGAAGTTTCCCATTTAAATTGCATGTGGGGAAAAATCACTTTTTGGGATTTTTTTAATAGTTGTTCGGGGTTCGGGAAAATCTTTCATTAAACTTATAGGACTTGGAGAGGACTATTCAACAAAGAATTTGATGTATATACATTTGGGTTTGTCGCTTCTAACACACCTCCAGGGCGCCCCGAAATCTACCATTCTTCAGGTAGTTTTCGGGGCACCACGGAGGTGTGTTAGGGGCGACAAACGCATATGTATATACATCATATTCTTCTTAGGTAGTCCTCTTCAAGTCCTATAAGTTTAATTCAAGATTTTACCTAACCTTGAACAGTTATTCAAAAAATCCCAAAAAGTGATTTTTCCCCATGCAATTTAAATGGGAAACTTCATGTCTCCATAGGCACAATTTAAAATCAAAATTTTGAAAAACCAAAAAATACGTACTTACTTTTTTCAGATTTGGAAACAAATTGGGGGGATCGAGACCTTCTACAAAAAATTAAGTCATTTTTGGACCACCTTAACATCCACTGGATAACCTATACAAATATCTGTAGGATAGCCTTTAGGGTTGTTGATGTTCCATATAAAACCTATATAGGGATAATGAAAGGCTATCCCAAGGGCCATCCATAGGTCAACTTGTTGGGCCAAGGTACAAATAAGAAATTTTTTATTTAGTTTATATTTACATTATATTTTCATCGTGACAATGAATTTTATTAGTAGAAGACTTACTAATAAAATATGGTTCTAATAGCAGCCAGAATAAGGATATACACTGGATAACCTATATGAATATGAAAGATAGAAGCATACAGTAAAGAAAATACGAAACTTATAATTATCAGCACAAATATTAATTCTTTATGTGGCACAAAAATATGTAAATAGGACGGTAATATGTATCACTGTTTTTCTGATAAATACACCTCTGCATGAAGAGCTACAAATAAAGTGATAATGCCAAAATATTGTGACGTGTTTCCACCCCTAGGAAACCGCCCTTGCAAATTCCGTGGGTTCCAAAAGTTATAACAAGAGATGTCCACTAACACACTTTATTAAATAATTTACTGGATACTTCACAATAATATTATTAACTTAAATGTACTTTACTGACTAAAAATAACAATGTTTATCACTTTGTTTTCACTTTGGAGTCTTAACCTCACTTGTCAATTCAAAACTTCTTCTTTCCGCCGAGAATGCGGCCTTATATACCTAAAAACGACAGATCCCGAACTTTCTTTGATGAGGCCACCATTCTCCAGATAGTTCCAGATGTCATCATTCTAGAGCTTCTAGTAGGTTCTTTCTTTAGTAGGTGCAAATCCTACATTCAGACATCCGAACTAATTATTGAATTCTGTGTTGCCTACATTCTGGGGTTGCAACACATCACAATATCTTCATTGTAAATATAAATACAAGTGACCAATACCTTGGGATTTACGTATGGTCTTCATCGTGAAATATTAATATCTTATTACTTTTCAGTCTAATTTCCTTATTAGTACAGGCATTTTTTGGAAAAGTCTTGCCCACAAAAAGAGATATGCAAGTTTCAATTTACGTGATTTTGCAATGAGTCACCTTAAACTAAGATGCAAGTTTGAGTTGAATCACAGTGTATTAACTAGGTGGTCCGACGTAGGGCACTTTCTTATTATAATAATGGCTTCATAAGTGCATGGTTTCTATTAACTTTAGTAGATGGCGCGAGCAATAAGGTCCTACAATTACCTGGGCATGTGCATCGTATAACTAACATAACCTCAAATTTTAAGGTTTTTTCGTTTATTCTCATTTTTAATGTTTGCATGTATAGGCATTTTTAGCTTGGAACCATACTGACTCCAAGCAAATATTTAAAAATTCACGCAAATAATTTTTCAATATTGTTGATTAATAAAAATAGACTGCTAATTATAGGTTAGATTCCTAACCTGCAAAAAGTGTCTTATTTTATTGTGACAAACTATTTAAAACTTCATACACGTTGAACTTGATTTTGGTTGAAAGTACAGGAACCAGGCAGAAATTTTAATAATAGCTACGTAAATCTTAAGAAATATATAAGTATTTTTGAGGTTACCTATGGCGATACGTGCAATGCTGCATGTAGTGTTGCATGTATTCTTTCAATGTTTTAATTTAGCTACTTAATGTCAGATGTCACTGTACTCTTGTTTCACTGTAAACAGAAACAAAAGGCCGGGAATGTATGCAACACTGTATGCACGTATGCTAAATTATCTATCTATGCGTAAGTAATGAGAGAACTTATTGGTCCTGCCATCAATTACATTATGTACAAAGTAAGCACTTATGAAGCCACTGTGAGGGTTGTCATCGCATCACCTATTTAATACACCCTGAGTTGAATATAGGTATATTGGATACCTAGATATTTATATATTGGCTAGCTCGTTCTTAGCACTACTTTCAAGAAGTCATGGTAGATGGCTCTCCTTGCAAGTTCCAAGTTACTTCTGTTGCAATAATCACCTAGTCAGCAGTGACTACTGCCCATAGATAATATATATATATATATATATATATATATATATATATATATATATATATATATATATATATATATAATAATATGTATATTTTTTCTATGCTACTGCCCAAAAGCCAGAAATTACAGGTTGTATAGTATATCCACTACGCAGGAAATGCATATCTTGCAAATACATATTTTATGAAAGATTATTTTTTTGAAATATGAGATTTATTTATTACGCAAGGGAGGGTGAGTATACCCAGAATTTTAAATTGTTGTCTACAGTAATCACGATATTTTAGGAAGAAAAAACGACCAATTTAGGTTAAAATCTGGACAACCCACAGAGTCTGTAGGTTGTCCAGATTTTAACCTAAATTGGTCCCTTTTTCTTCCTATGGACAACCATGGGCTATCCTATTGAAGACATCCATGGGCAATCCCAATTAGTCTCAAAAGGATATTCACAGGAGGTCCTAAATCTGGAGTAACCCAGTTTAGGACGTCCACAGGATGTCTTGCTTATCCTCTAAGTATGGCGGCCACTGGTTGTTCTAACCCAACAAACACAAAAGATCGGCCCATCAGCGGGCCATCACTGGGCCAGAAATGAAACTTCTGGCCCTGTGATGGCCCACTGTTGGCCCAACCTTTTGTGTTTGTAGGGAAGACTATTGAGTGCTGTGTGGGGAACTATTTTCATAAAATGAAAAGGCACGATTCGTTCATTTTACACTATGAGAGGGATAACTCGCACTTAAAAATGGACGAATGGAGACCAGTAGCTAGATCACCAGCTCCGCGAAAGCCTTAGCACCAAGATATTTGGACATTATTTTGTGAAATGATAAGACATGAGCTAAATAAGCAGGTAAGTAGAAAATACTTAAACTGAACAGTATAAATGTGAATAAATGCAATATTGACATTCAAAACATGGAGGTATGGCTCCATTTACTACTAGTTTTGTGAAATGATATAAGGATCCAATGCTTCAAGAATTACTTACTGAAGCACCTCACTGTATTCCTCTTGTTTTGCTCTGAAACTTGATTCACTGTTTTGTAGATTTTTCTCGACCGTTTTTAATTCCTCTTCTAACCGGTCAATAACCGAATTTTTATTATTTATCTCATATTCTTGTGTGGATACCTGTAATTAAATTATTTATTTTCAATAATAAATAGGGGATTTATGTAATGGCAATATTTGTCATTCAAACAAACTACAAATAGAATAACAAGAAATGTATCAAATCTGTTAATTGACACGGTGGTAAAAAATATTTACTTTAAACATAATAAAATTAGTAATACTCTACTTGACATTTGAATATCTAGACAGAAAAATATATGTTAATGGTTAAAAATAGTGTATTTTTGGAGAAAAAAAATCTGTTTGTAACCACCGACACAAAAAGTTTGATGTGGTTGTTGATTTTTTTGAAAGAGTATTTTGGTTGTTAGCAAGGTTTCATCCCGGTAGACCTTCAACGAACTGCACATAATCAATATGAGGTTTAATTAATTTTACCAGCATATTCGCGAATTTGGCGAATGCACCATGACATAACTTGTGTTTTTTAAATGGAACACCCTGTAAATTATTTAATTATTCATTCACAACTTAAATTAGCTATTCAACAATATACCTATCATATCTCATGAAAAAGTGGTTAATTTTCGAAAAATTTAATAATGAGGAGGCCATGGAAAACTCTTAACAAAAATAGGAAAAAATAAACTACAATAAACATTTGAATAGTCTTCCATTGACATCTATGCGTTTTTGACACCTTCTCTTTAATTATTGTCTGAAACGCAGCTATGTTTTGTTTTCCAATTCTTCTGTTATTGGAACGTTCTCTATATATAATATTTTTCAAATAACCCCAAAGTCAAAAGTCGGCAGGGGTTATATCGGGAGATCTAGCTGGCCACAAAATAGGACCATTATTTCCTAAAAATTAAACAATATCTAAATTACTTTGTTGTTTATTAATGTCCAGTTAGCTAAATTAATTGTTAGTTATCAATTTAGTTAACTTAGCTAACTAGACATTGATAAACTAGTCCTGAGTGATATTCAGATACCTATCCAATCCTCCCCAAATCAGGGCCACCGACAGGGGGGCCAGGCACCCCGCGGGGCTCCGGCTATATTACGTCATCTAGGCTAGGCATTTAGTTGCGCACATTTGGCGATTCCCAAAAAAACAAAATTATATAAATATTTCTATTTTAGTGAATTTTAGCCGTTTGGCTGTTCATATTCATAACTATTACAAATTAACAAATTTACATTAACAAATTTACAATTTAATGCGAAAAATAAAACGACAAAACCTTGAAAGAGGGAAGGGGCCCTCATTAATAAGCAGACCCGGGGCCTGGTAAAGCTGTCGGTGGCCCTGTCCCAAATTGGGCATTAAAATAATTTCATGTTTCATTTGACGTATGACCTGGGGCGCCATCGTCTTTGAAATTGTCTTACAGGCATATTATCTACAAAGGGCTCTATTTCTTGTTGTAGAATGTTAATAAAATTTTCGGTATGCGAATTACCATGAAAAAATGAGGACCTATTATTTAGTATCCAATAAAACCACACCATACACCACACCATACACCACATCCAAATCGTCCTTGACGATTAACTGTAGCGGTTACGTGCGGATTTTCATGAGCCTAATGTTGTTTTTATGCTGATTAAAAATTCCGACACTGCTTATATGGATATATAATTGTTCCTTCAAATCCTGACACTTTATTGCACTGACGCAAAAACCACTAGCAAAAATCGAGACGCCTTTGAAAGTCGTTTGGGTATAGATGGGGACTAATCCTAATCTTGTAGGGTTGAATTTATTTTTTAGTTAAGTTGTTTTTGGGATTCCTAAATTTCCCTGTATTTCGCGAGACGATATATTAGGATTTTCTCTTACAGTTTCTAAAACAATATTTTCTACAGCTTCTCTAGCTTATATATTTTTGCTCGAGGTTTTACAAATAATCCAAACTCTTTTAAATTTTGTTGTAGCAGCCTTTTGAATATCCTTATGTCTGGCTGTCTCTTTTCTGGACATCTATATATTGTTTAGGCGGCACTTTTGGCACAATGTTTTGCTGTCTATAACTTACCTATTAAAATAAACCTCGGAAGCCAAATTTGAATTTTCTCCGCATTCTATAAAACACTTAAATCATATATTTTTCGCCATTACTAAATTGAATCATTTTTAACAATGCTCACTCACAATTAACTCACAAATTAGTTTTTGACATTCACGATTATTTCGATTTTTTTCTTCTCAGTAAATATTAGAAATGCGATAGATATGCGTAGATGTCAATAAAAGACAATTCGAACATTTATTGTAGTTTAGTTTTTCCTATTTTAGGCAAAATTATTTTATATTATGAGAAGTGTTATTGTCAATAGTTTACCATGGGCTCCTCACAAATATAATAAATTTTTCGAAAATTAACCACTTTTCTAGAAATAAATATGACACATCGTTGAATAGCTAATTTAAGTTGTAATCGAATAATGAAATAATTTACAGGATGTTCCATTTAAAAAAACAAAAGTTATGTCTTTATCTCGAAAACAGAGGCATGCATAATGTTCTTCTTATCAGCAACGGATTCTACTCAAAAAAGTGCCTTAAGAACGTGTTACACGATTTTCGATTCGACACTTGGTAATTGAGATATGGAGGTCATCAAAAAATGCCAATTTTCCAAAAACGCTTTGTAGATCGGTAGTCGAAAAAGTTAGACAATCGCGGTTTGTTTCTCGAAAATCGAGCTCAGGACATACATATTTATAATAATATTGATTGCCATTTCAGAGAAAATAGTACCTCGTAGTAAAACACATTCCCGGACTTCAATGCTTGTTTGTCTCGGCTGACGCCTCGGCCAACAATTTACATCGTCGTCTGAGAATGTATTGCTTTTACTTCTAGATAAACAATGTACTATTTTGCAGATATCCCAGAAATTTGAAACAAAATTTGGTGTCAAAACTCTGTCGCCCCCCCCCCGCGCTTAATAATTGATAGGGGGGAGAAATTTGGAAAAAAAAATCTGGTAAGCCCCCGCTACGGGCCCCTAAACTCAGTACCCAATAGACCCCCCACTCCCCCATACGGGGGGCCTGCTATTTTGTACCAGATATTTTATCTTTGGTACAATTGTATGCATAACAATCTATTCATTATATTTCAGAATATATGTGTCCAAATTTTCAAGTCGAATCAACTTTTAGAAACAAAGTAATGAGACGGGAAAGATCAAATATTGCATTTTCGAGATATTTCATAAAAAGTAGAAAACTGCTTTTTTTCCAATTTCGCAATTCCGAATTGAATCCTGATCTCCATAATCGAATTCGACAGATCATTTTACATAAGAATATTACTTCAGTTTTGTATGTTAGCAAGTTACATAGGCCCCTTTTATTTTGCATATATCAAGGGTTTCGGTCTCCGTCTATTATTCGTAGTTCTATTCGTGAAAATAAAACAAATGAGCCCAATAGGGATTTACCTTCGATACACACAAATTCACCAATATGTGACAGCGATTTATATATCATGACAAAGGATAAGTAGGGTGAAACGGCCCCCGGCCCTATTTTCATTGAGAGAAGGAATACAGTTAGCAATAAGTGAAGGGAAGAATTTTGCAAAATATTAATACGAGGTGACGAGGGGGATGAAATCCAAAGAACCATTTTTTTGTGCCAAAACGCAGCAACCGAAAATTTTGGAAAAAATATATGTTGGACAAGTATTGGAGAGGATTCTCAGAGAAAATTGTCGGTCAATTTGGGAAAGAACTAAGGGCGAGAAGACATAGTTATACTTTTCAAATATTTTTAAGGGTAACTTCCCCTCGTTGCACCACATTCAAAATTTTTTTGTAGCATCTACTTTCGCCCCCATATAACATATTGTTTTCGCAGCGTGGTCGGAGCATTACGTCATAGTGAAAAAAAAATTACGTTTGTGGTCTTTCGAGACTAGTAGTCTATGCGTAATGAAGGCAGAAAGAGTGTAAATTTTCGTGCAAAGACGAGATTACCTTTCCCTCCCGTTTTCGAGTGTGCTGAACACGATGGAAGTGGTGGGAGAAGTTTTTGACCGCCGCAACCCCCTGAAATGGACAAAAACCACTCCTTTTATGGATCCTTTTAGGTTTTCATATATAAGCGGGTCTGGGGAATGATTTATCGACGGGTTATACTTGAAATAAAATGGAAGGGGGTCATAGAGTAAGTGGAATCCAGGCAGCAGGCCGAGAGGGGTGGAATCTTTTTTTTTTCAAATGATTCGGTTCAAACGCGTATCCCCTCGTTTTCGGGGTCGCCGATCACGGGAAAAATATTCATTTTTTAGCTTCAAACCCCCCCCCCCCCCTCATCCCTCAAACGGGCAGAAACCACCCCACACACACCAGAAAGCATGCTATACAGGATTTACAGGTTTTTCGGCACATGATCGTTATTCCTCTGCATATCCCTTTATCTTTCACGGAAAAGAAGGTGGTAGCAACCTCGGGGTTTGCTTCAACCATTCCAAGGGGTGTAAAATTCATTAATTACACTTTGGATCGTCAATACGCCCTCCCCCGTTTTCACAGTCGCTGATCACGATAAAAATATAATCAATGAATTATATACCCCTTGGAAGGGTTGAAGCAACCCCCGAGGTTGCTACCACTTTCTCTTCCGTGAAAAATGAAGGGATATGCACAGGAATAACGATCATGTGCCGAAAAAAAACGTAAATTGTGGATAGCATGATTTCTGGTGGTTTCTGCCCGTTTGAAGGATGACGAGGAGTTGGTGCTAAAAATGAATATTTTTCCCATGATCAACTACCCCAAAACAGGGGGGATACGCATTTGAACCGAATCATTTGAAAAAAAAAATGATTTTCCACTCCTCCCCTCGGGAGGGTTTAATCAACCCCCTAGGCCTGCTGTCTGGATTCCACTTACTCTATAACCCCCTTTCATTTTATTTCAAGTATAACCCGTCGATAAATCACTCCCCAGACCCGTTTATATATGAAAACATAAAGAGATCCATAAAAGGGGTGGTTTTTGGCCGTTTCAGGGGTCAAAAACTTCTCCCACCAGTTCCATCGTGTTTAGCACTCTCGAAAACGGGAGGGAAAGGTAATCTCGTCTTTGCACGAAATATTTACACTCTTTCTGCCTTCATTACATAGACTACTAGTCTCGAAAGACCACGGACGTGATTTTTTTTCACTATGACGTAATGTTCCGATCACGATGCGAAAAAAATATGTTATATGGAGGTGAAAGTAGACGCTACAAAAAAATTTTGAATGTGGTGCAACGAGGGGATGAGTTACCCTTAAAAATATTTGAAAAGTATACCGATGTCTTCTCGCCCTTAGTTCTTTCCCAAATTGACCGACATTTTTTTTGACAATCCTCTCCAATACTTGTCCAACATATAATTTTTCCAAAATTTTCGGTTGCTGCGTTTTGGCATAAAAAATTGGTTCTTTGGACTTCATCCCCCTCGTCACCCCGTGAAATGCGCCATCCTTTTGCGTTAATATTTTGCAAAATTGTTCCCTTCACTTATTGCTAACTATATTCCTTCTCTCAGTGAAGATAAGGTCGGGGGCCGTTTCACCCTGCTTGTCCGGTTATGCCCTTTCCGCTGTTACTTTACTATATAAACTTTTCCTTATAGACTGGCGGTACATAACATCCAAAATCAAGAACACCAAAAAATGTTACGATTTAATGTGCGCATCAAAAGGTGTTTTGCGTGCGGAAACTGCATGACAATGAATTTCCGCTGGATTCTTTTTCACGGCTTTTCGTTTGGCACTATTGGCAACCATTTTAAATTAAAAAAAAAAACAAAAAAAAAACAGAAAAAAATCGATTTGCACACCCTTCTGCACGCGACGACTGCCTAAAATTTGCGTTTCTGGCATATCCATGGTAATTTCATTCATATATATGATTGGCATGCATTTTAAAAACGTTGCACCTGACTGGTCATGTACCGCCAGTCTATTTATTACACGTGAATTCCTTTGTATCGAAGGTAAATCCCTATCGAGTATCGAGTTCATTTGTTATATTTTCGCGAATGCCATGATATACAAATTACGCATCTTTAAACTTGACTCGAATGTTAGCAGATGTTCCACTTCGGGTGACTTATTAAAAGTTTAGGTATCACAGCACGCCTGATTGCAACTACTCTACTATAAAATTAACTTAGTACCTACACAAAACGAAGTTCATTTACCTCATTTATAGCTTATACACATAAATATGAGAACATGTGCGATTTACAAGAGACACAAGAGCATATATTTCACTCCAATAAACTATTTTCAACAAAGCTCGTCGAAGATAACGTGATATTGTTTATTATTATAACTTTGTACCACATATTTTCTATTATTTACTTCGTTGTAGGTGAGAAGACAATGTCAAAAAGTAGACATTAAAGCGCGAAGCATAACAAAATTTAATTTGAGTTTAAATGCCAGGTGTTTTTTTTTTCGTTCCTTTTGCTGTTCGGAAATTCCAGACCAAATAGCTAAATAAAAATTAATACCTATCTACCAGTTTAAACAAATTCCAAAATCTTAGCATAGGCACGTTTTCAGTTATTCGGCAGTTGATTTTTCCTAAAATGCAAAATTAGCGAGATTTCATCTAACATTTGGAAGATAGGTACTTTTCTAAGTGTGAGAATATAAATATAAAAACTGCTCAGTCATCCCATGTTTAAATTAGGTATATACACATAACATATAATTAATACAGTATACCTAACCAACACAACAAAATAATAAGTAGGAATAATATGTCATTAATGTTTACCAGTCTATTTTTAGACACAAATTATGGTTTGTGTAAAAACCAACATTTATATACATAGAATACATAATCAAACGTTACTCATCGCGGCTTCTCGGAAGTGACGATGGATTATGGAGATCTGCCCCAAATGTAACATTGAGATGAAAGTGGGGTAGGGTGAAACAGTGAGTCACCGCACCCCGACGCTGATGCTTTTACCCTACGCCTACTGATAAAAGCCTTTTGCAGTGCGTAAAGGGTGACCTCATCATTTTCGTGACACATTCTTCTCTTATTCAACTAGAAGACAATTTTGCAAGGGACGTCAAAAGCTACGACGATTTTCAGTAGTCCCGTTAAAAGGCTTAAAAGCACACAAAACTTGTTAATTATTTCAATTTATTATAACGTATCTCTTCTCTGAAAATTATTTTTACTTCCCTCTCTTACCGAAGGGAAGGTAATTGTGAAAAATCAACCTCCGAGATTTCTCGGGATTTTCACGTTCCCAGGCTATGTAGATTACGAAAATTAAAGTCTCTTTATTCCGTCGATCTGTCTATCTGTCTAGGAACATATATTTATATGCACTTTTATGCAAAAGAAGTGCATTCTTCGTGATTTTTGCTCCCTTTTCGTTATGTTTTCATATGTATACGGTTCAAAAAGGTTCAAATCATAAGTGCATAATATGCATGCATAGGGAACAAGGGCGGATCCAGGGGGGCACCAGGGGCAAAAAAACGTTAACAAAACTGGTTTTTCAATTTTACAATGTTTTTGTTTACATTTGACCGTTATTTCTGTAAAATTTATAGTTTATTACTTCCACGTCCAGTGGAAGTAATGTGTGTGTAAAGTGGATAGTAATTTGTAATTTATCATTAATAATTTAATTTTAATCTGTTTTGTAAATTATTAATGATATTATTTGATACTAAATATTTATTAAACATTCAAATACCTTCTACATTTTGAAATAAATAGTTATATTAGTCAAGTGTACAGTCTTTAAATAAACACTAAGAAGCCAAGTTGGTGGCCGAGTGAGAGAACATCGAGTTACAAATCACGAGATCGACGGTTCGATCCCTGCTCCTTCCGGTTTTTCTTTCTAAATAATTAGAATGTACAAATATTGTCCCAAGTTGTGACATTTGTACGTCCTTCAGCTGCCCGTCGGATGTACTTTGGACCAAAAACGAACGTCCATCGGATGTACTGTATGTCCGTCGAGGACGTCCTTCAATGTTGTGCTGTTAGGGAATTGTTTCCATGGGCTCTATCAACAGAATAAACTTAACTGGAGATGAAAGTACCGGGCCTAAGGATCGGTTTATCAGTGCGCGGTTAAGCACTTTATCCTACAGCTAAATTAACTAGAAGTTTAGAATGTGCTTCTATAAACATTAAATAGTCAACTTCACATTCTAAACTTCTAGTTAATTTAGCTATAGGATAAAGTACTTAGGACCGGTTTATCAGTGCGCGGTTAAGCACCTTATCCTACAGCTAAATTAACTAAAAGTTTAGAATGTGAAGTTGCATATTGAAATGTTTAGTAGAAGCACATTCTGAACTTCTAGTTAATTTAGCAGTAGGATAAAGTGCTTAACCGCGCACTGATATACCGGTCCTAAAGCACTTTATCCTACAGCTAAATTAACTAGAAGTTTAGAATGTGCTTCTATTAAACATTTCAATATTTCAACTTCACATTCTAAACTTCTAGTTAATTTAGCTGTAGGATAAAGTGCTTAACCGCGCACTGATAAACCGGCCCTTTAACATTTTAATATTGCAACTTCACATACTAAACTTCTAGTTAATTTAGCTGTAGGATAAAGTGCTTAACCGCGCACTGATAAACCGGTCCTAAATGGCATGAATTTCAAATATAGAAACGAGATTATTGACGTTATTTTCAATTCATTCATAACGACGTAAAATAAAAAGTGTTTTGTGTATAATTCTTCATGTATTTTCACCTTCCTCTTTAACTGCAGCGACTCCTTTACTTTGAATTAAAAATATATTTAATTTTATCAGGCTGTTAAAATAATTCACTTTCCATCTTTTGCAAAATTGTTGCATTTAATACAATTTTCCTGCATCCACATCTGTTCGTGTAATTAGTTGTGTAATGTCTTACAACCCCTAGAAAGATGCATTTGCACCTACTCGAAAAAGAACCTACCAGAAGATTCCAAAGTGACATCTGGAATTATCTAGAGAATGGTGGCGTCATCACAGAACAATCGAGATCTGTCATTTTTAGGTATAAAAGACCGACCGCATTCTCGGCGAGCAGTTCAGAAGTTCAGAAAGTATAGAAAGTGAGGTTAAGACTTCAAAGATAAACAAAGTGATAAACATTGTGATTTTAGTCAGTAAAGTGTATTTAAATTAACGATAGTATTGTGAAGTATCCAGTAAATATTTAATAAAGTGTGTTAGTGGACATCTCTTGTTATAATTTTTGGAACCCACGGAATTTGCGAGGGTGGTTTCCTAAGGGTGGAAACACGTTACAAATTGGTGTCAGAAAGCGGAATTTTATGACAAGAGGAGCTCTGAAGTTGTGCTGGAGTGTTCGAGAAATATTCTCGAGGTTTAGTGCTAACACGGAGGACTCATTTACTGGACATTTGTTCGAGGGTTATTTTCGAACAGGAAAATAGTGTTAAGTGCATTTTTGAGACATTGTAGAACATTTTATTAGGACATTAGTGTGATAATTAAATCTTTTGAACTGAGAAGTGATAGAGACACTGAAAAAGACTCATTTAGTGCGTGAAAATTTCTAGAACTTTTCTATTTGGACATTAGTGGAGATTATTAAATTCTCTGAACTGGATAGTGACAAAAGACTCTGGATAAGACTTTTTCGTGCTATTTCGAGATTTGTCTAGAAAGTTCCATTACCGATATTGACGTGACAGTTAAATTTATTTTATTTTAATTTCATCGTATGCCCGTAACAACAAGAAGTATGGCATCCGATAAACAAATACAGGACTTATTCGAACAATTCCAAAAAATGATGGCGCAGCAACGGCAGGAAGATAAAGAAGAGCAAGAAAGAAAACGCCAGGAGGAAGAAAAACGGCGTCAAGAAGAAAGGGACGAATTAAAGAAAATTATGGAAGATCAGGAAATAAGACGTCAGAAAGAAAAAGAGGATGAAGAAACAAGACGTCAGAACGAAAAAGAGGATGATGAAAGAAGACGTCAGAAGGAAAAAGAGGATGAAGAAAGAAGACGTCAGAAAGAAAAAGAGGATGAAGAAAGAAGACGTCAAGAAGAGAAAGACGAATTGAGACAAATTATGGAAGACCTGAAGATACGACAACAAGAGGAAAAACAGGAGCAAGAAAGACGCCAGGAAGAATTAAGGAAAATTCTAAATGAACAAATCAAAATACAACAGGACGCTATAATTTCTGCCAATGAAGTACTAAAATGTGAAGTCAAAGAAGAGATAAACAAGGTCGAAGGTAAAGTAGGAGTAGTCGAGACAGAAGTCAGTCAAGTAAAAGGAGAAGTAACTGAAGTTAAAGAGAAAGTAAACAAGTTCGAAGAAGAAGTCAAAGGAGAAATAGACCGGCTTAAACGACAGTTGAGAGATAGAGGAAGCCAGCAGGTGGTATCATCAGGTCAGCGACTAAAACCTCCTTCTTTTGACGGCCAAAGTTCCTGGACGACATACAAGAGGCAGTTTGAGGCAGCAGCGTGTGCGAACAACTGGGATAATGAGGAAAAGGCCATGGCATTAGTTCTGGCGTTAAGGGGCCAGGCCTCAGAGTTGCTTCAAACTATCCCAGTAGATAAACAAAGGGACTTCAAAGTCTTGGAAGCTGCATTAGACTTGAAGTACGGCGATCAACACCTTGCCCAATTATACCAGGCTCAGCTGAAATCCCGGATGCAAAAAGCTGGGGAAAGTTTACAAGAATTTGAAGCTGCGATAGAGAGACTGGCACACCTGGCGTATCCGAGTGCACCTAAAGAATTCCAGGAACAATTAGCCGTGGGGGCCTTTTTAGATGGTATAAGGGACGAAGAGGTCAGGCGAGTTCTGAGGCTGACGAGACACCAAAGTAGTAGCGAAGCTTTGGTGCGTGCACTCGAAGTAGAAGCCGCTTACAGGGATACTCCAAGGTCGAGAGTTCGAGCTGTGACTCTCGAAGAATCGCAACCAGAAATGAACCAGAACCCCTTGCTGACTGAGATGCAGAAAATATTCACCAAATTATGCGATAAATTGGATGGCCTCGGAAAGCAGGAGAAACAACAAAATAAAGGAAAGCCGAGTGGTGGTATTAAATGTTACAACTGCGGCAAGATGGGACACATGAAGCGAGACTGTCGACAGCAGAATTCGGAGAGTCGAGTAAATGCTGTGAATGTTGAAGAGAAGCAGGAAAACAGTACCAGGGGGGTTGTTCTGGCTAGGGAATGCAGTGCCCCCAGAGAAATTAAGATTTCCCAGCTTCGAAAAATCGCAAGCAGTCTGTTGTTGCATGGATATGTGAACGGAAGAAAATGTTTGTTTACCATCGACACAGGTACTACGTCATCAATAGTACGGCCAGGATTTATATCGGGCATAAAGATTACCAAGAGGCAAAATGAAGAAGTGATCGTCCGGACAGCTACGGGGAACAGGGCTACGGTTCATGGAGAAGTAGACCTGGGTTTGCAGATTGGGCATTTGAGGTTCGACCACAGGGTCATCGTGGCTGACATCACGGATGACTTCATTTTGGGGCTAGACATCATGGAACAGTATGGATTTATTGTTGACGTAGGAAAGCGAGTCCTAAGGATTGGAAACGAACAATTTATTCTGTCAAAAGAGAACGACCAATGCGAGAAAACCAGGCTGTTGACAACGCAGGCAGGCAAAACTCCTGTATTATCCAGAAAACCAGGCAAGGAAGATTGCAAGCGCTACCCTCAGGTGGGAAAATTGCCGAACATGGTTGAAGTCAACATTGTCAAGGTCGATCTTCCAGACAATTGGACAAAGAAAACTCTGAGGCAAGAGCAATTGCGCGATGTAGAAATCGGACCCATGTTGAGAGCAAAAGAAGAGGGAACGCGTCCAGCATGGAAGGATGTTTCCAACAAAGAAATGGGGCTGAAGGCTTTATGGTCACAATGGGATTCACTTACGGTCGTAGATGGGCTTTTGAGGAGAGCATGGGAAAGCCCAGATGGGAAGCAGGTTGCCATGCGTTTAGTGATTCCCAGGTGTCGTGTACCAGAAGTACTCCAGAAAGCGCACAATGAAACGTCCAGCAGACACTTCGGCATAAACAAGACATTGAGTAGAGCACGGGAACAATTCTATTGGGTTAATAGTCGCCAGGATGTGGAGGCCTGGTGTCGCAAGTGTAAGAATTGTGCTGCCCGTGGGGAACCATTTTCCATGAGCAACTACAGAAATGGAAATCGAGAACAGCCGAAGAATGACCGAGAGCAGATGAACAAAACTAGTAACCGATTGAAGGCTCGTTATGATCAGAATGCCAGTACAGGGGGATTCAAGGTGGGAGATCTGGTTTGGCTGTACAACCCACAGCGGAAGGTATGGAGACCCCCGAAACTTCAACCTCCTTGGGATGGACCGTATACTGTTATTACCCGAATAAATGATGTCGTTTATCGGATTCAACGAAACAAAAAGTCCAAGATGAAGATCGTACACTTGGATAGACTGGCGAAGTATGTGAAAGAGGCTGAATTGCCTGACCGGGGCGTTCAGGCTTAAGGAGGGGGCAGTGTAATGTCTTACAACCCCTAGAAAGATGCATTTGCACCTACTCAAAAAAGAACCTACCAGAAGATTCCAAAGTGACATCTGGAATTATCTAGAGAATGGTGGCGTCATCACAGAACAATCGAGATCTGTCATTTTTAGGTATAAAAGACCGACCGCATTCTCGGCGAGCAGTTCAGAAGTTCAGAAAGTATAGAAAGTGAGGTTAAGACTTCAAAGATAAACAAAGTGATAAACATTGTGATTTTAGTTAGTAAAGTGTATTTAAATTAACGATAGTATTGTGAAGTATCCAGTAAATATTTAATAAAGTGTGTTAGTGGACATCTCTTGTTATAATTTTTGGAACCCACGGAATTTGCGAGGGTGGTTTCCTAAGGGTGGAAACACGTTACAGTTGAGATAAAAGTGAATTATTTTAACATGATAAAATTCAATATTTTTTTTAATTCAAAGTAAAGGTATTTGATTGCTGGAAATAAAGGAGGAAGGGGTGGGGGTATGTGGGTAAACACAAAAACATACAGGAAAAATGTGGCGAACGATACAGTAATATTTGGCATATAGTTAGTTATAACACACCTGTCAAGGAAGCAAAATATGAAAATATACATTGTGTTCACCCTAAATAAACAATATTAAAAAAAAATAGGACTCCGGACGATTATATTTCGCATGCAGGGATATACGAAAAAATATACGAGGTGGTCACCTATCAAAAAAAATTAAAAAAATGTGACGGATGACGATAATTCGCATTCAGTTAACATAACTGCCAAGGAAGAAAAATATGAAGAAAAATACACAAAGTGGTCATTCTAGAAAACAATTAAGAATTGGTGGAAATAATAATCGGACTGAAATTGACACAATTATCGAGGCGGAAACCTGATATACTTTTACTGAAAAATATTTATGGTGGTCACTCTAAAAAATAAAAACAGCAGAGAAAAGTGATATTTGAAATATTGTTGTCACTATTTCCAGGAAAAGTCTGATATAATTTTAATTAAAAAAATATACAGCTAATTTAAGTTGTGATCGAATAATGAAATAATTTACATTTAATAATTTATATCTCGAAAACTGAGGCATGCATAATTTTCTTCTTATCAGCAACGGATTCTACTCAGAAAAGTGCCTCAATAATGTGTTACTCGATTTTCGATTCGACACTTGGTAATTGAGATATGGAGGTCATCCAAAAATGTCAATTTTCCAAAAACTCTCTGTACCTCGGTAGTCGAAAAAGATAGACGATCGAGGTTAGCACCATTGTTTGTTTCTCGAAAATCGAGCTCAAGACATCTATATTGGTTTTTGTCTATCTGCCATAGTTTTAGAGAAAACCCCAAATTCCATCTAATTTGGCCCACCCTGTACGTATCTTTTCTCGGTCATTTAAAACGCAATTAAAAATTTGAAAAAAAATCACATCTGACGACGTGACGTTTTCATGGCACAACAGCTTGTTAGACATCTTTTTTTTGTTATGTTGTTGCTATTTAAATTTAAAAAACAATGACTTCTTTACATTGTCATAGTTTTTTCCGGTTTTCGGGTCTTAGATATTATCTTATACAACTTTCGTAATATGGATCTTCTTTGTGACAAAGTTTTCGATGAGAAAGGTATTCATCATTTTTTTTTTTTGTAAAATGAATACTGAAGCGCGAAGTCATGACATACTACAACCGAGGCAAGTAATGCGTGTTTTATTGGAAAAAATAATTTTGCATTAGAATTTGTGGTTTTTTATATACATTGTGTACAAAGAGTAATATTAATACGTATTCGATTTGAATTAAATGAATGTGTAATACAATAAAAAACCACAAATCGTTTTGTATTATAAAATGCAAAACTATTTTCTTCTTCAAACGTCAGAAAAACATGACATTTCTTAACTCATTTCATGACATTATAAAGGTTGACTTTTTAGACGGCTGTGCGTTGCCATTAACAATGGAAGTAAAATTGACCGCAGATTTAACAGGCACTCAAGGAATGTGGGTTTCGGTTTGCACTGTGTTCTCGACCTGTAAAATACACTTACAACCCTTGGTACATAAATAACTATTTCTGATTCTGTGAGCGGCAGAAAATGTAATATCCATAGCAACACAATATTTTATTTAATACGCCAGCCATGCGATATTAACACAATGCGATTTTGGTGGTAAAATTCGAGATTCTTTATCTTTATTCTTTTTATAGCTAATCGTCTGTAATTGCCGGACTCGACATAAAAATATCAATTTTACTCCTAATAAAACAATATACTATTTCGGTTCTTACCTCGGCCACATAACATATCATAACTTCGCTATTAAATAAGAAAATCGGCATTCATAGTATAAAAAAAAAAACAAGCTAAAAACGTACTCTTCGCCTGTTCACTGAACTTTTTATATAATTGTTACACATTCTATAGGATACTCTTCGCAGTTGTCTGTAAATAATGTTAGTTTTAGACATTCTTAATTTTATAGTACGAACTTTGTTGGTAAAAGACTAAAAATTAAAAAAACTGTACCATTTGGGTTTAGAACCCTTGGATTCCGAGTCAAAAGCGTAAGAACTACTCCACCACTTAACACGTAAAAAAACGTAAATTTTTACATTATAAGAGACGAGCTAAAATTATATTTCCACGGTTGTATATTACATTATAAAATGTATATTTGTAAAATATAAAGATATTTAAATATTAAAATGAAATATCATTTCACCAGATTTCTACTCAATTATAAAAACATAAAAAACAAAAAAATTTTTTTTCAAATTTAAATCATTAATAACATTTTTATTTACTAATCGATTTTGTTAAAAAACAATAGGGTTCTTCCTCTAGCCAACACTAACTTACTGTCCAAATTTCAGTACAATCGGATTTTTCTTTCTTGAGTTATCGTGCTTACAAGGAACGTGACGGACGGACAGACGGACGGACGGACATTTTGAAAGTTGTTCTGAATTCGTTCACTAACACAATGATATGAAAATTTTTTCTCTACCAGCGATATTTACGATTTTAGAAATGTGCAGATCAAATACAATATACTCTTCGTTTTTGCGAAGAGTATAATAATGAATACCTTTTCCATCGAAAATATCGTCACATACAAGACTCTCTCTTCAAAATTATCTAAGATGATATCTGAGATCCGAAAACCGCAAAAAACTATGACAGTACAAAAATTGCTATTGATGCAACAAATGCATGAAGTTGTACTTTTTCACGAATGGGAACTTTGATGAGCCTTAGACGTGCGTGAAAATACAGACATGCACGAGTTTTATACAACATTTTTTTACAACTGCCGTCAATTTCCATATTTAATTAAGTAGATATCAAAATTATCTTAAACGTCAAAACACAAATTCATAATTTGACGTTTCTAAAGCCATGATCTTAAGACAACTTCAACTGTTTTCAATGCACTCGTGATTTGGCTATGCGCCAAAGTGAAACATTACTTCTTCACTCTTTACTTTTCTTCGCCATTACCATAAACATATTTTAAAATATTTTATTTCATACTGTCTGGTAAATGACTATTTCCCGGACTCATTTGCGGCCGGTAAATCGAACACTACAGTATCTGATACCGTAATGTGTTACCAGCGAACATTACAGTATCTGATACTGTAATGTGTTACCTAGCAACACTATTATATTATTTGTTTCCATTGGCAAAACAATCCATATTCTTTTTGATATCTGTCTGATGATTTTTTCGGGATTAATTTTCCCGTTGCTTCTACAGATTTATTTAAAAATCTCCTTAATACAAAACAATGCAAACATTATGGTTTTATTTATTTGACAGTGACAAGCTAAAGACAATCATAAATAGCTAGGGAAAACAATGGCTATAACATCGTCAAGGTGATGCGATTGTTAGATTACAAACTAATATTTTTTAAATTTCAATAATTATAACTTTTTATTCATTTTAAAAGGGATTATAAAGGCAGTATGAAATAAAATATTATACGATACACGTCCGTAAAACAACTCGTACTGTAATAAGTCACCTACCGGACTTATAACGTAAATTACTATAACTTATTACAATTGGGTTGTTGCACTAAGTTAAAATTTGAGGAGAATCTATGTTAAACAATAACAATTATTCATAAAAAATCATTAGAAACATGTAGAAGTTGAAAAGAAAGTCTTATAATATTATAATATTAATTACAAAAATACATGCATTTAAAACGGAGATGACATAATAACGGCAGTCTGTAGAGAAGTTAGTTATAAAACGACGAGAAACTAATTTAGAGACTCGCTGATAGCGACGGAGAAAAAAGACAATCACGACAGTTTAATCTAACATTATATTTAACGTCAAATTCAACTGACGTTCATAGGTTACAATTCGGTATAGTTTAACAGCATCTAGTTATGGATAAATATAAGTACAGATAGTGTTCTCTGCCGTACTGTGTAAATAATACCACCAATTCACCAGAAAAACTGTTGTGTTCCGATAATAAACGCTGAACGTAATAATGAATGATTCAAAGCCACCAGAGAAGGACCAAGTCTTCTTATTGTGGAGACCATTTCAATGTCAAGTAAAGTAAAAAATTACAATGTATTCTAAGCGTTTTATTTGTGGTAAGTTGTATCTTAATGTAGGAATTTGATTTTTAATATGGGTTTATGTTGTAGGAAAAACGGCCGCATTACAAGACTTGTGTGGCGTTCTAGCTGTTACAAATTTAAATTACCCGCCAAACTGGTAGATAAAACAGGGTGTATTACTGTGTATTTTTAACGGCTCTAGATTAGAATGTTATTCATGCTTTGACTTCCTAAAAGAAGGAAAATTGCTTTAATTTGCTTTTATGTATTTTATCTAGTTTATGTTGGAATAAAGTGCAGTTCTTTTTGTTAGCTATTGATTATTTATGAAGCTCCCTAGACGCCCCATAATACTAGGATGATGAATAAATTAAGAAAGGAAATTTAAAAACTCGCCGTTGAAAAACTATATGAAACAAACTGTGAAAGCCGTCTAAAGCACAGATCAAACAATTGATCTGTGTCTAAAGTCGGTGAACACAATCAGTCGGAAATGGCTACGAATGCGTTGGATTGTAGCTTTGAATTATGTGTGTTATAAATACATATCATTGTTTATTGCTTAGATAGATACTAGCATAAAGTACTTACCTATTTATTATTTTTTGTTATAATACAATACAGACCTTTCTTGATATCTTCGTAAGTCTCATTCTGACTCTTCTTAGAAGTGAGTATCAATGGATAATAAATAATTTCTTTAGTAGATAAACTTATTTTGTTGTTTTCAGTTAGATACGCATGTATATAGTTAATAGGAAATAAAACAATGAAAAGGAAATACCCATTTAATAAAATACAAAGTATAGTTAACAAATTCATCTAAATTAAATAATAAAATACATATTAGACATATTATGTAATATTAATAAGATAAGATAAAGGAAGTTCTTGCAGAAATTACAATAGTTCGTACTGTCTACAGCAGCTGTAACGTAAGTACCTTGCAGCTTTTCCACTTCCAACCATTGCAATGTCAAAACGATCGTCTCTTTTTAAAAATTCGCTGACCATAAATATATCTACCGCAAGTAGAATGTCAGAATTAGCTTTTACAGATATACTGCCTTAGGCGTTTTGTAAAAAAATATTAACAATAACTGCAAACGTCAATCACTGCTAGCTAAACGTCAAATTTACTTTTGACATATGAGGTTATTTTCTTTCTTGTCAGCAATGTCAACTTATTCGTCTTCATCTGTTCTGCTTATAAGTTCACATCTAACTGCCGTTATGATGTCACTACCGTTTTCGCAGCACATTCAAATAGTCGAAGTTTAACAATTTTTTAAAATATGTTGCGCTAAGAATTTTTCTTCCAAATTAAATATATAACTAAATTAAGTCCTCCACTACCATATTTCACCATTTTTGAAAATTCGTCAACAACCCAATTCCCATTGTCTCTCTATTTTTGTTCTTGTGATAAATTCAATAAAAATCCATTAAAAATCGCAGTTGTTACGTGTTGGTTACTATTAACATATGTCAGTTGTCACCGTAATAATCAATGTTTGACAAGTTGACAAAAGTTTTTGCGAGTTTCGAAAAAATACTTATTCAAAATTGTATCAATTTTACTGTTTATGTTAAAAATAACTAAAAATGTGTTGGTAATTTTCTGGAATTATTTCTTAATAAAAATGTTACTTGCCAAAAAGTATCAAATATTTAGTTGCTATGATGACCAATCATTTTGCTGCCTAGGCACAGGCAGCAAAGTGAGTACTTTGCTATCTAGGCAGGGAAAGTTTTTTTGCTCCTTTGCTGATTGACATTAGTCAGCAAAATTAGTATTTTGCTGACAATCGGCGAAAAAGTACTTTATCGCGTACTTGCCACAATATAAATTCGAGCAGCAGCAAATCTTAAATAAATCGACAGCGTTTCTAATTTGTTCGTTTCTGTATTTTGGGCATATGTATGGTACACTCATAAAATGTTGACGAATTGCGGTTTCCAACAAACTAAATATCATGTGGTTAACTGGAGCGCAAAATGTCATGGTCGCTCTCGAGTGTTTGACGTCAACTTACTTACTAGGGACAATGAGGCATTTTGCGCTCTTAATACACAAATAGCTATTTTCTCCGTGAATATTTTTGATGTAGACCATATACTTTTATATCTGATGACCCAAGATAGAACTATTTTTTCGTGTTTTTCGTATTAGATATTGGAGGTCCCAAATTTTACCCCTGCGGCGGTTACCTATCTATGCAAACTTTATAAACAATGAATTGCTAGTATTTAATCATGGCTTATCTTCCTATCCCACATCGGAAATTGAGGGTTTTCAGAGTGAGTTTAGCGACACCTATCAAAACCGCATTTTTGTCGACATATTGGAATTCAAAATGACTCAAAAGATTCTGAGATATACCAGGAACCTATATAAAGTATTTTATTTAGTGATGTAATTTTCGAGTTACATATATGCGAGTTGCTGGAAGCTACTACAGGTTCTGTGGTTAAGCTACTAATAGGCAAAATTTGAATGAATAATTTTAACGCAAAAGAGATGCTGCCACCGCAGAACCACCCGAGGAAATCACGTCTGTGTAAAACAGTGTATCCCATATTTAACACCTTCCTCTTTTGTTAAAACGACTACATCCGCGAGTAGGTGTATTGTCTATCTCTGTTGTTTTTCACGGAATCTTAAAGCCGAATGACCTGCTGAATTTTATATAAAATTTAGTACAATATATACATGACACAATGTCAATTTAAATGATAACTTTGTTGTATGTATAATTTATTTAGGGTTTTTTAAGGAAAAACAGTCCTTCAATACCTATCGGCACAAATATTTTGGTACACGGTCGGCCCCAAGACGAAAGTTGGAGTCGGAACTGAGATTTACAGGATAAAGTCAATAACAAAAATCCCGATAAGTCTAGAAAGATACACAACAGTATTTCAGGCTGAAGTGGCCGCAATGAAGCGGTGCGCAAAGGAAATAATAAGGAACCGTCAACTAGTCAATTGCCGTTTTTTCCGATAGCCAACCAGCGCTAAAGGCTATTTTGGTTCTATGTAGGTCGATTCAAGACTAGTATGAGACTGCTTGAATGCTCTTAAGGGCCCAGAAAGTAAGAATAAAGTGACTGTAGCGTAGGTACCAAGACACAATAAGGGACTCGGCTAATAAACTGGCCATAAGGAAGGTGCATTTAAGAACCCTAACCCTTTCGCGGTGTGGCTAAGCCATGCACGTGGAGGTGTTTCACAAGGAAACGTACATGCTTTAATGGCAGTTAGAGGATACCGGGGGTAATCATAATCATCCATAGAAAAAGTTAGTTGTAAAGGAATGGGATAATAGGTTCATATTTGGCACATATAATACACTAGTGATCCTGAACAAGTACTTGTATCACGCACACAAAAAAATCCAGGTCCGTACTTGAAAAAAAATGTTTTTCTTGTTCTTCAAGAAAACAATAACCTGTATGTGTTTCTTTTAAATTTCAATATTAAATTTGAAAAATACACAAAAAACTGAACAAAATGGCTTCATTAATTTTCTTGCTGCCTTCGAAATAAATTCCACTAAATAATGCAATATGAGACTTTAGAAAATATCGATGAATGATACGTGCAAAAAATGCTTTCACTATTAAATTGGGCATTTACTTTTTTTCAGCAATAATTATTATATTCTATATACCAATTTTTTATTATTAAAAAAATAAATGTTAGAGAACACCGAATCAAAGATGTATTTCATTCCTCTCATTTATTAAAAACTGGTAATGCAGTAGAATAACATACCTATTACAACAACAATAACTATAATAACAATATGTTGTATATCAATAATGCCCATGGTGACAAGATAACAACAAAATACCAACAGAATAATTGTACCAAAAACAAAAAATGCAGATATTGTCATAAAACATATTTACAAATTAGAATTTTAATTCAATTTTAAGCCCTCAGCTTCGGTTTATTTTCTAGTGCAGTGCGGTACATGAGATGATCGATTGATCGTATCACATCTGGACTGTTTCTAATTTCGTTGCGTTATTCAACATTCTCTTGAATTAATTGAGCTATGCCGTTAATGTCCACTCTTTAAGTGACCCCATAAGATATAATCTAAAACTAACAGCCAGTACCATAAAGAAAGTAAAGCATCCCTTAAATATAAAAGCTCCCTTTTATCCTTCCAGACTTGTACCATACACCTTTAAAGGAGTATTAAGCAAAAAAGCTTCATTTTTGACGAAGTTTCGATTTTGGCCCTTTAAGCATAAAGTCAACTTTATTGCGAAGCATAACCTACAAATTTGATGACACTAACATTTCCGTTCGTATTCAAGCTTAAAAGCTTTTGAGAAAACCGAAAATTTATAGACAAGGGCATTGTTTAAAGTTATCGTTTTTGATAATAGTATATAGCCTTACTTCAAAATGAACTATTAGAAAAACAAATGATGTAAAACCTTTAAACAATAGTTGCTTTCTCTCCACCAGTGAATTGAGCTAAACTTGAGAAATCTTAATTGGGCGTTCTATTTGATTTTATTACCTTAGATTAGCTCAGTCAAATACCTCCCCCCTTACTTACGCCAAGTTTACCGGACTTCAACCTAAATTTTAGAAACTTACCCAAGTTGATTTCAAGGTGGCGATTGGTCATAACACCTGACTTTAACAACGCGCATGCGTAAAATTTATGGTATGTTTTGATCATTCTTTTTGCAAGTTAGTTTAGATAAAAATCTTAAATTAAGGTTTTTTCAACATACGTTACCGAATCTTTTAGGAAATATAAATATCCGAGGTATGTTCTTACAACATGATCCCACCGTATTTCTTCAACCAAATTAGAAACCATTTAAATGATACATATCCAAACAGATGGAAGGTCCTCATGTATGACCGACAAGGTCTTCGGATTTCAACCATGTGGATTATTTTTTGGGGTCACTTATAGAGTGACGTTTACAAAGTGGACATTGATTGCAGAGATTGATTAACTCAAAGCAGGCGCACAGCCAGGGGGGCAGGAGGCCCGAGGGCCTCTCCCCCCCCCCAAGCCGTCTTTCATGAACCAAAAATTAAAGAAGCATAATCTCTATCAGTACAAAGCAGGATCTAAATTATCCCTTGAAATAAATATTTCGTAATTAATGCCAATATTATCTAGTAGAGGAATCTATACACATCTATTTAATAAAGATATATTAAATGAATTCGCGAAATTTGTATTTATTTATTATTTGCCCCCCCCCCCAGACGAATTTCCTGGCTGCGCCACTGTCTCAAAGGAATTTAATTACAATTCTAATTTGTAAATACATTTTATGACAATATCTGCAGTTTTGTTTTTGGTAGTTATTGATATTTTGTTGTTGTGTATTATTAATATTCAACTATGTTATTGCAGTACAGTTACTGTTGTTGTTAATAGGTATGTTATGTTGTTGTATTACTAGTTTTTAATAATAGTACACGGAAATTAGCAAAAATAGAAGAAAAAAATTATAATGAGCTGATATTTTCTGAATCGACAGTTGATAAGGGTAGGAATACAGGATCAAAAAGTTCCCATCCCTAACTGTTGGGCTTCATCCCTGTTTCACCCTTATAATGACACCGTGCTGATTTTTCAATAATATTTTGGAAATGTGATGTTCTACAACAAAACTAGAGGTACTGAAAAATATTGAGAATTGAATTATCTATAAAACATGTCTTATAGGTCGTTTGCAGATTATTAAGGGTGTTTAATCGACGGCAAACTCAGGGGTACGTAACAAAACGCTTTTGGATGGAAAACACAATATTTATCCAGCCTTGTAATATTCTGTTTTGTTTCAACAACTTTTTATAAATTATATAGAATTGAATTAAACTAAATCCACTAAAGGTTTTATTCTTGCTCAAATTCAATTTCGTCGGTCCGTTCCACATTAAAGCATGCTTGTCCGTGACAGTTCATACACATAGCCGAACATTTTAAACCAACCTTTAAACATCCGCATTGCCTTCCGCAGACCTTTTTGCAGGCACACGAAATTAACTCTGAAATTGCTCCTGCTGCTTCAGTAGTCAAAAGAGGTATTAAAATATCACCTGATTTCTTCCATCCCCATTCTTCTGGCTCTAAGACATTTCCATGCCAAGCCTGAATTTGGTGGTAAACCAGCAACGAATGTTGTTGCAAAGCTGCGAAGGTCGGGGGTAGCCTTTCCAAAGTAACCGTTTGACTAGAATTGTCAACCGAGGTGTTAAACAGAACATACCTCTGATGATTTATTGACGTTTCATTTTTTTGTGCTTTATATAGTGCAAGAGCAAATATTTCCCCAGCCTCAGCAATATCCTGTTTTGTAGCATTTGGTTTGTTAAAGGTTTTAACAACTTCTTGTAAATTTGTTTTCGAGTTTAATAAATTTATAGTTTGGAGTTTGCCTTTTCCAAAAAAAGCAGAAGTTGTGTCACTACCACTAAATGCATGAGCAAAAAGAACTGTTTTTGTTGGGTTCTTAAGGACATTTGACAACTGTAAATCTTTAGAGCTATAAGCTCTTACTTTTATATTACCTTGGCCCTCCCTTAATAGTCTAATATCCTTTTCAGTTGGCGTTAGGGCAATAATTAAGGTAAGTTACTTTGGAAAGGCTACCCCCGTTCGCAGCTTTGCAACAACATTCGTTGCGGGTTTACCACCAAATTCAGGCTTGGCATGGAAATGTCTTAGAGCCAGAAGAATGGGGATTGAAGAAATCAGGTGATATTTTAATACCTCTTTTGACTACTGGAGCAGCAGCTCCCTCATAAATTTCAGAGTTAATTTCGTGTGCCTGCAAAACGGACTGCGACGTCTTGTTACAATTACGACCGGTTCAGATTTAAAACTTTTTTGAATAGCAGTTGAACTATAACTATATCAGCATCATCAACCGCAGTTACAGTTTGATTCTCTTCATTTTGAACAATCTCTCTCTCTCTCTCTCTCTCTCTCTCTCGTGTTTATGAATAAGGCGGTTGGGATTGTGTTGGATCATTTGAAATATTACCAGGCTGCGTTATGTTCGATTAAGTACTGTATTCAGTATAATCAAACTTTCATTTTTGTTTACAGTTTACGATTTAATAACATGAAAAGTAATAGAAGTATCGATACATAACAGAGAACCTTTTTTGTAGAGAATTTTATGACAAACCTTTTCCTATACTTATGTTTTTTCCCTAAGATAATAGTTTAAAAGATATTATAAAAAAAACAGTGAGGTGTCCCTAAAGGGGGTGAGATAGGGATGAAGCTTACCCCTTGGGGGTGGGAACTTTTTTGATATGTATTCTTACACACATAAGCTGACTATTATAGACATTTCGACTTATTATAATTTTTTTCTTCTATTCCACATAAATGTGCCTAATTTCCGCGTACTATAAATAGGAGGAATGAAACAGATTCTTGATTCAGTGTCCTCTAACATTTATTTTTTTATTAATTTTACCCCCTCCAAAATTGGTAATTAAAATATAATAATTATTGCTGAAAAAAAGTAAATCCCTAATTTAATAGAGGAAGTATTTTTTACTCATATTATTCATTGACATTTTGTAAAAGTCTCCTATTGGATTTTTTAGTGGAATTTATTTCGAAGATGGCAAGGGTGTGGCAAAAAATTAATGAAGCCATTTTGTTCAGTTTTTTATGTATTTTCGAATTTAATACTGAAAAGTAAAAGAGAAATATTGTTTTCTTGAAGAACAAAAACATTTTTTTTTCAAGTCCAGGCCTGAATTTTTTGTGTGCGTGATACAAGTACTTATTCAGCATCACTAGTGTATTATATGTGCCAAATATGAACCTATTATATCATTCTGTTACAAAATAACAACCAAAAGAAATTTTGGTAAAAGTGCATAAAACAATTTTTTGTATTTCAGCAACGAGGGCCCAACTATCTTTTTCAATGGATGCATGATTATGATTACCCTCGGTGTCGTCTGTCTGCCATTAAAGCATGTCCGTTTCCTCGTGAAACACCCTGTATTGCTTTTTTACTAACATGTAATTAAAGTAACTTCAAAATAGTCCAAATTTAATTTTTTTTATTAAGACGAATGCACTTAAATATGGGGCACCCAGTATATACTGGATAATTATATTATTTTGTTGTTAGAATAGAATACATATGTGATACAACACTTCAGAAAGAAAAACGGTACTTATTTCACTGGTCTATTGAGCTTCAGTTACATTTTTAAACTATCCCTTCACTTTCCGATCAGGTGTCGAGCCGATGTCATTAGCAAGTCTAGTTTCCGGTGTACTTACGTACTCCGGGGCTTTAGGGCTCCGGTTAAATTACAGTTCCTGGAATACGGAGGTCTACGCGTGATGATTCACAACCTCTCCTGTCCGAGAGCCGGGCGCCGCATTGAAAGTTAAGAGCGCCAATAGGTCTGCATGCATATGGCAGGAGACTTATAAATGACTCTTAATGCTTTATGAATTTTTCAGGGCTTAAGGTAGATTATTTAATATATCGTTTACTTGATAAACGAAAGCAAATCGGTTGTTTGCAACCGAATGAAATTGGAAATAATGTCATTATTCATTTTTACTTGGAGTCCTTCTAGAGTATTTTTGATGTAAGTGACATAGTTTCTGAGATATAATAACATTTAAAGTAAATAATACTTCGACTTATAAATGTTCAGGTGCCATCTTTAGACTTTCACAACTCAGCTATTGATTCTACAAAAATTTAAAAAAAGCAAATTTATTCACAGTGTATAACTTTACCTTGTAGTACAGGGAAAGATTGAAAAAAATGGCTAACTCGAAAAAAATTAGTGCAGACCTTAAACTTTGGTTATAATTTTAAAATAGGCCAAAGTTCACTAAACAAAAAAGTTTAAGAGTTTTATTGATCCGCGGGAAAATGTAGGGGGTAAAAAGAGGTATTTTTAATAAAAAAATCGATTTTTCTCCATTTTCTCGGAAAATATGGTATTTACAAAAAAACAGTTCAAATAAAAGTTGTTTCTGGCAAAGTTGTCTTTAATTTGGTATTTTAATTTTATAGTAATAATAATTAACCGAAATACGGCAATTTTTCGATGGGGGGACGGCGGATGGAATTTTTTTCTAAAACAAGTGTTTTAAAGGGACGAAATAAAGTGAGCATCTAGGTGATGCTATATATTAACTAAAAACACTATTTTTGAAAGAAAATTTAATTACTGAGCAATTACAATAACAAAATGCCGACATTTTGTTAACAAAAATATGAAAACGCACATTGAATCGGCCATAACTTCTTTATTTTCTATGATGTAGAAATAAACAAAAAATCACTTTAAAGATTGATTAATTACCTTTAATTTCGTTTTTTAGAATTTTTGATGGAAGTGTCACAGTTTCTAAGATATTCAACATTTTAAACTAAATAGTTCATCCGAAAAACGGTCGGATGGCATCTATAAAAAACAGCTGCCCAAGGAATCACTACTTCCACATCCAATTCTCTATCCAAGTCACTCACAATGAAAAAACTTTGTATGTGGAAATAATTGTTTATGGAACTTTAATAATATAATATTTGAAATCCTCTACCCCAAAAACCCATAAAACGATACCACACATCGGTAGTGGGGTGGGGGTTGTGATAGGGGGGTGGTAGTGGGGGTGGATAAAGTAAAAAAATGTTTGAGGTTTCTGGTTCTTGTACATACACTAAATCACATTTTTTTTTCACCCCCTTTAATAAGGGAGTGGGGGTTGCTAATGGGGGGTGGCTAATGCCAAAAATTTTTTTGAGACCTTAGCTTTTCTTGTATATACTAAATACCAATTTTATAGACTTTTACCTGCGTGATTTACCCATTTACCCCAAATTTACCCCCCAACCCTTCGACGGAACAAGATGAAAATATAATCTAGTCCTAGATCTCGTTAAAGTACATATGTATACCAAATTACAAGTCAATATCTCAAACGGTTCCAGAGTAAACGTGCGCACAAAAAAAAGTTACAGACAGACAGAAATTTTTTTTCTCTCATACTTAAAATCTCTACGTTTCATGACATTTTAAGCCTATTTGAACAATAAAAATTTTTTTGTCGTTACTCTACTTCCACTGGATGTGGAAGTAATTAAACATCTTCGAAACAATCAACCCTATACAAATATATAAACAAATAGCTATTTATGTAACCAGTTACGAAATACGTTATTTTGTGGAACGAGTGGAATTTGCGGGACGAGCGAAGCGAGACTCGCAAAATAACACGAGTTGCACAAGATTGTCTTTCGAAACGTACTACATACATGATTTTTTCTAATTTTAAAAGTCTAAAAACCCTTTAAACATAAATGGAATAGGTGTATTTAAAGATCTTAAAAATTAAGTACCTAATCTTTTTCATAGTTACCTTTGCTGCTATCACACATTATAATTTTAATGTCAAAATTGACAGACGTTATAAGTAACAAGTTACAATATTATTTGGAATCATAATTTGATAACGTAAGGTAAATTATATTAATGAAAACGTTTTGTTAGCATATCTTGATGGAAAGAGGAATTTAGAAGCTTCCACTTTATGGACTCAGTATTCCATTTTGTGTTGGCTTACAATTTGAGAAATCAGCGGTTCGATCCCTACATACTCCGGATTTATTTCATTAAAAACTTTATTAATAATTGCGAAAAATATAAATATTGTTACAAGATTAAATCATATTATATATTAGGTGTTTATAAACATTCAGAGTTGAAGGATTGGTCACTAGATGACGCTAGGGATGACTCATCGGCTCTAGGAGAATATTAAAGATATATAGACTTTAACATTCTGTATCTCTGTCATCAACTTTTAGACGAAGGGAAGTTTAGCTAAATTACAATATTTTAACGTCATCAGAAATCCACTGTTGCTCTATGGACCATTGCTTATGGACCACTTTGTACATTGTCCTACAAAATATTTGTACGTATATTCCGGACACCCTGTATATGAAACTGATACTGATACTGGATTGTGTAGAGTTAATTTCTTTTTCTGAAAAAATTCGCGCGCCACGACCGGCAATCGAACCCAAAACTTCAAGGTTAGAGCCAATTTCAATTATTTTTCCATTTTAACATTTTATCAGTAATTACGTACATGTGATTTCCTGAGGTATTTGAATCAGCAGTCTGTATAAATACAGAGCACTCAACAGCAAGCAGTAAACCAGAATTCAAGATATCCAGTTGAAGTTACATACTAAGACAAAAATTTCATAATAATTTTACTGTTTATGTAAAGCAGTTTCTTTGAAATAATTGAATACAAGCAATTAACATAAAATATTCATACATCATTTTTTGCGGTTGAAGTGTTCTCGATAAATGAATATGAAATTTAAAAATAATTTCTCCAGTTACAAAATCATTAACAATTCAATGTTTCTCGAAACCCATCATCATTATCAGCCGATTTCAGCTGAATTTTTATTTTTGTACGTTACATAACAATATCCACTACTGCCAAGCCTGTTCTGTGAAAATTGCAGGAGTAAGTTATATAATACATTTGGAAACATCGTATCGTTGTTATGGAAGGTTAGCACAGCGACCCAAAACAAATTTTCAAATAAAATTCGCGGGAAGATCAGTAACGACCTGTCGAGATAAAAAAACGCATAATTAAATTGTGGGATTTCCTTAAAAAAGCCAGCCGAGTGAACTGTACTGTAAATCAGTAGTACAACTAGAGATTTCATTCAAGAAACCGCAAGACGTCGGGGATTTCCAGTTTGGATTTAGACTCAGCTTGACATTTCCTATCCTGGGTGTGCACAATTAATTATAACAATAAAGAAATATACTAGGAAGTTAACCAGTGGGATGAGTTGTTCTATTTTCGCTAAAGAAAAACTTTTAGTATGTGGTCATTTTGACCAAACGCCAGGTATATTTAGAAATAACTCAAACAAAAGGTTCCTTAATGTAAATGGGTTTATCTGATTGTCAGTGAGAAGTCTTTAATTTATCCCACGCGATCGAGGCCCGGAACCCCCTCCGAGGGTAGAGAATGTCGTGAAAATATGGTTTTTCATAATTTTCGGCTTTTCCGTTAGATTTACGACAAAAATGTTTATGTACAAAATTAAAGCTTGTAAAATTCTCTACAAAACAGGTTGCATACAATTTTATCGCCAGATGCATATTTCTACCAGTAATGAGCGTCCACAATTGAACGCCTTTAAATCCTCTATGGTTCTTTTGCAGCAGGTATAACTGTGAATACGTTGATTTCCATTATAATAAGAATATGTTGGGCAAATATTCATATACTGCTTGCCGCTGAAGATGTAGATTCTTTAAGTATAACTACCGCAATTGAATTATCACACAATTATGATTCTCTAATTGTAGTTGGAGAAGTGCTTTTGACAGCTCTGGCTAAATCAGTATCTAATGTTATCTTATGAAGCTTGGTAAAAAGTTTAAGAAAAAATGCATTCACCTAATAGTTTCAAACATTCAACAATTGCAGAAGATAAATGGTCCCCTCACGCCTTCAGCTGCTGCGATACGACCTCAGCCTTTTTTAAAAAAGAGGAAACAAAAATCTACTAGTGTTTGAAAAAAATATAACAATGCTTGAAACTTAAAATGTTTAAGAATCCAAACGCTCACCGGTCTTATCGCTGCTGAAGGCATATATTTGAGAGCTGTGTATGGAGTGACTTCCAATAACACTCCACTTAGTGATAGCAGGTCAGAACATTTGAAATTCCTGAAGCAGCAGCGTATCAACATTGGTCGCGAACCTAACACCAGGTTCAAGAATGGTGTGGTAACTTAAAAAATCTAGTGGAATGGGGTTGGAAAACCAGTCCTCTGACATCTGTGACTACATGAAATGATCAAAATTTCCTGCAAATGCACAAAAGGCTATCAGAAAACTTGCAATTGTCGGAAAACTGGACTTTACTACTGTAGGTGGCGCCTCCACAAATAACAGCAAAAGTATGAACAAAAAAAATCCCCAATCACCAAATTTTGTTACAATATTTCAATTTTTAAAGACATTGTTAAAAAAAACCAAAACAAAAATTTAACTTTGACACCTTGTATCTCTGTTAATATCAACTTTTGGACTAAGATAAGTTTGGTTAAAACGTAATATTTTTAGGTAAGGAATCTGCGTAGTCTCTATGTACCATTACTTGTGGGACACCCTATATAATACTGGTCGGTCAGTATTGCAAGACAAACTAAAATCAAGTTCAATGTCTTCTTGCGACCTACATCTACCTCTTTATTATGTTTATTGTATTGATGAGACATAAAAAACTTAAAAAAAACGGTGTCTCTTTTATAAAAGGAATCTTCTACTGTCAGCGCCGGCACTTCAAAAAAAATGTTCATGTGTTTTCCATTCTTCGTTACAGTGTTACAGTGTTTCTTACAGTGTTGACAATTTATCTAGTTTTAAAGTTAATGTATGGTAAAGTAATAAAACGGTGTAATGAACGAGGTGATGAATTAAGTGTTTATTGAAATTAAATTAACCGCTATTAATTTAATTACTACAGTGGTTAAAGAAATTTTCTATAATAATTTAAAAAATGGTAATTTTTATCTCATCGTTAAAATACATTTTTCTACGATTGTGCTGAAAGTCAAATTTTCTAACTTCAAAATGACTGCAGAAAATATCACTTTGCCGCACGCCGTGCGGCAAAGAATTTGCCACACGCCTTGATTACATCTTCACACAGCGGAATAAAATAGTATGTTTACCTTAAAGACTTTATATTACTTACTGGCTAATTAAATTCTACAAATGTACATTAATTATACATGAATTGCAATTACAAAGTCAAATTTTCTAACTTCAGAATGACTGCGGAAAATGTCACTTTAAATAAAATCTGACAGGCAGCAAATTTAAAATTTTGGAAAGACTTTAAAAAAGGGAAATAACTTCACAACCGTAGAAAAAATAGTATGTAACACACATGTGGCAAGCTTCATTGCAAAACTCATATGATATGATACTTTCATACATCGTTTTGCAATGAAGCCCTTGCCACACTTGTATTACAATCTACTATTTTTGCAGACAGTAAATTAGTGAGATCAGTGGCATTTTTTCAATAGACACAAGGAGCTTCAAGAAACCGATCTGGACGTCCTACTTTTTCTAATAAATCCTATGGCTTGTGGTCTGTGAAAAATTGCTGAGATGGTAATGAGTAAATTATTATTAAATGTCAGTTAGTGTTTTCATTTCAAAACTGTTTAAACCAGGTAAAAGTAAAACTGTTTTGTTATTTTTAAATGACAGTGTTGCAACGCTGTAAAAGCCATGTTATTGACTTCACAAGTGAGCGAAATATCCTTGTCTCTTCGGTCTTCTGTTTGTAATAGTACTGTCTACACTGAAAACACTGACAATTTCTAATTAATTTAGATCAAAAAATAGAGTTTGAGAAAAAGTAATCAGGATTTTGCATTTCTTTTGGGCCAACATGTCATCCTGCAAAATATTTGTACGTATAAAGCACACGCCCTCTATACTAATGTTGAAGAGGAAGACTGATTTGACTATGACGAGCCAATTGAAGTTGAAACTCAACATTTTAATGATAATGAAGATGATACTGATGATAATAATAATGGAACTATAAATACTATAAGACCAGAAGTTGAAGATAACACCGAAAATATACATACACAATCGACAACTTCAAATGAACCATGTACATTTCTGTGCAATGAAATCCCGTACACTTGAAAAATAAAGTAATCCAGTTTTTACTAATATTTAGTGGTGTGAATCAGTCTTTTTGGAATTTAGATTTTTTTTATTATCATAAGGTTATAGAAAACTGACATTGATTGTGAAACGTCATAAGTAAGGTATTTGAATAATGTTAATCGTTAGGGTAGCGGTTGGCTGTATGGCTAGTGGCCAGATGCCAAAAAAAAAAAAATAATGTTAATCCACGAGAAAAACATACGCATTTTTGTTTTTTTTTTACCTTTTAATTAGACAATACTTTTCTTTTTCTCTTAGCTCCTCCCAGCAATTTTCAATGGCCGACCAAAATTCTTTTTCATTTCTTGGTCTGAAGTTTCGTTCATAATTTTTTTTACTAGCAAACCCCAGACGTTCTCAATTGGGTTTATATCGGGACTGTGCGAAGGCCACGGTAATAATTCAATATTATTGTTCCCAAACCACTGAGTAATTATCCTGGCAGTATGAATAGGGCAGTTGTCTTGTTGATAAATGAATGTGTTGTTTGGATGTAATTGCTCCACCGAAGGAAGCATAACGTTTTCTAAAATATCCCTATAAACATGTCCATTAAATCTACCAATATACATAATACGCAAAGCTATACCACATGCACGCTTATCCATGCCAAAACATTAACAGAAAATCGCCCGGACCTGTTTCGCGGAGTTCGTGAAATCTGGTATTTGCAGGACGGTACACCCGAATACAAGACTGAAAAACTTTTTCATCAGTAAACACAACATTCTTCCAAAACTCTAACGGGCGATAGACATAATTTAAACCAAACAGAATGCGGGCTTGCTTCTGTTCTTCTGTTAATATGGTCTTCTTGGCACTTTTACAGTTTTTTAATTCTGATTTTCCCATCCCTCGGCTAGCTGTTGACCTCGATGCTAGAAAATTTGTCATTAACACAGTGTCTCCTGCTGTTTGAAACGGATTTTCCCTCAAATAGCCAAGGAGAGTGCTTCATCTTGAACAAGATTTGAACTTCTCGATCGGCCTGATCGATCTTTTCTCTTTACGCTACCTCCCACCTTTTCTTCACACTCATAATAGTACTTTTGTTCAATTGATGGTTAGCAACTGCTCTGATAGACGATACCTCTTCAATTTTAGAGAGAATTAGAATTAGAAATTTTTTCGTGTTCAGTTAATTTTGCATTGCGAAAATAGCTGTTTTCTTTCATGCTGAACGAACTGATTCCAATCACTAAACAGCCAATCAAATCGACGTATTTTTGAAATCCTTGATCTCTATTGGTTGCTTACTAATTCTGTTCACTTTGTTCAGCACGAAAGAAAATAGCTAATATGACACTGACACTGACAAATAAATAAAGAATGATTTAATATAGCGAAAAATATTTCATTGCGCAGAAGTGTACAGAACATCGTATAACGCGGAAGAGACGATATCTTGATTAAATAAAACATAGTCATAAATTTAATCTAGTCTACATATTAAAAAATCAATCCTGACCTTAAATATTAAATTAGTTTTTATTTTGATTATATTCAGTTTCATTTTATATTATTATGGCTGTATTAAGCATATGATTTTTCAGAGTGAGAGGGAAATATGCGTTTATTTTCGATTTATTATGTAAAAAAAAACAAACAGTATAATCTTAAAACTGCTTTATATACTTGCTATTGATCTAACGAATACAACTGTATATATTTTTTATTGTAAATTTCGGTTGTATTTGAATATGGTAGTTTGTCAATGAAAATAGTTCCTAATTTTATTATTAAAGTACGGCAAAATAGACATTCACCCTTGCATAAATTCCCAAGAAGCTGAAAATTTACATGAACGTTAGGGATACCATTATAATGAAGTTGTGAAAAGTCCCCATTGATCCCGTGTGTGCAAAAAATTTTATGCGAGGTCAAAGTTCGCAAAAATGGGTTTTTTGGATTTTTTAGCGAAACGGTTAGTTTTATGATAAAAATAGCTTAGACTACATTGTAGATCTCTCAATTCTCTACAAAAATGGTCCTTACACTTTTTTTCCTAAAATTCACCTTTTTTGAGAAAAAACCATTCTAAAGTTATATTCTCCATAATATGCATGAACGCTGCCTATGTACTATTCTGTGCAAAAAAAAGCGTACATCTGCTATCTGCCTGTATAAGTCAGACTTCATTTCACCGCAAAAGCTCATGTTCCAATACAGGTTTATCAAAATAATGGCGTAGTAGGTTACAGTAAAATCAAAGTTGTTGATTTTGATTATGAAAATGAAACAACAGTATCTTTCCTCAAAAAAGTCGACGTGGTATGGTTCTATGGCAAATGGAAAACATTATCGTTACCTGGTTGGAATGGTTACATTGAACACTTAACGAAAAATGGTATAAATTTTTCAAAATCTAAAATTTCGTTTTTACCTTTTATTCTTCAGCCTGCTAGCAACTACAGTACTATATACACGACTTTACTTTGTGCATTGGAGAATGCAAAACGTTACCATCACGATGTATTCGTTGTTACTTTTGATCAACCTCTGTATGCAAAAGCCCGAGAAATTGTATCAGCTGCACCTGAAGAGTCCGAATTATCGAAGATAATAATCAGGTTAGGAGGATTTCATATGCTCATGTCTTTTTTTGGAGCAATTGGTTACATCATGCAAGGAAGTGGCATGAAGGAAGTACTTTCTTTGATTTATGCTCCAAAGTCATTAGAAAAAATGCTCAATGGCCATGCTTACGCGAGAGCTGCCCGAGCTCATACATTATTTCAACTTACTTTAGCAATCATAATATCTAAAGAACTTGTTCTTGATGACAACATAGATGTAGATCTTATCATCACTATTGAAAACGTATTAAATGACACTATTTCTTATAATGATATTGAAAATGACGATGAAACATCTGAAGAATTGCTTCATCAGTTTAATAACAAGCTGAGAGAACATGAAGAACGAGGACCTACGGCTAAACTATGGATACAATATTTTCACAAGGTGTCAATTGCAAGAGTTTATAGAGCCGAACGTATGGGAGATTAGCAAGCTCACTTGAACACTGTTAAAGAAATGCTTCCTTATTTGCACGCATCAGGACATTTCCCTTACGTTAAGTCGCACACTTATATCTGCAAGACTTGCTAAAATTAAATGAGTCTATGGATCCTACTGTTTACCGACGATTTACAGGAGGATTTTTCACGGTTAGACGTTCTAACAAGTTAAGTTGTGGGACTTCAACGGCTATGGTGATAGAACAGTCAATGATGAAATCTATGAAGACAGATGGAGGTATTGCTCGAGGAAGAAGTACTAAAGAGAGTGTCATCAGCAAATGGGTTTATAGTATGCATGCAATGAATATCGTTTGTGAAGCACTGGAAGATCTCGCGAATGTAAGAATGGATACAATAGATCAGCATGTTGATGCAAGCGACTCACGAGTAAAGAAAGATGCTAAGGATGTACAAAAACTTCAACGAAATTCGCTTTCATCTTTCTGTATATGGAGCTCTAAAAAAAATGACTTCCATAGATAAGTTGCGTTACGTATCTTTTGCAAAACATACACGTAATAAAAAAAGGGTTCAATTAGCTTGTCTTCCATCAACCTCGGCTTCTGCTGATCAACATTTTTATCGAGTATATTACCAGGTTCAAGTGTTGCTTGGTAATCACTGGACCCAGGAGAATGGGGTTGGAAGCTAATTAATAATGTATTGGAACCAATCCACACTCTACTTCCACCGGCACCAGAAAAGCTCCTTAATACTATTTTTTGCAACTGCAAAAAGGGTGTAATTCGAAATGCGGCTGCACAAAAGGCTTACTTTGTTCACCAGCATGCACCAGCTGTCAAGGCCAGTCGTGTTCAAATACTGAATCTCCAACAGAAGATGATTCTTATATCAACGACGAAACAACTGATGTATCGCTGTTTGAACAATTTACGTCAACTCAGGAAGATGAAGATGAAGAAGAAGAAGGTGGAGAAAGAGAAGAAGAAGAAGTTGAATAAGATGGCCTAATATTATATTAAACTTCAATAAAAAACCGTGGAGTAGGCCTACCGGGGAAACCACATTAAAAAAGACGCGCCAAGTACACTACCTCATAGGTGGCGTGAAAACGTGTGCATATTATGGAGAATATAACTTTAGAATGGCTTTTTCTCAAAAAAGGTGAATTTTAGAAAAAAAAGTGTAAGAACCATTTTTGTAGAGAATCGAAAGATCTACAATTTTTGTCTAAGCTATTTTTATCATAAAACTAACCGTTTCGGTAAAAAATCCAAAGAACCCATTATTGCGAACTTTGACCTCGCATAAAATTTTTGCACACACGGAATCAATGAGGACTTTTCACAACTTCATTATAATGGTATCCCTAACGTTCATGTAAATTTTCAGCTTCTTGGGAATTTATGCAAGGGTACCCCCATTTTTAGGACTAACTTTATCGGATTATGTATTCCTTAGAGCAATGGGAAGTAGGTTATACCATTTATGATTTTTTAAATATTTATAATAAACCGAAAATAAATGCATACTTCCCTCTCACTCTGCAAAATCCTATCCTTAAACGTAATTTCATGGACGAAAATTTGAAGGCCGCCAACTTAGATCAACTTTGGGCGTTAATTACTGGTAGAAATATGCATCTGGCGATAAAATTGTTTATGATCTGTTTTGAAGAGAATTTTATCAGCTTTAATTTCCTACCTAATCATTTTTGTTGTATATTCAACAGGAAAGACGTAAATTGCAAAAAATCATATTCTCGTGACATCCCCCCTTGAGGGGGAGTTCCAGGCCTCGTTCGAGTGGAATAAATTAAAGATTTCTTAATATAAAACAAATTTAAGGTAAAAAAACCTTTATTTGGATTATTTCGGAAATTTTTGTGACTTTGAAATAGGCCTATTGCAGAAAAGCTAATATTTATAGTCCTCCTTATTATCCATCTTCGGAAATAATTTTATATACAACAGTATGTTTATTTTTGGATGTACTTTTAGCCGCAAAAATATGGGAGACAATTTTGGACCACTGTGTATATTACTTACCGTCAAAAAATAAAAATTATTGTAGCTGTATCGATGATACGCTTTTTAGGGGGAACTTTGGAAACATTAAAAATAGGTATGTCATGCTAATATATGTAATTGATATTAATATTAATGCAGGATACTCAGTTTTAGAACTGGCGCCTTACCACATCTTTTGTTCCTCAATTTATAATGACTACTTTTGTCTTTATTTAACATCTGGCAACACTTAAGGACAGATAGTGTACAATTTGCGAGTCTACCGTCGTAGTGAAATGGGTTTTCCCAAACTATTAAAAAGTAGTAACTTAAGTGATTAATATTTATTTTATTTTGTATTTCTTACGTTAGTGAATTTTGATGTGTTTTTTAGGAAAATATGGTTCAGATATATAATTCTCTTAATAATAATTTTTTTTACATTTTTTTTAACTTCTAACTCGGTTACAAGTAGGGATATTGACCGACTCTAGCAAATTAAATACACCCACTCCCACCCGCAAAGTTATATTCTGTTTCTTCCAAAATCATATGCCTGATGTGCAGGGTGGACCAATTTAGATGAGATTTGAGGTTTTCTCTAAAACTATGGCAGGTAGACAAAAACCAATATAGGTTACCTGAACTCGATTTTCGAGAAACAAACAATGGCATAAACCGCGATCGACTACCGAGCTGCAGAGCGTTTTTGGAAAATTGTCATTTTTGGATGACCCTATATCTCAATTAACAAGTGTCCAATCGAAAATTGAGTAACACATTCTTAAGGCACTTTTTGGAGTAGAATCCGTTGCTGATGAGAAGAAAATTACGCATGCCTCAATTTTCGAGATATAGACATAACTTTTGTTTTTTTAATTATTCGATCGCAACTTAAATTAGCTATCCAACGGTATATCATATGTCATATTTATCTCTAGAAAAAGTGGTTAATTTTCGAAAAATTTAATATATTTGTGAGGAGGTCATGGAAAACTATTAACAACACAACACTTCTTATAATATAAAATAATTTTGCCAAAAATAGGAAAAACTAAACTACAATAAATATTTGAATTGCCTTCCATTGACATTTATGCATTTTTGACACCTCCTCCTTACAGCATTTGTTGCGTTTCCAATCATGACAGGAATTATTGTTCGAAACGCAGCTAATGTTTTGTTTTGCAATTCTTCTATATTATTAGAACGTTCTCTATATATAATATTTTTTAAATAACCCCAAAGCCAAAAGTCGGCAGGGGTTATATCGGGAGATCTAGCTGGCTACAAAATAGGACCATTATTTCCTAAAAATTAAACAATATTTAAACTATTTTGTTCTTTATTAATGTCCAGTTAGCTAAATTAATTGTTGGTTATCAATTTAGTTAACTTAGCTAACTAGACATTGATAAACTAGTCCTGAGTGATACATAGATACCCATCCAATCCTCCACAAATTAATCATTTAAATAATTTCGTTTTTCATTTGACATATGACTTGGGGCGCCATCGTGTTTGTAAATTAATCTTTGAAATTGTCTTACAGGCATATTGTCTACAAAGGGCTCTATTTCTTGTCGTAGAATGTTAATAAAATTTTCAAATTACCATGAAAAAAATGAGGATATTATTTGGTATCCAATAAAACTACACCATACACTAAATCCAAATCGTCCTTGACGATTAACTGTAGCGGTTACGTGCGGATTTTCATGAGCTCAATGTAGGGTGACCAGATTTTTGTGAATGCTGGACATTTCTGCTGGGAAAAAATTGATAGGCGGGGAGAGGGGGGGGGGGGGGGGGGGCAGAAATCCGAAAAATCTTTCTTGATCCCAACGGAAAATTTTTTTTGATCACAAACTTTTTTGATGAGCGGGGGGAAGTATCCGAAAAAAAAATTGTTTCCAAGAAAAACGTAATGCTGTAACTTCACTATTTGCTGGACACTTGTAAAAGCTGGACAGTACTTCAAAATGCTGGACTTTCCAGCGAAATTCCGGGCGTATGGTCACCCTAGCCCAACGGTGGTTATTATACCGATTAAAAATTCCGGCACAGCTTGCATGGGCCTCGTCTGTCCATATAATTGTTCCTTCAAATCCTGGCAAAAATTGAGACGCCTTTGAAAGTCGTTTGGGTATAGATGGTAATAGGCTTGTTACCGATAATTTCTTTTCCTTATTTTTTTTATGGTATTCAATAGAATTCGATCATCTAGATCAGCCGTTAAAATTTCAATTTCAGCTTCATAAGTATATCCAATCATTAGATATTCAATGTTAAAGATTTCAGTACAAAGCGCTTCGCCGATTCGTGACGTCATTTTGCATAAACATAAATTGAAAAAGTACATTGTTTCTGTCATAACTTCTTCGTTTTTTATGCTATAGAAATAGAAAAAAAACACATTTGAAAGCCTAATTAATAGTCTTTCATTTTTGTTCTTACCGCTTTTGACGTAAGTGCCATAGTTTCTGAAATATTTAACATTTAAACTAAATACTTCGTCTTATAGTCGTTCGGACGCCACCTTTATCCTTCCAGATCTCCGAAACCATTAACTCCACAGAAATTAGAAAAAAACAAAATTCATCCTTAATTTAGTAGCTTTCTTGTCTCTAGCATGTTTTCGCTCAATGTACTACTTTTCAAGTTATTTGACGAATATTGTTTTGAAATACCTTTTTCTTAAGCTAAAATTCCAATTTTTCAAGTCGTTATGACTTAAAGATTATCAATCAAAAATATTGTTTAGGCGGCATTTTTGGCACAAAGTTTCGCTGTCTATAACTTACCTATTAAAATAAAGCTCGGAAGCTAAATTTGAATCTTCTTCGCATTCTATAAAACACTTAATCATATCATATTTTTCACCGTCACTAAATTGAACCATTTTTAACAATGCTCACTCACATAGCAAACGATTATAACAAAAGAAATTCAAAATAAAATTTATTTTCCGTAAAATTAATATTTAGATTATGCCCTAATGGGCTCATTTAGCACTTTTTTTTTATTTGGTTATCGTAACAATTCTAATAGTGTGAGATCCCAGAACCGCCAGACCTACGTCATTTTAGCAAAGCTAATATTTTGACAACGAATAGTGTAATATCTAGTTAAGAACGTATGCGTATTTGCTAGCTTGAAAGCGGGGCGCTTTTGCAGAAAACAGGTACAAAAGGTACATAAAAATTTTCACACCTACGTTAAGGTATGATAGCTGATTTATTTTTCAAGTGACACGCTAACGACATCGTGTAAGCGTCAATCTCCGAATCTTAAGGTCCGAGGTTCTCAGTTTTTTTTTCAAATATACGTACTAAGAAAAAAGGTATGGCCAAAAATAATAAATATTTCCCTATCGGTTGTCTCTTTCTTGGTAATCGCCACCTTAAGTTAATATTTGTTGAAAAAAAAAGCTGAGAACGCTCAGGGATCGAACCTCGGACCTCAAGATTCGGCAAATCAAAAATCAAATCAAACAATACTTTATTTAAATTAAATTATAAATGTGTCTTCCCGGAAACTGTCCCGGAGCCAGCCAGACATACACGGCGCCCAGCGCTGTGGTGAGTGTAAGGCTGGGCGGCGCAGGTCCGGTTTGACTAAACAATAGTTAGTGAGGGGGTTAGAGCTCCTGTTTAAAAGGTATAAACTTAAAACTAACAATAACTTTTAAAAAACATGATATATGAAAATATCTAAAAATAACTAAAATAAATATAATAAAATATAATATAATAAAATTATCGATTTCGCGCACAACATGAGCGCGAACACTTTGAAATTTTGGTTGCTGGCACGGGAAAACAAAACTCAACGAAAAAACCCGTTCGAAGCAATTCCACCCTGGTGGTCTTCCTGCCAGGAAAATGTGGTGAAATGAAAGTTAAGGATTAAGAGTTAGGATTTTTATAAATTTATCGGCCTAAATGGAATTTGGAGACAAAAATGGACAAAAGAACAGAAAAGGATGAACGAGAACAAAATAAACAAACAGAGAGGGAATAGAAAAATATTAAAGATGTAAGTAGAGAAAGGACAAAGTTTAGGATAGTGATAAGTTGTAGTAGTGGAAAGTTTGGCTAAGGGAGCTGCCGGAAAATAGGCAACGTCTGGTATGGTAGGGGGTGTCTTATATCGAAAAGTATGGCATTATGCTGTCTAATTCGGGTTATGTTGCGGGTAAGCGGACTATCGCCTAGTTTGAATTGTCGTTAGTCTCTTTCTTGAAAAATAAATCAGCTATCATACTTTAACGTAGGAGAGAAAAATGTTAATGTACCTTTTGTAGCTGTTTCCTGTAAAAGCGCCCCGCTTTCAAGCTAGCAAATACGCATACGTTCTTAACTAGATATTACACTATTCGTTGTCAAAATATTAGCTTTGCTAAAATGACGTAGGTCTGGCGGCTCTGGGATCTTGGACTATAAGACCCTGTGCAAAAAACTAGAATTTTGTGAGACCTGTAAATCGTCAAAAAAAATTATAAACATGGACCGCACGTCTTGTCGAATTTCGGCCGCGACGTCACTTGATAGCAATCCGCTAGTCGCACAGAGAAAGACTCGGCAATCTCAAGCGAAATGCACGAGCTTTGATGTGTTGCGCGAGCGTTTCATTCCCTATCATCTGACGTCACGATGTTTGTCGCACCGCGCACTTTAGAAGCGTATATTTCGAGAACCACATATCGGATTCATCTGAAATTTTCAACATTGCCTAATTTTAAATAGTACTTTATCCCCAAGAAGTAACAATGACTAAATAAAATTCATTAAATGAGCCCATTTGTAAACAAAATCACATGACTGCAAGTCTGCAAACGGTTTCTTATTGGCGTGAAGTCAATGACGACATCCGTTAGTCGGATAATTTGTCCAAAGTAGACGCAGTGTCCTAACCTCTTGCTGACGTCAGTCTACGAACTAATTTTGGAGAATCTTGAATGAAAAATACCATAATTGTAGTGATACTCTTAGTTTTACATTTAGGCACAATGCAATATTTGTAACTCTTAAGTCATAGTAATGTTGTTCACTAGCTCATTAACCAAATAATAACACAATAACACCACAAACAAGAACTTGGTAAACTGACTGTAAACAATAAACAGTAAACTGACATTTGACAAACCCATCGAAATTGCTTTAGATATACGAAACTACTGAAGCATGTTTATACGGAAAAAGAAACTTCCGTTCACTATTCCGTCCTTGTCTGACAAGATCTAATTGGTTGGGCAAAACGTCCGATTGGCTTAACCGTCTGTACACAGACCGAGAAAAGGGATGGAATAGTGCACGCAAGTTTCTCTCTCTGTGTCACTTTCTCTAGTCGAGGGCACCTTTCAGTTTGTTATTAATTTCGATGGACAAATCATAACGGAAAACGTCACAGTTAATGGCGCCAAATAACTGTCGTTTTGAAATATCCAAATTCCTCACCGATGAAATTATTTATTTTCTCGCTGTATTAACATTAAAAAAATCGTAAATTTTACATTTTTATAACTTTTTTTGATGCTGTATTGCTTTTCATTATAAAAAAAACCATGCAACTTCTCTATTGTGATAGAATAGTGAAATAATTTACAGGGTGTTCGATTTAAAAAAAAACACAAGTTATGTCTATATCTCGAAAACTGAGGCAAGCATAATTTTTTCAGCATCGGATTCTACTCAAAAAAGTGCTTCAAGAATGTGTTACTCGATTTTCGATTCGACACTTGGTAATTGAGATATAGAGATCATCCAAAAATGCCAATTTTCCAAAAACGCTCTGTAGTTCGGTAGTCGAAAAAGATATACGATCGCGGTTTGAGCCATCGTTTGTTTCTCGTAAATCGAGCTCAGGACACCTATATTGGTTTTTGTCTATCTGCCATAGTTTTAGAGAAAACCCCAAAACCTATCTAATTTGGTCCACCCTGTATATAAAGAAACTTCACTTATTTCTGTATTTAGCCTGCCAACTACTTAAGTACTTGATTTTACCAGCTTATTTTTAGCCAGCTAGTTTGTACACCCAGCACGCTCTTAAAGCCTTAACAAAATGTGGGCATGGAAATGATTTGCGCTTATCATAATCGAGAAGGTTTGGGTGAAGAGTTGAGTGTATCTTTACATTTTCATTTTGAGTCGCTAAATAGAGGATCGGGGTTACGCCACTTTAAAACCGCCGAAATCACTAGACCTTAATCCCATCGAATTCATTTGGGATGTGCCAAAAAGAAATTTACCCGATTATAAAGCACACCAATAATCTTTCGAAAGTCTCCACGTCTCTTCAGTGTCGATATGTTCGTAGAAATGCAGCGTTTTTTAAGATATAGCTATTTTAGTACAGTGAAATAAGTGTCAAATTGTTACACATCTAAGAAAACTATCATTAATATCCGCCAATTTTTCCTATTTTTATTGAACTATCTTATAAATAAATCCAAGTACTAAAAAAATGTTATTCTGCTTACAAAAAAGTGATTCATCTAAATACTATAATATTTAAATTGGAATACCCATTAATGTTTCCATCTGCAATGGTCAGTGAAGTAGGGACAACGGAAGTAAACATTAAATAAGTGATATTAATAAACCAGAGGTACTTGGTTTCCCTTATTTCCGTAATAACTAACTCATTGTTTTTGAATCATGCATACTTTTTTGCATATAGTTTCCTGTCGTATTTAATCGAGGCAATTATTAATATAGAAACTTGTGTGTTGCGGCATTTAGGTACATGATTTTTGTAACGTGTCGTTTCTAAGAAAATATTATGTGGTTACCAATAACATTGTATGCAAAAAAGCAACTAATTTATTATTTCTATGTCGATTTTAATAACTTACCTTGGTGAGCAAATCGATTCTTTCTTCCTTCTTCCTTTTAAACTGCTCTTGGTAGCTTACAATTTGTTCTGAGCACTTTTTCAAATCCAATTTGGTTAATTTTAAATTCGTCTGGGTATTTTCTAGCTCTTCTTTCGCGATCCGTAATTTCTGTAACAATACTAAGAATTAGTGACATCATCTAGAGTGATTTATAATTTATCTTTAGTCCAATATATTCAGTATATTTTTAATTATGGCACCATAATACGTGTCCTTGCTTTTTTATTTAATTTTACTTTGTCTAATGCCTATTTTTGCCTAAAACGACACACAAGAAAAAAAAATTAATTATGATAAAATTCAGCGTAAAAGTATTAAATAAAAAAGTACCAAAAAGAAAGAACTAGTTAAGACTTTATTCATAGATAGTAAAATTTGAATATTTCCTATAGGGATTGCAATTTACCGGAAGTTTTAATAACCGGTAAATCGGTAAATAAAAATGTAAATAACCGGTTAACCGGTATTTACCGGTAATTTTTAGAATGGATGATTAGGGTGGCGAAAAGGGCAGTTGTCTTTTTCCATGTACAAAATTATCTAAATTTAACAAAGAACATTTTTATATACGTATATTTAATATAATGAACAAACAAAAGGTTTTTTATCAACAGTAAAATCACAAGAGCTTTTCTTTATCGGATAAATTTCTCTTTGTAACGAAATCATTTAGCCAATCAGTGATTTTATAACAAAAACTGACATGAAAAAATCGCGAGACCGGAGGTCGAGCGATTTTGTCAAATGTCAGTTTTTCGAGCACAATTACTGATTGGAAAAATTTTGAGTTAAAAAGAAATTTATCCATAAATGAAAAGCTCGAGTGTTTTTTGGCAAGATAAATTAACGACAGAATATGTGAACGAACAACAACAATAATTTATTAAAAATAATTATAATTTTCCCAAAAAGACTCATATTGTACAGCATAGTTTCCACAATACTTAAAAATTATAGCTGACAGTACAGATTTTAAAGTGACCTGCGACTACTAGATGTACTCTGCTTTTGAGGAACAGGCATTTTTATCGGTGATAAAAAACGATGCACCTTTTTTATCGCTGTCAAAGTGAGAAAAATGTGACTGTCAAATAGACTTTTTATATAGGAGTTAATTTGTCAAAAGGAAAAAATTAAAATAAAATAAATTTAAATAAATAATTATTCTGTAAATAACAAAAATTATAAACATAAACTCAAATAGGGCGTTTACTGAATACCTAATCTGAAAATACAATATTTTTAAAAATAGCCTGTTAAAAGGGTTAGTTTTTCAAAGCTATATCTGTTAGTCGTCTGATATTTGTGCAATTGGTAATAACATACTTCTAAATGTATTCCACGGATATTTGCGGCAGTGAAATATTCAATTTTCTATCGTAAGATATTGTCAATGTCTCTCTTGTATTTCTTAGGGTTTGGTGTTTGGAGTTTACTTTTTATAATATTATTTATTTATTATTAAAATTGCTCGGTGTTGGGACAGTCACTCTGTATTTAGTGAATACTAGTCAGTGACATAAATAGAAACGTTGAATACGTGACATATCGTAAGTTCAGAGTTTAGCGAAATAACCGGTAAAAAATTAAAATAACCGGTAATTATCGTCCTGTGTTTTTTGTCCTAATAACCGGTTAACCGGTTAACCGGTTAACCGGTAATGCAATCCCTAATTTCCTATTAATACTGACCACACCAAATAGTAGAAATAAACTATTTTGATCACAGTAACTAGAGGTTTTAACTTCGGAATAATGTCATATTGAACGGATTTCGTTCATTCTTGGCAGTATAATAGTAAATGCTTCACAGAAAAGTTTCTATATTATGCGTGGGCTTTATAGGGGGTGGATGCCACCTCCTCTCAGGGGGTGGCACTTAAAAAATATATATATATTTATTGGAGCTGAAATAGAATCAACTTTTAAGAAGAAAAGACTCTATGCAATTTTTCACATAAATTGATAGTTTTTAAGTTATAACGACTTCAGAATTGCGATTTTAGCTTATAAAAAAAAGGTATTTCCAAACGGCTTTCGTCAAGTATCTCGAAAAGTATTACTTTATCGAAAAAATGTTACAGACCAATTACAGAAGGTACAAACTGGGAATTAATCATATTTTTTGTTTATTGATGTAGGATTAATAATTTCGGAGATATTTAAGTTTATATTTGGTATCCAAGTGTTTCGAAATTACCTTTAAAGTTTAAAGTGCATTTTTTTTCTAAAGCAAGTGCTTTAAATGAGCAAATTTGAGCATCTAGGTAATGCTACATCTTAACGAAAAACTGTATTTGCGATAATTTTTTTTAATTACTGGCTAATTACAGTAACAAAATGGCGACCTTTTTATATAAAAAAATATAAATACACATATTTTTCCGTCATAACTTCTTTATTTCTTAAGCTACAGCAACGAGTAAAAAATATTTGAAAGCGCAATTAATTGCCTTTAATTTCATTTCATTCATTTCATGCGTGACGTAGGTGTAACAATTTCTGAGATATTTAACATTTAAACTGCATTTTTCGTCTTATAAACGTTTGGACGTCATTTGTAAACTTTCATATCTCCGAAACTATTAAATCTATGTAAATAAATAAACAAGCGAAATTCATTATCAGTTTATGAGCTTTATTTTTGGTCTCTACCTATTTTTCAAAAAAATTAACATTTATTGAGATATTTGGAAAAGGAAAAAAAAATACGTTTTGTCTAAAATACCTGTATAGTTTAAACTGTATTTTTTTCTAAAACAAGTGCTGTATACAAACCAAAAAATTTGAGCATCTACGTCATGCTATATATTAATGAGAAACAGTGTTTGAAATTCCTTTTTTTAATGACTGGCTAATTACAGTAACAAAATGGCGACGTTGTTTATTAAAAAAATGTGTAGACGCACATTGCTTCGGTCGTAACTTCTTTGTTTTTTATGCCACAGAAACAAATAAAAAAATAGTTGAAACCTTAATTAATAACCTATTGTTCTACCTATTAGCATCCTTGACGTAGGTGTCACAGTTTCTGATATCTTTAACTCTCACTCTAAATAATTATCTTATGAACATTTGGATGCCAAATATAAACTTAAATATCTCCGAAATTATTAATCCTACATTAATAAACAAGAAATATAATTAATTCCCACTTCGTACTTTCTGTAATTGGTCTGTAGCATTTTTTCGACAAAGTAATACTTTTCGAGATACTTGACGAAAGCCGTTTGGAAATAACCTTTTTTTAAGCTAAAATCGTAATTTTGAAGTCATTATAACTTAAAAACTATCAATTTATGTGAAAAATTGCATAGAACCTTTTCTTCTTAAAATTTGATTCTACTTCAGCTCCAATAAGTGTATATTTTTTTAAGTGCCACCCCCTGAGAGGGGGTGGCATCCACCCCCTATAAATTATTGTAAGATATAAATTAGCAAGCCTCCGTACAATTTAGAAACTTTTCTGTGAAGCATTTACTATTATACTGCCAAAAATGAACGAAATCCGTTCAATATGACATTCCGAAGTTTTGCATATTTTTTACCTCTAGGTACTGTAGTACTAATAGGCTATATACATCATCAAAATTAGATAATAAAATGGGTGTTCCTCAAGGCCCTGTATTGGGACTTGTTATGTCCATTATTTATATTAATGGGCTACTCAATATGCTGAGGACTGAGGGCTTTATTTCATTGCATGCTGATGATGCCACCCTCTGTTTTTCTGATGTCTCATGATTTACTCCAAAGTAAAAATAACACTACTGCTTATCGTTTATGTAGCTTGTTTAGTAACAATTTATCACTCTTCAATGCTTTAAAAATAAGTCATATGACATTCCATACTCATCAAAATAGTAACATTCTTAACCTTAATGTAAAAATAAATAACTGCAACACTGAAAAAGGTGGGGACGACTTTCTTGGCATAACGCGTAGCAATTCTATCAGCTAATAAAAAAATGGCACTTACCTGGCCTAACATGCAATTTTCCATTTCCAATACATCAATTTTCTTCTTCAGTTGCTGCGATTCATTTAATGCCTCAGTACGTTTTTGACTTTCTGAATCACGAAGGGTTTTCAGAACGTCTACTTGCATATGCAGCTGACCAATCTGAAACAGCATATGAACGAGTGATTTATAATGAAGTGTGAAGATCTCTACCAAAATATAATGAAATCTACGTTTTTATTTCCTATCTCAATCTTGACTTTTATTTCAATATTTCAATATTTTGAATTTTATCTCACCGCAACATCAAATCAGTATACTATATCTTACAATAATTATACAGCCCACGAAAAAAAAAAGGAATGTCTACCAGAGTAGACCATCATATATTTGTGTTTTTGGCGTCGTTGAATCCGATCGGATGTCAGATTTGCACCACGTCAGTTTTTCTCCATAACCTCAAAAATAGGCAAAAAACTGTAAAATGACATTATTAGGACAGAAAAATAAAAATAAATAGTTATTTCCATTACTAGATGCGAAAGTTTACTTTTAGACGTGAGGTGATTTTTGAATAGCCGAGACCTTTCAAAAAACACCGAACATCGTGTAATGTATAATATTTTTTCTACTACCGAAAGATATTATGGGATTTACAGCCATTTGCACCGTTTTAATTTTAAGCGATGAATAACTAATCGAGGTTTAATTTTTAAACCAGGTTTAACTTGCGTCTTATTGCACCGTGCTTTATTGTTTGTGGTTTACTTAAGTTGATAATTAATTGGGATTTTAGGGAATTTGGTATTCTGCTAACTTCTCTTTCAAAATTATAACCTTATTTCTGTCAACTGTTGTCAAATATTTGTTCTTTTCAGAAAAAAACGTGAATCTGTGTGTGTACATTTTTGCTACTAGTTATCTGTTTACAAGACTTTATAAATATGGAAAACCATAATAAAAATAAAAGATCAAGATCTGATAATTTTCATTAGTTTAAAAACTTTTGCTTATAATACGGCCACAGAATGCATTAGAAAATAAACAAACAAATAACGCAACGTCTCAAGAAAAGGCAAATATTTGTTAATAAAAATAAAAAATGAAAATATACCAAAAATTGAGGTTATGCACAACATCGACGACTGCGCAGGAATTGCGATTAAATGTAATCGCCCTTTAAGTGGCCAACTTTGGGGGTTTAAGTTAACGCAAGTTTAAGCTAATTTAATCAAGGATTAAAGAACGGTGCAAAGCAAATTTTAAATTTAACGAAGGTTTAATATTAATGCTCTATTAAACAATACGGTGCAAACGGCCGTTAATGATTTAAAACTAATTATTTCATGAAATTATTTGACGTTTTTAATAAATTTTTTTATAGTTTAGGAGGCTGTCTCTGAAAATTGTTTCCATGCTAACAAAACATTTACTACGAGAAGCAGCCAATATTGCTTGTGCCTCGTTTTACCCCAAGAAATCCAAAGCAAGGTATATGCAAACTTATGAAGCCTTAAAATTCGTTTTTTTTTTAATTTTCCTGTCCTGGCCACGAAAGTTCTACTTTCGTAGCTAGCAACGCCTTAGCAACCGAGGTAACTCGAACGTTTACTTTCGTTATCAAGCGTGTTACTAGGATTGCAAAGGTCATTTATATAAGACGGTAGTAGAAAAATAAATTTTAACGCTTCACAAGTTTGCATATACCTTGCTTTGGATTTCTTGGGGTAAAGCGAGGCACAAGCAATATTGGCTGCTTCTTGTATCCCATTTTCATCGCCATCAAACATATTTGTTTATTTCAATTTGAAACCCCCAGAAATTAAAATGTTTAACATAACCTCGATGACAAATAGTAATTGTTTCGTTGGCATGGAAACAATGTTCACAGACAGCCTCCTAAACTATAAAATTTATTAAAGAAGTCAAATAATTTCATAAAATAATTATTAGAACCCATATCTTTCGGTAGTAGAAAAAATATAATACGTTATACGATGCGAAAGCTCTTTTAGGCGTTTGGTGTTTTTTTCGGCTTCGCCTTGACAATTCAAAAATCACGTCACACCTAACAGTAAACATCTAGTAATGTAAATAACTATTGAAATTGCAGATTTTAAATCTTTTTCGTTTTCCTCGTGCCCCAAACTAAATAGTCCTGTGACTTACATGAAACCTGTATCCTATATCATTTTCTCCCTACGCCACTGCCCCGATAGATACCGAAAATAACCTATACCTTCCCTGAAATAAAAGTATGCGTACGCTGATATTTCCAGTGTGTTTGCAAATAATTAATTGCACGTCGTCTAGGTCTCTTGATACTTATAGACAACCCATCACCGCAACTTGCGACGAGTTGTGACTGTATGCCGTCTAGTTCAACGCGAGGCGACGGCGACGGCATCGGATTTCAGCAGGCGTCGGTCTTGTGACTCAATACTTAAAATAGAGATGTTAATAATTTACATCCTAGCCTGTGTAAAAAATAAATTTGATTTAGTAAGCACAACTTAATGGGTATTTTTAAAAGCATATCTAGTCTTGTTATTCGGTTAGGCTTATTTTAAAATTCACAGCTCTTAATATCCGTTAATACAGCATGAAGAGCATATCATCGCTAAATTCTTATTTTCAATTTTTATCGTACGCAGTGTACAATATACGAAGCATTTCATTTTGTCCCTTTAGACTAGTTCACGAGTTCAAAGCCGTGTTAATTCTTGATAAAGCTCGTAAAAATATGAGTGAGGGCTCATTAGATTCGGAATGACGTCTAGAAAAATGTTCAAAATTTTCAAACCCGCACATAAACAATTGCAAAAGTTATAATCAGATTTGTTTTGTTTTTTGTAAATAACTCGAAAAAGTTTAAGAAATTTTAAAGAGGGATTCTTAAAGAGGAAGAAATTTCCAATAAAAAAGTCCCGACTCCCGAAACTCTATCTCTATTATTAATAATTTTAATTTAACGTTGAAAATAGAGCTCCGCGCGGCGAACACTAAGCCGTTACGATGCTCTGAAACCGGCCGTAATAAGTAAAAATATTTTTTTATGTTATTAAATATTAATTTAAAATTTTTAAAAAATTATGTTATTATTTATTTAGACACTTAAAGGAACAATATCCCGTTGTAAAAAAAATTTCACCGATTTTTCATAAAATGAGCCTATTGTTAATTAACATTTTTTTTTAGAGTTTGCGTTTATACTTCAAGTCGGATAATTGTTAAACAAAAGTCACTAAAATTATTTCGCTTCGTGGAGACCCTATATCAACTATACTTTATGGGATTATGACATTGCGATGTTTTTAATTGTTATAGTCTATCAATTATTAATTATTTAACAAAAAACTAAAAAATGAAAAAGAGGGTTGAAATTTTTTTTTATCAATTTTAATTATTCCCAGCAAACACTCATAATTGGCACATAAATGGTCATACGCACCGTCGAGTCGCCAGCATTATCATAATTGGCACTTTTATGGGGAGCCACAATCGGCCCATTGTCGAAATGTCCCACCGGGCAGCAGCTGACCATCCTTCAATTTGCCAACAGTGTACAATAATATTTATACATCCATAAAGTACGACATATGGACATCCAACTTTTTATATATAGATATATTATTCAGGACGCTTTTTACGAAAAAGTACAACTTTGACATGTAAGTACTTTACTTGATAAAAATGAAATAATTAATGCATAAATATTGTACTATGAAATTGTTTGTTATCATCCGTATATTCTATTTACATATTTAATATTGTTTACCATATCTCCAATTTATTCTCACAAGGGTTGCCTGCAAATTGTAACGTTTATTAAGTTATTAAATACATTTTTAGTTCTCTTTAATAATTGCGGTCGGTGGAGTTCGAACCTGCATGTCTCTGTTGTCCGTATTACAGTACTGACTCTCTGACCAACTGAGCTATCTTAGTGACCGTTATTTCGGATGCTAAAAGCAGTATTTATGGTGATGTGTATGAAGTCTTTATTATGTGAAATGCGCATGCGCGTAGTCATTTAAAATATTAGCCTGCATATTACCATAAAAGTGCCATCAACGTATAAACTGAAGGAGCATTTTTTATGGTTGCACAATAATTGACCATTTCTGGTTATTATGTGGCAATACATAACAACATGAAGCTGGTACGCCTGCATATAATTTATTATGGACCACAAAAGGTTAGCCTATGCCATTAGAAAGCCATTGATCGCTACAATGGCCCATTTAAGGGCCGCAATTTTTGTGTTTGCTGGGTTATTACTGTTTTTATATTCAAAAGTACTGTAAGATCACATAAACTTTAAATTTTCATTGCTAATCGTTTAAGCAAATTTTATAAACAAATAAATTACATATTTTTGAAAAAAAAATTTCTGCCATTTTATTGGTTATAAAATATTATGATTTTGATGGTGTTTTATAGCATTAGTAACAAACAGTGGAGTATATGCCTTATAACGCAATTAAAAGAAGCTTCAATAAAACTGTTTTATAGTGGCAAATTTTCTTAGAGCCTGCGGAAATGTTTATAGTTATTTTGTAATGGTTGCAATAAGCTTTACAAAATATCAACACTGACTGAATTATTTTATTAGATGGTTTATCAAGCTACAATTTTGATAATAAATGTTTTTGTCATAAAGCTAATAGCTTTCGAGATATATTTCTATGAAACTATTTTCTTATCATTACCCTCCTGTAACATTTAAAGCTTTGGGGGTATCTATAAGGACTTTTGACATTTTATTTAAAATGTTGATAAAATGCTTCATTCAAAAATTCATCGGGGTGGAAATTTTCATTCAGACAAAATCTTTTTAATTGGACTATAAACGATTTCTCCCTATAAGTGAATGAATAATGCTAACTGGACATCTTCGACAGAAGCTAACATTGCGAAACAACACACTCATTTTTTAAGCGCACCTGAGGGTCGTTCCATGACAAATACTGAAAAGTGACGAACCTGGTCCTGTTGGCGCCCGCATGATTCAGAAAGCGTCGCGAGGCGCGCCCTGCTACGGCGCCAAACGCACAGAAGTAATCGCTGGTAGACGGTGCAAACCGCCCTCTCCCTTAGACAGCGTCTCGGCGGCGATGTTGGCGTCCCGTCCATGGGCCTCGGCGTTGCGTGTAGCGTCGCTGTGGTGCATTCATCGCTGGCGGCTGTTATCGGCCTGAAAATGTAATGAGTTATTATTTCAACAATTGTTCTATTTTAATTCTGACATGAATGAGAGCTACGGGAAAGGGGAGCTTTTCCGGAATATAATAGAGTGGTTTTTATAGAGGGAATATCAAATTAGGAACTGATGTACCCAGTGAGTGAGAATTTAGATGTACACTTTAATCCGCATACAGTGTAGCCAGGGAGGTACGACATTTTTCTTGAAATTATTTCTATAAAGCTAGACTTTTTTCCCAGGAAAGTTTGGTATTTATGATGAAGGTGAAATTCTACCAATCTATGTGTTGGAATAATGAGTAAAAAATTAAACAATATGTTGCAAAAAGTTGTATAAATGTATTATATCTACAAGATTGAAATTTTACAAACAAACATTTTTGACATATCTACAAGGCTGAATTTTTTTTCTAGAATAGTTTATTGAATAAGACATCCAAAAAATACAGTCTACTGATCGTCTTGTTGCTAAAGCCTCGGTAGACGTAATGGAATGCAAGTGAGTGACCGCGGCCGATGTGCTCCGGGCCATTGCAGTTCGCGGAGAAGTTTTGCATTTTCTGCCGCGGAATATTAATCTACAAAGCTGATTTTTTGTCTAAAAGCAGTTTATGCACTACTTCGATTAAAAATCACATTCTAATTAGAGGGCATAAAAAAAGTTAAAAGATTTGTAACGTTCTAAATCTCTTTCCCGAGTGCACACAAATTTTAAAGTTCCCATCATTTCAATTCCTTCTTTTTATTCAATTTTCAATAGTAAAAAGCATGTAGAAAAATTTCAGATGATTTAGAAACGTTGTGGATAGAAATGTGAGAGAAAAAGCAGTGGATCGAAAGTAACTTTTTTACTTGTACCCATTATCGATATATTATTATAGTTTCATGTGATTATTATATTTTATATAAATTAACACACACAATATTTTAATAAAATAAATTTAATTATCATAATTGAATTAGGGCACACATAGTATTTTTATAATCAAATTAACTGTCGAATTCTGCGCTATTCATATCGGAATCTTCATTTTCACTCTCGTAGCCGATTTCGTCCACGGAATCACTTTCGTACGAAACACCATCATTTCCTTCCGAAATATTAATTGGACTGTCAAATCATGACTTTGAATAATTTTAGTATTTAATTGACAGTTACATTGATAAATAATAATAAACTTGAAATAATAAAATAAGTTGAACTTGGCTTGAACTTAGTTTGTACAACTCGCCCTAAAATAATGAATTTTTTGAATACCTTATAAAAAAAACAATCATTTCTTACAATGAGATTTACATAGGATCGTGAATTTATTATTTATTAATATATTTTCTTCGACATAAAAAAAATATAAACTTCCTTACCGAAACATAGATCATAATGGAGTAAATAAAAGTGATTATTAACACATCTATAAGAAAACTATCTGTTCGTTAATATTAATGAAGAATATAATTGTCATGATTTGACTATGTATTGCTATTTCGGCAACGTCTACCAAAGATTTAGCTACCTTTAAGCGGAGGTAGAATGTGATTTTTAATCGAAATAGTGCATAAACTGCTTGTAGACAAAAAAAATCAGCTTTGTAGATTAATATTCAGCGGCGGAAATTGCAAAACTTCTCCACGAACTGCCAGTGCCTGGAGCGCAGCTGCTACCGACGCTTTAGCAACCTGAGACGATCGGTAGACTATATTTTTTGGATGTCTTATTAAATAAACTATTCTAGAAAAAAATTCAGCCTTGTAGATATAAGTCAAAAATGTTTGTTTTTTCCACACTTTGCGTAGGTGGTAGACCTGACATGGCAACGCTTCCGACGCGTTAGAATATTATTTTCCGGTCTGTTTTATGTCATCTGTGAGTATGTAAAATTTCCATCTTGTAAATATAATACATTTACGCAACTTTCTATAACATGTTTAATTTTTTACTCATTTTTGCAACACTAAAAGTTTGGTAGACTTGCACTGTTATCATTGATACTGTCTAAGCTATTGTGGGAAAAAAATGTAGCTTTTTATATATAACGCGAAAAATCTGTCGCTACCTCCCTAGCTAGTAGGAGGTACATTCCCCTAGCTAGTAGGAGATACATTCGATACAAAGTGTACATTTTTTTTTTGTAAAATCACCAAAACATGTCATAATGATTTACTATGTTCTCTGTTATCAGTAATTTCAGCAAGTGCTCTGACAGCTCTCTTTTGAAGTTGAAAAATGTTATCAGCATGATACGAGTTTATTCATATAATGACTCCATAAGAAATACGGGGGGAGCCTTTGTAAATATTATTTTGCATTACACTCCCTCCAAATTTAAGGGCCATTAGGATCTGTTGTACGCAGTGGTCACGTGCCCTTATTACCCGGCTAAGGTATAGTAACTTTGCATTTTATCCCTTATTGATTGCATGATTCGATGACAGAATAAATTTCTGCGGTTCGTCACTGTTTAATTTAAGTCAATTTGCAATCAACTATCTATTGGCAGTTTTTTCAATTTCATCTAAACAATTCAATAAATTATACTAATTTGCCTTTGAAGCAATTAGGGTGGTGCCGTTAGCAAAAATAATATATTTGGAAGGATAAAGAAACTATGCAATATCATTTATAGACAACATAAATAACAGTGGTCTCAAGACAGATCCTTGTGGGACGTCGTGTGCAACATTACTAAGAGCTGAGTTTACATTGTTTACAGAAACACAGAACGTCTGTCAATATGTTTTCAATAACAAAAGGAAGATTGTTTTGTACATAATTTTGCTTCAAAAATTCAATATTTGAAAAATGATTAAGTGTTTATTGTTTCCTAATTTACATAAGTAATATGGGTAGTGCGTGCATTTTCAAACGAGTTAAACATTATTTAACAAACAATATTGACATTGAAATGTTTGACCTTAGTATTTTTTTATGATACCCTTGTAAAGAACCTGTCCTTTGTATGAACCACCCCGCATTAAAAAAAATCTTAAGATGTATTTGAAAAAGAGATTCTTGCTTATTATTGAAGGGAAAAAAGTCAATCGATTTTTTTTTAAATGAGCAGGTATACGATTCTTTTGTATTAATCTCCACTTCTCAAAACTTAAAATTATAATTTGATGGATTTATTTATTTTGTTCTGAAGCTCATGAATATTTGATGAGGTTACAAGGTGAATAATTCCGCATGCATTTATTGTAAAAACCGAAAAAAGCTATTTTTATCTTTAACAAGAAAATTAATATACGAAATATAAATTAGTTGTAATCTGCGATAGTAGCTGGGAATACCATCTTGACCTCAGATAAGACAACGTAATAATATCAACAAAAAAATGTGTTTTTATGACGTTTATCCTCCTACAAGTATTACTGAATTTTACATTTAATTCGTCATAAGAAGTGGCCATTTATAATTTTACAATGTTACTATGAAAAATTTAGACGCCATGAAAAAAAATTATAAAAATAAGATCTAAAAATGTCAATGATTGGCTCCCTTATCTTACTTTCAATAAGAAATGTGCAAAACCTAGACGTTATTACTTCCACATCCGGTGGAAGTGTAGTAAGACAAAAGAAAATTAAAAGCGCGTATTGTTCAAACAGGCTTAGAATGTCATGAGATGTCGTGATTTTAAGTTTGAGAAAAAATAATTTTGTCTGTCGTACAGTGGGTGGAAAAAAAAATACCGTTCAAAACTTGCTGTAGACTTCAGAATTTATTGGATCATATTATTTTTTCTTTTTTTAATGTTCGTTATTAAATTCTTCATTCATCTCTCGAGACAGATTTTCGATTTCTGTCCCTGATTTTTCAAAATTTTCTAAAGAAGTTTGAATTTCCATAAAAAATTTTGGAAAATCAGGTACAAAAATCGAAAATCTGGCTTGACAGATCGATGGGCAATTAAAAGACGAAGATCTCAAAAAAAACTTTCCAATTGCTTAAGTATTAAGTCCTGCAGACTGATGACAAAGTGACATAGTTAGTTTTTTTTTTTTTTTTGAGAAAATGAAGATTGTCCATTAAGGCGTCTTGGCAGAAAAAAAGGGCCTATAAGATTATTACCAATAATTCCTAACTATACATTAACCGAAAATTGCTCTTGGAAATGGGTTTCGGTTATGGCGTGGGGGTTTTCGTGCGCCCACACATTATTATTATGGAAATTTTGAATAGCATTCCTAGAAAAATTTAATCAGATGAAAAACTTTCAATTACATCTCTAAAAAATGACGACAGTACTAAAATTTTACCCGCTGATAAAGGCAACGCCATTGTAATTTTAGATACAGATGTATATATTACAAAGACTATGAAATTGATTAATGATGGGAATTATTCTAAATTAAATAAAGATCCGACAAAATCTTTAGAAAGCAAAATATATAAGACTCTATTTAAACACAAAAATGAATTTACCGATTTTGAGTGAATGGTTCTAACTAACAAAATAGTAAACCTCCTCATTTTTATGGTTTACCAAAAGTACATAAACCTCAAATTCCTCTTAGACCGATTGTGAGCTCAAGTAATTCTCCATTTAGTAATCTCTCCAAATTATTATTGAAAATCTTAAATCCTTTATCAGGTTCCTCTGAGTCTTATATTAAAAATAGCAAACATTTTTTGGAAAAACTATTTGAAAACAATTTTAATAAGAATCATCTAATGGTGAGTTTTGGTGTAGTAAGCCTTTTTACAAATGTTCCGGTAGATAAAACATTAATAATAATTAAAAATAGATTGCAACATGATGGGGATTTAGCGAATAGAACTAAATTAAGCATAGAAACTCTTTGCATTAAAAAGACATACTTTCAATTAAATAGTGACTTCTATCAACCAAACTTTGGTATGGCCATAGGTTCTTCTTTATCTTCAATATTAAGTAATATTTTTATGGAAAGTTTTGAAGAAAATGATATTAATAACTTGATTTATAAACCTATAGTGTGGTGGAGATATGTTGATGATATTTTTGCGTTATAGCAAAGAACATTTTAATAATTTTTTTAAATCAGATTAACGAAAAGGAATCTTCAATTAATTTTACAATAGAAGTAGAGAGTAATAATGAATTACCTTTCTTAGATGTTTTAATTAAAAAGTTAGATAATAAATATGAAACCAGTGTTTATCGAAAACAAACACAGAAACAGATATTTGAATTTCAATTCAAATCAACATATTAGCGTTAAGAAAGGTGTTGTAGAATGTTTGTATGATAGGACTAAAGTAATTTCTTCAAATTATGAACGTTTAAATAAAGAGAAAAAAATTATAAAAACCGTTCTATTGAATAACCAATAGCCTGAGAGTTCTCTTGATAGCCAGCTGGCAAACATTGAAAAACATTTACAACCTGAATTTAGATCTTTAGCAGTAATTCCATACATTTATCGGATAAATTGCGAGAAATCGGAAATAGATTTTCTGTACGAACAGTTTTTCAAACGAGAGCCCATATTAAGATCTGTTTTATCAAAGACTAAGTCGGTGAATATTGTTCAAAATTCCAAGGATTGTATTTATAGTATTCCGTGTGAGTGCGGTAAACATTATATAGGTGAGTCATCTAGACCTTTCAACGTAAGGCTTGGTGAACACCGAGATTATGCTGGAAAGGGAGAATTTCAAAAATCAAAAATTTGTGAACACGCAGTGGGACTCCGCTAAAATTTTAGAAAAAGAAAGCAACTCAACTAAAAGAAAACTTAAGGAATCCGCTATTAGTTTGTTAAATGAGGATAAATGTGTTTCTAATTATTCTATAGATTTCTGTACCAGCTGGTTACCGATCCGCATAGACAATGTAAGTAAAAATAAAATAAATATAATTTAATGTCTCACGTGACTATGGAAATACATAAACAACAAACTGTCTGGTTTGATATGATCAAAAGCGAAAGTTTTGATAACGGAAAAAGAACTATTTTCCGAAACGTCAACTGCCTTTCTTTCTTTTTCTTTCTTTAATGCCTTTATTTATATTAACGTCCTGGCGAAGTTTAGCTAATGCTACTCTACCACTTAACCAGGACGGCGAGATGAGATACGGTCACCAGTCCAAGTGATGGACTCTGCCCGGCGTGCTTAACTTCGTCGATCGAGCTCCACTCACTGAAACCGGTACCGTACTTCACCTTCGTTCTAATTTTTCTATTTATCATTTAAAAATTTTGTTTCAGTTTATATATTTTTAGGTGCGAGACATTTTGTAATAGAAGTATAAAAACCAGCCTCTGGCTGATTCTTTTGGCGCAGAGATGTATTTCATAAAAAATTTTAAATATTTTTACGGTAGCAAAATACCCAGCAAATAAGAAATCATGAATATGCCACAAATAATAAATTATAAACAATATATAATAAAATAAATTCAATGAAACACTGGAAATGGAAGAAATAATACGATGGGAGATGGTTTTGAACACCAACAATTTACTTTATGTCAACAAATATTGTTTATAAAATGACGTTTTCATGTAGAATTGACCAGGCTAATCAGAAAAATGATAGTGACGAACCACTTTTTTGGTAAAAAATATCAGAGGACATGTTCGCGATAAAATAACTTTTCTAACTAAAATATGTGGTTTTATATCCTACTAACAGATACCAGAATTGAAAATAATATCTAAAGTACTTTCTGAGATATTAAAAAATAACTAAAAATAAACTCAACACCCTGTAGCAAGAAATTTAAGACGTTGCGGATATATGTTCATATGAACTTTTCTTCATAAAATGACCTAAGGAATCACACTCTGAAATATTAGCACGTAATAAAGGAACACTCTGTATATTACGCTTTCTCAACAAAAAAAAACTACTGTAGATAAGAAATGTGCAAAACCTATACGTTATTTTTTGTTTTCGATTTAAAACCAAACTGCGACATAATAGAGAACATAATAAGATCATTAAAGTTCGAATAAAAAACATGATTCAAAACTTTTCAATGGGTAAGGATGGGAGGCGTGCGGCGTTAAAATTCATATATGTAATTTGTGGTTAAAGTTTCATCCCAATCTCGCTTCGGAAAAATGTAGTGACGCACGAGGCTAATTAGGCACTATCAGCGCAAAAAAAACTGGTATCAGTTGACGTCATCGGTGCCCCATTTCAACTTTTCACCTGCTGCATGCAGGTTGCAGCACGCAGGAAGGTGTGGTGTACAAGTTGTTATTATATTTTTAACTACATATTAGAACTGCGCTGGAATCTCGTTTCGCCTTTTACTCCGCTCTCGAAGACGTCATCGGCTGTTTACTACGTTCTTCTTAACCGAGATTCGATTTTTAATTTAGTATATACGTCAATGCATTACATATTAATATTGTATAAAGATCTAGACTTTATCATGTGTAGGTATTATGCAACCTACAGATTTTTATTGTGTGAATACCCTCGCCGTATCAGATTGAATTTGTTTTAGTCGGTATATTTCTTTCATCCTAACTAGCACGGCTAAGGTCACACGAAAGTGTGTTAAATGCAACAAGATTTCTGGCATTTCCGGTGAGGTTATAGACTAAATAAATTATAGTTTTGATTATTAAAGAACTAAACATTTCTACAGATTACACGTATCCAGATGTGATATAATACACTCGTACTAGACAAAAGGGCAGTTAACGTTCTAATAAGTTCCAGTATATGGTGCGATCACTTCAGATAAATCAGAGCTGGTGCACAATAATTGGGACTAATTATCTACCGGATTTTGAATCAGAATAATAATTTTATGAACAAAAAAAAACACGATTTTACGAGTTTCCTTAAAACAGGCCGCCGTTAACGGAATCATTAGGAAAGTCATAGTTTCCAGGCTTTTTAAAGTATAAGATTCAAACTTGGCAGTTTTCCATCACCTCCGGTTTCTCCAAACATTATCCCATTACCCAAACTTTGACATTTTAAATGTATGCCAGTAAATAAAGACAAATTTGAGGCCAAAATAGGAAAAAACTACGAGAAAGCTGTTTTTTTGTGGAGACCTTCATTGAGATGCCCTTAGTACATCCTGAGAAGTTCGAGCAATTTGGGTTTTTATTTTTGGGAGGGGGGGGGAGTGTTAGTTATAACAGAAATGTATTATATTACAAAAACTAATTTTATTTTATCTAAGGGACCAAGGGTCCAGGTCAAGTCTGTTTAGTCTATAAGTTGTTTAGAATAACGCAGTAAATCACTTGACATATAGGGCGTTGAGAACCATTGCTAGTGCATAATGTGAGAAATATATTTAAAATCTTATAGTCAGTCGTGTAGATGTTAGTATAGAATCAAGACGCACTTTCCGGTATATAATAGAGTCAAAACACTATTAATAAAATAGTCTTTATTTAAACATAGAGAACTTATAGTTTTATTTTCATAGCCCAATTCCTAATAGGGAGGACTTTCAGTTTCTTTCCATTATCTCGAAAAGTAACACTTTTTCGACAAAAATAGTCATGATCAAAAATATTTCTTATAAAATTCTAGACAAAAAAGGTCATTACACTTTTTTTCGTAGGATCAGTCGTTTCAAAGATATACAGTACGTACATAAAATGTTGTGTATATAATTGTGAGGACAAAGTTTCACAAAGACATCCATTCCCAAATCCAAGAAATACATTAATCGATTTAAAAAATGGTTAGAAGTCATCAAGCAGTAGAAAAACAGTAATAAACAGATAGTAGAAGCAGCAGAAAAACAAATAGCAAATGCGGTTGCAGATACATTAGTTCTAGTTTCTACTGTTTCTACTGTTGTTTTGCTTTATAAATATTCTATTTGTCTTCGTAGATAATCCCCAAACAGCAATATTATATGTTAAAAGGGGGTGGAATTTATAGAAGATATACTTTTTGCAACTAAATTTCATTCAGTCATTTAAATATAGCACGATAATAAAAAAAGCAATAAAAGAAATGTAAAAACTGAATTTGTTCTTAAAATAAAGAGAAAGAAACAAACTAGACAACTTTTTTTTTAATTTATTTGTCTCTTAACGGATGGACTTCATTAAAAGAAATATGGATCAAAAAGTAGGTATGTATTGTACATAAGCTGTCATTAGTATCAAAATAATCCGATCATTTAAAATAGAGTAAGTATTAAGCATTAATAGTCCAATCAATGAATGCCCAAAAGGGGATTGTAGAGAACATTTTGGAGGGGAGAATTTTTCTCTTCCGGGATATGTTGGGGGTAGTCAGGAGGTAAACATACTAAAAGTCCCCGCCCCTAGCCCCGCCGCTTCAGGGGGGAGGGGGGTGGAAAGGTTCCTTTTTTCGATTCTTCGCTTATAACTCGGAAACGATGCGTCTTATGGGAAAAGGTAATCTATTGAAAATTAAACGTAATTAAATTTCCCACAAAAATGATTATATTCATTTTCTTCCTATGTGTTATATTTTACGAGATATTCGCCAGCGAAAATCGATAATTAATAAAAAAAAAAAAATCAATTGTGTACCTTGAATATTTCTATCAAAGCGGTTTACTTTGGTCTGCTAATAAATCACAGTCACAAAACAATCTTTATTTTACAACACTCGACGTATTTACTAACGTAATATTTTGTCGAAGTCTAGACATTTCCTTAAATATACAGAGTGACTCACTTAAAATGAAGATACCCTTATAACTTTTTCATTTTGTTTCCGATTTGAATCAAATTTTACTCAAGTATAGAACAAATTAGAATCTACTTATGACCAGAAAAACATTCACCTGCTAGAAAGGCAAAGCCACCTGCGGTACCAAAATATGCTGAAAAAAATAAAACATTTTGAATGTTAGAAATTCTAAAAAATGCATCCAATCGGCGCCACAAACGTACATACACCAAAACTTGATTTGATTATTGATGGGGGATATCTCATACATAAATTCATCTGGCAAAGGGGGTCCTCAGTTTCCGCAATTTGTGGTGGCTACGTAAAATTCATCGTTCGTAAGATTAAAAATTAATATGATTTTTAATCTTTTTCCTCATATTTTGCTACCGCAGGTAGCTTTGCCTTTATAGCAGGTGAATGATTTTCTGGTCATAAGTAGATCCTAATTTGTTCTATACTTGAGTAAAATTTGACTCAAATCGGAAACAAAATGAAAAAGTTATAAGGGTATCTTCATTTTGAGTGAGTCACACTGTATATTTAAGGAAATGTCTAGACTTCGACAAAATATTACGTTAGTAAATACGTCGAGTGTTGTAAAATAAAGATTGTTTTGTGACTGTGATTTATTAGCAGACCACGGTAAACCGCTTTGATAGAAATATTCAAGGTACACAATTGTTTTTTTTTTTTATTAATTATCGATTTTCGCTGGCGAATATCTCGTAAAATATAACACATAGGAAGAAAATGGATATAAACATTCTTGTGGGAAATTTAATTACGTTTAATTTTGCACAGATTACCTTTTTTCGTACGACGCATCGTTTCCGAGTTATAAGCGAAGAATCGAAAAAAGGAACCTTTCCACCCCCCTCTCCTACTGAAGCGGCGGGGCTAGGGGCGGGGACTTTTAGTATGTTTACCTCCTAACTACCCTCAACACATTCCTGAAGAGAAAAATTCTCCCCTCCAAAATGTTCTCTACAACTCTTTCATTGACTGGACTATAATTGAATATTTTCATTATGTAAACTATTTGCATCTACAGTACAATACCAGAGCTTCAGAAACTGTGCTAAACCTATTTTAATACATATAATTATTATCAAATGTGACACAGTCCTGCTTTCAAAATCACCCTAACAAAATAAAGTACAGTAGAAGAAGGAAGAGCTGGTGATTAAGTTGATCAAATTTTATTCTTGGGAGAAATATGTTTATCTGTAAACAGATGCATAGTGATCACGATGGTGCTGTCCAAATTTTTCTAGAGTGTGTGCTACTCTTTTAAAATACTGTCCCGCCAACCGCCGTTCGCCGTTTGCTTTTTCTTACAATCACCAGAGGCGCGTCGGTTGTAGTCCCAGTAGAATGAGTGAAATCCTGAAGACTGAGGATGGAAGATCATCAACAATAGATTGGAACCTATTCAAAACCTCTTGTCACCGGCTCCCGATCAGTTGATCAATACTATATTCTGCAATTGTACCAAAGGCCGTAACGCTAGTTGTAGCTGCAAAAAACTAGGTCTCCGTTGTTCTGCAGTATGCGGGCATTGCCGTGGGCAATCTTGTTTGGACGCCGCGATGGAAGAAATAGATAGTAACAATGGAGCTATAGATGAAGATATATTTGAAGATACGATACCATTAAGTGATCAGCCAATTGACGAAGCTCTTTATGAAGAGGACGATGAAGTTGACACGGAATTAGATCTGCTAGAAGAGAACGAACGATTTATGCGCAAAGGGTTGTTTTGAGCGTCAGATGTGAATTAGGCCTACTATTTGTTACTGTTAAAGAAATACAGAAAAGAGAAGACATTGTATCTCTCCGTGACTTTTGCTTAAAAACGCTTGAAAAAAAGTGTAATGACCTTTTTTGTGTAGAATTTTATTATATTTTATAAATGTTTTTGCTCGTAACTATTTTTGCCAAAAAAGTGATACTTACTACATAATGTACCCTACCTTACGTATTTATATATTTTTTCTACTCCCATTCTTTAAATCGTTTATTAGACATTCCCCACCTGTACTTTAATGAGATCCAGTAAGATACAGATTTTCCATTAAGATATACAAGTTTATAAGTAATAGAAATGCGACACACAGCAATATTCTGCCAATATTAACTATTGCCTTGAACATTTGAGAGATCTAAAATTTATCAATTTTGACAAGTCATACTTACTGTTTACCTAGCAAATTTTTAAACTTTGTGCTTTTTGCAATTAAAATAAGCGAACATGTGTGATACCTAAGCAGCATTCAAAGTGATGGGAACTGCCATCTGAGGCATCGGAACTTTAATATAGTAGGAATGATATAACTGTTACTAATTTTGCGACTTCAGGGTAATATTCACTTTGTGGTATGCATTTGTAGTGACAATTATGTAGATTCTACTGAATTTAGGCATTGTATAGTTATAACATTTTCAAGTAACTCCTGGAGAATCTGCAACGTCGCAGATACTACTCTGCATTACTTTGAAGCATCCTCAACTGCAAAGTGGAAATTGGTAGTAATGCCGACTGCACAGCTTTACCAAACGATTACTTCAAAGTAACGATAACTTCAAGTGTGCAATTTTAAGTCCCCGGTACGTTGTTGGGAAATTTTTTGGAACTTCAAAGTTGTCTAACTTATTAGTGACATCTCGAGTAAAAATGAGGTTATTTCTACAAACACAGGGGCTTTGAAGTCATTTTTACTACTCCCCACTAATTGAAAATGACTTAAAAGTTACATATACCTTGAAAATCGACTATAAAGTAATATTAACTTTTAAGACAATTTATATAATTATTGGCATTGAATAAAATGGCAGTATCTGAAATGCTCAGTAAAAGCGAAATAAAGTTTATCAACACTCATCCACGTTTTATAGAAAACTGAAGAAACAGTTAAACAGTAGTAGAAATAGTGATTTTTCAGAATATGATGCAAACATGAAAGATTATTTCGCCACAGCAAAAATATCATCTTTGGCAACAAGTGCAAAAGTGTTCCCATCAACACAAGGAGAAAAGTAATCGAAAACTATAACAGTCTGCAGTGATATTAGTGATACTGTGTACTGCACGAAAGTTACAATTTGTCTTTAAAACACAGATTGACGCATAGTTCAGTTAGTGATCCACTGAGCATATTAAATGAATTTGCCGAGTAAAAACTCCAAAGGGCATAGCCGGGTAAGCATGGTGTGACTGCCCCCAAGCGTCTGGCGCTTGTATTTGTGCAGTAGGAAGCAATCTTGGAAAGTAGCAATTTCACAAAATATTAGCCCGAAAAAGGGACCGGCTTGGGGTGAGTAAGGGAGGGTTGATTTTAGCAAAACTATTTTTTTTCTAAGAAACGGCGCATTCAATCGTTTTGTAAAAAAATATATGTTAAAGACCTACTGAGAAAGTACTAAATAAAAAATCATGCTCAAATTCCGAAAACAGATACAGTAAAAAAAACATATATATTATTGTCAAATTTTTTTTAGGGTAACTTATCCCTGGGGTACCAGCCTGAATTTTTTTCTGTAGCATGTCTATGGACTCACTTATGTTATATTTTTCTCCCAGTCTTGTCCGAAGATTACGCCATACTTAAAAAAAATGCCGAAGTGTGCAGTGCCGTATGCATATTTTGTGGACAATTAACTCCTTGCAAGTAAAAAGGGCCAAACTGCAAAGTAAATATGGATATCTGAGTAGTGTATACATATTAGTGACTAGTGATTATGGAGATGGTGAACGTTGTAAGAGAAACCAACATGAAGCTGCAACGCTGACAGTTAATTAGATGCTCAATAGAGTTGACTCTTGCGCCGCAAAAATCAGTTTATAGCCGTAATGTTAAATATCATTAAGGGTAAAACCTAAAGTCAGCGGTACTATGGAGTACCTTGTCAAAGACTGTCATTATTCACATATTACCGTCGGCGGGGATAAGAGCTTGGTTGTTAACAATTTGTAGCACTAAATCGTAGCATTACTAACCTGAGAAGGATATAGATGTTAATCTTCCTCACTGTCATCTGCAATCACTGTACTCATGCTATCCTTCTGGAACAATAGGGAGAGAACTTCTGCCGGTTTAGGTATGCTTGCTAGATATCATCCGTACGAAAGGTAATACACGACAGCAGCTACATGGGAACAACATCCAACAGTTTGATACCCATTGGCACATTCACAGAAATGTCTTCTAACGCCGACACTGTGGGGAATATAGTCGAGGAAACGTCGGTAAACCTTCGTTTTGATATGACGTGAACAAACTTGTATTTTGAGTACATTGGACTGGTCCTTAGCGTACTGAAGATTAAGTGTTCCGTCTTCATTTATGACTTCGAGGTACGAAATCGTTTGTTTATATTGATACGATCCGGTAAAAAACAGTTTTAAATCCGTCATTTCTGGGAAGTCCAGTACATCTTTGCTGGAAATATCTACAAAAGGCAGTTTTGCAATTTCTTTGAATGTGCCAGTGGGAATCGAACTGTTGGATGTTGTTCCCATGTAGCTGCTGTCGTGCATTATCTTTCGCAAGGACGATATCTATCAAGCATACCTAAACCGGCGGAAGTTCTTTCTCTATTGTTTCAGAAGGATAGCATGAGTGCAGATTGCAGATGACAGTGAGGAAGATTAACATCCATATCCATCACAGGTTAGTAATGCTACGATTTAGTGCTGCAAATTATTAACAACACATGACTGTTAAGACCAAGCTCTTATCCCCGCCGACGCGACGGTAATATCGATAGTACCGCTGACTTTAGTTTTTACCCTTAATGATATTTAACATTCCGGCCATAAACTGATTTTTGCGGCGCAAGAGAGTTAAACTCTATTGATCACCTAATTAACTGTCAGCGTTGCAGCGTTATATTGGTTTCTCTTACAACGTTCACCATTTCCATAATCACTAATCACTAGTATGTATACACTACTCAGGTATCCATATTTGCTTTGCATTTGGGCCTTCTTTACGTGCAAGGGGTTAATTGTTGACAAAATATGCATACGACACTGCACACTTCGGCATTTTTTTTAAGTATGGCGTAATCTTCGGACAAGACTGGGAAAAAAACATAACATAGGTGAGTCCCCAGACATGCTACAGAAAAAAATTCAGGCTGGTACCCCAGGGATAAGTTACCCTAAAAAAAAATTGAAAATAATATATATGTTTTTTTTACTGTATCTGTTTTCGGAATTTGAGCATGATTTTTTATTTAGTACTTTCTCAGTAGGTCTTTAACATATATTTTTTACAAAACGATTGAATGCGCCGTTTCTTAGAAAAAAAATAGTTTTGCTAAAATCAACCCTCCCTTACTCACCCCAAACAGGTCCCTTTTTCGGGCTAATATTTTGTGAAATTGCTACTTTCCAAGATTGCTTCCTACTGCAAAAATATAAGCGCCAGACGCTTGGGGGCAGTCACACCATGCTTACCCGGCTATGCCCTTTAATAAATATTGTGTCGATGGGGAACGGACAATTTCGGTATAAACGGCATAAGACATTGTTTGTGTACAATAAATTGAACTGAATATATATACAAAAAAAAATAGCAAAAAACTATATTTCTTTTCTAGAATATCTCAAAAGTTATCAGTGACGACAAAAATAACAGTTTACAACACCATTATCCAACTTCATTTCGATTACTGTGCCAGTCTATTATATTCCTTCGATTTAAATAAAATAACTTCCCTTCAAAAACTACAGAATAGAGGAATGAGAGTGATTTTGAAATGCAGCCGATATACCTCAATCCAACATATGCTTTCTTCTCTTCAGTGGCTGTCTGTAAAAGATAGATTGCTCTCCATGGCTATGGTATTTATTTTCAAAATTTTAAATAACTTAATACCCAAGTATTTAAATAAGTTTATATTTTATGCAAACCAAATACATCAACACCACACAAGAAATAACAATAAATTTTATATACCAAAGCAAAATCTAAGTCAAAGTAGGAAAATTATGTTGCCATAGGATGAAAGGAATCTCTCTCTACCTGTATTCAAACGTAAAATTGTAAGCTACATAAAGTCGACTGATTAACTCCACTTGTTTTATATAGGTATCTTGTCCTCGTTATTTTTTAATTTATTTGTATATGTATTAGTCTGAGTGTGTAAGTGCGTGTATTATTTATTTATGTATAAATTATGATTCTTTATAATTACATTAGAAAAGTGAATTTGTATATTATGATTTTCCTATTCAAATAAATACTTACTTACTATTTTTTGAATGAAATTAAATGTAAACTGATCACTAAAATATGAAAACTCATGTATTTTTTCCATTATACATCGTACATTGTACATCGTTTTCAGTAAAAAAACAAATATTTTATTTGCACAAATTTATTAATATCAGATAATAAAAAGTACTTGGTAAAAATATAATAATTGTTATTTTTAATCCACATTCGTGTCCTTGTCCACATCGTCCACATCACACTATCATATATAATATTCTTCAATCTATGCATCACACACAGTGACACTTTAACAGTTATTATCGTGTTGCTAATTAAAAAAAAAAATTACCTATCTCGTATCTGCCAATTGTACCAACATGAAAATAAGTTGATAGCAATAGTTACCAAGATCTTATACCGTCATTGGTCCCATTTGCTACATCTAGGTAAATATAACTACACAGTGAAATTGTTGTAGTTCCCGTCACCACTTTTAAAGTAGCAACAACTATAACGTTGGTGGCATCTGCTACTTTATGGGAAATGTAACTTGTAGGGAAATAATTTTGGTTTTTGCAACCTCTAAGTTACTGCAATTAAAATCGCCATTTTTCTGTTGTTGAATGAAGACGCCATATTGACACAGATAAAATATAATTCAATAAAAAATTTCTTTTTATTAAGGTCATTTACAAATATGTTTTCTAAATAGATTATTACTTTATAATATATAAAATTAAAAAAAAAAACGTTTTCCATAAAAAATTTTGCAGTTTTGCTTGTACACATAATTTTTGCAAAAAATTTTTTTTCCGAAAAAACCATTTTCTCGAGGGGGCGTCTTTTTTATCGAAGCATCATGATAACAATTTACAGAAAACAAGTGGTGGTTTTAATATCCACACCCAGGGTAAATGCAAAACATCATGATTTATAATATATGCTTAGTCATGTTGTATATAATCACCTTAACATGGACCTTGGACATATCATGTGCTCAAACTCAGTAAGTCATTAATTTGCTATTCGAATAACAGAGAGCCAAATATATAGTTTGCGCTCTCATTTCGGTCAGCTGAGCTGTTCCAAAAGTTAGTCATTTCTACTACTTGGTTACATCCCGTTTACGTAATAACCTAGTCCTTGACACGGTAACGGTAGAAGTACCGAAATAGTAATTTTCCACGTAATTATTATTCCCCATTTTGGTGAATACTTGGTAGAAGGATGGTTCCCATTACGTAACAGTCCTTAGTTGCGGAAACCTTTACAGTTCCCCTAATGGCAACTATTACGTAGAAACTACTAAAATTGCTGCTTGGGTAGTGAAAGTGAAATTGAAATAATAATACATAATATTTCCTAACTTAATAATTTAACAATTAAAACAAGTAATGTAACATAATAATAGTAAAAAAAATCGAGAAAATATTCTGATCAAGTATGTTTTGGAAATTGTATAAAGCTTGATACAAAATATTCGTTGTGTCAAGAAAACATCATTGCAAATAAAAAGAGTGCTTAATTAATATTTCAAACTACTTTTCTTTGTTTCTGTAGCATAAAAACAAAGAGGCTATCACGGAAACAATATACGTCTGAACATTTCTTTAATAAAAATGTCGCAATGTCATTGTAATTATATCCAGTAATAGAAAAAAATCTCAAATACCCTTTCGTTGTTAACAAACAGGACCACAAAATATTAAATATTTTTGCGAGGTGCGCCCCGGACCAGACCAAGGGTAGCATATGTTTTTTGGGGTAGCTGAAATCGAATCTGGAACTTGCTTTGCCCCATCACGTCAGGATTTTTTTTTAAATTAAAAATAATTTTTTCCCCGATTTCATATTACGAGAATATTCGAAGATTTGGCGAAGTCGCCGGTGATATCAATTAATTAACAAACAGGGTATTATCTTTGTAGTAACATTAACTTGGTGGCCAACGTAAAGAGAATTTCACAATAGTTTCCTTCGCTATGTAGAAGTTAAATAAATAAAATGAGCTACTAAAAAGATTGAAATTTTTGTTTAAATCGAAGTCGTCTTCAAAGGATCTTCAAAAAACATATCTAAAAAATAAGAAACAAAATTTCACTCAGTTTGACAAATATTTGTCTACCTATTAGCGGAAAGTAGCAAGGAACTGTACCTTATTACCTAATATCAATTTGAAATCGATACAAAAATATCTAAATTCAAAACTTGTTTATAGTCCAAAAAATAGGTCTTTCATCTTCATTAGAATTTTCAGTTACCAAACTGACATTATACGGGAGCAATACTTGCACCGAATGCAGCAAACAGGCAGAACCCTCAGAGGCCAATACAGCAGACAGCGAGAGCTCTAGTTAAGGTCCCTGGACATATTTTAATTCAGATTGAAGCGGACTGTATGGAGGAAGTGCTGGTTCATAGCTTTTTTCGGGGATGTCAAGTTATTGTATTTTTATTCGATAAAAACAGGCCATTGGCCTGTCTGTGGCTTAAAGGTGTCAGGTGATTCGGGTTTTCGGGGGTTAATTCATGGCTGTACCGGTTGCGAACAGGCCATTTAGTCCAATCAACGAAGGAAAAATAGGGAATTAATTCGTATAGTGGCCAATTTTTGTATAGTTGTCGGCGGGACTGCTCTGAAAAATAGGGTGCATCGATTTTCTTTTTTTTTACCTAATCCAAAATGGCGGGCGTCCAAAAGTTGTGAGAAAGGGTTGTAAATAAAACTTTAAAATTTCAAATTAAAATATTAACCCTTAGAGGTAGCGGGTTGGGGTCAAAGATAAACATTTTTCATATTCTATATATTCAAAATGGCGGGTGTGAAAAAGTTGTGCTTTACAGTTATATATAAGAGGTAAAAACTTAAGACAAAAATATTAAGATTTAAGGGTAACGGGTTAGAGTTAAAAGTCAACTTGATATTTTCTTTGTTCTGCATCGGATCCATTTCTATTCCCTACAAGCTCAAAGGTCCCATTTTTTTAAGGGAAATTATTGTTTTATCATCATAGTGTGAAACAATAAACTTTATTTTTACTTTAATTTCTTTATTGGAAGTTTGATAACAAAGGTACTTATGTGGAAATAAACTTGATTTTATTAAAGAATAAAAAGTAAAAATAAAAATACTATAAACATTATGGTAAAACTTGCTTGTAGTAATCTTTCTTTGTGTTGAATTTGGGAATTTTGTCACAGGATCTAATCGTTGTTCTAATTAATCCATCCAGCGCTGAAGCTTCAGTTACAAGCTTTACTGCCCTTTTGACAGCTTGTGTGTGATTAGAAAATTTCTTTATTTCAATTATCAGAAAATTCAGGATTATTTATAATTTGATTAAGGTCCTCTTCGGATAAATCAACTGTTAATGGTGGCCCATTATATTCACATTCTTGCCAATCAATCATCTCATATTAATTTGCAGCATTTAGTTTCAACGGAGCAAGTGTAAACTTTCTTAAGTCGGTATTGTTGCCTTTTCTAGCTTTTAATATTCTGCGAACGGCCAACTCCCTAATACACTGGTCTTCATCACCTAGCATTCCCAGTAGTATGTTCTCGGTGTGTGCAAAATATCCATTTCGTATTACGACGGGATCAACTACCTACTCCTTTCAACTCTTCTGATAAATATCTGGATAATTGTATGTTCTTCCATACATTTGAAGCACCTTGCAGACATGATGGATGTGCTTCTATTTTGAACCACATTGGCGCATACACTTTGACAACATACGTTGCTGATATAACCAAATCTGTAGAGCAACATATAAGCGAAGTATTCTATTTGCTGTCGTCACCCATCACGAGTGGACTATTTTGCCAGGTTCTCGTTTTGAAATATTAATAGAAACATATCCCTTTATTACTGCTTGGCATATTTCATAAAAATATAACTGATATGTGTTAAGATCTTTCACCTTAACTATAGGAATTTCGGATTTAATAATCTTAAATGCAGCTACTGGCATCTGCTCGCATTTGACTAACGACTTTCCTATTATACCTGAAAATCCTGAAATACAGTTCCGTCAATATGTTGATCAAGTGCCTTTTAGTGGAAGTTCATTTGCATGCAGTTGGCAAATGAACCACTGGAGTGGTCTCTTAAAATGTTTTTCAAGTAGAGCTATAACACCACTTTTAGGACCAGTATTTGTAGCCGTTCCATCACATCCGACGACTTTTAAGGTGCTAGTTGGGATTCGAGAGTTTTCAAAATAACTGATAATGGCGCTAATGATGTTTACAGCTGAACCTGTAGAAGGTGTGACACGTCCCAAATATGATGATCCGGGCTCTCCAATGAAAACTATATGGTCTTCGGTTGTTATATTTCGACGGTTATTAATTTCATGGCCTTGTCTTTACACCCATCGAAATAAAATCCACGTAATGATATTGGCGTACCACATGATGATAATTCACCTCTCTTCTTGCTTATAGCTCTTCTAATTTTGTTTTTATCAATTACTTGCGTTGTGTTAGATTCATTAATTAAACCAAAATCTTAGAGTACTGAAGAAGCAATCAGTGCTCCAGCTCTATCGGAAATACCGCATCTATCTAAAGTTTCGGCTAAAACTGACAGTGTTCACTGTTCACCGAGCTTTCATGTATGCAGAACACAGCGCATGCTGTATCATGGGCATGCGTACATTAGATAACAAATAGCTCGGTAGGTAGTAATAAGTAATTTAAATTTAATATCGTAATTAAATATAGTTTAAAAATATTACTAATTGATAAGTATCGATAATATTTGTAAGGGTACGTACTATCTTTTTGGTCTTTGATGCTAACCCGGTACCCTTGAGTCTTAATATTTTTGTTTAAAATTTTTACCAGCCCATTTCAACCCCAAGACCAAACTTTTCCGCGCCCGCCATTTTAGATATGCACAAAATAAAAAAATTAAACTTTTAACCCTCACCCACTACCCTTAAACCTAAATATTTTTCACTAAAATTTCTACCTGTTGCTTATAACCCTAAAACACAACGTTTGCGCACCCGCCATTTTGAATATATAGAATATCAAAAATGTTTACCTTTGACCCCAACCCGCTACCCCCAAGGGTTAATATTTTAATTTGAAATTTTCAGACCGCATATTACAACCCCATCACCCCATCACACAACTTTTGGGCGCCCGCCATTTTGGATTAGGTAAAAAAAAGGAAAATCGATGCACCCTACTGAACAACATACTAAAAGTTTTTCTTGAATAACTCGAAAACTACGTCCTCTAGCGAAAAAGTATTCTTATACAAAATTAAACTAGATAAAATTTTCTACAAATAAGTTCCTATTCATTTTTTATGTAGGATCAATACTTTACGAGATACAGAAGGTGGAAAAATCGCGAATTAAAAAAAAATCGAGTTTTAATGACATAAGTAAATGAAATTTTAATACTAAATGAATTTAAAACTAACAGAAAGACTATATTATTAATAATAAACGAACGTTATCTTAAATCTAAACATTTCAAAAGTCAGCAAAATCATCATTGTCGTCGTCGTCGTCGTCGTCCAAATTGTTATCTAATGGTGCACCATTCGTACTATGGCAAGTGCCGCACACTATTGAGCATCGAATGCCAGCTTTTCGGCAACTTACAGCGTCCGCCACACCCAGTAGAATATCGGCAAAAGATGAAGTTTAAGATCGCTTCAGGAGGTACTGGTTCTTTGGTGGTAACCGGTAACCGGTAACCATTTTCCCCTCGGTTCCATCCCCACTGGTTGGGGGATAGGGGGTTGTTGAGCCATTACTGTATCTGTAAGTAAGTAAGCGAACCGCTGTAAGTAACAAGAAATTTTGTAAAAACCAGTTGATATACGTGTAAATAAACTCTAAAAGAGTGTTGTTACGCAGCTCCTTTGGTTAGTGGCAGTGTGGCTAGATCAGGTTTTGGCTTGGTGGATGATTTTAGGATTTTAGCATATCGGTGTTTATTTAAGTCTGCAGTTGCTTGGTAGATCGCTAAAAACATCTTCTTATTCCATTTTACGCGGTAAAGCAGGAAATAAAGAAAGACGTGAAAAGGGGACCTTTAAACTACCCCCCACCCCCACCCCCGGTCAGGACTTTTAGTATGTTGTTCAGGACTCTTCCCCGACAACTGTACAGAAATTGGCCACTACACGAATTATTTCCCCTAATCGGCCTTCATTTAACATCAAACTTTCATTTTATACCATTAAAATATGATTTTTAAAAATTCACGACTTTTCCACCCTCATCTCGTAAAGTACTGATCCTACATAAAAATTTTAAATTTAATTTTGTAAAAGGATACTTTTTTGTTAGAGGTCGTAGTTTTCAAATTATTCAAGAAAGACGTGAAAAGGGGACCTTTAAACTACCCCCCACCCACACCGGTCAGATCTGTTAATATGTTGTTTAGGACCCCCCAACAACTGTACAAAAATTGGCCACTACACGAATTATTTCCCCTAATTGGCCTTTTTTGAACTTCGTTGACTAGATTAATTGGCATGTCTGTCGTTCGAAGATGTCAAGTTATTGGGTTTTATGAAGGTGGGCTCACCTCAATCGATAAAAACAGGCTTTTGGCCTGTCTGCGGCTTAAGGGCGTCGGGTTATATGGTTTTTAGGGGACTTGTCCGATTGAAAACAGGCCTTTGGCCTGTCTGTGGTTTGAGGATGTTGAATAATTGGGGTTTTTCCATATGGGCTTTCGATAAAAACAGACCTTTGGCCTGGCTGCGATTTTCATCTACAGATTTAAGGTTCCCCTTAATTTAAAAAAAAATCTGACGTGACGGGGCAAACTAAGTTTGAAATTCGGTTTCAGCGACCCCAAAAACATATGTTACACTGGGTCTGTGGAGATCTTAAATCTGTAGATGAGAACCGCAGCTAGTTTTGAAATGAGATATTTTTGTACCGATTTCAAATTGATATTAGGTAATAAGATACAGTTCATTGTTACTTTCCACTAATAATTTTAGTAGCTTTTTTTATTTATATAACTTTGTACATAGTGAAACTATTGTGAAATTCTCTTTACGTTGGGCACCAAGTGCCCGAATCCGCCAAATCTTCAAATATTCTATTAATATGTCTGTTAAAAAAAGTTGTTCTTAATTTAAAAAAAAAATCCTGACATGGTGGGGAAAAATAAGTTTTAGATTCCGTTTCAGCGACCCCGAAAGCATAGCTACACTGGGTCTGGTGCGACGAACCTCGCAAAAATATTTGGTGGTTCTATGAATTAATTAAATAACAAATGACATTTTCATTCTATAGCATAACAAATGAAGTAGTTGTAACTGGAACAATGTACGTTTTCACATTTTTAAAATAAATATATTGCCATTTTGGTATTGTAATTAGCCAGTAATTTAAAAAAAATGATTCTCAAAGACTATTTTCTTGTGTAACATAATTACGTAATTATTAATTTTTTGCCCGTTTAAAGCACCTTCTTTAGAAAAACATTCATCCGCCATGGATTCGAAGAAGATACCTTTTACTACAAAAATCGACCATAAAGAAAATATCATCGCTTATGACGTTTTGTCTAAGTCTTGCATCTTTTTACCTTTGAGTACTGTACTAAATGACTTTATCAACTTTCCATTGTTTGTTGTTCATTTTATGTCGATTGAGGACTTTTGACAGGGGTACGTTTAAAACTTTACCTGAACATCAAGTTTCATTTATAGTGCAGGAAAAATAAATTTTAACTTCAAAAAAATTAATACAAGCAAGGAATTTGGTGGAGATATTCCACTTGCTATCCTAATGAATATATTAAAAGTCCCCTAAAATCTAAGCTGTGCTACGCCCGCCATATTGAAAAATGGTGGCCCATTTTCAGATTTTTGTATATAAATCCTTTACCGTTGCAGATAGGAAAAAAATTTCAAATAAAAAATGTAGGCAATAATAAAACAAACAATTTTTGATATTAACATTTTCTTCTCTTAATCGAACGGTTTTTGAATTATAATGTGCATAATGTTATTGAATTTTCAAAAATCCCAATTGTGTACAAAATACACTGTAAAATGTGTGTTAGTAGATTGTAAGTAAAACAAAAAACATTTTCTTAAGTATATTAACATTACAAAAGAAAAATATACTGTAATTATAAAGCCTATAACAAACAGAATAAAATACGAAAATACGTTATAACATTAGTTCGTCATTATCAATGTCGTCGTCAGGTAACATATCTTCTGAGTTGCTGCAATATAATCCCTGGCAATATCCACACATGGCAGAACACTTTAACCCTGCTGATGAGCACTTACAACGTTTTGTGCATCGATTTGCAACCACAGGATATGAGCTTCAGTAAATTGACAGGGGCTGGATCTAAACATGTCAAAACTGGTTTCAAAGCCCCATGGCTTAACTGCCAACCCCAGGTAGTCGGCTTTAAATGATACCCATCCACTGCTGAACTTAAAGGTATGTGCGATATGAGTGATTGGCAGCTGCTGCACTTGTAGGAGGCAACACTGCCAACTTAAATTTGGAATGTAATTGCTGCTTACTGATCAGACGATTGTATGATCTATACTCATCAAGCTTCTGGGACTTTGTTGCCCCAACAAAGGCAAGCAGAAATTTTTCCCCTGCAGCTGCAATGTCATCTTGGGATACGGCATTCTTCGTAAATAATGCAATTATTAAATTCGGGTTTTGTTATAAAAGGCGTAAGACTCTAATCTTGCTCTTTCTAAAGGACGTGGAGGTTGTGTCACAACCTGTAACAACATGTATGAACATCAGACAGTGTAATGTATTCCTGTGCAAATTTCGTTGCTTTGGAATGTAAAAAATGTACCTTTTTTTTATTCCCTGAGCCTGGTCGAAGGAACTAAATATGCATCTCATCTGTTGACAAAGTAATTAGGAGGACTAATAAGTCGGTGTTCTGGCCAAAAACAACTACTCGAGAACCATGCCTTGCTTTCTCAGTAACTGCTGCTACGATCGACACATCAGCATCAGCTTCGGCCTCTTCTACCTGGACACCCCGACGTCTTAACTGGACGGCTAGATATTTTATAAGAACTTTTTTACTTGCACTCTTTGCAAGAAATTCCGCTTGCGTGGTTGCAATACTCAAAGTATTCTCACTTATGTTTATATCTGCTGATGCCCTTCTTGCCGCTCTTCTTTCTTGTTCGTTCCCCTTCGTTGTTGGGTATACAGGTTAACCATATACCTTCTAATTCAAAAATCGCGCGATTTAGAGAAAAAAATGTTAATATCAAACATTGTTTGTTTTGTTATTGCCTACATTTTTTATTTGAAACTTTTTTTCCTATCTGCAACGGTAAAAGATTTATATACAAAAATCTGAAAATGGGCCGCCATTTTTCAATATGGCGGGCGTAGCACAGCTTAGATTTTAGGGGAGTTTTAGTATATTCAATAAGATGATAACTGCAACATCTCCACCAAATTTCTTGCTTGTACTAATTTTTTCAAGGTTCGCACACTTTTAGGCTCATTTTTCTTGCACTATTAGTGAAGGTTTCATCAACGCAGTTTTTTTTTGAATTTGGGTATTAAACTAGAGTAATTAGTACCTGAGTCGACGTTATTTAAAAAAATGGTGAAGAACCCGGTGTTTGTTAAAAACCTTTTTAAAATTTGCATTCCCTTTATACACCTATCCCTGTGGTCGTAGATAAAATCGTTTTATTGAATTTTTAATTATTTTTGAATCAACGAATTAAAACCTTATTTAATTAAACATTAATACGATTTTTCATTTTTTTTTTTGAGTGATGAAAAATGGACGACAGATATTTCTGAGGAAACTAACAGAGTGCAGTTTATTTAAAACAATTATATTAAAGTATATAAACGCTTTTCGGAATCTGTAGCTAATTTCCATGCAACATTTTTCCAAAGAAATCAAATTGCTAATTCCATGTAAAACTTTACATGCACACTTACGTAACTAATTATGAATTTAACAATTATATTTTATATTTTATGTATGTGCAAGAAATTGATTACCAGCAAAGCAACAAGTAACACTAAATTACGAACAAAAACATGTATATAAATATTTATAACAACAATGCATTGTCGTTTTTATATTTTAATTGCGAAAAAACATCTCAGATAATGGGTTGTGCCTTTGATAAAAAAAAATAATTATAAATTTAAAACAGGTATTATATCTTTATTTTATATTCTGTATTCGGTCGTTATTTTCTAAGAAAAGAGATATATCACTCAATGCCAATATATTTAAGCATAAAATTAATAAAATTGTCGGTGTAACACAAAATGAAGAACGTAATAATAACAGTGACAGCTCGTCAGGAGATGAGGTCAATTAGTAATAGAATAGAAACCTTAAATTAACATTAAATATATAATAGTAAATTGACATCTATTTTTTTTTTTAATTTGGTCATTTTGCTTCTTACTGAAACTTTAAAAAGTATACGGTAACAAATAGAGAAAATCAAGCTTTTTCAATAGTGTACGAAAAAATAGGTTATTTGAGAAGGAAGTGAAGGTCATATCGGACATTTTGTCAAGGTTATTTTTTTATAAATGAGTATAATACGCTGCAGCAGGGGAGTTGGCGATCTACAAAGATTTTCTTCGCCGCTAATCTAGTAACTTTGTCATCAAAAAAGACCTGCAGCCATACCTGACATTAAATCAGGTATGGTTGCTTTTTTAATATGTTCTATAGGATTAAAAAACTGCGAGATTTTTGTCCTTTTTTCAGTTTTTGTCGATTTTGACACCTAAGGCCTACTTTTTCGGTAAAAACATTTTAGTATTTTTTAAAAGTAGATAAAATTTGCTACAAATTGGTACCAGAGCGGACTCTGTAGATCAAATAGTATCCGAGATACAGCTGTTTAAAGTTTTCCAAAATTTTCATTTTTCGACATTTTTATGGTAGTAGTATGGTAGTATTTCACAGATTCTTAAGTTAGACATTGTAATGCACCTTCCGCATAATAGGTACAGGCTTTCAAAATGTCGATGACAAACTATCGGATTCATAGTAATCAACAGTGGATTGTTGATTACTCTTAACGACTTTTTAAATCTATTGAGGTCTTTAGATGGGTTAGGGAACCGAAGCTTATGAACCATATTGTTGTCACAATTAATAACACAACATTTTATATATCCATTTTCAAACAGCAAACAACTTTGACCATAACTTTGACATTTGTGAACAACACGTCGCTGTCAACTATCCTATTTGCTACCAACCAAATTGATACAATTTCTCTAGAGCGCGACATCTCTTGGTTGGAAGCGCAACCACTCTTACATCCCGTGACCGATTCCATTTGCTTGCATATAAGTTGAAAGTCTATAGGTATGGGTTGATTGTGCTAATAATTAAAGAACTAAAAAGAAATGTTAAGTTTACAATCGTCGGGAGCGAACTAGGTGAGGTGGAAGGGGACACACGTTCGTGATTCTCCGACCCGCTCTCGGCCATTTTCGTGAATTCCGCCTCTATCCTCCACTCTATACTCCCCGGCCGCTATCCAGTGTTGCGAGCACTATTACTTTTGTAATAGATCTATTACTTTTTTTTCGTTATGTCGTTATATATTTATACCGATAATGCTACCAGCAGAACTGGTAGTCGGTGTTGAAAGTGAAACGAAATCGCTAAAGACTCTAAAAAGTCATGACTTGTTAACGGGACCTATTGGATCTACGGAGCTAAGGTTGCACTCAAATTGTAGCGAATTTTGTGTACTTTAAAAGTGTACAGGACTTTTTCCGTAGGATGCACCTTTCAGAAGGTATGAGCCAAAAACTGAAAAAAGTTTGAAAATTTCAAGGTTTTTCGAGCACCACGCAGTTACCACAAGTCTTTCGAAACTGCAAACTTGGTTTTATACTATTGGTATCTATCCTAACAACTTCCCAAAAAATCAGAACAGTGCAATTTTTTGCGACCTAACGCGATTTTTGTGTCTACGGTAAAAATTTTAAAAAGGTTTTTAAGAATCACCGGATCCTTCGTCATTTATTAAACAACGTCTATACAAATACAAAAAAATTACTATTTACTATTACCCGACTGCAGAATAAAGAATTTTGACGAAATTTTCCTTAGATCAATCTTGATCTCAACATTTTGTCAAGAAGAGAACAAATCAGAGCAGGCCTGTAGCTAGGGGGGGGGGGGGGCAGGACGGGCATTGCCCGTCCTGGAATAAGTTTCGCCCGACCTACGGTGATCGTAATGACGGCAATTTTAACTGTCTTTTTAACATTTTGAAAGAGATTGGGTAAACATTTTTTAATTTTTTCTGGATTTCTCCCCCCCGCGCTCATCAAAAAATTTTTCGGACTTTTTACGGGCCTGCCCTGAAAGCACTTTCTAGCTACAGGCCTGAATCAGAGATCAAATAACATTAATATAAAAGATATGCAAAGTGGAAAACAAATAAAGAATAATATCCCTAAATGTATTTATATAAACGAATACTAAAGTATAAAGTATAAAGATCGGTGATAAAATGGAAAAAAGAAAGAAAGACCAGAAACCACTTTTGAAGATATAAAAGTACAAATTTATTTCTTCGTCCTTCTACAGAAAATGAAATTATATGGATTAAGTATCTCAAATCTAAAAAATATCTTCACCAGTACATAATAATTCTGCCTTTGATTCATTTATTTTGGCATTTACAACAAGCATTTTTTTACCCTACTAATGAAAAGAGTCGATAGTTCCACCAATCTACAAGTCAGGCGAGAAAACAGATAAGTTACCAGGGGCGGCTGGTGAAATTTCAACAATTTTTTTCTCGTCTGTGGCGCATGGGACCCATACGAAACATGGGAAATAATATCTAGAGAAGCACTCCTCTAACGACTCCTAAAAAATTTTTGAAAAAGCAGTTTGCGAAAATTTTTTTCAAAATTCGGTTGACCCCCTAGGACTAGGGACTCCTGTTTAAAATTAATTTTTTTTTGTCATATACATTTTACTTTTCATAAAAATACAACAGGTTTGGAAGTTTATGAAAATATTTCCATTACTAACTGAGATACAACGAATTGAAATTTTATCATTTGTTAAATTGTAAATTACAAAATTTCAGTTCATTGTGTTTCAGTTAATAATGAAAATATTTTCATAAACTTCAAAACCTGTTGTTGTATTTTTATGAAAAGTAAAATGTATATGACAAAAAAAATAATTTTAAACAGGAGTCCCTAGACCTTAGGGGGGTCAACCGAATTTTGAAAAAATTTTTCGCAAACTGCTTTTTCAAAATTTTTTAGGGGTCGTTAGAGGAGTGCTTCTCTAGATGTTATTTCCCATATTTCGTATGGGCCCCATGCGCCACAGACGAGAAAAAAATTGTTGAAATTTCACCAGCCGCCCCTGTAAGTTACTACAGAGTTACAGACACCGTATTATAGACTAAATTTAAGAAATTGTATTATATGTGGATCCCATTACCTTTAGGTAATTTTCGAAATTATAATTCAATTTGTCAACTGTTTTATAAAGTTATTACTTTATTTTTAATTACTTAATAAACTTTGACATTTTTAATATTCTATTAAGTAAATTAAATAACTTAAATTATAGTTTTTATAGCTTCTTGTAATTAAGAACTCAACTTTAACCTTCTTGGCGCTGGCGCTGATCAGATATGATAATACTATTGTATGGAAAGTACAAAAACAACAAATGAAATCAATCGCAACCATGTGCTGCAAAACACGTATAATATTTATTTGTATACACATATTTCATTTTTCTTTGTACAAAATTGTTAACGTACTGCCGTAAATAATAACAGCAAAGGAAATACTGTCAACTCTTTTTCAGAAATTATTTGAAAGTAAAATAGCTAGACGATGTTTCATCATCCCACGCCCCACGCTGACTGTGATGGAATTTGGCAAATTTTGTTTAAAAAAGAATGAAACTGAGCTGAGCTGTGTTACTGAAAATTGTGCAAATCAAATTGGCGTCAAGGACACGGACACAGTGAGAAAATTGTTTCAGCATAACTCGTCCAAGAATTTCGAGCATTAAAATGTTTTTTCTACAAACACTGTTAAAAGTAATCTTTTTAACGTTTGTTGTCAGCGTTAAAAATACCATTTTATGAAACTAGTGCCAGTGCTAATAGTGAATATATTACTAAAAGTCACTAAGTTATCTAGAGATATTTTAATTTTAAGGAATATTTTTTCATTTAATTAGGATAATTATAGTTATTAAACAATCGGAATGACTAGAAATGGCAATTTTGTAAGCAGTCCTAGTCAGGGTAGCTTCGGGACGAAGCACGTAGCAAGAACAGCAGGAACGTAAACAATGTTGTTCGTCGAAGTTGTGGGCAAAACTTGGCAGGCATTGCCCTTCTTATTTTCTAACAAGTTTTCTATATAACTCTCTGCCACTCATGCGTATTAATTGCTGTAGTAAGATTAGCACTAGGAATTGTCGACAGGCATCCTCTCAAATGTACTATTTCAACTGGTGTCTTGGCACATTTATAATTCATATACTTAATGAAAAATCGTCGACGGTTAATGTCCGATGGAATATATAGTTTCTATGATAGTTTACACATTATGTGCCGAAAATAATGACAGTTCGTGGTACGTTTGTTTTTGTACCGAATATGCAGAACTAGTATAGTTCGATATTGTCCAAGTTACACAATTCTTCCCAATGACAGGCTCCAAATATACTGATAATAGGCCCGTTTAGCATTTTTTTTTTAATTTTAGCAATCGAAAGTTGAACACTTTTCAAGGAAATTTCCAAATGTTACTTCCACATTCAGTGGAAAGTGGAAGTATAGTAACGACAAAAATTTTTTTTTAAATTTTTATCGTTAAAATAGGCTTAGAATGTAGCCCAGACGACAGAGAATATTTTATAGTAAAACCCACAAACATTTCCAAACTGATTAATTTTTCTTTTAATGAGTTAGTGAAAGTGTATAGAATAATATCCTGAAAAGTTTACATTTCGCTCGGATGCAGAACATAAAAAAAATGGAAAGAAATTTTTTTTATCCATTTGTTCAAAATTTTGAAATTAAGTCAGGATAGGAAAAAATAAAAAATACAGGTGGATAGACCACGTGTTTCTGAACAAAAAATATCCTAATAAAATTTATCGGTAAAGCCACGGTATTCCTGGAAAAAAATAGTGAAGTAACTTTGTCATTCTGCGTGGCCAGCGCACGGTTAAATGTATACTATGGAATCTCTAAAAATTCTTAGCTGTTCTATCGAGTAAAATAAAGCTTTTTCTCTTTCTGATTACACGTTTTAAACATTTTTCTTAGTGAATAGGAGGATAAATAAATAGTGAGTATGGAGGGAAAATGTATAATTATCAATGCATACACAGACACCACACATAGCCGCTGAATCGGTCGCATGAATTTTTACGTGCCTTTACTGCAATGTATTTATTACTGGTACACCTATCCACATTTCAGCTATATCAAAGATATTTTCATAGCTATAAGGATAAGATCGTGAAAATCGCAATTTCTTATCATGATCTGATTGATCATATTTTCGAAAAAATGTATACAAATAAACGATTTTGTGTTTGAACATTCGAAAAATATACATTTTTTTCGAAATTGAGATATTTTATTTTTTCCAATGGGTCAATTTCTTAACAAGTTAAAGCCTCCAATATATATATTTATCAAAAAAAAAAAAATCATCAAGCAAGGAAATTAAAATGATTTGAGATGTACTTTGTTTTAATTCTCGTTACTACAACGTAATAAACCGTAATAATCACGAAGTGTACATACTTTTCAACAATTCTCATTGAATAAAGAATTTTTTTGAAGGGCTTCTATTTTTTTCTATATTGTTTATTGCGACGATGAGTCGGGCGTGATAATATATACAGGGTGAACCATTAATAATAGGCCATAGTTCAAGGGTAGATTCTTTGGATCAAAATATGAGGATATAACCAAACATGCTCTAGTAAATTGTTGCCATGGAAAAAGATACAGGGTGCCAAAATTGTAATTTTTTTTCTTTTTTTTTGCAATATCTCAACTACTTCTTGACCGATCTTCTCCCAATTTGGCGAGGAAACATTTTTAGGCTAAGAAACAATAATTTATGTATTAAATCACGCTAGCCCGTGGAGGGCGCCTCATGAGTTATACCTAATGATGAATATTTTTTTCTATTTTTTTTACGAAACGTAGTGGCACTTTTAACTAGAAAATTTCATGCAGGAGTAATTTCTACGTAAAAAAGGTACACTTGATAGAACTTGATAATTCCAACCGTTTTCGAGAAAACTGCCGCATAGACCTCAAAAAATCTTTGAAAACAAACCCAATTTGAAAAACAACAATTGTATTTATTGAAAAGTGTGCTTTGGCGACGTCTTAGTTCTGTCATTTACGTACAATTTCATTAGTTTGACATTTTGTCTGTCGGTCTGTCCGTCTTTTTTTGTGCGCACGTTTACTCTGGAACCGTCTGAGATATTGAAATTTGGTACACATACCTATGTACTTTAACGAGGTCTAGAACTAGATTATATTTCGTCTTGTTCAATCGAAGGGTGGGGGAAAATTGGGGTAAATTTGGGGTAAATAGATAAATCAATCAGGTAAGAGTCCATAAAATTGGTATTTAGTATATACAAGAGAAGCTAAGGTCTCAAAAACATTTTTGGCATTAGCCACCCCCATAACAAAAAAAATTGTGATTTAGTGTGTGTACAAGAACGAGAAACCGCAAAATATTTTTTTACTTCATCCACCCTCATTACCACCCCCATCCCACTACCGATGTGGGGTATCGTTTTATGGAATTTCAAATATTATATTATTAAAGTTCCATAAACAATTATTTCCACATACAAAATTTTTTCGTTGTGAGTGACTTGGATAGAAAATCTGGATGTGGAAGTAGTGATTTCTAGGTTTCTAGGTTTTTATTAGGACGTTTAACCCCTTAATAAATTATCAAAGTTGGACCGCACGAAAATGGGTCGGAGCTTCCCGTAACGTTACTTTGCAGATGCTGATCAGGCGACAGCCGAGATTTAATGTGACTTCGCAGCTAACCTCAAAAATATACATTTCTTAAGATTTACAAGTAGCTATTATTAAAATTTCTGCCTGGTTCCTGTACTTTGAACTAAAATCTAGTTCAATGTAATGTTTATGAAGTTTTAAATAGTTTGTCACAATAAAATAAAACGCTTTTTGCAGGTTAGGAATCTAACCTATAATTAGCGGTCTATTTATATCAATCAACAATATTGAAAAATTATTTGCGTGAATTTTTAAATATTTGCTTGGAGCCAGTTCGGCTCCAAGCTAAAAATAAGAATACAAACATTAAAAATGGGAATAAGAAACATAACAATTGAGGTTATGTTAGTTATATGATGCACATGCCCCAAGCGTGTGGCTGGTGTTGTTGTGTTTCTCTATGGAAACGGCGATTGATTGTTAAGTTATATCTGTTATATCTTCTTGACGTCACTAATCGGCGAAGCGCTTTGTACCGGAACTCAATCTTTAACATTGAATATTTAAGGAATGGATATACTTATGAAGCTGAAATTTTAACAGCTTATCTAGACCAGCGGTTTTCAACCTGTGGGTCGCGACCCCCTGGGGGGTCGCGAAGCAATTCCAAAGGGATCCCGAGCTATTGAGAAAAACCAATAAAGTCAAATCATTTTTTCTAAAATCTAAAAATCTAAATATTACCCACACAATTTTAATGAAATCAATTTTTAATGAAAAATCATATCAAAAACTATAACAAGAAATTTTAAAATTTGATTGATTTTAGATTTTATTAATAGAGATCGAGGTTGGGAGGTCGCGAGAGGGTAAACTTGGTTTTTCTTTTTGCAAGGGGGTCGTGATCTAGATGATCGAATTATATTGAATGCCTTAAAAAAATGACGAAAAAATAATTATTGGTAACCTTCAGCATGAGATATTTTTTAAGAGGTGTTCGTTCCTACACACCATAATTATACATACGATATTTCCTGTACAGAGTGGACCAAATTGGATGGGATTTGAGGTTTTCTCTAAAACTGTGGCAAATAGACAAAAACCAGTATAGGTGTCTGAGCTCGATTTTCGAGAAACAAACAATGGCGCAAACTGCGATCGTCTATCTCTTTCGCCCACCGAGCTACAGAGCGTTTTTGGAAAATTGGCAAAGTGTCGAAGCGAAAATCAAATAATACATTCTTAAGGCACTTTTTTGAGTAGAATCCGTTTCTGATAAAAAGAAATTTATACATGCCTCAGTTTTCGAAATATAGACATAACTTGTGTTTTTTTAAAAAGAACACCCTGTAAATTATTTCAATATTCGATCACAACTTAAATTAGCTATTCAACGTATATCATGTGTCATATTTATCTCCAGAGAAAGTGGTTAATTTTCGAAAAATGTAATATATTTGTGAGGAGGCCATGGAGAACTATTAACGACAACAACTTCCTATAATATAAAATAATTTTGCCTTGTTTCGATTTAGAGGCAATGGTGTACATTACAGTATAATTCTCATAATTTTGCATAAATGCATGTAGGTCAATTTTATCAAGTGGTTGATTAAAATGATACCTAGGGACACTGGCTGAAGAATAACCAGAAAGATTAAAATATTCATGCTTTGATTTGCGAGGATATAAATTTGTCATCTTGTCGGGAAAATGTTGTGTCTGTGCACTGCACCGGAAACATTTTTACGATCGTACCATTCCAAAAAACGACTGTAAGAAATCTCGCACTGCTGCCTCAAGTTCGTAGGTAACAAATCAAGCTCTCTTAGCGGCTTCTTCAATTTCAGTCGGAATCGGTGTTACAATTCCTCGATTTTTATCCATTTTACAACCGACACGTGAAACTTCTGTTCAAGCGTTGTTTGCAAACAAACCATAGAAACAAACTTTCATTATCTTAGTTACAGTGATATTTTTGTATGCTTTTCTTGCGAATTTCAAATCTGCTTTGACATGCTTTGACATTTTATTTTAATTATTTGAAAATGTGAACATTTTAAATATTCGTTTAGTAGTTCTTCACTGTTTAGCACCTTAAGGGAAGTTGTACCAACTAAGTTCAAGCCAAGTTCAGCTTGATTCAAGATCAGAAGCCAACGTTGTTACAATAATCGTAACCCAGTCGTTGAATAATGAATAATTTTTTTTTTAATGAGTTCGTGAAAGTGTATAGAATAATATCCTGAAAAGTTTACATTTCGCTCGCAATATTTATTTTTTTAACTTAAGTCAAGGTAGGAAAGAATAAAAAATACAGATGGATAGATCACGTGTTTAAACAAAGTTTATCGCTAAAGCCATGGTACTCCCGGAAAAAAAAATAGTCAAGTTAACGTTATAACTCGGAGCGAGATCCATGCGTGCGCGTGCTTGAATACGCGACACCGACGCACTGAATTACATGTCACTAAATCAGAATTTGTTCAATCTATATGAGTGTTGGTTCATTTAAAAGATGGAAATTGTAGCTTTCCGATGCTTTGGGGCTTCTTTGGAATAAAATTCTTAAAAAAATATATATCTGTCTCTGTCCGATATGTGTTTATCAATCCGCCATCTTGGAAAAAAACTGAAAACATCAAAAATGCCCGAAAGAATCAAAATTTAATATCTTTTCTATAAGAAGGAGTAATTTCATCAAAGTCGGAAAAAATAAAACTTTTTTACGTTCAAATATAAAGCACCAATCCCGGACACCGTATGTCAAATAGAACAGTCAAAGATAGCGGACGAAATAAAATTTATAATTCTTCGTCTATTGTCAAGGAGGCATTGTACGTCACTCTTTTTTATTTTCGATTGTAATTCATTTTATGTACTTTTAGGGGATAGAGTTCATTTCTTTCTAATTTTCAAAAAATGCGTTATTTTTTATCTTCAAAAAAGTGCATTTTTACAATTTTCAGAAATGTATTTTTTTTGACCTTCTTGTTTTTCACCCAATCTGCATCGAAACAAAATATAAAATACTATAGAAAGTCTCGTATAATTTCAAACATTTAATACAAAATGAACCTTCACAAATTTGAAAAGAAAATTTATTAAGCATACGCATGGTAATAATAATAATATATGAATATATGATCAATAATCAGAACCAAGCAGTCAAGGCTAGAGTAGTATTATTTTTGATGATGAACAGAATAGCACTAAGAATAACGAGCGCATTCGTCGTTTATAAAAAAAATGTTTTTGTAGATATTTCAATGACAAGTGACATTATGAAATCCTCGGTTAGTCAAAAAAGATTTCTTGCTAATAGTAAAAATAAGGATAGCTTTATAAAATTATTGCGCAAAGAGTTAATAGATAATGACTTTAACGTTAAAATATGCAGAGAAGACGCCGATACTATAATCGTTAAAACTGCTATTGATTTGAAAACCGAAGACAATCAAGTTATAATGGTTGGTGAAAATATTGACATATTGGTTATAATGACTCAACTAACATGGAATCATCATAAAAAAATCTATTTTTACAAACCTAAGGTTAATAAAATAATTGACAAACATTATGATGAAAATAGAATTGTCTGCAATTCCACCTACTGAAGATGTAATAGAAAAACACTGTTTAAGTGTTTATAGTACAGTAAAGGCCATGGCAAGTTAAGATAAGTGTCCGTGCCTTTGTAACCTTTTTGCGTACGGTTTCTTCCAGTGATGAGCTTTGTAGAAAATATATGTATTGTGAAAAATACATCTCGTTATTTAAAAAAAAAAACCGCTGCTCAAGGAATCACTACTTCCACATCCAGATTCTCTATCCAAGTCACTCACAACGAAAAAACTTTGTATGTGAAAATAATTGTTTATGGAACTTTAATAATATAATATTTGGAATCCTCTACCCCAAAAACCCATAAAACGATACCCCACATCGGTAGTGGGCTGGGGGTGGTGATAGGGGGGTGGTAGTGGGGGGTGGATGAAGTAAAAAAATATTTTGAGGTTTCTGGTTCCTGTACATGCACTAAATCACATTTTTTTTCATCCCCTTTGATAAGGAGGTGGGGATGGTAATGGGGGTGGCTAATGCCAAACATTTTTTTGAGACCTCAGCTTCTCTTTTATATACTAAATACCAATTTCATGGACTCTTACCTGCTTGATTTACCCATTTACCCCAAATTTACCCCAATTTACCCCCCAACCCTTCGACGGAACTAGATGAAAATATAATCTAGTTCTAGATCTCGTTAAAGTACATATGTGTACCAAATTTCAAGTCAATATCTTAAACGGTTCCAGAGTAAACGTGCGCACAAAAAAAAAGTTACAGACAGACAGACCGACAGTCAGAAATTTTTTTTCGCTCAACCTTAAAATCTCGACGTGTCATGACATTTTAAGCCTATTTGGACAATAAAAATTTTTAAAATTTTTTTTGTCGTTACTATACTTCCACGACGTGGAAGTAATACGTAGGCTGCTCCAAAAAATTTTCAATACGTGTAATCCAAGCAGTTGTTATTTATATATTTATTAATATATCGAATTTCTAACCAATGTATACTCTTTTTCTTTATTTGTTGTAATTAGTGCGTACGTAAATACATTATTGTTTAGTGTTACCCTGGTGTTATAATTTCCGAACCCACGATACAGGGTGTTTTCGAAGGGAGGTGACAGCACGTAACATCTTTGCCAATTTGACTACGTTACCCCTTCGATAGAGTTTTGTAAAAAATAATGTTATAGCTTATTGTATGGTGTATAATTAGTAAAAAAATAGAGGTGGTCGCTAACGTGTAAATATGTACATACATTTTTCAAAAAATTCAAAAGCATCAATTTTTGTTTTCTTCATGAAAAGATTTCATGAAAATATCAGTAATAAATTGTCTTGAGTCTTGATATTTACAATATATGTGAAATACAAACAAATTGGTTTACTTGATTAAGAAAAAAAAATTTTTTTCGGATTTTCGAAAAAAAAATTTTTCCCACATATGAAGTTTTTGAGGTCAAAACTTTTTGTGGTAGTATCTTTCGCAAAGATACATCCCTGGAAGGAACCACACGCAAAAATGTTGCAAAGGCACGGACACTTATTTTAACCTGCCATGGCCTTTAGTAACAGACCCAAACATCCAAAAGGTATAGGCAATTCTTTTTCCAGGTTGTTCACTATCCTCAGTACAACACGCCATGAAAAATCCCGAAGTTTGTGGCGTCGGGTTTGGGAGGGAGGAGGGCTGACTATCCTTTTTCCGCAGTTTTGCTCTGATATCTCCAAAACTATTAGGTTTATCAAGATCATGAACATAAACAAAGTTGTTGTACATAAAATTTTTGATAAAATTGGTTCTATTCATATTTTTGATCAACCTCATAGTTATCGAGATATGGAGGGGAGAAATCTGTGAAATGTTAAAAATTGACAAATAAAGCTAAAAATTGCCTTAAATTTGTCTGATTTGAGCTTAAATTGTTTGGATTGAAGTAGAGCATGAATAAGTAATTAATTATGGTGGTATCAGGGGGGCCGGGGAGAGGGGAAGGGCAGGGGGGACGGGAAGACGGTTGAATGTAAGAAACAGTAAAAGTTGAGATTTGAAACGTAAAAAAGACAAATCTTGATGTGTTTTACATTTATTACAAGATAATAATGTATTTTCAAGATTATTACAAGATCAGAAAGTATTTTCAGACTTATTCGATTTCATCATCACCATTGCTCTCTTCTTCACTGTCATCTGAATCATAGTCCTTTCCTAGTAGAAGAATATCATCTGACACTAAAATTTGCTCAGCATCGAACTCTTCAGGTTCATCTCTATTGGTGCAGTCGAGACCTACACACGTTATGCACATTCTTGAACATTGCAGACCATTCTGCCTGCACTCGAGTGCAATTATCGTGCAACAACAGGAAATAAGCCGCAGTAATTTATCTGGTGCAGCAGCCATTGATGTCGTCTCTGGCGGAGTTGCCTTCTAATCTTCTTCCAACCCCACTGTAAAGGATCTTTTGCAACATCATGCCAGAGCTGCACTTGATGGTACACTCGTAAAGAGTGTTCTCGTGCAGCGTTCTCTGTCGGTGGAAGTGCCGCTAGTTTGAAGTTAGCATGTACGGGTTGTTTACCAATTGTTGTCAAGTAACGTTTGTATCGTAAGGCATTCAAGTTTTCAGTCTCTTTTGCTCCATATAACATCTCTCTACAATATATACAAGATAAAATTAAAAAATCTACTACCTCGTTTAAAGTAACTATTACCCCTTTTCGATGGCGCCGTTCCTGAACTATATTTGCTCACAGTCGATTACACAAAAACTCGCGTTTATAAAAAGTGCACACTTCCAAACTAAACAACATTCCCGTGTAGATAGGTACGCCCTACTGAACGGAACGCTGTCGCACAACTAAGGTCGTAAAACGGGAGGGATCGGGTCGGCCACCCCACATCTCTCAAGCAGCCCACCTGATCTACATTGTATTCAAGGCCGTCATCCTTTCTCTTCTCTGAATTCCTTTTTCAACTCTCACCCACTTCAATTCAAACAATTTAAGCTCAAATCAGACGAATTTAAGGCAATTTTTAGCTTTATTTGTCAATTTTTAACATTTTACAGATTTCTCCCCTCCATATCTCGATAACTATTAGGTTGATCAAAAATATAAATAAGATCAATTTTATCAGAAATTTTATGTGCAACATCTTTGTTTATGTTCATGATCTTGATAAACCTAATAGATTTGGAGATACCAGAGCAAAACTGCGGAAAAAGGATAATCAGTGATACCCCCGCCCCTTCCCTCCCAAACCCGACGCCACAAACTTCGGGATTTTTCATGGCGTGTTGTACTGAGGATAGTGAACAACTTGGGACAGGAGTTGCTTATACCTTTTGGATGTTTAGGTTTAGGTAATTTTTGTTCTATATTTACTGTACTATTATTGCCAAGTTCAAAAACGGTTAGGTTCATAGGTTCTGAGAAAGATCCGTTACAATTCGGGTGGCTTAAAACTGAGAATGGCTTAATGCCCGATTTTATGAGTGAAAGTAATGCTTTTCCTAAAAATTTACTAAGTGATACTTTTGTAAATGTAAGAAAGGCTGTAAAAATCAGTGTATTCGTACAAAACTTAAAATATAATGTTCTATTCTATGTGTCTATTTTAAAGGAAATAATTGTGCCAATGCTTCTACTTTTGATGAATTGGCTATCGATGAGGAATGAGGTGAAATTATGGCATATGATTCTAATGAAACTAATATAGTATATTTCATTTTGTTTCGATGAAAATTGGGTGAGAAAAAAGGAAGGTCAAAGAAGGTCAATACATTTTTGAAAGTGGTAAAAATGAACTTTTTTGAAAATAAAAAAAACGCACTTTTTTTAAATTAAAAAGAAATGAACTTTATCCCCTAAAAGTCCATAAAACGTACAATCGAAAAAAAGAAAAAGTGACGCACAATGCCTCCTTGATACTTCACGAAGAATTAAAAATTTTATTTCGTCCGCCATCTTTGACTGTTCTATTTGACATACGGTGTCCGAGATTGGTGCATTATATTTGACCAAAAATGAGTTTTATTTTTGCCAACTTTGATGAAATTACTCCTTCTTATAGAAAAGAAATTCAATTTTGATTTTTTCGGCCAGTTTTGTTGTTTTCTATTTTTTTTCCAAGATGGCGCATTGAAAAATATATATCGGACAGATCTATATTTTTTAAGAATTTTATTCCAAATAAGCCAGTGTTTTTAAAATTCCCATCCGATTACCAGTACAAGATATATTAAGCAGATAAGTTGAAAATGCGTGAAAGCGCGTCAAATAGTGCAAATAACTTTTGACGCACAAGGAATTTTTGGGCACAAATATTTTTTTCGTAATCAGGAGGTCATGATACATAAGAATCAACAAAAAATTTCAGATGGAGTGTTGTCGCCTAAAAAAATTAAATTAAATCAATTCGACTGTACTATAATTCAGATGCACATTTGCAAAATTACTGAAAAACATTTTTTTTTATTGAGGGTATCCTTCTAAAAACATGAAAAAAATAATAATAAATCTAACGTGGTTCCTAAGAGAGTATTTGATTAATAAAAATGACTAGTTTGTTGAATTTTGGCTAATATGCGTGGTATGTTTTATATTTAATACCCGAAATATATGCGCATGAAATAACACTAATAATTCATATTTCATCTTATCGGGATTTTTTTCTACGTATAATATCTTCAAATTCCGAGTAATCCTAAAAAATAACCAAATTATTGAGTACTTTACTGGGAAACGACATACACGCCTGAGACTCTGACTACGTAATTAAAGAGCTAGAGGCGTCTTTTATATACTTGGAGATAATGGAAATCAGAATATTAATGTACTTCTCTGACGTTTTGGAAACTATCTGCTTCCCAGGTGTGGATAGGGACATTTAAGGGGGCAACAGGGTAAAAAAAAATTCTCAGTTATGGCAGGCTATGTCTCTGAAATAGATTCAACAAACACCAAAATGCTTGAACACTACACTTGAATACTGTTACTCAACGCGCGATCATTTAGAGATGATTAAAACTTTGAAGAGCTATATCTCTTTTCACATTTTTTAAATTTAAAATCATTACCTACTTAAATTTATGAAACTAAAATTTTTAACACCGTGCATAATACAGTACCCATGCAGAGTCAAGAAACATGCAAAACAAGTTACTTTCCTTCGTTGATTGATTAGTTAGTTCCAACACAGATCATGTCAATAATAATCATACGCGATAACCCTGGTTTCTCACAAGACTAAATAAGATAAGGTATTGAATAATGAGATATACCTTATCCGTTATGTTGAAACTGAGATAGCTTGGGTTTTCCCCTAGACAATAAATAAATAAATAAATAAATCTCCTAAAAATTAATCACTTAAGAAAGTGGGGGCAAAACGTTTCTTCGTAAATGGCTAAAAATCTGTAACAGTTATGAAAAAATATTTGGAATAAAAGTTGTAGCTACATAAATTCCAAAATACTTATAGTATTTTGGATTTTGTCTCTCTCTCTCTCTCTCTTTACGATGAAATCTCTCCGAGATATACATTTTTGAAATTCGGGTGGTTTCAAAGATGAGTTCCCATTTAAATTGCATGGGGAGAAAATCACTTTTTGGGATTTTTTGAATAATTGTTTAGGGTTGGGGAAAATCTTGCATTAAACTTATAGGATTTGGAGAGGACTATCCAGCGAAGAATGTGATGTATATCCATATGGGTTTGTCGCCCCCAACATACCTCCACGGATCCCCTAACTAATCAAAAAATGTAAATTCTTCAGGGAATTGACCTTTTTGAGCACTTTATTTTCGTTTTTTCTTAAAAAATTATTACTATTGGTCTAGTGGAATATATATCAACATTTTTGGTCAATTTTCATTTATTTAAACAAATTCCATTTGTTTAAATAATTTTTTTTCCAAAAATTCGTCTAATATCCTGTTCTCTGAGATCAGACTGGCAGTTTATTATTTTTAAATGACATCAATTTATTTTCAAATATTTTCCAATTGTTTAAACAATCAATTATTATTTATTTTCAACGTCTGTTATTTTTAAGTGACATCAATTTATGTTTAAATATTTTCCATTGTTTAAATAGGGAATTAATATTTATTTTCAATTTTTCATCAAATTATGCTAAAAATAAGACAACTTTTTGTAGACCAACATTTTATGTTTTAGATATCTTACCTATAGTATCTAATAAAACCTAATTTGTTTAAACAAATGTACTTTGTTTAAATAAATCACCGTTTGTTAAATTATAGACCTAAGATATGAAAAACATAAAATTGGTTAATACCGTGTGTGTAGTCGCGGGCTAGGCATGGGGAGTAGAATTACAACATCGCGTGTGCCAGCTGCTGGCTGAAATGAAATAACAGAGCTGGAATGCTCCATCGATGGACGAATTTACGGCTGCCGGTGTTGTCATATTTCTCGCGCTACGTGAATATACATGCCTAATGGGAAATTACACGCACGGTATACAAATTTCATTATGACTTTATTACAAAATAGTATATTGTGTATTTAGGTGTGAAAGCAATACATTCCCGGACGACGATGCAACAAGCATCGAAGTTCGGGAATGTGCTTTCACACCGAAGTACACATACTATTTTTTCTGAAATCACAATCAATATTATTATAAATTAAGGAATTTGTATTAATCCATAACATTTCTTCGTTACAATCTAACTGTTTACTAATAAATGCAATTTTAATGTGAGTTGGTTTATCTGCGTGTATTTATTTACTGTCTAAAATATACATTAAAAAACCGTACGGGAATGTTACTTTCCCGGCCTAGGCCGGGAAAGTAACATTCCCGTACAGTTTTGTTGATCGTTGCTTGGCAACGGATCTTTTCCGGTCTGTTTTCTGATAGTTTCTTAGCAACGGACTAAAATACTGGAATTCTGCATTTTTCGATCTGAAATCGCGCCGAAAATGTAGACATTGCCGATCGATTTTAGAAAAAAGCTGATTTTTCTAGCATAATTCGATGAAAAGTTGAAAATAAATATTAATTTATTATTTAAACAATGGAAATTATTTCAAAATAAATTGACGTCACTTAAAAATAACAGACTGCCAGTCCGATCTCAGAAAATAGGATTTTGGACGAATTTCCGAGAAAAAAAATTAAAATGAGGGTTTATTAGATATTATAGGTAAGATATCGAAAACATAAATATTATGGGTCTATTACAAAGAAAGCTGATTTTTCTAGCATAATTTGAAAAAAAGTTTGAAATAAATAATAACTGATTGTTTAAACAATTGGAAAATATTTGAAAATAAATGTATGTCATTTAAAAATAATAGACTGCCAGTTCGATCTCAGAGAACGGGATTTTAGACGAATTTTCGAGAAAAAAAAGTATTTAAACGAATGGAATTTTTCTCTATTTCTTATTGGGATGCTCTGCCACATGTATTTTCTTCTAAACAATGTCTGAAATCTACAAAATAATACAATTAACCAGTTTTTACTGGAAAATAACCTCTACGCCTGTGACTTTTACGTCAAAGGATCAGTTAGAGGGTGGTTTTGACAAATAATGAATAAGGACAAAAATATAAAAATGACGTATTTTGCTGACGTTTCGGAAAACGAATCTGTTTCCTTTCTCAAAGCGTATTATAATATTTGTGTGTTGTGTATATTAAATACACAGCTTTAAGAATATATTTGTTATATTCAGTATCAATACTTACTGCTTACACAGAACTGTTGATATATCTAGTGGATAGTTTTATTTTAAACAATGTTGAGTTTGTTAAGTTCTTCTTTTAACATCGGCAGCCAGGTTGTGCAAACATCTACGGAACAATTCGACGCGCATTTATCCTCATAGTATTATAGCTGCTTCTTTAATTTTTCTTTTCTTGCTATCTGCCTCTTTTGTTAAAATTTTTGCAGAGTCCCAGTTTATTCTATGTCCGTTCTCCCAAGCGTGTTCGCAAATCTTCGATTTCTGAATCTCATTTTTTCTAATGTAGAGGTTATTTTCCAGTAAAATACTGGTTAATTGTATTATTTTGTAGATTTCAGACAAAGTTTAGAAGAAAATACATGTGGCAGAGCATCCCAATAAGAAATAGAGAGAAATTAAGAAAATGCCACAACCAACATTTAGACGAATGGAATTTGTTTAAATAAATGAAAATTTACTAAAAAATGTTAATAAATAGGTATTCCGCTGGACCAATACTGATAATTTAAAAAAAAAACTAAAATAAAGCGCTCAAAAGGGTCAATTCAATGAAGAATTTACATTTTTTGATTTAAGGGTAGATTTCGGGGCATCGTGGATGTGTGTTAGGGGCGACAAACCTACATGTATATACATCGAATTCTTCTTCAAGTCCTATAAGTTCAATGCCAGATTTTCCCTAACCCCGAAAAATCCAAAAAGTGATTTTTCCCCCATGCAATTTACATGGAAAACTTCAGGTCTCCCTGTGCACCATTTAAAATCAAAATTTTGAAAAACTGAGAAATACGTACTTACTATTTTCGGATTTGGAAACAAATTGGACTGATCGAGATCCTCTATAAAAATTAGTCATTTTTGGACCACCCTAATACGCATATCTATTCACCATTCATTTGGTTGGATAATAATTATTAAGACAGGTTTTGATGAATTTTATTTTTTGGAAAATGTACTACTTATATAGCAGAATGAGAGTCTCACAGAAAAAATGTAGACGCATCCAATAATATAATTAGTGTATCAAATACAAATTTGTTACCTCTAGGAAGCCTAAACTCGCTAATTATGAATAAACTACAATTGTTTCAAAGGCTCGTAGTATTAAAACTACTGTTATTTATTTCCTAAATATGTATTAATATTGCATGTCACCTACCTTCTTTTGATTTTCCTCTTAGTAGGTGTGATCTCAGCAACAGTTCGGGCCTTCTTCAGGTAGCAATGCGATGGGGATTTCTTTTGTAGTTCACTAAGAGCGGTTCCAACTTTTAATTTCAAGGTCTCATCTCCTTGGACTCTTGCATTAAATTTCCGTGCTGAAGTTATGGGTACCCGCCTCCTTAAAGTAATATTTTTTATTCCGTCGCCTTCGCCATTTAGCAGTTTCGGCGTTGAAAATACTTCGAGGCTATCGTTCATATTTGTTTTTGTTACTTTCAAATGACAGTTTGTGTCGAGGTTTCTTTACAGGATAAAAGTTCTGGATTGTCAAAGTCAACGCTACCTAGATGTGTTTGTAGGTTTATAACTTATAACATTTAGTCTAAGAGGTGGCCGTAAAAAAAATGCGGCCATCAGTTAACAGAATAAAGTGTTTTTTAAATGTTAGTACTCACAGCGACCATAAAAAAAATCACGCATTGCCTGGGCAGAAGTTGTGCAGAAATTTCGTATGAATTTTCTAGGGTACATTTTTCGTATACTAACCATACCAATCGCGGAACAGCTTCAAATTACTTTTAAAATTTAGTGTTTACAGAGTAAAAAAAATCAACTGCATTGCCTCGTTAATTTTTGTGCCAATGTCTTGGCAATTAACTTTTTTGAATTTTTTTTTTGACCCTTAATGTACCTATCGATTAACAGCTTCAAACTACCGCCAAATTATAGTTTAAACATTTATCTATTAGAAAAAATAACATTGCCACGTCTATGCCTGTGCCAAACACCCGGCAATGTCCCTCAAAGTCCTATGTTATTACTAATACAACCCATTACAGAAGTATTCAGGTAAAAATAATTAATCATTCAATAAACAATTATAATGATTTCAAAACAACAGTCTTTATTTATTTAAATATTTTATAAAGTTTAAATACTTAGTACAAAGAAATAATTTTCATATATAGTACAATGAAATTGATAGAAACTTACATATCTAGAAACATACATTAAAACATACATATTTATGTATTGTCGTCATCATTATCGTAATGATCATCATCATCATTATTGTTATAATTATCATCATCAATTTCGTTACATTCTTCTTCATCAAGCTCTACCACGACAATGTCTTCAACTAAAAGAGGTGTTGGATCACCTTCAAACCAAAGCGGTTCAATTTTACTATCATTAAGTGTCCATCCACATTCTTCTGGTGAGAAATTGACGCAGTTTGCTTCTGTAGCATTTTGCCACATTGACGTAACATAAATTGTTCGTAAAATCTTTTGTTTCAATGATTTCCAACATGGTGGAATCTGAGTAGAATCAAATCTTTTTACATTCTTCATAAAATATTCCACGACAGATGTTGAGGAGAATTTGTTTTGGAAGATGAATAATCTAGTATCATTAACATTCTTACAATTAATTCCGTAAAGCCTACAAGTATATTCTTGTAATATGTCCATACTCCTAAAATTGTTAATTTCATCAATATTATTAATTATTTATAAAGAATTAAAAAGAAATGTACAAGTTCAACAGGTATTCGCTAATTTAAATAATATTGATGAAATTAATAATTTTAGGAGTATGGAAATATTACAAGAATATACTTATAGGCTTTACGGAATTAATTGTAAGAATGTTAATGATGCTAGATTATTTATCTTCCAAAACAAATTCTCCTCAACATCTGTCGCGGAATATTTTATGAAGAATGTAAAAAAATTGATTCTACTCAGATTCCACCATGTTGGAAATCATTGAAACAAAAGATTTTACGAACAATTTATGTTACGTCAATGTGGCAAAATGCTACAGAAGCAAACTGCGTCAATTTCTCACCAGAAGAATGTGGATGGACACTTAATGATAGTAAAATTGAACCGCTTTGGTTTGAAGGTGATCCAACACCTCTTTTAGTTGAAGACATTGTCGTGGTAGAGCTTGATGAAGAAGAATGTAACGAAATTGATGATGATAATTATAACAATAATGATGATGATGATCATTACGATAATGATGACGATGATCATGACGATAATTATTATTATTATTATTATTATTATTATTATTATTATTATTATTATTATTATTATTATTTAGCCTTGTTTATATTAATGTCCTGGCGGAGTTCAGCCGTAGGCTGATCTTCCACTCTACCAGGACAGACACTCACACATAGACAACATTACAACACCCATTCCCTGCGACATTGCCATCTGCCGCAGCTGAGACTCGAACTCAGGAGAGGAGAGCGACTAGACCGTGTTGTCTCTCACACAACCGCAGTCTAGCTCACTGCTACCATCTCGGTAACACGTGAAAAACGCCACTACACATCCATACCCTAGCCAGGATTCGAACCCGGGACTCTGTGGTCGCAAACCTAGCATCCTAAGCACTGTGCCGCCTAATAATGATGATGTTCAATGACAATACATAAATATGTATGTTTTAATGTATGTTTCTAGATATGTAAGTTTCTATCAATTTCATTGTACTATATATGAAAATTATTTCTTTATACTAAGTATTTAAACTTTATAAAATATTTAAATAAATAAAAACTGTTGTTTTGAAATCATTATAATTGTTTATTGAATGATTAATTATTTTTATCTACGATCACTACTGTAAATAGTAAAAAACACACTACCTGCCATCTATGTAAGTTGAATTTTACATATTGTAAACAAAGGTGAGGTACGGTACCGGTTTCAGTGAGTGGACCTCGATCGGCGAAGTTAAGCACGCCGGGCCGAGTCCATCACTTGGACTGGTGACCGTATCTCTTCTCGCCGTCCTGGTTAAGTGGTAGAGTAGCATTAGCTAAACTTCGCCAGGACGTTAATATAAATAAAGGCATTATAAATAAAGGCATTAAAACGCACTGTAAACAAAACGCACGGGACACGCAATTATAAGTGGCTTATATCGCTAACGCGGGGTTTAAAAAAACAAATGGGCCTACGTAATTTTTAAAAGCTGTCAAAACTGACATAATATTTGTTGAATAGTATTGTTGACTAGTAAACTAAATCCAGATTTTACTAAATAATTATGATCGTAGATAAAATATAGTACATAATTCGAGTTGTAAAGCAATTACGCACTCATGGAAATACGCACTCACCGCTACGCGGCATCGTGCGTAACTTTTCCATTCGTGCGTAATATGCTTCTTACAACACTCATTACGTAATATACTATTACCTGAATACTTCTGTAATGGGTTGTATTAGTAATAACATAGGACTTTGAGAGAAATTGCCGGGTGTTTGGCAATGTTATTTTTTCTAATAGATAAATGTTTAAACTATAATTTGGTGGTAGTTTGAAGCTGTTAATCGATAGGTACAGTAAGGGTAAAAAAAAAAATTCAAAAAAGTTAATTGCCAAGACATTGGTACAAAAATTAACGAGGCAATGCAATTGATTTCTTTTTTACTCTGTAAACACTAAATTTAAAAGTAATTTGAAGCTGTTCCGCGATTGGTATGGTTAGTATACGAAAAATGTACCGTAGACAATTCATACGAAATTTCTGCACAACTTCTGCCCAGGCAATGCGTGATTTTTTTTATGGTCGCTGTGGGTACTAGCATTTAAAAAACATTTTATTCTGTTAACTGATGGTCGCATTTTTTTACGGCCACCTCTTAGACTAATTCGAACTCAATCCATATCTATATCTAATAAACAGGGCCGTAGAGAGAAAATACGGGCCAGGGGGGAGAAAAAAAAAATTTGATGAGCGGAGGAGAGAAATCCGAAAAAATATTTTTCAACATTTCAAAACCGGGCCCCCAAACAAGCCCGGGCCCGGTAGGTATCACTCCTGCACTGAATCGTTTTTAACGTATAAACCATAACCCTTTTAAGGAGTTAAAATGGGAGTTAAAGGTTTAAGGTGGTGAAAATTCGAGATTCAAGTGAAATAAAGTTTAAGTGATCAAAATTGTTCTTCAGGGTTTTTTGATGCAGATCTCACCTTTAATCTTACTCGCATCCTATCGTCCCATAAAAATGAATTTGGTATCCAATCTACATGAACACTACTTCGTTTGTTTGTGACTCTCGACCAAGGAGGCAAACGCAGAATAAAGAGAAAGTGGGGGTGGATGAAGTGAAAAAAAATTGAGGCCTTTGGTTCTTGTACACATACTAAATCACAATTTTTTTTCACCCTCTTTTATAATGGGGTGAAGGTAGTAATGAGGGTGGATAATGCCAAATTTTTTTTTGAGACAGCTTCTCTTGTATATACCAAATACCAATTTTATGGACTCTTACCTACTTGATTTACCTATTTGCCCCGTGTACCCCAATTTACCCCACAACCCTTCAACGGAATAAGATCAAAATATAATTTAGTACCAGATCTCGTTAAAATACATAAATGTACCAAATTTCAAGTCAATATTCCAGAGTAATCGTACGCACAAAAAAAGTTACAGGCAGACCGACAGACAGACACATTTTTTTTGCTCAAACTTAAAATGTCGACGTTTTATGACATTCTAAGCCTATTTGAACAATGCAAATTTTTTAAAATTTTTTGTCGTTTCTATACTTCCACTGGTTGTGGAAGTAATATTTGCGATTTTTAGGTTAGGTTAATTTGTCGCAGCACTACTCTAAAGTACAATGTCTTAAGGGTGTTTTCCATTTTTTTTAATTTAATTTGATTGAAATCTCTACTGTCGGCAGATTTTTGTCCAAAAAAGGGCATATTTTTCCCACTGTGCGGGTAGGTGAGGTGGAGGAGAGAGTATGGATCTCGAATTTTTTTAAATGGAGATATAATTTAAAAAATTGCACTAAATTTTATTAGGTCTTTGACTGATCTGCCAATATAAGTGGCCAGCCAGTGACATATTGTCTTAACAGCTTGTTGTATTTCAATGAATTTCTTGAGCCAGGAAATAAAAGCAGTTGTCAAAAATAGCTTCCCACATAATAAAACAATTATGTGCTCTATATTAGATTCTCAGTTCTACGTAGATATATATAGTTGGCTAAATAGTTCCACATTGTTTTGGAGCACTTTCAGCTTCTTCTCCTGCTGAGGTGTTGCTTTATGCTTTGGTCTCTTGAAGAGTGCAAGAGAATCCCACTTTTTATGGTTTTTGCAGTAGTGATGCCTCGAAGAGAAAGACTCACATGTGATATGTTGTCGTAGTTGTCGGCGATTTTGGATTTTAGTGCTGTACATGAAAATTTTTAGAAATTCCAGAGGACTCCTAGGCTAACATTTATTAGTATACCCTGAAGTACCTTCATACCAAATTTGGTGCTTTTATTTGCCGGGTAACCCTAATTTCAATAAGCCACCTCACTGTTCCTGATTTTCTGTGTTGAGATTAATGGGAATTTTGAGTATGTTATAAAACACAATTTTCAGAGATTAAGAAAATTATTCCACTATGACTGTATTATATATTATAACCATGAAAAAATGATGAAATATTTCATCACCTTCTGTCATCTTGCTCGTCTTACTTTGTTGTACAATATACGCATAATGTAGGATTGTTGGCATGAAGTAGGTAAACAATTCAAGTGGCAGCTTACTTGCTACAATTAACTTACTTTGTGTAGACATTTAATTGTTTCATGAATTCATAATATATAGTTTTATAGTTTTTACTTCGGAAAAATTTCGAGAAGCGGTAACTTTTGAGAATACATCTCCCAACATGTCAGGAACAACATACCAAAAGTTACCAACAATACTCCTTGAGCATAATTTGTTTTTAAACAAATTAGTTCCCAAATACCAGTCTTTGTTAAATATATCTTAAAATATTTTTTTTCTTTCTAAAAGTAATTGCGCCATTCAAAAGTACATCAAATTTGTTGTAACTTTTGAATTAATTAATAAAATTGACCTCACAAAAGCTTAAATGAAAGAAGAAACATGTAGCTATTAGATTATTATATTTTCAAATACAAGAAAGAATTTTTTTGAAGGGCTTTTATTTTTTTCTATATTGTTTATTGCGACGATTGAGTTCGGGCGTGATTATATATATATATATAT